>CM049429.1:9247515-10497515 GCA_026929855.1 Poa annua | reverse complement strand
TGCTTAAATGCATTTTGATCAACCATCTTTTGGTATCTTGTTTGTGAGAAAGTTTCTTGATGCTTAGAATGATCATTGAATATGTGAAGTCATCAAGAATATCATGATAAGCATGTTTTTCAATTCGTTTATTTTGCCACATGCTTATGTTTTGTGAATATGATCTTAAACACATATATGTCAAATACCACCGAGAAATGTCTCCATACAATCATTGTCTTTGACAAGTGATAATTATATTTGTGGTAAATGTATTGATCATATTTACATTGGCTATTGTTCTTAAGTTGTATTATTCTATCGCCAACTTTGTTTTGATTTAACCACCCATTTGTCTTCTTTGCTTCATTTGGATCTTTTTGTTGCTCTACTCATAATTTGTGTTGTGCTTTCGTTAGAAAGGAAAAGCAAGGATCCCATTGTTGTGCAACTACATTCAAAGACTTAATTCTAAGTAGTGCACTATTCTTGGGGGAGCTATCCTACATTGAGTAGAACATCATCCTTTTAATTGTTATCGGGTCTTATTGTTTTTCTTGAACTTTGTGTTCAAAAAGATATATGGAGGGTAATGATCCCACTTGTGTGCATTTTGTATTTACATACAAGATCTTAAAAATGCACTAATCATGGGGAAGCTACTCTATACTCTTTAGAACACTATTCTTTAAATTGGTTTTTAAATTGGTTTTGTATCTTATTGCTCTTCTTGAACATGACTAATTGGTTAACAATATATATGAAAAGTAATGATCCCATTTTTGTGCATTTTGTATTCAAATACAAGATCATAAGTAATGCACAAATCTTTGGGGAGCAATCCTATATGTTATTCAACATTAGTTGTCTTCAATTGGTGTTTGTTCCCGATGACATGTCTTTTTGAAAGACAAACATTTTTCGTCTTGGTACTTTGTGCCATCATGAAAAGTGTAGAGGGCTTGGTTTATTTGTTGGAACCTTACTCTTCTTTGTGGAGTTGGCTATCTCATCCCATGGTTCCTAGTCTACCTTTTTGGATGAGATAAACCTTCGAGCATGCTTGTTTGATTTATTTCTTATGCTCATTGGTTTAGCCTTGACCTTGTTTTCATTTGATATATTTTCAAATTGGTTCCTCGAATCATGTGTTGGTTTGAGTCTTTGATACAATGAGGACAAATCTTTCTCTTGCCACACTCTTGTGTAGCTTTTTGATTTAATTGGTTTTTTGTCCAAATTGTCTCTCGTTTGGTTCTTGAAAGTTTTGTGCATGCATATTTACTATATGTATATCTTATGGCATGTTTACTTTCGTTGATCCAATATATAGGATAAACTCCGTCAAATCCTAAATGGCTAAGATGTGCATGAAATTCTATTTCATATCAATATGCACATATTTATGTGGAGTTTGTCCTATGTATTGTAGTTGGACTAACTACTTTGGACCCAATTAGTTTGGGTACCATTGTGTACTTGATTTGTTTTAGGTACATGTGAGATGCATTGGAAGCTTGCCTCTATTTAAAGAAGATGTCTTCACCATGTGCTTCTTGGAGCCAAGCTTGGATGATTGTGAACTCTCATCTTCTACACCATCAATGCTATCTCGGTAACAAGTATCTAACTCATGCATTTACTTCTAGCTCTCAACCTTGTGTAGGTTGTTCTTTGGCATGAGTTTCTCTAAGTTGCATTTGATATGGTTTTTGCAAAGTTTGATTCGATACATCTTCATTGCAAATGTGAGTTAGCCGGGATGATTAAACATCAAGGGGAATATATATTTATATATAATCATTTTCATGATTCACGGATCCCCAATGTGTTAATCTAGGAAATTCATTTCAAAGTCTCTCATATGCAATATTGATGAATTCTCTTAAACCATTTTCCTTATGTGATATTTGTTTTGTGTCTCGAAGTATCCCAACTATCACTTATCCTATGTGGGTATTTGTGATACTTTGAGAAATTTGGTGTTGGAAGTTCTTATATACCCTCTAAGAATAATTTGAGCTATGTGCTTTGCTTTCAAGCAAAAATTCTTATTGGTGTATTTATGACTTCCTCTTGAATATCATGTGCTTGACCTTGTACCTACATTGTGTGTGCATGTTTCTTTGAGGACTTAGTGTCCACTTAGAAACTTATACACATGAGGGTAGTTACATATTTAATTGATATTCAAAATCTTTAGTGATCACCTGTTACTACTTTGTTGATTCTTTGGTGATCTCTAAATGGCACAAGCTTTGTTTTTCTATTGGTTTCACATTGCCTCTTAATAAGCTTGTGATCCTATTTGATTTATCCTCTTGGGTGTGCTTGTTTGCGAAATACATGATACGCACTATGTGCCTCATAATTTGAAAGACTATGATGTTGCTTAGGCTCATCCTTGTTTAGTCTCCTAAATTGTATTTCCATGTCACACCCATCCTTTCCCGGTTGAGCAAGCCTTTATTCAAATCTTGCACCTTTTTGTGTTCAAAATTATCTAGGAGGGAGCTAGGATTCCATGTTATGCACACCATATTGAAATACAAATCTTTTCATCGTGCATGTACCTTGGGGAGTTCCCTCGTGATTTTTCGAACACTTGGTTGATCTTATCATAATATCTTTTTTGCTCAATTGGTTTTGGATCCATTGATTGCTTGCTTCTTTGTGAATGCTTTTCCCCTTTGCAATTGGTATCCTTCCAGTGGATTTCAATTGGTATCTTTCTTGTGCAATTTTTGGATCCTCAATATAGTTCGATCCCCTTCATCTATTCGTCATTGGATAAGTGCATTTGATTTCACTCATATCACGAGAAATGCATAAATCATGAAGGAGATCTTATTATGTTACCTTTCCAAAGCCTTTCGCCCATTTCGGCAATCGTTGCCAATGGGGGAGAAGTTTTGGAGGGTTGTATGGAATTGGCTTTTTACTTTGGTATCTACTTTGGTATCTTCTTAAGTATTTGCCTATTTGTCTTCCTTGCCTTTGCATTCGTTGCTTGGTTTTATATATAGTGAAAACTCCACCATCGGTAATGGTCGATAATATATGCAATGGATTCATGTTCATACACACGTGCATAAATTATGGGGGAGTTTGCTCTATATATGTGGATGGACTAACATCACATACCTTTGTAGTATTTGATGTTAGTGCAACCATTCTTGTTCGTTAAATTCCATATTATTAACCCTCTCAAAAGAGATTGTCATCAATTACCAAAATGGGGGAGATTGAAAGAGCATTTTCCCTCATGTGTGGTTTTGGTAATTGAATGACAATCTCTATGGACTAATGTTTGCATTGAGATATCATTATAGATCATGTCCATGGAATTGTGGAGTTCATGTGTTGAACTCTTGAAGCTCATGTGTTGAGTGAAGCTTATTGCAAGTATGTCTTGAAGATTCAAGACATCATCATAATGAAGAAAAGATGAGTTGTGCAAGACCAAGAGAAGCTTTCTCGAAAAGATCCTATGCTTGGTGCTTGCAATGGATACGTGAAGACGAAGCTTAGCGAGACTCTCCCATTGTGAGCATGGGGGAGTATTTGGAGAAGTCTTCATCAAGCAAGTGTTTGGACGCGCAATCAAGAAAGATGATCCACTTGAAGAGATCAAGATAGTCATCATCTAACTCAAGTGGAATGCTCAAGGCAAAGGTATGATCTTGATAGGGCTATAGGATAGATAGGCGTACTATCAAGAGGGGCTCTCAAGTTAGTAACTTGATCGCATTCTTGTGGAGAGCTCAAACCTTTGCATACTTGGCATATCATATTTCTTGGTTCTTATTTGGCTTTTATGTTGGTGAGGATTAGAGCTTGGTTCATCTCCATGTCAAGCTCTAGTTCATCGAAATCGGTTTTACTTTGGACAACTTGTTGCGTTTTCGGTGGCGGAAATGTAGCCGATTCTACCTTGAGGAAAGTCCCTCCCCTTCTTCCTCCTCAGCTAATCCAAGGCAGCACGACTTTCCCCTCTCTCCTACTCCATTGTTGACCTTGGAAAGCTCACTTCCCTCTCAATCCCTCCATTGATTCTTCCATATTCTTTAGGGAAAGTTGAGAGGAGATCTAGATCTACAATCCTACCAATCCATCTCTCTCTAAGTGAGGGGAACTTAGTGGATCTAGTTCTTGGAGTTCCTTTGTGGTTCTTCCTCTTTATTCTTCCTCTCTTCTCCCCCCTTAAGCATTAGTTGCTTTTGGTGGGATTTGGGAGTGAAGGATTTGACTCCTTTGTGGTTTCCTTTGTTCTTCCTCTCTTATTCCCCCATAAACATTTGTTGTTGTGTTGGAATTTGAGAGTGAAGAACTTGAGCACTTCGTGTGCTCTTGCCATTGCATTTGCATCGGGTTGAGCCCTCCACGAGGATTCATGGTGGTGATACTTGTGAGCTTGTTACTCTTGGGTCTTTGGACCCTAGACGCCTTTTGTGGTCGGCCTTTTGTGGCCAAGACCTTTTGTGGTCAAGACCTTTTGTGGTCACTTGAGAGCCCCCAATTAAGTTGTGGGTGTGTGCCTCAAGACTTGGGAGCCCCCAATTAAGTTGTGGGTGTGTGCCTCAAGAGTTGTACGGGATTCAATCTCCGCCCCAAAGGAGATCAATAGTGGAAGGTGAACTCGAACCTTTTGTGGTTGAGTTCATCAGGAGAAGAAGGTGAGCCTTTGTGGCGTTGCGGCTAACCTGTTGTGGTTGCGCACACCGCTCCAAACGAGACGTACACCCTTTGGGTGGAACTCGGGAATACATCCTCGTCTCCGCGTGCCTCGGTTATTTCTATACCCGAGCTCTTTACTTATGCACTTTACATTGTGATAACCTTCGTGCTTGAAGTCATATATCTTGCTATCATCTTGTTACTAGTATTGCTTAGCTTAAGTTGTTGGTGCACATAGGTGAGCCTAGTTTATATATCTAGGTTGTATGCTTGTTAAAGTAAACCTCTAGTTTTATTCCGCCTTTATCAAGCATACCGGAATTTCCGGGTCATTGTGTACCGGATATTCCGGCCTCTCGGAATTTCCGGTCACTCTTGGACCGGATATTCCGGCTCCTCGAAAAAGTTTTAAATCGCCTATTCACCCCTCCCCCCTCTAGGCGACGTCTATCCGTTCACCAGGGCGCCCACATCGCCTGCTTGCACGGCGGGCTAGGGATCCGCGCCGGGATCCCTCGATGAAATAAAATAATTCGCAGTTGGCCACTTTGTTCTTTGGTCTTCGCAAATATTGTATCTTGACGGTGCTTTTTCCAGCAGAATTCAGCCTCCGGGATTCCATCCTCCAATGATCATCAATCATGCAAAATAGATGAAATAACATAAGTATCATCTCCAAATACGATATATATCAATGAATAACAATAAATTATGATATAAAATAGTGACGCAAAATGGACGTATCAACTCCCCCCAAGCTTAGACCTCGCTTGTCCCCAAGCGAAAGTTCAACTCAGTAAACATGATCACATGCTTATGGAGTGAGGTGTCGATATAAAATATACGGACAACAAGCATCACATGAATCACAAGCCTGCCAAGAGGCTCACGGCTGCCCCGTCCCGAGCTCCACACCGCCATCAAGAGGCTCACGGCTGCCACCGCCCTTGAGTCTTGTACATATCTTCCGGTGCTTTGCTACCTCTGTTGGTTGCTGCCATCGCGGGCCATCTCCTTCACCAGCACCGACCATGCTTGGGCACCCTCTGCCGCCAGACTGGGGGAAGATGAAGGCCAGCGTGCCAAATTTTGTCGGTATTCAACCGATCTTGCTGCAACAGGGCTTCAGTGATGCATATTCTTTCGCTACATGGGTGCATGGTTTTTGTTGGGTAGCCATCGTCGCTATCTTTCCAACAAAATTGGTCTCACCTCATTTGGAGTTCATTTGCAAAAGTTATAGCAGTTTTCGTTTCGGTGTTCTGCTGATTCGGATTATTGGGGGCCGGATATTCCGCCCTACCTACCAGAATTTCCGGTTCCCCAGCTCATCCAAGAAAACGGCTAAGGAAAGGAGAAAAAGGGTACTGACTTCAATCGGAAAATCAGCCCGGAAATTTCAAGGACCCGAATATTCCGGTTCACCAACCGGATATTCCGGTTCACCAACCGGATATTCCGAGTCAGCCTCAAGGAAATTTGCTAAGTCAAGATTCAGAATTGGTTCTGATCTCAACCGGAAATTCAGCCCAGATATTTTCAAAGGCCCGGATATTCCGGGGCACCGGAATATCCGGTGCAACTTATACCGGTATTTCCGGGTGTCGAAACAGCCAACGGCTATATTTCCTGGAGGGGTATAAATACCCCTCCCCTTCTTCCTCCTCAGCTAATCCAAGGCAGCACGACTTTCCCCTCTCTCCTACTCCATTGTTGACCTTGGAAAGCTCACTTCCCTCTCAATCCCTCCATTGATTCTTCCATATTCTTTAGGGAAAGTTGAGAGGAGATCTAGATCTACAATCCTACCAATCCATCTCTCTCTAAGTGAGGGGAACTTAGTGGATCTAGTTCTTGGAGTTCCTTTGTGGTTCTTCCTCTTTATTCTTCCTCTCTTCTCCCCCCTTAAGCATTAGTTGCTTTTGGTGGGATTTGGGAGTGAAGGATTTGACTCCTTTGTGGTTTCCTTTGTTCTTCCTCTCTTATTCCCCCATAAACATTTGTTGTTGTGCTGGAATTTGAGAGTGAAGAACTTGAGCACTTCGTGTGCTCTTGCCATCGCATTTGCATCGGTTTGAGCCCTCCACGAGGATTCGTGGTGGTGATACTTGTGAGCTTGTTACTCTTGGGTCTTTGGACCCTAGACGCCTTTTGTGGCCGGCCTTTTGTGGCCAAGACCTTTTATGGTCAAGACCTTTTGTGGTCACTTGAGAGCCCCCAATTAAGTTGTGGGTGTGTGCCTCAAGACTTGGGAGCCCCCAATTAAGTTGTGGGTGTGTGCCTCAAGAGTTGTACGGGATTCGATCTCCGCCCCAAAGGAGATCAATAGTGGAAGGTGAACTCGAACCTTTTGTGGTTGAGTTCATCAGGAGAAGAAGGTGAGCCTTTGTGGCGTTGCGGCTAACCTGTTGTGGTTGCGCACACCTCTCCAAACGAGACGTACACCCTTTGGGTGGAACTCGGGAATACATCCTCGTCTCCGCGTGCCTCGGTTATTTCTATACCCGAGCTCTTTACTTATGCACTTTACATTGTGATAGCCTTCGTGCTTGAAGTCATATATCTTGCTATCATCTTGTTACCAGTATTGCTTAGCTTAAGTTGTTGGTGCACATAGGTGAGCCTAGTTTATATATCTAGGTTGTATGCTTGTTAAAGTAAACCTCTAGTTTTATTCCGCCTTTATCAAGCATACCGGAATTTCCGGGTCATTGTGTACCGGATATTCCGGCCTCTCGGAATTTCCGGTCACTCTTGGACCGGATATTCCGGCTCCTCGAAAAAGTTTTAAATCGCCTATTCACCCCCCCCCCCCCCTCTAGGCGACGTCTATCCGTTCACCAGGGCGCCCACATCGCCTGCTTGCACGGCGGGCTAGGGATCCGCGCCGGGATCCCTCGATGAAATAAAATAATTCGCAGTTGGCCACTTTGTTCTTTGGTCTTCGCAAATATTGTATCTTGACGGTGCTTTTTCCAGCAGAATTCAGCCTCCGGGATTCCATCCTCCAATGATCATCAATCATGCAAAATAGATGAAATAACATAAGTATCATCTCCAAATACGATATATATCAATGAATAACAATAAATTATGATATAAAATAGTGACGCAAAATGGACGTATCAACTCCCCCCAAGCTTAGACCTCGCTTGTCCCCAAGCGAAAGTTCAACTCAGTAAACATGATCACATGCTTATGGAGTGAGGTGTCGATATAAAATATACGGACAACAAGCATCACATGAATCACAAGCCTGCCAAGAGGCTCACGGCTGCCCCGTCCCGAGCTCCACACCGCCATCAAGAGGCTCACGGCTGCCACCGCCCTTGAGTCTTGTACATATCTTCCGGTGCTTTGCTACCTCTGTTGGTTGCTGCCATCGCGGGCCATCTCCTTCACCAGCACCGACCATGCTTGGGCACCCTCTGCCGCCAGACTGGGGGAAGATGAAGGCCAGCGTGCCAAATTTTGTCGGTATTCAACCGATCTTGCTGCAACAGGGCTTCAGTGATGCATATTCTTTCGCTACATGGGTGCATGGTTTTTGTTGGGTAGCCATCGTCGCTATCTTTCCAACAAAATTGGTCTCACCTCATTTGGAGTTCATTTGCAAAAGTTATAGCAGTTTTCGTTTCGGTGTTCTGCTGATTCGGATTATTGGGGGCCGGATATTCCGCCCTACCTACCAGAATTTCCGGTTCCCCAGCTCATCCAAGAAAACGGCTAAGGAAAGGAGAAAAAGGGTACTGACTTCAATCGGAAAATCAGCCCGGAAATTTCAAGGACCCGGATATTCCGGTTCACCAACCGGATATTCCGAGTCAGCCTCAAGGAAATTTGCTAAGTCAAGATTCAGAATTGGTTCTGATCTCAACCGGAAATTCAGCCCGGATATTTTCAAAGGCCCGGATATTCTGGGGCACCAGAATATCCGGTGCAACTTATACCGGTATTTCCGGGTGTCGAAACAGCCAACGGCTATATTTCCTGGAGGGGTATAAATACCCCTCCCCTTCTTCCTCCTCAGCTAATCCAAGGCAGCACGACTTTCCCCTCTCTCCTACTCCATTGTTGACCTTGGAAAGCTCACTTCCCTCTCAATCCCTCCATTGATTCTTCCATATTCTTTAGGGAAAGTTGAGAGGAGATCTAGATCTACAATCCTACCAATCCATCTCTCTCTAAGTGAGGGGAACTTAGTGGATCTAGTTCTTGGAGTTCCTTTGTGGTTCTTCCTCTTTATTCTTCCTCTCTTCTCCCCCCTTAAGCATTAGTTGCTTTTGGTGGGATTTGGGAGTGAAGGATTTGACTCCTTTGTGGTTTCCTTTGTTCTTCCTCTCTTATTCCCCCATAAACATTTGTTGTTGTGTTGGAATTTGAGAGTGAAGAACTTGAGCACTTCGTGTGCTCTTGCCATTGCATTTGCATCGGGTTGAGCCCTCCACGAGGATTCGTGGTGGTGATACTTGTGAGCTTGTTACTCTTGGGTCTTTGGACCCTAGACGCCTTTTGTGGTCGGCCTTTTGTGGCCAAGACCTTTTGTGGTCAAGACCTTTTGTGGTCACTTGAGAGCCCCCAATTAAGTTGTGGGTGTGTGCCTCAAGACTTGGGAGCCCCCAATTAAGTAGTGGGTGTGTGTCTCAAGAGTTGTACGGGATTCGATCTCCGCCCCAAAGGAGATCAATAGTTGAAGGTGAACTCGAACCTTTTGTGGTTGAGTTCATCAGGAGAAGAAGGTGAGCCTTTGTGGCGTTGCGGCTAACCTGTTGTGGTTGCGCACACCTCTCCAAACGAGACGTACACCCTTTGGGTGGAACTCGGGAATACATCCTCGTCTCCGCGTGCCTCGGTTATTTCTATACCCGAGCTCTTTACTTATGCACTTTACATTGTGATAGCCTTCGTGCTTGAAGTCATATATCTTGCTATCATCTTGTTACTAGTATTGCTTAGCTTAAGTTGTTGGTGCACATAGGTGAGCCTAGTTTATATATCTAGGTTGTATGCTTGTTAAAGTAAACCTCTAGTTTTATTCCGCCTTTATCAAGCATACCGGAATTTCCGGGTCATTGTGTACCGGATATTCCGGCCTCTCGGAATTTCCGGTCACTCTTGGACCGGATATTCCGGCTCCTCGAAAAAGTTTTAAATCGCCTATTCACCCCCCCCCCCCTCTAGGCGACGTCTATCCGTTCACCAGGGCGCCCACATCGCCTGCTTGCACGGCGGGCTAGGGATCCGCGCCGGGATCCCTCGATGAAATAAAATAATTCGCAGTTGGCCACTTTGTTCTTTGGTCTTCGCAAATATTGTATCTTGACGGTGCTTTTTCCAGCAGAATTCAGCCTCCGGGATTCCATCCTCCAATGATCATCAATCATGCAAAATAGATGAAATAACATAAGTATCATCTCCAAATACGATATATATCAATGAATAACAGTAAATTATGATATAAAATAGTGACGCAAAATGGACGTATCAACTCCCCCCAAGCTTAGACCTCGCTTGTCCCCAAGCGAAAGTTCAACTCAGTAAACATGATCACATGCTTATGGAGTGAGGTGCCGATATAAAATATACGGACAACAAGCATCACATGAATCACAAGCCTGCCAAGAGGCTCACGGCTGCCCCGTCCCGAGCTCCACACCGCCATCAAGAGGCTCACGGCTGCCACCGCCCTTGAGTCTTGTACATATCTTCCGGTGCTTTGCTACATCTGTTGGTTGCTGCCATCGCGGGCCATCTCCTTCACCAGCACCGACCATGCTTGGGCACCCTCTGCCGCCAGACTGGGGGAAGATGAAGGCCAGCGTGCCAAATTTTGTCGGTATTCAACCGATCTTGCTGCAAAGGGCTTCAGTGATGCATATTCTTTCGCTACATGGGTGCATGGTTTTTGCTATGTGAGCATGGGCAAAGTGCTATAATTTTTTACAAAAGTGACACTGTGCTCACTTTGCTACAACAATATTGGCATTTGCTGGATATGTTGCTGGTTTTTGCTACATGGTTGTGTTTAATATGGTACAACATTTTTTTTACATGTTGCAGTTTTTACATATTCGTTTTTTTGCTACACACCCGTGCTACATGTGCAAATAAAAAAGTTACGTCAGATTTTGTTTTGCTACATTTATCATACGTACATTTCTTGATTTTTTTTGCTACATAGGATGTTGCATACACATACACAATCATGTTACACGTAAAACATTTTTGCTACATGGATTTGACACGCGAGATCTTTTACTTACGTGGATCAGATGGCTTAGGAGAGGCGGATGTAGCAAATCATCGCTACAGCCCGCTGACCCCTAGCTAGTGCTCGCCAAATAAATTGAGGCAAATAAAATGAGTTCTTTTTACCATTTTAGAGCCACGATTTTTTTTTGGGTGTAGCCTACAATACAACATATTATTGAGAAAAATTGTACATATATAGATATCGTGTGTTTGCTACGGGCGAAATATTTTTTCTACATGGATTGGACACATGAGATCGATTTACTTAAGTGGGTCAAATTGGTTAGGAGAGGCGGCTATAGCAAGGAATCGCCACAGCCTGCTGACACCTAGTGCTCGTCAAATAAAATGGGTTAAGTAAAAGAGTTCTGTTACCATTTTAGAGCCATGATTATGTGATTTTTGCGTAGCCTACAATACAATGTTGTATTGAGAAAAACTGTATAGATATATAGATATTGTGTGTATGTATTTACATAAATTGATTTTAAATCTTTTGGCAAACATCAAAAATACCATCTTTGTTTTTTTTAAATGACGATTACTCGAGCCCCGGAAGCCAAAAAAATCCCCATTTGTGCCTGCGTAATTCTACGATGAGAAAAATTATGACGTCTACAATGATTACATGTAAGAAAATCACAAATAGTGTAGTAGACAACCACGCTAGCGAAGGCACACAGAGAATGCAAGAAAAAGCAGCTTTATTTACAGCCGGTCAAAACTGTCAAGAAAAGGCAGCTTTATTACCGCTGACCATTTACCTTTTCGGTTTACTTGGACCGCAGGCAGGATGTGAGGAGATCGAGTGTAGACCTAGCTAGCTAGCAAGAGTAGTACTGCACCCTTACTCTCCTTCTATATATGTCGCTCCTTCTGCACCTCCTGCCTTAGCCTTTGAAGCAAGCACTAGACAAGGTAATGTGCACATATCACCACTGCTCTACACGCCTCCTGTCTCTCCATCCTTATGATCTGTGCGAAAAAGAATGCTCCTTTGTTCTTTGCAAATTTAGTGGAAATTTTCTACTTCCGCGCGCCCGTGTTCTTTTTATATCTGATGCATGAGCTAGCTCTTTGGTTCTTGGCAAATTAAGAGGCCGGACCGCATCTGGCTAGCTAGTTCTCCATGAAAATTTCGATATATATACTTCTTCTGATTCTGTTGTTCCATTAGCTAGAATTAATGCGCGCAAGCTAGATCCGGTTCATTTTGATCGATGCATGAGTTTTTCTTTGTTTGATCTTGTTGTTCCTGCAGAAAGAGCCGGAGACGCAGAAAGGAGTAGCTTGGGGGTTTCTGCTTGGATCGATCGTCATGGGTCGCGGAAAGATCGAGATCAAGCGGATCGAGAACGCCACGAACCGGCAGGTGACCTTCTCCAAGCGCCGGGGTGGGCTGCTGAAGAAGGCCAACGAGCTGGCCGTGCTCTGCGACGCCCGCGTCGGCGTCGTCGTCTTCTCCAGCACCGGCAGGATGTTCGAGTACTCTAGCCCCGCCTGCAGGTACGCTCTTACATGATCTGCCGCACGTTCTTCTTTCTTTCAACTTTTGAGGACCGGATCTACTATTGGCCATCTCTCTAACTTGTTATGAATTCTTCATTCTAGTGTGTTGTGCGCTGAGAACTGAAATCGTATATATGTTGTGCTACTGTTCTTCTTTTATTTTTCTATGCCGTGATTTCTTGCGATCTGTCTAGTAGTGAAAACGTATGCTGTCTTTTTTTCCCTTTAACATGCATGCATGTCAAATCTCAAAGCCTGGATTATTATTTATTTCGTTGCGAATGAAGATTAATTTGTTTGTTTGCGCGGAACAAGGCTATGTGTTAAGCTGTCAATATATCCTGGATTCAAAACTCTCTGTTTGTGTTTTTTATTTCGAAATTATATTCGTGTTCATTATTCAAATGCGTCCATGCTGAATTGTTAATAACAACATCCATGAACATGGGTGTCAGCTGCTTATATATATTAATTCAGAGGACAACCCAAAAAGAAAAGGGTAATCTGACCATGAAGAAATGTATATATGACCATAAAGTTCAAAGCTTACGAAATAAACATTATGTCATTATGTGACTCTATGAACACCTAACTTTGGTAGAAGCTAGCCCCTGTTGTTGTAAATTGGGTGCAGCGCTAGTTGAGTTTATCCAAATATATACGTGATACATGGATCCAGAAATGTATAAAACTAAACTAATTCCTATATAATTTGTCTGATGTTCGTCAATAATTAGCTCCTGATTTGCATGCATGAATTAGTCCACCACTTTCTTGAAATACACTAGTTAACTAAAACATGATGTATATGTTTTTGTCACCAGCAAAATAGCTAGTTAACTGAATTAATTAATAATTAACATTATACAATATCTAATGGTGCAGCCTGAGGGATCTCATTGAGCAGTACCAGAACGCCACAAACAGTCAATTTGAGGAGATCAACCACGATCAGGTAAACACATATGTATATGCATACATATTAGTATTGTTAATTGATGTGCCCAGTGTTTAGTTGCTCCACAAACTGATTTCTGGGGAATTTATTACGGTTATGCATTCATGAATGCAGCAAATATTTGTGGAGATGACACGGATGAGGAACGAGATGGAGAAGCTGGAAAGCGGCATCCGGAGGTATACCGGCGACGACCTCTCCTCCCTCTCCCTCGCTGATGTCAACGACATCGAGCAGCAGCTCGAGTTCTCTGTTGCCAAAGTTCGCTCAAGAAAGGTTAAAAAATATTTCATGCCATCAACTAGCTATAGTTAGTTAGTTACTCTCCAATCCTTACAGCACAATACTAGCACATGAACTACTATTAAGAACTAGTTTTATTATCAATTGATGTACTAATTGTCCTGGTAATGCATGCCTTGTACTGCCGTGTTCTTGGCTTCTTCTTGCAGCATGAGCTCCTGAATCAGCAGCTCGACAACTTACGTCGCAAGGTAACGGATTATTAATCGCTTATTTATCGTTTGCTATTCTCTGGTGTATGAAATCGTGTTAATTGACATGTGCTACTGATTTCAATTAGCAGGAGCATATCTTGGAAGATCAGAACAGTTTCCTGTGTCGCATGGTAATGAATCAAACCTGCTTAATTAACTTTATATTGGCCAGAACTTTTTGCTGCATGAATGTGTGAATTATAATGATTATTCATATATGTGTGTGCTGCATTGTATTGGGATCTTGTTGTATAGATCAGCGAGAACCAGCATGGCATGGGCGGTGGCAGCGGTGACCCGAAGACGATGATGGGGATGCCGCCGGTGTTGGCGATGCTGACGCCAGCCTTCCCGCCGACGCCATACTACGGCGGAGAGGAGTCGTCGAGTACCGCGCTGCAGCTGACGTCGCCGCAGCTGCAGCTCCAGGCCGCCGAAGCTGCCGGGTTCCGGCTGCAGCCGACGCAGCCCAACCTGCAGGACCCGGCATGCAGCAGCCTGCACGCCGGCCACGGCCTCCACCTCTGGTAACTAATATAGTTAAGAACCTGTCGAACGAGCATATATATCTGTTAATTCAATCATGTCAAGATGTGCGAAATCGTCTGATGATGTGAATCTTATACATACATTGTTAACAGAGATTTGATGATCATGCTAGCTGCGCGGGGATGGACTGATGCTTCTGCATATGCATGGTGGAAGAAGAATAGAAGATCATAGGGGATGGAAGATTGATATATCGTCATGAGTTTAAGAACTATGTATGTGCAAGATTCGACCTGTGTGTCGTGTGTGTGAGAGAGTCTGTTCATCATATTTGGGGGTACTTAGTTACTTAAGCAAGCCAGCGCGCTACTAGTATACTATAGTTCGATGCATGGTTAAACAATGGTAAGTACACGTAGTAATTGGCTAGTGCATGCATGCATGCACGGATGGTTAATTGGTTCGGAGGTGTCGGATATCTAGGAAGATCGACGCATGCATGCATGTAATAATAAAATATATTTATCGGGAAACATTTATTTATAAGACGACTGAGAAAGAGCAAATTACACCAGACACACAAGTACTTGTCCTGCACAGTTCATAAGCTGCAAATGGTGATCAACAAATCCGTCAGACAGTGGGTAAACCGTAAACTGCTTGGGCTGAGTCTTATGATTTCACCGTCAACATGTGCTGGGATTGAGTTGCACGTCTTGGTATGTCGAAGTGCAGTCCCACCCACTAGGCCACTACTACTTCCATGGCCTCTTCTGAGCGTCTCTGAAGTACCGTGGTGATATTCTCTCATCTGAGGAGGCGACTCAGTATCGCAACACTGATGGTGATCTCTAGTTCTCACAAATGACACGATCTGACTTGTCTTTGTTGTCAACAAGATGTGCCAATACCTCGATGAACCCCGTGCTCCTCATTGGTTTGCAGTTAAGCGAATCCATTGGTGTGAGTGAATCGTTAACGCTCGGTTCGTTAAGATCGTTAAGAATAACGAGGTCAAAAAAATGCTTGGCTCTGTTCGTTAACACTCGCGAGCGCTCGAGAGCAGCTCGGTAAGATCGTTAAGGGAGGGAAAGAGACAGAGGGCGGCATGCGGCTGCGCACACCCTTGTGCAGCTACGCTTGTGCGTGTGTATAGCGTTAGACGTATAGTTAGGTTAGGGTAGGGATTAGTCATTAGTATACGCTGAGTTTTTTAGTCTTTTAGATTTTTCTACTATCTATTTTGGTGGACTCTAATTATTATTTAGATAAGCTCCTACTTAACGAGCTGCTCGTGAGGCTCATTAATCTACTCGTTTAGCTCGTTAAGGATAACGAGCTGAAAACATTACTTGGCTATGTTCGTTACCATAACGAACCAAGCTAAACAAGCCGAGCTAACGAGCACTCGTTTAGCTCGCCGAGTTTCGAGCTTTATGTGCAGCCCTCAGAGCGATTCACTATTAGTTGTGATCTGCAATGTCATTCATCCTCTTCTTCCTTGCACTCCAGCATTCTGTGATGCTGACATGGTTGATGGTCGGCCATCCATGGGTGTGTGTGTGGGGGGTATGCTATATTTTATGGAGGTAATATGATCACCTGGAGTGCTTGCAAGCAATCTATAATTCTATGCCCTAGTACATTGCCGCCCTGGGCCCAGAATTTTCGAGGGCCCGCCAGGTATATATATCTGTATTTAGGATTAGTATGTGTAATTTGTATATAGGGAAAAGAAAAATACCTAAAACTAGACGTAGCACAAAGTTGTGTTGATGTTTGGCTATGAGCCCGTGCCTGCTAGCTAGCAATTGGGCCTTACGAAGTACGAACGTAGCTGGACAGGCCGCAGGCTATACGTGATCCAGTCGGAGACGTCGGACGGCCGGACGGAGTAGTTCCATGCCTCCATATAACGACTGACCTATGGATTGAAATAAAAGGTTTGCTTCTACTTTGAATTTTCAAGGAAAATGCATCTAAATTGGTGTAGAGCCATCATTTCTAATAAAGCGTCGTACTTTTAGGACAAAGCAATTAGATGAAACTGAATGCGAGGAAGCAATCTTGCAAACCGAGGAGGGTTTTAAAGTTAACTACTTTTTGCATCTAGAAATGTGGGGGCGAAATTTTAGGGTATGATGAATATTTCTCCATCATAATGAAATTACGCCTTGTGTCCCATTTCTATCATTTAATTTCTATTTCACGAATGTATATACATGAATACTTATATTAAGGGGCCCAAAATTCTAATCTCGCCCCGGGCCTCCGAAATCTCAATACTGACCAGCAACCTATTTTTATTCTCTTAAGAAAAAACTCCTGACAATGATGTAAATAACACTTCCTTGACATACAGGGGCTAGAAAAATGATGCCATCGAACTTTTATCAGAACTGAAAGATCAAATCTTGTATCCTCCATCCTCTGATCCTCTCCGTATCACCAACAAGCTAGATCAACTTTAATTCTGGGAAGAGGATATGTTTTTTTCGTTTTCTTTTGAGAATCCGGGAGTAGAGAACTGAGATCACGGTGACGGTGGAAGAGGGCCCAACTGGTTACTACTGGGCCGACATGGCCTCTCTCGACCCAACACGCGACCTCTAACCCAAAGCCCTTCGCTCGGAGGAGCAGACCGGCGGCGACGATGGGCGGCGGCGAGGGCAAGTCGAGGAAGCGCCGCTCTTCCCCTTCCTCAGGTTCCCATTTACCATCGACGCAGTCGTCCGTCCCCTTCCTCTGTTTCAGCCCCGCGTGCTGATTCCCTTCCGAGGTCTGCTTGTTGATTTGCTGGCTCAGCAGGGGAGGAAGAGGAGAGGGAACGGAAGAGGAGGCGGGACAAGAAGGAGAGCAGGAGGAGCAGCCGAGGCAGCGACGAGGAGGAAGAGAAGAGGAGGAGGAAGAGGAAGCACGGGGACAGGGGTAAAGACAAAGGTAGGGTTCTTGTTGCCTCTGGGGCCTGCTGCATCTCTTCCTGACCTCTCTAGCTGAATGATATCATCCTTAATTTAGTGAGTAGAGAGGGATTTCTGCCTCGTGCTGTGCACTTTTCTGTAAAAAAAAATTACCGACAGTGTCATACCTACATGATCTACAACAATTGCACCGATACTAGTAGGAACACCAGCCAAATCAAAACTAGCACCAACATTTATACTTGCCCGACCAGCGATAGCAGAAGCACTAGCCACCCTTATGCTTAGACAACCAATGTGTTGCAGTACGAGATTTACCTTCTGGATTATCAAGGGATTTATCTGGGCAATCCAAGGAAGCAACAAAATTTTATAAAGAACAAAATAGAAGCTGTAATATTTCGACACCAAAAATAGTATCATTGCTGAGATGCCATGCTATCCGTAGGAGAAATTAAATATTAGTGCGTATATGTATCATCCATTTAGGATAAGAGACGAAGGAACCAATCCACGCCACATTTCACAAAAGAATCGACGGGCGGTAAATTCCAGACTGTCCTAAGACCAAACCGAAGGGCACGAAGTTTAGTGCAATCAATTGCCGTATGATAACCATCATCACTCACCAAACCAGAAATATTATAACTTGGATTTGTATCCATGTTCCTTCCCCGCCGATTTTTTCTGCACATCAAGGGTTCCAGTAGCAAGTTTGTAAGCAAAACTTTTTTTTTGTGTGGACAAGGACACTCCAGAGATTTTCCTATTTATGCCGAAACCACTACTGGATTGGCTCTTTGGAATATGTGACGAACAATGATGTAAACCAAGCTTATGTGCATTACAAACTGAGATGATGTAAACCAAGCTACTCTTTTTTATAGTGCCAAAATAGGCTTGCATTCGTTTGATCATCATCTCTACATATGGTGTTGAATTCATTTGATGATGATGTGTTTGTGACTCTGTATTTGTGTGTCTTGACAGAGAGGGACTCAAAGGAGAAGCATTCCAAGGAGAAGAAGAAGAGCAAGCGAAAAGACAAGGAAACTGTGAGTTCTCTAGATGGTTGTTTTATCAAAGTATCAAGCAAAGTAGTTTGCATGTGATTAATTAAAGTATCTGGACTTGTTATCTCTATGGTAGACTTTTTCTGTAGATGAATTGTTGTAGAACCTGGAGTTTTTGCAAAGGTCTATAGTTGAACGGACAATAGTCCTAAATATAGCACATGAAGTAGGGCTGAGAAAATGTGGTTTGCAAAACCATTTTAAAACACAGCTAGTAGGCTGAATTAAATAAGCGAATCACCTCCAAACCAATGTATACATGCAACCTAACTGGCGAAACTGTCCAAACCATGTTTCTTAAGGTGTAATTGAAGCATTCTTAGAACTGAATCAGCCCATTTCCAGGTAAACGTTTTGGGCTAAGATATTGCAAATTTCGACAGTTGTCATAGTTAACATGCAAGTCTGTTGTATTGTCCTGGACAATGGATTTCCATTGAAACTTGCCAGAGTTCTTTTCGCATCTGAAGGTTGAATTACAGCGCATGATCTATTAAGGCTGCATAGTAATTTACTAGGTGTTTTAGCTTTTTTAAATGGTTATGGCCTTATTCCTGGCTACTTTGAAGTTTGTGATGAAATGATTGTAGTAATTACACCCCTTGACAGATCTTGAGAACCATAGTTTGTGTATATAGAGTAATAGCAGTGTAAGATCTATTGGGACCGTTCGATGCAAATAGTAATTTAGGTGCTTTAGCTTTTTTAATAGTCATTGCCTTATCCCCTGCTTTTTTTATGTCTGTGATGAAAGGATTGTAGTATTCACACCCCTGAACGGATCTTGAGAACAATAATTTGTACACTTGGAATAGGATGTTAGTTGCATCTCATTTTACTCTATTTTCATCAAAAGTAGTAGGCTGTTAAGAAATAAGTGTGCAACACCTGTATTTCAATGTGCCTGTTAAGAGTGTTAGGTACATATATCCTTGCCAATGCAGAAGCGATTGACATGCCTTTCATTTTTGTTTCTCGCTAAAACAGGGTTTCACAGAAATATCCAAAGACGACTACTTTGCGAAGAGCAATGAGTTTGCAACCTGGTTGAAGGAAGAGAAGGGCAAATATTTCTCTGATCTTTCTTCAGAGTCTGCTCGTGATATCTTTCTCAAGTTTGTGAAACAATGGAACAAGGGAAAGCTGCCATCACAATACTACAAGGGGATTACTACCGGGCCACGAACAGCACACAACTGGAACATCAAGGCGTGAGAGAGACTATTCGTCCTTGTGGTATGTAGGTTGGGTGCCTTGTTTTGTGCAGTTTCAGTGCAGTTTCTTGATGAAACTGAAATATCAATTATGAGTGCCACTTTTTCCCCATCTTTTAGGTCTCTGATCTGAACCTTTATTAAGATAGTTCGGTATCATATCACTGTGTTTAGCAATTGATGCTAGTTTTGTTGCTGAAGTTTACTGAAAGTTTCTAGCGGACTTGTTGCTCTGTGTAGAAAGTCTGGTATAAGGCCCATCACCAATGCACCATATTCTTCTGATCTTTTATGCTGGGTTTTCTGTAAACCATATGTACATGCTCTTCTGATATTCTATGCTGAATTTTCCATTAAAAATCCTATGTACTATGGATGTATATCTCTTATTCTTCATCTTAATGATTCTCCATTCTCAAGAAGGTTGAATGTCGATCGATTGGACAAACTGATTCATACTTGCTTGTGTAATCTGAAGACAGTTGACGGCTAGAAGTGCAGAGCTATGATGCCATATCGGTTGCTGCTGAAAACTAATTTTGAGGAGTTTGACGCTGATGTGAATTAGTCAGGTGTATTTTGGTATCATGTAAACTGATTTAGAAGAATTTGCCACTGTTGTGAATTAGTCTGTGGTGCCACTTTGCCATCATATAGATCAGGATAACACTAATCACCATCATCAGTATGCAGAAAGAATATTCAATACCAATCAATTAAGGCTGTGCTAAAATTAGAGACGATATCATGACAAGGAAACAAAGGAACTCAAGTCATATACAGATCTTGGATCTTGCAAGCCCTTGTAGGGTAGGCAAATGCCATTTATTCCATGTTTTGCTCCTTCCTGGGCTGAGACAGTAGGTGATAGAAAGTGCACACCAGCACATTACAGAAGACGTCTACAAGGGTCGAAGCTCCCATATTTGCTCAATGTTTGCTTTCTTCTTCCTCACAGAATTTCGAGTACTTCTGGTCGTCCATCAGCGAGTTGAGCTCACCTGCATCACTGACCTTGACCTTGATAATCCAGCCGCTCTCATATGGTTTTGCATTGACCTGTGTTGAAAAAAAGAACAGTCAGCATACAGGTCATACCTCACTTCAATCTACACCAAAGGATTCCTCAATGAGTGCCAGGTTATGATGAACTGAAACTTACCAATCCTGGTGTCTCATGAAGTACTTCATTCACTGCAACAACCTCTCCAGATACCGGCGAGTTGATGTCACTGGTTGCCTTCACACTTTCAACAGCACCAAAGCTCTCTCCCTGAGTTACGGAGGTGCCAACTTCTGGCAGCTCCACGTAAACAACGTCCCCCAGATGGTCCTGGAAGCCCAAACAATTCACTATGAACATAAGCATATGCTGACTGAACAGTTACACATGAGAGATCTATATTCACAGGGGTCAAATGCATCAGTATATCAACCTGGGCATGGTCTGTAATCCCAACAGTCGCCGAATCACCATCAACCTTGACCCACTCATGACTTTCCGCATACTTCAGATCCTTCAACACTGGGAGAAAACAAGAAAGATGGCAGAACGCGTGTTAAACACCGAATGGCTGCAACCAGCAAGCAGTTTATGAGTTAAACTGTGAATATAAAAAGTTCCATACCACTCAGATTATTGTTGACCCTGAACTAGCACTAAATGCAGGTGCGCCTACTGATATAAGAAGTTCTTGTTGGGGGCCATTTAATCCGTTTCTCTACTACACACTCCATGCATATGATAGTGCGTAAATAGAGCCTAATCTGTATTCATTGTTTCCAAATAGCTTTTGCAGGCCTATTGCAGAAACTTTTATACAGTATTATGCAGCCCTAAACCATTTTACCTACACCATTCTGAAACTTTGCACCAGATAAAGAATGATAGCTTTTTCATCAAACTTCCAATATGTGGTTTTCAAATGTGCATCTAACGAGAATCACATCAAGAAAAAACAGACGGCGCTATCCTCCATCTCAGGAATCGTCACTCTGCAAATAAAATGAGCAGGGCAGTACAAATCTGAAGGCAGAATCGTCCATCGAATCCGGCAAAAGCAGAAGGGCGACAAAGATCCCTTTTTTTTACGGAAAAGATATAATCTACCGCCGGGGAAGGACTGAAACAACCAGAACAGATAGCGGTGGCATACACCCCGCCGTCTCACTCATCTCCCGAATAAATACTCTAACGCGCCCACGTAGCCACTGCCGAAAGAAATCACCGCTGAATCTTCCAAAATCGGGGCTTAGATCGGCGTCGAGGACAAGATCGCCCCGCTCCAACCCCGAAGACCCGTGATCCCAGGTCACACGAGACACGAGATGTATGCACGCGGGATGCGAAGAGTAGGTGCGGGCAAAGGTGGCGAATGGAGAGGAGATTTGTACCGGTGGAGAAGGCCCTGGGGAAGGTGGAGATCTTGAGGTAGGAGGCGGCGCGGGAGGCCCAGAGCAATCTGGAGGTGGCCATGGCCATGATCACGCGACGACGGCGGCGGCGGAGGAGGAGGGTTCGGTTTGCTCGGCGCCGCCCCACCTCTCGCGCACCTTGGGTTTGTTTGTTGGTGGTTTCTCTGCTCTTTTTGCTGCAAAAAAAGTTTCAGAGTTGGTGGGGGTGGGTGCCCTTCGCAAATGGCCAAAAGAATCTCGGTTTTCGTGCTATGTTTTTGGGCTCTCCTGGGCCTTTTCGTACTTCAACCTCCGTTTTTTGAACATAGCTAAGTTCATTTCTAGACCGTTTATTCAGGAGAGATTTATTAGTTCTGGGTTCGATTTGAGCATTTTCCGATCAAGTCAGGTTGGTGACAATGTTTCAATGTCAATCCGAATACGGGCACTTTCTCTTGTGTTCGTTCCAAAAAGAAAGAGAGGCGGCACTCTAGGGTTAAGTCATAGTCGTCGATCAGAAATCAGTGAAAGTACTTTCTCTTGTGTCCGTTCCGAAAAGAAAGAGAGGCGGCACTCTAGGGTTAAGTCATAGTCGTCGATCAGAAATCGGTGGACTTACGCCTTCTTTGTTTGCCGCTCCCGCGAGGAGGGGAGGTGAGGACCATAGAACTCTCACTTGGTGTTGTTGCAAGGTTTGTTAAGTTAGAATTAGGTTTGCGTTTTATAGTTGTATCGGCGAGGTTGTGGCGACTATGATACATTGGATTAATGTATCTCGTCTCTCGGGGCTCTCCTTGCCTCGTCAACACTTTTGGAGCCGGAGAAAGGCCAGTTAGGGTAGGTGTTGTCACATCGGTTGGTTTTCATTTATCTTGACATTCATATATCATTTAAGCGATATGGTGGGATATTTTCGATCTTTTGCTTCGTTCGAGTCTACCTTAATCTTCGGTTCCTCCAATCAGCTGAACTGTTGGTGGAGGATTGCTCATTGGGGGGGGGGGGGGGGGGTGTCTCTAGCCGATGTTCGATCTCATTGTTCACTCCGAGTGGTTATTGCGGTTTTAAACATATTGATTGGCGAGTACGTTTATAGGTGGCCTAATCTTTTATTCCTTGGTAAGAGCATGTTTGAAACTTCGGTAGCCGTCGAACAATCAGTGAAAGAAAACAGCATGTATGAGTTTCGATGTATTTTATTTTATATTGTTCGTGTTGCGTCGAGTTGTATCTCTTTTGTACCAGCCGATAAATATCAGTATAGATTCCTGCGGTGTCTTTTCTCAGAAACAAATACGGGTGCAAGTTGTAAATACTTGCTTGGTGAGTGCCTAACCACTACGATTGCAGCAGGGGCTTAGCATAAGTTATACCATGTCCAAGCGGCCATTTGGTGCTTAAACTAGTTGTCTAACCAGTTACCAGCGTGGTGGCCTTGAGGCTCTCCAGTCTCCAGGCTCCAGCTAACGCACAAAGATTATATTCCTTGCTGCTGGGGATCACTGGTTGGATGGTGGGTTTAGTTGGGGCATCGGAATGCGTAAACAATCACCAAAAGGTGGGCACAAAATGGCGAAATGCCGTCTGACTCTGATCAGACTTGCGATCAGCGGCGGTTGGTGGCCGATGCGGACAACAGTCTGGTAGCAGGTGGTGAAGGGATCTAGCTAGCCCACCAAATTGTTTTACACAGAAACCAGAAAGGATCGTGCAATTCAAATCATTCAAATAACCAGCTCATCAAGGCACTTGCAATTCTTAAATACCATGGCCAAAGTCTGCTCGATTTGTTCCTCAACTTCCCCAAGTATTCGATTCTAATGAATGAATTACAGTCACGTAATCATGTTGAGATGTAAGGAGCAAACTTAGATAATCAAGAATTCAGAAGCCAATCAGCGAGAAGGATCTTATTGATTTCAGCTAAATATCAACTTTATTATACATCACAGTAACAATAATCTACTCCAATTTTTTTTAAAAAAATCTACTCCAAATTTAAGAAATTTGCTATCTTGTGAGAGGAAAATACTGTTCCATTTTGAGTCTTCTTCGTGAACGAACTTTCAAAAAGCAACAAAATAGCAAGGAAAATCTTATCCTCTGCCATTGTAGCACTTGAGTAACAACACGCCCACAGGGTTTTTCTTTGGAATCGGATACAGCAATGATATGCTCCTGTATTATATTAAAGCCTGTAGTTCACACACCATATTCTCTTTATTCTGGACAACTATTTGGTTTATGCTACCTCCGATTCAAAAAAAAAATGTCGGATGAAACAAGCACTTCACGTACAACTTAAAGGTAGTCACGACACATTTTACTGACAGGAGGGAGTACTACGTAACAGTAGTATCCGATTCCAGGCTACATCAAGGACCTGTGGCAACTGGCAAGTATCTTAAGAATATGATAAGTTTGTACAGAAGATAAATCAATGGAGATGCCAACACCATATGTCTGCTACAGTGTAGACATCATCAATACATCATTACGTAGTTCTTCAGTAAGTTACGGCAAAACAACCATATGTTTGCATGATCCAGCAAGTCCAAAGTTCATTTGTAATAAGAGATGATACAAATCCACAAATCCTAAGGAAAAATTGTTTGCATAGCATATTCAGAACTTACCGGGAGCATTATGAATACAAGAGACCAAAGAACAAATTCAACTAGCACAGTGTTAAAAACAATTGCAGGTTTGAGCTAGCTTTGATGCAGTTGCTGTATGAGGCCAGGTTGAAAGACATCTTACTCTAATATAGATCAGAACCGTGAGGAAGCAACAAGACACATAGCACAAGTCACCACATCTACAGAGTAACCGTTAAGACCGAGCTCCACAGCAATAGACTATGTTACCTGGACAAGTTGACGTGTTTGGCACGATGTCTGGCAATGTACCATAGAAAAGTAATACTTACTACAAATGGAACTTTAGCCTGCATAGTCCATGGACCGGGAGCAGACTTATTTATTTTGAGAAACGAAAAAACTTTGCATTTCAGTTAATTGATAAAGAGTTGTTACAAGCCCAAAAGGGGAATACAAGAGATTAAGCACACACCATACAAGTTAGGTTGGTGGTAGTAGCGCTGCAAGGCTAGGCACTCCAGCCGCCAGCCACAATCTGGCCTCCACGGCTCCACCTTTATTGTGTCAAGCAGCGCACCGTCGAAGATGATCGCATTGCGCTACTTCCAAAGCCACCGGGCTTTGAGAATCACCAAAGATGTGCCCTTGCGAGCCCCCGTGGGTGCCGAAGGAGCAGCAATCTGCCACGAGTCCTCGAACTTGTCCCTATCGGCGGTGCTCAGTAAGCACAATTAGCCGAAACAAACAGTTGTAAAGCTCCATAATTGGTTGAACCCACCTCAAAAGATGTTGTATTCATAGTTCAGTTTACTCATTACTAATATGGTTCTCCTGAATTAGTAAATGCCAGACAATGAAATAAATGCTTTGCAGAGAAATCCCAGCAACAATTGTTAAAAGTATAATATTCATGAAAGCAAAGGAGAATGAACAAAATAATGGTGGATAAGCCAATACTAAGTCTTAATTATGTGTCAGTTTTTTGGAATAGTTGACACTTCAAATAGAGCAGTGAAAAATGAAAAACATGATCAGTTTTGTAACAGGCTAGTCATTTCAATGTCATCAGTTTTAAACATGTCGTAGTGCAAAAGATAGTTAATTACAGGATTCATAAGAGAACTTCTGCTAGCTTTCTAGAATGATATGGCATAACAAATGTCTACTACATGCACGTTTTCACCCACTAAACAAAACAAACAGACCAACTAAGAGTTCCACTTAAGTCATGCTCTCATTTCAATGGCCTAATTTGCGGCACCATGCAAGGCTCAACACCTAAGAATGTGCAAAGATTTAGTACAAATTTATAGGTGATACCTAGAGCAGAATATGCAAAGGAAAAATACAGGTTCAGAAGCCAATAAACGTACTTGAAGACTGATCGTCCTAGCTACTCAGCACCATCCAGTATCCTTCTAACTTTGTCCATGGAGCTGCGCACAAGACAACAAGCTATTAAACTGTCATGTGCACAGTGGAGGGAGGGAGGAGATAATAATAAGAGAAAAAACCTTTTTGGCAGATTGGCCAAGAGAGCCTGGACAGCATTCATCACAATGTTGGCCTTTTGGTTCTTCGCTTCAGGAACTATGGCAAAAGGTTTTGTTACTTTACAATGGGATCGCAGACTGAAAACAGAAAAGGCAAGTAAATTTTTTTACTGGTGGTTTCAGACTGTACCTTGACGCTCTTCAGAATTAGAACTGCCTCCAAGATAACATCCGGTGAGTTCATCAACCACCTTATCCTCAGTCAACATGTTCTTAAGAATTTGCCCAATAAACTTGTGTGTGGTACTTGCAGCGTCATCACATACCGCAGAGAGATCTTCAAAGCATCTAATCATCTTCACATTGTCCTTCTTCAAACTAGGATTCTTCGTACTACCAGCAGCTTCATTGTCTCCATAATGTCCACCACCACCCATGCATTCAGAATCTTCAGCACCGTTGATCATAAAATTTGAACAGAAGCCCTCATCCATGTGCTGCTGCGAACGAAAATCGGAGTGGTTGCTCCCAGTGAGTACAAAA
The DNA here is from genome assembly GCA_026929855.1 of Poa annua. NCBI lineage: Eukaryota > Viridiplantae > Streptophyta > Magnoliopsida > Poales > Poaceae > Poa > Poa annua. Next base: position 10,470,916 of record CM049429.1, on the reverse strand, counting down.
TCGTTATCTGCGCTGCAGCTACCCTCTAAGCTAAATTCGTCATCACTCAGGGATTCTTCTGTGTCACCACGACCACGTGCAAAAGATCTGAGGCGACTGCTTAAATCCAAGACAGCATCTACTTCAATTTCCTTTCTCTCTTCTGTGAGAATAACCTGTTGGCACTTAGGAGACATTCCAACTAAGAAACTGATTGCACGTAGTGCCAAATCTGGTAAATTACCATCATCACACTCAAACAAGCATTCTGTCAAGTAACTCCTCACACTTGCTTTGAATGCTGCCATCTTAACTTCAGAAACTTGACCCATAATGGAACGCAGCAACTTCATATCATTAGTATTGACATCTGGTAGCGACCAAAGAGCATTCAGTATATCTTGCTGCAGTGACATAGTTACACGCGGAAAGGGGAAGAACTCTGACTGTGAGACATCCATGCTCCTTCGTGTTAGTTTCTGATATAGTTTCATCACTGACAGTGCTTTTGCGAAGTTCTTTGGAAGATCCTTGCCTTCCTGAAGCTTCGCTATCATACTTTCACATCTTCCCCTTATCAAGTTAAGAAGATGGCTTCTGCTGGAAGTTCGAGAAACATGCAGAAATTTTGGGGGGCATGATTTTCTAATGAGCTTTCTATTGATTGCAATAGCAGCTTGCTGGGAAATTCCATCCAACCCAGCTAAAGCTTCGTTTATAGATGACAGAAGCATTGGTGAAACAGGTGTTGCAAGGCAGACAGATTCAGATTGATAGCTGCATGGACTTGTTAGAATGCTAGACAATAGAATCTTGTTATTTTCACTGTCCAATTCAGCCAAGTATTTTGGAAGGTGGTCCTTCACGATCTTCATCATTGAAGGCCTAATTTTTCTGAAACTAGTGCCATTGTGGGCGACAATACTAGCCACTAAATCAAGTGATCCATTTCTTAATTTGCTGATTGTACGGTGCATGATCTTCAAGCTTTCTGGACTGACAGAGCCATCCTTCTGTTTTTGCAACTTAAAGAGCTCAAGACCATCCAGAACTATGTGGTGCTTGTAGCAATTCGTTTGCAAACCAAAACTTTGTTCGATGTTACATCTTACTCTCTCGCTGGACACCTGGAATACACATTTATCAATTAGGATGCACAATGCACAGTTACTGGCATGTTTTGCTACATGGATGTTAACTAAAACAACACAAGACACGGTAAAACAGTCACTAAGAGAGTATCATAATAAAGACAGTATGCAAACTGAGACATGGTAACGAAACAATGTAGACATGGTAACGAGACAATGCATCAAGTGATGTCTTATATCCAATGTACTACATATAAGTTCTCTTACATATACTCTACAATATTTCTCAAGGATTAAGTCAAGTGATTAGCGATTACTATGAAACTGATAGAGCTAGCAAGTATGGATTATTAACCAGGTAATAAAAATTAGTTAGTCATGTTTTCTACTCCTCTGGTCCTAAGAGAGTGCCGGAAGTGTACACAGAATTTGTACATGGCAAGTTCATTTTCAGCGCCACTTTTTCTGGATCGGCGGGTGTATGATGTTCTCCTATGTCAGACTATAGTCTCTGAACTCCTTTCCATGCCTAATCCTCTTGATGTGAGGTTCACATGAAGCAACATATTTGATCACACAACATATTAAATTTGCTAAATGTTCTTTTACTACTTGTAACACAAGAAATATGATTATGCATCACTCATCCTTCTATAAACTCAACGGGTCAGACAAGTGGTCATGCAGGCAACATTAATAAGGGGGATACACGAAATTGAAAACTGTAAGCTGTAAGTTCTGTTAAAGTATGAACAACTTACTTCATCAGTCCTGACATCCGATTCAGCCAAGTACCTGTACAACAGAGATTTGGGGGGCAGGGGGGTTACTAAAATATTTATAATGCTTAAGTAATAACCTTATTAATAGAAGAATAATGACTGAAAAACTGGTGGTTTGTCATTTTTACAAAATAAGACCACATGCCCAAGACTCGTGGCTCAGGCTGTGGATTATTTTTGGCACATACATGAAGAGCGAGTTTTGCTCTATAGAATCTTTTGGCAGAAATTCTTAAAGCATGGAGCCATAGAAGTAACACAAATATATTAGTGGACATTGTTTTCAAATGAGAAATATGCAGCTCTATCAGCTGTAATACCACACCGCACAGCAAGAAATAATTAACAAAGAAAGAGTATAATACTTACACGTCTTTGAGAAACTTTGGTCGCTTAAGTTTGAAGGGGACACCTGATTCAGGATTCAACGAGGCCAGCCATCTGCATAGATAGAACACAAAAATATATGTAAGGTGCAAGTGAGAGGGAGTGGGGACATATAAATTGTAAATAGGGTAGGACAGCAAGCACAGACCTTCGCTTCTTCTTGACCAGACCTTGCTGATGCAGAAAGAGAGCCCACAGCCTATTATTACCATCCTTGTAAGAGAAGGCAAACGTATCCTCTGGGTAAAGCCACAGAGAACAACACTTTCAGATGTATAACATAACAATAGGACCTTAGATTAATGTGAACCAAAGCGTAACAAAATGGTATGTGCTAATATGCATGGTGTCAATGTGAAGTGTGGAAACCAACTGTTCTAAGCAATATGCTATCAACAGAGGTACATAAAAGTCAATTTGGATGCATCAAGGATTCGGCGTGTGAGATGCAAGAATAAGTATGGATGGTGTCGATATGAAGTGCTTTGTATGCAGATGCCAGATGATTACTCTAGACATAGCATGACATGTTTACACCGATAAAATAAGTTTCAAGGTACAGTAGGCACTATAGTAAGTAGTACTGTGAAATCACCTTCCTGTGAGGAAACCATTTAGGTTCTTGACTGTCCTTATGCGATCTGGAAAATGAGAATATGGGCCTATGGCATAAGCTTACGCCGTGCAGCAAGAAAGTCAGGATGTTAACAATGAAGACAGATTTCAGATGCCAGGAGATATAAATAGCTCCCATGTGCGAGGAGGAGTGGAGGATCAATCCAGCCGGCCTCCACGAGCACGGGGAGGTGAATCTACGGAACGAAGCAACTGGGGGGAGACCGGGAGAGAGAGAGGGGCTGTACTGCGGACATAGAGACGCGCGAGGCGCAGCGGCGGCGACGTCGACGGCGACGGCGCGACCAGGTCAGGACCCAAACTGGGTTGCAGGTTCGCTCGAGAAGTAGAAGCACTGGGCTTTCGGCCTGCTCCGGCTGAATGGGCTAGCAGCCCATTTATCAGGGATGGGCCCAGTAGGAGGGGTATAGGTGAAAATGTATTGCTTGATTCTTGCTTAGCTTGGTTTTCAACGCAGATGGTTACTGAACCTGCAATACTTTTACTACTATTCCTGGGAGAAGCTTAGTGGATGCATTAGCATAGTGTACAAGTCTTCCGTCTCATCTCCTTCTATACTTTTTAAAATTATTTTGGTCTCACCTACTTTGTAGGGTTTGTGTAGGTTGTAAGCAACCGGCACTAGCTAGTGGCTCTCCAACTGATTGAAAGAGACGTGACAATACTAGCTAGGCAGCAGCCCATGTTTAACTTCAAGTGCAATGTACATAGAGATGATACCCAATGAACGTGCTTTTATAACGTGAACGAGAGAGAAAAGGCAAATGTGAACCGGCAACCAGTTGAACCAGACAAAAGGCATCGTATTGGTGTGAACCCACTAGCATGTCATTGATTCCAGTTGAACCAGATTTAATACAAATTATACTAAATCTGAGTCAATTATTTTAGAACGGAGGGAAAGTAGTAGTTGCTCGTGAAATTTAGCACACAAAAACACAGTTACACAGACGCGTGAATTTTAGCGTAAGCAAATACCGTTTTTAGCGGAACAATAGAAAATATAGATCAAACAAACAACATAGATTAAGATTCATACTAGTTCATCCCAAGATAATTAAAAATGACATAATATAAACCTAAAAACTACTCCTCGTCCTTGATACTGGACTCGGCTGAGGACTTCGATAGGTTGTCCCACCGTGGGTTGTCGTCAACGATTGTCGGCACGTCCTTGTCGAGTTGCGCCTTCGCAAAAGCCTTACACGAACCTTGTCCGCGGTTCACCCTCTAGTCTTCCTTCCTCGCTGCATAGAAGGCAACGTCCGCTGCGATGTCCTCTGAGAAGTTATGGCGCCATGCCTCCATGGTGCACTCGTCATATGCGACGACGGCAATGCGGCGCTGGTGCTGACGGTGGCACCAACAGTCCCCACCAGTGACGAGCTGCGGCGGCGGTGCCAGTTCGGTGTTTCGGTCGTCGCAGAAATTCATCTCGCAGCGAGGACGCCTGAGATGCCACGCTGCCGTGTCGAACACACACGAGCATCCTCGTGCATCATCTCGAACGTCCCAAGGACGAGGCGGGTGCCGGTGGCATGGATTTCCACATAGTAGTGTTATTCGAAGGAGCGCAGATGTCGTGGAAGCCGAAGGAGCTAAGCCGTAGCACGGTTGCGACACCAGAGACGAGGCTGACGGGGAAAATTTCGGAGCGAGCTTGTGCTAAAGTGGTGCCGGCTGGAGCAGCGCGCGCCAGCATGATTTATAGCGCAAATGGCAACGAAAGCGGTGAATTTGTTGTGCGGCGTTGTCGCTTTTCCCACGTGCACGTAAAAAATTTCCCGCTCGCTATTTGCCACGTCCGCGGATTGCGAAATCACCCTCCCACGCGGCATAGCCTTGAAATAATCGGTGCGTAACTGTAACTGCAATAGTGCTTTAGGTTAACTACTTTCTCCGTTCACAAAATCTCAACTTTGTCAAAAAGAAGATGTATCTTGTCATACATCTTCTTTTTAACAAAGTTGAGATACTTATTTCTAGATAGAGGGAGTATTACACATGTGGATCTCAAGGAAAACATAAAGATATAGTATCCAGTTTAGATGATTAATCGCAGAGCACTACTATAGATAGCCATTGCGGTAGGCAGAGCATCTCTTCACCAACCAACTCTGACTTGCCTTGCCCCACACAGAAGTAGCTAGCTCACCAAGCTGCTGGTCGAGCAGCACAATCCGATTGAGAGGGAGGATAATAAGCTCGATCGGCATGCCATCCGAAATCGTGAGTGCGACCACCGGGGTGATGAACCCGCTCCTCGCCAAGCTCACCAAGCTGCTCGGCGAGGAGTACAAGAAGAAGTTCACAGGGGTGAGGAAGCAGATCTCATTCCTCAGTGATGAGCTCGGTGCCATGAAAGCTCTCCTTGATAGGATGGAGCTTATGGACAAGCTCGACCCCTCGGCCAAGAACTGGAGGGACCATGTCAGGGAGATGTCCTATGATATGGAAAATTGTATTGATGACTTCATGCATGAAACTGAAGGTGCAGAGGCAGGCTCTGTCAAGAAGATGGCTAAGCGTCTAAGGAGGCTGAGGAGGCATCATAAGATCACCAACCGGATCGAAGAGCTCAAGGTTCTTGCTGCGGAGGCAAATGTGAGGTGCGAGATTGATGATGGCATCAATTCGAGTCATGCCGATGTGGTCGTGGATCCCCGGATCTCGGCGATCTACAAGGAGGCAGCAGGACTTGTTGGTATTGATGGGCCGAGAGAAGAGCTTGTTAGTTGGTTGACGGATCAGCAAGAGAAACTCAAGGTGGTTTCCATCGTGGGGGTCGGAGGTCTGGGCAAAACTACGCTTGCCAAGCAAGTGTATGATGAGATTGAAAGTCAGTTTGACCGTACGACGTTTGTTTCAGCGTCCCAAAAACCTGATGTGGAAAGCCTTCTCAATCACCTACTATTCAACCTTAGGATGGGAGAGTCTTCTTATGCTCTCCAGCTGCATGACATCATTTACCGCCTAAGAGAACACCTCAAACATGAGAGGTATGTTTTACTTACTCATATGCTCTAGCCTCTAGGTATCATTAATTGTGTCGTTGGACAAAAGTTAATCTATAAGTTTCTTCTTGGTTTAGCATAACCCTAAAATAGATATACTCACGAGTCATCAGTTGAGACGTGTTTTCAACTGCATTTTTGTGTTCCAGTTAATAAGCCAGTAAACAATTACTGGCTAGTCGCTCCCAAACATAATATCTTCTCGATGTATTTCACACTTATACTTATACATTATATTTTATTTATACACAGAGTGAGAGTCTCTTTGGATAATAGGTTGAAAAGTACAGAATAGTAAACCCATAGGTTTATCAGTGTAAAATAGAAGATTGTAAACTGAAGGAAAACTATAGGGATAACTATACTAATATAATGTTTGAATAACTCATGCCAATATTGCAATAGGTACCTCATTTTAATTGATGACCTATGGGATCAATCAGCATGGAATATTATAAGATGTGCCTTCCCTGAAAATAGTAATGGAAGTAGAATGATTGTAACCACGCGATTGGACGACGTAGCTGTCAGTGCGTGTCACAATGACCATGCCTGCATTTACAGAATGAAGCACCTCAAAGAACAAGACTCAAGAAGATTATTCTTTAATAGAGTATTTGGGTCTGAGGAAGTATGTCCACCGAAGTTTCAAGATATTTCAGCTGAAATTCTCAAGAAGTGTGGTGGATTACCACTTGCAATTATCATGATAGCTAGCCTATTAGCTAGCCATGAAGCAAGATCGGTGAATGAATGGGAGAGCATAAATAATTCTCTTGGTGCCAAGTTTGCCACAGAACCCACCATGGAAGGTATAAGGGGTATACTAAATGTTAGCTACATGCATCTTCCTGTTCATCTCCGGCCATGTCTTTTGTACATTGGCATGTATCCAGAAGACTATGAGATCTGGAGGAGTGACCTGGTTAAGCAATGGATTGATGAAGGCTTTATCTGCAGTATGCACGGAGTTGATTTGTACGGTGTTGCAGAAAGTTATTTCAATGAGCTTATCAACAGAAGTCTGATTCAGCCTCAAAGAACAGAATATGGAGATGTACTTACTTGCAGAGTACACGACATGGTGCTTGATTTTATCTTAAGCAAGAGTACCGAAGATAATTTCATAAGTGTAGCATATAACTATGAGGACATGGAAAGGTTAAACAACTTCGAGTACAAGATTTGTCGGTTATCCTTGCAATCAAGTTCTTGTGGTGCAGAGTTGGAGACCCTTTCTACTAGCATGTCACAAGTTAGATCATATGCACGGTTTGGCGTGTCTAGGTACTCACCTCCTCTTTCAGACTTTAAGTACCTACGAGTGCTTATGTTTGATTTTCCATATGAATGGGATACAACGGTTGACCTCACAGCAATTGCCAATTTTTTTCTACTGAGGTATTTGAAGGTTTTCGCGCTTACATCATACATAGTGCTCCCTACTGAAATTCAAGGGCTTGTGCATTTGGAAACTCTGGATTTAGTTTGCAATCCCACACAAAGCTTTCCATCAGATATAACTCACTTGATCAACTTGTCTCATCTGATACTTCCAGAGGGTATAGTGCTACCTAAAGGGATCCAGAACGTGAAGTCGCTGCGCACCCTGCATTGTTCGGTCATGGCAGAGAGTTCGCTGGAGGATATCGAAGGCCTTAGCCAGCTGACCAAACTGAAGGAATTGGAATTAAGCACGCCTTGCAGGCAGTGCTTGACGGTTGGACAAGTCGACGCTTTGGTTTCCTCTATTGGATTGCTCCGAGGCCTCAAGCATCTGGCACTCGATTGCGATAGTGAACGTGATGGCTATGAGAGGCTGTCAGACTCATCATTTGATCCTCCTCCATGTCTCGAGGTCCTCGATCTAGAGAACTGGAAGTTCAGTAGGGTCCCGAGATGGATTGGTGAGCTAAGTTGCCTCCGGCTCCTCCATCTGTTTGTCTTGCACCTGTCGAGCGATGAGGTGTGTGTTCTTGGCGAGCTTCCCTCCCTTGTCGATGCCCGCTTCCATGTGTCGGATATCTCCCAAGACAAGGTCGTGGTCGGCACTGGGTTATTCCCGGCTCTGGAGAACGTTTGGTTCAGTTCTGACGAAGATGTCAGTGCGTATCTGAGCTTCGAGGCAGGAGCTATGCCGAAGCTACAAAAGCTGACTCTGGCATTCGGCTGGAAACAGTGGAGAGGCACTGCACCGGCCGGCATGGACTGCCTGCCCTGCCTCCAGCACATCCATGTGTGGCTCCGTGACGCTGACCTCGAGTCAAGCAAAAACCGGGAAGATATAGGCGCTGATATCGAATCTGCCTTCGAGCGCCCAGGGGCCAGGACATCCCTCCATTACAGTTGAATAAACCTTCCCTACATTCCATCGACCCGTCTCCCGTCTGTAGCTTGTTTAGTTGCCCTGCTACCTTGCTGTTTTAGTTTATTTAGTGTTGCTATCGTTTCCATTGTGTATTTAACCTCTATTCAGTACTAGTTCACTAGCTGTGTTTGATGTATATATGATTCATACATTGTAGATTCCAATCGGTGGTGGACAGACACATTTGAATGGTACATGGTACAGGACGAACAAATGATACTCACGTGTAGGAAGCATAGCACAATCTGATGCAAAGTCCACACAATTTTTGTTATGTACATCATGAGAGATGGGACATTTTCGATCTTATAGCACCAGGTCTGTAGGAAAATAAATTAAAGAGAAGATAAAATCAGAGGGTATAGTCTAGACATTTGACAAAAACCTCCCTCTAATCTGAGTAAAGGTACTCACATCAAGTAGACATGAAGACCTGGATCGATAATTCTGAAATAGTACATGGACATTGCACAGAATTGAGGAGTAAAAAAAAGGTTTACACATAACTCAGCTCGAAATGAGCACCTGAACTGAAAATCTGAAATACATGAACAAGAACAACAAGACATACATCTCTCTAGTTCTTAGCCTTCTCCTTTAGCTCTGCAATCATTGACGGGAATTTCTGAACCAGCTCCACGAACCCATCAGTCAACACGGCCTCCCTGAAGTTCTTCTCCTCCGCAAAGAATGCAATGCACTTGCTTTTGAGCTCCGGGCAGTTGTACGTTTCAGCATGGCATAGAGTTGCAGCTACGGTTTCCGCAGTGACATTGTCCCACAGCTTTCTGGCACACATCAGCTTTAGCCTATCCATGGCGTACCGGTCAGCTACGGCGAGCAATTGCTGATGCATCTCAGTGGCCGAATCTCCGAGCTCGTCATCTTCAGGCAGGGTGTCCGTATACATAAACCGGAGGAAAGCTTTGAAGGTTGCAGGCTCAATGTCATCCAGTGTTATGCGCGACATCTTGAAGGTTTCTGCCATGGAGCCGAGGAGCTCCGCCTTGAAGACCGGCGAGCGGGCGGCGAGCACAGCCCGGTGAGCGGCGAAGTCCTCGCCATCGACGACGAATGATACATCGGAACCATGGGTGCAGTCCAGGAGCCGGCCTAGGTGATCCCCGATGTCAGAGGACGGCACAGTTAAGGGATCGTCATTGCCGACAACTATAACGCCGCACACAATCGTGATCCACCCATCTGTCAAGCACTTAGACTCGAGGACGCTTCGCTTCACGAACCGTGGCCACCGAAAGGATTTGAAGTTCTCTACTGGGAAAACTTCCAGAAACCTACTTTGAAACGAAGATGGTGCACCCTCCTTGTCAAGGACGAAGGCCTCAAAGATGGCCTTCACGCCTGTGGCATCGCTCATTAGCTTGAGGAAGATGGAGAGGTAGTCGCCCGCCTTGTTGTCCTCTCTCTTCTCCCCACGCGGATAGCAGGAAATATTCCAGCGGTATCCCCCGACGGAGATGACCTTAGGCTCAGTGTATACGATGTCGCCGATGGCAAGGTTCTTTGTTTCCGAATAATGAAGCTTGAACGGCATGAAGCAGGAGTCGAACATCTTCGAGTATTGCTAAATTCCGGTAATTTCGTAGAGTATGCCAGTCCAGATATATATAAGGGTTGACACAGAAGAGCGATGAACTGTTGGGTTTCTGCGTATAATAACTGTGGAGTGATACTAGGCTCGTATATGTAGAGAGAGTGGGTACGAGGGTTGAACGTTTGGAGTCCGAATTGATGAAGGCCGTATCGGCACGCTTCGAACTCTGAGCCGTGACGGAAGCGCGAACGGCTCTCTTGGGTGAGTAGCTGCGGAGATGGAAGCGATCCTAGTCTCGATAGCAGCCTTTGCCATGGTGAACAAGATCTGCCATTGGTACCAGGCTACCAGCGAGTGCGCTCTAGGTAGAAACTAGGTAAAAACGTGGCCAATACTCAGATCTCTTAATTTTGACTCCCATAAAATGCATTTTATATGCATTTCAAAATGTCTTTTTTTCCGGAAAAACATGTTTACATTACATAGATCTTAACATCCTATATGTTCACAAAATCGTTTTATGTAAAACCGATACCTTTTGCGGCAACTATGAAAAACAATTAGGTTCTAAATATGTGAATCTAACACATATGGAGTAGAATGTAAAGATAATTGGACAAGACTACACGGCGGCGCCGCATATTTTCTCCACCATGCGGCGGCTCCTTTCGTTACATGCATGCAGTGACATCACGGATGACATCGTTTAAATTCAATTTATTATCTATTATATACTAAAAGCAAAATGAGTTAGTTTTTCGAGTCACCACGTTAATCCACATCATCTACATTAATTTTAACTGTTAGATTTAAAACCGACGGCTAAGATTTAATAAAAGGTAAAACATTGCGTAACAGTGAAAGGTCCGTTTGACACGTTATATCCAGAAATTATGTACTTGATACGTACCTTACGTGTAGTACAGGGACACTTGAACGATCAGGAAAGGAACGAAGTCCACTTTTTTTTCTTTTAGACGTTTTGGCTGTACGTGAAGAAAAATAGTCATGAACCAGACCGTGAAATAGCATGTTAAGATAAAAAAGATATACCCTGCAAAAAAATTGTATATAGTGGATTATTGGACTAGCCACACATTCTTATATTTTTAGAGTATAAATACAAATGTTAAATGTAACATGTAAAATTTAAATTAACCTCAGATTTTTGTGAGAAATTGAATTATGGGCGTGTAGTTGTCAAGGACGCATGCTCGCGGACATGTTGACATTGTCAATTTTGTTAAATTACTGAGAAATAAAAGATGAGCTATTGGAAACAATTGCTTCATGGATTATTACGCGACAAATATCAATACAAGAGAACATAGTCACTTAGGATTAGCCAATATTCTTTATTTGATACGACACCATCCAAACCAACTCACATTTTTAGAATACATAGTACCCTGAGATAACTAAATTACACTCGGGAGATTGATTAGTAAGATCCATCACCTCCTAGAGACCAAAAAGTTGCTGAAGGTAAAGGCATCATATATGAAGATTTAAATGGGTTCTTTTCAACGGTACCTATTTGGGTAAGAAGAACCTTAGACTTTTTGAATCATGGTGTGAGAATTAGAATTATCTGAGTGTGAGTGCAAATGACACACTAATCGCTAGACATGACACCGTTGCCGATTTTGTACAACTTCCCTAAAACTAAAAGCTGATCCTTTGAAACCACTTTCTTCGAGCATAACTATGTGATAACATCGATGCTTTAGAAAACATAACGACTTAGAAATAGCGAATATCCTTTATTTCAGATGATGTTAACCCATTCAAGGATTACTACACAATAACATTGATGCTTCCGAGAACATAATAACTTAGAAATAACCAATATCATTTATTTTAGATGATGACATCCCATATTATTTTGAATTACACACTAACCTATCATACCTATACACATGGGAGATTTGGTCGGAGATTATAAGCTCCATGCACCCACAACCTGATAAGCGTTTATTCGTACACAAAAAAACCCAAAGAATTAGATGGAGGCCATAAGTTTTTATTCTGCATGGCACCACGCGAAGACTTTCTCATGAAGAACACACATACCTAATATACATTTAGGGATTGATTATTGACTCTCTATCACCTCTTGGAGCCCTTATTTGTTATTTAGGGTGCATGGAGGTTGATAAAGATTGATAGTTTTTTTACTGAAGTGGAAACTCAGAGATCATGTTCAAGAAAAAGGGGATCTTATGTTAAAGAGGTAGCTACTTCATAATTATTCACCATAATTTATCTATATAATATCACAAAAGAAAGTCTAGATACTTTAAAATCAAAATATGGTAGACAAGTAGAATATGGTATAAAAAGAGTGACATCTTAGAAGTTCTCGGAAAAGCAAAACATTTGGTCATCTCTCCCTTTTGTTCTTAGATCATAAAAAATAAATTTTCATCTATTCATAAACAATGTCAAAGAAAACTTAACATCATAATTCTGCTTGACCAAATAACAAGTCAATAGACTTTCGTAGTCATAATTAAGAAAATCCTGATCAGTAGACCACGATAATTGTACCAATCTATGGACATCTGAACTGTATAAAGTTCAATAATATAATGTAAACTCACCACAACTTTAAGATTCCATAAGTATACATAAAACGTGATATAAAGCATCATCAAATGACTATATAGTTCAAAGAATTAAGCTAAACTATGAATGCGAAAATGGGTTGTTGTCAGGATATCTCATGGATAAATATTTAAATTTCTATCATAAATGATCTCCTACATGTTTTGTTGAACATAATCCCATAGTAATGATAAAAATATCACATCTTAGAAGCTACCTATAGATTTAGATTTTTTACTTTTGAGAACTATGAATCTGAAAAAGTATTTCTATCAATAACACTCAACTGGAAATAAAAAATTTGCATTGAGTATAACCTTTTGAAAAATAATTATGTCTAATCAGTTCATATGGTTTTTCTATCTTGTAATTAAGTGCGCTCATTGTCAGTTCCTTCAGTTTTTTCGCGAGTAACAGTTTAGAGAATTGAATGTTTCATATTTTCATTCTTTTCGGTATGTATTATTTAGTTCACATATACAATAAATAGCTAAAGATGATGCCCTCGCATTTGCGAGGGCCACGTTGCTAGTTTGGATTAAAATGGTTTATCTTTTAAATGATTAATCTGATTCAAAATCCGTTTTCATCGTTGGCTTAGTCGTGATTAAATCTTCAAAACTAGATCCCATGTTTCCATGTTTTGAGAACTTTTTTTTTCCAGTAACTACCAGATTATTGTAACTAACTTATCACATTATAATAACTTGACTATCAGGTTTATGTGCACCATTCTACATCTATATAAAACCGAAATGATATTGTTTCATGTGAAACGATATTATTTCTTGGATCTTGGAAACACTAAAAATCTAATTTACTAGCGGTATATATCATTGCAATGTGTAAAAATATCTACAAAATTATATGATAACCATGTATAATTATCATGATAATTATACGATGTAAATCTGGTAAATATAGTTTTTAATCTGGTAACTGATGTGAGGAAAAAGTTCGTCACACCTGCTTGTAAATGTGTCACAAGTGTTGCAAAACATGTAAAAATTCATCTAGACTTATCCTGATAATTGTTTGTATTAATGTGATAGCTATAGCACCACATTCTGATAACTGGTGCAGAATTTTTATTTTTATCTAAACATATTAATAATGGATTTAGTTTTGAATCCTTCACCGAGACAAATCTAACGGTACAAATGGATTGTTAATCGGAATAACGATTTAAAAGATAAATCGTTTTGAATTTTCAAATTTGGTAATTAATGTGATGATGTCACGCACGCTACTGCATGTATGCATGTGCTCTCCCTATAGGGGAAAAGTTATGGAAATCACCGTGCGCATGCTTTAGGTGCGGCGCGTTATGCTAGCTTTTCCCAATATAAGGATAATGTGTTTACATGTTAGAGAATATGCTTATAAAAAACATTAAGAATTTAAAAAAATGTAATGTTGTTGCCCAAACAAGCACATGTCACTTTTCTAATTGTTTCTATGTACACTAACTGTTGGTAGAGGAGATCAAGACGTTGCTCAAGGGGTTCGAGGAACATGTTATATTGCATGTGAAGCGAACGGCTAATGGAGTAGCGCATAAGCTAGCTAAGTTAGGCTGCGGAAATAAGTATAATGTGACCTGGTTGGGCAACCCTCCAGTAGACATTGTTGATTTGTTGGCATCGGACATGGGTGAGCAATAAAGCAGTCATAAAAAGTCTCAAAAAAAACTGTACTATGGAACAACATTTTCTTCGTCTCTGTAATATCATATGGTGAACAATGTCTTGGCCTCCTTGTGCATGGACCTGACGATGGCGGTCACCTGCTCCACCTGCCGCTCGTCGGAGCACGCTGCCACGAGGACCTTGGCCGTGCCAGCGTCAGGGTAGCACCCGGCGTCCACCATCTCCTCGAAGATCTCCAGGCACCGCCGGTACTCCTTCTTCCTCGCGTACGCGCCCATGCGGGACGTCCACGTCACCACGTCCGCCGCGAGCCCGCTCTTCCCTCCTATCGCCGCGAAGGCCGCCTCCATCCTCTCCAGGTACCCCGCCCGCCCGTACGCGTTCACCACCACGTTGTACGTGCTCACGTCCGCCGCCGATCCGGATCCTCCCCGGCCGGACTCCATGGCGGCGAGGAGGCGCTCCATGTCGTCGAGCCGCCCGGCGCGGCCGTAGGCGTTGAGCATGGCGTTGAGGGCGAAGGTGTCCGGCTTGAGGCCGGACTTGTGCAGCTGCGCCATCACCTCCTCGCACCGCGCCACGTTGCCGGACCTGGCGTGCGCCGACAGCAGCAGCATGTGCGACTTCATCGTCGGCGCCATCCCATGCTGCTTCAGCGACTCGAACACAGCCTCCGCATCTGCATCCATCAACAATTCAATGGTAGATTCAGCATCCGATCAGTCACTCGTTTCAGTTTGTCAGAGATTTAAAGAGCAACTGCAATTGGTGTTCTCGAGCTCGTTCTTGCATGAACATTGTCACTGGCTGCGAGCCTGCAAGTAATCGATTGTTTACCTCGATGGAGACCGGCTCTTCCATAAGCATCCACCAGGATGTTGTAGGAAGCTCTGTCAGGCTCGCACCCCATGTGCTGCATCAGGGAGAAGATCTCCGAAGCGCCTTGCGGGAACCCTGCGCGGCTGCAGCGGTACATCGACAGACAATTCACAAAACATACATTCTAACCGAACTCTGAATCCAAAGCACAATGAACAATGTTTCAAGTCGAACTACAGTCTACGGATGGATCACCTGTAGGCCTCCATGAGAGCGTTGTAGGCGTACACGTCGGGCTCGTGCCCGGCCTGCTGCATCTCCTCGAACACCTCCTCCGCCTTCTCGCACAGCCCTTCCCTCGCGAACGCGTTCACCAGCGCCGTATAGGTGCAGATGTTGGCCTTGCACCCGATCGATTGCATCTCGTTGAACACTTTCATCGCCGACATCGGTTGTTTCGACTGCGACAGAAATCCCAAAGTATGAGCGAAAGCCACTGCCTCAAAATAAAAATCAGGTGATTGCCTAGCGAAATTTCCTGACCTTGCCATACACATTGATCATCAGGGTGTACGTCTCCGTGTTTGTTCGGCACCGGTCCCTCTTCATCCTCTGGTACACCTCGACCGCCTTCTCGGGGCATCTCGCCTTCAGCAGCCCGTCGAGGTACGCGTTGTATACCGTTGCACCTGGGGAAAAGATATCATTTCTTTCTGTGAGTAACTGTCTTATTAACCTGAAACTTTCCTCCTCGTGACAGTAAGTTCAGACGGGAATTGGAGTGCCTACTTGGAGCGATCCCATGCTCTCTCATCTCCGAGATAACGCCTTCTGCTCGGTGCAGCGAACTGGCATTGCAGTAGGCACGCAGGAGGAGGGCGTAGGTGTCCTCTGTCGGCACACACCGAGCCTCCAGCAGAGCCGTGTACATAGACTCCGCCTTGTCCAGCTGACGCTTCCGGCCATACGCGTCGATGAGCAGGTTGTAGCATATGACGTCCGGACGGAAGGAGCTCCGGTACACGATCCACTCGCAGACCTACAGACATTTCTGAGAAATCACACATCAAGATGTTGATCAGGGCTTAACTGTAATAATGGTTAAACGCGATGAACAATGGAGGTGTGCTGGTTTGGGGACCTACTGAGATGATTGGATCCCACTGCCGGTTTAGCCGGAGTTGGACGGCGACGTTGAGGATGTCGTCCCACAGACTGTGTGTGGGAGGGATGTTGTCCAATGATTCCCAGACTTTGGCAACGTCTGTTCCCTTCTGGACAAGTTCTAGGATGTCATGTGCCATTGGACTGAGCACGGGGAAGACCCCATCCACAAACCCAGAGCCATATTTCCAACCTCGGCCTCTCATTGCACCCCCTGCAACAGACTTAAACCTGTTAAAAGCATTTCAATGACAGGATACTTGCAAAGGAAATGTCCCTCGGTGGTTGAACTTTAACACAAGCATAAAACAAGCAAAGGATGGGCAATCACCTCTTTTCCGAGACATTTTCTTCCGATCGAAGGTCCGCGCCTCACCATCTTTGTCGATGTAGGCGCCATCGTATTTCTTTTTCCTTTCGCCGTACCTAGATGAGTTTAACTCTGCCTCGCGCGGGTAAGTTATTTGCTGAATGTTTCCGCAAGCACAAATTCGCCATCTCGGTCCTGTGACCGGAGGATAGTACAGCAGAGACTCTATCCTTAACCTGCAAAATGGTTGAGAAAGAAATGTCAGTGCAACCGCAAAACCAAGTCCACTAGAAGATGCAGTAGAAGGAATATGGTTTTTGAGAAGGAACACATAAAAAGGCAACAGGAAGTAAAGGAGATAGAAAGTGGCTCACATGAGCACAGGGTGAAGATCTTCACAGGCAAACCTGCTCCTCCTTGATAGTTGTGGAAGGAGGAGGAAAAAAGAACTGGAAAATCTACCGACACTAGTATTCCCTTTGGGTTGTTCTGTCTAGTGTGCCCATTTTGAGCCTCACAAGACCTATCACCCATCCAGGTTGTCTTATCCAGAAGGCAAATAAAAGCTGGCTGCTGTGATCGGCTGAACTGGGCGGTGGCGGCGCTCTTTTGAGTGGAGTAACTAATATATCTGCTGCTTTTATATAGCGTTTCTGAATTCGTGTAGATGCTAATTGGCCAACTACAGGTCAGAGGGGTTCATTGATGTAAAATTCATGGTTCTCAGTGCATGTCCTTACATCTGTTGTCACAAGGCTACTCCATATAACTGTAGGAGGAAACCAATGTGGTGCAAGAACATGCTAGGACAGGGCCAGCACATTTCTCACCAAGAACTCTGCAAATTTGTGTTCTTGAGAAATCTTGCTATCATCCATGATTGGCAAAATTTGGCAGGGATATACTTTCTCCAAATACAACTGGCAGAAGCTATGCATACAGCACTTTGCATCCATCGAAATTTCTGATACATTTCATAAAAGCAAAGAAGTATATCGAAGCTCGTTATAATTCTACTAGTAATTTTTTCTGTATGGTGACGACTTTAATATCACAGCCGGTAAAGTCAAAATAATTTTGAGATGTATTGTCAGTCTAGGTACACGGTTGTCAAGCGAGAAAATCCTTGTTTTTGCTTGGAAGAGAACAAGCAGCTGAAGGGCTGCGTGACTCAAAAGTCAGTAGGGTACTCTTCGGGCTTAAACCACAAGGAGAAATCAATTCCTTTCTTCTTAAGATCTTCAGTAGCAGGCTGGATCCGATCCAAAAGCTGCAGTTGAATAATAGGATTCATCAACAACTCCCCATCAAACTCTCTTAAGAAACAACACATCGAAATTATCATTGCTATAGGCAATCCATACAGCATACACCAAATAACATCAACAACCTAAACCAGGAGAACCTCTAGTTTGATGAATCATTTAATGCAGACTGTTATGTTCGTATAATTGACCCTTTTGGGGATATGATTGTCAACATCAGAGATATATTAGTATTGTAATAGCATTAGAGGAGGTGATATTTAGAAAATAAGAGAGTATCTATTTTTGTAACTGACCTGTTCGTGAACAGAGCCATTGGAAACAAGAACAGAACGATCAAAGACTGTAAACTCTCCACCATCCATGCGCGTCACTACCCCACCAGCTTCTTCAACTATCTGTTGAGAAAAAAACCTAATTCATCAATTAATTATACTAACAAGCTCCACATATTAAGAGTAGATAATAAAAATAGTTGCCATCCTACTCAGGAAGAATGAGCCGAAATTTAGCAAACTAAAACCAAGACTACGGTAGATAAACAATTTCAGAATATATACATTACAAAAAATGACATATTTTTTCTGCAGGGTAAATAATGGGATCAACTATTTTTAAAATTAGTTCAGAACTGCTCAATATTTATAATTCTCAACACAAATCATCAAAAATCAGCAATATAAGAACCATCATAACTCAAAGACATGAAAAAGGATCATCTGAATGAAAAGGTGGTAAGGTTTCAAAATAAGCAAATAAGCCAGTTCCACTCTCTGCCAAATAAGTGAGTATTTAGCAAATATGATTCTGATTATTTTTTGTGAGCATTCCCATGGGGAGAAAAGGATTACCAGAACGCCAGCAGCCATGTCCCACGGTTTAAGACGATATTCCCAGTAGGCTTCTGTGATGCCTAGACCAACATGGGACATATCAGCAGCAGCGGAGCCTAGCCTCCGTACTCCCTGAAAGAAAGTGCATTTACCAAAGAGCGCTCTTTACCAACGAAAAATTAGGTGCACAGTGTTTGGTTTCCTTGTTACTGAACACACGGCAATACCTTTTAAATCAGGGGAAGATTCACTTACCCTACTAACGTCAGTAAATTCCTTGAACAAATTTATATTTGTCAGCCATGGATCATCATGTTCATATCCAAACCCAGTTACCAGAAGAGATTGTTCCACCTAGAGAATCAATCAGAGATAATAGATTATCAATCCATGTCTGCTGGCATGAAATATAATTGGGCCCTGAAATATTTACATGACATTGATTCTATGACTGCTGGAAGATTTTCATGGCAGGTACACACAAGTGTGCACATATAATTATTTCTAGAGTTGTATAAGAGAAAATAGGCTACCTTGTCTGTTGGACTGACACGAATCTTTTGCCCATTACAATAAGCGCCATTGCCTGTTCAAGGAGCAAACAAAGCCTTAAAACTGTTTCCAAAGTGTTCTAGAACTAGCATACTTGCCA
Organism: Poa annua; assembly: GCA_026929855.1. Lineage (NCBI taxonomy): Eukaryota > Viridiplantae > Streptophyta > Magnoliopsida > Poales > Poaceae > Poa > Poa annua. The sequence continues at coordinate 10,451,805 of CM049429.1, read as the reverse complement.
CCAAACAAATTCACAAAACTGTTGATCAAAGATCTTACCAGAAGATGCAGAAATTGTACGGGTGGTCCAACACATAGGCCCACCACAAAACTCCACCTAAAGGAATGGCAATGATATTTGAGTAAAACAGAGAGAAACTATTTCTAAGACAGGTAAATTTGTCTTCACATGCATATACATACCACAGTAGCGGCAGCAGGCTTTCCTCGGAATAGAACACCAATGGATACAGAAAAGCTGGGGTAACCATGTGCAAAGTTTGTTGTTCCATCTAAAGAAGAGAAACTAATTATATAGATCGTTCAAGAAGAGACAGCGAACATGAATCAAATCTTGTATGAAATATAAAGCTTGTTTTGCATATTTTCTGATCAAACTGGCTCAAAGAGCAAAGTTATAATGCCTCAAAATTAGATAGCAAGTGTAAATCTCTTAAATCATTGTACCGCTTAGTAATCTAACTAGAATTGTCACCTTCCAAGTTAGTGAAACAGAATAACAAGTGCACAGTTTACATTCAGAAAAAAAAGTAATCATAAGAATCAGAAATATGAATCATCTAATGCTATGAACGATGGTTGTTTCCAAGCAAAAGCCCAATTAACCCCAGTACAATTCTTCATTGTATTATAAGTAGAAACAAAGGAGCCAAACCTAAAGGATCAATGCACCAGAGATACTCTGACAAGGAATCTCCAATGAGGCCACCTTCCTCTCCAAGTATGAGGTGGTCTTTGAAGTTCTTGGTCACAACTTCAAGAATGACTGACTCGCTCAGTTTATCTGTGCTGAACAGAAGTATAGAATAATAAGTTAACTTGAAGTTCCAAGTGAGAACACATATATATATAATATGGGTCCACGACACCACGTTCATATAATAGCGAAATCAACAGCATGTGCAGAAATAAGAATATAATGAGAAGCATTCTTCAGTAAATAAAAATGAGAAGCATTCTTACTCTGTCACCAAGTCTGCAGTCCCCTTATACTGGATATTCCGTGGCTTATTGACAGCTTCCATTACAACCTAAAATGAACAGAAGATCAGGAAACTTGTCTGGAGAATTTGTTCATCAAAGTAAGAACTTGCATAAGGGCATGGAAGTACCACACTACATCTTACAGAAAACGAACAAGTGAGTACTTAAACTAGTCAAATAGTGGATTATGCCTAATATGTCCCCAGAAACCAGTAGTTGGCATCATACTACTGCTACTCCTGACAATTGAGTAGCACATTGACCAGCACCTGCCAATTCAGCTAAAAGGACTAGCATTTCTCTGAGGTCCAAGTGGTCCTACTGCTGCTCACGACAGATATAGTTGCGCCGCAATCTTTAGCACAAATCGAAACAAGCCCAAGAAACCTGTTAATTATCGTCTAGCCGAACCAACACCACACGGGAGGGGAGCGGTGACAAGAAAAGCAAGAAACCTCAAACGCACCTCCGCTCCTGCCTTGGCGGCGGCCTGGATGACGCCGAGGAGCTCGTCGGCGGGAATCGGGCCGGTGGTGGGGGCGGCCACCTTGGGGAACCTGCTGGGCGCGGCGGGCCGCTCCGACGCCACCGCCATGATAGGGCGCGCCTGCTTGGACCTGGAGGCGAGCGCCTGCAGAGCGAGGATCGGCGCCGGCGAGGTCCTGGCATCCCGGAGGAGCCAAGAGGCGGTGGCGGTGGTGGAAGGGAGAAGATACCGTGCCATTGGTGCTGAGAGAAAGGCTGTGATGCTTCTCTGTTTTTTTCCTCCCGCCGCACTTCCTCTATTGCTGAGGAACTGGCTGGGATGCAGCTCTAAAAAATGACGTATCCTTGGATTTTTGGGCATACACTAAATTATTAGCTTTGGTGATATAAAACAGCAATAACCCAATATGGCTACCCAAAAATGCAGTTACCGCTCCTGCCGGCCAACTTACCCACTTTTGTTGATGACCAAATTCCACCTATGCCGCTTCGCACGCCCACTTTGGTTATATTTTAGCAGAAAATTGAATTTTTAAGGAAAAATCTAAGAAAGACTTCAACACTGGATGGAGCCAGATATTCATTCAGGAGATTTCACTCCGACCGGAATATCCGGTCCCTCCCAGATCATCCAAGAAAATGGCACTAGACGGAGCTGGAGATTTCATCTCCACCGGATTACCCGGCCCCTCAGAAGAGACTCGAAGAAACGGCTAAGTAAAAAAGGGAATCAGCACTGGACTCAGCGGGAGATTCATTCTGTATATTTTAATATGAACAGGATTATCCGGTACACTGAAATATCGGGTGGTCACTTGGATCGGAGAATTTCCCGAGTCCCCCCCCCCCCCAATGGTCAGAACTGGGGAGAACTATAAATATCCTTCACCTACCTCCACCTAGAGTTGGCTACTCGATCCCCCCCCCCCCCCCCCATTAATTGCTCAAGCTCAAATCTAGTAGACGTCCTAACTTCTCCACCTTCTCCACAAAAACTCGAAAATCTTTGGAGTATAGAAGGAGAAAGTCCCGATCTACAACCTCACTGAAGCATTCTTCATTTCCCCCTCATACACTTGAGAATTTTGTGGCTGGGGTTTTCATTGCGAAAACCTAGTTCACCATTGTTGCTTGTTGGTGATACTCTCGATCTTTTGTGGCCACCTTAGGAGCCCACAATTAAGTTATGGGTGTGTGTCTTAAGTTTGTTGTAAGAGATTTGATTTGCGCCCAAAAGTGGATGAATAGTGGAAGGTGAACCCGAACCTTTGTGGTTGAGTTTATCGGAAAAGAAGGTGAACCTTTTTGGCGTTGAGACCAACCTGTTATGGTGGCTCACACCTCTTCAACGAGACGTACACCCTTTATGGTGGAACTCGTGATTACATCTTCGTCTCTTCGTGCTTCTACTTTGGTTTCCCTAACCCTAGCCCACTTACTTACTTGTACCCTTACTTATTGTATCTTGTCTTGTGTTTGCGTGCCTAGTTGCTTGCTTGTGTTATAGGTAAATTCACCGTAGTTGCATATCTAGAGAATTTTCATTGTGTCAAGCCTTAAATTGAAAAGAGTTAAAATTTGAAGTGACACCTATTAATCCCACCCCACCCCCTCTAAGTGTCGGATTTGAAAGAGATATGCCCTAGAGGCAAATAAATAAGTAGTATTTATTGCATTATCTCATAAGTTTATAATAGGTTTGTGTATTATGCTATAACTGTATTAATCGGAATTATTAATACACGTGTGATACATAGACAACCAGGTCCCTAGCAAGCCTCTATATGAGCTAGTCCATTGGGCAACAGTTGATCGAGATTCCCGATCAAGGACAATGACGTCGGTTGACAATGGGGTCATCTTGTTAGTTGAATAAGATGATGGACATACGCAAAGTATTGCAATAAGATCGTATTACGATGTTTGTCATTTACAATAGATAAGAATATGATAGCTTATTCCTTGGACCGTGAGACAGTACTTATTAATGCTTCGTAGGGGTGCTTTGAGAGCATCAAACGTTGTGTCTTATATAGCATGACAATAACGGTGTCCATCTTGGGTATTCCGAAAGAGCATCAAGACGTAAGGATCAAGAGCGGGATTTGTTCATTCTTGTAATGGAAAGATACTCTGGGCCCACTCGGTGATATTGCATCTATATAGCTGCGCAGCTTATGACTAGGTCATGGAGATGTAATATCGCAGACGAGTTAATAAACTTCGTCGGTAACGAGATACAACAAAGACATCGGTGTGTCTACGATCATATCTCGGACAAGGTAGTATCGCAGAGACAAAGGGAATGAATATCATATTTATGGTTCAACGACGATATTCGTAGAATGCACAGGGGTCGTCATATACTTCCAGATATCCCTGACGGTCATTGGTGAGCGGAGTGTCTCGACCATGTCTGGAGTGTTCTCGAACCGTAGCGTAACAAACTTAAGGTCTTAGCGACACCAGGAGATAGGTTCTGGAATATTATAGGAATTTTTTGGAGAGAGAGAAATGATCCGGAAAGAGTTCCGGTGGTCCGGAAGGAGTTCCGGAGAGGTCTGGAATGGTTCCAGAAATGTCCGAAAGTTGTTCGGGTGGTCCGAAAGAGTTTTCGGAGTCACGGGATATTGAATTATATATAAATATATTAATTATGAATTAATGGGATTTTTATATTAATTTAATATTATTTAAATAAAGGAAAAAGGGGGCTCCCACCTACATGGGCCCTAAGAGGGCCCAAGAGGGGGAGCCGCACCACCTAGGGGGGTGGGCCCCATTGGCTGGTTCGGCCAGCCCATGTGGGGGCCGAACCCCCCCCCCCCCCCCCCCCTTCTCCTTTTGTTTAGTCCCACATGGGGGAGCTAGGGAGTTTGCACACCCCTTCCCCCTTTATATAGCAAGGCATATTAATTGGATTAATTCATTGGAAAATACAATTAATTCCCGATTTCTCTCTCGATCTCGTGGTTCCCAAGTTGGAGCCGCGCCGAGCTGAGGAAAAGGGGATCTCTCTCCACCTAAGCTATACCGCTGAGCACCGTTGCTCTGCGGGATTCCAGATAAGATCTACCCTTGCGATTTCAGCTGGATCTGAATGACCGGGGGTTGTCGCTAAGCTCCGTATGTTTGTGAGTGCTCGGAGGTAACTCCTTTTGAGTAGCCTAGGCGACGTCGTCTCGCCCCTGCAGTCGCCGCGCCCCCCTCCCCTCTGATGCCGGCGCACCACCTCTGGTGCTGGCGCTCTGCCTTCTTCCGCCCGTCGACGCAGATCATCGTCAACACCCCGGCGTCATCGTCTTCGTCATCGCGGCAAGTTCTCCGCGACCTCGAGGTCGGCTACGTACGACTTCATCGTCAACGCTTGTGCGGGAGCGTAATCCCCGCTATCGGTCTACATGGAGGTAATGTAACCCGTTCCGCCACCGTTATCGCATGTACTAGATAGATAGATTCTGGCTAGTTAGGGTTTCGTTCGCTAGAAAAATTATTGTTTTCTGCACCGTAACCCCTTCAGTGGTATCAGAGCCGATCTATGCGTAGTACTGCTGGTACGGTTAGAACTCATGTTGAATGTGGGCGTCTTTCTTATATTTGCTACCCTCTAGCGTGCACTTGCGATGCCTTCGGTATTGAGTTGATGAAGCGGCCCGGACCGACTTTTACGCGTACGCTTACGCGAGACTGGTTCCACTACTGACATACGGCTTGCACCGTATATGTGGCTGGCGGGTGTCTGTTTCTCTCTCTCTAGTCGGCAAAGCATTTTCAATGGAGGGCCCGAAAGGGATGCTTAAACATGCAATTATACGATCGACGTTGTGGTATAAAGTTCGTACGTAGGGAAGCGATTCTCTTACGAATAAGCCTATATGCCACGTAAAAATTGCAAAACTAAATAAAGCTAGAGGCGTCTAACTTTGTTTTGCAGAGGCGTTATTTTATGTGACATGGTTACGGTAAGTTTTGATATTACTCGTACTGTCGGAGGCAATGGAGGGCTCTGTAGACTCGGAGCCATGCCGGGGCGCCGGGGGCCAGGCACATGGCGCCATGAAGGTCCATGCGCATCGACCATGTCACATCGCACTTCATTGCATCATTGTTGTGTGCTGTTGTGTGTGCATCCTATTGATTGCTTATATGCTAGATATACAACGGTAGCATCATAAATAGGATGATCCCTAACAAATACCAAAATTGTGTTCTCCCTCGTTGCGCACCACCAAGAAAGTTCTACGTTATGAGGCAGGCCGTGATGATTAGGTGTCACACATCTCGTCGTTCGCATACAGTGGGTGTAAGCCATGTTGCACGCGCAGGGTCTTCGAGGTTTGATTGGCGAGCCTAGCATATCCAGAAATATGGCCTCGGAACACGGGAAGATCGAAAGATCGAGCACGAGTCACAGAGTTGTTGTGATCGACATTTTATGTCCACCTTTGAAGCTATGCTGCCGGCCGTGATGATCGGGGGTGGTGTGGTGGATGAGGGTCGTGTAATCTCCATTATTATTTCTAGGGATAATAATGTTGGTGTGGTGTGTTTCTGATAATAAGATTATGGAGCTAAAACTCACCTATATATTATAAACTTTACCTTACCTCTTTTGCGATCACATCTGGAGACTACGGAACTACACTTCGGTTACTTCTTCAAGAGCTCGGATTCTACCTTGGAAGCCGACGGGTCCAACTTCAGCAGATGGTACAAGGGTTTTTAAAACATTCTCCAAACACAACAAACATCCTATATGTCCTAGAACATTAGTTAGAAGTTAGACCAGATGATTCTGATAGCAAGGAGGAAGATGATGAGTTCCGTAAGCATCATGACATGTTCATGGAAGTGACGATCGTCATGAGTGTATGCCTAGCACCTGAGTTGAAAGTTGTTTCAACGCATGGAGCCATATGTCGTGATTTATGCGATCAGAGGTCACTTCAAAGATGAATTGAGTCTTGAGCAGTTCAGACAGCTTAGAAAGTTCCGGACCATTCACATGGGGAGCATACCTGTCTGGAGACTCAGTTGAAGAAATTGTGTGACATCTACTTCAGGCTTACGAATATCTACGATTTCTAGATAGAGAACTCCAGTGCAATAGAGATTGTGCTTTACCTCCTAGCTGTGAATAACATGTGCGTGAATATGCTATAGAGACACGGTGGGCTTCTTCACATTTGTGAACAAGTTCAAATCTCTAAAAGTTGATTCCATCGAAGAAGAGTTCTTCGACGCTATGGGTATATTTGATATTCGAAGATATAAATGTATTCTTCTCATACTTGATGAAAAGTATTTGATACTTGTTCTGTTTGTGAAACAGTCCCTGATTATCACAAGTATGTGGCGAAGGGTGACGTGACAGTGCACGAGTGATGGCAAGTTCATGGCCAGTAGTGCTCACGCCCTCGAGATAACATATTAGTTATCCTCAATAGTTTTTGATAAGACATTTTATAATAGTGAGAGTGTGATCTAGTTTGGTGTCTTGAATGTTGCAAGACATAATTATTCATATAGAACAAATCAGTTGTTTTATGTAATGAAACAAAGCAGTTGTTTCATGTTATGAGTAATTTGCATCACATCTCAATTACATCATGCGTATGATATACATTTATAATAGCGGGAATGATAAAACTATGTGTCCAAAGAACAAACACCATCGAATTTAGTCATAAAGGCAATGAAAGAAGTAATGGATAATTTTGGTCCATTTAAGTATTTCGAGTGCCAAAATTGATTAAGTTTGAAATGCGGTATTGAAGTTGCAATACTAGAGGAAATTGATTGAGAGTCATTTTTAATGATTAATCAATGGTGTTATTGCATGATCCGAATTCTTCCATGATTTTGGTAAATAGGAGTATTTGCCCGATAAATTATGGAGTCTGAAATTAATTTGATAATAGATCAAATGAGGTTTTTCAGAAGAAAGATAAGTGAATATTGTATTCACAAAATTCGATCAAAGGACAATATTTTTGAATTATGGTTTCAACACAAAAGACTTGTGGAAATTCGTTTCACAATATTATAATGTCATATATGGTGATATGTGTGAATTATAATTATGCTCTATTTTAAATAAAGTGTGGTCTGTCAGAATCTGTCTTAGAATCTCCTAATATGTTCGAAACATTATAGTCGATGTCCACTTTAGAAAATAGATATTTTTCTCAACGAGAATTCGTGAGATCGACAGTAGTGTCGACATGTATATGATTACACGATAATTCGGTATATACATGAATAGTTCTTTGTAGAATACTCGCATTGAATGAGAGTGTATTCCAAAACCAATTAGAAACAAAGTTCAGTTTGTTGTCTATTTAATTCCGAGAAAAAGATGATTTTTCGAATTATGGTTTATGGATTGGAATTAGAAGTTTGGAATAAAGTGTCAGACCTATGTTGGAAGGTGTTCCAAAGAGTATATGTCTGCTAATGAAAGTTTAGTGATTAAGAGTGAGGGAGACTAGAAAATTGTTTTCTGCTTGCAATCCTCTTCATAAAGATCATAATATTTTCATGAAAGAAACTTCTAAATAAAGTGCTGTTATATTTAATATTGCTGTCAGGTCACAGCACTGTATTAAGTATTTCAGATCTTGTTGACAGATCAAGGTGCACTTTATGAATACAAAGAAAGTTGAGAAAATATCGGAATACGAACAAAGGCTTTTGAGTCTGGAAATCCAAAGTTGCATTTAAAAGGATTAAGAGAGTAATTGTTGCTGCAATTCTTATTAGAGGAATAAGATTGTTTAATCGTCATATGAGGTGTTATTGAAGGAGATATGCCCTAGAGGCAATTAATAAAGTGTATTCTTTATCATATCTCATTTGTTCATAATAGGTTTTTGTGTCATGCTAGAACCGTATTAAGCGGAAACATTAATGCGGGTGTGATACGTAAACAACCAGGTCCCTAGTAGCCTCTACTAAGACTAGTTTCGTTGCGCGATTGATGATCGAGGTTTCCCGATCATGGGGCATGGCGCCGGTCGGCAATGAGAGTCATATCGCTAGAGAGAGATGTGATGGACATACCCAGATTTGGAGAACATAGTCGTTACGCCTTTGACCGTGAGATCAACTCTTATTGATATTCCCGGAAGATACTTTGATTGCACCAAACGTCGTATCTTATTTAGTATGACAATAACGGTGATACTTTTTGGTATCGGAAAGGAGTAGTTGAGACGAGGGGTCAAGAGCGGGATTTGCCAGTCCGCATAGCAGGATAGATACTCTCGGGCCCACTCGGTGAGATCATGTCTAATGAGCTTGCAAGCATGTGACTAGGTCACGGAGACATGAGATCATGAACGAGTAGAAGATAGCGTCGTCGGTAACGAGGTCGGGATTAGGTATGGAGATATCTATGGAACGACGCTCGGACGTGCTAAGTATCGCTATGGCAAAAGGTCTAAGACTTCACGTTCAGGTTTGATAGATGAAAGTCATTCGTTATATCTCAGGGATTAATTCATGGGGTCCAGGCCTACGAGTTAGTCGTTGATCATTGAGGAGTCTTGGTCATACCTGATATTATATCGAACCGCTAGGGTAACACACTTAAGGGGTTTCGACAAGACAACCGGAAAGGAAGGAGATCACCGGGAGCGTCCCGGGAGGGGTCCGATGGAGATCGGGCAGCGCCGAAAGAGTTTCGGAGCTAGGAAAAATTATATATATTATGTTTGATATTAATTAGTGTTATTAATATGCAAATATGATTTTATATATTTATTTTCGAATTTATTAAGGCAGATTTCCCTAAATGGGCCTTCCGGACGAAAGAAGGCCCAAGAGGGGAAAATTCCCAAGGGGAATTCGGTGGGGGCCAGGAGGGGCTGCCCCAAGTGGGCCAAGGGCCCACTAGGGGGGCCGACGCACCCTCCAGAGCCGCACCAGGGATGTGGGATTAGTCCCACATTGCCTGGCTGGCAAGGTAGGCTCCCCTTGGGAGCCTATATAAGAAGGGGCACCCCCAGCCTTTTAATTCACCAATTAATTCCCGATTTCTCTCTCGATCTCGTGGTTCCCAAGTTGGAGCCGCGCCGAGCTGAGGAAGAGGGGATCTCCTCCACCATAGCCCGCTGCCGCGCTGCTGGTGTTCCGGTCCAAGTCTTCCGCTGCTCGTCCTGGACTGGAGCTTCGGAGGCCGTCGTCTCCACCGTACGTGTGCGACTCCCTGCGAGGTGCTGCGCTAGCGGTACTCGGAGGCCTGCTTCCTCTACACGACCTTGAGGTCGGCTTCGTCGGTCTGTATCGACAACGTTTGTGCGGGAACATAATCCTCGTTTTCGGTCTACAAGGGTACGTATTCCGATCTCCGTTTGTACTACTATATCTGCATAGAATAGATCTTGGCATGCTTTTAGGATATCGTCGGTAGGAAATTTTTTGTTTTCTGCACACGATCCCCTTCAGTGGTATCAGAGCCGATCTATCGTAGATATAGCTGTACGCTGTTAGAACCCGTGCTCTGCACGGGGGCACCGTTCCTGTTATTTGCTACCCTATAGCGTGCACTTGTGTATTCCAGCGGCATTGAGTTGATGAAGCGGCCCGGACCGACTTTACGCGTACGCTTACGCGAGACTGGTTCCACTACTGACATACGGCTTGTACCGTATATGTGGCTGACGGGTGTCAGTTTCTCTCTCTTTAGTTGGTCTTCGCATTTTCAATGGAGGGCCCGAAAGGGATGCTTAAACCTGCAATTATTGGATCGTTGTTGTGGTCATAAGATTCGTAGGTATGAAGCGGTTCTATTTACGAAAGCCCCAAGCCACGTAAAATATGCAAAAGATAAAGTAGAAGCGTCTAACTTTATTTTGCTGGGGCTATGTGATATGGTCAAGGTAGGTTTATTAAATTGTTTATAAACTGCGGGCGCCGAGAAGACCATGGCGCGATGGACTATATCACATTGCATTACATTTGATGTTTTGTGTGCATCTTATTTTGTGTGATTGTGTGTATAGTATACATTAGTTACACGGCGGTAGCTGAATAAGATGATCCCTTCAAAATACCACTAGTGTTCTCCCTCCAACGCGCAGCACCAAGAAAGTTCTACGTTATGAGGCAGGCCGTGATGATCGGGTGTCACACATCTCATCGTTCGCATACAGTGAGTGTAAGCCATGTTGCACAAGCGTCAGCGTGGAGGTCTTTGGTGGCGAGCCTAGCATACTCAGAGGTATGGCCTCGGAACAGGAAGGCCGAAAGGTCGAGCACGAGTCACAAAATTGGTGTGGCGGACGATTTTGTCTACTCTTGAAGTTGTGCCGCCGGCTTTGATGATGAGGGGCGGTGCAATGGATGGGGGTCGTGTAATCGCTTAAACGACCAGGAGGGATGTTCGTTTAAGTGGGAGTTATGTTAGTTATTTTCTAAATACTATAACTCAAAATTATTATGAACAAAGTCTTATGTTGTTGAAATTCCATTGTAGATGTCTCACCCCTCCTTTAACCTAAACCTGTTCATTGAGAAAGAGAAGCTTAAGACCGATGGGTCTAACTTCGTGTCCTGATTCCGCGATCTGAAGTCCATCCTTGAAACCCACAAGGTGGCCTACATCCTTGATGCCCCCTTAGGTGATGTTCCAAGCACCGCCCCGGAAATCGAAAGGATTGTCCATGGGGTCAAGGCGGAGATTTCTTCTTATGTCCAGAGTGGCATGCTCTTTGCCATGGAGGCTGACCTGCAAAACCGCTTCATGAACAAGGGTGCTTATGATATAATCACTGAACTCATGGTTGTTTTTGCATGACAAGTCAATGCTGAGAGGTACGAGGCATCTGTGCTTTTCTTCTCAGCCCAGATGGAAGAGCACGGCAATGTTAGTGAGCACTTGGCCAAGTTATTTGGCTGCGCTCGACTTCTGAGTGATCTGGGAAGTGTGATCCCAGAGGAGGTGGTTATTGATAGGGCGCTGATTTCTCTGCCCCCTAGCTATAAGAACGCCATCGTGGACTATGGCATGAAAGGGACGTCAAAACCCCTGTCGGAAATCCTGAAGATGCTCGAAGTGGCCGAATTAGAAATCAAGCTGAAGAAGATGGTGGTGACCATCGGATCACCTGAGCGCAACTGCCCCAAGTATCTGGAGGATAAGAAGTCTGGCAAGACGGTCGACAAAGAGCAAGGTATATTTGATATACATGTTATAGATGTGTACCTTACATCCGCCCGGAGCAATACGTGGGTATTTGATACTGGTTCTGTTGCTCATATATGTAACTCTCAGGAGGAGTTACGGAATAGAAGGCGGCTGGCGAAGGATGAGGTGACGATGCGCGTCGGCAACGGATCGAGAGTCGACGTGGTGGTTGTCGGCACGCTCCCTCTGCATCTACCATCGGGATTAGTTTTGGTTTAAAATAAATGTTATTTTGTGCCATCCTTGAGTGTAAACATTATAAGTGGGTCTTGTCTGTTACAAGACGGTTATTCATTTAAATCAGTGTCAAGCAATTGTGCTATTTATATGAATGATATCTTTTATGTTGATGCTCCCGAGAATAACGGTTTATTCTTGTTGAATCTCGATCGTAGTACTCACATCCATAACATAGAAGCCAAACGGATTAAGTGTAGTGACGATACCGCCATGTTTTTGTGGCATTGCCGTCTTGGTCATATTGGTATAAAGCGCATGAAGCGACTCCACTCCGATGGACTCTTGGACTCGTTGGATTTCGGATCCCTCGATACATGCGAACCATGCCTCATGGGAAAAATGACCAGGACACCGTTCAAAGGTTTCGTTGAACGGGCGTCGGATTTGTTGGGGATCATACATACAGATGTGTGTGGACCGATGAGCGTTTCGACACGCAATGGTTATCGTTACTTCGTCACCTTCACTGATGACTTGAGTAGATACGGTTATATCTATTTGATGAAACACAAGTTTGAAACATTTGAAAAGTTCAAAGAATTCCAGAGTGAAGTTGAGAATCAGCTTAATAGGAAAATCAAGCATCTCCGATCCGATCGCGGTGGAGAGTACTTGAGTTTTGAGTTTGGCACACATCTGAAGAATTGTGGCATAGTGCCCCAACTTACGCCCGCCGGAACGCCGCAGCGTAACGGTGTGTCCGAGCGACGTAATCGTACTCTACTGGATAGTGTCCGATCTATGATGTCTCTTACCGATCTGCCAGTGTCCTTCTAGGGTTATGCGTTAGAAACAGCCGCATTCATTTTAAATAGGGCTTCGTCCAAGTCCGTTGAAACGACGCCGTATGAATTATGGTATGGCCAAAAGCCTAAGTTATCGTTTCTGAAGGTTTGGGGTTGTGAGGCGTACGTTAAGAAACTACAGCCCGACAAACTCGAACCGAAGTCGGAGAAAGTCGTCTTTGTAGGATATCCGCGGGAAACCGTTGGGTACACCTTCTACAACCAAGCTGAGGGCAAAACTTTTGTCGCGAAGACCGGTACCTTTCTAGAGAAGGAGTTTCTCGCGAAAGGAGTAAGTGGGAGGAAGGTAGACCTCGATGAAATCGTTGATCCTGAACTCGAGATTCCGAGTGGCGCAACGGAAGCAATTCCGGAAACGTCCTCCGTGGAAGGAGTGGGAGAAACTGTCGAGGAAGATGTTCCACCTCGTAGGTCTGGTAGATCTTGGATCGCACCATAATGGTATGGCAACATGGTTTGCACCGTCATGCTAGTCGAGCAAGACGAACCTATGAACTACAAGGAGGCGATGGAGAGTCTAGAGTCCGAGAAATGGCTTGAAGCCATGAAATCCGAAATAGGATCCATGTATGATAACAAAGTGTGGACTTTGGTGGATATTCCCGAAGGGCGCAAGGCCGTCGAGAATAAGTGGATCTTTAAGAAGAAGACTGATGCTGATGGTAATGTGACCGTCTATAAAGCTCGGCTTGTCGCAAAGGGTTTCCGACAAAATCATGGAATTGACTACGATGAAACTTTTTCACCGGTAGCGATGCTTAAGTCTATTCGGATTTTGTTAGCGGTAGCTGCCTACTATGATTATGAAATCTGGCAGATGGACGTCAAAACGGCCTTCCTGAATGGAAACATTGAGGAAGAGTTGTACATGGTACAGCCGGAAGGTTTTGTCGATCCAGGAAATGCTAACAAGGTGTGCAAGCTTCAGCGATCCATCTATGGATTGAAGCAGGCATCTCGGAGCTGGAATCTTCGCTTTGATGAGGTAATCAAAGGTTTTGGACTTATCCAGAATGTGGAAGAGACCTGTATTTACAAGAAAATGAGTGGGAACTCGGTTGTGTTCTTAGCACTGTATGTTGATGACATATTGCTAATAGGGAATGATGTGGAACTTCTGAATAGCGTGAAGGAATATTTAAACAGTAAGTTTTCCATGAAGGAATTAGGAGAAGTTGCGTATGTTTTAGGCATAAAAATCTATCGTGATAGATCAAGGCGCCTATTAGCACTAAGTCAGAGTATTTATCTTGATAAAATACTGAAGCGTTTTCATATGGAGAAGGCAAAGAAGGGTTCTCTGCCAGTTATCAAGAATAAGATATTGCGTAAGGCGCAGTGTCCGGTGACGGAACTGGGTAAGGCCGAAATGATGAAACATCCTTATGCTTCAGCCATAGGATCGATCATGTATGCAATGTTGAGTACTAGACCGGATGTGGCATTAGCTCTAAGTTTGACAAGCCGGTTCCAGAGTAATCCTGGAATGCCGCATTGGGTAGCTGTTAAGAGCATTCTTAAGTATCTCAATAAAACAAAGGAAATGTTCCTTGTGTATGGTGGCTGCGATGAAGAACTTGGCGTAACGGGTTACGTAGATGCAAGTTTCTGCTCAGACCCCGATGACTGTAAGTCACAGACAGGTTACGTGTTCAAGGTGAATGGAGGCGCCGTGTGCTGGAGAAGTGGGAAGCAACCCATAGTCGCACAATCTACAATGGAGTCGGAGTACATTGCTACCTGCGAGGCCGCGAATGAAGCTGTGTGGCTGAGGAAGTTCGTCATCAAACTTGGAGTGTTCCCGAGCGTGCAAGACCCCGTGATCCTCTTCTGCGACAATACGGGTGCCATTGCAAACGCCAAGGAGCCAAGGTCTCACTCCACCGCCAAACACATTCTCCGACGCTTCCACGTGATACGTCAGTACGTACAAGGAGGCGATGTGAAGATTTGCAAAGTGCATACGGATCTGAATGTGGCAGATCCACTGACGAAGCCTCTCCCGCTTGATAAGCATGAACATCACCTGTTAGCTATGGGTGTTAAGCTTTTACCAAGTTGTAATCTAGATTAAGTTGTACTCTAGTGCAAGTGGGAGACTGAAGGAGATATGCCCTAGAGGCAATTAATAAAGTGTATTCTTTATCATATCTCATTTGTTCATAATAGGTTTTTGTGTCATGCTAGAACCGTATTAAGCGGAAACATTAATGCGGGTGTGATACGTAAACAACCAGGTCCCTAGTAGGCTCTACTAAGACTAGTTTCGTTGCGCGATTGATGATCGAGGTTTCCCGGTCATGGGGCATGGCGCCGGTCGGCAATGAGAGTCATATCGCTAGAGAGCGATGTGATGGACATACCCAGATTTGGAGAACATAGTCGTTACGCCTTTGACCGTGAGATCAACTCTTATTGATATTTCCGGAAGATACTTTGATTGCACCAAACGTCGTATCTTATTTAGTATGACAATAACGGTGATACTTTTGGGTATCGGAAAGGAGTAGTTGAGACGAGGGGTCAAGAGCGGGATTTGCCAGTCCGCATAGTAGGATAGATACTCTCGGGCCCACTCGGTGAGATCATGTCTAATGAGCTTGCAAGCATGTGACTAGGTCACGGAGACATGAGATCATGAACGAGTAGAAGATAGCGTCGTCGGTAACAAGGTCGGGATTAGGTATGGAGATATCTATGGAACGACGCTCGGACGTGCTAAGTATCGCTATGGCAAAAGGTCTAAGACTTCGCGTTCAGGTTTGATAGATGAAAGTCATTCGTTATATCTCAGGGATTAATTCATGGGGTCCAGGCCTACGAGTTAGTCGTTGATCATTGAGGAGTCTTGGTCATACCTGATATTATATCGAACCGCTAGGGTAACACACTTAAGGGGTTTCGACAAGACAACCGGAAAGGAAGGAGATCACGGGGAGCGTCGCAGGAGGGGTCCGATGGAGATCTGGCAGCGCCGAAAGAGTTTTCGGAGGTAGGAAAAATTATATATATTATGTTTGATATTAACTGGTGTTATTAATATGCAAATATGATTTTATATATTTATTTTCGAATTTATTAAGGCAGATTTCCCTAAATGGGCCTTCCGGACGAAAGAAGGCCCAAGAGGGGAAAATTCCCAAGGGGAATTCGGTGGGGGCCAGGAGGGGCTGCCCCAAGTGGGCCAAGGGCCCACTAGGGGGGCCGGCGCACCCTCCAGAGCCGCACCAGGCATGTGGGATTAGTCCCACATTGCCTGGCTGGCAAGGTAGGCTCCCCTTGGGAGCCTATATAAGAAGGGGCACCCCCAGCCTTTTAATTCACCAATTAATTCCCGATTTCTCTCTCGATCTCGTGGTTCCCAAGTTGGAGCCGCGCCGAGCTGAGGAAGAGGGGATCTCCTCCACCATAGCCCGCTGCCGCGCTGCTGGTGTTCCGGTCCAAGTCTTCCGCTGCTCGTCCTGGACTGGAGCTTCGGAGGCCGTCGTCTCCACCGTACGTGTGCGACTCCCTGCGAGGTGCTGCGCTAGCGGTACTCGGAGGCCTGCTTCCTCTACACGACCTTGAGGTCGGCTTCGTCGGTCTGCATCGACAACGTTTGTGCGGGAACGTAATCCCCGTTTTCGGTCTACAAGGGTACGTATTCCGATCTCCGTTCGTACTACTATATCTGCATAGAATAGATCTTGGCATGCTTTTAGGATATCGTCGGTAGGAAATTTTTTGTTTTCTGCACACGACCCCCTTCAGTTATATGAGAAATGTGACTATAAGAAAGACGCGGTAGCATGTCTTGTCAAGAAATGTGTCTTGGACAAGATCAAATTTGTTGACTACATTTATGTAGACATGCTTGAAGTCTGAGTGATTTGTATTAATGTAATACTGTAGTTTGTATTAAATTCGAATTGATGGTAGATCAATGATTTTGGTTTGACCAAAATGTCGATTTAAGTGGGAGTCATAGTTAGTTTACTCAGGTGGAATATGTAAAGAACATATTTTTGAGTGGGAGCTTAGGAACTCAAATATGTGGATAACATGTTTTTGAGTGGGAGCTCGTGTTATCAAATATGTGGAGACATAATTTGAGTGGGAGTCGAATTCATCTTATGTAATTAGCACATTGTGAAACTGTACCAATAGAATAGGATGAAGTTGTGAAACTATTTGAAAGTTAGTATCTATTTTGAAATAGAACGGGAATTTTAAATAGTTAGTCGAGTTGTTTTGGATTATATCTGAGGAGTCAGAATAGAATCAAAAGGATGGTCCTTTGAAATCCAATTGATCATTAAGGGTAATGATGTATGAAAGTAATGGTTGTATGACATGTGAGTCTATTATGTAATATTAGACATCATACAGAAACCACATTATCTGCTCGATGAAATATAACCGATGTTCTTGGAAGAAGAGCAGTTATAAAAGTAAATTTAGAATTTACTGAAAGTAGAAGTGCGTTAGTTGTTGGATTGACATTAGAATGTCAAGTTTTCTACGTTGATGTGAAGGTACGCAGATATCGCGAGTTTGTAATTGCTACAAGGGGCTCTCTATGGCTGAGTGTGTTTTCAGGGCAGTTATCTGGTTAGTATAATCAGAGTAAGCGCTGGGAAACAGAAGTCTCACTTAGTTACGGTATTTGCATATATGTTGTTGGACAACATGGTGGTATCAAGCAAGTTGATATCAGTGAATCGCAAAAGCATGTACAATCATGGATTGTGCAGATTGTCAGAGTAACACTCTTCCACAAGCAAGCATCATCAAATGATTCTTATTTGATAAGGGATTTTGATAAAGTAAAATGCAGCTAGTTTATTTGTACTCTAGTGCAAGTGGGAGACTGAAGGAGATATGCCCTAGAGGCAAATAAATAAGTAGTATTTATTGCATTATCTCATAAGTTTATAATAGGTTTGTGTATTATGCTATAACTGTATTAATCGGAATTATTAATACATGTGTGATACATAGACAACCAGGTCCCTAGCAAGCCTCTATATGAGCTAGTCCATTGGGCAACAGTTGATCGAGATTCCCGATCAAGGACAATGACGTCGGTTGACAATGGGGTCATCTTGTTAGTTGAATAAGATGATGGACATACGCAAAGTATTGCAATAAGATCGTATTACGATGTTTGTCATTTACAATAGATAAGAATATGATAGCTTATTCTTTTGACCGTGAGACCGTACTTATTAATGCTTCATAGGGGTGCTTTGAGAGCATCAAACGTTGTGTCTTATATAGCATGACAGTAACGGTGTCCATCTTGGGTATTCCGAAAGAGCATCAAGACATAAGGATCAAGAGCGGGATTTGTTCATTCTTGTAATGGAAAGATACTCTGGGCCCACTCGGTGATATTGCATCTATATAGCTGCGCAGCTTATGACTAGGTCATGGAGATGTAATATCGCAGACGAGTTAATAACCTTTGTCGGTAACGAGATAAAACAAAGACATCGGTGTGTCTATGATCATATCTCGGACAAGGTAGTATCGCAGAGACAAAGGGAATGAATATCATATTTATGGTTCAACGACGATATTCGTAGAATGCACAGGGGTCGTCATATACTTCCAGGTATCCCTGACGGTCATTGGTGAGCGGAGTGTCTCGACCATGTCTGGAGTGTTCTTGAACCGTAGCGTAACAAACTTAAGGTCTTAGCGACACCAGGAGATAGGTTCTGGAATATTATAGGAATTTGTTGGAGAGAGAGAAATGATCCGGAAAGAGTTCCGGTGGTCCGGAAGGAGTTCCGGAGAGGTCTGGAATGGTTCCAGAAATGTCCGAAAGTTGTTCGGGTGGTCCGAAAGAGTTTTCGGAGTCACGGGATATTGAATTATATATAAATATATTAATTATGAATTAATGGGATTTTTATATTAATTTAATATTATTTAAATAAAGGAAAAAGGGGGCTCCCACCTACATGGGCCCTAAGAGGGCCCAAGAGGGGGAGCCGCACCACCAAGGGGGTGGGCCCCATTGGCTGGTTCGGCCAGCCCATGTGGGGGCCGAACCCCCCCCCCCCCCCCCCCTTCTCCTTTTGTTTAGTCCCACATGGGGGAGCTAGGGAGTTTGCACACCCCCTTCCCCCTTTATGTAGCAAGGCATATTAATTGGATTAATTCATTGTAAAATACAATTAATTCCCCATTTCTCTCTCGATCTCGTGGTTCCCAAGTTGGAGCCGCGCCGAGCTGAGGAAAAAGGGATCTCTCTCCACCTAAGCTATACCGCTGAGCACCGTTGCTCTGCGGGATTCCAGATAAGATCTACCCCTGCGATTTCAGCTGGATCTGAATGACCGGGGGTTGTCGCTAAGCTCCGTATGTTTGTGAGTGCTCGGAGGTAACTCCTTTTGAGTAGCCTGGCCGACGTCGTCTCGCCCCTGCAGCCGCCGCGCCCCCTCCCCTCTGACGCCGGCGCACCACCTCTGGTGCTGGCGCTCTGCCTTCTTCCGCCCGTCGATGCAGATCATCGTCGACACCCCGGCGTCATCGTCTTCGTCATCGCGGCAAGTTCTCCGCGACCTCGAGGTCGGCTACGTACGACTTCATCGTCAACGCTTGTGCGGGAGCGTAATCCCCGCTATCGGTCTACATGGAGGTAATGTAACCCGTTCCGCCACCGTTATCGCATGTACTAGATAGATAGATCCTGTCTAGTTAGGGTTTCGCTCGCTAGAAAAATTATTGTTTTCTGCACCGTAACCCCTTCAGGATTCCCGTACAATTTCCTTTCACGAAGGTAACAAACCCGCGTGACGGATCTATCCCGGGCGACGTGTGTCAAGCGCGGAGGCAGGGCCAATCTAGAGGGCGGGGCCAGGGCAGAGGGGCGACTTCCCTAGTCCCCCAAGTGGTAGGGGCCGACCGGATTAATACATGTATATATCGATACATGCAAGGAAAAAAATATAAAGACAAAAGTAAGCTAGGGCAAAACCCACGACCAGAGAGAGCTTATTGATTAGATCAGTGAGTGTCGTTGCTGCAGCAATGGGCAGTACCTGAATGAGCATTTTAATGCCAATGACAATGATGATTAGCCAATGGGTGTTGTTGCACCAAGTGTTGTAGCAAACAAATATTCTATTATGCAACCAACATTTCGGCGACAAAATGATTCATACACGTGACTATTGTGATGGGGGCACTTGTTCCCAACCTGGCGGTGGCATCAACAAAGTCATGTCGAGAGCCTAACTCAGACGTCAGGGGAACATAACAACCACCATGGTACTCAAGAGTACATGACCCCAAATAATAGAAAATTCTCACATCATCATATATTTATCTAATATATCCTGCAAGGTGTTAATTCATATAAAAAATTTATTTTCTAAGTAGGAGCAAGTCTTTCATAAGAAACCATGGGTGAAAACAAACTGTGTATCACGTAGGAAAAACCAGCTAGTTTTCCGTATAAAATACAATCTGATTGGAATTGGCGAGTTTAATAGTAAAGCTATGATAATAATTTATTTCAGTTTTAATATTATGCACACTTTTCTATTTGAGAAAGTTACATAAGAAGTTATGTGGATTAAATATAGCACGCACATTTAATAATTAGTGCTTAGTTCAAGTGTTTATGTTTTAATATCAAGTACAAAAATGCACGTGTTGTGGGGTTGTTATTGAACACAATGCAACTTATTAAACAAAGTCATGCTATATTTTGTAGAGTTTTCTATAAATTTGCTTATAAATTGATATGGTACAAATCGGTATTAAGATATTTTTATAGTACAGTCAATAGATATATGTCACACAAATATTAAGGATAATTAAGTATATATTATAAATCAAAAAAATGAGAAGGCATACAATTTTTTAATTTATCTAATTTATATTTTATGTACTTTACAAGAAGATACACATAAGATTTAAATTTAATTAAGTTAACTGAGACCACGTATCGAGAAGATATAATTTGTGTCAAAAATGAAACATGTATATTATAAGATTGTAATATATAATAAATGTTATATTTAAATATATGAGTTTGATATAATTATATTAATTAATTAATTGCTCCGGGTCCAGAATTAATTTGGATCCGCGGGCTATCCCACAACAAACCGTTTTTCGGGTTCGTGGGTCTTTTTTTATTTAGAAACACAGTACAGACGTAGACGCTCACAAACACACACGTACAGACACCCCTATGAACGTACGCGCACTTGCGCGTAAACCTACCCCTATGATCACCTCCGAGAGACCGGTCCGGCAGATCTTGAGGTTGACGAAGTCACCACAGGCGCCTCGCTGTTGACGGGCACGTCACTTACCACTGAAAGCATAGCGCCGGTTAATTCCTGAAAAATCTAGAAAAGTGTGACCACCCGTGTCAAGTCTAGGACTTGAACCTGGGTGGGTTGGTTGCACCACAAGGAACCAACCAGTTGAGCTAGGCCCACTTCACGGGTTCGTGGGTCTTTGCCTCTTGTTGTTTGCATGGATCGGACTTGTTACACATTAGTTAGTGAGGCCTTTTATGTGACAGATTTAAACCAACTTTTCACTTTTTCCTGGTTACTTTTTTGCTTTCTTATTCTTGGGCAGAGTTTTTAGGAGAAGTAACGGGAGGAGGTGACACTTTCTAATAAAATATGAAGTAACTTCTAATAAAATTTTAAAACAAAAAATAAGAAGATTTATATTTAACATAATTTTTAAAAAAACTTGTCTAAGTTGTAGTGGAATCTCTTAGCATGTGATATAGCTTGGTTGTTTGTGTACTTAACTTAGTCTTGTGATGTAGCTTAGGTGATGCAGCTCACAAGAAATCTTGTAAACTGTGGACTTGACTTAGTCTACTGCCACATGATAATTGTTGTCGTTTGTAGAGGCGAGGAGTGACTATTGTTGAATTACCAGATGATGAAGCAGCGGTGAAGTATTGTGTTGCGTATCAGCGAGTAGTGGCAAACATACGAGCTCAACGTATCCGTGTGGGCGGTGTGACCATGCAGTTTTCTGAGTATAAAAAGGTTAGTATGATTATCTGACATGTGCACTATATGACTGATAGCATCATCATGAAATTCTTGAATGTTTAGCTGTATACTCTTTAATTCATGCTGAAGAACAAAATGCACTTCTCTTGTAATCTGGAGTATAATAGATCTTAGAAAATAGCACTCTATTTCTGAAACATTAAATTGTTTATTCATGTTTCATTTGTTTGAATATTTGATCATTTGCCGCATTTCTCAAAAAAAATGTTGGGACCTATTGGCAGTTTTTCATGTTTCTTTTGATGTTTAAATACTTTTATGTTCATTATTGTTTGTGCAGGGCATAATCCATGGTCGAGGCACCACGAAACTTGACCACTCTGTCCTGTTGGCAAGGTATCACCAAACAGATGGCGAAGATGGTGAGGAATACAGATTGGTGTGAATACGCATGGGCGCAAGTGGGGCCAAGGTAGCATCTTTTGGCTCACCGGGGGACTGGACAAAAAAGAGGTGCGCTGGGTGTTCTTTACAATACCATGATCCCTCTTAGATCTAGTCGACAGACTGTGATTGCCACTTGTGATAGTTGCGCCAGATGTTTGGATAGAAGTCAAGCTTAGGTTCAGACGGGTCTTTTTTGGTCGGTACTCTGAAGGAATATTATTTATGATGGTGTTTACTCGTTTTAAAGGATGAGATCTAATGCAGGGTCTTATAAGTTAGGTCATGGGGAAATGAAAAACCTATTGTACTATGGCCAATAGCTACCTGATAATGTGCAAATCCTATGTTTATTTATTAAGACGTCGACATTAAATCTATGATTGACGTTGTACTTAACATTACTAGTGTTGAAGAAATCTTGACTTGGAAACAACATTAATCATCTGAATTGATTTTGTTCCAGAGAGTTGCAACTGTGTCCAACTGTCCATGCTTGCATAGCCTCCCATGTCACAACCAAATGAGTTGTGCGCAGCAAGTGTGGATCTCAAATTTTTCATTTTCTATGATTTACTTTCGTGAACCAAGGAAATCAAACATGAAAAAGTGAATGCTTGAAATTGAGCAATAGATAACTAAAATTTACAACCTGGTATAATAGGCGGGAGGGAGCAAAGGACAGTGCATATAAAACAAGCAGTGGTGGTTATGCTGACTCGGTGAGGGCAAAACGGCAGTGTCACGAGGTGCGGCAAAAGAAAGGAACAATGCCATGCCAACCACCATGGACGCACCCCTCGTGCCATGGTTTTGTCTCTCATGTCTCATCCCGTCCTTCAATTCGCCATCTGCTATATATCATGAGAGATGATACAGCTATACTATCAGTAGACAGTACACAGCCAGTCCCACTGATCTTCCCTTCGATATCTCTTGCGAGAACAGCACTACCAATGGACGGCTTTGCTGGTGTGAGAGACTGAAGCTGCCAGCATGATCTGCTCGTCCAAAAAAACACACCAAAGAGCGTTCGGTTCCACGGTTATCTTGGAATTTTGGGTCAATCAGATCATGTTGCAGCTTCATTCCCTCACCACTACCAAGAGATATGGAGGTTGTGGATGGCTTGGTCTCTGGTTTCTCTTGTCTAGCTCTAGGCAGATGTGAATGGAAGGTATGCTTTCTTGTTTTGTGATGTTTGTCCTGCTTTTTCCTTCCGTTTAGTATACTCAGTTTCATTATCATGATTCACTTTTCTTCAGGAGGTTCCATCATACAAGTTCTATCAACTCTTTCCAGCTTCTTTTGAATATGCTATGAACTAGTAGTTCAGAATTTTTTCACTTGCATTAGATTTATCCTCTTCCGTATAAAATTAATTAGTATGGCTCATTCTTCAGCAGAAGGAAGGGAAAGGAAACCTGCCCCCTTCTTTTTGGTTTAGTTTTTTTTTTTGAAGGACAATTGCAGTAGAAAACCATATTCTAAGTTCATGATGCCTTCGAGCCCGATCGGACTGAGCTAAGCATACTTCACTTGTATTTAATCATATCTTGTACATTACCTCTGCCTGGAATTCTCTGACTCTAGCAATTCAAATTTTACAATTTGGTACTTCACATGATTCCCATTACTAGTGTACCGATTGTTATGGAGGACACACCTGCGTGCTGCCCCCTTAGATGAAAACCTTTACCCATTAAGTACATATCTGCAGTACTGTGGTGTAAATTGTTACCTCCTCCAACAGAACACCCCGCAGTGGCAGTTAATTTATACTACTCCCTCCGTCCCAAAATAATTGTCTCAAATTTGGCTAAAAGTGGATGTATCTAGACATGTTTCATATCAAGATACATCCATTTTTAAGCAAACTTGAGACACTTATTTTGGGACGGAGGGAGTATCATTTAACATGCCTCTATTTTCGCTGTATAGTGGACATTACGATTTAAGTTCCTGCAATAGAACATAAATGTTGGAACTGTAACATTCGTGACATAGGCATGAATAATACAGACAATGAAATCACTATACCAGGTATGGAGTGTATGTCCATTGGGTTTCCGCAAATGGTATGTAAAATCAACAAAATGTAAGAGAAAACCACAAGAAGGTACAAATCAACCAAATATGATCATGTGCAAGTGCAATTAGATTCCTTGCCTCCAAAAGGCCATGCATCTCGGACACTTCATTCACTAATAAAACATACAATAAGATCTTCGTGTTTATGCTTAACAGCGACACAACATCATGCTTAGGGACGGAGCTCCCCTTAGGGCAAGGTAGGGTAGCCGCCCTACCTTGATTTTTGGCAACCATATTAATATGCATGTGTTTATCTTAAATGATTTGAGTAGTTGAACATAAAAACCGGACTCTGTATGAGAAAGTTATGCTTATTTTAATAAAACCGATTCTGAATTAAAAAAAACTAGGACTCCAACTCTTTCTCTTCACATTAGCTAACTCTATCTAACTAAATACGACTCTAAATAATGTCCTTTGTATAGTAGTTATAAAGATAAAACATCATGTCACCGTTGATTATTTTATGTATAGACATCTTCTATATTGCTATAGACTATGTTACTATCAATTTTGACAATTAGTTAGATGAGTAATCTTCATAGTTGAAAGGATCTTCTATAAAATAAAGATCAAGACCGACTTGTGTAAAAAAGATGTTCGGCTTATTGATACTTGATAAGGTGCTAAATCGAGTATGAGAAAAGAAGTAAAACTTTGTAATTAGCATGTTTTAGATTTTATTATATTTAACACTTTATATGTCTATTTATCCAATAATAATAAATCATACACGGTGTGCATGTTTTGACATTATTTTTCTCTTCGCATTTTCTTTAAATTTCGCCCTATCTCAATTTTTTTCCGTCCTCCGCCATGCTACTCCTCTAGGCTCCCTGTTGAGTCACAATAACAGGCACAATGATACATAAGTGGTTCATGTTGGCCATCTAAATAATGCAGGTGCGATCTGAAATACTCCAGCGATACCGTGTCTAGCTGTTCAAAAATAATGGCAACAGTTTTGGTTGGTTACTTTTGCTGTAGCCGCATGTATTTGTTCTCAGCCAAACATGTCCCATGACATTCTTCAAGGATTGAAAGTAAGATTATGCTAGGGTGTGTTCCGAAGTTTATCGCAATGAGTGCACCCATTTGTATACCTAATGCATTTAAATGGTTCTGCTAGTCTATCACCAAGAACACTATACTTTACTCACTTCACCCAAAGCGAGCAATACATACGAACGTGATGCAAAAACGTAAGGCGTGACTGCGTAAACAGATAGCCATACACATCCACAGGGGCATTTCAGTTTTCCAATCATTTCACTCATGGAGGAAGTTGATCATTATTCACGACTCACCTAGCAAAAATTGGTGACAAGCCTATCTCAAAGTTCCTTAAACATAAGGTTCACCATACACCGACATCCCAAATCGTAAGAGGGGGCATGAAGCAGCAACGGCGAATCAACTTAAGCCTCGTCAAGGGCAAGAACGCCTGGGAGGGGCTTGCCTTCCAGCAGCTCCAAGCTCGCACCACCACCGGTAGAGATGTGGCTCATCTTGTCAGCCAGCCCAGCCTTCTCGACAGCAGCGACAGAGTCACCTCCACCGATGATGGTCGTGACACCCTTCCCAGTAAGCTCAGCCAACTGCTTAGCAATCGCCTACGGAGAGAAAACAAACCTACTTAGTACCGACAAAGAAAAGAGCAGATAATGTAAGACAAATGGATGTTATGAGATTATACTCACATCAGTGCCTGCTGCAAACTTCTCAAACTCAAAGACTCCCATAGGTCCATTCCAGATAACAGTCTTGGTGGTGTCCAACGCTTCACTGAAAGTCTTGATGGAACCGGGGCCAACATCCAGACCCATCCAACCATCAGGGATAGCATCGGCAGAAACAATCTGTAAAATAGAGTTAAAAAGTGAGCATCAGCAGGTAAACACCTGAACAAACTTTGGTGTACTACGTTCAGCTGAAGTTCAGTGAGAGCCGCTGAAACTAATTGTGCAACATAACATGCTTTCGCAACGACCAACCAAGGTGTATTATGTGTAAAATGAACATACCTTGCTTTCAGCATCTGGTGCAAACTTGTCAGCAACAACGACGTCAGTTGGAAGCAAGAGGCTAACACCCTTGGCCTTCGCCGTTTCAATTAGTGAAGTTGCTAGTTCCAGTTTGTCTTCCTCCACGAGAGACGTTCCGACGGCCTTTCCCTGGGCTTTGTAGAATGTGAACATCATGCCACCACCAAGGATGAGGATATCAACCTTGGCCAGGAGAGACTCAATCACACCAATCTTAGATGAGACCTTGGATCCACCAACAATGGCAGCAAATGGCTTCTTGGGGTTGGCGACAGCTCCAACAAGATAGTCAAGTTCCTGGAAGAATAATTAGGCACCATGTCATTCTGTTCTGACATTCTTGTTACAAAGCTAAATGAAAAATCTATTAGGCATCTTAACTATCACCCAAAAGGTTGGAAAATGAACAGATAGCCAAGGGGCCATGTACTAACTTGGAACTAGAAAATTCTATGCCATTTCCTATGATAAATTTGCAATTACCATCACAGCATCTAAGGAGGGTGTTTCTTCGTACAAAACAAGGTTAGAATCATTGATGCAAATTACCATAATCCAATTAACAGCAGCATAAACTAAAAGTTACACAGATGTGCAGGATGAGATTTGTTTCAGCTATACCTTCTGCATGAGGAAGCCAGCAACCGAAGGCCTCAAAAACTTGGTTACACCCTCTGTTGAAGCGTGAGCCCTGTGGGCTGTGCCAAAAGCGTCATTCACATATAGGTCAGCAACTGAGGCAAGCTTCTTAGCAAACTCAGGATCGTTCTTCTCTTCCTCCTTGTAGAATCTAACATTCTCTAGGAGTAGAACACCACCCTCTGGCAAAGCTGCAGCCAGTTTCTCAACTTCCTCACCAATGCAGTCATTCGCCATCACAACCTAGTGACAGATGAAAGACGTTATAGAAATATAAGAACTCTTAACCTAGTTCAAAGAGGCGACATAAGTAATCATGAGCTGTTATCGTCCCATAACATACCTCAACTCCAAGGAGCTCAGACAAGCGTGGAACAAGAGGCTTCAAGCTGAACTTGGGGGTGACACCTTTCGGGCGGCCCTGAAAATTGGAACATTGAGTTAGGTAAGAAAAGGATAGCAACTATTACTGTGAGTATATTTAACAGTAATTTCTCATTGTTTTCCTGATTATATCAACCCACATTCATAACTAATAGTACTAGAAATCATACTAGCCAGAAATCATCAAACAAAAATCTTTAGATGTCACACGTGGATTATGGAGGTGCAAACAACTTGAAATGCTTTTGTAACTTCTCCTACTCAAAATGAGAACTGAGCAAACACAAATCAAGCTTATTTTTGGTACCAACCAAACAGAAGATGGAAATAATAAGCAACCACGTCTGTATAAGTGAAGAGGAAATCGATGCACAAGTTTGGCAGGCACCCCTGAACTCAAATCGCCTTACAATTGATAACTAATTAACATGCAGAAGGCATATATTAGGTTCGGTACATCACTATACAATGAGGAGCAACCGATATAATGAAGAGTCATGTTCATCATATCTGTGCAAAAGGGATCACTGTAACCCTCATCTAACAGTGAACTAATTGGAACTGGCATAAAAGGTTATTACAAAAGTAACTTAACCTGCAGATTTTGCATCTGCAGATTTTATTCTAAGAGCAAACATGAACCATCTTTTGCATCATAATAAAATTCCAAATCTCCACGCAAGTGCAGTGAACTACTCCTAATAGTAATCGCTACAACCTTAAGAAAAATACAGACAAATTATAAGCCGCCGATCTAAATTCTGGAGTGACTCCTAAATCTACGCACCAAATGAATCACGATCATACAAAACCACTCAAATTCTGGAGTAACGTCTAGTAGAAGCGTGGGTGGGTGGGAGTGAGGAGTGAGGAGTGAGGCGCTCACCAGATGGCTGGCGAGGATGACCTTGGCGCCCTTCTCCATGAGGAACTTGATGGTGGGGATGGATGCGCGGATGCGGGTGTCGTCGGTGATCTTCTGGGCGTCGTCGAGCGGCACGTTGAGGTCGGCGCGCACGAACACCTTCTTCCCCTTGAGATCCGCCTCCCCGAGGGTGCCCACGCTCCTCTTGGTCGCCATCCTTGCTGACTGCTGCCGCACCCCAAAACAACAACAACGCGTCAGACAACGGCCGGCGAGAGGGCGGCGGCGGCGGATCCGGGTACGATCGGAGAAGGGGGGCTCACCGTGGATCGAATCGGCGGCGATCTGAACGAGGGAGTGAGGGAGACAAGCGGCTTGGCTTGGCTCTGGTCGGATGGATGGATGTGGCGACGCAGGCCTCCGGTTTTCTTTATAGTGGCGACGGCGTGGCAAGCGATGGGAGCGAATATTCGGAGGATTTTTCGGTGGCGATGTGTCACGGACATGTGGGGTCGACAGATGTGGTGCATTATGTCAGCGGGAGAGGGTGGCTTTGTGCGCTGTCTGGGATGGCTTGGAGCGGGGGTAAGAATGGTGCGGCGCCCGCGGGTTCTGGGTCCACGGATTGCCGACGGACGGCCTGGATTCGACGATGGGTGTGAAGAGAGGAGGGGAAGGTTCTGGAAATGCTGACACGGGCGGGTCTTCGTCTTCGTGGGACCTCTGGGTGCGGGGGCGATGGTGAAGGGGATCGGCGCCTAATAAATTGGTCTTCAAATGCAACTTCGACTCTATCGAGAAAACGACTATTGGTTTTTAGAGAAAAAAGAACGCTATTATTATTGTTTATCGATTGCAAGCAATGGATGACTTGGTTTAGGGCAAATTGACATGGAAGATTTTTTTTTTACATGTATACTACACTATTGTTTGTGTGCTCTTTAACTACTACACAACTTGATCTCCACCAAAAGAAAACAAAGTTACCACTCCCTCTTATCCTATTTGAATGTCATCCTCTATGTTTGCAATTATACGCGCCTAGTTTATTTGCGACGACATTTAAAGTGGATCGGTGGTTGTATATGAAAACACTATCTTATGATTTTCTACCTTTTCTTGCAACAAAAGCTAAACTTTCTCATCGATGTTAATCGTCTTGTCGTCCGGTCAAGTCGTATTCCTCTTATCCGTGTTGTTCCAAAACTCTATATTGCTCTTATAATTACATGAGTTTTTTAATCTCTCGATTCATTTACACATGGTAAGAAAAGAGTTATAAGAATAACTTCTTGTCACGGTAGAGCATTTCGGTCAGATTTCACATTTCATTATAAACAGGCCAATTCATTTCTTCTATATGAATGAAACGGTAAGACTATTGTCCGGTTTCAAATAACGTTTTGTCACAATATTTCACCGAATATGAAAGTTTAGTAGAAGCAGGGACGGAGGGGGGAGGTGACATGCCCCCCCCCCCCCCCCCCCCCTATGTTGTTGTTTTTTGAAAAAACAAAAGTACATAATATGTGCTTTGACTCCTAAATTTATACAAAATCTTCTATATTTAAATAGGCAAGACCCACTACCTTATTTATTTGCACTCTCGTGCGTCCATGTCACCTCTTTTTATTCCAAAGAGCTTACGCCGGCAGCTGCATGTAACAATCGTTTGTTTGGATCAGGTCTCTTTCCGTCAACTCCTTCCTCTTCTGATCGCGTCAGTCCGACATAAATTGTACAAGTAGAAAGGCTCCAGCCCATTGATTGTGGCTAGTGAACAATAGCCCGTCCCTTCCCTTCCCCATGTTGTCCTAATCTCTCGCTCTTCCAATTCTACCGTCCATATAAAATACACCTCCTGTCCTCCTCAGCCTTGCTCAGCCAAAGTACCACCATTTGCACCAAGACCCACCAGTTGATGCCTATGCAGGATTGACCATGATGAACACAACAATTTGTAGACCGTTTGATGGGCTTCATATGCGTTTGTCTTGGCCACCTTGGAAGTTTAACATAACCAGTTTGTCCTTGGATGACTATTCAGTTAATTGGTAAGATTCAGCACAAAATAATAAGGCGTTACTTTGATTATGCAAAAGCCTCTCAAACTAATTTGTAGCCTCGACAATTCTCATTTGGTAAATGTAAGCCTCCGCAACTTCATATACATCCCAATACAGAAATTTGTTATCCATTCATAATTACTTGATTTTCCACATGGATGTGTCTTTACTTATTTCTATTTTGCTGGAGTTTTCTTATATTTTGAGTCATTTGTAGGGGAGAGCAAAGTAGATGTGTATCACTGACTGTATGTTGTTGTTTATTTCCTTCAGACGTGGACTAGGTGTTCATATCCATATCAAAGTATGAAGTCATATATTCAGCATTCACAGAGAAGCATACGGTGCAATCATGTATAGAACAATATCGCTTTGGAGTTGACGTTCATAAATTGAGTTAGTTTATCTTATATATTATGCCTTCTAAACATGTGTACATTCTATAGCTACATGTAATGGTTTCCAAGGAAAACCATTTCACCACAATGCCCACAATCAATTTGTTGTGTACTAATAAAGCTTGGTACAACCGTGCAAAACATCCAATTGCAATTATCATGTGTTCTTATCACACAAGACAAACTATTAGCTTCATCTTCATATGTTTAGTTCAATTATAACCCATACAAAGTAGTGCTTAATTTTCCGCAGCAACGCGCGGGGTATTGTCTACTCCCTCCGTCCAGAAATAAGTCATTTTTGTCTAGATATATCTTTTTTTTTGACAAACTTGAGACACATATTTCTGGACGGAGGGAGTAGTTGATTAAATGGTCCCCTCCAATTAGTCTAGTGTTTAGTTAGCCCCCTTCTTCTGTCAATCTTAGCTCCGTCCCTGAGTAGAAGTGAAGACAACGAGATGCATTTGTCTCTAACTCATTCCTTTCCAATACATTCCTTTAACAACTTTTGTTATGATTTTTCACTCTTGTTCTAGTTATCATTTTAGACCAATTAGGAATACTACCTGATAGAGATAATCCAACACAAACCAAAATAGCTTGGCTATATCCAATGGAGTCCTTCAAAAACAATAGTGATATTCTAAAGGATAGAAGAAACTATAGGACAGGTAAGGAATGGCCAGGGAGGCGGTAAAAATGGATTAAAACATACTTAGAGAAATTGACTAGTCATAGTATTGCAGAAAACAACAATCCATCTCGTAAAAATCTTCTTATGTCTAATGTTTTCCATTTCACCTTTTGTGTATTTCACCTTTGTTGTTACTGTTTTTTCGAGCAAGAGTTTGTTTTCTTCAGCAAAATCGAGCCGGAATGGGCCAAGCTGAAGAATGAATGAAGGCCTGCCCGAAAGCATTCGATCGGGCCTGAGGAGCGGCAGTGGACGACGCCACGACAGAAGCAGAGGAACCCACCTCCGTGACCGCACCAATGGCGACCACCTCCTGCTCCCCGCCGCTCGCCTCCACCGCGGCCGTCTCCGCCTCCTCCAAGCGATTCCTCCCTCTCCCGCCCCCCGCACCTCGCCCCGGGCACCGCCTCCGCGCGGGCTCCCTCAAGGAGTGGCGCGAGTTCGAGGACGCCGTCGAGAGCAAGGACCTCTCCCGGGCGCTCCGCTTCCTGCAATCTGTGGAGACTGCGACTTATCCGGAGTCGGTGGCGTCCGCGGCTACGCAGGTGGCCCTCCCTGCGCCACCGGGGCGGGACTGGGAGGTGCTGGACGCCTGCATCGACGCCGACGACATGCGGCTAGTCGGCCAGGCGTACCAGTTCCTCTCCGACCGTGGGATCCTCGCCAACTTTGGCAAGTGCAAGAACATTGGTAAATGGAGACCTCTCTTTTATTAATCGTCCTTTTATTAGTGTGACAATTCGATCCACTGGAGGCACATGGATATCTCTGTATGCAAAATACATACCCCAATTGCCGAACTGCATTCAAAATTGTACTTGGCGTGGTATCTTAGCTGTTGCCGTTAGTCGATGATGTCTGGAGGGTCATGGTAAAGTCCCACATTCTGTAGCTTGTATGGAGTAATGAACTATTTGTAGAATGTGAAATAGTGAACTGGCCTGAGAGTGTCTATAGTAGTTGGGATCCAAACGCATTGGACAGTGATGATAAGGGTGTACTGATTGAGCTGAGGAATGCCCTTAAATTTTGAACTTGGCTTATATTCTTTTTAAGCAACACACTAATGATTTTGTGTTGTCCAAGCAGCCATTACAGAATTATTACATAACCCACCTGACCACCGTATGTGCATTTCTTTTCCTGCAGTTCTTGAGGGACCAAGAGAAGTGACACCGACAATCTTAAAGGAGATGACAGGGCTGGAAGGTGAGAACTGAGGCGATATTCCCTTTCTGCAAAAGTTGCAGTGAATATGTGAAATATTCTGATTCACCAATTCAAAAGGACTTCCCTTTCTTCTGTAGCTCTTATCTTCTTCATGTTTTACTTCTGTCAGCTGCAAAGCTTGCACCAAAGAAATGGGGTCTCTCAGGAAATTCTCCTTATGTTCTGGCTACATTTCTTGGAGGTGTATCCTTTCTTCTGACTCAAGGAGTGGATGTGCGGCCTAACTTGGCTGCCATTCTGGGGTTAGCAACAGCAGATGCGCTTTTTCTTGGTGGGACTTGTGCTGCCCAAATCTCATGTTTCTGGCCTCCGTACAAGCGCAGAATCCTCGTACATGAAGCGGGCCATCTTCTTACTGGTATTGCTTTCCTTCAATTTCTCTTACTTTTTGTGGTCGTAAGTTCTTGCAACCAGCGGCAGGCCCAAAACATCAAGAATGGGTGTTCAAAGTTGAAAAAAATTGCACTGCAAATTTAGAAGAAAATTCACAATTATATGACGATATTCAAGCATTCATCCCTTTACTCTTCAGGCAATTTATTGTATGAAAAATATCAATTGCCTTTTATGGCAATCAGGTAGAATTGGCTATTGGTACCTCACTGCACATTGGCTTTAAGGCATATGGACTAAAGACATAAAACAATTCTATTAGAATCATGGATCGAACTTGTTATTTGATTCGAGAGTTGCGTAGATATCACCAAATTTGCTACATACTTCTTTGTGGCTAACAGGGGAAGAAACTATTGTTATTGTAGCAACTGAAGAGTGTGTATGACTAGTGCAGCTCTCTAATTATTGATTTTATGGCCAAAATTT
Source organism: Poa annua (assembly GCA_026929855.1). NCBI lineage: Eukaryota > Viridiplantae > Streptophyta > Magnoliopsida > Poales > Poaceae > Poa > Poa annua. The sequence continues at coordinate 10,418,433 of CM049429.1, read as the reverse complement.
GGGCGTGCATGTACACCTTGGCCCCAACATTGGCCCTCCGCTGCTTGCGACCAATGCAACTTTGGGATTGTAGATTGTATTTGTTAGTTTTGCATTCTGCAGTTTGTATAACATCTGACTTCTGAGACTAGTTTTTTTACCCTAACATATCTTCCATGAACCTGTGTCTAGCTTATCTAATGGGTTGCCCCATACGAGGAGTCATCCTGGATCCATTTGTGGCATTGCGAATGGGCATTCAAGGCCAGGTACAACTGTTACTGATTTTTCATGTTTTTATATTTGTTGTGCTTGACATGTCTATCATCCGACGAAGTAGTGTAGTTTCTGTTGTTAAACATCACGTTGCCTTCTCAAATTTGCATGCAAGTCTTAACTGTGCTACTGCCACTGGTAGCAAGTGGTGTAACAGAGTTGAATCTGCTCATTTTCTTCCATATCATATTAACAAAGAAACCACAAGTTTTTGTTTTCAAATAGGATTTACTTGCAGTTTTAGAAGTCTTTTCTAATTTAGAAAGCATATACACCTCACCGAACTGCTAGGTACTCCCTCTGTCCCATAATATGAGTTGTTGGTAAGCTGTTTTAGCTTGCAAAACCGTCTTATATTGTGGAGTGGAGGGAGTGGTAACCAAGATTTCAGAAATATGTATTGTAAGAAGTGAGTGAGCTACCCGGTCTTCAGAGCCTGGGCAAATTCTAACTGTGACTAACTGACTATGGTAGTGAATGTTCGCCCAAACATTAGTCATCACTGTTTCATATGGGGAGCTCGTGGCGAAGCCTGGCCACTGCCCAGGGTCGCCGGGTCTTGTATAGTATAGCATTAGACTTCTTTGTTTTGCATTGCGCAGATTGTGGCACAATCTGTTAAAAAACTGAAGGATCTGAGATATGCTTTTCATGGAGAAGATCTCAGTGATGTGTTATCTCATATCTCTGTAGGCAGGGACACAGTTCTGGGATGAAAAAATGGAGAAAGAACTTGGTGAGGGTCATCTATCTAGTACAGCATTTGACAGGTATGTAACTAGGCAGTGTGTTTTGATGTTGACACTTGAAGTTCTTGCAGAGAATTACTATGCATTTTTTCTCAAGCAAGACCTTAATTGCAGATACTGCATGATTCTATTTGCTGGAATTGCTGCAGAAGCACTTGTTTATGGGGAGGCAGAAGGAGGAGAGAATGATGAGAATTTATTCAGGAGTTTGTGTATTCTGCTGAATCCTCCACTTTCTGTTGCACAGGTCCATCTCATTCTGATATATCTGTTATGTATGTTTTAATAAACCAGAATAGTCCGTTGATATTTATGTGTTGCTTATCAGATGGCAAATAGAGCTCGCTGGTCAGTGATGCAATCTTACAACCTTCTGAAGTGGCACAAGAAAGCGCATAGAGCTGCTGTCAAAGCACTCGAGAGTGGGCATAGTCTTAGCATTGTCATTAGGAGGATAGAAGAAGCCATCTCGTCCGACAGATAGCTGGAGATGCTGATCTCTCACACGTATTCCTGCCAATTAAGGTTTCCTGACAGCTCTCAGCAATGCAAAGAAGATGACACATAAACTCGATGTACATATTGAGACGATAACTAGAATTAACTTGGAAATGCAAACTTGTCTTCCACGAAATCAAAAGTATAGATGATTTATTATTCCCTTGATTTGGGTAAAGAAGGACATGGATATGCGGATAGAACAATTCTCATGGAGCTTTGCAAGTTGGGAAGCAGAGGACCATGGACCGTGGTCAACCAAGCAGATATGCGGTTAATGATGTTGCCAATATGATAAATTTACGTGTATATATGATGTTGAATTTTCTGGTAAACAGTTGGTTTTGTCCTCATGAATATAAACACATGTATAATATAATAGCTGATCATTTGCAGTGCAAGGAGCACCCGGCCACCTGGGCTGTTCCCCTCCCATGATCTTAGTTTTGCATATGTTCTCCTGATATGTGCTTCAATTCTTGGAGCTTTATATTTAATAGGAATGACCCCTGCAAAGCCTAGAAAGGATCAGCTTGTCACGCTAATATTGCTTAATTCCAAATATCAATATGTTATGCTCTCCGACTTTAATCTCGTCGCACGTGAACGTCGAAGAGCTTTGGTCTGAAGGCTGGCCATATACACTGCGGAGTAAGTTAGAAAACTAACATGCAGATGTCATTACCTCTATAGACTAGTAGATAGTAATATGTGTAGTGTCATGCAACACTGGAAATGTCTTTCGGGTCATAGGAGCATATGCTCCCATCACATAAAATTTGTATTTTAAAGTGACAAAAATTCAAAACATTTTGTTTTTGGATACACATCTAGATACTCTATGTTCATATATAAAGTTTCATAAAAAGAGAAATTTGTGTAGCCTCTGTAAAAAGACAAATCCTAGTGTGTTAAAACGACTTTGTACATAACATGGTGTTGTCTTCTTTGTAAAGGCAACAAACAAATGTATTTTTTCGTGAAATTTTATGTATGCACAAAAAATGTATGGATGTTCATACGAATTATTTTATATATTTTTATTTACATTAAAAAGGTAAATAAAAACATTTTACATAACGGGTGCATTTACACCTGTAGAATTGGGTAAAATAGGTAAATTGAAGAACATCAAGAACAAGAAAGTAAATGAACTAAAATTGGGTTTTGATATGCTTAATCCTCCCAGCCTCCCCACCTACTCTTTATATCGAAGAGTAGGCTCAAGCAATATTACATTGATGTCCTTGATCGAAACCCTAACAGATAGTAAGCCCTAAGGCAAAGTAGTAAATACATCACTGGCTTCTTGTCCGTTGGATTGCTTCTCCATTTACCAGAGCATCTGGACCATTGGTTGCTATCTGCGACCAGCAAGGGTCCTGACAGGATGACCGCCTACGATGGCCACGGCAAGCACGGCCCCAAGCCTGAACAGGGCAGTCGGTGAAGAGAAGAGAGGTAAAGATCACAAGCGCTATAGCCTATAGATAAGGCATTTTTCGTGAAAATGACAACGCCACATGTTATCATTTGGACTAGTTTTGCACCCAGATGTAAGATAGTATATCGGTTCACTACAATTTTCAAGTTGTTGTACCAAATTGTACACACCACGCAAGTTGGTGTATGCCCTGTGTTATTAGCTCTACGTTGAGCAACAAAACAGTTGTATAGGCTGGGAGGTGTTGCTCCAGAATCTGTCTCTGGTATAGTTGCCAAATATAAGGAGGGTGCTGAGCGTCCCCCGGGGGATCGGGGGTTCCGATCCTCCCTATGGAGCGCTTGATGCGTGGCTCAGATTAGATCGATCGCCTTCTCACCGTGCGCGTTGTTTTCCGGTTCGCTTCCGACCGTGCGCGTCGTTTTCCCGTCTACTGTGCACGCAACTGCTGTCCTCGGGCCTAGTTAACAACAAAATTATTCAGCATAGCAATTAGCATGCACGGCTAGCACTGCTGGCTCTGTTTTCTTTTTATTCAACGCGGTACTTCCGGTTGATTTCGGTTACATGGGAACCGGGTGTACTTCTATGCATGCTTGGTTAATATTTGCAACATATGTTTATATTTTATGCTGCTCATAGTAAATGCTTTTATTATGAAAATAGTTTTATTCATAGCAAAAAAAAACAAATATGATAGCAAATCCGAAGAGAGCTCGCTGACAACATTGGAGAACACCCCGATGCAACGTCGTCAATGCAGCAACACCATGTAAAGTGCTTGTAGCAAAGTGGATGCGGTGTGGTAGCATATTTTTGCAGAGCTCCGACGAAAGATCACCCGACTTGCACCATCGTAGATGCTTTTACAGAGCAAAATACGGGAAGTACGTAAAATATATGTATGTTGTCGGTAGCAATGTCACGCTCCCCTAGTAGCATCACCGACTCTTCTATGAAGCAAAAAAATGGTTTGATTGTAATAATATTTTGTGCTATTGCAGCAAAAAGTCCAATTTCCACAAAAAAATCATGATAAATACTTCTAGGAAGCAAAAAAGGGTTCGTTTTAATAAGAATTTTGTACTAATGTAACAAAAGTCCAATTTACTCCCAAAACTCATAAAATGTTTCTACGGAGCAAAAAGTTTATGTGCAGCAGATTTTTTGTGTTGCTCATAGCAAATGCTTCTATTGATTAAAATACAATTTATTTGTAACAAAAAAAATGTTTTGTAGCAATTTTGTTTGATATTGTAGCAAATGCTTCACGAAAGATTTTTTTAATAGCAACCTTTTTTTGCTATTGTAATAAGAAATTTGTGCTATTGCAGCAAAATGTCCAATTCCCACAAACTCATGTAAATGCTTATGTGAAGCAAAGACGGTTAGTTCGTAATAAGAATTTTTACTATTGTAGCAAAAAGTCTAGTTTTCTCCCAAAACTCACAAAATGTTTCTACGGAGCAAAAAGTTTGCAGCAATTTTTTGTTGTTCGTAGCAAATGCTTCTATTAAAAAAACAAAGTTGTATTTGTAGCAAAAAAAAACTAATGTAGCATTTTTTTCAACTATATCAAATGCTTATACGTAGGAAAAAAATTAAATAGCAATTTTTTTTGCTATTGTAGGATCTCACATAGCAAAAATGTTCTATTTTTTCTTTCTATTGAAGCATGCCCACGTAGCAAAATTATTCTATTCTTTTACTATTGTAGCATCTCACACAGCAAAATTGTGCTGCGGTAGCCATATTAACTTTGAAGACTTGTGTAGCAAAATCATTATCATATTATAACAACACCACATAAATATAATAGCCAAAAAAAATATTACAGCAAGTGTATCGCTAGCGAAAATTCCTACAAAAATTACGCCGATTTGTATGAGAGATGAAAATTTCTGCATCAAACCATACAAAAATTTAATGGTGGTGGTTCTTCGTAACAACGGCGACAAAAGCTCATACAGCTCTGTAGCAACGCAGACCGTGCTCTGTAGCAAGCTGCAGCAACAACGCTGTGCTGCCATGGTAGCACCACCGCCATGCCTGTGTACCACATCCGTGCTCCATGCCACCATGCTAGCATCGCTCGCACGCGTTGGCGGCACGCCGCCATGGTAGCATCACGCCCATGGGTTAGCAGCATTGTCGTGCCACCATGGAGCAGGCCCATCGTTTCCTCGCCACCGAGCAGGTTGCAGCACTCCATGTGCTCGTGCAGCTCCTCTACGCCAAAGTAGCCGTGGCACTAGGGAGGGAGCACGACCTCCATGAAATTGCTGGAGGAGGCAAGGAGTACAGGAGGGAGCAGGAAAGAAGCGTAGTGGTAGTAGACGAACCGCGCGACCCCAATCCCATCCGTAAGCGCACGGCCTCCCGCTAGTTGCACGGGGGAGCTGCGGGGGTCATGGCCTCCCACCGGAGAGACGAGGTCACCTGATCTCGTAACATCGCAGGGGTCGCCCGTTGCAGAGCCGTCCCAATAGAGGCGGCGCTCCTTCCCCGTCAGTGGCAGCGCGGTGGGGAGCTCTCCCAACGGCGGCGCGCAGAGGTGAGCGGCGGTCGGAAGCGGAGGGCGGAAAGCGGAACGGCGGTTGCGCGTAGGGCACATCGTCGGTGTGTAGCTACGGCGACGGCATCGCTTGGCCAGTTGCAGCGCGTGGCTGGACTTCACGGGAGAGACGATGAAGGATTAGGTCGGGGAAGAGATAAGGTGGGCCAGCGGAGCAAGGACACGCGGCGTCACGAGAAAGCGGGGGATCGCGAGACGTGCATCCCCCGGATGATCCCTATCGTTTCCCTTTGTTAATCACGTTATCAAGGAATGTTTAGTTTGCTACAAGGAGACTTCGGTACTAGTGTGCCGAGCTGTATGCATGACGTGGTGTTACTCATTTCAGCATTCCTCTCTTTCCATATCTCCCATGTGATTAGGGCAACGGCCGATCATAGCCCTTTGGGGGTGAGCAGTGGGGCTTTTGACCGCCGTCTTCCGGTAGTCAGTAGTCGAGGACAGTTGCTCGCCCCTTGCCGATGTCCTGCAACAGGGAGTGGCATGAAAGCCAATTTGACGTGGCTTGCCATATGCGTATGAAGTATCTACGTTTGAAAAGGATGTGTCTTGCCGTTTCCACCTGACCTTTGCAGAGTTGGCAAAATGGGTCATGGGGTCAGCTTTGCCAGTCAATCCGAGGTCCACAACCTATTTTGGACAACGAGCCAAGCAAAGAATCTGCATTTCGGTGAAGCCCATGTCTTCCATACCAGGTTGTTGAAGGTGCATGGTATGGGCGTATGGCCCCTTAGAATTGTACTTTGTAGGCGGATCTTGTTGTGTATTTCCCATTGACGGTGAGCGTCCAAGAGACTATTTGATTTCTTTTTCACTGAAGTAACTAAACTGCATACATGTGTGGCGTGTGATTAATTTGTTACTAAAAGTAAATTACATGATCGACTAGATGTGAGGTTTTGTTTTTGCGAGTGACTAGATGTGGGTTTAATTGGTGGCAGGGCAGAAGGTGACTTCATATACGGCGGCCCCAGAGCAAGTGAAGGTGGAGCTGGCGTCGTCGTAAGCGTAGCTGTATGCCGTCGGGCAGGTGGACTTGAAAACCTGCGAGTAGTTGGTCGGCCCGCACGCAGCTGGCGTGCGGTAGTCGCCGCTGCAGCAGTAGCGCGGGCTCCCGTACGCGTTGCACGCGCTCTTGCACGCCACCACCGCCCCATCGCCGGAAGCGGAGATAACGCGCAGGTCCGTCGGGCACACGGCGTTCACATCGCCAGCGCACGCCGCGGCATGACATCCTTCGTTTGAGGGGGCGATTCGGAGGGGCACGTTGAATCCGTCGACGAGGCTGACATCGTAGAAGTCGAGGCCTCCAGAGCCGGGGGCGGCCAGGGTGACCTCGGCGAGCGTGACGGGCGGAGCTGGCCCGCGGCCGTCGCAGGCGATGTCGCCAGAGCCGCAGTCCGCGGTGACGCAGGAGAAGCGGCCCGTAGAGGTTTCGGTGGTGCAACCAGTGCGCCCCCAGAAGTTGCCTGACCATGCGCCGGAAGAGGGCGCGGCGAGTGCGGAGGTGGCGCCGGGGGCGAGGTAGAAGCCGGTGCGGGACATCGGCGACGAGGTGGCGCCGCTGAGTGAGCCCACCCACACCGGGTGCGCGCACGCGTTGGTGAAGCTGAACGACACGGCGTCACCCCTGGCGAACGCTCCAAAGAGAATGGTGTTGACAAGAAAGACGATCAGCTGCCTGCTACCGTTGCCGGCGGCGGTCATGGTGATGGAGATTGTTGATCAGCAGAACAAAAAGCTTGGTGCTCTAGCGATCGGTACGAAAGAAGAATGTAGCTAGCTAGCTAAGGAAGGGTCACTGCGAGATTTGTCTCAACCACAAGCAAACAACTCGATCAATCTATCGTGTTTATATATAGCATGCATGTCAAAGAAAACATGTAGGTACATGCAAGAAGAGATCGATGATGGTTGGTACTTGGTAGGTTAGGGTTGATAGCTAGCTAGTAGAGAGGATGGGTGGTCGATGCATGCTGGGGAAAGAAGAAAAAAATAAGGACGCAGGCGCAAGGAAAAAAGTTACTGTACTTTCTTGGCGAACTTCTTTATTTTATATGGTCGATCACGCGTGGCATGTGCTAGCTACATCGATGTATCATAAATTCATAACCATAATGCTGACAAATGGGGAAGATGCAAAAAGATAGTAAGTGGCATCACGTACGACCGATCTGTTGATCATCAATTCCACCGATCGATTGGTCGGTCGACCGATCTGTTTTTATGGCTCGATTTTCGGTGCAAATGAAGCGCGAGGTTTCGAACTAGCTAGAAGTACTGGACTGGAAGTCTGGAGTAGTACGTACGCTCCAACCTAGAGTCCAGTGACAGTTGAACTGACAAAAGAAAAAGGCACACGCAAGGAAAGACAAGTAAATTACATGGTACTCTTGGTTTTAAATAGGAGGGTGCTGAGCGTCCCTGGGGGATCGGGGGTTCCGATCCTCCCTATGGAGCGCTTGACGCGTAACTCAGATTAGCAAAGTGGATGTTGTGTGGTAGCATATTTTTGCAGAGCTCCGACGAAACATCACCCGACTCGCATCATCATAGATGTTTTTACAAAGCAAAATACGGGAAGTCCGTAACATATATGTGTGTTGTCGGTAGCAATGTCACGCTCCCCTGGTAGCATCACCGGTTCTTCTATGAAGCAAAAAAATGGTGATTGTAATAATATTTTGTGCTATTGCAGCAAAAAGTTCAATTTCCACAAAAAATCACGTAAATACTTCTATGAAGCAAAAACAGTTCGTTTTAATAAGAATTTTGTACTAATGTAGCAAAAGTCCAATTTACTCCCAAAACTCATAAAATGTTTCTACGGAGCAAAAAGTTTATGTGCAGCAGAATTTTTGTGTTGCTCATAGCAAATGCTTCTATTGAGAAAAATAAAGTTTTATTTGTAACAAAAAAATGTTCTGTAGCAATTTTGTTTGCTATTGTAGCAAATGCTTCACGAAAGATTTTTTTAATAGCAACCTTTTTTTGCTATTGTAATAAGAAATTTGTGTTATTGCAGCAAAATGTCCAATTCCCACAAACTCATGTAAATGCTTATGTGAAGTAAAAACGGTTAGTTCGTAATAAGAACTAGATCATGTAGGCGCGTGTTGCCGCGCCCGTCCATTTTGAATTTAGATTTATTAGAAATTATAGATATTTGACCCGAATTCATCATAATAAGTGTGATAAAAGTGTCAAAATTACCGCGGGGTTGTTCAGTATTTTGGGTTGTAATGGTGTCGTTACAATTGTTTTGGTCCCACATATTCTCTTCTTCTTTCCAACTTGGGTTGCAAAATCTACAGATGCCCTAGCGGCTGCTTATTTGGCTTCTCTTCTGAAACCTCATAGGGCTGCACCATGGAGGATACAGTGTGGTCGAGAGCGATAGATGGGGACTCACACGTAATGACATGAAGCACCCCAGCTCACAAAAATATCTTTTCATTCTTTTTAATTTCTTGTGTCTGCAAAAGAAGAATGAGACAATCAATACATAATTTCTAATACAAAAGAAAATAAAGTAACTGAAATCATATAATTTTGAAGGAAATAAACTATGCTAGATGGTGATTTACTTCAGGAGGCATGCTCTAGGCAGTGTGTGAGTCAACGCTTGGGTGATGTATATAATACTTGCTATAACATGCTAAAACAACATCTATATCATGAATGTATAGAATTCATTGAAGCAAAACAAATGGAAAAATAAAACAGTACTACCTCTGTCCCCAAATAGAGCACCAAAATATCTTATATTTGGAGACATAGGTAGTTCTATCTAATCTATGTTTTTTTACAAATATATATAACTTTATCAATCCAACCGCAAACCACATATATTAGGGATATCAAAATCTGTGCACCGCTAGGAAATGATCAAATCGTTATTCTCCAAAAAGCTGAATAGACCCAAAACTATTATGTAGATAATCAACATCGATTGCCTGCTGTAGGGGCATCCGACACGGGTTGCAATAAGGATATCAAAGTTGTGCAGCCGTGCAGGACATCTCGGGGAGAGAGTGGCGCAAGCTGGAGCACCCCGAACAGCAGCCGCGACCGGCTTAACCCACCAACCTGCTGCAGTCCTCTTGTGTCCTCCTCAACTCCACTGCCACCAAGTTTGTCGATGCATTTTGTGATTTTAAATGGCACATTCAGTAATTTGAAGCTGAAAGGGGTGGTCTGAAGCCAACAATTTGTAATCTGAATGGAGGTAGAAGCTTCTGTTTTGTTGTTGAACAAATTCCCTAAAATGATCCTGAACCAGAACCCCTTTTCCAAACTAATCAGAATCAAAACAAGTAGATATAAAACTTTATGAACATAATAGATTTTGATCTATGATTTCCTTAAGTGTTACATGGTGGTTTTATTACTTGTTGTTTCAATGCTTCCTCGCGCATGCCCACTCTCCAGGGATGCATCATGTCCCGCATCTTCCAGCCTCCAGAGTTCCATCCTCTGTTTTTTTATAAAGAAGTTTCATCCCCTGTTGACCCCTATAAGAACACTCCTTTCCAAGATAAATAAGGAGAACAAATTCTATGTATTTCACTTTTTATCTCTCGTCAGTAAGATTGATCCTTGCAACAACTTAATGGAAATAAGAAGCAACTGAGTCAGAAGACACTGATAAAATACAAGACAAATTAACAATAAGGCTTACACATTGGGTCCGTCCTGCCGCCACCACAGGGGGATGAGGACTAGACTGATTTTTGACCGGATCAGCGTGCAAGCGTAGCGACGACAACAATACCACCAGAGAGGATGTCGAGCCCTGCTGTGAAGGCCACTCATATGACGCGGACGTTGATGTGCGTCAACTTGAACGGACCGATATGGATTCCCACGTTTGAGAAGAATTTCTACTACTCGGCATTTGACTTCTTAGATATTAGGCTGGCAGCCTTAACAGGGTCCGCCGAGCGGCGGAGGCCGAGCACCGAAACGGTCATCTTGCCAGCTGAGTAGACGAAATCCGGCGGAGAGCATGAAGAGCAATCACGAGCAACACATCATTTACTCTCCATTATTTAGGGGTGAGACACCAGCTAGTGAGGTCTAAATCAGACATGGATGCCCGCTGCATGACCTGGACGAAATGGAGGTCCTTTGGACAGTTAATCATAGCATGGTGCACGGTTTAAGACTCCATACCACATATTTTACAGGTTGGGGTGATGTCCATATTCCTTGGGCAGCAATGTGCTTGAACACCAAAGGAGTTGGTTCTTGGTTGCCAGCTTCCAGCCAAAAACTTTGACCTTCGGTGGGACTTTTGTGTTCCAGATTAACGTCCATATTTCCCAGTCGCCAGCAAGGTTATTGCTACAGGATGGTGAGATGAAAACTATCATAGGAAGGTCAACTGGTTATCTTGGGATAAAATGACAAAACCAAAAATATTTGGAGGAATTGGGTTCAGGTATATACCTGGACTGAAGTGCCTATATCTTGGAGATATCCCTTCAGCTTGATAGAGAAATACTGGACCATAGCCCACGGCTCATGAGAACACCGTATTGGGTTTCCAGTTTCGCACCGAGTATACCTTTTTGGTGGCAGAACATCTATATAAACAGTAGATAAAGACATAATTAAGGATATGTTCTGAAAGTGAATTAAGGCATAAACTGGAGCGGCAGTGATGGATCGTGTACGGTCAGGTCGCTCGGCGCTCGCGGTGGATGGATCGCAGCTGCGCCTCTGCTTGCCTCCGATCAGATCCAAAGCAGGTGGCATGGAGCGCCTCAACCTGGATGGCACAGTACGCGTCAAACTCCCTTCCGTTTCCCTCCCATCGTGGAAGCGTAGGAACAGATACGTCAGGGAGTCGAGAGAGCCAGAGGTAGGCTGCCAGCGGTACGGGCGATGGGGGAGAAGGAGGTTCGGCGGCGCACCTAGGTTTCACCTCTGAGGGTCAACGCCTCACATGGCGGCGACCTGTGCCGATCTAGAATCACGGTGCGTGGCGGCGCCGGATCAAGAAGCGCGGGGAGGCATCGTCTCGCAAGGAAGTGAGAAAGACACGGAGATGTGGTTCGCCCGGGTCGCGACTCGTGAGAGAGCAGAGCTCGCTAGCATGGCTGTACTTTCTAGTTGGGCTTTGGCAGAAGTTTTTGGCCCAATCAACCACAGTGCTTCAGTTTGATGAGTAGAGTAGCTTCCCCTAGGAACTACAACAAACGGACGTGATTTAGCGAGATAGTGATCCAACGGTTAAAAATGGTGATGGACTGAGATTGCTCCCTCTTGTGCTAGTTTTAATATCTCTATTTTTTTCTATTGTAGCAAAAAGTCTAATTTCCTCCTAAAACTCACAAAATGTTTCTACGGAGCAAAAAGTTTGTAGCAATTTTTTGTTGTTCGTAGCAAATGCTTCTATTACAAAAAACAAAGTTGTATTTGTAGCAAAAAAAAATTAATGTACCATTGTTTTAACTATACCAAATGCTTGTACCTAGGAAAAAAGTTAAGTAGCAATTTTTTTTTCTATTGTAACATCTCACGTAGCAAAATTATTCTATTCTTTTACTATTGTAGCATCTCACGCAGCAAAATTGTGCTGCGGTAGCCATATTAACTTTGAAGACTTGTGTAGCAAAATCATTATAATATTATAACAACTCCACATAAATATAATAGCCAAAAAAATATTACAACAAGTCTATCGCTAGCGAAAAATCCTACAAATATTACGCCGATTTGCACGAGAGATGAAAATTTCTGCATCAGACCATACAAAAATTCAATGGTGGTGGTTCTTTGTAACAACGGCGACAAAAGCTCCTGTAGCTCTGTAGCAGCAGACCGTGCTCTGTAGCAAGCTGCAGCAACAGCGATGTGCTGCCATGGTAGCACCACCGCCATGCCTGTGTACCACCGCCGTGCTCCATGCCACCATGCTAGCATCGCTCGCGCGCGTCGGCAGCACGCCGCCATGGTAGCATCGCGCCCATGGGTTAGCAGCATTGTCGTGCCACTATGGAGCAGGCCCATCGTTTCCTTGCCATGGAGCAGGTTGCAACACTCCATGTGCTCGTGCAGCTCCTCTACGCCAAAGTAGCCGTGGAGCTAGAGAGGGAGCACGACCTCCATGAAACTGCTGCAGGAGGCAAGGAGTACAGGAGGGAGCAGGAAATAAGCATAGTGGCAGCGTGCAACAATGGCGGAGGTAGACGAACCGCGTGACCCCAATCCCATCCGTAGCGCACGGCCTCCCGCTAGCTGCGCGGGGGAGCTGCGGGGGTCATGGCCTCCCACCGGAGAGACGATGTCACCTGATCTCGCAGCATCACAGGGGTCGCCCGTTGCTGAACCGTCCCGATGGAGGCGGCGCTCCTTCCCCGTCAGTGGTAGCGCGATGGGGAGCTCTCCCAACGGCGGCGGTGCGCAGAGGAGAGCGGCGGTCGGAAGCGGAGGGCGGAAAGCGGAACGGTGATTGACGGTTGCGCGCAGGGCACGACGTTGGTGCGTAGCTACGGCGGCGGCAGCGCTTGGCCAGTTGTGGCGCGTGGCTGGACTTCACGGGAGAGACGATGAAGGATTAGGTCGGGGAAGAGATAAGGTGGGCCAGCGGAGCAAGGACACGTGGCGTCACGAGAAAGCGGGGGATCGCAAGACGCACATCCCCCGGATGATCCCTATCGTTTCCCCAAATATAATGCCTTTTATGTTTTGAGAATATAAGGGGAAAAGACCGACGCACAAACAAAGAATGAAAAAAAAACAATGCGCGAGACGTGAGAAAAGGGAAAAAGGCCTTGCGGTTTCCGTGGGATTTTGCGGGGGAGAAGAGAGTAGAACTTGCGGAAATGAAGGGCTCAGGCAACCTGCGCCGCGCACAAACCCTAAACCTCTAGGGCTATGGCTTCCATGGTGTCCAAGCTCTCGCGGGCAGCCTTCGGGTTATAATTCTAACTAGTAAAATGGCCGTGCGTTGCTACGGACTGATAAAAAATTAATGATTTATTTCTCACACCAAATAACTCGTTAGGCTATTATAAAAATAAGGTCACTATCTATCCAATAGGTTGAGAGAACTATCAAGAGTATAAAGTAAACATGCCCGTGGGTAGTAATGGGAGAGAAAAATTCAACTTTTAAATGATAAAATAGGTGTCGTCCAAATTTTGTCATGAAGTTTTAAATTCATTTTTATATCCAGTTCCATCTGTATACATTGCCCCTAAAATCATGTTAAACTATAAATAAGAAGAAACTTTTAAGGTTGATACATGAACACTCCAAATACAAACGCCGCCATGCTTTTAGAAGTAATCAGCTCTAGCCACTTGATCATCTTTCTTATCCATATGTCCAAATACAAACGCCGCCATGCTTTTAGAAGTAATCAACTAGCCAGTTGATCATCTTTCTTATCCATATGTCTAGTCAAGGGGTATGTATTGAAAGAAAAAAAAACAAATAAACTAAAATGAATGCAGAAGTAAATTCAGTCGTCTTAGCTATCCATTTCACAAGCATCACTACCGTTTCTTGCCGTGTAAATTTACTATGCATGTCACTTTCATTCTAAAATAATCATGAAAGTATTACAATAAACACATGCATGCATAACATGTACACATTATGCAATCAGAACCAGAACCAGGTTTTTCTTTGTGTCATTAACTGCGGAACTATCCATTGTTCCATTCCTCGTTGCAAATTCTCCATCTTGGATGCAATTACATCTATTTCATCTATAAACACAATCAAGGGAACAGTCATGTATGGCTTCTTAAACAAGATTTTGATATTTTCCTCCAAAGCTCCTGTAGTAGCATAAGATTATGGGGGGAGAACTTCCACATATCTATAGCAGATAAAATTTATTTAGGAGCAGAAATGAATATAAGACCATTAGGAGAAAATAAGGGAAACCAAAGAATAGTTATTATATGTAGGTCCTTAGTGAATCCCAAGGGCGGTGAGAAGATGGATCCATCAAATTAGTTCTCGGCTACCTATCCAGCTAGAGAGGCCCAATATGGCCAGAGAAAGGAACTTGAGGACCTCAAAGTCTACAGCAAAAGGAAAAACAGTGCAGGGAGTCCCTCGCCTCCGTCCTCCAGAACTAACAAAGCTAAGATATGGTCATAAAAACAAATTTCATATACGATGTTGGTGTTACAAACTGATAAGCTTGCCTATTTAAACCATTTGGCAAAACTATCTTCACTGTGATCTCCGTGGGTACTTGTGGTTACGAATAGTTGCCTCACCTAGATTCATGCCTTTATATATATATTTTTTATAAAAAGAGTCTCCCCTCCGATTTCTATTAATAGAAACCAGGGAACAAGTTGTTCATACATGAAGGTAAAATAAAGCAGTAAAACTACAGATCTCGCTCCGCAATTTCTCTCACCCGAGAAAAGAGAGCTAGGCATAACCTACATTATCAGGAGAAAGAAACGACCCAAAAAAAACCATTAGCGTTACAAGAGGAGAGTCGAGTATACAGACTCCAAATGAAACCTCTACAATAACTTCCAGCCTTCTCAACTTCACCCAATTGTCTTCATTAATCACCAATCCTTAGCACTCCTGGGCGCCATCCTTGCGCAGCATGAAAGGCTTCACTTTCCACCCGCTCTACTAGTCTTGCTCCCCACCGCAGCGCCTCTCGGCTTCCCTGTTTTGTCTGTAAAATCGCCCAAGAATCAATTAATCTTGTCATAGAATGTACTAGAGCCAAAGGATCATGTATCCTTTTTCTCTCGAAACAAATTGCATTTCGGGCATTCCAAAGAGCCCAGAAAACAGCTGCTACTCCAACTAAGACCATTTTCATGCTCTCTTTATCAAATTTATGCAACCAAACTCCAAAAACCCCCTGAATTTAATCAGGAAGGGCTTGAAAATTAAAGGCACATCGGAGTATACTCCAGATCAACCTAGCTGTTGAACAAGACATAAAAAGATGTTCAATAGTCTCCGATTGATCACAGAAATAACATTTCGAATTCCCTATCCATCCTCTCTTCAAGAGGTTATCCTTAGTTAGGATACTATTTTTAAGGACAAGCCAGGGGAATATCTTGATCTTGTGTGGTATTTTCGCTTTCCACATAAATTTTTGCGGAAAGCCAATTTCATCCACATTCATCTTCCTATACAACGATTTGACTGTGAACACACCGTCCTTAGTCAAAGTCCATTTTATTTTATCTTCTCCTCCCCTCACAGGCACCTCATAGCATGCCTGCTTGACATTCTCCCACAAACGGAGTGTGTCACCCATCAAAGTTCTCCTAAAAGTTAGGCATCCCCAGCCATTTTTTAACACAAACGCCACTGTGATGTTTTTCTCTCTACAAAGGTTATAAATTCTCGGACATTGATCTTTAAGTGGTTTATCATCCACCCACCAGTCCTCCCAGAACCTGGTGTTCTCACCATTACCCACATACTTTTTACAATACTTGTAAAAAATGTTTTTAACACCAAGCACGCCAGACCAAAATTGAGAATCTCCAGGTTTGCTTCTTATTCCAGAAATACACCTTCCTTTTATATATTTATTCCTAATAACAGTCTGCCATAATCCATTCTCTGTTTCTAGCTTCCATAACCATTTAGCTAGAAGAGATTGATTCATGAGATCAATATTAAGTATGCCCAGTCCACCATGTTCTTTGGACCGGCAAACCACACCCCATTTAACCAAATGATATTTTCTCTTGTTCTCCTCCTCTTGCCACACCAATCTAGCCCTATAATAATCAATCCTTTTTTCCACCCCAACCGGCATTTTGTAAAAGGACATCATAGCAATAGACATACTAGATAGACAGGACTGAACCAAGGTAGTTCATGCCTTTATATGAGCCATGTTTTATTTGATGGTAGAATACTCTGTGACCTTGTTATCCATCTGTAATCGACAATTCTTACAAATGAGTTGTAAGTCAGTTGTGAATAGAAGCATATACTCCATTGTTTTTACGATTTGGCAAGGCCAGTCCGACCATGGAACTGCAGCTTGGATTATTCTGCTAACAGAATAACTGAAGAACTTTAATAGCCAAACTGAAAGACAAACAACTAACTGAATTTAACTGACGAGACTTAATTCTCTGAAGATTCTGAAATAGCAGCTGGTTAAGTGGCCACACTGGACGCTACCAGTCCACGATCTTAACAAGAAAAATATGTGAAGCCCAACTGTGCAAGATGCGACCTTTTTCCCTTCTCCCCAAATGTGCCTCAACTGGACATTCGACGCAGGTTTTCTTTAAGACACATGTAAGAAACATACAGTAGTAACATGAACTGGAACAATATTATTACTTGAATACGACCAAATTCCAGAGCTATTCACACCGGTGAGCAAATAAGGAAAATTTCCAGGCTAAAGAATCCAAGTGAGCATTACGAGGAGAAACTGACCGAGGAGTTCTTGGGGAGCAATATCTCGTGGAGGTAGCTGCGTTGGGCGAGCAGCTTGCAGGTCATGAACGTCCCACCCAACCGGCCTTCAGATCCACGACCATCCTGTCGATGCCGACGGAGTTCAGACATGGTGGGCTCCTCGTACGACGACTCTGCATCTGGTCGTCGAGGGGACGAGGTCATTGGAGCAGGTGGTCGCCTGCGTAGGCGCAGTCCCTACTCCGTCTCGTCCTGCAACGGCGTCCTAGGTGCCAAGAGAACTGGAGGAGGCGGCAGTCCCTACTCCGCCCCATCCTACAACGGCGAATTCGAGGATGTGACGGCGGCGGCGCGAGCAGCAGGCCCTATAGCCTCCTAGCCCCGGAGAGGGCCGGTGTTCCTGCCCGTACAGTTCCACCCCATCTTGTCTGGCGACGAGCGGAACCTGGACAACGCCGGCCTCCTCTCCCCTCGGACACTCTGGAGACGCCACCGCTGATCCACATTCCGTCGAGAGAGGAGGAGAGGATTCGGGTAGAGGCGAGTGGATAGGGTGGAGGGCTAACATGTAAAAGTGTGTCGATTATACTGAAGCGTGGGTTGAATTCTATATTTTGTAAGGGGGTTATGTGCAAAAGTGACGCGACGTACGTCCTCACCTCAACCAATATAATAGATGTCTACGGGAAATGCTTGGATGCTCCCAAGGTGCATGTGCACCCGGTTGAAAAAAATCATTTTCCAATGTAAAAAATGCATGTAAAAAATACGCGCACGTAGATCTCGCATGTACCAGACATGTCTGGCAAGTTTTGTGAAAAAATGATTTTTCGTTTGGCCCGTACAAAAAGACAAAAATATGTCACATATATACTGCTATATAGCACATAAATTTTCTTTTTTTTACCGAGACAAAATAAATAATATTTTCGGCACGAAATTCATGCACAGGTACATATTGTGTAAGTCTTGTATATGAATTTTTTGTTTCACATTTTTGAAAATGTTTTTGGTTTTTTTTTTCATTTCCAAAAGACCGGAAGCAGGTGCCCCCGAGTTCATTCTATCCACTCTCAGATGTCTACTCAAGTCTGAAGAAGAAGAAGAAGAGAAGGCCAAGCCCAAGTCAGAAGATGCGCATGCAGCACTCAAAAAAGGGAAACGCTGCTTATCAGCCGGAGGCTCGCGTCCTCCGGCTCGTCCTCGCGACGCGTGTCCTGTTGTGGGTCCCCCTCCAACCTTATCTCCATGTTCATCCTTCACTCGATTCCCCACCTCATTTCTTCCACAAACCACCACCGAGCGCACCTCTCCTGCTCCTGCGCACCACAGACCACAGAGATCAGAGATGGCAAGCAGCGGGAAGATGTGATGTAGGTCCAGAAAAGAGAAGCCGGGGGTGGCGGCGGAGGGGAGGCAGCGGACCATTCGCTACCGGCGCCGCCGCCCAAGCCACGTGCCCCGCGCCGAGCTCCGCGATGCCTTACGCGCCGCTGCGTTGAGCTCTCCCTCTGCCTCCTCCTCGAGCTCGCCACCGCCGTCCCTCTCCCACCTAACCACGCGTTGTGGGTCACAGCCGAATCCCCATCGGTGCTGGTCGATGTTGCTTCGAGCTTTTCGCCGGCGCTGCTACCGGCCGCTCGAGCTCTGGAAGTCGTTGCTGCTGTCATGGTGGCACGGTGCTGCTGCTACCGTTGTGGCGGCTTGGTGCTGCCATGGCCCGGAGGCGTTGCTGCCGGGAAGTCGCTACTGCTGTCATGGCTGCACGGTGCTGCTGCTACCGTCGTGGCGGCTTGGTGCTGCCATGGTCTGGAGGCGTTGCTGCCGTCTCCGGAAGTCGTTCCTGCTGTCGACACGATGCTACTGCTAACGTTGTGGCGGCTTGGTGCTGCCATGGCGCGGAGGCGCTGCTCCGGAGACGCCGCTTTGACGGCAAGTTGGTGTTGCTACGAGCAGCGTCAGCCTCACTTGTTGATGCAAAGTTAACAAACTTTTTGCTAAGAGTTGTTCTGTGATTTTGCTACATTTGTTCTCTGGTTTTGCTTCTGCATTATTGAGTTTTTGCTACAAGATCTTTTACTACAAGAGCAAAAACTTTTATTATGAATGCAACATTTTTGCTTCAGCGGAGCAATTGGAGCATCTGGGTGAAAATTGCTACAGTAGCACAATTTTTAAATTTTAAATGAATCATTTTATTGCTTCTTAGAAGCAACCGAGGGATCTGGGTGAAAAATAAAAATTGCTACAATAACACAAAAACCTTATAACAAACGAAGCGTTTTTTGCTTCTGGGAGCAAAAGCGGATTTGGGGACCGAGTTGGACACGTGTTGATATGAGAAGCCGGAGGCTGGAAAGTTTCCAACCTCCGGAGGACGCTCAGCACTCCCCAGGGAAACGCAGCTTATCAGCCGGAGGCTCGCGTCCTCCGGCTCGTCCTCGCGACGCGTGTCCTGTTGTGGGTCCCCCTCCAACCTTATCTCCATGTTCATCCTTCACTCGATTCCCCACCTCATTTCTTCCACAAACCACCACCGAGCGCACCTCTCCTGCTCCTGCGCACCACAGACCACAGAGATCAGAGATGGCGAGCAGCGGGAAGATGTGATGTAGGGCCAGAGGAGAGAAGGCGGGGGTGGCGGCGGAGGGGAGGCAGCGGACCATTCGCTACCGGCGCCGCCGCCCAAGCCACGTGCCCCGCGCCGAGCTCCGCGATGCCTTACGCGCCGCTGCGTTGAGCTCTCCCTCTGCCTCCTCCTCGAGCTCGCCACCGCCGTCCCTCTCCCACCTAACCACGCGTTGTGGGTCACGGCCGAATCCCCATCGATGCTGGTCGGTGTTGCTTCGAGCTTTTCGCCGGCGCTGCTACCGGCCGCTCGAGCTCTGGAAGTCGTTGCTGCTGTCATGGTGGTACGGTGCTGCTGCTACCGTTGTGGCGGCTTGGTGCTGCCATGGCCCGGAGGCGTTGCTGCCGGGAAGTCGCTACTGCTGTCATGGCTGCACGGTGCTGCTGCTACCGTCGTGGCGGCTTGGTGCTGCCATGGTCTGGAGGCGTTGCTGCCGTCTCCGGAAGTCGTTCCTGCTGTCGACACGATGCTACTGCTAACGTTGTGGCGGCTTGGTGCTGCCATGGCGCGGAGGCGCTGCTCCGGAGACGCCGCTTTGACGGCAAGTTGGTGTTGCTACGAGCAGCGTCCGTGGTGCTGCCACGGCCTCACTTGTTGATGCAAAGTTAACAAACTTTTTGCTAACAGTTGTTCTGTGATTTTGCTACATTTGTTCTCTGGTTTTGCTTCTGCATTATTAAGTTTTTGCTACAAGATCTTTTACTACAAGAGCAAAAACTTTTATTATGAATGCAACATTTTTGCTTCAGCGGAGCAATTGGAGCATCTGGGTGAAAATTGCTACAGTAGCACAATTTTTAAATTTTAAATGAATCATTTTATTGCTTCTTAGAAGCAACCGAGGGATCTGGGTGAAAAATAAAAATTGCTACAATAACACAAAAACCTTATAACAAACGAAGCGTTTTTTGCTTCTGGGAGCAAAAGCGGATTTGGGGACCGAGTTGGACACGTGTTGATAGGAGAAGCCGGAGGCTGGAAAGTTTCCAACCTCCGGAGGACGCTGAGCACTCCCCAGGGAAACGCTGCTTATCAGCCGGAGGCTCGCGTCCTCCGGCTCGTCCTCGCGACGCGTGTCCTGTTGTGGGTCCCCCTCCAACCTTATCTCCATGTTCATCCTTCACTCGATTCCCCACCTCATTTGTTCCACAAACCACCACCGAGCGCACCTCTCCTGCTCCTGCGCACCACAGACCACAGAGATCAGAGATGGCGAGCTGCGGGAAGATGTGATGTAGGGCCAGAGGAGAGAAGGCGGGGGTGGCGGCGGAGGGGAGGCAGCGGACCATTCGCTACCGGCGCCGCCGCCCAAGCCACGTGCCCCGCGCCGAGCTCCGCGATGCCTTACGCGCCGCTGCGTTGAGCTCTCCCTCTGCCTCCTCCTCGAGCTCGCCACCGCCGTCCCTCTCCCACCTAACCACGCGTTGTGGGTCACGGCCGAATCCCCATCGATGCTGGTCGGTGTTGCTTCGAGCTTTTCGCCGGCGCTGCTACCGGCCGCTCGAGCTCTGGAAGTCGTTGCTGCTGTCATGGTGGTACGGTGCTGCTGCTACCGTTGTGGCGGCTTGGTGCTGCCATGGCCCGGAGGCGTTGCTGCCGGGAAGTCGCTACTGCTGTCATGGCTGCACGGTGCTGCTGCTACCGTCGTGGCGGCTTGGTGCTGCCATGGTCTGGAGGCGTTGCTGCCGTCTCCGGAAGTCGTTCCTGCTGTCGACACGATGCTACTGCTAACGTTGTGGACACGTGTTGATAGGAGAAGCCGGAGGCTGGAAAGTTTCCAACCTCCAGAGGACGCTCAGCACTCCCCAGGGAAACGCTGCTTATCAGCCGGAGGCTCGCGTCCTCCGGCTCGTCCTCGCGACGCGTGTCCTGTTGTGGGTCCCCCTCCAACCTTATCTCCATGTTCATCCTTCACTCGATTCCCCACCTCATTTCTTCCACAAACCACCACCGAGCGCACCTCTCCTGCTCCTGCGCACCATAGACCACAGAGATCAGAGATGGCGAGCAGCGGGAAGATGTGATGTAGGGCCAGAGGAGAGAAGGCGGGGGTGGCGGCGGAGGGGAGGCAGCGGACCATTCGCTACCGGCGCCGCCGCCCAAGCCACGTGCCCCGCGCCGAGCTCTGCGATGCCTTACGCGCCACTGCGTTGAGCTCTCCCTCTGCCTCCTCCTCGAGCTCGCCACCGCCGTCCCTCTCCCACCTAACCACGCGTTGTGGGTCACGGCCGAATCCCCATCGATGCTGGTCGGTGTTGCTTCGAGCTTTTCGCCGGCGCTGCTACCGGTCGCTCGAGCTCTGGAAGTCGTTGCTGCTGTCATGGTGGCACGGTGCTGCTGCTACCGTTGTGGCGGCTTGGTGCTGCCATGGCCCGGAGGCGTTGCTGCCGGGAAGTCGCTACTGCTGTCATGGCTGCACGGTGCTGCTGCTACCGTCGTGGCGGCTTGGTGCTGCCATGGTCTGGAGGCGTTGCTGCCGTCTCCGGAAGTCGTTCCTGCTGTCGACACGATGCTACTGCTAACGTTGTGGCGGCTTGGTGCTGCCATGGCGCGGAGGCGCTGCTCCGGAGACGCCGCTTTGACGGCAAGTTGGTGTTGCTACGAGCAGCGTCCGTGGTGCTGCCACGGCCTCACTTGTTGATGCAAAGTTAACAAACTTTTTGCTAACAGTTGTTCTGTGATTTTGCTACATTTGTTCTCTGGTTTTGCTTCTGCATTATTAAGTTTTTGCTACAAGAGCAAAAACTTTTATTATGAATGCAACATTTTTGCTTCAGCGGAGCAATTGGAGCATCTGGGTGAAAATTGCTACAGTAGCACAATTTTTAAATTTTAAATGAATCATTTTATTGCTTCTTAGAAGCAACCGAGGGATCTGGGTGAAAAATAAAAATTGCTACAATAACACAAAAACCTTATAACAAACGAAGCGTTTTTTGCTTCTGGAAGCAAAACCGGATTTGAGGACCGAGTTGGACACGTGTTGATAGGAGAAGCCGGAGGCTGGAAAGTTTCCAACCTCCGGAGGACGCTCAGCACTCCCCCTCAAAAAACCACATCCCAGTATCGCTGCGCACCGATATCTCGATGTTGATGCGAAGACACCTGAGTCGGACGATGCCATGTGGGCCTTCTATGGATACTGGTGCAAGTATCATGGCATAGTGCGTGACCGTCAGGAGATGGCCCGTCGGTTCAGGACGTTTAAGGCTAGCGCAAGGCATGTGCACAAGTTCAACAGTGCTTGTGGCTATGGCAAGGTTTCAATGAACCAATTTGCAGATATGACCCAGAAGGAGATATTTCCTGGACGCGATTACATTCTTGCCATGCGTGCCATGCGTGCAAAAAAATGATCTCAGCCCTTTCTGATGTACTCTTGTGTGACCTTAATTTAGGCCCTAATTTTAGAGGCTTGGCTCCTTTCTGAAGTATTGTGTGTCGCTTTGTTGTATGAACTCATTTAGCTTTAATAAAAGCATGTATCTGGATGGTATCTTTTGCTTCGTTGTATGTGCTATATTTCTGTATCTGCTCCGCTTGTGCTGGCATTTTGGTGAAAATTAAAAATTGCACTTCTGGTCAACTTAGCAGACAGTTTCTAGTTTTTAGGTTAAATACAGATCATTCTTAATACTAGACGCATATGTTAATTGAGAAATTCTGCACACAACATCTATAAAGACTTGCAAGACTCGCAAGGGAGGATAAGCTGGAGTCTATCCATATTATATTATGACTCATGATTGTTTTTTCGATGTTGCCTTTCGATGTAAAATAGGTACGTCTGTTGTTGTTTTCCCCCAGGTTCCTAAAACAAAGGGTATGATATGATTTGGATTAGGTCAAGATACGATAAAAGAGGGTTTAATCAGGTCACGTATGGTTTGTGAATCTCTGCATTTTTTTTTTGAACTTTAGGCAAGTGCAGAATCATCTCACTTGTTTGTAATCTGCTTGCCATTTTTTTTTCTTGATTGGATTGATAATCTTGGGGTATAATTGCGTGAATCTCCTCTGTAATGTGTACAATTATGACGGATGCCTGATCCACCTGTATATTTATCAAGGGGCCTTTAATTGTAGATGGCTAACGAGACCTAATATGCAGAGTTAAAAACCGGATGGAGTAATAAGTCGATCAACAGTTTCAGTTTGCCCTGTCTTGGGACTAAAATCAATACCTTTTTCTAGCTTAGAATCTACCCTGGGTATCTACCTATTCCTCTGTATTAACTCACATAGCAGCTATTCTTTAGCTATGTGCATCGTTGATTTCCTTCCCTTTGGTTGCTGGAGTACCTCTGATATCAGTTGCTGCAAGGAGTCACATAAATGCCTTTGGTTAATATGCTAACAAATTTAACAGCTATGAGAAGAAATAATCTTTAGGTTGATGGTAGCGTGTTTCCGTCTTAATGGTTCGTAGATTTTCTTAATTCCTATTGAATGCTTTTTACTCAGCAAGATAATGGTTGACCTCCATAAATTATTCATTGTTCTTTTGGTTACAATGTTGATTAATGTTTCATCCTCCTGATTGCAGATGCTTTTTAGCAGGAGGAACTAGGCAATGAATTGCATTGGTAATGCTTTACATTGCCTACTTTGTTTAGTTCAACATGAAAAAAACAATGCTTGGTTAATTGCCATGTTGGTCTTTGGTATACATATGTAACTAAACTCCAGCTGATATGTAATATCTTGACCTCGCGAGTTGCAGTTATTCATCCTTGGTTAACTCCATCATATATTAGTTGTATATTCCGTACTTTATTCATGAGGACAGCACTCTAAGTACATAGGAAAAGAGGTATGTCCACTAAAACATGTCCGTTCTGATCCTTAGATCTCTAACACTTGAATTACTGAACTGCTAATGCACTGTACGCAATCACTATCAATCAAGTTGCAGCACTAGAGGGTATGTCGGCACTTGGGTGGCGGAGGTTGTGCGGCGGTCGGGGTGGTGGGGCGGCGGCGCTACGACGCATGGTTGGGAGGTGTGGAGGAGGATGAAGATGGCCGCATAGATGATCCGGAGCAGCGGCAGGAGGACGAAGAAGGAGGTCGGATCTGGGGCATCCTCCGGTTTTTTGGTCGTTCACCAGAAGTCGATCGGCGGTGTGGAGACTATTGTAATATTATGAGAACAAATTAATAACCTATGGTGAAGTGAGCCTAACTCAGCTGATTTGGTTCCTTGTGATGGAACCACCTAACCAGGTTCAACTCTCAGACTTAGCATGCATCATGCATGCTTGCAAAGAACAATATCCGGCAATTTATAATATTGTTCATTATAAAAGTGATACCATTAAGAAGTTAATGACAACCTCACCTCCAGATGTAACGTTCAGGCGAGATTTGATTGGTCAGCGGTTTGGTTGCATGGCAAGCCCTTTTGCAGCGCTTGGCCAATATTCAACTTTCTGTTGGGCCAGACGATTTTGATGGAACCTACATAAGAACCTACATGTATAATGATTTATCCCATTCTCATATATCAGTTGATAATTACAAGTTGATTTAGAAGATGAAAATACCACTTAAAACCAAAGTGTTTGGATGGTATGTTCGTCGTGGATTTATTTTAACCAAAGACAATCTTGCTAAACGGAACTGGTAGGGAAATAAGAGTTGTATTTTTATCATCGGAATGAAAAAATAAAACATCTCTTTTTTTAATGTCGGTTCACGAGATCTATATGATCAATCATCCAAGTAGCATCTAACCTATATACATCACGCAGGGTGACAATTATCTTTGCGAATTGGTTAAACGGTATCGATAATAGGTTTAATAAGCTTACTAGGGTGGGAGCGCTTGCCATTATTTGATCGTTGTGGCTATGTAGAAATGATAAAGTGTTTAATGATAAATTGTCTTCTCCCTTACAGGTCATCTATCGGTGTACCGGTACACTCCGTTCATGGTCGTCTGTTCAGCGAGTGGAGCACCAAGACCTATTTATGTAGGTCTGTGCACGGTTAAAGTCCACGGTGAGGGATGCTTTTTCCCATCATAGTGGCAGCATAATCTACTGATAGAGCCACCACCACTTCAGCCGTACTGCATTTGCTCATTTTGATATGATATGTAATTCGCCTTATTCAGTTTCGGACTATATACTGTAGGATAACTGTGTGCATCTTAGTTATGCAGAGGTTGGGTGTAAACGTTTAAACCTTTTAAGTAATAAAGCGTCCTTTCGAAAAAAATCATGCATGCTTGCAGTTTTCTTAATTATTTCAAGATTTAAGCGCGCTAAGTGCTAGGATTGGCATGTATGCTCACATTTTTCTGAATTATTTCAAGATTTAACAGGCGATATGTTTTCAGTGTACGTGCCGTGCCCGTTAATAGCGAGACGTCCATGACTTTGTCAATCTCAAGATCTATCGGATCAGTCTCTCAAAAAGTGTCTACGTGTGTACGAAATTATATTCCAAGATGTATCTAGTGGTACTAATTGGAGGTGCTAATTCTTGCGTGTGAATTAAACTAAATCAAGCTAAATCATCAGTCATCTAATTGCATTGCAATTAAGATAATTGATGTGCGGTTGTAACCCATATGCAACTCTTAGGTACAAGAATCACGATGTGCATTCCACGATTAAAGCGTTAGGCAAATTTTAACTTAATTCTTGATAAAGTGAGAATTGGGAAAAGGGATGTTACTTTGTTTTTGTAAATTTTGCTATTTTCACTGAAATTGGTCAGATTGTAGAAAGGTTGACTTGGGACATAATCTCGAAATACACTTATTTGTGGATAGAGTAACATATATGCATATATTAATGGTATTAGTGCGTTTTATTACGTGCCAAAGAATGGTAGGGAACCAACCATTCACTGCCAAAATCAAGACGCTGATTGTAGGTACAATCTACCTCTAGAAATAGACACCTCGACCCCTCCAGCTGTCCAGCCATCTTCGCCCGAGTAAATTCCATCCTCCTCAAACGTACATGCAGGCATGGGGCACTCCAAGATCGCCGTGACTGCTTTGTGCTTCTTCCTCCTCGTGACCATTGGTTTCGGTCAGTCCCTTGTCGATTTTAATCACGTTCGTTCTTTTTTTTTATGGTCACACGTTCGTTCTATTTGCGTGTAATATATTCTTCAAGCTTGACCATCACTAGCAAAGTTGATCTATAAATCTGTGTGCTGAGCAGGTAAGAAGCATACGCCTGACGGTGAGCCGCCCAAGGCGGAGAACTGAAGCCAGTGACTCGTAGCTCTCCGGTGTCGTAGTACTAGTAGATGTGTTCTGCCCGAGGTTCTCACTTTATGGTTATGTAATAACGCAATGGTTGGCACAGCGTGAGAAATCATCCGTTGCTTTTTCTTTCTTATTTCCGATAATTCTGAATTGATCCCTAAGCGGCTATAACCTTAAGTGTGCCACCACGAACCGCAAAATACTCCGGACATGATTGAGACATATTTCTGATCAATGATTAGCATAGGAATCTAGAGAGCCATGCTAACCCCCGGTGCAACCCCCGAGTATCGGGTGCGGCCTTAGGCGGATTGTATCGACTCTGTAAATGGAGGAATATTGTGCTTTATTGATGAAGGTTCTGCTGCAACATGGTACATGTTTGGCTGAATAGCCTTATTGGTAGTTACGCTGAGAAGCCATATTTGATAAGTATGCCTAGCCTAAAAACGGTGCAGGTGTGCAACGATCCACGGGTTATGCGACAGCTCTCCAGTCTTTCGGTGCTTCAGATGGTGCGATCCCATCTCGATGACTTCAGTACCGATGAAGGGGCCTTCCATGTGGAGGCAAGTTTGTGCATCTTTTTCTGTTTCAGCCGTAGCACTAAGTCGCCAACCTCAAAGGTCCTGGTGCGGAGTCGACAACTGTGGTAGTTGCGTACACTATGCTGGTTGACTACCATCCTGGCGAGCGTGGTGTCTCGTGCTTCGTCGAATTTGTGGACGTCATCTTCACGTGATTCCTCGGCTTCGTCCTCATCGTATGCGACGACCTGGGGTGTATCAAAGTGCTAGTCATGTGGCATGACAGCTACGGCACCTTACACCAGGAAGAAGGGTGTTGGCTAGGCCTGGTTGGCATGGTTCGTACTTCGTAGACTCTAGCCCATCACTTACTTTTTCTGGGCATGAATATGTCTAGACTAAAATGAACATATGTGTGGTAAAATAAAATGTCCATAGCGCACATATCCAATCCAATGTCTTCAGACAAGTTATGCGTTTCACCAAATTCTAGAGATTGTCTTAATAACCGCACTTAAAGCATTTCATGTTATATTTCCCAGATGCCCTGCGCCAACACATATGTTTATCTTGATTTACCTGATCTTCTGCCTTTGACATTCTTAGAACTTAAGAGAATGGTTGTTCTTTTAACGTATGTTCTTTTAGGGATCTACATATACTTTACTACGACTCACTTGGGAGGTGTTTTTGACATGATAATATTATCTTCGAAAACTTAATTCCATTGACAACTCCACTGCTTTGTAATCATGTCTTTCTGGTAGAGATAGGTTTCGTTTATAAATTCAATCTTCAAATGTATTTAGACAGTAATTTTTACTGTTGTTTTCCAACGGTACATTAACAACGCATCTCTTAGCCCAAAGAGTACGGCGTGTCGTAGTTTAGTACACATGGCACGGACTGATAAACCCATATTCTCTGCCACACTCTGTTTCGGTCCAATGGATTGTGTTTGCTCAAATACAGATTTTCCATGCATATATATCGAGTTCTACCGATTTAGAACATCACCACAGATGTAATTAAATTAGACACAACGCTTTTAGTTCGCACATACTTTTCATCAAGCAACGGATGATTTCTCACGCTGTGCCATATTACCAACCAATGTGGTTATTACATAACCACAAACTGAGAATATCGGACAAAACACATCTACTAGTACTATTACTCCCTCCATTTCGAATTAATTGACTCAGATTTAGTACAAACGGAGGGAGTACATCGGAGAGCTACGAGTCGTTGGCTTCAATTCTCCGTCTTGGGCAGCTCGTCGTAGCAATGGTTGGTACACAAGCATCCTGTGTCCACAATGTACTTGCAGTACCCGGCTTTGTAGTCCTCGGAGACGAAGGCCGCATCACACGGGGGCGAACTCACACCGAGCACCTTTGAAGGTCTGGCTCGGCCCTTTGCATGGCGTCTGCTTCTCTCGAATCAGGCTTTCACCCCGCTTTATAAATAAATCCATACCGTTTGAGACCGCTGCTGGATCAGACAGCAGAACACCCAAAAGAGAGTGCTGGGGAAACAGCACAAGCACGCCCAAAAGAAAAGTGAAGAGAAAAAGGAAAAGGAAAAGAAAAGAAAAAGAAAAATGCCGACAACAACGGTTCGACAAAGTGAGTAAGCTCCGTGACTGCGGTGCCAACCAGAGTCCTCCCACCATGATCCTCCGACACGCCGGTACCACACAACACCTTCAGGAAGGGATGCGACGACCGACGACGCTGCTGTCAAGGTTTCCCCTGGTGCGCGACGGGGAGAAGGGGGAACGCTCGACACCCTCCAAGAAGGACTGGTGGTACCCGCAGGCGCCACCATGTCAACGTCAGACAAGCCGACTAGGATTTCTCCAGCCCCCCGTCACCCCAGTCACACCGGAACACTCCACCACACCGTCCACCACCCAGCGCCACACGAACACGAAGTCGCTCACAAAGTCTCCCCACGGCCAAGAGCGTCTGCTTCTTACTTGCTCAGCACAAACAACGCATACAGATTTATATATCAGCTTTGCTAGTGATGGTCGAATATGTTACACGCAATAGAACGTGATTAAAATCGAGAAGGGACTCACTGAAACCAATGGTCACAAGGAGGAAGAAGCACAAGGTAGTCACGGCGATCTTGGAGTGCCCCATGCCTTGTAGTGCTAGACTGGAATTTAGTGGAGTGAGGACGGAAGGTGGGGTCGAGGTGTCCATTTGTAGTGGTATAGATTGCACCTAAAATTGGATATAAATCAGTGTTTTGATTTTGGCGATTAATTGTTCCCTACCATTCTTTTTTTTATTTGATGGGGTTCCCTACCATTCTTTGGCACCTAATCAAACGCATTAATACCATTAATATATGCATATATATTACTCTATCCACAAATAAGTGTAGTTCGAGGTTATGTCTCAAGTCAACCTCTCTACAATCTGACCAACTTCAGCGAAAATAGCAAATTTACAAAAAGAAATTAACATCCATTTTCACAATTCTCACTTTATCAAGATTAAGTTATAATTTGCCTAATGCTTTAATCGTGGAGTGCACATCGTGATTCATGTACCTTAAAGTTGCGTATAGGTTACAACCGCACATCATTTATCTTAATTGCAATGGAATTGGATGACTTATAATTTAGCTTAATTCTCACGCAAGAATTAGCACCTCCGATTAGTAGCACTAGATACATCTTGGAATAATTTCGTACAGACGCATACGCTCTCTGAGATTGATCCGACATATTTTGAGATTGACAAAGTCATGAACGGCTTGCTATTAACTGGCCCGCCACGTACCACTGAAAGCATAGCGGGTGTTAAATCTTAAAATAATTCAGAAAATACGAGCATAAATGCCATGTGTAGGACTTGTACCTGGTTGGGATGGTTCCATCACAAGGAACCAAACCAGCTGAGTTAGCCTCACTTCACCGTAAGTTCATAATTTCATCTCATAATATTACTATAGTCCCCACACCGCCGGCCAACTTCCGATGAACGACCCAAAAACTTGAGGACGCCCCAGATCCGACCTGGAACTCGATCCAGGAAGGCGACGTCTTCCGCCGCTTCTCCGGACCATCTCTAACAGCCATCTCCGTCCTCGTCCACACCTCCCAACCACCGCCCCACCATCGCGACCGGCGCACGACCTTCGTCGCCGAAGTGCCAACATCCCCACGCGCAGAGATCCTGACGGGGCCACGTAGAATATCCCCCCCCCCCCCCCTCCCCGCCTTTAGCTTCTAGAGCGTACAAACCACCGCGTTTTTTTTGGGAGCCTCCAAAGCCACCACGCGTAGCAGCCCGAGTGTTTTTTTTACCTAATGCCGGGTTGTGCCGTAAGCTTTATTTTGTCTACAATTTTTAAAAGGGAAGGATTTTTTTGTCTTATCAATTAATTAAGAAGAAGCGTATTCAGTTTATTTACTGGGAATCAGGCAAAAATCATACAATAATCTCCAACACAAGAGAGGGCCGAGCCCACTCAAACGACGTCAGTTACCCATGTCGACGAGAACTCAGATGGATATACCTCGACTGTCTGGAACACTCGGTTTCGGCCCAAATCTCAAATACAGATTTTTATTGTATATCGATCTGAATCCTACATAGCGTTATAGTTTTAGGTACACATAACCAAAAACTGAAAATCTCTGACAATACAGATCGACTGATACTACATCGGAGTTGTACGATCGTTCATCGCTGGCTTCAGTTCTCCGTTTTGGGCGGCCCGTCGTGGCAATAATTGGTACACATGCATTCAACGTCCACGACGTCGTGGCAGTAGCCGCCTTTGTAGTCCTCGGAGACGCAGGCCGCATTGCACGGGGCGAACTCGCACCGAGCTCCTTTGAAGGTCTGGCTCGGCCCTTCGCATGGCGTCTGCTTCTTACCTGCTCAGCACAAACAATGCATCAACTTTGCTAGTTAATTATGGTCATGCTTGAAGAATATAATATTACTCCTACACGGAATAGAACGTGAGTAAAACCGAGAAGCGACTCACCGAAACCAATGGTCACAAGGAGGAGGAAGCACAAAGCGGTCACGGCGATCTTGGAGTGCCCCATGCCTGCTAGTACTAGACTGGATCGATTAGAGGAGGATGGAATTTACTCGGACGAAGACGGATGGAGGGGTCGAGGTGTCTATTTATAGAGGTAGATTGCACCTATAATTAGATATAAATCAGTGTTTTGATTTTGGCAGTTAATGGTTGGTTCCCTACCATTCTTTGGCACGTAATCAAACGCATTAATATATGTATATATTACTCTGTCCATAAATAACTGTATTTCGAGATTATATGTACCAAGTCAACCTTTCTAGAATCTGACCAACTTCAGCAAAAATAGCAAACTTTACAAACAAAAATCATGTTTCCCAATTCTTGCTTTACCAAGAATTAAGTTATAATTTGCCAGATGCCTTAATCATGGAATGCACATCGTAATTCGTGTACTTAAGGGAATCTCCAGCCGTGTCCCTCCAAGAGCCCTTCATGCTGTTTTTTTTGCATTGGGATTACAAAAAAACTTCCATTCGTCCCCCTTTCATCGGATTTAGACAATATTTCGTCCGGCGCACTGGACAGACGGCATCTTTGCATACACGCGGCCCACCTGTCAGACACCAACTGCCCCTCTCTCCTCTCTTTTTCTCTCTCCTCTATGCTCTCTTCCTTCTTTCTTTCCCCCACCAACCACTCTCTCCCCCCATTTTTCCCGTCAAGCTCACCGGTAGCTCGCTGTCGCAGCTTGCCACTGGATGCGGACGGAGATCAACTCTAAGTGGAGCTCGGCCTCAGGTATGCTCCCTGTTTTCGTACGAAAGAGACGGACCGACATGTCGAGATATTCGACGCAGGCAGGAGCTGCTACTTGCTGGCCATGCGCGCTTTCGTACGTTGACACAACCATCGGAAGGCTAGAGGCGGCGATGGCAGCGGCAGAGGAGGCAGTGACACGGGGGCGGTGCGACAACGCATGCGGTGGCATCGGTACGGAGCAGGGCAACACGTTGTTCAAGGCCGGAAAGCTCCGTGAGGTGTGCGCGGCTTATGTGGACGGGTTGCGCGAGCACCCTGGCAACGCGACGTTGTTGTGCAAACGCGCGGCGTGTCGGTGCAATCTCGGGGAATGGGAGGCCGTGCTCCGCGACTGCGACACCGCGCTCAGCTTGCGCCCATCCTACGACAAGGCTCGCTTGTGCAGGGCCGCATGCAACGATGGGACGGTGGGAGGCTTTGGTGCTGGACTATGATCGAGGCGCTAGCCCATGCTCAAACACAACTTGACACTGTAATCGCAATATGCGACCACCGAATTTGCGAACCAGAGGGTAATCGCAATCGGCAAACCAGACGATATGCTCCAAGACGGGGAAGGAAGACAGCTGCTGGGAGCCCTAGGCCTAGGCCTAAGCGGCGGCGGTGAGAGCCAGGAGGAACCTCCTGAGACGGGGAAGAAGGAAGACCATGGGGGTTGGGGACGTCATGTCTTTTTTCCTCAGTTTCGTTCGCTGGGAATTTGAGAATGCACCGCGGCTGGGAAAAATCCAACCCCAACGTCAAAATATGTCTCGGGGGTACTTTTTAGCCGGATGAGCCCTCTTGGGGGGCACCACGGCTGGAGATGCCCTAAGAGTTGCATCTGGGTTACAACTGCACATGATTTATCTTAATTGCGACGCAATTTGATGACCAATAATTTAGCTTAATTCTCAAGCGAGCGAGCATGTCCAATTAGTACCATTATATACATCTTGGAACGTAGTTACTACCGTAAGTTACTAATTTAATCTCAGAGAAAATAGCAAAATTTACACATAAAAATCCATTTTTCCAATTCCTGCTTCATCAAAAAGATACAATTTGCCAGACGCTTTAATCGTGTAATGCAGATCGTGATTCATGTACCTAAGAGTGCATATGGGTTACAACCGCACATGAATATCTTAATAGCAAATGAGCTGCACATGTAATTGGATGACTGATAATTTAGCTTAATTCTCAAGCTACAATTAGCCACGTCCGATTAGTACCACTAGATACATCTTGGTATGCAGTTTCATAAGTTACTAAGTTAATCTGACAATACCACTGTATATTTTTTAAAAATGTTTGACTTAAAACACCACCTAAAAATACACAAATTTGTGGACGAAGTGAGTACTTTCTTGTTAATAAAGTCTATAAACCTTGAATGTATGAACTAAATCCTTGGAATGTTTTTGACAACATGGACATGCCAATATGCATAGCTGGACTCCAAGGACTTTAATCGTGTCGACCTAGCGTATTGTGCATTGGACAAGTCTCTTGACGAAAACAGCTAAATCATTGGAGTCTAGCCAAACACGTTGGTTTAGAAAAACACCGACACCATTGGCGCGATTCCAAGCACCATTACCATTGGCAGGATCACATCTCTAAACTCAACTTACTTTCGTTCAACTAGTCTTGTTGGAAGATTGTACAGTAAAAGAAATTGAAAGCTCATCCTTTCGTCAGTTGTTAATACCTAATCTCCGAACTTGTTGAAATGCAATGAGAGTAAGTCATTCTATTTGTGTGCATTGGTACAGGCGCCCGGAGATGGTTTCCGGACGTTCCTGATGGCACCGGTGCTGCGACACAGCTGCACCAAAAACTCCTCCAGAGTCCAGACCCGGTACACGCAGCATTGCTTTGCTAAATCCAGTCAACATCAGGCCGTCGACATCGTTGGACAGACAATGATGTTGGTCCTCCTCATCGCCATGCATGGAGGTCCGTCCGAAAGGAAAAACGCAGCACAAACGTGAGATCATCTCACTGAAACGGGCCATGAAAGCCAGCTGAGAGGTTACAGTAATTATTTTGTGCCGGTTATAAAACAAAAACTGCAAGTATATACTTGTATCAAAATGCCAGGGAGGTAAGAAAAATCCACACAGTGAAAATGGGCGCTGGCTTCCAGCACTGCGGACGTCCTTGTCTCTCACGGGCTAGCTGTAGCTTCTTGTAGCGGTAGCCAGAAGTAGCACAAGCTGCAAGACCTGCTGAGCCACGATCGCGGTGGCTATCGCGTGAAATTTGAGGATCACACGAGAGAATCGCACCGAAAGCGACGAACGTCTGTGGCATCCTGCCCGAACTTCCCAAACAAGATGCATCTCCATACGACGGGGACTGGTGGAGCCTGGCCCCAATATCAGGTACCAAGGAAAGGGTGTTCAGCGCGTCTATGTTCACTATCTTTAAAATTTTCATAGACCATATTTATCTGAATATGTTACTACCTACATAATTCATATAATGCATAGTGTCATGTAATAGTATGATAGCCACATCTTAATTGTTTGTATATCAATACAAATATGTCCAGATTTACTTGCTCTCAAAATATCTAATTTTAATATCGTAACATATGTAAATACCACTGGTACAAGAAATATGCCGGCCCAAGACAATCCATTTTCGTCACAATAGTCACCTTATGACGATCCTATGACGAAAACGATATCGTCAAAAGCTGACCGTCACTATAGTGCTATAGTGACGATTTGGTCGAAAATGTCACAAATTTATGACGATTTTGAATTATCATAAATTTTATGGTGATCCATTATCGTCACGAGACTCTATTCCTTTTCATGTAAAATGGTCATAAAATAGATTCAGCCGGGTCCATTTATGTCGCTTATATGAGCAAAGCCCATTCGACGGTCCTTTTTTTTTGCTCTTGGCTTTTTTGTACAATATGGTTTTTAATTTAGATATAGAGCTGGTCCTACTTGTTAGATTTCTACTTCAGGTTTAAGTTTTTATTGGTCTCACTTGTCAGGTTCTATTTAGAACTAGTCCTACCTGTTAGATTTCAGCTCCCCTCTAGTCTAACTCGTCAGGTAACATTTTCACACCTCTCGTGGTGTCATTTTTTCACATATTAACAATAAATAACAAATATTTTATTCAGAAAAGAGAGAACACAATGAATTTGATGAAATAACAGCTCAAAAAAATTATGTTTATTACAAGCAGGTATATTGGCCCCATTCGTCAGATTGCATTGCTCGCTTCACACCTCACCTCACTCACTCTGGATCTTCATCTTCTTCCTCCTCCGCTTCTAGATCAAATGCCACGCCATATTTTCCCTCCTCCACCTCCGGATCTTTGAGTGCAACAACATATTCGTCGAGGTACTCCTGCACAAGAGTGACAACGTGTGCATCAACAATTAAACTTGTCCTCCTTTTACAACATTTCACGGTACACACATCAATAAATATTCGTCGATCAGGTACTCCCGCACAACAGTGACAACACGTCCATCAACAACGCGTTCATCAACAGGCACAACCATCACCATGACATGATCAACGACAAAATCAAATGATACCGACACACATCACTGGAGCGATGAGCATGGCAGTAATGACGCCTCCGTGCCACCTGCCCAGTCAAGCCACACAAGACCCTAGGCGAGCCTGCCAAGCAGCCACCAGATCTCAGCTAACCTGGCCTAGAGCGACGACAAGGGGAATACCCGCATCCCTTCCATGGCGGGGGTAGCCTCAACCCGCCAGACCCATATCAGGCTCGTGCGGTCCAGCGCCGACACGCCTCTGAGCACCGCTGACGGCCCGCACCGCATCCCTCTGACATACTCAACGTCAGTCCGCCATGACGTGCCACCCCACTGAGTCAAGGTTCTGTCGCAGCCAAGAAGCACCGACGCCCGACGTCCCTACCCCGCATAGGTCCCCGAGTGCGTGGGTTGAGAACATGCGTTGTCGCATGCACCGCATGGGCCTCGCCCGACGGCGGCAGAGGGGGGAGGGAGCGGGGTGGTCCGGAAGAGGACGAGAAGTCGCCACCCGGTCGACCACCAGTTTTTGGAATGTATCTCACTTTATTTTGTTGTTGCAAAGTAACATAATTGCACGAGGGTTCTTATCTCGTTTGTACATTATGTACTCTCCGTCCATCCATGTTATAAACAATATAATCTAAGTGTGTTCCCGGGCAAGCAAATTGTTCAGTGGACATCGTTCTATATTTACCGTTTCTCTATAATCTGGGATCATGAAGCATCCAACAGATTTAGCAAACATACAGCTTGTATCTTGAACAATTCCATGATGTAACTATGAAAGGTTAGAAGCTCAAGCATTTGGCTGAAATCCAGAGAAAAAACTGAGATAAAATTCTTCAGGACCAATGACTTAAAATCCAGGAAAAAAAAATCTCAGATAAAATTTCTTTAGGTGTCCTGCATTTGGCTTTGAAAATAAGATACAAACAGAATGTGTATTCAGGGAACCATTCTCATGCATTCTTAGATGCTTTATAGTTACCAATTAGTACTGAAGTAACTGATGTAACTATGCCTATGCGTACAACCCTCTGAAACCCGTATATCTCAAAATTTTGGTAGACAGTGGAGAAAAGGCCAAGACACACACACACACCACGCTCTTTTCGAGTGGAATACTGCGCGGATAAGTTGCGCGCGACCCCTCCTCTGTTGCCAGCACTTGGCATGGCCGAAATGGCGCTCCGATCCACAGCCACGCTCCTCCTCCTGTGCTCCCTCCTCCTTGCTCTGGTAGACGCCGGCGAGCGGGAGCGCGCGTCATACATTGTCCACATGGACAAGTCGGCCGCGCCGCCGCAGCACGCCGCCGACAGCAACGCATGGTTCACCGCCATTCTTGCGTCCCTGGCGGCCGCGTCACCGCACGGCACCAGTTCTTTGCCGGAGCATCTCTACACCTACAAGGACGCTCTTCACGGCTTCGCGGCGACGCTCTCCGGCGCCGAGCTCCGGGTGTTGCGACGAATGCCGGGCTTCGTGTCGGCGCACCGGGACCGCCGCGCCGCAGTCGCCCGCGACACCACCCACTCCCAGGACTTCATCGATCTCAGCCCTTCCAGCGGGCTGTGGCCGGCGGCGAAGCTCGGAGAGGGCGTGATCATCGGCATGGTGGACAGCGGCATCTCGCCCGAGAGCAGGAGCTTCGACGACGCCGACATGCCTCCGGTGCCGTCCCGGTGGCGCGGGGAGTGCGAGGCGGGTCAAGCGTTCCCCGCCGAAACGTGCAACCGTAAGCTGATCGGTGCGCGGTACTTCAACCGTGGTTACGTAGCGAGCAACCCCGGCGTCGCAATCTCCATGAACTCGACGCGCGACACGGAAGGCCACGGCACGCACACGGCGTCCACCGCGGCGGGCAGCCCTGTGCCGTGCGCCTCCTTCTTCGGCTACGGGCGCGGCACGGCGCGTGGAGCTGCTCCGCGTGCACATATCGCCGCGTACAAGGTCGGCGGGGAAGACGGCCAGGGCCAGCTGATGTCTGATGTGCTTGCCGGCATGGACGCGGCGATCGCGGACGGTGTCGACGTCATCTCCATCTCCATGGGCTTCGACGACGAGCCGCTCTACACGGACCCAGTGGCCGTCGCCTCGTTTTCCGCCATGGAGCGCGGCATCATCGTGTCCGCTTCGGCGGGGAACGAGGGACAGAACGGGCTACGCACGTTGCACACCGGCATCCCCTGGGTGCTTACCGTCGCCGCCGGAACGGTGTACCGGAGGATTTTCGCCGGCACCGTGCACTACGGCAGCGGCAACACCATCGCCGGGATCACAAAATACCCGGCGAGCGCTTTGGTTTCAGCAAGTAAGCTCATGTACGACGAAGCCTTGTCCGCGTGCAACTCGTCAATTCTGCTTCGTACGCTGCTACCGACAACAAGAACATCCATACTTGTCTGCCGTGATACTGGGATCTCCGTCGCCAGGCAAATGTACACTGTCTTCGAGTCTGGCCTCGCCGCTGCCATCTTCATCACGAGCGACGACGCCGAATTCCTAGACTTCCCATTGCCTGCGATCCTCATCAGCCCGGAAGATGCGCTGGGGCTTCTCAAGTATATCGCCTCTAGCGCGCACCCGACGGCCACCATCAAATTCCAGGAAACAGTCCTCGGGGTACGGCCGGCGCCGGTGGTCGCGGCGTACTCGTCTCGAGGGCCATCAAAGGGCTACGCCGGCGTGCTGAAGCCGGATATAATGGCACCGGGAGACAGCATCCTGGCGTCATGGATACCTACCTCCCCGACCGCACGCATCGGCCAAACTCCTCTGGTCAGCGACTTCTTGGTCGCTTCCGGGACGTCCATGGCGTGCCCGCACGCGAGCGGCGTGGCGGCATTGCTGCGGGCGGCGCACCCGGATTGGAGCCCCGCCATGATCAAGTCCGCCATCATGACGACGGCGAGCTCCCTGGACAACACGCTCCAGCCGATCACCGACGCCAACGGCCACGGCGCCGCGAGCCCGCTCGCCATGGGCTCCGGCCAAATCAACCCCAACAGCGCGATGGATCCCGGCCTCGTGTTCGACGCCGGTCCGAGGGACTTCGTAGCGCTTCTCTGCTCCGCGAGGTTCACGGCGAAGCAGATCGCGGCGATCACGAGGTCGTCGCCGGCGTCTTCGAGCTGTGCCGCCAACCTGACCCCGTCGAGGGACATCAATTACCCGTCCTTCATTGCAAGCTTCGGCGCCAACGCCACCTCCGGCGAACTGCGATTCAGTAGGACGGTTACCACTGTCGGGGCAGGCTCCGCGACGTACACTGCGACGTGGTCATCGCCGGCCAACGTCTCTGTGTCCGTGATGCCGCGGTCGCTGGAGTTCGGCAGTGCGGGGCAGAAGGCCGAGTTCGAGGTCGTCATCAGGCTCACCGCACCCACCACCGGCGAGCCGGCCTTCGGCGCTCTGGTCTGGGCCGACGTCGGCGGCAAGCACCGGGTGACGACTCCCTTCGTCGTGCTCTGAAGATGGTGCCCGTCATCGCCGACCTCCTCTTAGCTGCTGCTCCGGCTACCTACCTTGGGCCTCCTGATGATGGGCCTTCACTGCTATCCTGAATTGCGCTGCCCACCTGAAGCGTGGGTTTTCCTTTTTTTTTTTATGTGTGTATTCGTCCAGATGTTGGGCCTTCACTGCTATATCTTGATTATGTCTCTGTAACGCACTTCGGGCTTTTGCCCCCCTTGCTTAATTTGAGGCGGCTGAACTGAACCATCTTCCTTTTTCGCTCTTATTATTATCGATGTCTGAACTGAACTGAACCATCTTCTTTCTTCCAATGACAATACCTGGAATGTGGGAGGACTTGGGCAAAAAAACCAAACGAAACAACGTCGGAGTTGCGGTTGTGTCTTCAGGAAACTTAACTCTCAAACATATCCTCCTTCCTCACCTCATCCCTCCCAACCTCACATGATTTGTCTTTAAATCCTCCATGGCGCCTCGGGCTGTATTATCACGGCTTGGGATGACAAGGTCCTTCAGCTAGTCTATCAGTCGATTGATGTTGATAATTCATCTCTCACCACCACCCACTATTTAAAAAATTAAAAAAAATAATACATTTAAAATATAAAAACATGCATATTCTCTGTGATGTATCCTAAAAACATGTAAGATCTCAAAGCAAAATACTATGTATTCCGATTTACACAAAAATGAAAAACTTACAAATCCAATTATAGTTAACAATGCATAATTTTAAATCTAGAATTTTTTTACATTCTTATATAGGCTATCCTATTTAAAAAAATTGCATTAACATTTTGCACGCCTGTAGCATACATGATTAAGAACCAGCAAAAAAAAATTCTGGTGTTTTTTAAAGTTTTGAAATATAATTTTTGAGGGATCAATCGAGCTTGGGAGTAAAAAGTACTTTCCACTTTTCATTGTCAAATTTTTTATATTACGTCGTGCTCTTAAGTTCCTGTTGTTTCACTCTGATGCCCAAATCACGTTGAATAATGTTGTGAACTTATTCTGGCTAGTTTGGACTCTGGATTTGGGTTAATCGGGAGCAGAATTATTCACGGGACTATGGTGATCTTGTGTTTGTAGCATGTGGTTGCTATTATATTCCAGATTTCAACGTATGAATGATCGGGTTGCCCGAAACTAGATATCGCACAAACATGTTTTGACAAGTATTTAAAAATTCATTAGGCGATAAGGGTAGTCCAATCCTAACAAATAACGTGATTTTATTTAGTTACAATAGTTGCCGAAAAGAAAACTAGATAGTTCATACAATTGCTAATTTCATTAGGTTATTAGGTTGCTGAGTGATTGTTTTTTGTTACGTGGGTTGACGATGAACATATGTGTGTACTGATTAGATTAATTTTATTTCTGTTCCTGCTCAGTTTCTGTTTTGAACCCGTGGTCATGTATACATGACTTAATCCGCAATCGTTCATTAGCCGGTCTGAATCTGAAAATAATTATAGTAAAGGATATGATAGAGGCAAAGTATGATCGAATTTGTTTATATCCCTACAAATAAATCAACTATCAAAGAAATAAAGTATGGTAAAAAATAGATGTACAAATAAAACAAACGATAAATCCAATAATCCCTAGGTAAAATGGGGCAAAAGAAACCTAAGAAGAGGAATTAACATCAAATTTCTAGGTAGCCTGTTTTCAATTTCTTTTGAGAAAGTTCTAAAACATTCAGGAAAAAATATCTGCATGTGGTCAACTATGCACACTACTAGCGTGCAAATTTTCAATGTGAAAATTCTTATATTTTGTGCTATGAAAAAAGATAAATCAGTCATATTTAAGTACAATTCACGTCATGTGCGTCATTTTTTCTATACATTATATTTTGTATAATTTAAAGCGCTAGAGCAAAGTTTGACTACATCATGGTATTTTCTTTTGAAGTTTTCAAAGCTTTAAATTTGAAAATTTCACTATTTCAAAAAGAGTCTGGTGATAGTCTTGAAGGTCAAGGAAAGTGGTAAAAGAGCCCTTGCTCCATGTTTCCCGAGTGTGCTGATTTTTTTAAGAGTGTGGCGATATGTTTCCCGGGTTATTGCTCCATGTAGCTCTTTTTTTCTTTTTACATTAAGATTTAATGTTACTGTAGAATAGCGAGATCTATCGATGAACCGATTTTTAATCCAAATAATCGTTCTTATTGCTTGCAGGTTGTTTCTAATTGATTTGCATAAATCTGTGTAGTCAATTGCCCATATAGCTCTTTATGTTCTTGTTTATTGCGAAATATTAAACCTTTATGTATATATACAAGCTAGTCTACATAATTTGCCATGCAAAAGGTGGTGATTATAAGAGCTACTCCTGTTTTCATATTGTAAGACGTTTTTTGGCAAACCATTTTGCTAAAAAAATATATAAAATGGAACAGAGGGAGTACATGACTATACATACTTAACCAGTTATGCTATGTTACATCCTTGGCAAATAAAAAAACTAATGCAAAGCCTTTCAATTATTTTTAGCTTGTCATATCTCCCACATATCAAATACAACATTGGCTTGTCATATCTCACACACATCGATTCCAGCTTTTAGGTATGCATGGCACACTACACCATATGTGTTTCACGACATATGTTGAGGTTTCCTTGTGCTACCTTCCTTAGATGCTTTTCCAATTAATGTGGGGGCACTACATGTGGTGTTAATTTTCATAGTGTGTACCAGCACTATGTATTTGACATGATCCATCATGGCTAAACTTTTTATTCATTTATTTCAGTCTAGAAAATGTGATTTTGAAGCTGGCAGTACCAGGCTCAACCTCAAGTTCTGGAAGTTGGCCAAACCCACTGAGAATGTCAAGTCTTGCATTAAGGTGATGTCTTTTCGTGAATTCCGAGGGGAAATAGGTGAGCTTGCTTTCATTAAGTTCATCTATCGTCATGCGAGGGTCCTTGAGAATGCATCGGTTATTATGGCCAATCCGATCTTCACACCATTTTGTACCCGCGAGGCATTTTCCAAAGTGTCAAAAGCTTGTGCTGACAAAAGGGCCAGTGAATCATGCAACACGATGTATCTTGGGAGTAGAGGTCCTGAAGGAGGCAACCTCTGGAGCTTTAAGGATGGTGCTGATTACACTTTTAAGGACCCTTTCTCAGCATTGGAGATGCCCACCACAGAAGATGGAGAGTAGATGCTGCAATATATGTGACACCGTAGAAGCTTCTTTGCATGTCAATGATGTGCTGTGCTGGCCAGTAAATCCTGTAGTATCTGCTTCTTTTGCTACTCGTGTCCCGACTTTGGTGGCATTGCGTTGCGGAGTTTGTGTAAAATTTGTGGCTGATGTAGGGTGTGAATCAGAAACACCACAGGCTGATGATTTGCTTGTGTCATACACTGTGGTGGTGATATTGTCTTTGAACTGTAGGGCTAAATGTATAACTGAGGCTTCATGACGCAAACAACAATGCCTACTAATTTTCATTTCTTACACATCAGGAATAGTCTTTTGCATGTAATTTTGGAGTACACCTATTCCCACACGTGTCGTAATTTTATGGGTTGCATGTCATCTCTTTTTATCAAGGCAGAGTTTTTGTTCCTTCGACAAATCTGAAATGCCATTTATTTTATCTAAAATTATGTACTTCTAAGTTAGAGATGATGTTCATGTTCTGTTCTCATTTAGTTATCTTTTAGAATTCAGTTTATCTGTCCATCGTCATCCCAGTTTTGTTCCTAGAAGAGCTAATCATGTCAATGGTCCGTGAAACTCTACTTTATTTTTATTTAGATTTTTTTATTAAACTCATAAGTTATTATCACTTTAGAAGAGGTTACACTTTCCTATGCTTCGTTACTATGCACACAGCCGCTCAAAGAAAAGCAATGTAGCAATACAAGTGTTTTAGGAAACTCTTTGTTTAAGGCGATGAAGACTACATCGCCACACATGTTGGACAAAAATACCCCTCGCTACAACGTTTAAGGTGACAAAGAGTATACTGACTTCCATAAATAGGTTCTTTATACCCTGAAGAAGTGAAGAGATGAGTAAATGGGCATATCCATAATGCCATGCAAAAGAGGAAAAGCCAAAAAATATTTGCAACACTACTTGGAGAGTTGGAGTGTACAAGTTAGAAACCAGTTGAATGACTCGCCCTATAGAACGCACAAACTTACACTCAAAAAATAAGATCATGGTGAATACATTCACACACTAAATTTCCATGCCAGTTAAGCTTTGCTAGGTTATGATGGGTAAGGATTACACCTATTTAGAAGACACCACACCGAAATTTTAATTTTCAGCGACACCTTAAATTTCCAAAAAATATGTTATTATCAACTTAATCTTCTGAATGACTGTGCTGTGCGCGTTGTGCATGGAAACCATTGAGAATTACCATTCTCACAAAAATTTCAACAAAATATGTGACACTTATGACAATTGAACCATCGCCAACAAACCAAGAAGAGCGTACGTTCCATACAGCAAGTCTAGATCTGATTAAAACAAGTCTTAACGTTACATTTGGTGAAAATGTCTCCAAAACCTTACCGATTATATCC
Organism: Poa annua; assembly: GCA_026929855.1. Taxonomy (NCBI): domain Eukaryota; kingdom Viridiplantae; phylum Streptophyta; class Magnoliopsida; order Poales; family Poaceae; genus Poa; species Poa annua. The sequence goes on along the minus strand of CM049429.1, from coordinate 10,374,726 downwards.
GCTCTTGTGACGTAAATAGTGTATACAAATGGCTGAAGAGTAGTACTACCTAGTCACTTATCCTTACATAGTCTGATTTTTTAGCCATCCTCATAGTATAATCTTCAAAGTGGAAAGTGGAAGAAATGTTTCTTCATCGCCTTCATAAAAACCCAAAAACTTGAGTCCCCTAGTTTTTAATACACCTGGGATAACTCTTTTGAGTACGTATACTTCCTTCTTAGAACAGTTTGCCATTCCCATCCTCGGTAAACAACTTAGATCATCTCTATCGAGGGCCTCCAAATAAGTGTCCAGCACCTGCTCTGTTCGGGGTGCAATATTTGAAAAGTGCCCACATCGGCGCTCCAAAGGCCTGCCCCCCAAAACTACCGAAAAAATATAACAATTGGATGAACACCTTGTGGACGAAATAGAAATTTGTTTAAAACATAAATTAGAATAGTGGTACAATATTATACAAAAGTTTAACAAAAATATAAATTAAACTCTAATCTAAACGTCACGTCACGTAGAGTTAGTCTCGTCGGCAGTGCGCCATCTGGGCTAAGCGCACACGCCAATCCTGTCGCAATACGCTCGCCGCCCGCATATCGCATCACCCTCTGCGCTGCAGCCGCCCTCTTCGCGTTCAGGTCCTCTTGGGTGCTCAGCTCCTCCGCCTGAGTGATGAGCTGCTCGTCGCCGCCTAGGTGTTGAGCTACGCGTACACATCCCACTCGGCGGCCATGAAGAGTCGACATCGCTCGTCCGAGACTCGGCGCCCTCCATCGCCGCTTGAATGGTGCCGGCCTTCAGGGTGTTTTTCACGGCCCGCATGCCGCCCATGGCCTGGCGCTCTCGATAAAGCGTGCAATCAAACACAATAACTTGCATCAGCTTAGCACTTATAACCGAAACGTTGACAACAAAACACTGGGTGAATTGTTTGTGCCCTAGTGTAGGTTGGTCCATTATGGATAACCAAATGTGGTGGAATATATGGCCCAAAACTCATATGAATGGATGCGGTCCCTGCCAGACTATGATTGGTGCAAATGTGGAAACGCCAAAACGAAAACGGTGCAATACTAAGACAACATATAACTAGGCTCCATACCGTACTTCACGTTTTGTGTACCAACATTGTGAATATAGGATTACATTTTTTTCATTTGGTGCACAACGACAGTCCTTTTAGGGAGTCTAACCGCTCATATCTCAGATTACAGATTAAGTGAACATTTTTGAAGCCTTGGGTCCAAGGTACATAGCAAATGATGCGATGCCCAAAGCAAGGTGGTAACTGCGACGAGCATCGGGTTCCTCCCGTGCCAGTCCATGCTCTATCTTCCTGCACAACACATTTTCAACTTAAGAATTTATATTTTATTAATAAAAACTTGGCAGGCATTGCACGATATTACAAGAAGTATGGGCCAATAATTTGCATGCCATACAAGAACATTATGCAGTGCGCAGAAACTGCTTTAGGGGAGGTGACTTCCATATGTTAGACAAAATAATGTAATACGTTACGTATCCGTATAGGTACTGAGTTGTACTCTAACCTATATAGGACTCCTCCTGTACCGCCACAATAGGGGCTTTTCCTGTTCCATATAACACGTACCCGAACCCTCCAACGAGGGTATCGTTCCCCTAACTTCTACATGGTATCAAGAGCCTCTTCTCTTCCTATCTAGCCGCCGCCGTCGCTGTGATCTCACACCGCCGCCGTCGCCGCCTTACGACCTCCTACAACTTCCCAAAGACCCAACAACAACAACCCTTCCCTCCTACAGGAATCGATGGCGTCTTCCTCGACCCCATCTGCCCCGAGCACCATTGGTGCGCCGCCGGCAACAAAGCTCACCCGAGAGAATTTTCTCTCATGGAAGGCACAGGTGATGCCCTCTCTTCGTGGTGCTAGGGTCATGGGACTCCTTGAGGGTTCCGATCTGCCACCACCCGAGCTTCTGGAGGTAGAAGATGAGAACAAGAAGATGATTTCCGTCAACAACCCGGCCTATGATAGGGAACTTCTTGGTGACCCAAGCCTATGATACAAGACTCATCCGAGAGAGATCAAAACGTGGTGAGTTTCTTGGTGAATTCTCTCTCGGATGATATCCTGTCTCACACCTATGAGCTTGAGCATGCCTCGGAAATCTGGGCTGCCATCAATGGTTTATTCTCCACACAATCCAAAGCTAGAGTTTCCAATCTTCGTGGTGCTCTCATCAACACGAAGAAGTTGGATATGACTGCTCAAGAATTTGTCTCCAAGATGAAAGGTTTTGCCTCTGAACTTGCCGCTGCAGGCAAGAAAGTTGATGATGATGAGCTCAGGGATTATATCCTCAATGGACTAGATGGTACCTTCAATCCTCTTGTTGCATCCATCAACGCCAATCCCGCCACAACTCTCAACGACATGTGTTCTCAGCTGTTGTCCTACGAGTATCGTGAAAACATGCTCATTGCAACCGGTCAAGGAACCGGCACGTTTACTTCCTCTGTCAACGCTGCTGCTCGACGTCCTCCATATGTTCCTGGTGTGCCTCAGCCACCACCCCTTCTGCAGCTGCCCTCTCCGCCACCACCTCAATACCACCAGCAGCCGCAGCCCTACTATCCACCCCTACACCAACCTACCAGAAGCCTCAACAGCAGTTTCAGCAGCCGTACCAACAGCCATACCAGCAGCAGCAGTTTCAGCAGCAGCCCTACCAACAGCGGCCTCCCCGTCCTCCTCAACAGCAGTTTCAGCAGCAGCGTCCCCAGCAGCGTGGCAAGCAAGGTCAGGGACGTCGTCCCAAAGGAGGGCGTGGTGGTGGAAAAAAAAGTGACCGTGTTGCCACCCCTTGGCAAGATGGAGTTACATGCCAAATCTGTAAGAAAGAGGGTCATTATGCCAGTGATTGTTGGTGGCGTTATGGTGATGATGAGGATGAGGATGATGACACACCCCCGCTGCCATCTAACAAAGGAGCTTATGGAGTAGATACCAACGGGTACATGGATACCGGTGCTACAAATCATATCACAGGACAACTCAACAAGCTTCAAGTTCATGATAATTATCAAGGGAGGGATCAAGTTCACAATGCTAGTGGACAAGGTATGGACATTGCTCATATTGGTCATTCAGTTTTGCACACCCCCCATAGTTCTCTACAACTTCGCAATATTTTAGATGTCCCTAGTTCTTCCATGAATCTACTTTCAGCTCATAAAATTGCCCTTGACAACAATGCCTTTATTGAAATTAATCCTTTCTTTTTCTTAATTAAAGATCAGGAAACGCAACACACTCTGTTTAAAGGACCTTGCCATGGCGGTCTCTACCCGCTTGTTCCTGTGTCCACGGGGTCTTCCAAGCATGCATTCGCCACCATCAAGCCCACCTCGTCCACATGGCATCGTCGTTTAGGGCATCCGTCATCTTTTATTGTTCAGCAAATTCTTAGGAAGAGCAATCTCTCATATACTCCAGAAATAAATTCTTACATATGTGATCCATGCCAACAGGCTAAGAGCCATCAGTTACCTTATCATGTTTCCACTAGTGTTTCAACTGTTCCTTTGGAACAAGTATTTTCTGATGTATGGGGTCCAGCACCCCTTTCCGCGGGCAAATATTCATATTATGTAAGCTTCATTGATGATTTCAGTAAATTTACATGGATCTACTTGCTTAAGAAACGTTCTGAAGTGTACCAAGTGTTTCTTAATTTTCAACAATATGTTGAACGCAAGTTTGATAGAAAAATTGTTACTATGCAAACTGATTGGGGTGGTGAATATGAGAAATTAAATGGTTTCTTTCAAAAAGTAGGTATCACTCACCATGTTTCTTGTCCTCATGCACATCAACAAAATGGCTCCGCCGAGCGAAAACATCGTCACATTGTTGAAGTTGGTTTTGCTATGCTTGCCAATGCCTCCATGCCCTTGAAATATTGGGATGATGCTTTTCTCACGGCCACGTTTCTTATCAACTTGCTTCCTACTAAAGTTCTTGATTTTGACACTCCTGCACACAAACTACTTCATATCACACCCAATTATGACTCTCTCCGTGTGTTTGGTTGTGCTTGTTGGCCAAACCTTCGTCCTTACAACAAACAAAAACTCTCTTTCCGTTCCAAACAATGCGTCTTCCTTGGCTATAGTCCTCTTCACAAAGGTGTCAAATGCCTTGATGTGACCACGGGTCGCGTCTATGTCTCTCGTGATGTTGTTTTTGACGAAAACATTTTTCCTTTTGCTACCCTTCATCCCAACGCTGGTCGTCGTCTTCGTGAGGAAATTCTTTTACTTTCTCCTGACATACTATCTTCGGAGTCGTCACAGGATAGGGGTGTGCATACTAATGATCATTATTTGCAATATGTTCCTGTTGTTACTCCTCCGCAGGAACCAGCCGTGTCACAAAATATTGGAAAGGATACTGAAAACAGTGCACAAAATGATACACAATATGTCACAGGGAGTCAACAACAAAACAGGCCGGATCTCCATACTGATTCCCGGGCAGAATCTGCCTCGGATCATGCAGAGAAAAACGTCTCGGGTCATGCAGAGGACAGAGCACATGTGCCAGCATCTCCGGTAGCTGATGTCCAGTCGGAGACTTCCACGTCGCAGCATGTGCATGCTCCAGATTCGGCGTCAGCCGTCAGCCAGTCTTCGGCTGGCTCTGCAGGAAACAATAATGATGGCACCGATGATTCGCCTACAGCGTCGCCTGGCGTAGAATCTGCAGCGGGCAGCGCTGATTTGCTGCATGCATCACCTGGCAGGAATCGTAATGATGGCGAACGAGAATGCTAATTATTCTGATGCTCACGCGAGTCCTTCACCGGATGCAGCCTCACATGCAGGATCAGGATCTTCTATGCATGCTGATCTGAATGCACAAGCTACACCACGAACTCGGTTACAGAAAGGTATTCGTCAACCGAAAATCATTACGGATGGGACGATTCGATGGTGTTTGTTAACTTCTACAGGAGAACCTGAGAACCTGCAAGAGGCACTCACAAACAATGATTGGAGACTTGCAATGCAAGATGAGTATGATGCACCTCTTGCAAACAACACATGGCGCCTTGTCCAAGCTCCAACAAAAATATAACTGATTGCAAATGGGTCTATCGCATCAAGAAACATGCTGATGGCACGATTGACAGGTACAAAGCTAGACTTGTTGCAAAAAGGTTTAAACAAATGTATGGCATTGATTACGAGGATACTTTTAGTCCAGTTGTTAAGGTTGCTACTATCAGACTTGTTCTCTCGGTATCAGTCTCTAGAGGGTGGAGCTTAAGGCAGCTAGATGTCAAGAACGCGTTCCTACATGGTGTTCTGGAAGAGGAGGTTTACATGAGACAACCACCTGGTTTTGAGTCTTCCGCTAATCCTAATTATATCTGCAAACTTGATAAAGCTATATATGGATTGAAACAAGCACCTCTTGCATGATATTCTCGTCTCAGCTCAAAGTTATATTCCCTTGGTTTTACTCCCTCCAAGGCAGACACTTCTTTGTTTCTGTTTAACAAGTCAGGTGTCACTATGTTTGTGCTTATTTATGTTGATGACATTATTATGACAAGTTCATCAGATGCAGCTATATCAGGCCTTCTTAAAAACTTGGGTACCGAATTTGCTCTCAAGGATCTTGGAGACCTGCACTTCTTCTTGGGTCTTGAAGTACACAAGCATGAAACTGGTTTGCTCTTGAATCAAGAGATGTATGCTACAGATTTACTGACACGAGTTCGCATGCGTGATTGCACTTCATGTCCAACACCACTCTCCAACAAGGATAATTTTTCACTTAATGATGGTTCATCGCTTGGCCCGGAGGACAGCTCGAGATACAGGAGTATTGTAGGTGCTCTTCAATATTTGACACTGACACGACCTGATTTATCCTTTTCTGTTAACAAGGTTTGCCAATTCCTTCATGCACCCACAAACACTCATTGGACATCAGTTAAAAGGACCTTACGGTATATTCATGGTACATACACATTTGGTCTCACTTTTCAGAGATCTCATTCTACCTTGCTTAGTGCTTTCTCAGATGCAGACTAGACAGGTGATTTTGATGATAGACGTTCTACTGGAGGGTTTGCTATTTTCTTTGGTCCTAATCTTATATCTTGGAGTGCTAGAAAACAACCAACAGTGTCACGCTCTAGTACTGAAGCTAAATATAAAGCTTTAGCCAATGCAACTGCTGAGTTGATTTGGGTTGAAGCTCTTATACGAGAAATTGGTGTGTCACTTAAGGAGAAACCATGTCTATGGTGTGACAATCTTGGTGCTACATTCCTGTCTGCTAATCCAGTCTTTCATGCTCGCACAAAACACATTGAGATTGATTTTCACTTTGTTCGTGAAAGAGTTGCCAATAAACAACTTGATGTCAGGTTCATTTCAAGCAAAGATCAGATAGCTGATGGGTTCACCAAGACTTTATGTACCAAGAAACTTGAGGAGTTTAGACGTAATCTCAACCTTTACAAGGTTTAAATTAAGGGAGGGTGTTAGACAAAATAATGTAATACATTACGTATCCGTATAGGTATAGGTTAGTATTCTAACCTATATAGGACTCCTCCTGTACCGCCACAACAGGGGCTTTTCCTGTTCCATATAACACGTACCCGAACCCTCCAACGAGGGTATCGTTCCCCTAACTTCTACACCATACTCAGCATAGCATGGTCAGTGAACAAAACCCGATCATCAATCATCCGAAATGCAAGGTACATCCGAAACTGCTTAGGGGAGAGGGCTATTTTTTGTTCACTTGGTGCAAATAAAACACAACGATATAGACTTTTTAACCACTCATATCCCAGCTGGTCATGGAATTGGACACTTAAGTGAATATTTTTTTAGCCTTGGGTGCAAGTTACAGAACAACACAAGTGATGCCCAAAGCAAGGTGGTAACTGCGACGAGCGGCCGGTACATCTCGCCGCAGTCCTTTCTCTACCTTCTTGCAGATCAACTCTTCTTTAACTTACAGGACAAGATTGTACTAAAGGAAAACTTGGCACACATTGCACGATATTACATGCAGTACAGTACAAATAATTTTCAAATCATTGTCAAAACGATTATGGACTAAGCAGAAACTGCTTAGGGGAGGTGACTTTCTGACCCTTGAGAGCAGAGGGTTTTCACTAGGATATGAGTTTGAGATTGGTAATTATAAATTTGAATTTAATATGTTACTTAATACATGAACCATGAAAGCGAGAACAGATAAGTAGGTTGATCAAGATATAAAGGTAATATTTTAATAACTTCATTTTGTAACAACTCATTTAGTTAAAAGCAAGAACAGATAAAATAGTTAACTCTTCCGCGGCCATATGGTTGACAGGCTGAAGCGCCAAGTGCCAGGTTGGAATCACACTTCCACCTTAATGACAAGCCAGGTGGCGTCTCCCCCCTCGGTCTTGTTGTTGTTGTTTTTTAGAATGGATTAAAAGATTCAAAATCTACAGGTGTTACTCTGACAATATTCTAATTGCTTCATTTTGTTCATACACCTGTATAAAGATCCTACAAGTTATATGCCATGTTATTTGCATCAATTTTAAAAACTGGTGTATATTACCATGACATTGAAAAGCCCTTACGTGCCACCAAAAACAGCTGGTTTATATTATTATGCCACAAGAAATTGGTCAATAATCTGAACTTGAAAATTCAGAAACCAATAAAAACGCTCCATACATTGAATTTGAAATGTAATCATCAATGAAAAACAAAAGTATCTATTATCATGGTTTGTACACTTGATACTGGTGAATCACAGTTGCAAACTGTAACCCTAAATGAGATCGCCATTACTAACTTTTCTAAGTATTCTAGCGAGCACCACTTTATAGCTGACCGCTCAGCATCATCGTCTACTCTCATGGTAAATGCCATGAATTGCTTTCTTTGCTAACTTTCAGACAATGAGCATGCAGCAGAGGCACTTCTTTGCTAGCTATGTTGAGTACATCTTCAAGCAAATTACTACTCCCTCCGTACATAAATAAGTGTCTCAAGTTTGTCAAAAATAAGATGTATCTAGACAAAACCATATCTAGATACATCTTTTTTAAAAAAAAATTGAGACACTTATTTTGGGACGGAGGGAGTACAACATCCTTATGATCCAATTTCTATTTCCACACAGAAATAAGATGCATTACGAATTTAAGGTGATTTAACCCAGAAACTAGTGGCGTGTGTTGTATGATCGATGATAATAGGCAGTAGCTAGAGTCCTGATTCCTGTCGAGTAGAAGGAAGTAATTATAGTACTGTACCTCGCATTGAAGGTCCAAACCACACTATGCTTCTTGGCGCTGGCCTCCATCCCTTGAATGGACTTGGAGAGAGCGTCTACATGGACAAGGGCCGTCTTCAACACCTCGACCTTCTCCACCACCTGAATAGCATCACAAATCTTAGGCCATGTACACTAATTCAACGCGACTGGTACTGCTCGATCGGTTACATGAGCAGCGGCAAGTGCCGACGGACGGGGATTGCTGCGCATGTAGACAACATGGTCGAGCTCGCTCGTTTCGCTAGCTAGGGTTTCTACCCCGATGCAGAATTACAATCCAACAGAGATTTCTGGCTCCAGAGCTACGCTGATCTTCTTTTTTTTAAGTTAAAAAAAATATGTACACGTTTTTAGAAATCCGAAGGAAAATACATGTAGATGTGCAAACTATTAATAAAATATTTTAGACTCGTAGCTACATAAAAAAAACATGCGAATCTGATTATACACACTTTTAAAATATTTAAATATGCAAAAATTTGTTAATTTTGTGTAGTCATAATTCAAATTTGCATACTTGTATGATGCGCACTATTCAGGATATCGGTGGATATCTGATAAATCAGACGATGATAGCAGTACGTACATGTGCGTATCCTGCCTATGTGTTGCTCTTTGCTACAACTACTACCATATTAGCGCCTCTCGATAGGTGTTATATTTAGCACCTCCTAAACTTATACTAGTTGAATTCGCCGCGCCCTTTGTGCAAATTATTGTGTTAATATTTTTGACATATTTACTTCGATGGTTATATATGTAAGGATATAAATCTGCAGTAGTTAATATTTGACACTAAGTTGTAACTTTCAAATGAGGTACATGTGTATCTTCTTTTGTGGACATTTCTGTTTGTATATTTTGTCGGCAAATATTAGAAGGGATGGTTTAAAAATTTATTCAAATTTGTGTTGTTTCTAAACTTTGCAATGCATTTAATTTTTTCATAAGTAATCAGGTCTTTTTTTTGGTCATCTTAGTATATTTTTAGGTATCTTTTTTGGGAAAGTATCTAGTACAAATATTTTTAGAACGTGGCAATTTGAATACTTTTTGTATAAGTCACACCTAGTTTAGTTAATATGTGAAATAATACCATTGATTGTATATTTTTTAAATTTGCATAAACATGCAATGGATATAGATGTGATGGTTGCAACGATAGAAAAATCTGCAAATTACGGTATTTTTTTTTTGGTATTTTTCTGGATTGCAGTTTAGAAGTTGTGAATTTTTTCAATTTGTTATTTTCTATAATATTTAGAAACCCGACAGCCGGAGCCCGCATGTCAGCCGCATAGGTGCTGACGCCAGCCCTTGATGTCAACGGCGGCGAAACGGCCGGCGACGCTGAGGTCGCGTGGCGCGATGGCGACCTCACGCAGGGCAGAGATGGTGTGGAGTATTGTAATTTTCTCTGAATTAATTTGGAGTTATGTTTAAGAAGTTATAAAAAAAAATCAAGATTTGAATCAACTTGGAAAAGATGCCAACATACCTACAATGGCTATGTTGATTCACACATTTTTATAGTTTTTTGTCTGAATTAATTTGAAGCCGTGTTTGAAATTTTTTAAAAATCTCAGGAAAACAAAAAAGGGAAAAAAAGAAAAAGATTATTATTTTTAAAAAGTTTTCTAAACGTACATGAAGATGGGTTGGTTGTAGAGGTGTTTTATTTCTGCAAATTTTGGTATATTTTTTGTATTTTTCTGAGGTGTGTATCAAAAGTTATGATTATTTTGAATTGTATTTTTTTCCTAATTTTTACACCGGCTGGCGGGTGAGACCCGCGCGTCAGCCAGACCGCGCTGACGTCAGCCCTCGACGTCAGCGTCAGCGGGCGGCGCGCTCCACCAATTCCTCACCTCCACTGGTCGAGCCCGCGGCGGCGCAGTATATGAGCAGCAGTGATGTGGGAGTCGACTGCTTAAGTGGCTTTGTAGTATCATATAACCAAAATTGTCGATACAGTGTTCATATAATATGTTCAGCTAAAAGTTAGATCGTGCTGACCTACAGGTATTTTGGAGCTTATTTTCTGACAACATGTAAACGGGTTTTTTCCTAAATTACAACTATCCATAAAATCAATAGATAGAAATATGTGCACTGGAACACATAGGATTGCACTCGGTAACATGTTGCCTGTTTTCACATAAACTGGGCTTCATCAGATGACATAAGATATGGCATACTTAAAAGCAACAACGTCATGCCGTACTGCGTTGACCAATTTTGTCATCTTGTTCTGCTATTTTCATGGTGGGGGGAATATAGAGATTGTTGATGTGCATGTGAAGGTAGACATTCATAGCTATAGCCACAATTCTGATGATGCAATGTTAAATGTTCAGTTTTGGGAATCAGAAGCAACTCTTAACAAAAATTGGGTTGTTCATTGGAGAAGAGGAAGAAAGAGCGGACGTAGAAGAGAGGTGTAGAAACAAATAATTTTGTTGCTATTTCACCTCCGTTGCTTACGAAACCGTGAAGCAGCAATGATCTTTTTGCTGGCTTTCTGGAGAAATAAAAAAGAGGTGGTAGTTAGCAAGCTAGGAAAAACATTAATTATCATATGAATGCATTAATTTCCAAAACCTTTTCAGAATGAGACCAGGAGAAGAGTAACTAAGAAATTCCTCATATGGGTTCGTAAACGTTTTTGTGAAGTTTTAATTAACAATACTAATTTAGAAAAATGCAAGTAAGATGGAGTAATTCTGATGTAGTAATATGTCAATCAGATGCAAGGGGTATACAGTTCGTGGAAATGGACGCTAGCACACGCGAAACATAATTAATCTTTGTTGGTTTTGATTAGTCACAGCTAGAACACAATAATCGAAAACGTTCGTATAACATACTGATTGCATCGTCAACAACAGTGTGAGAAATAAAAATAATATGATCTGACTGACAGTTAAGTGTTACTGTCATATCTAGGACAGGTTTGAATATCATTAGAAACAATTACCGACAATTCAGACGATAGCGATGACTTCAAAAGTACTAAATTGGCATCCTACATTTTTTATGGAATGCCTTTCAGCTAGTTTTATTGATTATCAAAGACGAATAAAACGTTTATCATGCGTAGCATGATTAATCTAGGTTGGTCACCATCCACATTGGTTAAGAAGACTGAAAACAATTCCAAGACGGCAAATTAGCTAGTATAATACACTCCTAAAACAGTGTTCATAACTAATATGTGTAAAGCCAGAAGCGAGGATATAAATCATCCTACCTAACAAACGCATCAAAACAATTCTCAAATAAAAAAGTTATGTAGACGGGAGAAGCAACAAACATTGGCTTGTACGTAATTACAAAGAGAGTAGGGTAGGTTATCCGTTAACATTATGAAGCTGGTGAGCGATTCAGGAATTCTATTTGAAATATGTTCAATTGATAGCATATATGATAATTCAATAGCTCAGTTCAAGTCATCAAGGCATGCAAATTGTGAAGGGAAAAATGATATATAGATAGGAAAAAATTACTTTAGTGCTTGATCGGTCGTTCGCGAGCAGGGGGACTGGAGGGAGCAGCCTAAGAACAGTCGCTGACCTACAGCGTTGATGTCGGATTTGGATGTGGATGCAAGATGGAGGCAGTTCAAGCCTATAAGTCGAATTGTGGCATGAGCGAGGAGGTGTTCTGGGTCCTGAGTGTGCTGTTGTTATGAGTCCACCGGATTACCTAACTAACTCTCACATTTGCAGTCGCGTTAGCACTTCCTAGGTCTCCTGCCACAAGAAAGACCAAACAAAAGTGAGTGGACTGCAAAACGAATTTCTCATGCGAAGATACATTGGAATAAATAGATTAGATAGTACGCTTTAAGACAATGATTTCAACTGCGAGCATCAGAGCCCGCTTACCTGAACCAGAATATTGCAGAAACAATTGTGGTCATATAATAGCTCTTCACCGGTCTCTATAATGGCGAAATATCTTCAATTGATAGCAAATATGATAATTCAATAGCTCAGTTCAAGTCATCAAGGCATGCAAATTGTGAAGGGAAAAATGATATATAGATAGGAAAAAATTACTTTAGTGCTTGATCGGTCGTTCGCGAGCAGGGGGACTGGAGGGAGCAGCCTAAGAACAGTCGCTGACCTACAGCGTTGATGTCGGATTTGGATGTGGATGCAAGATGGAGGCAGTTCAAGCCTATAAGTCGAATTGTGGCATGAGCGAGGAGGTGTTCTGGGTCCTGAGTGTGCTGTCGTTATGAGTCCACCGGATTACCTAACCAACTCTCACATTTGCAGTCGCGTTAGCACTTCCTAGGTCTCCTGCCACAAGAAAGACCAAACAAAAGTGAGTGGACTGCAAAACGAATTTCTCATGCGAAGATACATTGGAATAAATAGATTAGATAGTACGCTTTAAGACAATGATTCCAACTGCGAGCATCAGAGCCCGCTTACCTGAACCAGAATATTGCAGAAACAATTGTGGTCATATAATAGCTCTTCACCGGTCTCTATAATGGCGAAATATCTTCAATTGATAGCAAATATGATAATTCAATAGCTCAGTTCAAGTCATCAAGGCATGCAAATTGTGAAGGGAAAAATGATATATAGATAGGAAAAAATTACTTTAGTGCTTGATCTCGGTCGTTCGCGAGCAGGGGGACTGGAGGGAGCAGCCTAAGAACAGTCGCTGACCTGCAGCGTTGATGTCGGATTTGGATATGGGTGCAAGATGGAGGCAGTTGAAGCCTATAAGTCGAGTTGTGGCATGAGCGAGGAGGTGTTCTGGGTTATGAGTGTGCTGTCATTATGAGTCCACCGGATTACCTCACGAACTCTCACATTTGCGGTCGCGTTAGCACTTCCTAGGTCTCTTGCCACAAGAAAGACCAAACAAAAGTGAGTGGACTGCAAAAGGAATTTCTCATGTGAAGATACATTGGAATAAATAGATTAGATAGTACGCTTTAAGACAATGATTCCAACTGCGAGCATGAGCCCGCTTACCTGAACCAAAATATTGCAGAAACAATTGTGGTTACATAATAGCTCTTCACCGGTTTCTACAATGGCGACGGTACGTATTGAAAATCACCACACAATCAACAAAGAGAAGCTGGAATGACAGACTTATAAAAGCAGTGAGTTCCTAGAATAATAAGGGGCGTGCCAATACTGATAGTCTTGGGAGAATTATTAATATACAGTAACTTTAAAAGTGTTTCCAAAACACTTTAAAAGTAAATGGAATTGAGTAATTTTGAAAGTATGAGCATCATCTGTGTATTCTTCTTGAGGCCAGCTGTATCCACACACATTAATTAACATGTTTCATGAACACCGGGCAATGGAAATAATGAGGCAAGGAAGAAACAAATGTAGGTGTTTACAAAAGGGACATAGCAGATTATATGTAGGTTTAAAGCTCGAACGGATCCATGATCCCTCCCCACGCAAAATTTGCACAGACAAAAAACGAAAAAGGGAGAGTCATCTGCAAGTAAATTTCAGGAAAACTAAATAACTGAGAAGATGAACTAATCTGTACCTGCAGCCTACTTGGATTTTCCTCAAACACCTTATCCAAAAACATCTGCATAAATGGAGAGGATAAATTATGGAGAGTGGAAGAGAGAGGGGAGGAGGCAAATCTAGAGGAAGACAGGGGCGCCTACCTTGAATCAGCAGCAACATGGAGGTGGAGAGATGGAGCTGGAGGAGGCCGAGCCCGGCGGACCGGCTCTTCCTATCGCCGCCTCTCTCAGACCAGATGAGAACGCGGACGACCGTCTCGGCGACGCGCGCTCCTCTGCGCCGACAACGTCGTGCAGGAGGCCCTGCACTTCGTTCTCGCCAGATGCACTGCTGCCACATCGAGGAGGTCGACCGGCAGGCGCTGCTGCAGGGCAACGACCGACGCACGCCGCCGTTGGGGCGAGGAGCTGGAGGAGAAGAAGGAGGAGCAGGCCCGCGACAGCGGAAATGCGGCCATGCTTGGGAGGAGGGAGCAGGGCGAGAGGTGGATTCAGCGGCGCGTTAGAGAAGGGCGAAGGCAGGAGAAGCGACTCCGGTGACCGTTCCGCACGTCGCACCGCCGGACACCGCAGACGCCGGCGGCAAACTCAGGCGGAGCGGCGGCGACTCCAGCCGCCCGAGCACGATTCCTCGGGTGCGAAGATAGAGGAGACGACGGAGCTTCTCCCGGTGGCCGTGGACTGGAGCGGGGAGGCGCGGGGCGCGGCAACGGCGCCGGCGACTCGGAGGTCGCGGGAGAGAGGAAAGAGCGGGGGGTTGTGTGTAGCCGCTTTTGCAGGAAAAATCCCTGAAGTCAACAGTACTTGCGCCTAGGTCCTTGACGGGGGAAATTGGAAAAACGTCTGGGCACTGTTCATTACTGTTCATAATGAACAGTGGCTCGATCGCTCACAGCGCGAGATTTTCTCTGCCCTTAATATATAGTGTAATGTAATTTCTCACCATATGCAAATTTGGTTTTAAACCTAGGTTCATATAAAGCTGGCCATGGGGACTGCCAAACACGATACATGACGACGCTTTCATAAACTGGTCGCAGCATGCCGACATGAAGGTCTCGAAATGACGATAAGCCGTGCACCTTACCTAAAAGGGTCATCTCGACACTCTACGGTTGTGGGCCAGCCCTTGTTTTTCTTTGTCTTTTGGACCATTTTCTAGAAATATATAAAATATAAATTAAGAAAGACACACAAATAATTCTAAAATAAAATTACTTTAAGGCCAACCTTTAGTGATCGGCCTTAGCCCGTGGCAGGCCGAAGGCCGGGCCTGCACTTTCATTTCCTTATCGAGCCGTGCTCATGCCAGGCCGACAATCTAGTTCCGGTTCCTCTACCTCGGGAAATCCCAAGCGCCGGCGCAAACCCTGGTAGCTTTGCCATGTCGTCTCTGCTGTGCTCTCCAGCCATCCGCCGCGCTAGTCTACACTTCGGCTGTAGGATCGTGGCCACTCCTGTAACCTAGCCGCCGCCTCAGGTGACGGGTGACCAGTGAGAAAATTTCCACCGATCTCCACCGGCGATTGAGTTGGGCCCCTCTTCCTCTGCTTGCTGCTTCAACAGCGAGAGGAAGGGGGACATGGTGATTAGGTTTTGGATTTTTTTTGCATGGTGCGTCGTTGGGGTGGTGGGAGCGGCGCCCGGGCGAATAAATCTGTCTCAACTCTACTCCCACACCGGCGTTCTCCATCATGGCGGCGTCTCGGAGTTGGTGGCATCGTGTGCTTGCCGATCTTCTAGATCGGTGGTTTTAGTGTTCATGGATGGTGTCGGTGAGGCGGTGGCGGCGACCCCATCAGGTGTGTCTCTCCTTCTGCTTTGTTCCCGTTGTTGTGGCGTTGTCTCCTACGTCATGGTGGAGCAGGGAGGATGTATGGTCCAGGAGTACGCGCAGACTGTTGTTGGCGCATGTGAGAGCTGGAAGATGGTGTATCCTGTGCTGGATTTGTGGTTGAAGGTTGACAGTTTTGGCTCACTTGTTCGACGTCGTAGTCGTGCGGTGGTGCCAGTTCTGAAGTTCGATGGCGTGTCCGGGGACACGTTGCCCCGGTCTGATTCGTTCAACGATAATGGTTTTGCTTCTGGCAAACTACTTTGGAGGTCCGTAAAGCTGCTGATCAGCGATGGAGCCGCTTCGAGCTCAGGTGTAGAGGTGATCTGTCTTCCGTTCTTTTGGTGGTCACTTCGATGCTGGCGAAGGAGGAGGATCGGTGCTGGTTTTTTGCATAGGTTTATCCTATCTATTCAGATCTGTAACGTCAGTGTCTTGTAACCTACCTTTATTATATAAATGAGAAGCGTATTACCATGAAAAAAAAAACCATCTGCCGCGCTCTCTCGGCCGCATCATCGGGAGGATCCTCCCTCCGTGCCCCCTCATCGGAAGCCCCCGTCGCTGCAGGAGCGACCGTCCTCCGTGGTCTTGGGCTCCCGACCGTGCCGCGCCGCCACCTCTCCGGACAAGAGCAGAACGGCAAGCCTCCTACTCTCTCCACCGATCAGGTGAAGGCAACACACCTAAATCGCTTCTTGATGTCTTGTGTTGGATAATATTTTTGTGGATTATCGGAGACATCCTTAATCGTTTTCGAAATTAACAATGTCTGTTACCGGTTAGTGCACAACATGACATTTTGGTCTTGCTTGCATATCATATCACTACCGCGTGGACCACCCATCACCCAAAACTTACAGTCCCAAATTCCCATTGGACCAAACGCTACTGCGTGGACCAATTAACTCCCTTTAGGTACCCCTTTTCGTGCTGTTTTTGGTTAATTGGTACTGAAAAGCAGGTTGGAATTTAATCCTTAAAGCTTAAACTTTTCTGTTGAGAACTTATAAATGAAAGTAAACCTTAAACTTGTTGATGCATATAGTTTGACCCATGTACGTTATGGAACATCTTTTGGCTACAAAGTTAGTTTTACCCCTTCTTCATCTCTGCAAGGTTTGTTCCATTATTTTTCCTCAGAATGTTTGATTTCAAATTTAGAAGACATGAACTGATTCTCACTTATTATAATGGTTTCAAAGATGTTTTGAGCTCATGTTCTTAAATAATTTAGGATTGTGGTCTCTACTCTCACCAATGGTGGACTTATCTATCCAATAGCGCATCAGAGGATATAAGTGTGTGTTGATTATCTTGTGTATTGTTTTGAATGCATCTTCCTATGCAAATGTTAGTTTTCTGTGTTTTCTTAGTTGAATTTTTGTGTGCAATTTCTGGAGCCGTTAGCTGTGTATGTTTCTTACTAATGCTTCCAGCTGAGTCTCTGATCATTGCATGTAGTTGATTCTTGATTGTAAGCACCGTTCATTATGCTCTGTGCGTGATTAGCAAGTGGACAGAAAAAAAAATGATCCACAGTTGCTAGTTTATCGCAGAATTGATACATTTTATCTGCAAAGAAACCTTCTCCAGCCAACAAGTTCCTTGTTAGGATTCATTATTTATGCGTAATGAACATCATGAAAATTTTGATTCACAGAGATACATTTACTTCGAAGGAGAGTTTGTATGGAAAGTTACAATCTCTCATCTTCAGCTTTTTGTCAATTCAACAAACCATGGAATATTTATCCTTAAGAGTCCAAATTGTAATCTTTTTTTCAGGTTGGAAGTGTCCCTAGAGGGTCCTTCCGAAATCTATTTGTCCATGTACTGTTAAGCTTAGGTGCCACATAAACCCCTGTTAAGCTTAGGTGCCACATAAACCCCAATGAATTGTTTCAAGGCGTCGCCATGGCATGCTTCGCGGAGGTATCACAGGATGGTAAGAGGTCCACCTTTCCTTAGATATGAAGCGTATGGGTGCCTCAGTGGTGCCGTCAGAGGTCTGTGCCACCGCCTGTTCTTAGCTGCATCGTTGCTGTGGCTGCTCCTGGGGCTTGGAGATGACAACAATGCCGCCTCCCAGCATTCCAGCGAGCATCCGGAATGAGTCTGCTTTCATATCGCCCTGCCTTGTCTGATCTACTCTGCCGTTGTTCTGAGGAAAAAGTGGTGCTGCAGCAAGGGAGTTGTGGGCATGAGGACTGAGGAGAGAGGAGGAGATTTGGGGTTGTGTGCTGCTACCATGAGGAAAGAGAGCAGAAAGTGTGTGGCGGCTGTGGTGAGGGAGGATAGTGGAATTAGGCCATGGGGCATGGGGAGGAGTATATGGCTACTAACTCGACTTTCGGGCCACAGGGAAGTCACAAATAGTGGCCCATCTCTGAGTACTGTCTAATTTTCCTTGCAATACATGCATTAAACTGTTGATTGATCTGCACATGCAATCTCTTAAGGCATTGCCTTGCCTCGCCTTAAGTGCTTATAAAAGGTAAGGCGGGGGTTAGGCGCCTCACCTTGCCGCCTTGAAAATAATTCCCCAATGGTTCCGAATTATTTGAACAACCTGCGATACTCAATGGCTTGTCAGTTTTCATCAGTCGATTTGTCTTCCCAAAACCTGGTTTGCTCATTTGACTCGATGGCTTGTCATCAGTCAGTTTATCCTCCCAAAACCTGGTTTGCTCCCTCTCTCAACTTTTCTTTGCACCAAGTGAAGAAGGCCTGACAAAAAGGAAATTCCTGCTTTGGAGTGTGGTATCACTTGATATTTTCTTCTTATTAGCTGTTACAACATATCATATTTACTGTCTAGTTCTTTTTTCAACCATTTGCTTAAAGTGCGCAATGTTCATGGTTTCTAAGTCCAATAGATCCATGAGCGGGGTTGGGCACACACAATATTTTCTTATGGACAAATTGCCTTGGACCCTTAAAGATTTTTCGTAACTTGTTTACTACTGCTTGAATTCCGTTCTTTCAGACGGTTTTCTGCCATCTCCATTAATGTTGAGCAAATTTTAGCATTTTGCAGAAAAGTTAACAAGCTCTTTTTTCAGAAATCCTGAAACTGTATTCCCTAGTGAGGTTTTAGGCAACAATGATGAGACTTTACCTTTCTCACTTACAGCCAGCTGACATTATTACTTGAATATTCTGGTGGTTTGCAGGTCAATGTGTTAGATCAGAATCTGAAGAAAGTGCAAGCTGCTGTGGACAATGGATTTGTTATATGTGGAACTATTAGACTGTAAGTATTAGCCCCTAATTTTCTTAGATGCTCTTCTAACTATCTCATTGACGTATGCTTATATATTCGATACTTCCAAATACAGTCTCCTCGAGGATGGCAAGGAACGTAATCCGTTTGTCCAATGGGCGTGGATGGTTGGCATATATTATTTGCTTTCTTGTGCCGAATGGATGAAGTCATCAAAGGGAGGATAATCCGGTATTCTTCCCGCTTCTCTTTTGATTTATTAAAGCATCGGTTTCTACTTACGAG
Source organism: Poa annua (assembly GCA_026929855.1). Classification (NCBI taxonomy): domain Eukaryota; kingdom Viridiplantae; phylum Streptophyta; class Magnoliopsida; order Poales; family Poaceae; genus Poa; species Poa annua. The sequence goes on along the minus strand of CM049429.1, from coordinate 10,355,504 downwards.
AATATTTGCTGCATTTTCTGAGTACAATTACATGCTGGCCTTCAACGAGGTACTTTTATTGTCGTGTGCAGACCCTAATTTGACTTGAAGGTGGGGGAAGCCATTCTGAGAAATGGCTTTGGTGTGCTCCAAGGATCTAGATGAACCTGAAGGTTTTAGTGTTTTGTGCTCGAGAGAAAACAAGATTGCTGGCCGCACTTATGGGCTAGCAAAACTTTGTTTTGATGGTATTATGGGCACTTGTTAACCTGGTTTTTAAAAGACTGCGTGTTCTCCCTTTTAGCAAAAGAAGAGGAGCCCCCCATCAAACTCCTTGAATGAATTGATGTGCACTGTTTTGCATGCTTAATCCTAACGTAATTTATTTTTGAGTGCAGATTGTATGGATCTAAGTGTATCTGATGAATTTGAACATATTTAATCTTTAATTTTTTTGAAACAAGGCAAAAGCTTTGCCTTTTAATTAATTAAGAAGTAAGTCTATTCTCGTGACATAATATTATACAAATGTTTTGCCACTGCAATACTCCAAAGAGCGGCACGAAGCAAGGACAGTACCTGGCATAGTCGTCACCTTCCGAAACACGTGGGCATTACGTTCAGTCCAAATTTCCCAAGGGGTAAGGAGAAGAAGAGAAGTAAGTCCTCTTTGCCGCCGTCCAGTAGCTCCGGTGATAGAGCACCACTAATCTTTAACCAAAAGGAAGTTGCTCCAATTAGCGGTGTCCAATTCCGCCATACCTATCGCATCGCATAGACCATTCCAAATGCGAAGCGAGTATCTACACTTGAATATAATATGAGCCGTGGTCTCTGGATCTCTTTTGCAAAGTTGACAAAGACCACAATTAGGCCACCCCCTTCTAGTTAGGCGGTCTGCCGTCCACACCCTATCTTGAAGAATAAACCATGCGAAGAGCTTGCATTTTGGGGGCGCCCAATCATCCCAAACCGCCGGCTTTACGTAGGAAGTAGTAGGTGTTTCAAATTGCGCCAAGTAAGCCGAAGAAGCGGAGTACTTGACATTACTAGTTAACTTCCAAGAGATGGAGTCGTTGATGCCCTCTAAAAGATGAACATCTTGGAGCTTGCTCCAAACCTCATAAACTCAGTGATTTGGGTGATCAAAACCCCGCCTTCAAGGTTAACGACCCAAGCTTCATGGTCGAATGCATTGTGCACCGAAATATTCTTTTTCTTTGAGGTGGCGAAGATTGTGGGAGCAGTATCCTTCGGTTTAAGACCCTCAAGCCATGTGAAATGTCAAAATTTTGCGATCTTGCCATCTCCGATGGTGATATCAATGAAGATATAGAAAAGTTCCATGTCATTGTGGGCACAAGGCTGCCCTATCCCAACCCAGAACCCACACCCTCTCCGACGTCCATTCGAGCCATGGCCAACGTAGCCGTAAGGCCCTGCAAAATTTCTCCAAATCCAACACTCAGGTTGACTATGATGACATCTTATTAATCGAGTGATCACGAGGGCATGCATGCAGGAAAGCCATGCTTCACCAAAAATTTTAAACAAAAAATTGAATATTAGTGCACAAAAATCAAAATTTTGACTTATACCCGCGCCGTCGGCGAGCCCCATGTGGAAAGTAACATATCGGCATGGGCCAAGCCGAAACTAGCACATGACACATAGGGTTTCATCTAGTTGCATTATTTGCATGGTATAGTTTATATTTTTTAATTAAAATAAAGATTCGAGATGAAGTATATATGAAGTATATGCGTATCGATGAGTAGGTTATATTCCCGTGATTAATTTCAAGTTTGATTGCCTCTAACTTCTTAATTTTGAATCGTAATTCATACCATTATTCGATTAATTTTGTCAAATTCATAGCACTCGGTTGACCGTTTGAATTTTCAGATTAGATGTAACTCACCCTTCTTCATAGCTTTTATATTGTAACTTTTTTGTTTCGACATACGTATTTATGTCGGAAAACATAAATACGTCTGTCGAAACAAAAAAGTTGCGACGTAACAGTTGTGGAGAAAGGTGAGATATATGTACTCGTGAAAGGAAATTTCCACTCTCTGCATGACCGCGGCCGAAAGTTCGAAAGTCCAGCTTTCGGTATGGCCTTGCCAACGTCGGGTTGTATGTCAAATTTTTTATTTTTGCGCGCTATTATTCAAATTTTTATTTAAAATTCGTATTATTAAAAGAAAATCTCTGCTTCACTTTCCTTTCTCCGCTACACCTGCATTTCACTATTTCAGATCACCTAGCTGACACCAGGGTAGCCATATCTGCAGTGCACAGCCATCTGGTTCATGTCCGGCACAATCGAAACTCGGCGTGGCCAGGACATGACGGAGCATCGTGCTCTCTCAAGTCTCCAAAAGAACCAGTTGGAGCAAACCAGCCACCGAACTCATAGCTAGACTCCTTCCACACGTACATCGGAAGCAAGGTCGAGATATTCACAACCTTGCCATTGTTTGATAGGCATTCCCTTTCTTCTGCCTTCCATCAAGGGGTAGCTCATTGAGTGATGTCCGAGCATTGTACACTCGTAGTGAGAGAGAGTGTGTGCTTCTATGGTGTCTAAAACTGTCAACATAGTGGGTGAATGTCTAAAACTGTCAACATAGTGGTTGAATTTCTTAATGTTTGGCATATGATTCAGTTGGCTGAGCCATGCACCGGAGCTGAGGATACATTTTCATGGAAGTGGACAACTATTGGGGTGCTCTCTTTAGTCTTTACGTATACCTAAATGGCTTTCTTTGTAGGGTAGGCGACGTTTCCCGGGGTGGACATCTGTGGAGTTCTCATGTGTGCCGCTGAAGTCTGAAGTTCAAGTTATATGGCTATGGCTGACTTGCTTTGCAGGGTCGCTGCTGGACGGCCGATCAGTTATAACGCAAAGCCTTGCCAAACCATGGTATTTTTTTTTATATAAGGTGGTCGTATCCACCGTCCAAATAGATAGAAAGAGTTGACCCAGTTTATAAGGGAAACCGGGTTTAAAAACCATACAATCTGTACAAAAATATGACACAAACGAAGCGACCCACCGCCCACACGACCCAAGTCAACAAACGCACAGCACACACCACCCGCTCCGGGGCCGCCGCCCCGGCGTAACATCCAGATCAACTTTCGCATCGCCCGAAAGTGATCCAGTCATGATCGACCAACCCTCTGCCCATGCAGTCTTTATCCAGGTTGCCACCAAAACCACCAAGTTCCGCGGCCGCCGCCACGGCGTAGCAACCAGATCAGCCTTCGCATTGTCCGAAGGTGATCCAGTCAGGTCGACGAACCCTCTGCCCATGCAGTCTTCATCCGGGTCGCCACCTAGACCCCCGCTAGACAACGGCTCCACCTCATGGAACCATCGTAGCGTGGGAGACCAAGACCGCCGTCTCGACGCACCGCCACCGTCCGGGGCCGCCGCCCCAGTCATCCCTCCCCTGACAACAGAACCGCCCTCCCCCGAGTATTGCGAACCCATCTCACCGTGAGGGGCTAAAAACTTCCAAGGCGGCGCCTCCAACAACGCGTCCGTCGTCGCCGCCCGCTCCCGATGGAGCTTAGGCTTTCACCCGGAAATTTTAGCACCAGTCGGTTGGGAACGAACACTCCACAACGACGCCCCCAAGAGGGAAAACGACGCCCAAAAGCGCCGTCATCGCCAGCTCCGACCAAGTCGGTGCAAGGCTTTCGCCCGGAGGTCGAACCAACCACAAAGAAGGGGGAGCAACAATACCGGATAGCGCTTCCCTGCCGCCGTCCACCAAGCTTGATCACCGGCCATGGTGGCCGTGGGGCCCGTGGCCATGTCCTCCATGCCGCACCGCAGCAGTCCACTGTTCCGGGGCCGCCGCCCCGGCTTCCACGCCGCCCGGGCGCCGGGCATGTCGACGGGAGGCACACCATGCGCCGCGCCGGAGCCTCCGCCTCCGTCTCTGTGCCCCGCACGCCCCACCTCCTCGCCCTGCATGCGACGCCGCGCGGCGACAGCCCGCCCAGCCAGGGCCGGCCGGGCCCAGATCGGGCCCGCCAGGCCCATCGGCGCGCCATCCTCCGCTGCAACGATGGCGCCGCCTGCTCCCACACCGACGCCCGCAGCCGGTCGCTCCTCGCACGCCGCCCGCACCGCTGCCTCGCCGTTGCGCCGCCTCACTGCTGCTCGTTGTTGCCTCCAGGTCGCCGCCAAGGGAGAGCTTCACGCTCGGGGAAGACGCCCAGCCGCCACCTTCCTTGGGTGCGGCCGGCTTTGCCAGCGCCCCCTCCGGCGGCGGCGATGCGGTCGAAGGGGCGAGGGTCCCCGGCGGCGGCGGCGGTTGGTGGGTTTCCCCGAGCCGCCCAGTTGGACGACGCGGGGTTGGGGGGACTCGCTCCTTGTTTGGGCTCAACCCTCTAAATAATTTAGACTAGAACCATTCCAAAACCATGGTATAAATCTCAGTATAAACTATAGACCACCTTCTTTTAAAGTGCCCCTTCTGGCTAGGAATTTGTTTCAAGCTTCTTTGGATTCTATGGCTAGAACGAGCACCTCCTCCCATCTCTCGAAGGCCCAAGTGACGTTGTCCACATGGTGGCCAGAGTAATTGAGTAAATGTGGCAAAGGGTTCCCATTCCCTGACCCCGATGGTTGATTCACCTATTAGGGAATGGTTTTAGCGAAGGTTTACTCCCTATTGGGATGTTATCAAAGTCAAAACCCTCCCATCAGGTAAAGTGTGGTTGTGTCAGAGTTAGGACTACTAGGAGCATGACATGCGGAGAACACCATAAACCCTAATCCCACCATTCCATCACCTGACCATTTCCCCTCCCTGTCAGGGACTCCCGTCACCAACCGTCAATCCTAGAACTCTCCCTCCCAAACCTTACTCTCTCCCTCCCACGGCTCCGCACTCCCGCACACCGCCACAACACGGAGGACACACCGCATCCTCTCTCTTGTCGCCGCTCGATCTCAATGTTGTTGGCTAAGTGGGAATGTTTATCCATTTGTTATTTGCTAACCTGATATGTATGGGGATGGTAGAAGAACTGTCCCCATGACAGCTAATCGGGATAGGGACGGGGAGAATTTTCTTGCACATTGAGTGTGTTGATTGAACAATAACCAGTGGTTAGTGTCCCCACCGCCACATTTAGGCTAGAGGTGACACTTATTAGGGTGCCCGTCACGAACTGTCACGAGGTGAATTTGTTCATCCTTCTCACCGTCACTGGTGTGTAGACCTTGTTCTGCCGTGAACATCTTCATCGTGTCAAACTCTGACTCTTGTTATGACGAGACAATCTTGTGTCTTAAAAAAAAAGTTTTTCGTAACACAAAAAGATAAAAACGCAGGCGTGCAAGAAGCAGTGGGCCACCAGAACTGGGCTCCCTCTTTGTCGTTTCACCAGGCCCATGGTTGTGTTGTGGCCACACCAACGGAGAGAACACCGCCGGCTGCGCTGAAACCCCCCAAACAAACCAAACCATGGAGCAGGCCGCCACTCCCGCTCCCGCCGCCGGCGTCGACCTATCCCCGGCGGCCACCGACCTCGGCCGGGTGCACCTCCTGCCCTGCGGGATCAGGCACAGCAGCGCGTCCGCCGTCTCCGACTACTTCAAGCCGAGGGACACAGGTCCGTCCGCGCGCTTGTCCCACTCCCCTCTGGCCCTCTCCCTCCGTCCGTTTGGTTGATGAACTGGTGCTCGCAGGCGAGGAGGTGGATGGGGTGAGGGTGGAGGAGGCCTTCTTTCGCGGGAGGAAGCTGCAGGGCGCCACCGTCGCCCTCCCCGATGGCTACCGAGGTGAGCTCCGGCGATGCGATGGCTGTCATATGTACACACCTCTCACTGTTCGGTAGAGACGGTGGCGTTATCTTCGAATTTTATTTTTTAGAGAAAAGATCGTAGACGCAGCTTATATATTGAAAGATGTCCATTGTATTTGCATACAAGAAAGTAAAACTGAAAATGATTGAGCAAACAGGCAGGTAGGAAATACAGAAAGCACACAACCACCTCATGTGAGGACACAACTCACACGATCAGCCCCCATCACTTCAGAAACTAAAACAAAATACCCAGCCTAAGCCAGCCTCCCTGGATTCAAATATTTCATCTTGTAGTTGATCTTCAGCGACGTCACCTCGATCTGCAGCAGATGCTTAGGCCCGACCAACGGCTTCCACTGCAGCATCGGCGGAAAAACTCTTTAAAGTGCAAAGTATTCGAAATCACTATATGATTGAACATTTCTAGTGACCAAAGCGACCCTGCAATTGCCGCAAACCAATGCTACTATCTCTCATGATTATTGTTGGATCCGCTCTGTTTAAGGAACAGCTCAATAAACTCCACTCGAGAACAGGATACAGTGTTAGGAGAAACAATCCCTGATCACGCACCAAATAAAACGTGCTACAGGGCAGCAAAAGATGACATGATCAAGATCCTCTGCTGCCCCACAACAAATGCATAATTCAGACCCAGGCCAGTTTCGAGCAACAAGTTGCATGGCTGACCAATTCTGCCCCCCAAAACACGACCAGAGGGAAATTTCCGCTTTATAGGAAAACTGGATTGCCACATATCCACCATCCTAACATCCCTAAGTCCAGAGTTATTCATGAACAAGTACATGAATTTAGGACTTCTAGCATCAAGAAGCCACACAACAGTGTCCTCTTCGGCCGATAAAGCAATTTTATCCAGCACTCACTACAAGCCATTCCATTCACTCACCTTCTGAGGGCCAGAAGACCTGTTGAAGACAAGGTGCAAACCATCCTCTCTGACCAACAGGTCCTCTCTCACTTGGAGGTGCAAAGTATATTAGGAACCCGTCCAGTGGAGCACCCTTTTTGGTAATGGAGCTATGGTGACACTTGGAGGAAACTCAACTACTGTTCAGCTTAAACTAGGGCTGATAAGATTGTGGCCGTCTGCTCGAAAGAAGGGTGCAGAGTGAAAAAAAGTTGGAGCAAGACCCTCTGAGGATATATTATTTTTTCTGAGAGGCCAACCTTTCGTATATCTCAATAAATATTGCCCTAAGATCAGCGAACCAGAGCGCCTCTTGCGATCATTTCACAAATGCATGACTTTTCCCCTCTTTCTATTCCTGTTGGGTAAATAGTTCCAAAGTGCTCCCGGACGAACCTTGGCCTGATGGTGGTCAGGTTTTCGTCCTGAAAAACAGGAAAGGGGATTTAATGTCTAGAAACCTTGCAGAGCTTCCATTTGAGCAGTGGCGGAGCTACAGCCCGGCATTTCAGGGCGGCTGCCCGGGTTTGACTGCTAAGTTCCTTTTATGCTTAGCTGAAAAAGCTAGCTTAAATGAGAGCACCGTGGGGCAAATCATGTGGTATAAAACAGCGACATGTATATCTTGCCCAGGCTCACCGTTTGGGCTCGCTCCTCCACTGCATATGTGGGTATGTTTCTATCAGCTCAGGCTCCACGTTTGGTCATCCAATATTATAGGAAGAAGTGCTAGTACTATCGGTAAGCCACTTTATATGGAGAAGCAAACGTAAGCCAAATCCTCTCTCGTGCTTCCCGAGTTATGTATTGAAGTTAATAGAGCAAAGAAGCTGCATTTGAAGGTTTGGATCGATGTCGGAATTGGAAGTTTAGAGGAAGAATGTGTCGAATAGGAATGGAATTTTTCAACCTTCTATTAATAAAGCTCCCATCTTTCTTTCTTTCTTGGTTTCTTCATTTTAACATGGACCTAGAATTGTAATTTTTTTCATTTCCTCTTGATTTTCTTTCATTATTACTTTGAGTTGACATGATGAATCATCTCCCTATTTAGAACCAAAGTAATAATAATGATAGGAAAACCAAAAGGACAAGGAAGAGAGGAAAGACAATTCTAGGCCCATGTGGAAATGAAAGAAGGATTTCCAATATAAAGATGTGAGTTTTTATGGAAGATTTGAAAGTTCCATTTGTATTCGACACATACTTTCCCCAAGGCTTCCATTTCTGATGTTGATCCAAAACTTTGAAGGCAACTCCTTTGCTATACTAACTTCAATACAGACCTTGGCAAACATGAGAGGGGATTTGACATAAGTCTGTCTCCTTATAAATTGGCTAACTTATATTACTATCAAATTCTTTCTATAATATTGGATGACCAAAGGTGGAGCACGAGCTGAGGGAACCATACCCTCATAGGGAATGTGCAAGAGGTTTTATGGCATCCAATCCTCTTTCCCATGTTTTTGTGGGTGAAACCTGACCACCACTAAGCCAAGGTCCACCTTTGATCACATGGGAGCCATTTCCCTAGCAGAAATTGAAAGAGGGAAAACTCATTCATTTATGAAATGATCTCAAGAGCCCATCTAGGTTCCTAGATCTTAGGGAGGTCTTTATTGAGATATTCGGAAGGCGGATCTTTCGAATAAATAGTACACCCTTAGATGGTCTTCTTCCAACATTTTTCATTCTCCATGAGGTTTTCTTGGTAGATGACCACATCTTATCAGTTCTATTTCAATGTGAAAAGGAGTCGAGTTTTCTCTCAATGACATACCAAGAAGGGGTGCTTCACCGGACGGAGTTCCTCATATAGAGCTCCGCCTGTTGTTGAGGGATAGGCAGGATGAGATGATCAAATGTCCCTTTGTCATAAGATTTACGCTATCTTCAATTTGGAAGCTCTGGAATCTGGAAGAGAGACTTAAATTTTTGATCGATTTGTGTCAATGTGTGCTGAATAAAGGATGGTTATTAGGAATTGCACATGGTATCTCCCTCTGTTGAATTTCGCTACCTATTTACCGGTTAATTCGAGGTATTATGTGTGCGCTACGGCTTGAAGTTTAAGCTTTCCCCTGAGATATGAATATTTATGGATGAATTTTGACATGCTGTGGTAAAACATGTGGAAGTATACGTAATTAGATAGACATACTTCATTTTAACGGAGATTGGTTATAATGAAAACCTTTGCAAGAACCTGAAGTTTGCTTCGGTTTAAATGTTCTTCTACTCTTTCGTTATTTTATATCAATCCATAGGGATATCTTAGGTGCCTTATTCCTGGCAGAACGCAAAATGCTCTTTTTTTAGATAAATGCAAAATGATCTGAGAATACTATTTGTGCAACTATAACAGTGTATCTGACTGTTGTGATGATATGATGTTGGTGAACGTCCATGATTTCAGTACAATATCTGACTTGGGCATCGAGTGAGTATGTGGTGGCCTGACACTTACCTGTAGGTTATGTATTGGAGAAGAAGAATGGAGAAAAGGATACTCAGGGCATGGATGGGGAGGTTAGCAGTTTTGTATCCCGTGCAGAATTCCAGAACATAACTTACTGGAATCATGATACCATGCCATCAGCAGAGGATCCTCTTCCGCGCTGCTTTCATTGGTTAACCATTGCAAATGCAGTGAGTATTTTTTTTCTTCCCTGATTTTGTTTATCCTCTTTTAGCAGATGAGTTGTTATACTTATGTGCTCTTTAGCTTTCATCCTCAAATATTGGTTAACCCATGAAAGAAATTCTGAAAGTATCTCAAATGGTCTTAACTAGAGCTTCCTGTTCGTGCAGATGCACAAGCCAGTGACCGCTGAAGACATGGCTAACATGTCAGCCACGCAGAATCAGAACAGCTGACCAAAGATCCATTACATGTTTAATACTCATATGTAATTTAGTTCCAGTAGCTGAATCATCCCGACAACTAACTTGGATGTGTCATAATCGTAGTAGTCATCAGAGGCTAGCCTGTGAGTGCTAGGCACTGTGTCTGCGTTAAGGTGATCAGCCTAGGTGCCCCTTGGTGTTCTGTTCCTGAAGAGAGAAGTCCTGAATCAAATGTAATGTGCTAGTTCTTGTTCTACAGACCAGTTTCTGTGCCAGGCTATCAGATACCTGTAATGTTGTGATGGATACCAGTGTGAACTTTTTAGTTGTCATGTCTTAATACGATGTGGAGAAATTACAATGTATGTCATGAAACTCGTATTCACAACTGTCGAGATACTCCCGTCGCTCCTAATCCTGATCTACACGTTGAGAAGCAAAATGAATTTTTTTGTTTTAGTCAATTTTTAAAAAGATGTTTTTTTGTTTGCTTTGATAACTGATTTTTAAATGATGTTTTTATTATGAAATGGTATCTAACAAGATAGATTGTGTCATGTATATGTTGCAACAAGATGAACTATTTCATAGACTATTTGTGTCAATTTTGCAAGGTTGATCAGCATTTAGTAGCACAAGGGTGTCGTATCTCCTGGAAATCATTAAGAAAACTAGTGCAAAACAACCTTGGAAAACAGCGAATTCAGAATTCAGAACTGATTATTTCTTAAAACAACAAAATATCTGCAAAATTACATCAGATTACAATTGTTACAACATGATGACTGCGAGCAGAAGCCTCTCCCAGAATTCGATGAAAATCGAAAGATAGCAAACCACTGAACCGTGTTCTAAGTTCTAACCCGCAGAGCTAAATAAAACAGATACACATTTGAATGGTACAGCTCACTGTAGTACAAACTTCTATCGTAACTATGAGAAAAAATATTAAAAATAATAATTAACGCTATTAGGTCGTGGTGGATTTTTTATTGCAAGCCATCAAAGAAACCAGGCCCAGCCTTTGCTTTCAGTTCGTGGCCAGCATCTTGGCCTATTGCAACCATGTCATCAAAGGAATATGTTCCACTTCTTGATGTCTCATATACTGTAAGCAAAATCACGCACAGATAAAGAAATTAGCGTGCAACAAAATTCAGCTAGTTCATACCATATACTCTTAACCGGAGAAGAAAATTGTACCTATGGATCCATCTGGTGACGCCAATAGCCCACGGAATGAACAATTCCCATCCTTATCACGATGAGCATATGCCGCAATTGGAGTTCGACAGTTACCATCAAGAACAGACAAGAATTCTCTTTCACATGCAACTGCTAATCTGGTATCTTCATGATTCAAAGAGGATAGATACTCCATCTACAAAAGAAAAAAAATGGAAAGAGAGGGAGAAATTAGCACCTTTAGCTAGAAGGTGTAAATAAAATAAAAACTTAGGCAAACAGCGTGTGTGTTTTGCACAGCTGTAGGGCATTTAAGCACAAGGAAATTAAATCGCTGAGTAGACTCAAATAAAATAAGTATCTTTCAACAATCAAATATTCAATGTAGTCAGGAAAAAACAACAATAAAAAGATTGGAGGCGTGCTAGGCAAGAGGGAATAAATATGTGAATAGCTGGTAGACAACACATACTTGGATGCATTTGTATCTGGGTGTTAAGAACACGTTATGGCACAATGGCCAACAAAGACCACAAAATAGACACTTGCATTTACCATTTTATCGGAGGCATATGCAAAATTGATGAATTAAACATAGTAGCATAACGCAGCTGCCGACCAATTGGAAATGTCATTACGCATGCAGCATATATGATGTTTAACAAACTAACATATTCAAGAATTAGATGACCTACCATTTTTTCATCACTGGTCCTGCAAGCTATTCCAATAGCACCTTGAGCAACTGCTGGAAGCATTTCATCTACTGATAATACAGATGTTGCAGTTTCCGCCATGTTTAACCGTTTCAGTCCAGCCAGTGCCAACAATGTTGCATGTACATCTCCTTCTTTGAGTTTCCTTAACCGAGTCTGGACATTTCCTCTGAAGTTTACAACCTGAAAATAGAGCACTACTGTTAAGTCATATATTAACTGAGAAGAGTCTTTAATAAAACAATTCTTGTGAAATTAATAAAACAGTACATATTACTAACGTAGAAGACCGAGTGAACTGGGATTACACAGATTCTAATTAAGAAGCAGAACAGCAATAATACTGCATGTCACATAAGGGTCAGGAAACAATAATAACCCTTCAAAGTAGCAATTGACAGCTTATGTGCTTATACAAGTTCTTAGGCAGCTTTATATACGGAAAAACGAGCTAGCAGTGATTATTTTTAGCCTGAAAAACGACAAGGAACAGAACATAAGGAAAACATGTACTACACAAATGCAGCCATCGCTCGTGCAGACTTACTTTGAGTGATGGATATTTATAGAGAATCTGAGACTGCCTCCGCAAGGAAGCACTTCCAACAACACTGCCAGCAGGAAGATCCGCAAGAGTTTTTGCGGTCAAACATATGAATGCATCTCTCACATCTTCTCGTGGGAGGTTACAGGGCAATATCGTGCCTTCTGGTAGATATGTTGGGACATCTTTCATCGAGTGAACCGCGATGTCAATTCTTCCCTGCAAGAGTGCATCGTCTATCTCCTTGGTGAATAAACCCTTGCCTCCTATATCTGCCAGGGGTTTGTCCAAGATCATGTCCCCTGTGGTCTTTATGATGATAATCTCAACAGCGCCATCCTCAGCTAACTCGGTGTGTGCAGCTTTCAGTTTCTCTCGGGTTTCATGAGCTTGTGCAAGGGCAAGAGGACTGTCCTACATAGTCAGCAATTTGAATTATAGACTTGCATGTGTAGGCAAGATAAATAAAGCAATGGAAAAACATCTAACTGAACATTGAAAAAGACAGCTAGAATTCGACAGAACCCTTCTCTTGTGGAATTCTACAACAAGTTCTTTTTTTCCAGCCTTCAAAATGGAAGTTGAAACAACGCGAATTTCCAAAAGATCCAAGTCATTATCAGAATTCACCAAGCCAAACAAGTAAAAGGTGGCCTAAAGTTACACCAATTTTGTATGTATCCACATGAAACCCAGAGCTAGTTCACTAAACTAAAAGTCCGTGAAAATTCTTGCATTGACCCTGAATTGGGCAGTTAACATCTACAGGTGCAGTTTAGCTGATGGGGAAAAGGTCCAATCTTCAGCATTACTAAGGTCAACGGCACCCTACTACCGATATATTCCACGATTCCACAAAAAAACCCAGCTAAAATGCGAATCTTGGCGAACATCCTCGACAATTCGCATCTGAATTCAGCAAAATCAGGCAGCTGGGAACGCAATCGGGTGAGTCAGACCCGCATCTCAGAACCCGGAAATTCCTAGGACAAAGAACAGGATCTCGCGGGCGCCTCCGCCGCATTGCCGCCCCCCAAATCCGACCGAGATTCCGCACCAACCAACCAACGAAGCAAGCTGCGGAATTGGCACCCCTAAACCAAAGAAAGTCATCGGAGGTTCGAAATTTGATCACCTCCCGCGCGTGCCAATCCGGATGAGGGAGACCTTTGGCCCGGCCTCGGCCTGGACGGCGACGGCGGCGCGCACGACCGCGGGGCACCTCCGGCGCGGGCGCGCGACGCAGGTCGGCGAGCCGAGGAGGGTGTGGTTGGTGCATCGCAGCGTCGCCATCTCCAGCGGGCGGGGCAGGCGAGGGGAGTGGGAGGAGAGGGGCTGGGCGAGGCGGGCAGCAGAATTCTCTACTGTTATAGAGAGAGCAGAGCAGGGGGAGGATGGATGAGGGGGAGAGGATAATGTGTCCGGATTGGCCAACTGCTACTCATCCAGTGCAGAGAGAGAAGAGAGAGATGGAGATGAGGTTTATTGGATCTTGTAGGTTTCTGCGGTTTCTTAGTTGAGCTTTTTTCACCCAGCCTTCGGTTTGATTTTGACCATCAAGTTTTCAGTACTTGAATCAATTTAATTCAGGTGCATCTTTTATGTGCGCTGAAGAATCTTGCTTGGACGTCTCCTTTAGGCCTATTTCTTTTGCTGACTTATTCTGTATAAACTGCCTTTCCTCCAGCTTATTTCTATAAGCCGAACAGTTTATTATTTATAACTTTTAAATTAGTTATAACATAATTACTTCAAAAACCCTAAGCAATAAGCTGGGTGTTTTTTATCTAAAAAAAATAAGTTGGGCGTCTTATGATAGAAACTAGGAGGGGGCAACTTATTTTTTAAGTCGATAAAAGAACCGGGTCTTAGTGTTAGGAATTATGAAGAATCCCCTAAAAAAAGCTAGCATGCAACAGGGGACGTACTTTTCCTAACCTAGCAGCCGTCACGGGCTGGCGACCAGGGAGAGGACACTTTTTCCACCCGATCTCACCGGCGGCCGAGCTGGGCCCCTCTTCCTCTGCTTGTTGTTTCGGCGGCAGGAAGAAGGGGGACCCCATCTTCTCTGTTTTTGCATGGTAGGTAGGGTTTGGATAATTTTTACATGGTGCGTCGTTGGGGTGGTAGAAGCGGCGTCCGGGCGAATAAATCTGCCTCAACTCTACTCCCGCACCGGCGTTCTCCTTCATGGCGGCGTCTCGGAGTTGGTGGCATCGTGTGCTTGACGGTCTTTCATATCAGTGGTTTTAAGATACATGGATGGTGTCGGCGTGGCGGTGGCGGCGACCCCATCAGGTGTGTGTCTCCTTCTGCTCTGTCCCCGCTGCTACGGCGTTCACTCCGACGTCATGGTGGAGCAGGTAGGATGTGTCGTTCAGGAGTACGCGCAGATTGTTGTCTGCACAGTTGACAGATGGAAGATGGTATATCCTGTATTGGGTTTGTGGTTGGAGGTTAACAGTTTTGACTCTCTCGTCGACGGTGTAGTCGTGCGGTGGTGTCAATTCTAGAGTTCGATTGCGTATCCGGGGACATGATGCTCTGGTCTGATTCTTTCAACGACAATGGTTTTGCTTCTGGCAAACTACTTTGGAGGTTCGTAAAGCTGTTGATCAGCGATGGAGCCGCTTCGAGCTCAGGTGAAGAGGTGGTATGTTTTCCGTTCTTTTGGTGATCACTTAGGTGTTGTCGAAAGAGGAGGATAGGCGCTGGTTTTTTACATAGGTTTATCCTATCTTCTCAAATCTATAATGTCAGTATGTACGTGTCTTGTAACCTATTTTTACTATATAAATGAAAAACATATTACCATGCAAAAAAATAAAGAATCTCCTAAAACATTTCCTTTAATATTTCTCGGCCGCCGACCGAGAATAAGTTTAGAGATCGGTGAACTTTTTAAGCTTTTGATTTGCATCACGACTTGTCCACTGAGGGTTGCACATGGGCTGCAATTGCACATGATTTTTTTGAATTAGAATTGCATATGCAATTGGGTGACCGAAAATTAAGTTAATTCGCTGTCGACTGAGAATTAACCACGTCCAAAAACTTTCACACTTCACCTGGTCCACGTTCAACAATTTTACAACTATATATAGATAAAAAATATCAGCACATGAGGAATATAGAAATGTAGTACCTAAACATTTGTTTTTTGTATAACTAGAAGATCTGAACCAAAACTTGACTAGAAGAACCATAGTGGAGTAGTATGGTTCTTGTAGGTACATGTTATGTCAGTTTAATACTAACTATAATTGTGACACAATGGTTCACAATAGCGTCTGTTTTGAGTATTCATTGGTTCACGTTTCCGGTATCGTTGAATGCTATGTGTTTTTTTATTTTAGGCATTGTAATGCCTACTGGCACGTCGTTGCCATGGAATGATGAAAGGTTCATATTGCCTCACTCAAGTTAGAAGTAAGTTCTCCATGTTTGTTCGAATTGTGGGAATCAGAGTCTAGGCTTTAGGTCTCTTGGTAGTGGATAATAAATTAGGATCTTAAAAATCTTAAAGTATAAAATCAAATGAAATTTAACTGTTTAAACTTGGCATATGACGAATGACGAGGGATTAACTCGACAAGTCTCATGGTGATGTACCTAGGGTTGTATCAATAGGAACATTATATAGGTATTGGTGAACTCGGACGGCTGACGAGCAAAGAATTGCTCGTCCAATCTATATTATCAATCTCACAATAAGGTTACAGGGGTTCCCGGCGAGTCGATGTCTCGCTAGGGTTTGGATATCTTCAATTGCACGTGGTCTTTCTCCTCCCTCCTGGCTCATATATATAGGGATCCAGGTCTTAGGAGTTCGGATACGACTAGAATTACATGTATTAATTACCCAAGTCGGTACGAAAAAACCCCTAACTTGTTCCATACTCTTACTACTAAAAAGCTCTTCGTCTTCTTCTTTACACAGGCCAACAACTGGGCCTTACATGAAAACAGCCTTTAATACAGCCCGCTAGGGGTACCCATCGGGTACAACCACATCAGTAGGCCCCGAATGCCTATTCGAGTCCGAAGGATCGGATATGAATTACCCCACTCTATACATCACCTGAGTATCTTCCTTTATTGTTTACAACCTGTTTTGAGGGCTCATGGCCATAAACAAGAGCGATAGTTAAACGCAATATCGCACAAATATTTAATTCGCCAATTTAAGGGATGATTGGTATAGTAGGCCTGATTCAGCCGACGGATTAGGGGCAAGTTAATTCGTGACTCGGGCGAAATACTGTACTAACCTACTCAATCTCAATTCCCTTGACTCGAAACTGGAAAACCGCTTAAGTCCAAACCAAGCCTATCGAGACTTACTGGTTTGAAACCGGTCAGATATAAGTTACCCTTAGCGCGTCCGCCGGGATTTTGCTTCATGCCTGCTGGCACGGAATTGAAACGAGTCCACATAGCTTGTACGGGTCACCCGGCCTTATTCAGGTCTTACCTTTGCATAGTTTGATGCAGCATCGGGGACTAGTCTAGGCTAGAACATCCTGGAATTACTTTATATTTCACATGTATATTTGTTTAACATCAGCCGATGCATGATATTGCAAACTTCCACTCGTCGACTGACGCCGTTCGCCGAGTAAATTTCATCCCACGACTGACGTTGATCGCCGAGTACATTTCATCTTTCGACTGACGCTGATCGCCAAGTACATTTCATCTTTCGACTGACGTTGACCGCGTACATTTCATATTTCGACTAACGATGAACAACATCGGGTGCGCGACAGCGCTCCCGATGGGAGTAGCCCCCGAGGTTGAGTGCAATTGCCTGTAATTGTGCTTAATCTGAAACGAAAAAACTGAACCAACTTTGTTAGTACCACAAAATATGCTCCCGATGGGAGTGCACTTAGCAACTTACTGAGTGCCGACCCCATGATATACGCTTCCTGACTCTGTCTGACTCTTATTGCTCCCATGCTGGCGTAAACAACAAATGTCGACTCCTCATTGACTTGACAAAGTACACTGCCTCACCACCCGACAGACTGCACCATCTAACATAAGTAATGACGTAAGAAAAAGATGCCCAACACTTCTGATGGGGCATTACCTGCTACCAAGCCCACCTTGTCAGTGTCTACACCACTGACCGACCGGCCTGATTTGACCACACGACGCACGCGGGAAACGGAACGTGATGATGGCCTCCTAAAAACTGTGCGTAGTGGGTAACTGCGCGCGCCGCTTGCGCTCCACAATGCAACACAGATGCACGACACGCGTCATATCCTTCTTTCTGACGGCTAAGATGAACCAGGTTGAAGTACATAAATCGTGGGCAAAGGTAAATACCTTTCCCTGCCCTTCCATTTGCGCCGCCTTTCTCCCTGTTCATATTCTTCCCCGTGCTCACGCCGCACCGCTGCGCTCTGCTCAACTCTTTCTGCCATTATTTCTGCAACCAGCCACTTTGCCAAAAAAAATGGCGCCGCGAAAAACCTCCACCGAGGCCGCCAAAGACGGCAAGGGCTCATGGCGCCCATCCAAATCCGCGAACCGCAGCTGGACGGCTTGCGCGAGGCCGGCATACTGCCTGCCAACCCCAAGCTGATCCATCTGCCCGGCGAAAATCCATCCCTCAACCGCGGAGGGACGAACGCATATGCTTCGTCAACTTACTCAACAGAGGTCTGTCATTTCCCCTCCACCCCTTTGTGAGAGGCCTCTTGTGCGTCTACGGTGTGCAACTGCATGACTTGACGCCTAATTTTGTACTGCACCTGGCGTGCTTTATCACTCTGTGCGAGGCCTTCCTCGGCATTGCTCCCCACTGGGGGTTGTGGAGGAAGTGCTTCATCATAAAGCGCCAGCCAACCACCGTACCCGGCAAAATCAGACTCCAAGTGTGAAGCGGCTCTGGCTACTTCGACATTCAATCGTCAGAGTCCGTGTAGAGCTGGCAGAGTCGATGGTTCTACATCAAGCACCAAATCTCCGACGACTCAACCACCGGCCTTGCCGAATTGGACCCGAACGCCAACGTCGTCAAGAAGAGATCTTGGTCTCACAGCTTGAGTGAAGCCGAAGCTGCCGAAGCAGAAACACTTTGACTGAAGGTGGTGGCCCTGCAGTTCGCCAGGTGTTAACTGGCGTGCACCTGATGACCACCTTCCTCCGCCGCCTGGTGCAGCCACTGCAAGCGCGCCCACACGCCATGTGGGAGTACACAGGTATGGACGACGCGTCACGCGTCTCCCGAGCATCCTACGACGCCACCGGGCTACTTTCAGTTGTAAAAATCTTGACTTCTGTCAAAGACTTGAAGTCCCGCGCCCTGACATATCCGATCAAACCTTTCGCCAAGGACAACCCGAGGCCCAAGGTATTTGTGCACCACCATTTTGACTGCTGCCATTAGTCGTTCTCCAACTCCTGAAGAGCTAGGAATCGACAATGACTTACTCAAGGAAGTCTCGAATTCCTCGCTTCCCGCAGCCAACTCCCACTTTGACGAGGGCGAAGAAGCCGCCGGACTCGTCTCTACTGGAGGCAAAAGGAGACACGAAGAGGACGAAAGCTCCGCCGACTCTGCCGCTATGAAGAAGTTGAAAGCCCTTCCTTCCACGAGTGGATCTGCAATCGCACCCACTGCGAGGGGCAACCTCGACACCCCACTTCAGGCGATACCTCTTCGCAGTCGGCCACCGCTAGCGCCACTACGAAAACGCAAGAACCCCTTTGTTACTGAGTAAGTCTCTACGACTCCTTGCACTGACATTGTACTCACGAGCCTGACTTCCTGCTTGCGACAATCTAGCTCCGACGAGGATGAAGAGGAGCCCAGCCCGGACATTCCTCTCCCGACGTTTACCAAAGCTTCGACCACCGCTATGACCACGTCGCCATCCACTACTCACGCAGAAGACGGGGTTGCACAAACTGAAAAGGCTGCGCCATAAACCACACCCGCTGACCAGTTTGAGATAGTTCACCGGCCTTCTACCGGGCCCTCATCGACGAGCTCAACAACACCCGTAAGTCCAGAACTAGCAGCCCCCAAGCCCGCGACTATTGAAGGGGTTACGGTGCAGAAAACAATAATTTTCTAGCGAGCGAAACCCTAACTAGCCAGGATCTATCTATCTAGTACATGCGATAACGGTGGCGGAACGGGTTACATTACCTCAATGTAGACCGATAGCGGGGATTACGCTCCCGCACAAGCGTTGACGATGAAGTCGTACGTAGCCGACCTCGAGGTCGCGGAGAACTTGCCGCGATGTCGGAGTCGATGACGCCGGGGTGTCGACGATGATCTGCGTCGACGGGCGTCGGGCGGAAGAAGGCAGAGCACCAGCACCGGGGCTGGCGCGCCGGCAGCAGAGGGGGGAGGCGCGGCGGCTGCAGGGGGCGAGACGACGTCGCCCAAGCTCCTCAATAGAGTAGCCTCCGAGCACTCGCAAACATACGGAGCCTAGCGACAACTCCCGGTCATTCAGATCCAGCTGAAATCGCAGGAGTAGATCTTATCTGGAATCCCGCAGAGCAACGGCGCTCTGCGGTATGGCTTAGGTGGAGAGAGACCCCCTTCCTCAGCTCAGCGCGGCTCCAACTTGGGAACCACGGGATCGAGAGAGAAATTGGGAATTAACTGAATTTCCTATGAATTAAATCAATTAATATGCCTTGCTATATAAAGGGGGAAGGGGTGTGACAACCCCCTTGGCTCCCCCATGTGGGACTAAAAGGAGGAGAGGGGAGGGGGGGTTCGGCCGAACCCCCCATGGGCTCTCCCACTCCTAGTCCGAGTTGGACTAGGAGGCCCAAGCCTTCCCTTCCTTGTGTGGTGCGGTTTCCCCCTCTTGGGCCCTCTTAGGGCCCATGTAGGTGGGAGCCCCCTTTTTCCTTTATTTAATTAATATTAAATTAATATAAAAATCCCATTAATTCATAATTAATATATTTATATATAATTCAATATCCCATGACTCCGAAACTATTTCGGAACCACCCGAACAACTTTCGGACATTCTCGGAACCCTTCCATAGCTCCCCGGAACTCCTTCCGGACCACCGGAACTCTTTCCGGATCATTTCTTTCTCTCCAATAAAAACCTATAAAATTCCAGAACCTATCTCCTAGCGTCGCTAAGACCTTAAGTTTGTTACGCTACGGTTCGGGAACACTCCAGACATGGTCGAGACACTCCGCTCACCAATGATCGTCAGGGATACCTGGAAATATATGACGACCCCTGTGCATTCCACGAATATCGTCGTTGAACCATAAGTATGATATTCATTCCCTTTGTCTCTGCGATACTACCTTGTCCGAGATATGATCGCAGACACACCGATGTCTTTGCTGTATCTCGTTACCGACGAAGGTTATTAACTCGTTTGCGATATTACATCTCCATGACCTAGTCATAAGCTGCGCAGCTATA
The DNA here is from genome assembly GCA_026929855.1 of Poa annua. Classification (NCBI taxonomy): domain Eukaryota; kingdom Viridiplantae; phylum Streptophyta; class Magnoliopsida; order Poales; family Poaceae; genus Poa; species Poa annua. The sequence goes on along the minus strand of CM049429.1, from coordinate 10,335,032 downwards.
TAGATGCAATATCACCGAGTGGGCCCAGAATATCTTTCCATTACAAGAATGAACAAATCCCGCTCTTGATCCTTACGTCTTGATGCTCTTTCGGAATACCCAAGATGGACACCGTTATTGTCATGCTATATAAGACACAACGTTTGATGCTCTCAAAGCACTCCTACGAAGCAACAATAAGTACGGTCTCACGGTTTAAGGAATAAGCTATCATACTCTTATCTATTGCAAATGACAAACATCGTAATACGATCTTATTGCAATACTTTGCGTATGTCCACCACCTTATTCTATTAACAAGATGACCCCATTGCCAACCGACGTCATTGTCCTTGATCGGGAATCTCGATCAACTGTTGCCCAATGGACTAGCTCATATAGAGGCTTGCTAGGGACCTGGTTGTCTATGTATCACACGTGTATTAATAATTCCGATTAATACAGTTATAGCATAATACACAAACCTATTATAAACTTATGAGGTAATGCAATAAATACTGCTTATTTATTTGCCTCTAGGGCATATCTCCTTCAGTCTCCCACTTGCACTAGAGTACAAATAAACTAGCTGCATTTTATTTTATCAGAATCCCTTATCAAATAAGAATCATTTGATAATGCTTGCTTGTGGAAAAAGTGTTACTGCACAATCCATGATTGTACATGCTTTTGCGATTCACGGATATTAACTTGCTTGATATCACCATGTTGTTTAACAACACATATGCAAACACCGCAACTAAGTGAGACTACCGCTTCCCAGTGCTTACTCTGATTATACTAACCAGATAACTGCCCTGAAAAACACACTCAGTCATGCCGAGCCCCTTGTAACAATTACAAACTCGTGATGTCTACATACTTTCGCACCAATGTAGAAAACTTGACATCCAAATGTCAATCCCTTAACTAACGCACATCTACTTCCAGTAAATTCCAATTTTACTTTCATAACTGTTCTCATTCCAAGAACATCGGTTATACTTCATCGAGCAGATAATATGGTTTCTGTATGATGTCTAATATTACATAAAAGACCCACATGTCATACAACCATTACTTTCATGCATCATTACTCTTAATGATCAATTGGATTTCATAGGACCATCCTATTGATTCTAATCTGACTCCTCAGATATAATCCAAAACAACTCGACTAACTATTTTAAATTCCCGTTCTATTTCAAAATAGACACTGACTTTCAAATAGTTTCACAAACTTCATCCTATTCTATTGGTACATTTTCACAATGTGTTAACTACACAAAATGAATTCGACTCCCACTCAAAATATGTTTCCACATATTTGACAACACGAGCTCCCACTCAAAAATATGTTATCCACATATTTGAGTTCCTAAGCTCCCACTCAAAAATATGTTCTTCACATACTTCTCCTGAGTGAACTAACTATGACTCCCACTTAAATCGACATCTTGGGTAAACCAAAATCATTGATCTACTATCAATTTGAATTTAATACAAACTGCAGTATTACATTAATACAAATCACTCAGACTTCAAGCATGTCTACATAAATGTAGTCAACAAATTTGATCTTGTCCAAGACACATTTCTTGACAAGACATGCTACCGCGTCTTTCTTATAGTCACATTTATCATATAACACCTTATATGACGATTAAACAATCTTATTCCTCTAATAAGAATTGCAGCAACAATTACTCTCTTAATCCTTTTAAACGTAACTTGGATTTCCAGGCTAAAGAGCCTTTGTTCGTATTCCGATATTTTCTCAACTTTCTTTGTATTCACAAAGTGCACCTTGATCTGTAGTACTTAATACAGTGCTGTGACCCGACAGCAATATTAAATATAACAGCACTTTATTTAGAAGTTTCTTTCATGAAAATAATATGATATTTATGAAGAGGATTGCAAGCAGAAAACAATTTTCTAGTCTCCCTCACTCTTAATCACTAAACTTTCAGTGGCAGACATATACTCTTTGGAACATCTTCCAACATAAGTCTGACACTTTATTCCAAAATTCTAATTTCAATCCATACACCATAATTCGAAAAGTCATCTTTTCTCGGAATTACATAGACAACAAACTGAACTTTGTTTCTATTTGGTTTTGGAATACACTCTCATCCAATGCGAGCAATCTACAAAGAACCGCTCATGTATATTCCGAATTACCGCATAATCATATACATGTCGACACTACTGTCGATCCTACGAATTCTCGTTTGAGAAAAATATCTATTTTCTAAAGTGGACATCGACTACAATGTTTCGAACGTATTAGGAGATTCTAAGACTGATTCTGACAGGCCACACTTTATTTAAAATAGAGCATGATTATAATTCCCCACATATCACTATATGTGACATTATAATTTTGTGAAGCAAATTTCCACAAGTCTCTTGTGTTGAAAACATAATCCAAAATACTGTCCTTTGATCGAATTTTGTGAATACAATGTTCACTAATCTTTCTTCTGAAAAACCCCATTTGATCTATTATCAAATTAATCTCAGACTCCACAATTCATCGGGCAAATACTCCTATTTGCCAAAGTCATGGAGGAATTCGGATCAACCAATAAACACAATTAATTAATCATTTAAAAATGACACTCAATTAATTTCCTCTAGTATTGCAACTTCAATACTTGATTTCAAGCTTAATCAACTCAGCACTCGAAATACTTAAATGGACCAAAGACATCCATTACTTCTTTCATTGCTTTTATGACTAAACTCGACGATGTTTATTCTAGCAATAGAACCTTTGTTCATGGGACAAGATATTTTATCATATCTACAATTATGAATACTTATCATACAATCAATGTAACTGAGATGTGGAAACTTTATTCATAGGATAAAACAACTGACTTGTTCCATAACATAAAACAACTGATCTTGTCTTATTACATGAATAACTTTGTCTTGCAACAATCAAGACACACACATTCGCTCACTATTACAAAATATCGTATCAAAAACTATTAATGATAACTATGATAACTTGAGGACGTGAACACCAAAAGGCCATCAACTCCTTGACTACCAGCTTCAGCGCCAGGTCATATCAAACTGCGCCGCATATACGTGATAATCAGGACCTGTTTCACAAACAGAGCAATCATCAAATATTTCGTCATATACCATGGGCGAATTCATAATTCTGCATATATCAAATATATACCTGTAGCATCGAAGATCTCTCCTTCGATGGAATCAACCTTCAGAGACTGGAACTCACGTATGAATACGTAGAAGTTCATATCGTCGGCTTTCAAAATGTACTTACGTACATGCTTCTCATAGCTAGGAGGTAGAGATATCCGGACAGTCCGAATGGCACAGGAATCTGCCATCCAGTAATCGAAGACCATCGTCAGCTGGAAGTAGATGTCATACAATCTCTTCAAATGTGTCTTCAGACAGGTATGCTCCTCCATGTGAACGGTCTGGAACATTCTAAGCTGTCTGAACTGCTCACGTTTTAATTCATCCCCGAAGTGCGTCTTTATCGCATCCATCATGACGCTTGGCTCCTTGCGTCGAAACATCTCTTTCAACTCGGGTGCCAAGCATACGGTCATGGTGATCTCCACTTCAATGAATATGTCTCGACGCCTACGGAAATCATCTTCCTCCTCCTCGCTAGCAGAATCTCCTGGTCCTTCTCCTACCGGTTCATCGAGAACATATAGAATGTTGTTGTGTTCGAGAATGTTTCTAAAACCCATGTACCATCTGATGAAGTTGGATCCGTCGGCTTCTAATGTAGCATCCGGGCTCTTGAGGAAGTATCCGAAGTATAGTTGCGTAGTCTACAGATGTGATCGCAAAAGAGGTAAGGTTAAGTTTATAATATGTAGGTGAGTTTTAGTCCTATAATCTCATTATCAAAAACACACCACACCAAGATTATTATCCCTAAAATAATAATGGCGATGACACGACCCTCATCCACCATACTACCCCCGATCATCACGGCCGGCAGCACAGCTTCAAAGGTGGACATAAAATGTCGATCGTAACAACTCTACGACTCGTGCTCGATCTTTCGATCTTCCCGTGTTCCGAGGCCATACCTCTGAGTATGCTAGGCTCGCCAATCAAACCTCGAAGACCTGCGCGTGCAACATGGCTTACACCCACTGTATGCGAACGACGAGATGTGTGACACCCGATCATCACGGCCTGCCTCATAACGTAGAACTTTCTTGGTGGTGCGCAACGAGGGAGAACACTATTTTGGTATTTGTTAGGGATCATCCTATTTATGACGCTACCGTTGTATATCTAGCATATAAGCAATCAATAGGATGCACACACACAACAACACACAATAATGATGCAATGAAGTGCGATGTGACATGGTCGATGCGCCTGGACCTTCATGGCGCCATGTGCCTGGCCCCCGGCGCCCCGGCATGACTCCGAGTCTACAGAGCCCTCCATTGCCTCCGACAGTACGAGTAATATCAAAACTTACCGTAACCATGTCACATGAAATAACGCCTCTGCAAAACAAAGTTAGACGCCTCTAGCTTTATTTAGTTTTGCAAGTTTTACGTGGCAAATAGGCTTATTCGTAAGAGAATCGCTTCCCTACCTACGAACTTTGTACCACAACGTCAATCGTATAATTGCATGTTTAAGCATCCCTTTCGGGCCCTCCATTGAAAATGCTTTGCCGACTAGAGAGAGAGAAACAGACACCCGCCAGCCACAGATACGGTGCAAGCCGTATGTCAGTAGTGGAACCAGTCTCGCGTAAGCGTACGCGTTAAGTCGGTCCGGGCCGCTTCATCAACTCAATACCGAAGGCATCGCAAGTGCACGCTAGAGGGTAGCAAATATAAGAAATACGCCCTCATTCAACATGAGTTCTAACCGTACCAGCAGTACTACGCATAGATCGGCTCTGATACCACTGAAGGGGTTACGGTGCAGAAAACAATAATTTTCTAGCGAGCGAAACCCTAACTAGCCAGGATCTATCTATCTAGTACATGCGATAACGGTGGCGGAACGGGTTACATTACCTCCATGTAGACCGATAGCGGGGATTACGCTCCCGCACAAGCGTTGACGATGAAGTCGTACGTAGCCGACCTCGAGGTCGCGGAGAACTTGCCGCGATGTCGGAGTCGATGACGCCGGGGTGTCGACGATGATCTGCGTCGACGGGCGTCGGGCGGAAGAAGGCAGAGCGCCAGCACCGGGGCTGGCGCGCCGGCAGCAGAGGGGGGAGGCGTGGCGGCTGCAGGGGGCGAGACGACGTCGCCCAAGCTCCTCAATAGAGTAGCCTCCAAGCACTCGCAAACATACGAAGCCTAGCGACAACTCCCGGTCATTCAGATCCAGCTGAAATCGCAGGAGTAGATCTTATCTGGAATCCCGCAGAGCAACGGCGCTCTGCGGTATGGCTTAGGTGGAGAGAGACCCCCTTCCTCAGCTCGGCGCGGCTCCAACTTGGGAACCACGGGATCGAGAGAGAAATTGGGAATTAACTGAATTTCCTATGAATTAAATCAATTAATATGCCTTGCTATATAAAGGGGGAAGGGGTGTGCCAACCCCCTTGGCTCCCCCATGTGGGACTAAAAAGAGGAGAGGGGAGGGGGGGTTCGGCCGAACCCCCCATGGGCTCTCCCACTCCTAGTCCGAGTTGGACTAGGAGGCCCAAGCCTTCCCTTCCTTGTGTGGTGCGGTTTCCCCCTCTTGGGCCCTCTTAGGGCCCATGTAGGTGGGAGCCCCCTTTTTCCTTTATTTAATTAATATTAAATTAATATAAAAATCCCATTAATTCATAATTAATATATTTATATATAATTCAATATCCCATGACTCCGAAACTATTTCGGAACCACCCGAACAACTTTCGGACATTCTCGGAACCCTTCCATAGCTCCCCGGAACTCCTTCCGGACCACCGGAACTCTTTCCGGATCATTTCTTTCTCTCCAATAAAAACCTATAAAATTCCAGAACCTATCTCCTAGCGTCGCTAAGACCTTAAGTTTGTTACGCTACGGTTCGGGAACACTCCAGACATGGTCGAGACACTCCGCTCACCAATGATCGTCAGGGATACCTGGAAATATATGACGACCCCTGTGCATTCCACGAATATCGTCGTTGAACCATAAGTATGATATTCATTCCCTTTGTCTCTGCGATACTACCTTGTCCGAGATATGATCGTAGACACACCGATGCCTTTGTTGTATCTCGTTACCGACGAAGGTTATTAACTCGTCTGCGATATTACATCTCCATGACCTAGTCATAAGCCGCGCAGCTATATAGATGCAATATCACCGAGTGGGCCCAGAATATCTTTCCATTACAAGAATGAACAAATCCCGCTCTTGATCCTTACGTCTTGATGCTCTTTTGGAATACCCAAGATGGACACCGTTATTGTCATGCTATATAAGACACAACGTTTGATGCTCTCAAAGCACTCCTACGAAGCAACAATAAGTACGGTCTCACGGTCTAAGGAATAAGCTATCATACTCTTATCTATTGCAAATGACAAACATCGTAATACGATCTTATTGCAATACTTTGCGTATGTCCACCACCTTATTATATTAACAAGATGACCCCATTGTCAACCGACGTCATTGTCCTTGATCGGGAATCTCGATCAACTGTTGCCCAATGGACTAGCTCATATAGAGGCTTGCTAGGGACCTGGTTGTCTATGTATCACACGTGTATTAATAATTCCGATTAATACAGTTATAGCATAATACACAAACCTATTATAAACTTATGAGATAATGCAATAAATACTACTTATTTATTTGCCTCTAGGGCATATCTCCTTCAACTATCCCTTAAGAGGTTGATGCAGACTGCGACTTACCCTTTTTCTCCAATGACTACAGCCCTTTGCTGCTCCTCTACTATCCGCCATAGACCAATACATGAAGATAGAGTCGAATAACTCCGACCTCCGCAAACAACTTCTGCAAGCCAAAAGTAACTACTCCCCTACACTTGCATGTTTTACTTGTGCAGTCGACACGATGTTTGCAGTTTCACTATATCGCGATTTTCAGCCGATGCATCTTCGGCGGAGAGGGAGGTCGAACAACTGAAGAAAACCCTGGCTGATCTTCGTGACTCCACCTCTCACCAAACCGCGACTACGCCATGAGGGAGAACAAGAGGAACGGAATCGGCAAGCTGAGCGCAACCGCGCACTTGCTGATCGACTGTCCTCCTTGAGCCGAGCATTCTCAAGTAATTTGACTATATCCTAGACTAAAATCCCCTGACACAAAAGACATGGTTGCATTGTATTACACTGCTTGTTGCTGACTCTCTCTGTCATTCCTTCCGGCCACAAGTTGCCCTCAATCTGCCGGAGCCCCCGAGCCTATCTGATGAGGACGACCAACTGGCTGCCACTACCGAGACCGCAGATACACTGGGGAGTCGTCTGGCTACACTGCTTCCTAAGGCCATAGAGTCTCTCACCGCACTCCATGGCACGATATATCCCCGAGTGGCCCAGCCGGAGACTGTGGAGAAGCTGATCTCAACCTTCAACCCCGACGCTGCTCAGCTGGACGACTTCATCCTGGAGTAGACGCTATGTGGCTCGCAAACCACCTTGAAGCTTCTTCTTACACATGGGATCCAGGGTGATTTCGAGGGGACGCTCTCGAAATACCCTGAAGGAGGCGCTAGATCATGTTTAAAGGAAGCGAAAAGACTAGCGAAGCTGCTAGTCGAAACCCTGAACAAGAGAAGTTCGAGCTAGCAAGCTTCACTAGTGGTGACCGCCTCCGCGGACCAAGCGGAATCGTAGACTGTTGTTACTAATATTTCCGTGCTGGTGTGAACTTTCGTTTATGTAATATGTTGTGGTCGAACACAATGTGCCTGGTGCACCAGCTGGAGACGTTTCCCTTTTTATATAATATATTTGACTGTTGGTCTTACTTGCATTACTGTCTTTGCCAACACCTTTCCTTGAGCCCCCGTGCCTGCATTACGGGCCTTGCGCGGTCATGATTGTAACATCCCAATATTTTGGAATGTAAAAAAAATATCACTAAAATTTAAAACTTTTGTTTTGATTAAAATAAAATATTAAAATGCATAAGAAAACTAACTATAAAAGACTTCAACCAATTAGAAAAGGTCTATTATTTCAAAATTCCCAATGTGTCATTATTTTCAAAAGTTATTTCCAATTAAACATTTCATTATCTATTGTATTTCAAAAACGTTAATATGTAATTTGACAAATGTTTTATAAAGTACAAACCATTTTATTTAAGTAAATAGTTTACTTATAAGTAATTGATTTCAACCCCTTAGCCTTAGCTATAAATAAATTAAAATAATAATTACAAGTGTTATTTTAAACTATTGAAAACATTGTCTATTTGCCAGAAGATTATTATTTATTTACCTGAGTTCAAAACATAATTTGGATATTACAAGTCTATAGTTTATAACTTAAAACCTCATAGATTTTATAATTACTTAACAACCCAAATAAACATTTCATTAGCTTAAATGATTTTCATTTATTTTCAAAGCATAAAATGACTTTCATGAATATATTTTCTATATAAGAAATGAATTAAATCAAAAATCTTTTCCAAAGTTGTTATAAGGTTTTCAAATGAATTATCATAATATAAAATATAATGGTGCACAAATTATTTTCAATTAAAAATACATTCATTATATCCCTTTCATTTCAAATAGTGGTGTTATATTATTTAACGTTGTACTAAAGAAAAAATGATTTAATCTTGGAAAATGAGTTTAAATAACTAAATTTTAAACTTATATAAGTGTTGTATTTTTATAAATTTTATTTAGCCAAAACTAAAATTAATTAAGCCATGTTTTCAAATTTGACATAAAGTGTCAAATTTACATTTAATCAATATTTCGAAATTTTGATTTTTGAAAAGTGTTCAAAATATGCACACAACTGGTTTAACACAGATATATTGTTTTTAGAGATTTTTAGAAATTTATTTGATTTCATTTGGACACTCAAACCAAAAGATATGAAATAAATAAGAAAACAGAAAATATAAAAGATAAACGCAAAAAAAAAACAGACCCACTGGGCCGAAGCCCAGCAAGCTTTTTTTTTTCATGCGCAGCGGCCCAGTTACCTTCTTTTTTCTTTTCTTCTTCTATTTTCCTGCTGGGCCAAATCTTGGCCCATGAGGGCCGGTCGTCTTCCAGCTCGTGCATAACTTACGCAGCCTGCTTCATGGCTGTTAACTCCTTCTCCTCCTCCCCTAGGGCATTCAAGACCCCGAAACGGCTCAACTTAAACACGAGAATTACTCCTCACTTAACCACGATTTCATCCCGGGAGTTTATTTCCGAATTCATTGTCTTAAACATGCACATCGACCTCGTGAATCAAATGCCACCCGTAGACATACACATCTCGATCTCCCTCCTCAGACCATCTCACAAAATTCCGAGCGCGTCACTTCGTGCCCCTCTGCATCCTCCATCATGTTCATCCTCATACTTTTCCTAAAGGATGTCTATACAGGTCGCACCAACCATGCCAAGTTCAGCCCCAAACCGAGTTCATCGTCAGATCTTGTCTTCTACGATGATCCCCTACACAATTCCTTGCACCAGTGGATTCCCCTCATCAAGGCCTTTGTCCAGGACATGGTTTTGCATCATTTCATCACAGTTGGTCGCGCCACCACGAAGCCCGAGCAACGTTGCAGCGTTACGCAAGATCCCGACGAGGTGAGGCCTTGCCATGCATGATGTCCTACGTGATCTATGTGTCTTCCTGCATTTTTATTTAATTTTTGCCAATTTTCCCGCATGCCAAATCCTCGAGAACATGCTCGACCGAGAGCGTCGTCCGCCGTCGCGACTCCGGTCACGCTGTCCCAGTACGCAACCTATGACGCCGACCACACCATCTCCTTCGTCGTATCAACCGCATCATGGTGTTTGCTTCGTCCGTGTGCACATCTACGACAACTTCATCAACTAATTCCCGGAGGTCGTGTTTGACCGTCAACATCGACCACCTCATCTAACCGCGTCATGTTCTCTCTACGACACCGGCGCTAATCGTTCTTGTCGGTGAGCCTCTCAAAATAGTCTAATCGTATCCGTATAATATTTCTAATGTATTAGATGAGACCACCATGTTATGTCCAAACAAATAATTTTGGCCTTACAAATTTTCCCATGTGTCAAAACCTTTTTATTTTCGGATTTGACTTAGGACAGATTTTAGTCAAACTTTAGAAATTCATATCAATTCAATCGTAACTCCGTTTTCAATGTTTTTATAGTCTATGAAATCGTATGAACGTGTAGAATACAGTGGTATAATAAAAACTTGTATTTTAATCGTGCACTAACTTGTTATTTACAGAAACGTGTAAAACATTGTTTTAGGTATTGATTTAATTCTATAAGTTCAAAATTTGTAAATTAAATATCATTGAAAAGCTCCTGACATCTAGAATACTTTGGTTATGTTGATTTACATTTTTTTTGTAGTCTAAATTTATTTAAATTGCAAATGAGCAATTTGAGTAAATTTGGTATATCTTCTATAAATCCAATTTTTGCAAAATGTCACAAACTATATCTTTTGACCAGTAGTATTGTTTATAAGTTTTGAATAAAATTGTAATTATAGAAAACAATTAAAACTGATGGTAGACCATTTAAAGTGTCTTAACAATGTTTTAAGGTAATTCAATGGTAATTAAAAGCCTTTTAAGACCATTAAGTTTGATTTAAATGTTTTTGACCAAATTAATGTGCGATAAATTTCTATTTAAGACCAGCCCATTAAAACCATTATTCATCACATCAATTCTTTTTGCAGATTGAATTATGTGATAAAGCTTGACGTAATTAATGTGGATGCCTTGTGTTGTGAACTTGTTTGTTTATTTGTTGTGTTATTTCATTGTATAGTTAAACGGAGTGCAACGTTCTTTGTAGAAATGAGTGTGTGAACAACGACATCCTACAAAGGCAAGTGACACACCCCCATAAAAGTCCTATATTTCTATGCATGAGTAGAGTATTTTCTATAAGCATGTGTAGGATAACATTGCTATGCAAGCCATGATAGACCTCTTTATTCCTGTGTCTAGGTTCATATGAAATTACTTAGTAGAATAGTGATGCTATGCAAAAACTATTTTGATGAAAAAGATAAAGTCTACTAAGTTTTAATCAAACACCTGGGTGGAAATTGGTTGCTTGGCTGTATGAGTTGAGTGTTGTTCCCAGGGGTTTTACCTGTGGAATATTCACTTGTGGAAGGCCACCCAGGAGCAAAGGAATCTGAAGAACTCCAAGTGAAGATTGCTTCTCGTGGAGCCATTGCCAATATGGGCTCTGGCTTGATCAACTAAGCTGCGTGGACTCTTCCCGGCCTGACAGGTGGTGGTAGAGGATTTGTAGGAGGAGCGCGTCAGGCCAGAGTGGGAGGGAAAATGTTTCTGAAAGATCTCGTCTCATTCTTCTCCTTTCCTTATCACAGATGGTGTGTAAAGGGTAAATTGGGTGGAATGGGTACAATGGTGAACGTGCACAACCTCTGTAGAGTTAAAATCTAAGTACTTAGCCGTGTCCCCGGAAACGGACAATTGAGCAGCTGAACGAGGATGTCAACGGAGGATTCCACTATTCCAACTTATAAATTAAAAACTTGATGGGTGAACAAGGGTAGAATGAGACAGTGGATTTCATGCCACGGATGTCTCGATAGAAGAAAAGTGTTTTCAAAAAGTTAGGGAAAAACTTGCTTTCTGCAAAATAGCCTTGAGCTCCACCAGCCAAATAAGCATATAGGTCATAGAGTTATTCCTCTAAGTGTCCACCATAGTGTCACTTGCTAGTTCCATTTTAAATGGTTCTGACCCACGTTGTTGCAATATATATTTTATTGCAGACTGTCCTGATGATGAGTGAAAGTTTTTACTAAGAGTTTTCGAGTCTTCAACCAACATGCTCGCCTGTGGCACATGATGATGATTGGGGACTCCATGAAGAATAATTTTCCGATGTTTACTCTGTTCACGGCTAGCTTTATGCTATGCAAATTTGTAATGAATATTTTCTAAGTCTGGATCAGCGTTGTAATAAATTGATACTTTGGTGTGATATTACATCGTAACTGTGTGTGCAAACGAATCGATCCAGGCATTTGCGCTATACACAGGTATCTGCCATATTTTAGGTGCAGGTACACTATAGATGGTATCAGGGCACTATGTTGCCTGTAGGTTCGAAAACCCTAGGTTTGGATAGAAATAGGATTTGACCATAGGATTGAAAATCTATTTTATTCACTTTTCTAAAAACAAAACTTTTTCATTTTATCTTCCTCATACTCTCATCTACTATCAACCTTCTGAAAACCTCTTATCTTTTTCTAGATGACCATGTTCTTGTAGTCTAAGTCTGATTCTACTGCTTCATATAGAAAAGTTTCAATTCAACATGAAGTTCTACATGCATGGAAGACCACTGAAGAAACAGGGTTCGGCCAACACTTCTAAGATATCCAAGAAAGTTGAACAAGAACTTGAAGCACTCACGAAGGAGGTAGATTTGACCACCACCTAAATAGAATAACGATATCGTGTTAGTGTATTGATCATATCAACTTGGCTATATGACAATACTAGATTGTTTGTTTGTTGTGAACCTTGTTGCTTGATGTTTGTTAGATGTTGATTGATTATGTTATAGATTGGTTGCCTTGTTTTGTTTTATTGAACTAGGATTACTCCATAGTACAAATAATTCAACTCATTGCTTTCTAAACCAAACAAATGTCTCACCCCAATACCAACACCAATGATTGGCATACAACTATGCGACTACTATTAGAGAACCAGAGTCAGCTAAGGAAGTTGATCAATGACCAACTGCCTAAGATTGATCAAAACCATAGTGATTCTGAAGAGAACCTTATGACCAAACTAAAGGCTGGCAAAACTTGTGAAGAAGCAGGACATACGTCCAAATATTGTTCTGATGAGTGGCCCCATGGTCAACCCAGACGTCCAGTTAAAAGACGCCGCATAAGACGGGTTACTTGCTTCCTGTGTGAAGGAACAAACCATATCCCAATTAAGTGTCAACTTTATCCCCTGGTGCAACAAGCTAGCCAGCAAGCCAAGGAAGTAATGCGACATTCTCTCATGAAGAACCTGGAGGAACAAGGACAAAGGGTTAAATCCAAGAAAGGTCTTAGCCACATAAGATGCTACAAGTGCAAAGATACGGGACACTATGCCAGTGACTGCCCTGAGTGGAAGAAGGATAAATCTCTCCAAGGACCGAGTGGAAAACGTGAGTGTTAAAACTTTCTGTATCCACCACATGCCATTGTAATCTGAATACTTGTAAGCTCTACATCATAGAAACAAACAAGATTAAACAAAGTTCCTAGACTGACCATAAAAATTTCTTTTAAGGGTGGTAGCCACCCAGATAGATTTAAACCCCGTTACCTCAATCCGGAGATCCCAAACCGTCGTTCTTCTGGCCTCCCCAAATCAGAAAATTCATCCCCTGCTAGTTTCCAGTTTCCATGTCAGAAATTTCATTTCTCAAAACATCCCGAGTTATCAGAATCATTCAACCATTTGCTTTGTCTTCCTAGCCTCTCCGAATCTCGGGGACGAGATTCCTTTTAAGGGTGGTAGTCTGTAACTTCCCAATATTTTGGAATGTTAAAAAAATATCACTAAAATTTAAAACTTTTGTTTTGATTAAAATAAAATATTAAAATGCTTAAGAAAACTAACTATAAAAGACTTCAACCAATTAGAAAAGGTCTATTATTTCAAAATTCCCAATGTGTCATTATTTTCAAAAGTTATTTCCAATTAAACATTTCATTATCCATTGTATTTCAAAAACCTTAATATGTAATTTGACAAATGTTTTATAAAGTACAAACCATTTTATTTTAAGTAAATAGTTTACTTATAAGTAATTGATTTCAACCCCTTAGCCTTAGCTATAAATAAATTAAAATAATAATTACAAGTGTTATTTTAAACTATTGAAAACATTTTCTATTTGCCAGAAGATTATTATTTATTTACCTGAGTTCAAAACATAATTTGTATATTACAAGTCTATAGTTTATAACTTAAAACCTCATAGATTTTATAATTACTTAACAACCCAAATAAACATTTCATTAGCTTAAATGATTTTCATTTATTTTCAAAGCATAAAATGACTTTCATGAATATATTTTCTATATAAGAAATGAATTAAATCAAAAATCTTTTCCAAAGTTGTTATAAGGTTTTCAAATGAATTATCATAATATAAAATATAATGGTGCAAAAATTATTTTCAATTAAAAATACATTCATTATATCCCTTTTCATTTCAAATAGTGGTGTTATATTATTTAACGTTGTACTAAAGAAAAAATGATTTAATCTTGGAAAATGAGTTTAAATAACTAAATTTTAAACTTATATAAGTTTTGTATTTTATAAATTTTATTTAGCCAAAACTAAAATTAATTAAGCCATGTTTTCAAATTTGACATAAAGTGTCAAATTTACATTTAATCAATATTTCGAAATTTTGATTTTTGAAAAGTGTTCAAAATATGCACACAACTGGTTTAACACAGAGATATTGTTTTTAGAGATTTTTAGAAATTTATTTGATTTCATTTGGACACTCAAACCAAAAGATATGAAATAAATAAGAAAACAGAAAATATAAAAGATAAACGCAAAAAAAAAAAACAGACCCACTGGGTCGAAGCCCAGCAAGCTTTTTTTTCATGCGCAGCGGCCCAGTTTCCTTTTTTTTCTTTTCTTCTTCTATTTTCCTGCTGGGCCAAATCTTGGCCATGAGGGCCGGTCGTCTTTGTACGTAACGTACGCAACCTGCTTCATGGCTGTTAACTCCTTCTCCTCCTCCCCTAGGGCATTTAAGACCCCGAAACGGCTCAACTTAAACACGAGAATTACTACTCACTTAACCACGATTCCATCCCGGGAATTTATTTCCGAATTCATTGTCTTAAACATGCACATCGACCTCGTGAACCAAATGCCACCCGTAGACATACACATCCCGATCTCCCTCATCAGACCATCTCACAAAATTCCGAGCGCGTCACTTCGTGCCCCTCTGCATCCTCCATCATGTTCATCCTCATACTTTTCCTAAAGGATGCTTATACAGGTCGCACCAACCATGCCAAACTCAGCCCCAAACCGAGTTCATCGTCAGATCTTGTCTTCTACGATGATCCCCTACACAATTCCTTGCACCAGTGGATTCCCCTCATCAAGGCCTTTGTCCAGGACATGGTTTTGCATCAATTCATCACAGTTGGTCGCACCACCACGAAGCCCGAGCAACGTTGCAGCGTTACGCAAGATCCCGACGATCCTGGCGAGGTGAGGCCTTGCCATGCATGATGTCCTACGTGATCTATGTGTCTTCCTGCATTTTTATTTAATTTTTGCCAATTTTCCCGCATGCCAAATCCTCGAGAACACGCTCGACCGAGAGCGTCGTCCGCCGCCGCGACTCCGGTCACGCTGTCCCAGTACGCAATTGATGACGCCGACCACACCATCTCCTTCGTCGTATCAACCGCATCATGGTGTTTGCTTCGTCCGTGTGCACATCTACGACAACTTCATCAACTACTTCCCGGAGGTCGTGTTTGACCGTCAACATCGACCACCTCATCTAACCGCGTCATGTTCTCTCTACGACACCGGCGCTAATCGTTCTTGTCGGTGAGCCTCTCAAAATAGTCTAATCGTATCCGTATAATATTTCTAATGTATTAGATGAGACCACCATGTTATGTCCAAACAAATAATTTTGGCCTTACAAATTTTCCCATGTGTCAAAACCTTTTTATTTTCGGATTTGACTTAGGACAGATTTTAGTCAAAATTTAGAAATTCATATCAATTCAACCGTAACTACGTTTTCAATGTTTTTGTAGTATATGAAATCGTATGAACGTGTAGAAAACAGTGGTATAATAAAAACTTGTATTTTAATCGTGCACTAACTTGTTATTTACAGAAACGTGTAAAACATTGTTTTAGGTATTGATTTAATTCTATAAGTTCAAAATTTGTAAATTAAATATCATTGGAAAGCTCCTGACATGTAGAATACTTTGGTTATGTTGATTTACATTTTTTTGTAGTTTAAATTTATTTAAATTGCAAATGAGCAATTTGAGTAAATTTGGTATATCTTTAATTCTATAAATCCAATTTTTGCAAAATGTCACAAACTATATCTTTTGACCAGTAGTATTGTTTATAAGTTTTGAATAAAATTGTAATTATAGAAAACAATTAAAACTGATGGTAGACCATTTAAAGTGTCTTAACAATGTTTTAAGGTAATTCAATGGTAATTAAAAGCCTTTTAAGACCATTAAGTTTGATTTAAATGTTTTTGACCAAATTAATGTGTGATAAATTTCTATTTAAGACCATCCCATTAAAACCATTATTCATCACATCAATTCTTTTTGCATATTAAATTATGTGATAAAGCTTGACCTAATTAATGTGGAGACTTTGTTTTGTATTTTTGTTTTTGTATGCCTTGTGTTGTGAACTTGTTTGTTTATTTGTTGTGTTATTTCATTGTATAGTTAAACGGAGTGCAACGTTCTTTGTGGAAATGAGTGTGTGAACAACGACATCGTACAAAGGCAAGTGACATACCCCCATAAAAGTCCTATTATTTCTATGCATGAGTAGAGTATTTTCTATAAGCATGTGTAGGATAACATTGCTATGCAAGCCATGATAGACCTCTTTATTTCTGTGTCTAGGTTCCTATGAAATTACTTAGTAGAATAGTGATGCTATGCAAAAACTATTTTGATGAAAAAGATAAAGTCTACTAAGTTTTAATCAAACACCTGGGTGGAAATTGGTTGCTTGGCTGTATGAGTTGAGTGTTGTTCCCAGGGGTTTTACCTGTGGAATATTCACTTGTGGAAGGCCACCCAGGAGCAAAGGAATCTGAAGAACTCCAAGTGAAGATTGCTTCTCGTGCAGCCATTGCCAATATGGGCTCTGGCTTGATCAACTAAGCTGCGTGGACTCTTCCCGGCCTGACAGGTGGTGGTAGAGGATTTGTAGGAGGAGCGCGTCAGGCCAGAGTGGGAGGGAAAATGTTTCTGAAAGATCTCGTCTCATTCTTCTCCTTTCCTTATCACAGATGGTGTGTAAAGGGTAAATTGGGTGGAATGGGTACAATGGTGAACGTGCACAACCTCTGCAGAGTTAAAATCTAAGTACTTAGCCGTGTCCCCGGAAACGGACAATTGAGCAGCTGAACGAGGATGTCAACGGAGGATTCCACCATTCCAACTTATAAATTAAAAACTTGATGGGTGAACAAGGGTAGAATGAGACAGTGGATTTCATGCCACGGATGTCTCGATAGAAGAAAAGTGTTTTCAAAAAGTTAGGGAAAAACTTGCTTTCTGCAAAATAGGCTTGAGCTCCACCAGTCAAATAAGCATATAGGTCATAGAGTTATTCCTCTAAGTGTACACCATAGTGTCACTTGCTAGTTCCATTTTAAATGGTTCTGACCCACGTTGTTGCAATATATATTTTATTGCAGACTGTCCTGATGATGAGTGAAAGTTTTTACTAAGGGTTTTCGAGTCTTCAACCAACATGCTCGCCTGTGGCACATGATGATGATTGGGGACTCCATGAAGAATAATTTTCCGCTGTTTACTCTGTTCACTACTAGCTTTATGCTATGCAAATTTGTAATGAATATTTTCTAAGTCTAGATCAGCGTTGTAATAAATTGATACTTTGTTGTGATATTACATCGTAACTGTGTGTGCAAACGAATCGATCCAGGGATTTGCACTATACACAGGTATCTGCCATATTTTAGGTGCAGGTACACTACAATGATTGATACTGCAAAAATACTAAAGAACCTTTTCTCCGTGCAGACTGCGGCCGCGACTGCTCCTTCTGCAATTCCCGAGTATGACCCCCATGACAAATACATGTAAAGCGGCTGAGAAAAAACTACGAGAGGCACTTGGTGTCCTTACTATCCAGAAGTCGAAACAACCGAAGCCAATGCAGCGCGAAGACTTCATAATCTCAGAGATAGAGCAGGCTAACGAGGGATTGCTCTGTGAGTATCCCCTCTCACCTAAGCCCCGAGCGTTTCCATACTCGGTTCTCCTGTGTACTATGCTTAACTCGCTTATGTTCGCAGGCGTCCAACAAAACGCGAGTGATGAAAGAGCCCGCGTGCAATCACGATTTGTTGGAATTACCAATAGACACCACTGTAGTGTGGGCTGACCAAGCCAAAGCTCGAGTGCTTCTCACTCTTCGGGATCGCGTCGAGCAAGTCCGCGAGTTTGCTACCTCCTGCACCCAAGCGCTGTCCAAAGTGCACGACACTTTATTCCCACTGAATGATCAACCACAAGGCCTAGCTGCTCTGATGACGAAATTTTGACACGACAACGCCATTCGCGACTTTGTTCGACATCAGTTACTTGTTGGGGCGACTGTTGCTCTTGCCTTTGTGGACCTGCACCATCCTCGACTCGACTTGCCCGCTATAGGAGCTGGACTCCCCTGGGAGACTATGCAAGCTGGGCCTGTTGAAATGCAACCACACTACGAAGGGGCAAAAGGACCCACCAACTGTATAGTTGCCCTTGTCGAGCGCAAGACTAGCCTAGAACTGGACCGCTGTACCTTGGGGTCCCCGAAGGAAGAATAGCTGGCCGCGAGCTTTGCCTGACGCCGCTCGACTCCATACTGTTACTTTTATGTTGCCGAGTGCACTTAGTACCCCAACTGTTTTAACGACTGTGTACACTACTAACTGATTTGTCTTTCAATACCGAACTTTGCGAGCGAGAGGTGAACCTGTTTATGCTCTTTTTTTTTACACCAGCCCCCGAGCAGTGGTTGCAACGAGCAGTGGTTGCAACGGGCTGACGAGTCACGAAGAGAAACAAGGCAAAGCCTGAACAACTGTTCAAAGATGAACGTTTTCTTGTATTGCTGACCAATGTATTATTCTATCGCCTGATGCGGTATACTACACTAGTAACAACTACTAGAGAGATATCCTAAAAGAGAACATTCTGTCGTAACCATGAACTTCGCGTAAAACCGGTGCAGGTGAGCCGCGTTCCATGGGTTGTGGGATGGTTCCCCTGTTTCTGCATGGTTCAGTCGGTACGCTCCGCCCCCGACAACCTCTGTAACTACGAAGGGTCCTTCCAACGGGGACGCGAGCTTGTGCACTTTCTTCTGCTTCAGCCGAAGGACCAAGTCGCCCACGGAGAAGGAGCGTGGTCTCAACCGGCGGCTATGATAATTTCTCAAGCTTTGTTGGTACGTGGCCGTTCTGGCCAAGGCGAAATCACGAGTTTCGTCCACAGTGTCAATGCTGTCCTCGAGCGCGCCATCGGAGTCTTCCTCATCGTATACCACCACTCGGGGGGCGTCGAACTTTAAGTCGTAAGGCATAACTGCTTCGGTTCCGTGTACCAGAAAGAAAGGAGTGAATTGTGTGGATCTGTTCGGGGTTGTCCGCAGACTCCAAAGTACGGCCGGCAACTCCTCTGCCCAGGCACCTGCTGCACGCTTGAGTGGGGCTAACAACCTCTTCTTCAATCCGCTGCAAACTAACCCGTTGGCCTTTTCGACCTGATCATTGGACTGCGGGTGCGCAACAGATGCGTACCTGAGCTTGATACCCTGTGAGGTACAGAAGTCCTGGAACTTTATCAGTGATTATACTATTGGGTACGCCAAAGCGAAAGATTATAGACTTGATGAAACTGACTGCGGAAGTTGCAGTGGCATTTGTGACAGGAACTGCTTCAATCAACTTGGTGAACTTGTCGACTGCGACCAGAAGGAGGTATGATCTCCGTGGGATGATTTCTTGAGTGGTTCAACCATGTCTAGTCCCCACTGCGCAAAATGCCAAGCTAACGGGATGGTCTTGAGCTCCGACGCCGGGTCGTGCGGCCTGGTTGCGTATTTCTGGCAGCCAAAACACTTCCGAACCAAGTCCTCTGCATCTCGCATGGCGGTTGGCCAATATAAACCTGCCCTTAAGGCCCTCGCAACGAGTGCCCTGCTGCTCGCATGATGCCCACACGTACCGGCATGTATGTCCATGAGGATCGCCCGTCTGTCCTCTGGTGCTATACACCTCTGCAGTATTCCCGAGATGCTCCGCTTGTACAACTCCTTGTTAATGACTGTGAATGTCTTGGAGCGTCGAGTGATGCGTTTCGCCTCGACTGGATCACTGGGCAACTCCTGACATGTGATATATGACAAAAAAAGGTTTGGTCCAGGACGGCTCGATGAGAAACACTTCGACCGGAGGGATCGAGGTTAATAGATTGCCGGGTTTCTGATCAACCGATACATTTTCACCTTGCTCCTGCGGGATGTCGGTGTCCACTACTAACTCGACCGGACTCTTGATTTTGACTGATCTCTCCTTGATTCTTTCCAGAAAAACTCCAGGCGGGACATACTCCTTTTTGGACCCTATGTTGGCCAGCATATCCGCTTCCTCGTTGCTTTCCCTACCGACGTGACTTAGCTCGCACCCGTCGAAGTTGGCCTCCATGACATTGTACATATCACGGTAAGCCTGCATGTTATCTGCGTTTGCATCGCACTCCTTCATCGTTTGCTGAATCACTAGATTTGAATCGCCATAAATCATCAGTCGAGTTTGAACGGATAGACGTCGCCTAGAGGGAGGGGGGGGGGGGGGTGAATAGGCGATTTAAAAACTTTTTCGAGAAGCCGGATTATCCGGTCCAAGAAAGACCCGGATATTCCGGTATGCTTGATAAAGGCGGAATAAAACTAGAGGTTTACTTTAAGAAGCATACAACCTAGATAAATAAACTAGGCTCACCTATGTGCACCAACAACTTATGCTAAGTAATACAAGTAACAAGGTGATAGCAAGATAGATAACTTCAAGCACGAAGGCTATCACAATGTAAAGTGCATAGGTAAAGAGCTCGGGTATAGAAATAACCGAGGCACACAGAGACGAGGATGTATTCCCGAGTTCCACCCAAAGGTGTACGTCTCGTTTGGAGAGGTGTGCGCAACCACAACAGGTTAGCCGCAACGCCACAAAGGCTCACCTTCTTCTCCTGATGAACTCAACCACAAAAGGTTGCGAGTTCACCTTCCACTATTGATCTCCTTTGGGGCGGAGATCGAATCCCGTACAACACTCTTGAGGCACACACCCACAACTTAATTGGGGGCTCCCAAGTCTTGAGGCACACACCCACAACTTAATTGGGAGCTCTCAAATGACCACAAAAGGTCTTGACCACAAAAGGCCGGCCACAAAAGGCGTCTAGGGTCCAATGACCCAAGAGTAACAACCTCACAAGTATCATCACCACGAATCCTCGTGGAGGGCTCAAACCGATGCAAATGCAATGGCAAGAGCACAGAAAGTGCTCAAGTCCTTCACTCTCAAATTCCAACAAAGCAACAAATGCTTATGGGGGAATAAGAGAGGAAGAACAAATGAAACCACAAAGGAGTCAAATCCTTCACTCCCAAATCCCACCAAAAGCAACTAATGCTTATGCGGGGAGAAGAGAAGAAGAACAAAGGAGAAGAACCACAAAGGAACTCCAAGATCTAGACCCACTAGGTTCCCCTCACTTAGAGGAGAGATGGATTGGTGGAAAGGTGGATCTAGATCTCCTCTCTCTTTTCCCTCAAGAAATAGCAAGAATCATTGGAGGGATTGAGAGATCTCAAAGCTTTGGAGATCAACAATGGAGGAGGAGAGAGAGCACCAAAACTTGGGAACCATTGGGGAAGATGACCCCTTAAATAGGTTCCCAACAAATCTGCCTGTTGGGAGCAGTTTTTCCCACTCGGGCCGGAAGTTCCGGGCTTACCCCGGAACTTCCGGACCCCCCAAACACCCCAAAACGCGCCCAGGAAGTGTTCTCTGGTCAAACCGGAAGTTTGGGCGGAAGTTTGGCCGGAACTTTCCGGCCGGCCGGAACTTCCGCCCCTGACAGAAACGTCAACACGAAAACGATGATATCTTGACCATACGAACTCCGTTTTCGATGATTTTTGGCTCGCTGGAATCACCACGAAGAGCTCTATAAGATCATGCAGAGAAACATCATAGTCCGACAAGTGAGGTTAAAACCAAATGGGGAAATGAAAGATCTCTAGATAAAAGAATAACCGATAAAACCTCAAACATAAAAAACGCAACAAGTTTTCCAAAGTAAAACCGTCTTCGATGAACTAGAGCTTGACATGGAGATGAACCAAGCTCTAATTCCTCACAAGGATAAAAGTCAAATAAGAACCAAGAAATATGATATGCCAAATATGCAAAGGTTTGAGCTCTCCACAACGATGCGATCAAGTTACTCACTTGAGAGCCCCTCTTGATAGTACGCCTATCTATCCTATAGCCCTATCAAGATCATGTCTTTGCCTTTGAGCATTCCACTTGAGTTAGATGATGACTATATTGATCTCTTCAAGTGGTTCATCTTTCTTGATTGCGCGTCCAAGCACATGCTTGATGAAAACTTCTCCAAATAGTCCCCCATACCCATAATGGGAGAGTCTCGCTAGGCTCCGTCTTCATGTATCCATAGTAAGCTCCAAGCATAGGATCTTTTCAAGAAATCTACTCTTGGACTTGCACCACTCATCTTTTCTTCACTAAGATGATGTCTTAAATCCTCAAGACATACTTGCAATAAGCTTCACTCAACACATGAGCTTCAAGAGTCCAACACATGAACTCCACAATTCCATGGACATGATCTTAATGATATCTCAATGCAAACATTAGTTCATAGAGATTGTCATTCAATTACCAAAACCACACATGAGGGAAAATGCTCTTTCAATCTCCCCATTTTGGTAATCGATAACAATTTCTTTTGAGAGGGTTTATAATATGAAATTTAACGAACAAGAATGGTTGCACTAACATCAAATACTTTAAAGGTATGTGATGTTAGTTCATCCACATATATAGACCAAACTCCCCCATAATTTATGCACGTGTGTATGAACATGAATTCATTGCATATATTATCGACCATTACCGATGGTGGAGTTTCCACTATATATAAAACCAAGCAACGAATGCAAAGGCAAGGAAGACAAATACTTAAGAATAAACCAAAGTACAAATCCAATTTCATACAACCCTCCAAAACTTCTCCCCCATTGGCAACGATTGCCGAAATGGGCGAAAAGCTTTGGAAAGGTAACATAATAAGACCTCCTTCATGATTTATGCATTTCTCATGATATGAGTGAAATCAAATGCACTTATCCAATGACGAATAGATGAAGGGGATCAAACTGTATCGAGGATCCAAAAATTGCACAAGAAAGATATCAACTGAAATCCACTGGAAGGATACCAATTGCAAAGGGGGAAAACATTCACAAAGAAGCAAGCAATCAAGGGATCCAAAAACCAATTGAGCACAAGAAGATGTTATGATAAGATCAACCAAGTGTTCTAAAAATTAAGAGAGAACTCCCCAAGGTACATGCACAATGAAAAGATTTGTATTTCAATATGGTGTGCATAACATGGAATCCTCACTCCCTCCTAGATAATTTTGAACACAAACAAATGTTGAGCAACAAGAAAAAGAAAGGGAAAACAAAGACTTGCTCAACCGGGAAAGGATGGGTGTGATATGGAAATACAATTTAGAGACTAAACAAGGATGAGCCTAAGAAACACCATAGTTTTTCAAATTATGAGGCACATAGTGCATATCATGTATTTCACATACAAGCACACCAAAGAGGATACATCAAATAGGATCACAAGCTTATTGAGAGGCAATGTTATACCAATAGAAAAACAAATCTTGTGCCTTTTAGAGATCACCAAAGAATCAAGAAAGAAATAAAATGTGATCACTAAAGATTTTGAATACCAATTAAATATGTAACTACCTTCATGTGTATAAATTTCTAAGTAGACACTAAGTCCACAAAGAAACATGCACACACAATGTAGATACAAGGTAAAGAACATGGTATCCAAGAGGAAGTTATAAGTACACCGATAAGATTTTGCTTAAAAGCAAAGCACATAGCTCAAATTATTCTTAGAGGGTATAGATGAACTTCCAACACCAAGTTCTCAAAGCATCACAAATACCCACATAGGATAAGTGATAGTTGGGATACTTCAAGACACAAAACAAATATCACATAAGGCAAATGATTTATGAGAATTCATCAATATTGCACATGAGAGACTTTGAAATGAATTTGCTAGATTAACATATTGGGGATCGGTGAATCATGAAGATGATTATATAAATCCCCTTGATGTGTAATCATCCCGGCTTACTCACATTAGCAATGAAGATATTTTTAAAGAAACTTTACAAAAACCATATCAAACGCAACTTAGATAAACTCATGCCAAAGAACAACCTACACAAGGTTGAGAGCTAGAAGTATATGCATGAGTTAGATACTTGTTACCGAGATAGCATTGACGGTGTAGAAGATGAGAGTTCACAATCATCCAAGCTTGACTCCAAGAAGCACATGGTGAAGACATCTTCTTTAAAAAGAGGCAAGCTTCCAATGCATCTCCCATGTACCTAAAACAAATCAAGTACACTATGGTACCCAAACTAATTGGGTCCAAAGTAGTTAGACCAACTACAATACATAGGACAAACTCCACATAAATATGTGCATATTGATATGAAATAGAATTTCATGCACATCTTAGTCATTTAGGATTTGATGGAGTTTATCCTATATATTGGATCAAGGAAAGTAAGCATGCCACAAGATATACAAATAGTAAATATGCATGCACAAAACTTTCAAGAACCAAACGAGATACAATTTG
The DNA here is from genome assembly GCA_026929855.1 of Poa annua. Classification (NCBI taxonomy): domain Eukaryota; kingdom Viridiplantae; phylum Streptophyta; class Magnoliopsida; order Poales; family Poaceae; genus Poa; species Poa annua. The sequence continues at coordinate 10,310,057 of CM049429.1, read as the reverse complement.
GACAAAACACCAACTAAATCAAGAAGCTACACAAAAGTGTGGCAAGAGAAGGATTTGTCCTCATTGTATCAAAGACTCAAACCAACACATGATTGGAGAAACCAATATGAAAATATATCAAATGAAAACAAGGTCAAGGCTAAACCAATGAGCATAAGAAATAAAACAAGCAAACATGCTCGAAGGTTTCATCTCATCCAAGAAGGTACACTAAGAACCGTGGGATGAGATAGCCAACTCCACAAAGAGGAGTAAGATTTCAACAAATAAACCAAGCCCTCTACAATTTTCATGATGGCACAAAGTACCAAGACGAAAAATGTTTGTCTTTCAAAGAGACATGTCATCGGGATCAAAAACCAATTGAAGATAACTAATATTCAATAACGTATAGGATTGCTCCCCCAAGATTAGTGCATTACTTATGATCTTGTATTTGAATACAAAATGCACACAAATGATATCATCACTCTCCATATATATTGTTAAAGCATTAATCATGTTCAAGAAGAGCAATAAGATACCAAACCAATTTAAAGAATAGTGTTCTAAGGATAATAGAGTAGCTTCCCCATGATTAGTGCATTATTTGAGATCTTGTATGTAAATACAAAATGCACACAAGTGGGATCATTACCCTCCATATATCCTTTTGAGCACAAAGTTCAAGAAAAGCAATAAGACCCGATAACAATTAAAAAGGATGATGTTCTACTCAATGTAGGATAGCTCCCCCAAGTATGGTGCATTACTTAGAATAAAGTCTTCGAATGTAAATACAAAACAATGGGTTCCTTGCTTTTCCTAACTCAAGAAAGCACAACACAAATTATGAGTAGAGCAACAAAAGGATACAAATGAAGCAAAGAGGACAAAAGGATGGTTAAACCAAAACAAACTTGGCGACAGAATACTACAACTTAAGAACAATAGCCAATGTAAATATGATCAATAAATTTACCACAAATATAATTATCACTTGTCAAAGACAATGATTGTATGGAGACATTTCTCGATGGTATATGACATATATGTATTAAAGATCATATTAACAAAACATAAGCATGTGGCAAAAGATAAGAATTGAAAAACATGCTTATATAGAGATTCTTGATGACTTCACATATTCAATGATCATACTTAAGCATCAAGAAACTCTCTCACAAACAAGATACCGAAATATGGGCGAACAAAATGCATTTAAGCAAACATGGAACTTGTGTAACATCCCAGAACTTAGGGTCCAGAAATAGAGTGGACACAGGAGTGTGCATTGCATTCATGCATCAGAAAATCCGGATAATTTTCGCGCATTTAACTATCAAAACAATAAGTGATTGAAATTTCACTTGAGTTGGTGGAATTGAAGTAGATCACCAACTTGAGCGTTATTAACTTCGAGATGATCTTGGCTTAAAACTTATTTAGGGGTAAAGAGATACACGATGAGAGGTTACACTAAAGAAAACAAAACTTGTTACATCAACACAATATTTAGGAGTTAATGACCAAAACAACTATTCGTAGTTATTCTCTGATCATCTATTCTTATCAATTGTGCTAGACATATTGCTAGTACATGGAAACCATGACATTCTTGGAGACCAATTGAATTACCTAAAGCTTAACTTAGATCTTCCACTTTTATCTTGACATCATATTTCCTTATCTCCCAATCTTCTCGAAGGCATCAACAAGAGAAGATATCGAGAAGGGAAGAAATACAACAAGAAGACATAGAGAAGCATTCATTTGATGGACATAGAGGTGTTATGCCAATCTATCATGAAGAATTGGAAACTCTTTCATCTTCAACCATCTTTATTAATTTCTCAGGAAATGGTATGACATTACAATGTTAGTGTGATATAGAAATAGGTTGATAACAAGCTTTGCAACCTTGTTGACAACTCGTTTTGGTATGCACATACAATGGAGTGCCATATACACATGAATAGTAGGATAGATCATCCAGTACATCAAGTTCTTGGATGTCATAAAATACACATACATTCATATACCACCAACTCAAGAAAGTTGGTTTTGGTTAAATTGATTTGTCCTCACCACAAGGGTGAGACAAGTGATGTTGGAAATTCAATACAGGACAAGAAGAACTTGTCTTGAATATCTACTTCTTGTTCAAAAGGATCAATGCCAAAGTAAAGTCACATATGGATTTATGGTGTTTCTCCAAGGGGATCTTAACCAAAGAGAAAGTAATGTCAAATAATAAGTGTATATAATCAATATACATATCTCAGAGTCACATGTATCATCTTCCATGACCATGTGAATCTGTATATCTACCACCAGAAAATAATTTATAAACATAAATAATGCCATAGAAATAACTTTCCCTATGGTTATAATGCACCATAAAAATGATTTAGTGGAAGCAACAAAATATAACAAAATGGAATATTCATGTTCACATATACTCTTTGAAACAAAATCTCAAATCAATTGAAAATTTGGAAATAACAAATTCCAAATTAAATGATAGCATAGGAAATATTCTCATATTTCTAAATGCATCCTAGAAATTTAATCAAGTGTAAGTTATAAATTTCAATGAAAGGGAAATACCTAAATATGTCCAGATAAAATAATTCAAAAATATACCTAGCAATAAAATTATATCAAGAAATGAAAATTATATCAAGGAAATAAGCATTTTATCTCAATTATAAAGTTTTCAGGACTCAACTGTAAGTTCCAGAATCAAAATCAGGTCCAAAACCTTAAACAGGGGCCTATTTCAACTGTTTCTGTAGTTTCCCGGAAACCCAGGGGGTTTTCTGCAAAAAGGCTTTAAACGTTTTCTTCTACCTCCGGCCAGAAAGCAGAGGAGCTCGTGTCGCTGCCGCTGTGCTGCCGTGCCCCTCTTCCCTTCACCTCGCGCATGGATAAGGAGGCCGAGCGCCGTCCTCGTCCCTATCCTCTCACTCGCTCTCATCCTCTCCTCTTCCTCTCTCTCTAATCCTCTCCAACCCCTAACCGTAGCTTTCGGCCGCCGCCGTGGATCGTCGATTACCGGCGTTGGAGGCCTCCCCTTGCTGTGCTAAGTATCTGGGAAGCTTCGTACTGACGCCCTCTTCGTCCTCCGCAAGCTACACATCCAGGGGAGCCCGGGAGGTCGAGAATTACATAATCTTTTCCAACTCCGGCCGCCGACGCCGCGGATGAGTTCGCCGCCGTCAGACCACCTCCTGCTTCACCGAGCCTCGCATCGCACTCAGGGTGAGCTTGTGCACCTCCCTGCATCATCCGTTCATCCCAATTCGTATTGAGTTTGTGGCCCGACGTCAGCTGAGCGCCGCCGCCGCAGTTTTGCTCGCCGCGGGCGAATCCGGTGACCATTTGGTCATCCGGGCAGCTCGGTAGACTCGCCCTTAAGCCCTCCTTTGAGTAAGATGAGATTTCATCTCGAATTCATGCGGCATCAGTCGAATTCGTGCTCAACCGAGCCGGATTCCAGTCGCTGACGTCACATGACGTCAGCATCCTAATTTAAATAATTTCTGGTAATTAAATTAGAAACGGATGAGTGTATGACATGTGGGACCTCATGTCAGACTTTTATTATTTTGGTAAATCATTTCTGTAAATATTAAAATTATGACAGGTGGGCCCAACTTTATTTAATAATTATAGAAATTGATTTAAATTGAATAAACTTTGTAAATTCATAACTAAATCATTTTAAATCAGAAAAATATAATCTTTATACCAAAATGTCAGAAAAATAAAATCTATATTTTTCTATCATTCTTATTTGTGTTTGAATAAAATTGTAACATAATAACATTTGAAATACAAACCACAGAATTTGTTTTTAAAATATGAAGTTATTTTGAAATGCTACTCTGAATGCATTTCAAACTTCATTTAAAATTGTCTCACATGCTTAGCTTTCAATTTTAAAATGTGTTTTCATTATAACATGTATTATTATTATTTCAATAATTTTATTTTAATATCATATTTTATTTAAGAAAATAATTAAAAAGGTATTATTTTCATAAATTTAAAAATAAGTTATAAACTTGTAAAGGATGATCTACTACTACTTGGTATTCATTTCAAATAAATAAAATCAATAACATCTGAAAACTACTCAGATCCACTTTGTACGAATGGTCCACTTATTTCATGTATTACTTACTTCTTGTTTGTTTATAATTTGGTAAAGTGAAAATCATTAACAAACACCTAATGAATAGATAACACTATGGTAGTTTGTAACTTGTTATATTCCAAACATAAATCATTCATCCACAAGAAACAATTCTAAGTTTAGAAGTAAGTGCTTAACTGAAATAAAATCGTGTTGCAATGTCTTGGGTAAAACACACAAAGAAGAATAATGTTATAATCTTTCTATTAACCATGTGATATAGTATCAGCAATGTTAGACATTATTTATGTTCTTCAAAAGTTATTCTTTTTGCCATCTTGTAATATAACACTAGTTCCCTACTTAATTAAAGTTGATACAAGTTTTCTACCAACATTAAATGAACACAACCGAAAGCAACCATTGAGTGTTTATATGTGGTTTTACGTTACTCTTAAGCTTAATATGATACATGAACATTAATGTTAAACAAATCATCTTGCTTGTGAAGTAAAATTGAAGACCAAACAACTCTAAATGAAAACACCCAACTCAAACAAACTACAATCTCCGAGAGTGAGATACGGGGTACTTTGCGATGCACCTCATACTTATGCATTAATCATGCTGCTTCTTTAAACATTAGTCTTTACCGGACCAATGATGTTGTTTCCAGATTTCTTGGAGTTTATATTATATCGAAGACCCTGGCTGCATAATCTTGCAGTCAAAAAGGCAAGTTCATTCCTTTTATACATGTCCTATTGAAGTATTTGTTAAGAAACTATTTTCAAAATGTTAGTATTGCATATCACACAAAAAGGGCATAAAACTTATTTTATAATAATATGACTATGGTTACCCACCAGTGAGGTGGTAATCCCATATGGCTGGCAGATGGGACCACGGTAAAAATGTTGTGGTGGAGGTTCCATTTGCACGGGAAAGTATCACCTAGGACTTAACAACCAATGTCGCCAGTGATTCTTGCGCCGAATATTACGCGCAACCATAAGATTTGGAATGGGACGGAGAAGTCAGTTGTACCCTTTTCCTCTCGTACACCAACGGGTGACTAGATCAAAGTCGGGCGGTGTGTAAATCCGCTGAGCTTGAGGTGACCAGGATAATAACCTCACCTTCGGGTTGTGGCTTCTAGCATCTATTGAAGGTTGGCTTCAGGACTAGGTTGGGATGGCGCCCACGAATCAGCAAGTTGTAGGTTGGGATGGTTCCCACTAGCTTGCAACTGAAGTAATGGGGGGTGTGCGGGGATGGTGGAAAGGCGTAGTGATTGGCTTGGATTACTGACTGGGCCCCACACCAAGGAAGTGTGTATGGGAAAGTACGCCCGGTTGTGCAACAAGGTCTTGATCTCTTATGGGTAAAGCAGCGCACCTCTGCAGAGTGTATGAATGTGACATGTTACTCCACGTTCCAGGACAGAACGACGAACGCAGCAGGAAAGGAGGCTCCTCAAAGCCCTAGCCCTGTGACTCCTGACGAGCATAGTCTTCAGAATAAAAGCAACCCTTTTAAAGAAATGTTTTCGAAAACTTGTATTAGCCTACGACAATCCTTTGTCTGTGGCTGTAATTATGCATCAAACTTCCCACCTTGCATAATGAACTTGCTGGGTAACGCTGTTACTCACCCTTGCCTCTTAAACCCCTTCTTAGACATGAAGAGCTACGAAAAGGCAACATTGGAGGATAAACTCAAGATACCACAGAAGACAACTACATCGAGTTGAAGCAGTTGAAGGAAGACGGAGGACAAATGAAGGCGTAGTCTAGAAGAGGACAGATTCCTAGTCATAGAACCTATCTCTGTAGGCGTTGCTATAGCGCAACCGCAAGCCTAGCCGTATTAGCAGTAGGCTTAGTATAGATCAGTTCCTCCGAGATTTTCCATTTGATGTTCTTTTGTTAGGGCCTTGCCTCATTGTTTCGAGGAGGTTCTATAGATCTGTTGTTTTGGATCTTCTGTTTGTAATCAATAGTCATGCCTTGGACCTGCGATGTTTCTGTTGTACCACTCTGATGACGTAACACTGGTGGGCAGTGATCCATTGGTGCTATGTCAACGACTATAGCATACTACACCATGCAGTGGTATGCTGGGTCACCACAACTTGTTTGAGTACCATGCCACCTAGGAACATGATAATCACAAATATCAACTCTAGGTGACACTACCTCACATGTTCACATTTTCTAGGCTTGTAATATGCACATAGCTTATTACTCCCCCATAATGTGATAATCCATTTTTTTAACAAGAGGCAAAAGAAATCCAACAAGAGATAATTAATGGACATTAGAATTTGAATTTCTCGTGAGTAAGACTTACCACAATGAGAGTAGATAATACTGAAATATCACTACTAAGTGGTATTCCTCATGAATACACATTTTAGGCTGGTGAGTTACCAAAAAGCACATCACTCCCCCAAAATGGGATAGTCCATTAAAATCCCTAAAAGAGCCAATTAAGATAAAAACAAATAGACAAGAGGCTCAAACATACATGGTGTGCAAACCAACCTACACAAGCTTGATTACTCAACATAAGTAAGTAGAGTGCACAACACATATGAAACACTAGTAAGGCACAAAACCAAACACATGCAAGGGTGCAAGTAACTTTCAATGAGTACATATGAAGTAAATACAAGTTACCGCAAGGAGGAGCATTGGGTATATGCTAAGACAATATAATCCAATTGACTTGACTTGAGAGAATATGAGTGATGAAGATCCCTTAATTCTTCATTGATGTAGTCAAGTCTCCAATGTCCTCCGCTTATACCTATTGATCAAGTTTTAGCTTGTTGGTCCCCAACCAAGTTGGGTCCTAAGAGGTTAGTCACAATAGGCTTGGCAACCCAAATGGTTCTTTTCTTGACACCACTTTGAGTACCAATAACTTTGGTAGACACATTGCCAACCTTATCCTTCCAAAGAGAATGAACATTATCAATAGTAGGAGGGTTGGATAAGGTACCATGAGTGCATGAAGAAGCAAAGTGATCCTTCCCACGACATTTGTAGCAAAGGCGGCTTTTACCTTTGTTCTTGGGAAGGGAAGGTTCTTCAACTTGGGAAGCTTGAGTTTGGACTTGAGGTTGCTTCCCTTGTTGCTTCTTACTAGGAGGCTTCTTCTTCAAAGGGCAATATCTCACATGGTGCCCTTCAACCTTGCACTTGAAGCACACAATCCTGGCCGAATCAATAACTTGTTCTTGGCCTTTCTTCTTGATGAACTTGTGCTTCATCTTGTTCTTGGACTTGTTCTTGTTGTTGGAGTTGAATCCAAGTCCACTTTTGTCATGAGGAAGTTGTTGCACTCTCAACATGTTGTCGAGGGTGGACTTCCCTTCATGACACTTCTTCAAGTCTTTCTTCAAGGAAGTGACTTGTGCCTTGAGCTCTTTGAGTTCCTCTACATGGTTAGTTTCAACACATATACTAGAGGAAGTAGTAGCTACATTGTTAGAGCAACAAGGCAAGGAAAGTAATTTATCACAAGATTTAGCAATAGTATGTGATGTGAAATTACTAGTACTACCACAATGCAATAAAGCATTGCAAGTAGAAGTTGTGCTAGTGTCCACAAGAGGCTCACAAGATTTTACCTTCGTAGTGACCGCCTCATGAGCTAACTTTAGCCTAGCATGGGATGCTAGAAGATCCTCATTAGAGCTTGAAAGCTTTTCATGATTTTCTTCCAATATCTCATACTTGCTAGTTAGCAAATCAAGTTGAGCCCTTAGCTCAACATTCTCCTTTAAAATAGATGCTTCACATGAAGTGGAGTTAGTAGCACAAGCATCATTCATGATAGAGATGGAAGAAGACATCATGACAAGCTCATTGTTTAACTTAGCATTTTCTTTACTAAGCACATTACATTTAGCAATAGCATGTTCATGTTTCTTAGTGAGTTTAGCAATTTTGAAGTTTTGAGACTCCATGATAGTTTCAAGTTGCTCTTGAAGGTGAGCATTAGTTTCTTGTTCATCTTCTAGAGATGATTGAAGAGATACCTTTTCATAGGCATCTTCTCTCTCAGTCTCACCTTTTAGCTCAAGAACATGCTCAAGCTCACATATACGGCTCATAAGAGAGCCAAAGTGTTTCTTGCCAACTCCTTGCAAGTTAGTCATGAAATGATCAAAAGCAATAATTTCTTGTTTGATTTCAAGACTAGTATCATCATCAACATCATCACCATGAGATATATTGAAGTGCACAGTAGGAGATACCTTAAACTCCTTAGCCATAAGGCAAACGTGAGTAATGGATGAAGACGGTGAAGAGGCACTTGAAGCACCATTGAGGTCCATGTCTTGTTCCAACAATTGTTGGGATTCCTCTACATTGTTAGCCAAACAAGTACTCGAGGAAATAGAAACATTTTGATCATGGCAACAAGACAAGGAAAGCATATCATCATGAGATTTAGTTAAGCAACTACTACATGATATGCATGAAGGGGATCGTGTGCAGAAAACAATAATTTTCCTAGCAACGATATCCTTAAACTAGCCAAGATCTATTCTATGCAGATATAGTAGTACGAACGGAGATCGGAATACATACCCTTGTAGACCGAAAGCGGGGATTACGTTCCCGCACAAACGTTGTCGATGAAGACCGACGAAGCCGACCTCAAGGTCGTGTAGAGGAAGCAGGCCTCCGAGTACCGCTAGCGCAGCACCTCGCAGGGAGTCGCACACGTACGGTGGAGACGACGCCTCCGAAGCTCCAGTCCAGGACGAGCAGCGGAAGACTTGGACCGGAATACCAGCAACGCGGCAGCGGGCTATGGTGGAGGAGATCCCCGACTCCTCTTGCTCGGCGCGGCTCCGACTTGGGAACCACGAGATCGAGAGAGAAATCAGGAATTAATTGGTGAATTAAAAGGCTGGGGGTGCCCCTTCTTATATAGGCTTCCAAGGGGAGCCAACCTTGCCAGCCAGGCAATGTGGGACTAACCCCCCACAGCCTGGTTCGGCCAAGGGAGTGCGCCGGCCCCCTGGTGGGCCCCTTGTGGCCCACCTAGGCCGGCCCTCCTGGCCCCCACCGAATTCCCCTAGGGAATTTTCCCCTCTTGGGCCTTCTTTCGTCCGGAAGGCCCATTTAGGGAAATCTGCCTTAATAAATTCGAAAATAAATATATAAAATCATATTTGCATATTAATAACACTAATTAATATCAAACATAATATATATAATATTTCCTAGCTCCGAAAACTCTTTCGGTGCTGCCCGATCTCCATCGGACCTCTCCCGGGACGCTCCCGGTGATCTCCTTCCTTTCCGGTTGTCTTGTCGAAACCCCTTAAGTGTGTTACCCTAGCGGTTCGATATAATATCAGGTATGATCAAGACTCCTCAATGATCAACGACTAACTCGTAGGCCTGGACCCCCTGAATTAATCCCTGAGATATAACGAATGACTTTCATCTATCAAACCTGAACGTGAAGTCTTAGACTTTTGCCATAGCGATACTTAGCACGTCCGAGTGTCGTTCCATAGATATCTCCATACCTAATCCCGACCTCGTTACCGACGACGCTATCTTCTACTCGTTCATGATCTCATGTCTCCGTGACTTAGTCACATGCTTGCAAGCTCATTAGACATGATCTCACCTAGTGGGCCCGAGAGTATCTATCCTGCTATGCGGATTGGCAAATCCCGCTCTTGACCCCTCGTCTCAATATTCCTTTCCAATACCCAAAAGTATCACCGTTATTGTCATACTAAATAAGATACGACGTTTGGTGCAATCAAAGTTTCTTCGGGGAATATCGATAAGAGTTCATCTCACGGTCAAAGGTGTAATGACTATGTTCTCCAAATCTGGGTATGTCCATCACATCGCTCTCTTGCGATATGACTCTCATTGCCGACCGGCGCCATGCCCCATGACCGGGAAACCTCGATCATCAATCGCGCAACGAAACTAGTCTTAGTAGAGGCTACTAGGGACCTGGTTGTTTGTGTATCACACCCGCATTAATGTTTCCGCTTAATACGGTTCTAGCATGACACAAAAACATATTATGAACAAACGAGATATGATAACACTTTATTAATTGCCTCTAGGGCATATCTCCTTCAATGCAAGGACTATCAACACTAGCATTTATGACATTTGGAGTGCTAGAGGTGTTTAAGTCCAAAGATAGAGCATTGCAATAAGATGGGTGTGAAGTATAGTCAATAGTGGATTCACCATCAAGCATGCAATTTCTATCACCACTCACCATATCATTACCTTGTGGCAAGCCACATGTAGGTGAAGTGGAGGAAGACGTGAGCTCATCACGACCGTGAAGGGGTTACGGTGCAGAAAACAAAAAAAAATTCTAGCGAACGGAACCCTAACTAGCCAGGATCTATCTATCTAATACATGCGATAACGGTGGCGGAACGGGTTACATTACCTCCATGTAGACCGATAGCGGGGATTACGCTCCCGCACAAGCGTTGACGATGAAGTCGTATGTAGCCGACCTCGAGGTCGCGGAGAACTTGCCGCGATGTCGAAGCCGATGACGCTGGGGTGTCGAGGATGATCTGCGTCGACGGGCGTCGGGCGGAAGAAGGCAGAGCGCCAGCACCAGGGCTGGTGCGCCGGCAGCAGAGGGGGGAGGCGTGGCGGCTGCAGGGGGCGAGACGACGTCGCCCAAGCTCCTCAAGAGAGATGCCTCCGAGCACTCACAAACATACGGAGCTTAGCGACAACCCCCGGTTATTCAGATCCAGCTGAAATCGCAGGGGTAGATCTTATCTGGAATCCCGCAGAGCAACGACGCTCTGCGGTATGGCTTAGGTGGAGAGAGACCCCTTTCCTCAGCTCGGCGCGGCTCCAAATTGGGAACCACGAGATCGAGAGAGAAATTGGGAATTAATTGGATTTTCCTATGAATTAAATCAATTAATATGCCTTGGTATATAAAGGGGGAAGGGGGTGTGCCAACCCCCTTGGCTCCCCCATGTGGGACTAAAGGAGGAGAGGGGAGGGGGGGTTCGGCCAAACCCCCCTTGGGCTTTCCCACTCCTAGTCCAACTCGGACTAGGAGGCCCAAGCCTCCCTTTCCTTGTGGGGTGCGGTTTCCCCTCTTGGGCCCTCTTAGGGCCCATGTAGGTGGGAGCCCCCTTTTTCCTTTATTTAATTAATATTAAATTAATATAAAAATCCCATTAATTCATAATTAATATATTTATATATAATTCAATATCCCGTGACTCCGAAACTATTTCGGAACCACCCGAACAACTTTCGGACATTCCCGGAACCATTCCATACCTCCCCGGAACTCCTTCCGGACCACCGGAACTCTTTCCGGATCATTTCTCTCTCTCCAACAAACTCCTATAAAATTCCAGAACCTATCTCATAGCGTCGCTAAGACCTTAAGTTTGTTACGCTACGGTTCAAGAACACTCCAGACATGGTCGAGACACTCCGCTCACCAATGATCGTCAGGGATACCTGGAAATATATGACGACCCCTGTGTATTCCACGAATATCGTCGTTGAACCATAAATATGATATTCATTCCCTTTGTCTCTGCGATTCTACCTTGTCCGAGATATGATCGTAGACACACTGATGCCTTTGTTGTATCTCGTTACCGATGAAGGTTATTAACTCGTCTGTGATATTACATATTCATGACCTAGTCATAAGCTGCGCAGCTATATAGATGCAACATCACCGAGTGGGCCCAGAGTATCTTTCCATTACAAGAATGAACAAATCCCGCTCTTGATCCTTACGTCTTGATGCTCTTTCGGAATACCCAAGATGGACACCGTTATAGTCATGCTATATAAGACACAACGTTTGATGCTCTCAAAGTACCCCTACGAAGCATTAATAAGTACGGTCTCACGGTCTAAGGAATAAGCTATCATATTCTTATCTATTGCAAATGACAAACATTGTAATACGATCTTATTGCAATACTTTGCGTATGTCCACCACCTTATTCAACTAACAAGATGACCCCATTGTCAACCGACGTCATTGTCCTTGATCGGGAATCTCGATCAACTGTTGCCCAATGGACTAGCTCATATAGAGGCTTGCTAGGGACCTGGTTGTCTATGTATCACACGTGTATTAATAATTCCGATTAATACAGTTATAGCATAATACACAAACCTATTATAAACTTATGAGATAATGCAATAAATACTACTTATTTATTTGCCTCTAGGGCATATCTCCTTCAGTCTCCCACTTGCACTAGAGTACAAATAAACTAGCTGCATTTTACTTTATCAGAATCCCTTATCAAATAAGAATCATTTGATAATGCTTACTTGTGGAAAAGTGTCACTACACAATCCATGATTGTACATGCTCTTGCGATTCACTAACATCAACTTGCTTGATATCACCATGTTGTCTAACAACATATATGCAAATACCGTAACTAAGTGAGACTCCTGTTTCCCAGCGCTTACTCTGATTATACTAACCAGATAACTGCCCTGAAAAACGCACTCAGTCTTATAGAGCCCCTTGTAACAATTACAAACTCGCGATATCTACATACATTCACACCAATGTAGAAAACTTGACATTCAAATGTCAATCCCTTAACTAACGCACTTCTACTTCCAGTAAATTCCAAATTTACTTTCATAACTGCTCTTATTCCAAGAACATCGGTTATATTTCATCGAGCAGACAATATGGTTTATGTATGATGTCTAATATTACATAATAGACCCACATGTCATACAACCATTACTTTCATGCATCATTAATCTTAATGATCAATTGGATTTCAAAGGACCATCCTTTTGATTCTATTCTGACTCCTCAGATATAATCCAAAACAACTCGACTAACTATTTAAAATTCCCGTTCTATTTCAAAATAGACACTAACTTTCAAATAGTTTCACAACTTCATCCTATTCTATTGGTACAGTTTCACAATGTGTTAACTACACAAAATGAATTCGACTCCCACTCAAATTATGTCTCCACTTATTTGACAACACGAGCTCCTACTCAAAACATGTTATCCACATATTTGAGTTCCTAAGCTCCCACTCAAAAATATGTTCTTCACATATTTCTCCTGAGTGAACTAACTATGACTCCCACTTAAATCGACATCTTGGTTAAACCAAAATCATTGATCTACTATCAATTCGAATTTAACACAAACTCCAGTATTACATTAATACAAATCCCTCAGACTTCAAGCATGTCTACACAAATGTAGTCAACAAATTTGATCTTGTCCAAGACACATTTCTTGACAAGACATGCCATCGCGTCTTTCTTATGGTCACATTTCTCATATAATACTTTATATGACGATTAAACAATCTTATTCCTCTAATAAGAATTGCAGCAACAATTACTCTCTTAATCCTTTTAAATGTAACTTGGATTTCCAGGCTGAAAAAGCCTTTGTTCGTATTCCGATATTTTCTCAACTTTCTTTGTATTCATAAAGTGCACCTTGATCTGTCAACAAGATCTGAAATACTTAATACAGTGCTGTGACCTGACAGCAATATTAAATATAACAACATTATATTTAGAAGTTTCTTTCATGAAAATATTATGATCTTTATGAAGAGGATTGCAAGCAGAAAACAATTTTCTAGTCTCCCTCACTCTTAATCACCAAATTTTCATTAGCAGACATATACTCTTTGGAACACCTTCCAACATATGTCTGACACTTTATTTCAAGCTTCTAATTCCAATCCATAAACCATAATTCAAAAAGTCATCTTTTCTCGGAATTACATATACAACAAACTGAACTTTGTTTCTAATTGGTTTTGCAATACATTCTCATCCAATGCGAGCAATCTACAAAGAACCACTCATGTATATTCCGAATTATCGCAAAATCATATACATGTCGACACTACTGTCGATCCTACGAATTCTCGTTGAGAAAAATATATATTTTCTAAAGTGGACATTGACTATAATGTTTCGAACATATTAGGAGATTCTAAGACTGATTCTGACAGACCACACTTTATTTAAAATAGAGCATGATTATAATTCCCCACATATCACTATATATGACATTATAATTTTGTGAAGCAAATTTCCACAAGTCTCTTGCGCTGAAATCATAATTCAAAAACACTGTCCTTTGATCGAATTTTGTGAATACAATGTTCACTAATGTTTCTTCTGAAAAACCCCATTTGATCTATTATCAAATTAATCTCAGACTCCATAATTTATCGGGCAAATACTCGTATTTACCAAAATCATGGAAGAATTCGGATCAAGTAGTAAACACCATTAATTAATCATTAAAAATGACACTCAATTAATTTCCGCTAGTATTGCAACTTCAATAGCTCAATCAACTCAGCACTCAAAATACTTAAATGGACCAAAACATCCATTACTTCTTTCATTGCTTTTATGACTAAACTCGACGGTGTTTTGTTCTAGTAATAGAACTCTTATTCATAGGACACGCTATTTTATCATTTCTACAATTATGAATACTTATCATACAATCAATGTAACTGAGATGTGGAATCTTTATTCATAAGATAAAACAACTGACTTGTTCCATAACATAAAACAACTGAACTTGTCTTATTACATGAATAACTTTGTCTTGCAACAATCAAGACACACACACTCGCTCACTATTACAAAAGATCGTATCAAAAACTATTAATGATAACTATGATAACTTGAGGGCGTGAACACCAAAAGGCCATCAACTACTTGACTACCAGCTTCAGCGCCAGGTCACATCAAACTGTGCCGCATATATGTGATAATCAGGACCTGTTTCACAAACAGAACAAGTATCAAATACTTCATCATATACCAAGGGCGAATTCATAATTCTGCATATATCAAATATATACCTGTAGCATCGAAGATCTCTCCTTCGATGGAATCAACCTTCAGAGACTGGAACTCACGTATGAACTTGTAGAAGTTCATGTCGTTGGCTTTCAAAATGTACTTGCGCACATGCTTCTCATAGCTAGGAGGTAGAGATATCAGGACAGTCCGAATGGCACAAGAATCTGCCATCCACTAATCGAAGACCATCGTCAGCTGGAAGTAGATGTCATACAATCTCTTCAAATGTGTCTTCAGACAGGTATTCTCCTCCATGTGAATGGTCTGGAACATTCTAAGCTGCCTGAATTGCTCACGCTTTAATTCATCTCCGAAGTGAGTCTTTATCGCATCCATCATGACGCTTGGCTCCTTGCGTCGAAACATCTCTTTCAACTCGGGTGCCAGGCATACGGTCATGGTGATCTCCACTTCAATGAATATGTCTCGACGCCTACGGAAATCATCTTCCTCCTCCTCGCTTGCCGAATCTCCTGGTCCTCCTCCTAACGGTTCATCGAGAACATATAGAATGTTGTTGTGTTCGAGAATGTTTCTAAAACCCCTGTACCATCTGATGAAGTTGGACCCGTCGGCTTCTAATGTAGCATCCAGGCTCTTGAGGAAGTAACCGAAGTATAGTTGCGTAGTCTACAGATGTGATCGCAAAAGAGGTAAGGTTAAGTTTATAATATGTAGGTGAGTTTTAGTTCTATAATCTCATTATCAAAAAACACACCACACCAAGAATATTATCCCTAAAAATAATAATGGCGATTACACGACCCTCATCCACCACACTACCCCCGATCATCACGGCCGGCAGCACAGTTTCAAAGGTGGACATAACATGTCGATCACAACAACTCTGTGACTCGTGCTCGATCTTTCGATCTTCCCGTCTTCCGAGGCCATACATCTGAGTATGCTAGGCTCGCCAATCAAACCTCGAAGACCTGCGCGTGCAACATGGCTTACACCCACTGTATGCGAACGACGAGATGTGTGACACCCGATCATCACGGCCTGCCTCATAACGTAGAACTTTCTTGGTGGTGCGCAACGAGGGAGAACACAATTTTGGTATTTGTTTAGGGATCATCCTATTTATGATGCTACCGTTGTATATCTAGCATATAAGCAATCAATAGGATGCACACACAACATCACACAATAATGATGCAATGAAGTGTGATGTGTCATGGTCGATGCGCCTGGACCTTCATGGCGCCATGTGCCTGGCCCCCGGCGCCCCGGCATGGCTCCGAGTCTACAGAGCCCTCCATTGCCTCCGACAGTGCGAGTAATATCAAAACTTACCGTAACCATGTCACATAAAATAACGCCTCTGCAAAACAAAGTTAGACGCCTCTAGCTTTATTTAGTTTTGCAAGTTTTACGTGGCAAATAGGCTTATTCGTAAGAGAATCGCTTCCCTACCTACGAACTTTGTACCACAACGTCGATCGTATAATTGCATGTTTAAGCATCCCTTTCGGGCCCTCCATTGAAAATGCTTTGCCGACTAGAGAGAGAGAAACAGACACCCGCCAGCCACAGATACGGTGCAAGCCGTATGTCAGTAGTGGAACCAGTCTCGCGTAAGCGTACGCGTAAAGTCGGTCCGGGCCGCTTCATCAACTCAATACCGAAGGCATCGCAAGTGCACGCTAGAGGGTAGCAAATATAATAAAGACGCCCTCATTCAACATGAGTTCTAACCGTACCAGCAGTACTACGCATAGATCGGCTCTGATACCACTGAAGGGGTTACGGTGCAGAAAACAATAATTTTTCTAGCGAACGGAACCCTAACTAGCCAGGATCTATCTATCTAGTACATGCGATAACGGTGGCGGAACGGGTTACATTACCTCCATGTAGACCGATAGCGGGGATTACGCTCCCGCACAAGCGTTGACGATGAAGTCAAACGTAGACGACCTCGAGGTCGCGGAGAACTTGCCGCGATGTCGAAGCCGATGACGCTGGGGTGTCGAGGATGATCTGCGTCGACGGGCGTCGGGCGGAAGAAGGCAGAGCGCCAGCATCAGGGCTGGTGCGCCGGCAGCAGAGGGGGGAGGCGCGGCGGCTGCAGGGGGCGAGACGACGTCGCCCAAGCTCCTCAAGAGAGATGCCTCCGAGCACTCACAAACATACGGAGCTTAGCGACAACCCCCGGTCATTCAGATCCAGCTGAAATCGCAGGGGTAGATCTTATCTGGAATCCCGCAGAGCAACGACGCTCTGCGGTATGGCTTAGGTGGAGAGAGACCCCTTTCCTCAGCTCGGCGCGGCTCCAAATTGGGAACCACGAGATCGAGAGAGAAATTGGGAATTAATTGGATTTTCCTATGAATTAAATCAATTAATATGCCTTGGTATATAAAGGGGGAAGGGGGTGTGCCAACCCCCTTGGCTCCCCCATGTGGGACTAAAGGAGGAGAGGGGAGGGGGGGTTCGGCCGAACCCCCCTTGGGCTTTCCCACTCCTAGTCCAACTCGGACTAGGAGGCCCAAGCCTCCCTTTCCTTGTGGGGTGCGGTTTCCCCTCTTGGGCCCTCTTAGGGCCCATGTAGGTGGGAGCCCCCTTTTTCCTTTATTTATTTAATATTAAATTAATATAAAAATCCCATTAATTCATAATTAATATATTTATATATAATTCAATATCCCGTGACTCCGAAACTATTTCGGAACCACCCGAACAACTTTCGAACATTCCCGGAACCATTCCATACCTCCCCGGAACTCCTTCCGGACCACCGGAACTCTTTCCGGATCATTTCTCTCTCTCCAACAAACTCCTATAAAATTCCAGAACCTATCTCATAGCGTCGCTAAGACCTTAAGTTTGTTACGCTACGGTTCAAGAACACTCCAGACATGGTCGAGACACTCCGCTCACCAATGATCGTCAGGGATACCTGGAAATATATGACGACCCCTGTGTATTCCACGAATATCGTCGTTGAACCATAAATATGATATTCATTCCCTTTGTCTCTGCGATACTACCTTGTCAGAGATATGATCGTAGACACACCGATGCCTTTGTTGTATCTCGTTACCGACGAAGGTTATTAACTCGTCTGTGATATTACATCTCCATGACCTAGTCATAAGTTGCGCAGCTATATAGATGCAACATCACCGAGTGGGCCCAGAGTATCTTTCCATTACAAGAATGAACAAATCCCGCTCTTGATCCTTACGTCTTGATGCTCTTTCGGAATACCCAAGATGGACACCGTTATAGTCATGCTATATAAGACACAACGTTTGATGCTCTCAAAGTACCCCTACGAAGCATTAATAAGTACGGTCTCACGGTCTAAGGAATAAGCTATCATATTCTTATCTATTGCAAATGACAAACATAGTAATACGATCTTATTGCAATACTTAGCGTATGTCCACCACCTTATTCAACTAACAAGATGACCCCATTGTCAACCGACGTCATTGTCCTTGATCGGGAATCTCGATCAACTGTTGCCCAATGGACTAGCTCATATAGAGGCTTGCTAGGGACCTGGTTGTCTATGTATCACACGTGTATTAATAATTCCGATTAATACAGTTATAGCATAATACACAAACCTATTATAAACTTATGAGATAATGCAATAAATACTACTTATTTATTTGCCTCTAGGGCATATCTCCTTCAGACCGGATGTGGAAGGAGGACAATCATCCATGAAAATGTTGGACACCTCATATATATCTTGAAGTTTTGTCCATAATTCATGAGCGCTCCGCAAAGGCATGATTGACGCAAGAACTACATCACTCAAAGCACATATAAGACCATTAGATGCTAGAGTATCGAGATAAGAGTTTTTCTCATCCTCTAAAGATAATTCGTGTGAATCCTTTGGAGGAGAAAAACCCATATCTACAATACTCTCTAAATTTGAACCCATGTCTCTAAAAAGATTAAGCATGCGAATTTTCCAAACATCATAATTTGTGCCATCGAATCTATAAGTGGGATTGTGCACTAGATCTCTAAACGACGTCTTTATCTCTAGGCGGTTAGTCCTAATAATGAGATAACCTGGCTCTGATACCAATTGAACGGATAGACGTCGCCTAGAGGGGGGGGGGGGTGAATAGGCGATTTAAAAACTTTTTCGAGAAGCCGGATTATCCGGTCCAAGAAAGACCCGGATATTCCGGTATGCTTGATAAAGGCGGAATAAAACTAGAGGTTAACTTTAAGAAGCATACAACCTAGATAAATAAACTATGCTCACCTATGTGCACCAACAACTTATGCTAAGCAATACAAGTAACAAGGTGATAGCAAGATAGATAACTTCAAGCACGAAGGCTATAACAATGTAAAGTGCATAGGTAAAGAGCTCGGGTATAGAAATAACCGAGGCACGCAGAGACGAGGATGTATTCCCGAGTTCCACCCAAAGGTGTATGTCTCGTTTGGAGAGGTGTGCGCAACCACAACAGGTTAGCCGCAACGCCACAAAGGCTCACCTTCTTCTCCTGATGAACTCAACCACAAAAGGTTGCGAGTTCACCTTCCACTATTGATCTCCTTTGGGGCGGAGATCGAATCCCGTACAACACTCTTGAGGCACACACCCACAACTTAACTGGGGGCTCTCAAATGACCACAAAAGGTCTTGACCACAAAAGGCGTTTAGGGTCCAATGACCCAAGAGTAACAAGCTCACAAGTATCACCACCACGAATCCTCGTGGAGGGCTCAAACCGATGCAAATGCAATGGCAAGAGCACACAAAGTGCTCAAGTCCTTCACTCTATTCCAACAAAGCAACAAATGCTTATGGGTGAATAAGAGAGGAAGAACAAAGGAAACCACAAAGGAGTCAAATCCTTCACTCCCAAATCCCACCAAAAGCAACTAATGCTTATGGGGGGAGAAGAGAGGAAGAACAAAGGAGAAGAACAACAAAGGAACTCCAAGATCTAGACCCACTAGGTTCCCCTCACTTAGAGAAGAGATGGATTGGTGGAAAGGTGGATCTAGATCTCCTCTCTCTTTTCCCTCAAAAAATAGCAAGAATCATTGGAGGGATTGAGAGATCTCAAAGCTTTGGAGATCAACAATGGAGGAGGAGAGAGAGCAGTTTGCCAACAAATCTGCCCGTTGGGGACAGTTTTTCCCACTCGGGCCGGAACTTCCGGACCCCCCAAAAACCCCACGGAACCGATAAAACCTCAAACATCAAAAACGCAATAAGTTTTCCAAAGTAAAACCGTTTTCGATGAACTAGAGCTTGACATGGAGATGAACCAAACTCTAATTCCTCACAAGGATAAAAGTCAAATAAGAACCAAGAAATATGATATGCCAAATATGCAAAGGTTTGAGCTCTCCACAACGATGCGATCAAGTTACTCACTTGAGAGCCCCTCTTGATAGTACGCCTATCTATCCTATAGCCCTATCAAAATCATGTCTTTGCCTTTGAGCATTCCACTTGAGTTAGATGATGACTATATTGATCTCTTCAAGTGGTTCATCTTTCTTGATTGCGCATCCAAGCACATGCTTGATGAAAACTTCTCCAAATAGTCCCCCATACCAATAATGGGAGAGTCTTGCTAGGCTCCGTCTTCATGAATCCATAGTAAGCTCCAAGCATAGGATCTTTTCAAGAAAGCTTCTCTTGGACTTGCACCACTCATCTTTTCTTCACTAAGATGATGTCTTAAATCCTCAAGACATACTTGCAATAAGCTTCACTCAACACATGAGCTTCAAGAGTCCAACACATGAACTCCACAATTCCATGGACATGATCTATAATGATATCTCAATGCAAACATTAGTCCATAGAGATTGTCATTCAATTACCAAAACCACACATGAGGGAAAATGCTCTTTCAGAGTTGCTCCGCAAGCTTTGGCCATGCGCATGCCATGCAATAGCGCCTCATACTCAGCCTCATTATTTGTGGCTCGCTTAAAGTCCATCTGCAGTACATATCTCAGTTTGTCTCCTTTGGGTGAAGTTAAGATGACTCCGGCTCCTGCACCCTCGAATCGTTTTGACCCGTCGAAATACATGGTCCAAGAATTGGACAAGTCCGGGACGTGTGGCAACTGAGCCTCTATCCAGTCGGTTGTGAAATCTGGCAGAACCTGGGCTTTGCTTGCCTTGGGGTGCCGATAAGTGATGTCTCTGGGACCAAGTTCGATACTCCACTTGGCGACTCACCCAGCCGCCATGGAGTTGTTGAGAATATCGGACAATGGTGCGTTGCTCACCACCACTATCGGGTGCTCTGCGAAATAGTGTGCGACTTTGCGACTCGACATAAACACGCCATATGCCAGCTTCTGGTAGTGCGGGTACCGCTCCTTGGCTAGAGTGAGAACCTCACTGAGGTAATACACCGGTCTCTGAACTGGCTACGTCTTCCCTTCCTCCGGCCTTTTGACTACGAGAACCGTGTTGACCACCCTGTTGATGGCGGCTATGTAGAGATACAAAGTTTCCTGCTCCCGGGGCGCCACGAGTATGGGAGGGTTTGTGAGCATCCGCTTCAACTCCATGAACGCCACTCGCGCCTCTGTTGTCCACTCGAATTTGTCAGCTTTTTTCATTAACTGGTAAAAGGCAGGGCCTTCTCACCCATCCTACTGATGAATCTGCTTAGAGCTGCCACCCTTCCTGCGAGTCCTTGGACCTCACGGAGCTTTATCGGCTCTGGCATTTGCAAGAGATCTTGAATTTTTTCGGGATTGGCCTCGATGCCCCTGGCGGACACGAGATAACCCAATATCTGCCCTGATGGCACCCCGAACACGCACTTGGTGGGGTTGAGTTTGATTCTATACTTGTTGAGGGCTGCGAAAGTTTCCCTCAAGTCATCTATGAGAGTTCTTGTTTCTTTGGTCTTGACCACTATGTCATCGATGTACACCTGAATATTTCGGTCGATTTGTTCCCTCAAGCAGTTCTGCATCATCCGCTGATAAGTAGCTCCTGCATTCTTGAGCCCGAAGGTCATCTTGATGTAACAATATACACCGTGAGGGGTGATAAAAGCTGTCTTTTCCTCATCCTACTTCTTCATCTGAATTTGCTGGTAACCCGAGTAAGCGTCGAGGAAAGACAGACGCTCGCACCCCGCCATCGAGTCCACGATATGATCAATTCGAGGCAGGGGGAAATGATCTTTGGGGTAGCACTTGTTGAGCGACGTGAAGTCGATGCACATTCGCCCATATTTAACTCATTTTTTGGTACGAGTACTGGGTTTGCAACCCAATCTGACTTTTTCAACTCTCGGATGAACTTGGCATCTAGTAATATGTCGATTTCGGACCCGACTGTCGCACGCTTTGGCTCTGACAGCCTTCGCATGGTTTGCTTGACTGGCTTGGTGCCTGGATAAATTTGCAAGGCATGCTCGGCAAGTTCACTGGGTACACCTGGCATATCAGTAGGGTGCCAGGCGAAAATTTCCCAGTTCTCGCGGAAGAACTCGACAAGCGCGCCTTCCTATGATTCATCTAGACTGGACGACACGGGGACTGTCTTGTCATTGTCCGCCGGGTGAACCCTATGGGCCCTCGTGTCATTTTTGGCACTGAACGGATTTTCGGGAGCAGGTTTCTTGGCCTCGGGAAACACTGTGCGATCATTATCCAATGCAATTTCTGCAAGCTGCTCTTGCGCACCGAAAGACTCGGAAATCCTGCTGAATTACCTACCGCAGTCGTCTGAACGCCGGAAATCGCCACGGACTGTGATGACTCCTTTTGGTCCAGGTAGTTTGAGAATAAGGTATGCGTAGTGTGGTACGGCCATAAACCTGGCAAACATTGGTCGCCCTAGGATTATGTGATACTGAGAAGGCCAGTCGACGACCTCGATCTCGACACTTTCCTTTCTGAAGTGGTCCTCGTCTCCCAGAACGACCTCGAGCCATAAAGAACCCAGAGGGTATACTGCCTTGCCCGGCACTATGTCGTGGAATGTGTTTTCAGACTGCTTTAAATTGTCTGCGAAAACGATGTTGATGCCATTGCCCCCATCCATAAACACTTTGCTTATTCTGAACGCTCCAATCAAAGCTTGAATGACAAGAGGTGCGTGGCCTGGACGCACGACTCGCAACGGGTGATCCGCACGAGTGAAGCCGATTGGAGTTTCTGAGCCTTGTAGGTACTCTGGGACTGCTGGCGGTGCTGCAATAGCCAAATGAACTTGGCGACTGATAAGCTTCTGACATCTGTTAGATGGTCGTCCTTTCTGTATCACGTACATTGCCCCCCTGGTTTACGGGTACTGATCTCAGGGTGCCCCCAGGTTTTCCTGCTGCCGGTTTTCCTGGACTATTCCTGCGACTTGCCCTGACGGCGGTGGCGGCAACGCTGCGTGTGCGGGCAGAGTCGGATTTGCCGTGGCATTACGCCGTATCTCAGCCTGCATTGCGATGAAGTCACGGCAGTTTTTTAGTATGTGAGTTGCACGCAAATTGCCGAAATCGTCCTTGAACAGGTGTAGTCTGCACGGGTCGTTGAGCTGCTGGGCCGGTGATCGATAGGGTCTCTCGAACCGGGCTCCCGTTGCTTGAAATCACGTCTTCTGTTGGCCTCTTCTCGATTTATGTCGAGAAAGCTTCCGTCCTCCCGCTCTTCGCGCGAGTTCTCCCCCTGCTGGGTGCCTCGATTTGCCCGGTTATCCTGAAACCCTGCCGCAACTTGCTCAACTCCGTCCACTCCCCTGCACGGCCTTAGCCTGATTCTTCTATCAAAACGGACGTGGCGTCCGTTGATGCCCTGTTGGCGATCGGCTTCTGGCGATGGCACTCTGTCGTTCCTTACTGAGTCTTCCCCGTCCGCCCATTTATTGGCTATTTCCATGAGGTGCGCAATTGACTTGGGATCTTCCCGACTTAGGGCTTCCTGCAGGTCATTGCGCCCGACTCCTTGTATGAACGCGAATATGGCGTTGTCCTCCGAGATGTTTGCGCCTGAGTTTTTCATGGTATTCCAGCGCTGAATGTACTCGCGCAGTGTTTCGCCAGGTTTTTGCTTGCAAGCCCGAAGCTGCTGAAAAGATGCGGGTCGCTTGAACGTGGAAGAAAAGTTTCTCTTGAAGTCACTACAAAAAGCTTCACATGTACCATACGAACTGCGTGGTAGTCCTCTAAGCCATGCACGGGCTGACCCCGTTAACATTAGCTGGATATACTACATGGCAGTCGTATTCTCTCGCTGACATGCTACTGCCGTTGTGTAATCTTCTAACCATGTTGATGGCTCTTGACTGCCATCATACTTGGGAGTTTCTGAAGTTAGTTTGAATCTTTTTGGCATGCGAGTTTCCCGTACCGCCAGAGTGAAGCACACCGCATCGCATGGCTCGACATCAGATTTCGACTCTGAACTGCTATGACTGGAACCTGGAGTGCGACTACGATGCCTATGCTGGTGTCGGCGCCTGTTTATTACCCGTTGAGTGATTACATCTCTTGCATCGAAACCCTCCTCTTCATAATCATGCTCAAAAGTAGCAGCATGCATCTGCTGCCGTCGTTCCTCTCTACTATGCCTGCGCTCTTCTCTCTCGCGGCGATGTCGAGTGGACCGCTCTTCTTCGGTCTCTTCTCTGTCTCGACTGCTCCGATTTCGCTGCATGGACCTGCTCCGCTCCAAGTCTTCCCGATCCCACTCGTCGCGGTGACGGCGCCTGGACTTGTTACCATCTGGCTCGCCCTGAGCACCTTCCTCTTGTCACTGACTGCCGCGTCAGGTGTTACTGTCGGGAGTCGACTGATCGACTGGTCTGCTACCGTCTGCACAGGTGCCTGTACCAGGAAGGTTCTGACCAGGGCTGCTCCCTGGTCGGCCTTCCGGGGAGGCGACTGGTACAAAAGCTGAACCCACATGCCCTAAGGCCTCGATCTGAGCTCGGTGAAGAGCGTGTCGCGGGTCATCCTGGAGAGGCATGGTGGACCTGAGATAAGTTGCTATAGAAGCTACGGCTGCTGCTGTGGTTTTAGGGATGGGAATACCGTCGTCCGCGATAGTCATGAACTTCTGCCTGACGTTACTCAAATTCTTCCTAGCCCCGGGTAACCTGGACCTAGTCCTTACATGCTCCTTTGTGCCCGGCTCCGCACCAGTCGACTGCGAGGATGAATAAGCTAGTATCCTTGAACTAAGTGAGTCGGCTCTGGCCTGCCTTTCGTTGAGGGTGTTCTGCAACTCAACTAACTCAAGGTTTTTCTTGTTTAATAGATACTGGTATGCCAATAAATCCTCCCTGGCGGAGTCGATGGGTAGCAATGCGCCTCTGTTAACATTATCCTCCAACCTGGTGGCCATCTCCTCTGTGATTTCTAGATCCTCACTTGCCATCCGTACCATGATAGGGTATTGAGTGCCCTGGGGCGCCGGGTGCGGTGAAGGCGTGGCACCTGGAGTTGCATCCACCGTGCATACTTGGATAACCTTCTGACTGCGCTCGCTGCGCCCTCTGCAACTGTACTCGCGCTTACTATCCACGGACGAACCCCCATTGCGGAGTATTAATGCATCTTGGGAAGCGACACAGTCAGAACAATAACACGCCACGCCTAACTCCTTGACGGACACGAACGGGTTTATAGTGCTCGAAGATGAAACGGGCGTGGATTTGGTTGTTGTCGATGACGCGGGAATCGAAACTCCCGTTAGTGACGCAGATGCGATCTTGACTGTTGATGAAGACGCGGGAGTCG
Source organism: Poa annua (assembly GCA_026929855.1). Classification (NCBI taxonomy): domain Eukaryota; kingdom Viridiplantae; phylum Streptophyta; class Magnoliopsida; order Poales; family Poaceae; genus Poa; species Poa annua. The sequence continues at coordinate 10,284,324 of CM049429.1, read as the reverse complement.
AGGATCCCGCGGGTGACGCAGATGCGATCTTGACTGTTGATGAAGACGAGGGAGTCGAGGATCCCGCGGGTGACGCATATGCGATCTTGACGCCCATGTTTGCCGATTGGACTGGGCTTGCCACATGGAGAGTTCCCCATTGGTTGACCAGGAAACGGAAGCTGCCAAAGGTCAGATCCATACCTGAGTATACATGCGCGAACGCTGATCGCTCCGCAGCCGAGTGCGGGACGAACTCGAAGGTCCCGAGCGTGTACGGCTTCCTTAGATCCAGAGATTCTCGTGACGGCCCTGCCGCTGCTGCTGCTGATGGAGCCGCCGACTCCGTTGATCCAACAGCCTTCTTTCCCACAGACGGCGCCAATTGACGAGGGATTAACTCGACAAGTCCCATGGTGATGTACCTAGGGTTGTATCAATAGGAAGAGTATATGGGTATTGGCGAACTCGGACGGCTGACGAGCAAAGAATTGCTCGTCCAATCTATATTATCAATCTCACAATAAGGTTACAGGGGTTCCCGGCGAGTCGATGTCTCGCTAGGGTTTGGGTATCTTCGATTGGACGTGGTCTTTCTCCTCCCTCCTGGCCCATATATAGGGATTCAGATCTCAGGAGTTCGGATACGACTAGAATTACATGTATTAATTACCCAAGTTGGTACGAAAAACCCCCTAACTTGTTCCATACTCTTACTACTAAAAAGCACTTCGTCTTCTTCTTTACACAGGCCAACAACTGGGCCTTACATGAAAACAACCTTTAATACAGCCCGCTGGGGGTACCCATCGGGTACAACCACATCAGTGAATTAAAATTTGACACGGTGATGCACAATTTGATGGCCTTTCGGTATTCTTGTATTTAAGCTTTATGATACTTCTTTATAGCTAATTTGTTTTATTTTATTTTATTGTGCTTGTTTGCATACAGTCGTAGATGTGCTAGCATTGTCTAGCCTTGCTGTCAGTAAGTTTCTCGTTGTTTATTTGAATTGATGGTCTTGCTCTATAATTATTTGATTTTCTCTTACTGATGTTGTGAGTTGGTTTGGTTAGAGTTTTCTTAAGTATTGATGTAGTTAGTAGTGTGAGAGAAAACTTTTCATCCATATTATTCTGAGCTTATAAGTGACCAAAGAAAAGTATTCAATTTGGTAGTTTATTTAATGACGATGTTTTGTTTCATTGGAAGATCGGTACAACATTGGTTTGATGAGTAAGATTGATCGGCGTGATGTGGTGGAATGTGGCAATAAACTTATCTTTTAATATATTCTTGATATAAGTTGAATTAGTTGGATGATGGTGTGAGTATTCTCTAAATATTCATTAATTAAATTTAAAAAACTATTTGCTGTTAAGTGGTGCGCACCCCTTATACATGGCACATGTCCTTTTGCTTAAATCTTGAATGAAACCTGCTCATTCACTATTGCTAATTTGTTGCTAATGCACCGACAAATCATTTTATGTCGCATCTCAATTTTCCAAACATTTCAAGATGGCAGTGTGGCGGTTTGGTCAGGTGGGACATCCCTATTTTGTTTGCCGTCTGCAAAGCTATGTATAAGCAAAATACATGCCCATATCAATGCTCACTAGATATCGGGTTACCCATGGATATCGAGCAGATAAAAATACCTCAATTATCACCAGTAACTTTGCAATTATACATCAACAAGGAAACAAAAATCAAAACACTACTCCACTAGGCTATTTTAGGAAGCTATGTCAGTGTGGGTATTGTGTTGATAGAGTTGGACTATGATTTGGGTCGTGCTTTTTGATTTTGGGGCCAAGATCAACGCATGAGATTTGAGGTCCATTAGTGTGAGTAGACATTATATACCAGTCCGAGTATTTAAGAATATCCATCTCATAAAATCTCCACCCAGATTTAAACCATGAGTTTTTGGGTCGGTTCGATGAAATGTATGGGCACGACAAACTTTATCACACTCATGCCCGCCGAGCTAGATATCCACGAGTTGCCCGCCGAGCTAGATCCATGTGTCCATGATTAAAATTATCATTATGCAGAAAAGTGAAATGCACCAACATATTTTAACAAAGTGCTATGATTGTTAGGGTTCATACCCTTCACACCAGAACCGCAACATCCCCAACTATTTAAAAATACATTATAAATTCAAAAAAATAACCATGTATGTCAAATCGTAGAAGAATCAAGAACTGGATATTGATTAGAAAAAAACATGATAGTACGCTTACTTATGTTTAATTTAATTAGTCATTGAGATAAAAAATGCCATTGAAATTTTAGTTATATCACGGCTTGCAGGCAGATTTACATCATGTAATTGTCTTATTCAATTGTACATAAAAGACATGAAAAATAACTTCTCGTGTGAGTTCCATTATTCAATGAAAAAAAATGTCTCTTCTGTTCATGGAGGGCCTAATTCATCATTACTCTATTATTATTAACATGAAAATTTCTTTTCTATTTTATTGTCATTTCTTCTAATAATATACTCCATAAAAAAACCTGGCCCTTCGAGAAAATGGAAAATATGTGTGAAATCAAAGCCAAATCCAGAAGCGAAGGAAAATAGAAGCAACAGTAGCAGCGTTCATGGTCATCGCCGCCGCCGCCCCGGTGACCGGCGCCGTGCCGCCGCCTTACCCGAAAACGAAGAACGGAACCCTGGGTACAGCGCCACCACTCACGGCCACAAGAAGGCACCTCCTACTGGCCTCCGCCGCATCCGCCCTCCCCACGGCGGCCGCCTCCGCCGCCGCCGCTCGGTTCACCGAGATCCCCAGCTCCGGCGGCGTGAAGGCCCTGGAGCTTCGGGAGGGTTCCGGCGACGTCCCGGCCGACGGAGACCAGGTGAACGCGCTGTAATTTTTGCACAATTTAGGCTTATTACCAGCACCATTTCTCCCTATTAACCAAGTTTACACCGTGAAAACTGAAACTGTTCTAGTCTTCTACTCCGTTGTCCATCCTAAGTTGTCATGATAAAGAACAAGACTGTAGTTTTCTTCTTATTATCAATATATATACAAATTACTGCTGGGATTTCTTACATATAAAGTATGTAACGCAGTAATTTTTGTAGCTTGAACCTTGAATGATATTTTTATACTTGAATGATGCTAATTTTCTGGCGGATGCAAAAATGTTCTTATGGTTCCTTCTTTGAAAATAAATGTTCTTATGGTTCCCTACCTGTTTGAAGGTTGCAATTCACTACTATGGGAGACTGGCTGCAAAGCAAGGATGGCGCTTCGACTCAACCTATGATCACAAGGACGCTACCGGTGATCCAATACCTTTTGTCTTTACCGTCGGGTCCGGAAAGGTGATATGAGAGTTCCACTGGGCTTCCTTGCAGAAATTAGTGAGCGCATCTCATGGAGCTGATACAACACTACGTCATGTTATTTGAGTTTGTTTGGTGGAAGTTTGAGGCTACAACATATCAGATCTTTTCTGCTATTGCAGCTAATGAGCTTGATATTTGCTTTGCCTTTTTTGTGATGATTACATTCACTGCTATTTTTATAAACTATTGTACTTGCTACAAGCATGCCTAAGTAATGATTACGACATGGAGTTCTAGTGGCTAAATAACAAGGAGGGCCAAGTACATTGAGCAAGGGTAGTGAGGGTAGTGCCTGTTTGATTTATTGCACCTACACTTGTTATTTCCTGGATTATAATCTGTTAAGGGTAGTGAGGGTAGCACCATCATGGTATTTGTTGGTAAATTTTTGGTATCTAATTCTATTCAAATTCTAGCCAAATAGCAAAACTTTAACCTGAAATATACCTCTTCGAAAGATGCGCTATCTGAAAATTAGCTTCATATCCATTGAATACACCCTAAAACAAGTTTCTATTGTTACCCGTCAAAAAAAAAGTTTCTATTGTTATGGCTCTAGATATTTCCTAGGGATTATTGAGATCACTATTAGTCTTGATGCAATTCTCTCGTTCATTTGATGTTCCAATCAGTACACTTCTTGGGATGTAATACTTTTCAGCTTGATAAAATCACAAAATTGCCATAACTTAATTCGTGAGCCTGCAGGTTATACCTGGTATTGAAGCAGCAGTTAAGTCGATGAGAGTCGGTGGACTTCGCCGTGTGATAATTCCGCCATCACAAGGATACCAAAACACATCACAAGAACCAATTCCTCCTAATGTAACTTCCGATCTATCTGAACTCCAGAGTTTAACATTTATTGTCTTATTTTTTTCATGCTCGTTTGGAGTTTCTCCAATCTTGCAATTCCTACTTTCCAACTTGTTTGTTTCTGCTGCATGTGTCATGCATTCAGATATGCCTTCTCCTAGAAGGCTATCATTGATTTAATATTTTATTATCCTCATGCATATCGATGTGCTTAATTGAGATAAGGCCCACTTGAATCTCTGAATTATGTATTATGTATAATTGACAGGGCATCTTGGAGGTACTAAATTTGCTGTGTTGTTTCATGTGCAGTTCTTTGATCGGCAGAGATTATTCACTACTATATTCAACCCGACACGCCTGGCAAACGGCGAGGGTTCCACTCTTGGTACTGTCATATTCGACATTGAGCTAATCAGCATAAGGCAGCATACATAACCACTGTTCTTTTCAAGGCTCCAGGCCGATCACCGCCGTAGTTGAAATCTTTTCGCAATGCACACACTTCGGTCTCGAAGAAACTCTGAGCTAGGGCCTGATCTCGATATTGTTAATCCTTCTGAAGATGTAGTATATCTAAAATGTAGCTTAACTTTCTAGTTAAGCAATCTCGGTTGTACAGATACAGATCGTACGGTACAGAAAGAAAAAGGGGTGATAAGTAAGTCAACTGAGTACACTTCCATCTCACTATTTTGTGTCAGCTCATACCTCAATACATGTGGGTATGACCACTGTACATGTGGGTATTTTGTATTCCTCTATTTTTAGCATACACTGATACACAAGGATCTTCTTTTTTTTGTCAACTGACTGGTGGTAGTTGCTTCTGAAGAACAGAGTATCCCATTAGATCACAGAGCTTCTTTAGTAGAACAAATGGTGTCTGTATTTGATGATACACTCGTAGCCATATATAGTTAGCAGGGTCCTTTCTCCGAAGCTGCGAGAATCATGATTAAGATTCTGCTTAGTGTACACCATGTGAAGTTGAGCACCTCTGTCCCCGACTCCCCGTGGTTTATGACTCGCGAGTCCCTGTTTTTTTCTGAAAAGGAAGAGTGGATGGTCAATTGCTTTGTACCATAGTTAGCCATGTTCGTTTATATTTACTCTCTCGTGCTTACCATTTACTCCATTCCAGAATAATGGATGTTCTAGTTCTATCTGAGGTCAAACTTCTCTAAGTTGACCAAAGTTGTACGAAAATGTGTTAATAATCACAATGTCAGATATATATAGTACACAAATTTGTTATATGATTATGGTAATAAAACAAAATACAAATAAATGTTGATTTTTTATTAGAAAACTTGGTCAAAATGAAATTACTTTGACTTAGGACAAATTAGAATATCGATGATTTCAAAACGGAGAGAGTAGAAAACTTGCAACATGATATTGTCCTGTCCACCACATGGAGGGATCAGGCATGATGCATGCATACATAATACATACTACATAAATACAAATATGTACTCGAGCGTGTGGATGGAAGGATTGCAAGCTGCCAAAAGTGTAGACCACGCTACTCATCTACGGTTTGCATCTGTGTTGTGTTTTTTTTTACAAGTTTAATGTATGATTTATATAAGTCAGGTCACTTGGCTTGAAAAAGCTAGGCTATTTCAGTGAACCGTAAGCCCGTAGGTGAGGGGACTCTCCGTAATGTCCTCTTTCAATAAAGAACAATATAAACAAAGGGTCGCCTTTGTATTGCATTTCCTCTCGCAACTCTCTTTTTGGTCCGCTACTCCCATTTTTTCAAAGTATACGTGGTTCTATTTATTTACTAATTGGAGTAAGTTTGGGAAGTGCATTACACTCCATGTATGCTTTAAGCGGGGATCCTAATTTATGCACTAACGAAAAACCATTCGAAAGCACTTTCTTATGATTGTGATTTTATAGCAAGTCAAATGTGAAGACTTCGTCAATTTTAAAGTTCTATTATGGTTTTATTAATTCTGAGTTAGTGCTAAATCGAGTTCTAAACCATCTAAGTTGTAAGTTGGGTTATATTGAGACGTTTTCTATTGTAAGTGTAATTACAACTGAGAAATTTCCTTCGCAGTTAGTTTCGCTTCATTATTCGTATTAGGCATAAGCTGCAACTGAAATATGAAGACGTCGTCTGAGTGAGAACTAGGCTAATTCTCATTCAACTAGAATTAGTCACGCCCGTTTTATTACAATGTGTAAGTGGGTACAGTTTGTGGTGTAATTTAACAAACTTTCCTTTTTGAACTGAGTTCCCAACAAACTTGAGCACGCCAGCCTGTAAATTGTCTGAACAAATTGCTTGCTGTGCCATTCATGAATGACAGAAATACCCCCTCGAGCTCGAGCACTTGCTGTTCTCTTCTTCCTTCCATACTCTTACCCCGGCGGTTGGCTTCCCTCCTCCGATTGTCCCAAATCCTCTCGCCACCGTCCTCCACCCCTCTCCGGCGAGCACGCTTCCTCGCCTCCTACCACCGAAGCTTGCCACCGCGAACGAATTACCGCGTCATATCATATCCCCTCGGCCGTCTTCCTCCTTCGCTCTGCTGGACCGGCGTGGAGGCGAGATCCACCCTAGCCCGGGCTGATTTCTACCGTCGGTAACGAACCCTAAACTGCTTGTTTCTGTTCCCGGAGTTTTCTTGTTAGTATTCTCAATTCTGTTTGCTGCGAGCAATCTCAAACCAAACATATTTTCTCCCTGGGATGGGATGGATACTCCAGTTCGTCCATTCTGTCGCGAATTTGTTTGGTACGCTGAGTAATAGTGGCAGATCATTCTCCAACTGAATTGGGGGCTTCGGCTGAACTCCCTTGCCCAAACCTTAAGCCTGCCCCTGTTAGTGCTGCACATGCTTCGAGTAGTTTTTAGTGGGAGTGCTAGTAGCAGATTTCAGTTCAGAACAAGTGTAGTAGCAGATTTCAGTTCAGAACAAGTGCTAGTAGAAGATTGTGACGTGAGCACCTACTTTGAGTTGACTATAAGTTCTGGGAGAATTTCCTTCTTTCGAAAATGATCACTGCATGTGTACTGAAATGGTCGCCTAGGAGCTGTATGTATGCATGCTTCAACCTTGATATGGCTGATGTGCAGTGCTAAAATAGAAGCCATATTAAACCCATGTCTTGACAATGAACTTGTTTAGCTACCGGCCACCAGTTTTTATCTATTTGTTTAATCCTCGCGCTTCTTGTAATCTTGTCCATGTGATTTGCTGATATGTGTTGTCAAGTGTTAAGAATCGTTTTTTTTATGTTATCACCGGGGGGGAGAGAACTCCCCACCTGATGTTAAGAATCGTTTGATCACCAAACTCTGATTTCGTTTCTTTGCAGCCTACAGTGAACCCGTACATTCTCGATGTTTTTTCCGAGATAGCATGACTGAACAACAGGACCATGTTAGTAAAAGCTCCTGCTCAAGTATTAGCACCAGTACTCAGGGGAGCGATGAGGATGGGACCGTCGGTGCCCTTTTAACTGAAGCAAAGGATAACGGGCGCAGCCTTGGAAAGCGGCTGTCCCACTTAGATTCACTCCCGGTACTAAGCCATCAGTCATTGAATGTTTGTTTGCCATTGTTTTGATGCCTTCTGATCCCTTTATATTTACCTTTTAAATCTGCCGTATTTGCTGGCAGAAGGTATTTCTCCAATGGCTTGTTTGGCATGAAATGGAACTTGTATATTTAGCAGCCAATAAAACAAATTAGGAATAATGGAGAGTCTAGTATAGAACAGTGGGGGAATTTGACGATACCTGCAGTCATTATTAAATATAATTATTATGCTCCAAGTTTCTTACTGTGTCTTTCTTATACTTGCCTTCGTATCAAGTTACTGATGACGTCCTTATTTGCAGCACACTCCTCGAGTTAATGGGAAAATTCCCGATTTTAATAATGCAACAATAGACCATGAATCATTATTGGAAAGGTAAAGGTTGCATTCTGTTATTGCTTTCCCTCTCTATTTTATGTTAGGCTCATTTACCTCACACTTCTTTTTGACAGGTTGGGCACTTATGGCTTAGCCGAATATCAGATAGAAGGAGATGGTAATTGCCAGGTGAGTTTATTAAGTGCTGGACAGAACATGTACATTGTGTTTATAAAGCCAAAGACTAATAAGAAAAAAATCTACTACATTCCTTGAAAAGGCTTGAATCCATCCTACATTAGGTATTAGTTTTCCATAATAAAGAAGTGATATCTTATAATATAATATAATTTTGCAGCGCATCTTCCAAGCGGTATCTTTCCTCTGCCTTCAAAGCTTCACAATTTTTCTTGCCTGTTTTATATACAGTTTCGAGCTCTGGCAGACCAGATATTCCGCAATCCTGACTATCACAAACATGTGAGAAAAGCAGTAGTGAAGCAGGTAAATCACCCATCCCTCTCTTTATCTAAAGCAATGTATTTTCATGATAGCTGGTTATGCTGAAATAATATCTTTATGTTTTAGCTAAAGGAATTCAGGAAACTGTATGAAGGCTATGTACCATTGGACTACAAGGATTACTTGAAGAAAATGAAAAGGTTCTATACTTCCAGTCCAGGGCAAACTTGAGATTCTAATCATGCTTAAAGTACATTTTGTTGTTCATCTCCTTATTCAAAGCTATATTATTTGTGATACTGTAGATCTGGGGAATGGGGTGATCATGTGACCTTACAAGCAGCTGCAGACCGGGTAACATAACACTTCTAAGATGGCTGAATATTTGTTTTAGTAGTAAAAACCTTTCAACTACATTGTTTTTTAATTATTTTTTGTGGCATTTAGTACCTGTAGATTGAGTTGAGTTTTCATGTTCCTAATAAAATCATTTTGAAATTACGAAGCTAGTAATATATTGCCTACTTATTTTAGTAGAATAATTCTATATTCATTGCTCTGAAATCGTTTCGATTATTATGGTTGAGTTTCGTAGACTACCAAATGTTTGTTTTATCCCTATGATCTTCGTGCATCTGAATTGGCAAGCAACTTTTCTGTTCTCATACTTACTAGTTTTTTTCTCTTGATGACCACACATGCACTCATTCACCAATTCATGTTTCTTATGCTTCATATTGGAGTTGCATCTTCTGTTAATGAGCTGCACTTTGATATTTTTTCAAGTAATTTGGTCCGCGTTCTTACTATGAATATGACAGAAGTACAAGCTACCAGTACCCCCAATTATTTCAGTATTAAGAGGCTTCATGTATCAGTCAGTTATATAATTTTCTGATACCTTTTGATTTCTTGAATCAGTTTGGTGCCAAAATTTGCCTGCTGACATCATTTAGAGACACATGCCTAATCGAGATAGTCCCCAGGGATGTCGCTCCTACAAGAGGTTAGATTTTTTTTTTAACAGATGAACGAAGCCCCAGCCTCTTCATCGTTAGATGCATGTGGCCTTCTCTTTATTCATTATTACTGCAAGCGTTCATTTTAGATTTCTTCTGTTCCATCTCGGACTTCTGTCCCATTAATTTTGAACTACTTCGTTGCTGTGACAAACCCTTCATTGTAGAAATATTTTCCGTCTGTGAGCGGCTATATACCCCCTCCTCATACGCCTTAAAGTTGGTGTTTATCATTCGCTTGTTCCCTTCTGCAGAGCTTTGGCTAAGTTTCTGGTGTGAAGTACACTACAATTCCTTATATGCAAATGAAGGTGAGCAGAATTTTGCTTGATGCTACCTGCCTGCCCGTTGTAACAGCACCAGTTTTGTGATTACATTTGGAGATGTCGAATGCAGTATGCATGTCATTGGTTAGTAGGCCCAGTTCACATAAGCTTGCACTCATCTTATAATCTCTTGGCAGATCTTCCGACGCGCAAGTCTAAAAAGAAGCACTGGCTGTTCTAGATAGGGTTCACTGGTTTTTGGATACACCACTCCCCCCTTATTCTTCTGCACTATGTCCAGCATCATCTGTATGTAACCTTGTTTCATTCTGCTGATGTTGTAAGTTGTAATGTCACCTTGGGGGAAAGCAGACTTGTGTAAGCCTATGTACAGTGAAAACGCTGAAAAGGTTGTACTATTTCTTTGTAAGGGAGATGAGACAGAGAAATTAGATGTACACATTTTGCATTGCACAGTTGACATAGGTGAGCAGGAGCTGGGAAGTTTTAAGTCCACTAGTAATGTATAACATGTTTGTTCTTTATTCCTTGGTAGATAGTCCTTTGATGTCCACTAATGGGAGCAAAAATGGCATGTTGGTCGTAACATCCACATAAATGACCTGTTCCAGTGGAAATGGTGAAGCATAGGTTGATGTTCTCTAGATTCTCATCTATGTTTTCACCTTCAATTTCGTTTTGTGAAGTCGTTGATGGATTGTAAAAAATAGTCGCTTGGTTTCCGAGAGAGAGTTTCTGGACTTTTCCTCAACAACTGGTTTTGACGGGTCTCTTTGATTTCATGAATAGGTTGTAGTTGTCCTCTTGTCCTTGCATCAGATGCGTTTTCAAGACGGATCAACGAGATACCCATTATAGTGTCACCTGCCAAGCAATTAGTGCGCTCAAGATACCATCATCGTAGATAGCAGGACTATATGTTTCACTAGTACCAACAGACCACGAGTCTCTCTTGCACTTGCGGAGCTTGGGCTGAACTGTGGGGGGGCTAAATGGACCATATCACTGTTTTTTAATAAAATGGGTCAAAATCAATTTAAAAAATAGCGTGCTATCAAAAATAGTGTGACCCTACTCCAAATGATATATAAGTTATAGTGTGCTATAGCGAATCTACGTTCAAAATAGCGTGGTGGACAAAATGTGAGATATATCTCAAACAATAAAAATTTCAACACTAAATATTTGTCAAGAAGCAATACATACATAACCACTTAACCAGATACAAATGTCACGTTCATGGCACAAACATGTACATGAGACATAAATCCATGAACAGATTAAGAAATTTATGTACACTTTTAACTTTCTAAAATATTGTACTGCAATTCTGATATATATAATTCTGTAATACAATATTTAAATTAAAATATTTAATTCGAAAATATACCGCTGGCGAATGGTAACGCTGGCGAACATGCCTCTACCCCGCAGGAAACAGCGCTGGCGAGCGGATGCAGAAACCGCTGGCGAACAAGGCTCGTTCGCCAGTGATGTGGCCTACTGTCGATGACGAACATAGCCACCGTTCGCCAACGGTGGCCATCTCTACCGCTGGCGAGCAGCTGTTCGCCAGCGGTAAAGGTTACCACTGGCGTAGCTCTCTGTCAAAACAGGCTCTATTTCCGGTTTTCCAGATCGCCCACATCAATGCAGTTATCCCTATCGACAACATGATCTTGTCGTTCACACCAAAAGCTTCTACTCACAATCGCAAAACTTCAAACTAACTAATTAAAGGGAAGTTCCTCTTCGATACGTAAAAAATAGAAGTATAGTCTACTGTTTTGTTCTTATCTTGTCCACAACAGACAATGTCATTCTTTAAGAAATTAATTTTAACCCCGACAAGTGCTCAAAGGTACAAAGGATATTCTCTAAAGTTTTCGCAGAGTCTAAATCATCCCGAAACATGAAGATGGTGTTATCCGCATACTGTAACACAACTAAACCATCATCTTATCAGATTAGCCACTAAAGGTTTAATCAGATCATTGTCTCTATCTCCTTCAATTAAAACCGCTAACACATCTGCAGCTATAAACAAAGAATGGGAGAGAAGGATCTCCTTGTCTCCCTTCTTAGTAAGTGTAGCAAAATATTCCCAGCCATGAACATTTTCATTGCACGCTCTCTCCAATCCAAGCCAAGACCTAGCCACTAGCAAGCTCCATGGCGGCGCCGCCCCCGCCGTCACCGCGCCTCGCCGAGTCGCCACCGGACGAGCTCATTGAGGAGATCCTCCTCCGCCTCCCTCCCGACGAGCCGTCGTGCCTCCTCCGCGCCTCGCTCGTCTGCAAGCCCTGGAGGAGCATCATCTCGCACCGCACGTTCCGCCGCCGCCTCCACGAGCTCCACGGGAGACCCCCCATGCTGGGCTTCCTTCGAAACAACCGCGAGGCCGTCAAAGACTTCGTCTCCACCACAGCCTCAGCCTTCTCCCTCGCCGTCCCAGGCGACTGGCGGGCCCTCGACTGCCGCCACGGCCGCGTCCTTCTCCTCGACATGGTTCCGGGTTGGGGTGAGCTCATTATCTGGGATCCAATCACCGGAGACCAGGAGCGCGTGGAGCTGCCAGAGGCGATGTGGGACAACAGGTTCCAGGCCGACCACCCAACCGCGGCCATTGTCTGTGCTGCAGCCGGGTGCGACCACCGCGGCTGTCACGGCAAGAGGCCCTTTCAGTTGGTGATGGTCTACTCTGACACCATCGGCTTCCAGAACAGGTACCAGGAGGAGGAGGATTTGGAGTGGGTCACATGGGCGTGCTCCTACTCGTCGGAGACTGGCGAGTGGGGCGAGGTGAGCTGGATCCAAGATTCGGGTTCGAACTTCATGAGGCACAACGGCAGCGTGCTTGTAGGGAACTCCCTTCTCTACTTCTTGTCCGATCAAGAAACAATCATCGAATACGACTTGGCCGGGGATGATGCTACCACCGAGTCAGGCCCCTTGGATTTCGAGGGGAATGGTTCAGTCGCCCTCATTCTCACCGAGGACGGGGGATTAGGAGTTGCTGAAGCTTTTTCAGACTCCGGTCTCAGCATTTGGTCGATGTCGCTTAGTGACGACAATGAGACGATAATATGGGATAGGAGCTGGGTCATCTGCCTGGACAATTTGCTCCCAACCCCTGTTCTCTGGGATTGGCAGGAGCAGGTAGTGCCTCTGAGATTTGCCGACAGGGCAAATGTCCTTTTCATCAGATTGCCTGATGGAATCTTCACAATCGAGATTGAGTCGGAGCGACCAACGAAGGTGTGCGAGAATGATGAGTCCTGCTCTTTTGTTCCGATTGAAGCCTTCTACACTCCACGTGTGTCTCCCAGGTGAATAATATTTAATTGGTTCATCTCCTGCTATATACGAAGAAAGAAACCTTTTGCTTATTATATACAGCAATGACAGTTCTGAATTTTTTGTATTCAGCTTAGAGAACTGAAGCGAGCAGCCACAGCCCAAGCTCTGTCATGGATGAGCTGAGACCGTGAAAAGGATTGCCACCTTTGTTCATTGACAAGTAATATGTATGTTGTTGCAATCATACTGTTGAAGCAGGTCCTTTGTTTGACTTTGTTGTGCTGGCTATGTAACCTTGGCATGTTTATCATTATGTGCTGTCACAAGATTGTGAACTATATCTTGTGGTATGGAACCAATTTTCTGCCATGTAGTAGTCTGGAATATCATATTTACAATCCAAAGTAGAGTATTGTATTGCACTTTCCTCAGGGCTTGTTTCTTCTGAGGTTCTACTGTCTAAAGGTACCTTCGCTCGTGTTGGACATGTCACTGTACATATGGGGATGAGCTCTGATCAGTAGACCAAAATATCAATTAGCATAACACCAACATCTTGTGTATTTTGGTTGTTCTTACCTAATTACTTTCTTGATTTAGTCCAAGAAACTTATATGTCTGATGTCCTAGATTAGAGATGAGTACATTCTGCAATATATGTTCCATTATGCGAATCACGTATGTTAAATCCAAAATATAGCAGCGAGACTTTGTTGGTTGTCTGGTAAAACTGATAACTCATCGGCCTCAGGAGATGAAATAATGTTTCTCTCGGCAGCGTCTTGGCCTAACTTGAGGTGAAGATGAACTGAAATGTATTCATCCTACATTTTTTCATGAGCATATTGCTGTACTAACTAAGAAAATATTTTTTCCTTGCTTACAATGGACAATGACATTTCTGAATATCATTGAATAGAGGGCAAAGTGCAAAAAATATGTACAAAAGAGCAACCAGCAAGTTGCTTCCAGAAGTCAGAAAGAGCCAATGAAACTGAAGACTAATTGCTACAAAATTGGTGCGTAATAAGTTCTTGTCTTCACCATGCTCTGCTTCTGATTTCCATAGGTTTAAGGACTTGCTATTTTGTGTCTTTTCAAGTATAGATGGAGTGGCGAGCTCGATGATGCAGGTGGGTGCTGCTCGATGAATCTCAGTCAGTCTGAAGCATATTTTTATTTATGCCGTTATGCCAGTGCCATTCCAGATCGGAACTGAATGCTTGCAATGAAGAACAATACGTGCAGTTAATTTTAAGGCCGGACAAGAAGTGTAACCTAGAAGTGTTGAGTTGGAACCCTCGTGGTTTTGGCATACATTATTTTGGTGGTCCGAACGCTTATGGATTTTTTTCAAGGCAGACTGCTGATGGATTTTTTTTATCAAAGGGGATTCACCCCCAACTTCATTAACGAAGCATCAAGCTACAGAATCAGACTGCTAATGGATACTCCAATGCAGGGTTGTAGTCCTACTCTGAATAGTGAACTGATAATCTGATATCAAAGATACCAGGTCTTCATATTCAGATTCCGTTGATTTCATTTTTTCTTTGGTTTGAAGAACTTGAGCAAGTACTATCAACCCAAACTGCGATAGAAGAAAATCTTGTGTTGTTGTTGTTGTGACAGGCGATGTAGTAACCATGTCAGCCATGCCAGTTTTGTATGTCTGTTGTCACAGAAAAGCGGAGCTATATCTCGTAATGGATTTTCCTGCCATATTAGTGTGAAACATCATATTTGCAATCCAAAAGTGCTCTAGTCTAGTGCTTTTTTCTGGCCTCTGGGGTGTATTTCTGTGCTCTTAGGGCATCCACAGTGTATAGCCAAATGTCGATGCCAAATAGAAATTTGGCGATTGGCGTCGCTGCGTAGCACTGTGAGACGCATGACAATCGATGCCAAAGCTAAATATTCGGGAGCGAGCGCAAGTAGCTGCGCCGACGCCAAATCCATGAATGGAATAAAAAATTGCAAACTGTTGCTTGCCTTCGTTCTCTCATGCAACAGAGATGATTCTTGTGTAGAGAGAGATGAGACTCAATATTTGTTTATTCCTTGATAGGCCTCAGTCATAGAAAATTTGGCACGAACATTGGAGAGTAACACACGATATAGCATCGTCCCCAAATGAGCTAACGAGACAAATTTGGCTATGGCCACACCGTGGATGCCCTTAGGGTGTGTTCGTTTTTCGGATGAAGTGGAATGGAATGGAATGGTTCCATTACATTCCATTCCACCCCATTCCATCACATTCCATCCGGGTGTTCGGTTAATTTTGAAGCAGTGGAATGGAATCAGATCCAATTAGTCTCTAATTTACTCTAAATATCAATAAACCTAATTATTCCCCTAACTAATTGACCCATCTTGCAAAGCAGCATGGCTGGCGGGGAGGAGGGCGCGTCGCCGCTGCTGTCCCTGCAGGAGGTGTGCGAGCACGCTCCAGGAGATCCTTCGCATGCGCTCCCGCTAGAAGCTATCTGTTGATGACCCGGCGAGCGGTGCGATGTCCTCGGCGACCTCCGAACTTTGCACCCGCGCCCGTCGGCGACCTCCAAACTCCGCGCCCTGATCATGGCGACCTCCGCGCCCGCGCCCTCCGGCGACCCCCAGCACCCGCGACCTCCAAGCTCCGAGCGCCCGCGCCTGCGACCTCCGCGCACCCGCGAACTCCGTCACCCGCGCCGCGACCTGCTGGCTGCCACCGCGCCTGGTCGTGGCCGTCGCCACCTGGTGGCCGTCTCCCGCGCCTGGCCGTGGCCGCCGCCACCGTCGGCCTACTGGTCGCCCCCGCGCCTGGCCGTCAGGCCGTGGCCGCCGCCGGCCTGCTCCACGGGAGAGAGAGGGGATAGAGAGATGGGCTCTGGTTAGGTGAGGGAGAAAGGGATTAGCACGAGAGAGAGCACCGTTCCACTCGGTCCGGCCGATTTGGCCGGACGGGTGCATTCCGCATCTACACAGAATATTCCGTTCCGAGGAACCACTCAATTCCATTCCACCTAAAAACTGAACACAGAGATGGGCTCTAGGTGCGGAACGGTTCCATTCCGTTCCACCCCATTCCAAAAACGAACACACCCTTAGTGTCTAACAAAGGTGTCCATATCTTTTTACTATCCATATTTCCAATATTTTACTAGTTTTGATTTGATCTAAATCTCACACACATCTTCCCTTGCCTTGAACATATCAGTGTACCAGTGGGACCAAACGAAATTATATCAGTTAGATGACGGCATAATGCTGGTATATTGTGTAAGTATTTTGGTTGGTCATCATTTAGTTAGTTTTCTTGATTCAGTTCCGCACATGTTTGGTGTTAAGAATGCAGATCCGGCCTACAAACTTCTCACATTATGCAAATGATGCTACTTATATGAAACCTAAAAAACGCCCAAACAACTGCTCCTGATGAAGCCTCGAAAAAGATTTTATTTTTATTTTTGTTTTTCAGGTTTTTTCTTTTTGGTTGTGGTACTGATAGTGATACCCACAGTCGCACTCAAACTTTCTGAACCTGGTTGGATTGAACATTTCACATCAGCCCAAGCCCATCACAGCTAGCGAGACCGAGCTGCTCTCATGGCTCCGCAGCCGCCGCCCGCCGACTCACCGCCGGCACTCCTGGAGGAGCTTATCGAGGAGATCCTCCTCCGCCTCCCTCCCGACGAGCCTTTGTGCCTCCTCCGCGCCGCTCTCGTCTGCAAGCCCTGGAGCAGGGCCGTCGAAGGCCATGTGCGAGGAGCTCGACGGAACAGGGCCCCCAAATTTCAGAGGCCCCCAGATTCCTACTACGTATGCATATTTCCTTTTCTTAGATTGTATTTCTTAGTGGACTAGGCCCAGGTACGACGGACGCTCCAGCAGATGAGCAGAGCCCTGATCACCACGGTCCACAGCGAATCGTGCCTGGCTAAACAACCATCATCAACAGTTCTCTTGAAAATGAAACGACCAAGGTAGTCGATCTCCGAATCCGATCACCACGCCCGCTGGCTGCTGCCCTGCCGCACGCTACCGTGGACGCGTGCATGCACGCCGTTGCTGTCGCCGTGGACGCCCGCCCGCACGCTGCTGGCCGCCGCCGCACGCCGCCGTCGCCCGGACGTCGGGTGCGGCTGTGGACGCTGCCCGACACGTGATCGACCGATGATTATTCAGATTCTCAAGTCTGTAGCCGGTAGCCGGATCAATTATTCAGTGTCTTCACTGACTTAATGCATCTATTGTTTGATTTAGGAAGAATCATGAACAACCTCAGAATATATATTTATATATTTGATCCAAGAAATTGGGATGGTCTTGAGCCTAAGATGATATTTTGATGCAAAAAGGACTAAAAGAGACCTTTCTTTTTATAATGGTGGTAAATACGCATTAAATAGAAACTTTTCTACAGTAGAAAGTTCTCACTTAATATATTGTTAGTTTATAAAATGATTTATATATCATAAAATTTTCAAATTTCAAGCACCCATTTTATGTTCCGCACAGGGGCCCCAATTTCTGGAGACGGGCCTGCCCTGGAGAAGCGTCATCTGCCACCGCGGCTTCCACCGCCGCCTCCACGAGCTCCACGGGAGAGCCCCGGTACTGGGCTTCCTTCGAAACTCCCCCCACGAAGGCATAGAAGGCTTCGTCACCGCCACAGCCTCCGCCTTCTCCCTCGACATCCCATTCGCAGGCACTCGGCGCTCCGGCCGGGCCGTCGACTTCCGCCATGGCCGCGCCCTGCTCCTCTCCTCGAGAGATGATCTCATTGTGTGGGACCCAATCGCCGGCGACCAGCGGGTCGTGTTTGGGCCAGATGAGGGGAACTTCTGCGACGACCCGGCCGCGGCCGTGGTCTGCGCGGCGGACGGGTGCGACCACCGCGGCTGCCCCCGCGGGGGGCCCTTTCGCATCGTCCTTGTCTCCATCGCCCGGGGCAACAGCGACGACGAGCACGTCGTAGAGCCGCCCACGTTGACGTCGGCGTGCGTGTACTCGTCGGAGACTCATACGTGGGGCGAAATCAAGTCCATCCACAACTTGAAAATGTATTTCAGGGAGCATACAGCCAGCGTCCTCGTAGGGAAGTCTCTGCTCTACTTCGTGTCCGACCACGGAGAAATCGTTGAATGCGACTTGGCCCGATGCAGCCTGGCAAGGATCTCACCGGCATTCGAGGGGAAGGCGGGGATTCACCTCATTCTGACGGAGGATGGTGGACTGGGAGCTGCTGAATTGTCCTTGGATTCAACTAGTAGTATCCACCTCTGGTCAGGGGATGTCACTGACCACAGCAGTGCACGATGGGCAAAGAGTCGGGTCATCCGCCTGGACAATTTACTCCCTCAGGCTGCTATCTCGTCCCCATCACTCAAACTCATGGGCTTTGCCGAGGGAGCAAGCACCATTCTCTTGAGAACGTCTGATGGCGTCTTCACAATCGAGCTCTGGTCAGAGCAGGCGAGGAAGTTGTGCGGGGATGCTCAAGTCCACACCTTGGTTCCGATTGCTAGATTTTACACTCCTCCTCCTACAACACTAGAGCGGGCGCAACAACTGTTCGAAAGAGGGTTCGAGGCCATCCAGAAGGGGGACTTTGCCAATGCTCTCGACTTCCTCAGTCACACAATCATGATCAGGTTAGAGTTACACTCCTAAATGTCGTTCCTACACTCACCCAACCATGTGAGGGGTCTTCTTGTAAGATGCTTCACTTTGTACTGGATCCTCCCTAATCCTTGGATTAATGAAGAGGTTTATCGCAAAAAAAAAGGTGTCACACTTCATGATCTGTGCAAGAACTAGTCAGCCTATATAATAGGCATAACATAAAGTAGTTATCACCTTGTGTCATCAAATTGGTTGGTGGAATGATCTTGGCCGTACTATCTCAGATTACATTAGCTTCATCTTTTCATCTTGAATAACTGCACTCATAAAATCGTGTTTTCTTTTGTCACCTAGGGTTGCTCGCTATGGAAAATTTTCTCTGGAGTGTAATAGAAGGTATTACAAATATGGATGTGCACTAAAAGAAACTCAGGGCATGTCCGATCCCTTGTTTAGTGTTCCCAAGTGTGCACCAAATGAACAATCAGTAAAAAGTACAACCTCGAAGGATGATACTATAAACTCAAAGGCCCCTGGCAGCAATATGGAAGATTCTTCTCCTTTGAAGAAAGATGCTTTTGAGGAAGGTATGCCATTATTACAATTACTCTCTGTCTATAGAGTCGATAAAATTCTACGGACACAAATGTTCTCTCTTCCTCTTTTCCTACCTAGTAATCAATGTGAGCGATTCAGTTTCATACTCTAGAGTCTAGATAGCAAATGATGTCATACAGTCATAGAGAATAGAAAAGGCTTGTTTGTAAGTTAACTGTAACTCATGTCTGTTGCCATATGTCGGCTGATTGCCTCTATATTTGTATATTTATTTTATCTTATCTTACATGTTCACTTGGAATAAAATTGCCTAGATTAAATATAAATAGATCGATAAAGCACAGGCCTTTTTTTGGCAATTAGCTGGGTATTTGGTATTTGCGCTGGCTGGTGTTTACCGCATAGGAATTTATCCTTTTAGTAATTATGTGCAACAACGTGAATGCTTGTCTATAATCAGCATCAGGATTCTGACTGTTTGACTTTAAAGGCACCATTATGTTCTGATGATCACATTATACCGATGAAGCTGGATAATTTACATATTAGTATCCATCTTATTGCTTTTTGTGCTCTTAAATCCACATCTTCACGAATGGTCCAATAGTATAATAGTTGACGGTTATGTTCATTTTTCCAGTGTGGTTTTCGTCCTACCATAGTTAATACTAATATAGACATTGAGTAGGACAAAACTCAGATGGAAAAGATCAACAGGATATGAGCAGTGACAGCGACTATGATGATGATGATGATGATGATGATGATGATAACATATCAGGCGATGAAAGTGATTCTGATATCGATCTGGCCTGGGAAATGTTGGATATTGCAAGAGCATTAGTTGAAAACAGCCCAGGCACCACTATGGAGGATGTTAAAAACCTTTCTGCTCTGGCTGAAGTCTGTTTGAAAAGAGGTAGTCTCAATTTCCTCAGTTGATTCTGCATTTAGCTAGTGAGTGGTATTTTGTTCTCATTTCTACACATTTGATTTGCAGGCAATATAGACGACTCACTCTGTTACTACCTAACAGCTTTATCCGTCTTGGAGCGTTTGGTTGAGCATGACGATCGTCGAATTGTTGAACTGTATCCTTTTTGTGGTAATAGCAGTGCTATTTGTCTTCCATATATTACTATAAACAGCATATTTGTAAACCTAAAGTGGTGTAGGTATCATTACAGTGGATTCTTTCTAGTGTTTTAGAGATCCTTTTAGCAAGTTAAGCTGAAGATTCATGTGGCTAACGGTGTTCATTCAATTTTATTATCCATATATGATATGAATTAATTTGAGTTGAGAAAAATCTTGCATGTGTACCTTCACTTACACAAAGCAAATTTTCAGTTAGATGATGGTATAATGCTGTATCTTGTATATTTCGTTGGTTTCCATGTGTTATTATCCTTAGTTCGGCCCTAGAAACTTTTGCATATGTTCTGTCTTGGAGGTCAAGCCCAAGATTAGAGATGCGATCCGATATTGTGCAAAGTCTATCACATTATGCAAGTCACGCATACAGAACCTGAAAAATGCTAGGGAAGCTATGCTGGCTGATAAAGGGGATAGTACGTCTGCCGCAGAAGGAGGCTCAGTAAAATCTACTCTGGAGGATGAGATGGTGTGCCTTGCTGGCATACTGGCTGAACTCGAGAAGAAGGTGAATAAACTAGATCGTATTCCTCTTACCGATTTGATTCTTCCATGTGATCCTGGTTTTGTATGAACAGAGAAAAAAGGTTTTTCCTTGCCTGTAAGCAATAATGACATATCTGAATTGTTTTGATTCAGCTTGAAGAACTGGAGCAAGCAATGTCATCCCAAGCTATGTCCGATTCTGAAAAAACATCAGGGCACCGTATCCGTGCCAAGCTAAACCTAGGGTGTGTTTGGTTCCTGGAACAGGACTAAAGAGGGATGAGGACATGCCCAACCACCTGGTAAGGATAGCATTTTTTTCTTGTTTGGCTGGAAGGGATTAGGGATAGCCATTTTTACCTTTGGTTCAGAGGATAAAGGGTGGATGAGCCCATGTAATCACCCTTTTGATCAAGGTGCTGAGAATATGAAAATACATTGGAGAATTTGGTACCGTTGCAACCGATAAGAAAACATAGAAGTTCAAAAAAGGTGAAAAAAAATCTGAAACTGACATTCAGGTAAACATGATCAAGCATTGAACCCGTATAAAAAATTCTCCAAAGAATGACTTTTAGTACACCATGAGTCAAATATTTGGCTAAAAAGTACTATATCCATGCTATATTCGCCAATTGTGGTGTCAATGAGAATCATTTCCTGGCCAATTATTTTACACGAGCAGAATACATCATTTTTTAGCGTAAAAAAGATTCAGTTTTTTTCGACCTTGTTATGAATTTCTAAACAAAATGGTGTATCAAGTGCACTAGAAGTGCAAAGTCGGTCTGGTGAGAATACTCCTATAAACATTGCCGCTCGGCCACCCAGATAAGGTTCTTGGCGGAGCGGTGGCGCGGAAGAGGGAGAGAAAACGTTGCTGCTCAGCCGCAGCGAACGAACATTACTAGAGAAGGGTGGCTTCGCTGGCGAGGTATGAAACCAGGAGAGCCGCCGCCGTCAAGGGCTCCAATATCGCAACATATATTAAGCTAAGTGTACACAAGGCTCCAATAGATGTTGAAGTTGTTGAATCTTCTGATGATGAGACAAACACCACACCAACTCCATCTAACATAAGAGATTCATTGGACTTGCCAATTGCCTTCAGGAAAGGACCCGAGTTGGAGCTGGAAAACATCCAAATAAGTATCGAGAGTTTTCCTGTCGCAACAGGTGTGCAGAAACCACCTTTTCTTCCTTGTCAAGTGGTTGTGAATCCCATGAGCTTGGAACTGTTCCCACATCAAAAACTCATGTCGCAATAGGTGTCAATATATGATGTATTTGATTCCACGGACCGGTCGTTTTGTTGAGAAGGAACACATCGAAAGAAGAATCTTTATCAAGCAAATTTACAGATCGCTACAGAATCAGGAGTTTTTATATGCCGGAACAAACTTAAATGAATGAACACACTTCATACATATGTGCCATGAAAACAGCATCAAATTCTCGACAATGCAAAGCAAGCTGCTCTCAATAAACCACAGATTGCACACAAGGTAGGATCACACAACGTTTAGCTCTGAAACTAAAACCCTGTTCAGCAGGATGCTGTTCGGGAAACAGCTTTTGTACACTCCGAGAGTACATGGGCAACACTTGGCCAAACTCATTGCGCAAGTGCAGCAACATGCGAGCGTGAATATCCAGATTCTAGCATGGAAAGTGCCATCGAGCCTACTTGTTTCTAGACAAGATTCGGCCAAAAGCTATCTTGCTGTTGTGTTTTCGTCAGATGTTACGTGTGTTCAAAGGTCAGTGGCAGGAGACATTATTTGTTCCGTAACTTAAGCGTTGAAGGCTTGCGTCCAACATATCCGTCATCCATCTCTGTGGCCCACCATCATCTCCGATGATATTGTACGCGTAGGAAGACAGGCCAACATCCTCGCCGCATGAGCTTGCCTTCCCGAGATTATAAAGCCTTTCTGTTCTAGACAGCACTACAAGGTTGGAAAATGTTGAGAAGCTATTGCCAACAAACACATCCGCTCTGGCGCATACCTCAAAGTCAATGGCAGACTTTATGAGATAAGGTTGTCGGTCGTATATGTCAGTAACTCCAAGCTTCTTCTTCTCATAAGCAATCATTCCAACCCTCCAACCACTGGTTACTGATTCATCTTCTAGAAGGCTGTCGGCTACTGCAAGATAAACTACAACTGGACGGCGTAGGTCAGTGATCTGTGAGACCTTATGAATGATCTCTCCTTTGCTACTGCAGATTTCCTTTGAATTGGACCGCTGCTCCCATTTCTTGCAATGGATCATCCAATCTTTCTCTATTCTCATGTGAACAGCAATGTACTGCACAGGTAGATTTGCTGGACCATCTACCCTCTTCTTATTATGAGAAATGGCAGCCTCATGTCTTGCTTTTCTCCCTGCATCTTTAATCTTGGAAATGACCTTGACTACTTCAATTTCTATCTCAGGAGCTAAGGCAAGGCAGTCGAAGATCCTGGCATAGTCTTTCACTGGCCAATGGTCAGGCCACAGAAACGGATGTTTCCCAGTGACATGAATTACTTCAGAGTCATCGACCTCGCCCAATCTAGATTGTTGCAGTTGATCCAAGTCTCTGTCCACTGTCCACCTCCTGCCACTTCCTTTTTGGAGTTTGAAAGGCTCGCTATGATTCAAAACTTCTGAATACCGAGCTAGCCTTACAAACCCATGGCAACGGGCATTGAACTTGTTAAAGTCAAACACCTTGTCAAAAGTAATAGGCTTCAGCAAGTCAACCTCTTTGTAGAAAAGTGAAGCACTCAGACTTGGCATGAGCAGGGACCGGTTAAGGAATTTCGCCGTCAAGCATGCTCTGGCAAATGCAATCTTCTGATTGTTCAATCCCCATATAATCTGTGGGACCTCGACAAACTTATTTTTCCTTACTCCAGGGAACAAATCAAGGGCTGTTGACTCATAAAAACTCTTGTCAGATGAGCTAATGGCAAGAAAAGGGGAGATAATTGCTCTCAGTACGATAAGGCCAATCACTATGAGAAGGCATTTGCAAATGACAGTCCTCGTCGGCAAGCTAATGTGCTTGAGATGCTTAAGGTCTAGTAGGATGCTCATTGAAACAGCTTCCTTTAATTCCTTCTCATACTGGCACGTCACTTGTATCACCCAACGGTGCAGGTTATCTCATTGCCAAAACCAGTGGTTCATGATCAACATTTCGCTTTGATTTTGTTGGGAGTACAACTGTGTTGCAATCCAACGGAATCAGCAGCCAAGCACGCTTGGATGGCGTCAACAGTTCTTCCTGGGCAATGGGTGAATCAGGAATCAAGCTAGGTCATTCAGTTACTAATATAAGCATACTTCTTGAGGCCTTCCGTTAACAACATAGAGTGCGCTCCAGAGAGTCTGCAAAATGAAACAAAAAGGCACAGTTCAAATTTATTATGCTGCCAGACTTTATGCAACTTGAAAATCTGCTACTCCCTCCGTCCCAAAATAAGTGTCTCAAATTTGCCCAAAAGTAAATGTATCTAGACATGTTTCATATATAGATACATCCACTCTTGAGCAAACTTGACACTTATTTTTTTACGGAGGGAGTAGGTGACTACATAAAGAATTTTGTCTTCGCTGTATTCACTCATAAGTTACCCTGTTGTGGATGCATCTAGAGTCTTATGGTTCACAGCAGCTTCAGGCTCAGGATAAATGCCAGGCGTGGAGGCATCCACCACTACAAATATCCAGCTCGGGTTCAGCAAAGTTATACCCAAACATATTAAGTAAAACGATTTTAAACAACCCTTAGCTAGCAGCTACGTATATCCAAGTTTCCATTTGATATGGAAGTCAACAAGCTAGCCTTACATCCTGGAGCTTCACTAAATGGATGTAAAAAAAAGAGTCATGCTCGCTGGTCACTACTTAGGAAATGGATCTTGAATGCACACCTCTACAACTGAGCAGCAATCACTACTTTGTCTACGGATTTATATCTGGCAGAACATGCAGCAACTATTTTAAAAAAAACTAAGAATACATCATCTTAGTATTCTCCATTCATAAATAATCTGAGCAGATCTTTCATCGCTAAAACGGGGTCGAATAATGTGAAAGCAGCAGCATTTACCGTGTGGAGTCTGCTGCCCTCGGCCGGAGCTCGCCAGAACCCGCTGCTCCGCCTCCACCCGACCTTATCTGCAGCGGTAAATCACGCTTCCTCCTCCACCCCCGCCGCCGCACAGCCCTCCTCTGAGCCGCCGTTCCTCCTCCGCCGCTCCTCTGGGATGCGAGGCCCGATCCAGCAAGAGCGATTGGATCGATCTATCGCGGAGGGAAAGTAAGGAGGAGAGCAATGCGGTGCTCGACTAGATTCCGGTCTTGGAACGCAGATCGATCCGCTCCACGGCGAGCTTCAGCACCGGAAGGAGGGAAGAAATTGGGGACGAAGCAGGCAGGTCAAAGGGGAGAAGAGAAGATGCACGAACCGGTTCACGTGCACTGACTCCTGGGCCCAGTGTCACTAACGGGCCTACTTTGTCAGTGGAAGGGAATTCCCGCTTGCACCTTGTTTGGGTCCTATAAACTGGTCAGGTTATTTAAAAAAAAAACTGGTCAGGAACTTAATTCCCGAACTGTTGTAACTGACTAACTGTAGTTGGTTACTACGGAGTATATTTATAAAACCGGGTGAAAGTCTGTTTTGAAGAATCAGAATTAAAATTCTAAAACCTAATATCAGTAGGTTGAAAGTTGAAACATGGTTAGACCAATTCTTTGCCATCAACAAAAAATCCCGTGGAATCCATAGGTCCCACCATTTACGAGACCGGCATGGACCTGCCGAAATGCACATCTTCCATGCATCAAGTCGTCTCTGAAAAAAATTACTCCTCTATTTCCAAATAATTGTCTTAAGTTTGCTTAAAAGTGAAAGTAGATAATTTTGTCAAAACTATATGATATAACCCTGAAAGTGAAATTTTAAATACCAAAATTTGGAAAGCCACAATCCTGTTTGCATAAATTCATTCATCAATATGCTATAAGTTGTCTATCGTCACGTGGACAATTAATACCACTCAAATCTTCAAAGAGAAGTGCTCATGTGCTTGGAGGACAAATTTCCGCATGAAATTTTAAAGCGCATCGTACGGCTGTGATTAGGATCACATAGGATCTAAAAGTGACGTAACAGGAGTACTAACAAAGTGGGATTAGCATCTCCCAATTCCCGCCCCTAATCATAGTCGTCAATGCGATTGACATTTCGTGCAAAATACTTCATAGAAAGCACATGAGCGTTTCTCTTATCTTCAAACCATTTTGTACGAATGATGCCTTGCGGCAGATGGGGAATAGAATTCCCCTTGTGGAATGGAATACAATTCTTTATGGGGGAAATAAAGTCTGAGGCTTTACATATGAAGAGACGAAATTTATACAAGAATTGGGGCAACTACACTTGTTGTAACCAGCGATTTCTTCTTCTTTCTTACTTCATACTTGTATGCAGTTCTTCATCACTCAGAAGTTGTTCCTCTTCAGATGTCTGTCTGTCATCTGCAGCAGGCAAAGAGGAGCTCTTTCGCCGTCCATGTCACTTCCGCGAGATCATGCAAGGACTCCGTCGCCTCCTTATTTAGTGGGAAAAGCTTCTCCAAGCATTCTGTCAAGAGGAAATGTTGGATTAAAATAATCGAGCATCCGGGCATCAGCGAGGAATAGCGAAGTAAAGTTAATCATGTGATGGGACTTTGTATTTACGTTTCTCCAGAACAGAAAAAAACATAACATGTACCAGTATATGAAAAAAAAATAGTGTCTGCTACTTTAGCCTGCTTAGGTAAAGCCTCGTACATGGCACAACAAGATATTGCATGTGATCATAACAATTGCACATATTGTTCAAAACACACAGATGTATTTCTACAGTAGTCGTGAAACTAAAAAAATGGCCTTGTATAGTGGTTAGCTCGTGCGTGGGTGTAGTCGTGAAATTGGTTCTAACAGAATATAAATACTAATATACCAAATTTATTTTTCTAGAAAAGAAGATTTCAGGATTGTGCAAGACAGTCATTTTCATATCTTGTCTAGGAAGTAAAAAGTCTCATGTTATAGTACTTGGCAAACTAACTAGTAATACTAATTGCAAGAATATGTTGAGCAAAAGGAAATGCACCTGGATGTCTCACAAGGTTCAGCAGTGACAGCGAAGCAAGCACCCTCTCTTCCAAAACTCTATCATAGCTTAACCTATCTAAAAGCCTAGGTGCGAGAATGGAGCACGCCAAAGGCTGGAAAGTGTTGCACCCCTGCAGTGGGGAGAGAGAGCTGCTCATCCATGTTACCGTTACAAGGCACGCCCGAACCAAAGTTGGGATCCCATCAGATATGCAGTTCGACAGTGCCACGAGGAACCTTTCCTTCCCGGTGTTTAGCAACACAAGGGCAAGTTTCTTCAGCCGCTTTTCAACTTCCTTCTCTTCTTCCTGTGAATTATTAAGACAGCATCCAAGTAAGACAAAACTGACTTTATCCGTCAGAACCTAGTTTCCAAACAGGTTACAAGGCAAATATACAGCATAGTTTCTACAAGATGATCACATACCGCTCGTGCGCCCTTGTTTTTGAATATCTCTGTTCTTCTAAAGGATTCTGATAGGGAGCCATCTACGCCTGCTCTCTTTAGTAACCAAGCTTCTGCTATGGGTTCTCCCGAGGACGAAAACCGTCCTGCCAGGAGCAGCAAAGCCCGAGCACACTGTTGTTGCACCTTTCTGCTGTGTAAACTATGCTCCAAAACATATATGATAGCATCGATTGCTTCCTCTCGGTAAACGCTGTACTGCAAAGGATCTCCCTGCAAGAAAACTGGTATATGGGCATCGTACAAAAGCACAAAAACTTCAGTGAGCAAAGGAACAAAGATTCGTCCTTCAAGATGTTACCAGGAGATCAAGCTGAAGTAGCATAACAGCTGCTAATGGATGTTGGACAAGAGGAGCCTGCTGGAGATACACCAACAGAATCTGCATCGTATTTAAGCATCCACCATGTTTCAGCTCCTTCAGGAACTTCACCATCTGAATTGTTCTGTGTAAAAAGAATATGGTAAGTTTAATCCAAAAGGATGGTTTAGATGTGCTTCTCAGAATCTACAGCATTTATCAATAGTGTATACACATTTTACCTGTTAAGGCAGGCTAGCTCGCTCATCAAGTTAAGGGCAGCACCACTAGCCTTCTGATTCCGTACGAGAAGTTGGACAACAGGCTCCTTCTTCATATTATCAGCCAAGTAGTATCTACAACTGCCATCAGATTGAATACATGAGGTCAAGAGAGAGATGCAGATTTTGCTCTCGCGGTTATCACCAACTTCAAGTCTGTTCATCAGTAAGTCCAAGCCACCTAGAGCAATCATCTGCTTTGCGTTCTCAACATTCCTATCTACGTCAAATCCTGTAAGGAGCTGATCTAGGAAGTACAATGCAGCCATTTTTGGAGAACACTTCATGGAAGAGAGAAGCTGCACCTCATCCCCAGACTCCAATATGTGCAATACTAGTGGCATCCAATCCATAGATAACATCTGCTTAGCTCTTGGTTTCATCAGATAAAGCACCGCGGTTGCCTTCAGGAATAACCCGTTGCTTCTAAGAGTCAGAAGTCTCAAGAAAACCTCAAGTTGTGGATCTGCATTCAGCAGAATCTGCCTATTCACCTCATTCTTCAAAACTAACTCTCCCATTATTAAGATTGCTGACTCAAGTACTGCATCATCATTGGATGTGAATGTAACCTCAAGAAGCCCTTGAATAAAAGAGGGACATGCCAGCCAAGTTCCAAGATTGGGACTCCCTCCCAGATTTGAACATGCTCTGGCAATTTGGTGCACAGCATACTCGCACTGCATAAGGCTGTCTGAATTTGACACAATGGAAACTGCTCGTCCTAGAGTCACTGCTACCTCACTGCCATCTATTTCCTTTTCGACAGAGACAATACCTTTCTTTGGGACCTTAGGGTGATTAATAACATTCCTGCTTAGATCTCCACGGCATGAGAACAATCGGAACGAGTAGGATTTGCGTGGAGTTGGTACTGTTCCTCGAATAGTGCTTTCTTTCTGAACGCTGACGTGCCTTTCTTGTAGCCCAATGTTTCTCTGTCTACTCAAAACAGCATAAGTTAAATAACTTCAAATGTTTTTGGATTAAACAATTCAGCTTTTGTGAAAATTAACGATACCCTTTTTTATAAGGAAAACGAGGGAATCCAATTTAGCATGCATCAATCACCAATGAACTAAGAAGAGCAAATGCACCAGGTATGCCTATGCTCAAAGCATTTCCAAGTCTATCAAAATGGTTTTGATTTCTCCTAAGGCATGTTTGAAGTCTCACTTGAATATGCCAGTGCTGGGTCAATATTGACTGACTTTAACTACTACAAGAGTGCAAAGATACAATGCTAAGATAGAGCATTCCTTTTCACCTTCTTTATCTTTCAAAAAATATGTGAAAGCTGGATCCTTCTCTGTGGAGATAATCCAGATTGCAATAATCCAGATATTACCTTCTGCATCAAAACACAAAGCCAACCCGACCCCCGCGTCGTCCTCTCTGGGCGACCGGGGGAACCCTAAAAACCGGCCGCCGGCAGCCCTCCCACCAGCGCCCTCCGCTGCGCCGCCGCCGGAGGGGAGGCCGGCAAAGCCGTGCGCACCCCGGGGAAGGTGGCGGCCGGCGTTTTTTCCTCTTCTTCGTCAAGCTCCATGCGTGGATCTGGAGGAGGCGCGGGTTGGCGGTGGTCGCCGGCGGCGTGGGCTGCAGGCGGCCGTGGTGGCCGGGCTGCAGGGTGGAGGGGTCGGCGCCGCCGTTTGCTGCTGGCTCGAGGTGGAGGGGCGCGGTCGGGCCGTGGTGTGCTCCCTCGGCCGCGCGTGTGCATCAACTATGGCGTGGCGCGGCTGAGGCAAGGCGGCGAGGGGATGCTGCGGTGGTGCGGCGGCCGGTGCTCGACCGGGGTCGGCTGGGCTCAATCTGGGTCGCGGCCGGGCTGAGTGGGCGGGTCTCATCACCGTGGAGGTCGGCGTCTGGCGGGGCACCGGGAGGGCAAGCGGCAGGGTGGTCGTTGGATGGTGGTGATGGGGAAGGTCGATTCATGGCAGCAGTGAAGGGCGGCCTCGCGGGCGGTGGAGCTGGCGTTTGTTCCGTGCTCAGTCCTCGATGGATGGAAGGTTCCGGTGAAAGCTTTGCCCAATCTTTGGTGCCGGCAGCGGCGACGTCCCCTGGGGCGTCGTTTACCTTGTTGAAGGCGTTGTTGTGGAGCTCTTTCCTCTCCATTCGAGGGGCTTGGTCCCTCCGGGTGAAAACCCAAGCTCCAACCGGAGCGGGCGACGGCGGCAGTTATGTCGCGACCTTCTTGGAGGCGTCGCTTTGGAGGGAGAGTCTGCTGCTGTTGCATGAGTTTCCCATCTCCTCTAGGACTGTGGATGTCGGGGCAGCGGCTCCGAGCTGGTGGATGTGTGTCGAGGCGGCGGCCTCGGGCAGCGGTAGCTCCATGAGGCAGGGTTGTGGCTTGGCACGGCTTTGGGTGGTGACCTTGAGCTGCAGGGGCGGCAGGGTTATCGGCTCGGTCAACGCATCCCAGCGGGGATGGTTGGACTTTACGTCGGGGCGGCGGCCCCGGGCATGGTGTGGCGGCCGTGGCCTGCGGGCAGTGGTCCTGTGTAGCTCGGGCTACAGGATTCTGGGTCGTGCGGCGTTGCAGCTCAAGTTCGAGCGGTGTTATGTCGGGGTGGCGGCCCCGGAAGGTGGTGCTGGTTGTGTGTGCAGGGCATACTGGAGCGGTGGATGTCAGGGCGGCGGCCCCGAGAGCTTCGTGCCTCCTATGGAGGTGAGGTTGGTGTTGGCAGCTCTACTCCGACGGGGTCGGTGGGTTCGTTCTGCTTGTTTGTTGCTACGAAGTCGAAGCTGCGGTGTACGATGACGGGCAACAGGCAGTGAGCGCACTCGATGGCTGGTCTCCTCATCTGCGTCAGAGTGTCCCGCACCTGCTCCTCCCTTAGCAGTTGCGGCTTCTTCTCTCCGACAATGGTGGCCGGTTGACCGGATCTTTGTGGAGTGGTCATGTGTCGTCAATTTGGCTATGTTGTTCTCGAGGTTGTACGGGCTTGCCCCGTGGGGTTGTGTTGTTGTATGGTTTTCGCCCGGTTTCTTCCATAATAAACCGAGCACCTTCTTCTTAATAAAAGGATAAGGCAAAGCTTTTGCCTTTGGTTTCAAAAAAAAAAAAAACAATGGAACCATTCAACCATAGGAACAGCTTTACATAACTTCTCTTTTATAGGTAAGTCAAGTGCAATTTTAAAGCAAAAGGAATAAATCACAAGCCCTGGTTTGCTGGTTTAACTCTTGCAATACTAGGAAATATGCATGCGGCTCTCCCAGTCCACACGGTGCTGGGAAAAGAAACCCTCTCGTTTAGGGTTACCCTGCTCTCGCACCCCGGACGGTGTAAGCAGGGACACGGAGATCGGAAGCACAACCAGAATCCAACTCCAAATCGGAGCAATCTCACTGGCGGTGTCGCCGTCGCCAGGAGCAGGGTAACCCTAACAATATTTCTGGAAGCACTATATTTGGAAATTACCTTATCAAATATTATATGTACAGGAAATATTATTCCAATGTTCTTCAGTTAACTGGCATCTTAAAACCAGATCCTAGTTACAGGAAATGCTATTGCAATGCAGCCAAAACCCTCTAGTCCCCACACCATAGATAACAAAGATGCTTCCCTGGGACACAAACACAGCTGTCCATCGCAAATCGCAATTATCACTGACTGCAATGAGTAATCATAACTTTTCTCTTGTCAAAACCATTACCGGTAGTCCTAATCCGAGAGACACACACACTTACACCGTTACGAAGCACATGGCTTAATCACCATATATAGTAAGAAACTGAGAATGAGGGAACTGTGGACTCACATGAGCAAGCTTCTCCATCTTCAAGCTAGCTGGATTTTCGTCCAATTGCACATCCATATCCACAACAAATCCAGCCTTATCAGGCAGCTTTGCATCCTTGACATCTTCCTGCTCAAATGAAGTGCCGAAAACCGCATTGTACCTGTAAAAATAAGATAATCTCAGCACTCCCAAGTCTTAACAACAAAACTTGCTGATAAACAATTAAGCGGCAACATCTTTCACAATTCATCCGCTGGCATTGTTCACGCACAGGTTTCTGCTGATGGAGCTAGTGCGCAGGGACAAGGAGTGCTTCTCCCACTTGTCGAAATCCCCGGGCATGGTAGGCAGCGGCACGGATGGGGCGTCCGGCGGCGCATCTCCGCCGCATTTGAGCCACTCCTTGTAATACGTCGCGAACTGAGCCGTGCCGCTGTCCATCTGGTCGTCGTACAGCCTCCGCAGGGTCTTCATCCTCCTGCTGCTCCGGCCGTCGGCGTTGTCGTCGTCGCAGCAGCCCGCGACGAGCTCGGTCTCGTCGGCGAGCCAGACCTCGAGGTGGAGCAGGTGGGGAAGGAAGACGTGGGCCCAGAGGTCGGGGAGGAGCGTTTCGCGGGCCAGGCGGGGCGCGTCGACGAACACCTGGAGGAGGTGGCGCGCGGCGAGGCGGGAGTCCAGCTCCATCTTGTACACGACGGCCAGGTACAGCTGCGCGCACGCGGCGAGGTGGGCGTCGGGCACCCCGCAGGTGTAGCCATGGTCTTCGGCGACGGCGGTGGCGGTGGCGGTGGCGGTGGCGGCGGCGTGGCGAGGGGCGTGGAGCGATGCGACGACGCCCAGGAGGCGGATGGAGTTGCGCAGCGAGCGGACCTTGGAGTCGCGCGCGGATGGGGCGGCGTCGGCGAGGCGCTCGGCGCTCTCGACGGCGAGCTCGAGGTCGGCCAGCACGGCGCGCTCCGGCTCCCGCCGCGCTGTCGCTGACGCTGACGCTGACGCCGACGCCGCGGGGGAGAGGCAGGAGGCGCACTTCTCCCGGAGCGCCCGCCGGAACTCCGGGTCCCTGGAGAACCGCCCTGCGTACCCGGACAGCATCGACACCACCGTGTCGACCGCGCCGCCCGGGCCGTCGCCGCTGCCGGGAGGCGATGCGTGCTTGCTCGACGGCGTGCGGTGCGGCGGCTCGGGGAGCTCGGAGCGCTCCCGCTCGAGCAGGTCGCGGAGGGAGGAAGACGGCGGCGGCGGCGGCGACGTCATGGCGGCTCTAGGGGCAGGAACTGAAATGGCGCGGTGCTGCGGCTCTGCTCCGAAGCATTTAGGTGGGCGAGTTAATGGCGCGGTTAAGAGCATGGGACCCATCGGTCAGGCCGGAGGGGCCCACACACGTCCGCGCGGCCATGGCGCGTACAAGTACAAGGAGTGAGTTATGTTAGGAAAAAATTGGGTCAAAGGAATTTCATAAGTAAGTTTTTTGGTGGATTTGTATTCTTGGTAACAAGTTTCAACGGTGGTTGTTTAATTTGCAGAATTAGAATTGTTACTTACAAGATTTTTATATTGTCCGTCTAATTTTTCTGTCCATTTTGATAATTGTTTCCAATGAAAGGGAAGCTTAGAGAGTTTAAAGAAAAAAATTAGGCCCCGTCTGAAACACAGGTAGTAAAAACGTAGAAACAGAAAAAAAAAATGAATTATATCTAAAAAAAACATAGAAATTAAGGTGTTATGTTTCCTGAAACCACATGATTTTTTTTTAAATTGTCGTTTGGATGTCTCGCACGAAAAACACAGGAATTATAGACATACGAAGATTAAAACATAAGGTGAGACCTCATATTTATTTTCCTCGAAAATTCCTATGTAATAGTCTATCACATAAGAATTTCAAAGTAATCAGAGTTTCTTATTCCTTTGTTCCAAACAGCACCACGGGGAAATTTTATTTTAAGATTCTTGTGCTCCAAAATTCATATGTAATTTCTTTGTTTCAAATGGGGCCTTAGTAGTATTAAGTTTGGTCAGTGCTTACATTTCAAGCATATGTTTCATGCCTTGATCTTTTGGGTGGTTGAGTATACAGAGCAAACTTCACCGATGATTGCCAGTATATGAAAAATTATTTCTTTCGTTTAGTGATACCAGGTAGAAAACTCAAACCTTCTAACTTAATGATTCTTTAAATGTTAGAGTAAACATAGACGCGCGTAAACCACTATCAGCGCACATAGTCTAACAAAGATTGCAGTAAAGAAGCTTTGTTTTTCGAAACTATATCACATATAGTATTACAGTAGGGTGGATTTGATAGTGGTTTTGGTATATGAAGTGAGTCACAGCGATGTGCATACATTGAAGCAAAAAAATGCATTAAGGCTCCATTTGCGGTTACTAAATTACATTGCATTGTGTATTTTTATATGTGTAATCTGTTGTTGAAAAATAGCAACCGAAGTCGAGAAAAGCCGTTGAAACAAAAAACAAAAGTAGGAAAAACAGGTGGGACAACCGAGATTATGATAGTCCATCGCCATAATAAATACAACCTAAGAAATAAAAAATAGAGAAAACAGTTTAATACCAGAAAAAAAGATTAAGTTTAGAAAAAAATACATTGGATCGTTTAAAATCGATATAAAGGGTTCATTATTTTTCCTGTTGTATACATATCTCCTAAGAATACTAAGCTCTCGACGAATAGAGCTTTCTCCTTCTCCTACATGTCCACATCAAGTGGATCCACTCATATTTCATTTTATATTTAGTTATAGTTCATAATTTTAAATTTAGTTTTAAAAATATTCTATTGCATATATTATATATTCATATGTTTGTACTTATCTACTAAATTTTGTGAAATAAGAAGAGATTCCTCTCTTAAAAAACAAAACAAAAACTGATTAATTTTCACTGAAAATTACTCTTTTTGTTTAGACAAAAATATATTAAAAAAATTAGAGTTTGTAAAATATGTGCACGTAGTGGTATGTTTTATTTAGAAAATTGAAATCTAAACATGATGTTTTGATTTTTTTTTAAACGACATTGTTGAGCTCAGTAGTTACCGTTGAGATATTCGATAACCTTCTCTCTTATCTCTGCCTAGCGTCCACCATAGCGCCATGCCGCTTGTGCCACATGACACTGTTTCGCTCCGTCGCCTCTCTCAAGTCGTATTAAACCAAAAACAACCGTCACTACGCAAAATTTGCCTTTCTCTCCAAACACACCTCTACACAAAGATCGCCCTTCACTCCACACACACACTTATGGCTTCGTCAAGCACTTGGGACTACATGACACCTCATCCCTGATGTCACGTGACACCATTTCTCTCTCTCCGTCTCTCTCGAGTCGTATTATATCGAAAACACGACATTGAGCTAACTTCTACGATCCTCACACCACATGACATTGTTTCGCTCCCTCGCCTCTCTCAAGTCGTATTGTACCGAAAAAAACCGTCTCTTTGCAAAATTTGCCTTTCTCTCCACACACACCTCTACGCAAAGATCGCTCTTCTCTCCACACACACTTCTGGCTTCGTCAAGCACTTGGGACTACATGACACCTCATCCCTGATGCCACATGACACCATTTCTCTCTCTCTCTCTCCGTATCTTTCGAGTCGTATTATATCGAAAACACGCCATTGAGCTAACTTCTACGATCCTCACAGTAGTTGCATGCGAACACCCATATCGCCTCCCGCACGGACCACCACTATCACTGTTGCTATTAGAAGTGGTCGACTTTCCAATCATAATGCCGCCCTTCAAGTCCATTGGTAACTTGCATGCTATGTGCGGTCAAACTATTCTGCAACTAAATATATAATGGTTGGTGGTATTCATATCATTTATTTTTTATAATTTATTTTATACAATCTAGATCTATTGCATGTAAACAGTTTAATCTATTAGTTTGCTCTATATTTTTGTGATATGTTTAGTATTTATTGGCGAAATGTTACTCTGTTTTCATATAGTATTAGTTGTATTCGATGCAATTTATTTAAATATGTTAGGACATAATTATGCCAACTATTATTGATTTCGGGGTAACTTATGTCGAGAAATATACTTAATTTCATTATATTAAAATCAGTGACCATCACTGTATGATCTCGATGCCTAATCTAACTCTTTGAGTTTGCAATGTTCATCATACAATATCTCTATATTGTCGGAAATTTGATCAAATCATTATAAAACCATGTGTACAATTTAAATTTCATGACATTACAGCTAAATAATTATGTCCCTTCTCGACTTCCATGTAATGATCAAGTTGTACTATTTTTCCTTATTAATATTGTTTTATAAGTCTATCGTTGTTCGTATTAAGATGGGTGCGGCAACGCGCGTCATTTCCTTCTAAT
This sequence comes from Poa annua, assembly GCA_026929855.1. NCBI lineage: Eukaryota > Viridiplantae > Streptophyta > Magnoliopsida > Poales > Poaceae > Poa > Poa annua. Next base: position 10,248,061 of record CM049429.1, on the reverse strand, counting down.
CCAAGTTAATCTAGGTGGGCGGCTCTGAAAGAAAAGCTTAACCTTTATAGGAATTACTTACTTTTGTAACGTCTCTAACGTTACCCGAGACCTAGTATCGTACCAAGATCTCGAATAGTACATGAACTTTTTTCATAGATGTTCAGTTTTGTAAACATCTTGCAAACCGTCAGTCTAGGCTACGTACGCATGAACTTTCATAAGTGTTTCACCACAGGTCCGAAACATGATTCTCATGTGTTGCAGTTTTCCAAAGTGTGGTGTTTTGATATTTTACTCAGATTTCAATCAACACCTTTAGACAAAAAAAAAGCTCGCGGTATGTAACGCTCATCTTCTTGTGATCACGTACGGATGATGAAAGAGCCACAGCATGCATCATGCATGCATGAAGCGAGTGTAGTTTAACGTTAGTGTAAACTTCACTCCCTGTGTGCATTTAAGTAAGTACTGTATTTAATCTGATGTTGACGCTGGATAAGACAAAACCTTCGATAATATTTTATGATTTTCAGTTGCAACTTGAACGTCACGGCCTGTACGTAGAGACGGATCTCCACAAGACCAACCAGTCAAGCCTACTTGAACTAACCAGTGATCAGTTATAGCTAGCTAGACAGATATCACTGCATCAGTGTAACAAAACTAGTGTGGCTATTAGCTAGGGACAAGCAACAAGTAGTACGACACGGGTAGAGACTTGAGCAAACAACGCTCTTGCAAATCAGTGTGCGCACGACGATGTTCCATGACGTTGAGTGGGCGGTTTCTAACCGTGTTTTGTATGGTTTTTGGATACGGTTTTTCTAATTAATTGGATCAATTCTCCGTATTCTTCTACGGAGTATTATGCAATGCGGGAACTCCCCGCCCTAGTTCCTCAAATCAGTGTGCGGCTAGATCGACACTGCTGCATGCCTAGGTAGCTGTAATTTGTTGCTGTTGCAGGCCAATACGTAGGATTGATTGTGTCTCTTGAGAACATTGCCGCGCGCGGACCATTTGGCATGATCCTGCTCAGACTCGAGCGCATGTTCCGTCCTATCAGCTAGCCTGGTTACGCATTTGCAATCTTGGTTTCTTCTGCTTGGGATCAGCTGGCTGGCTGCAACCAAATGGTCTGCCGCACCTGCAAAAGGAGCCAGGAGGCTGAACCCAAATGCAAAGAACTGAAGATCCCAAATTCTCAAGCTACCAAGGCGAACGACGAACATACTGCATAGATAGATTAATTATAAGTGCATTTGCCATGCATGATCAGCACGAGCAAACGGCCAAGCAAGCAATGAAGCAAACGACATGGCCTTATTTGGGGTAGCGTGGTGACTGCGTGTGGTCGCCGGGAATCAGCGGCTACAGTAGTGCACGCCGGAGTCCGACAGACAGGCAGGCAGGCAGGAGCGCGTGGGCGTGGCAAACAGTCGTCGTACCCGTGAGCCTACACCCCCATAACAATATGACCAATTGAGCCCCTAGATTAGTGTTCTTTTTGGCTGGTATTGGCCTGCAGCTCTGTTCCTTTGGGTCTACTAAACCTTGCCCTAGTTGATCTCATTTGTTTTCTTCGTGTTCAGGGCCCTATGTTTTACAGTGCCTCTGTCAAATTCTTTCCAGTTTGGGAATCGGGTTGATGCCCTATAGTTCACCCCACACATTTGTTTGCTTCCCACTAGTGTCCATCTGATGGGAATCCACCGTCTGGATCGTCTCACATGCGGCGCAGATCGTACCCTGTTGCTCATCTAGCAGGGCATTTAATTAGTTTGTTGTGGCAGTAATTGCTAGTAGGGGCTGGAGGTTTACGTTGAGGCTATGGCTGGATAAACATCTACAGCAATAGTTGAGGGAAATGCAGAACATGTTGATGGGGTAGCTTTCCTGTGAAAGTGGTCAAAGACAGGTGAATTTCCTGTGAAATCCATGGTGTGTATGCTCGAATCTCAAACAATGGCGTGGACTGATTTTTTCAGGCTTCTGTGCGGAAACCCTATGTGATCGCAACAAATTAAGACAATACGGCTAGGAGGAAATGGATGGCAGATAGCATCTGTCAGTTCCGTCGTAAGGAATAAACTGTTCATCACATTCACATCTTTCTTTGAATGTTTTGAGACGATGCCAGACATTCGATGTGTGTTTCTCCCGTTAACCTTTGATGGTGGAACCCGGCTCATAAGAGTCGCATGGGGAAAAAACTAGGGCCTTAATTGAGTCATATGTGGAGGGTCTCCAGGTCCATGATCCAACAGAATGAGGCCATGCATGTCGTGTACAAAACTTACAAGGCCCACTTCTATTGCACAACTGTAAACCTCAACGAACCGCTCATGCTTGGGACACACCAACAGAATGCAGAAAATGGAAGAAAAGTTTTCTTAACTTTATTGATACCCAGAATCAATCAGCTGGTGATGTTTTGTTCCAAAAAAAATCAGCTGGTGATGTTCACATAGTCACAGCAGTAACTAACATATATACCATGTCTTTTCAGTTTTGACAGAAGCAAAGTTGCATTGAGCCGTAGAAGAAAAGGCTTCAGCCGACGACAGGCGGCTTCTGCTATGGATTGGTTCAAGACACGATGAACTGCTATTGGAGTTCATAGAGGATTCATTGGGAAGCAGTCTTGTGATGCGCTCTACTCGGCGTCTTCCTCCAGGTGGATCAGCTTCCCACTGATTTTCCTGTTACAGTTGGCAGGTTATGTTGTAATTCTAAGCATATGTCTGATGTAAACTTATACTTCTTTTTTACGTTTGATGTAAACTTATACTATGGGACATGAATTCTAAGAACGAAAAAGTTTGCAGATCCAGCATCTACTATAAGATAGACTTCCCTACAGATACCGGCTGTAAGTATGGTGAAATCCGTTAGCAGGAAAAATGCAGGATACATACCTTTCATGGTTTGGTTTCTCATCGGACAAAACTTTCATCAGCCTTTCCTCAAACGGTGTGGCATGCCAATTCACTCTCTGGTTCTAGCAACACCAACGTACACAAGTTATACAGATAGCTGTGACTCAGGTACCGAAGGAAACATAAGAAGGAAAATATTGTACCTCTTTGTACTTGGTTGTGGTGTTTGGAATCCCATTGCCATCCCACGCCTTGGGTAACATCGGAGTAGGATTATCGTTGTCCCAGTTCAGTCCAGAAGCTACAAAGATCGGCACATCTGTGATATCAGTGATCCTCTCGAAGCCCTCCTGCTTCCCCACGCTGCCACCGATTCCACTCTGACTCACATCCCCATATGAAGTCTTAAGCCAACAAGACAGACTAGCCACACCAGGCTTCTCACTGCACGAACTATTTTTCAGTAGCTCTCCAACGCCACCATCCAGAAGATGCTGGTTGCCATTCTGATCCCTGGTTTCCTCTGGATACATCACCTCATGGGCTTGCTCTTTACTGTTGGCATGGAAGGAAAACGGTGCAGACTCTGATAACTCTGTATCTGTAGTCACTGAGCTTGGAAAAGTCTGCTGAGGTTTCTCAGTAGAATCTGCACACAAGTACCTTCTTTTTGGAGGATGGGATGCAACCAAAGGGGACGACTCGTCTCTTAGTTCCATCCACTGCAGTTTATTCTCAATAGGCCTCAAGACAGGGTAGATGAACTGTTTGCCGGTCCTCCCACGCTTACCAGATTTAAAATTTCCCTGGTATGCTGTAAACATTGTTCCCGGAGTCTGAATGTCCCCTCTGAGAACCAAAGGGGTAGGGAAAGGTGAATCGCTAGAATCAAGCTTCTGGTTCTGGATGGTCTCGCATGAAGACTTGTCCTGCAACAGTGATCCAGGCTCTGATTCAACGTCACCAACATGATCAGCACCTTCACCGGTGTTCTTGTCCTCACCCAAAGCATCATGCCCATCACAATCAAACCTATATTAGAAGAGACAAAGAGCTCACTTAGTGACTAGTTAACCATGGTAATTGACAGTAGTTTACAGAATCAGCACATTCACGAAGATAGAGGGTGGCTCTTTACCCTGCAGATGAGTAATCTTTATCTTCAGGTACCATTACACCTTTAATGTCCTGTGCATTCTCGGAAGTGTCATTGCACTGTGTTGTGAAACAAGAAAATTAGGCGGCGAACTACATGACAAGAAGATCACAAAACACACTGGTTACCTCATTACTATCTTCTTCTCTGATTTGGTTTGATACTTTCAGAATTTCTGGAGGGGTTTCTGATATTGTGCCACAGGATTTGAGATATTTTGCCTGTTTATAGTGGAATGTCATGAAAATCATCTAAAGAAAATTGAACAGGACTATGCATTGCAGTGCAGACATAACCCTGGAAACACCCAACACTAACTATGCCGAAATATCACAGCCAGTAAGACATGACCTATATCTGAAGATTAGAATCCAACTATTGAATTGCAGGCATATAAGCAGTTCACCCAAAAGCTGATGCTGATGAGGAAGGCAGATAATATATTTCTAAAGCTCTTTTAGTCCTTGGAAGTGGATCGATGTAGGTCGCAACTATTTTTAGTAATAGTGCATCGGCTGAGTCTTGAATTAAAGTCCCTTGGTTCTGACGCCATATTAAATCGCATGAGCCTAACTAGTTTGCCGAAAGGTTAGGCTGATGCAGAAAGGTGGCCAGGTGGGTAATATATTTCAACTCTAACTGATCATCGTACTATCATCTACCTATACCATACATATAAAAAAAAAGACCTTTCTGAAGTTCTGCATTCTGTAGCATAAGTTCTTGATATAATTTTGAAAAATCTAAAGCTTCAACTGGGATTCACAAAGTTTGACAGTGCACATTGACTTCAGCAAAGGTGACTCATCCTGGCATCCCATCCTCCAAAAAGAAGGTACATTTTATTGAACAGTAAATAGTCCTACTGACCAATACAGAGCATAGGCGTTGGCGCAGATGAAACACTTAACATCCAGTAAACATGGCATATTCAGGAGTCAAAACTTTTAGATATATAACTTAAAATACATAAACAACAATCCACAGCCAGAGCAACTCGTAAACGGAGAAAACACGGTTTGCCGACATTTCGAAAAGGAGGTCATATGCATCATTGTGTGCAGAGGTCCTGCTGGGGTTGTCCCCCATTTCGAAAAAAAAACCGTCTGCCGACATAATGCTGCTAAGGCTGCACACTACATTCTACTCCTACTAAATAGGTCACCACACGAGACAGAGAGGCATCTGTCTAGTCTCAAATACCTACAGCTATCCACGAAGAGCCGCATCGACAGTGTAGATGGAACCGCACAAGATCTATGCATCAACCAATTCAATATTTCCGCTGCTCCCCACGGAGACGCACACGGTAACAAACACTGACAGAAAAAGAACGCATTTTTCTTGCAGATACGGTACCTCTCTCCTGAGTTCGTCGTCGAGGCCTCCGTCATCCCCCAAATCCTCCTTCACCGTTCCGCCGCTCACCTCAAGCTCTGAAAGCAGCACGCACGCCGGACAGGGGAAACATGAAAATCAAGCGATCAGTCAAAGCAGCACATCGAATCCGGTCGGATCGGTGCAAACGAAAAAAAAATCATTCGAAACACACTTGCTGCGCCGCCGTCGTCGTCATGGTCGTCCAGGAAGGCGTCCCCGAGCCGGCTCCCGCGCACGAGCGGATCCTGAGGCAACGAAAGAACAGCCACTGAAACAGATCGTCACCGTACGGATCGAAAACGAGGGGTTTAGCTAGGGACCGGGGAGTCGCAGGGGGTGGCGGCGCGCGTACCTGGAGACCGCCGTCCAAGGGGTCGGCGCGGCCGCGGAAGCATGAGAGGAAGCAGCCCATGGCGCCGAGGGAATCCTACTGGAAGCGAGCTCGTTGAATCCTCTGCGCCGCCGCGGAGCCTCGATTGAGGGTTTGGGGAGGATTGGTGCGGGATCCCGGGGAGTAATTGGCGGAGATGGAAAGGGTTGAAGAGGGGGAGAAGAAGCGGAGCGGAGGAGGGGGCAGTGAGATTTGAAATGGAAATTCGAAACGGAGCTTTAGCTCTTTTCACATTCACATGTCAAAACTTGTATCTAGACATATTTTAGTTTTCATGTTCGCTCACTTTTTGTGTGTATCTAGCCGACATGTGTATTAGCCGAAACATCTTATGTTACAAAACGGAGGGAGTATGTGGCATTTCTTATGTTAGAATTTGTTTGTTGTTTGAAATAATAAACTTATCATTAAGAATAAGGTGCCGTTTAAGCTTGTGATCTAGCTATAAGCAATAGAAAAATAATTTCTCTCCTCTCTCAATAATGACAAAACATATGGGTCCAACCTTATGTCAAAAACAACATCTTAACATTGTGGCTAAAACCATAAGCAATGTGGATCCTAAAAATAGTAGACCACATACATTATGGATGCCCTTACTAGGCCGCTGCCCGGCCAGAAGAAACATGCCATGACTATGAGTCGGAAGATTGTATGCAAGCAAAAACTTAAAAAAAAAATAGATTTTTGCAATTAAGATTGCTAACGTCATCCACTTTGGATCTATTTACATGCAAGCAAATCTATTGTTTTTCGTTCAGATGGCTTGGATAGACACAATTAGGATCAGTGTTGTCAAAATGTTCTACGAACTTGCTTAAACATAAAATGTTCTACATGTAGTACCGTCCATCTAGTCAATCAAGTGCAACGATAGAGCTAACCCCGTTTTACTGGGCATCTTATTAGATTTCTTTATCTATCCTCTTTTTATCTGCCATTAACGGGTATATAATTCTGGTGGTTTCATCTTTGTTCTACTATGTATAAACTGCTCATCGCTCATTCACAAATTCTAGAGATGGATCGCTCATTCACTAATTCTAGAGATGAGTGGTTCAAACTTGGGCATCACACGCAACGCAAGCACGCGTACAGCATGCCACATGGATTTTAGTCTGTTATAGTCACCTATTCGTGTATATGTAGTACCGTACTACTGTATTTGTTAATGTTTTGACCATTTGAATGTGGACTAAAATAAGAACTCGAATGAGCAAATAAATACACTAAAATATATTAAGCTACATATAAATCAACAAAAAGCAAAAGATACTTATATACATTATATTAGAAACGGAGTGAGTAGCAAACATAATTGGTTACCCCAAAGTTCTTCTGCGGGACGACATGAAACCTTGGCACGTACAACAAAGCGCTGGAAGCAACCAAACATGCTAGTGCTACACTTGTTACCAGCAGCAGCTGCTGGATGGTGATCCGGAGTAGAGTTGCGTCCACACAAGTACGGTGCATCGCACGAGTTTAGCAGGAGACAATTGCGATACTGTCCAAAAAGACGCAAAAAATAAATAAAGGACGGGTCAAACAAGAAATTTGAAGTGATCGATCAGCAAGCCTGGATGCAATGCATATCCTCTGGAGTTTGGGCAATCCAGCTGCTGACTGGGTTCGAGGCTTGGAGCTGAGCCGCCAAGGACAAGCCGAAAACGCTACTGCTCTTGAGGAGAGAAGCACGTTCAGATCTCCTTCGTGTGGTAGAGTAAAATTTTAGAGACGTTTATGTTCAAGCAGCTAAGAAAACAGATGCAGTTTTCTTTAATTTTGAGTGGAAAAAATGCAGCTGGAATCACGTGTTGCTTAGTCATTTGCGTGAAAATCTATCACTCACGGCTTCTTATGTCTATCTGTTCAACTATATCAGTTATTTTCCTTTTATTGACTGAAACAGATCGGTTCTTCACGTGATTTGGGAACGGCGGGAAAGAAGGCAATGTAAACCTTTTGCATGACTACACGGTGTATGATAGCAGGGGTAGGCCAACAAAAGATGTGGCATGCACCCCCAAGAAGAAGAAAATATGTGGCATGTGGAAAACCACTCTAATTCAGGCCAACACTTTCCTCTTTAGATGCAGCGAAAAATCTCTTGGAAATTTGGATGACACGTGTTGGAACACGATCTTCCTCGTCTCTTCCTATCTTGTCAAAGTTCGACCAGGCATCGGTGAAGGGTTTGTGAGGTTAATTATGTGTTGATAGATCGTTAGATTCTTTTGGATCTTTGTAGTTGGAGTGTCGTTTAAGGGAAACCGTTTGATGTTATGTTTTGATCTCTTTTGCTCGTTTGGGTTTATGTCAAGTTTTGGTTTATCCAATCTTATGAACCCGGTGGTGAAGAATTACAAGACTATGTTGTTTGGGGTATGCCCCTAACCGATTTTGTTTCAGACGGTTGTTCGTGGCGAGTGGCTATTACAGTGTTTTCAGATTGGTTGACGAGTGCCTTTCAGATTATTTGATTATTCATTATACATGTTTCAATCTTCAGTAGTAGTCGTCGAACAATCGAAAGAGACATACGGCCAATATGGTTTTCCGTATATTTTTACTTTGTAACGGTTGTGTGGTGTCTTATGTACTGATTTTTGGATTTTCCATAACAAATAAGTACACACATACAAATATACAATAGACAGATTTTTTTTTCTGAACATCGCAATCTTGAACGGCTAGAGGAGTCAGCAACTCATCCCGTTCACAAGCTCCAGCCCCCACATCACCACATCCACACCAAACCAAACGACAAATCCCACCCGCTACCGTAAACCCCACGCCCACGTGGCGCCATCGCGTCCCTTTATTACCCCCCACATCTCCCATAACCCCGAGCCACTACCACTCCTCCCTCCTTTCTTCCAAGCACGCGCGGCCAACAAGCCGACACACCATGCCGCCCACCACCGCCACGGCAACCGCCGCCGCCACCGTGACGCCGGAGCACGCGGCGCGGAGATTTCCCCGGGTGGTCCGCGTCAACCCGCGCAGCGACCTCTTCCCCGTGCTCTCCTTCCACCACGTCGAGTTCTGGTGCGCCGACGCCGCCTCAGCCGCCGGCCGCTTCTCCTTCGCGCTCGGCGCGCCGCTCGCCGCCAGGTCCGACCTTTCCACGGGGAACTCCGCGCACGCCTCGCTCCTGCTCCGCTCGGGCCCCGCGCTCGCCTTCCTCTTCACCGCGCCCTACGCTCCTCAGCCGCAGGACGCCGACACCGCCTCCATCCCCTCCTTCTCCGCCGACGCCGCGCGGGCCTTCTCCGCCGCGCACGGCCTCGCGGTGCGCTCCGTCGCGGTCCGCGTCGCCGACGCCGCCGAGGCCTTCCGCGCCAGCGTCGCCGCCGGCGCGCGCCCGGCCTTCGCCCCCGCCGACCTCGGCCGCGGCTTCGGCCTCGCCGAGGTCGAGCTCTACGGCGACGTCGTGCTCCGCTTCGTCAGCCACCCGGACGGCGACGACGCGCCCCCCTTCCTGCCGGGGTTCGAGGCCGTCAGCCGCCGCCCCGGCGCCGTCGACTACGGCCTCACGCGCTTCGACCACGTCGTCGGGAACGTCCCGGAGATGGGCCCCGTCATCGACTACATAAAGGGCTTCATGGGCTTCCACGAGTTCGCAGAGTTCACCGCCGAGGACGTCGGCACCACCGAGAGCGGGCTCAACTCCGTGGTGCTCGCCAACAACTCCGAGGCCGTGCTGCTGCCGCTCAACGAGCCCGTGCACGGCACCAAGCGCCGGAGCCAGATACAGACCTACCTCGAGTACCACGGCGGGCCAGGCGTGCAGCACATCGCGCTCGCCAGCAGCGACGTGCTCAGGACGCTCAGGGAGATGCAGGCGCGCTCTGCCATGGGCGGCTTCGAGTTCATGGCGCCACCGCAGCCAAAGTACTATGAAGGAGTTCGCCGCATTGCAGGTGATGTGCTCTCTGAGGCGCAGATCAAGGAATGCCAGGAGCTGGGCGTGCTAGTCGACAGGGATGACCAAGGAGTCTTGCTCCAAATCTTCACCAAGCCAGTAGGGGACAGGTAAAAACACTAATCTTTTCAGGCTCCTCCGCACTTGCTAAATTCTACTACAGTAGTATACATTTTCATGATGCATATGTATGCATCAAACCTTAGGTTCAGGATCAGGACACATAAGCCATAGGACAGTGAGTGCTGTGATCCTACTGAAACTCCTTTTATAGCATCCATGCATGATGCATCTTTATGAAGATTGTGACAACTAAAAGGGGAATAAATTAAAGCTTCCTGTGCATAGTGAAAAGCCAATCCCAGTTCCCAATTCGTGGCATACAAGAGCGTAGACAGTTATTTGCACACCATTAGGTTCAGGAGGTGGTATTTATGCTATGATGCATCCAGTAACTTGAGGTTCACAACTCTAGTAGCTATCCTTCTGTACTTCCTGTGATTCCTCCAAATCTAACTGCATCAGCTATTTTTGTTTAGGCCAACGTTTTTCCTGGAGATGATCCAAAGAATCGGGTGCATGGAGAAGGACGAGACCGGGCAAGAGTACCAGAAGGGTGGCTGCGGCGGGTTCGGCAAGGGCAACTTCTCCGAGCTCTTCAAGTCCATTGAGGACTATGAGAAGTCCCTTGAAGTCAAGCAATCTGGTGTAGCTCAGCAATCCTAGGATAGAAGGTCAGTATTATTGAGCACAAGAAAACAATGTTCTTTGTAATATGCGATGCACAACTATATCGATGTTGTAATCGGTGAAGCTGAACACAGATGTATCCTATATGTATGATGAATGTAACAGATGGTTAGAGAGGGCTCACACACATGAATGTAATGTACTGTTGACATTGTTGTACTATCTTGCTTGCAAGTAAATAAAAGAAGGATCAAGCTGGGTATCTGTCCTTGGGATGCTTGCAATCTTCTGATGCTATTTTATCTTTAGCCAAAGCCAGTGGTCCTGTACTTTTCCGAGGTAAAAACAGTGGGCTGAATTTACACCAAACTGGATTCAGAAACCTGAAAGAAGCCGAGGAAAGGCAGAATAAAGTCATCTAGACAGTACTGAGTGTATCAGGCATCATCTTGTTTTTCACTACTTTGAATTGCAGTATGGCACAAAATGGGCCTGCAAAGTCTCTATTTCCATTTTAGACCTTAGAGGGCAATTGAATAAACTGCTCAACTGCTACAAAGACATCACCCAGGTGAATGTTCAATTGCATAGCACAAAGTCATAAATCAACCATATGCCATGTTGAAGTTAAAAAAAATCATATGCCATGTTATAAAGAAGATGCTCTATACAAAATAATGCATCTCTATGAATCTGTTAACTGACTTATTCAGGAAATAAGAAGATACTGTTACAATGGCATCGTCATAACAATTTGAAGCCTTGAATGGTGCATGGATTACATGTATCATAAATTCGAACCCTTTGCAGTGTATGCTTGAAGATTATGCACAAAGAGAAGAAATATGGAAGTGCACCTCCATGTCAGGAGCAAAACAGCCTAGAGAACATGTAAGCATGGCAACCCTGCAAGGCGTCAAGCAATGGCGCAGTCTGTGATGCTTCGGAGACATCACGGTCCCTCCACTTCTGCACCATCCTCTCAGCATCTGGCGCAACCTGGTGCTGCAGCACCGAAGCAGCAAGCGGTCCGATCAGATTGAGCCTCGTCGCAGCTGAGATCACATCCCTCATTGTCACGAACATGTAAGCCCGCTGTGTTGTCTCGCTGTCGAATCCAACCAACCCGCATACCAACCCGAATATTGGGGCATGGTGAAACGACATGCTCGTGGAGCCGAGGAATGTCTTTCTGAGATCCTGCAGCGATGGAATCTCAGTGAAAACAGACGCGGCCACCCTCAACAGAGCCGAGCCTTGCGACGTCGACGCCTTCCTGCCGACTTCGTTCGTCAACGTAGCCTCCAAGAGCTGATCTAGCCTGACCCACGTCCCGGCATCAGGAGACTTGCTGGCACAGTACACAAACGGTAGCAGCAGGCTGCCAACATTCTCCAAGGCCTGGACAAGAAATAACCTGAGGTCTTCCGGGTTGTTCACAACGCGCGACTGCATAGCGGCCTCAAGGCCGTAGGAGTGTGCGAAACCCCCGGTGGGTAGAATGGAGTCAAGAAGCTGCCACTGGCTCCAGAACAACTGCTGGTTCATACTTGGTGCGATGGCAGGCGCTTCACTCATCACAGAATCCCTCACTGCATCGTCGTCCACTCTCATTTTCTTCGGAGCCGAGTGGTCTTGCTCCATCTGTATCAAAAGGAGAAGATGGAACAATCTTTAGTACTGAGAGGAAGAAGTAAACATTCGTAAGCTAACACATACATAGCGAACAACGCAAGATTACACAAAAAACACGACATTAACACGAACGCGAATACAGCATGTTTCAACACACCACACTGATGGTTTTTCACATATCAATCACACGCCATGAATTCATCACACTGGTTGTTCAACGATCCAAACAAGATGAACTCCCGGCTCGGAATTCCGTCGAACACCCTAAGGGCGTTGTGTTGTGAGAAGCAGGAAGTCTGGATATTATTTTTCAGTCAACTGCATAATAACTGAAGAGCGGAGCAAATCCAGGCATACCTTTGGGCGTCTAAGCTCCGGCGAACGAGCAGCTCGCGGCGTATCTCTCCGGCACTCCGCGAGGCGGATACCCTTATGCTTTGGGGCTTGGGCGATGAACCCGTTGACGCCGCCCCGCGCTGGAACCTTGGTTGAACACTCCACGATCGCCTCGGTTTGGTTGGGTGGATGGGGAAGGTCCAGGGCCGGTCAACGAGAGGAGGTGCAATCTCAATGGCTCGACGTTTCGTTTATATTCGGCCCGATATGGATGTCCGGCCCATCTCTAAACTTGTACAAGTACGATCGATAAAAACCGCTTCCGGGAGCTCCTAGTTTAAACATCCAGCCTGCGCGCACCACCCTGCTTCTGTGGGCTTGGCCCATTTACTGCCTTCACCTTCGTTTTCCGCTTTACGTTAGTTTAAACTCCAAGCATTGCACACGGAAATCCTTAAAAAAATTCCCTCAACGCGTGCGCTCCGGTGCTGACAAGTGTCGCAATTTCGTTCATTTATGCTCCCAACTTTTCTCCACGTGGTGACAAGTGTCAGCTCCCTAGTGGTGGGCAGAGGGTTGTACATGCATTTATTTTGAAATTCGTTTTTTAAAAACGAAATATCTTAAGAACCGTTTATCCGATTTACGAACCGTTTTCACTTTTGAACTACTCGCGTCGAGATCTTCAAAACTAGATCCCATATTGATAGGTTTCGACAAACTTTTTTTTTTGTACTTCGGATTGTGTATGTTTTGTACACCCTGAGTATAGTCGTACGTACAAACTGAATTTTATAGTTGTACGTACAACTTAGCTACGTGTAGTTATTTATATAACCCGAATGTATTTCTACGTATAACATGTCCTGCGTTGCCGTACAACCCGGTCTATGTTGTTGTACAACCCGGTCTGTGTGTTGCTGTACAACCCGATTTTTGTTGTTGTACAACACGGTCTCCGTTGCTGTACAACACGGTCTCCGTTGATGTACAACCCAGTCGAGGTGCTGTACGTACAAACTGATTTATATTGCTGTATATTTATGTTTGTATAGTTGTACGTCTAGATCTATATGATTGTACGTTTAAATTTGTGTGCATGTACGGGTTGAATCTGTGTGCCGTGTACAAGTTCGCTCAAGTCGATTGGATCTGTGTATGTACACGGCCGGCTCGCGGGAGGCTTCATATGGCTGTCAGACCACGGGGCTTCATTGCAGCGCCTCGCGGGGACACGTGGCTCTTTCACGGTTGCTTCGCGCGTTGCACGTCCACGGGAATTTGCCCTTTGCAAAGGGGGTCTCCAGGTAGCGATACCCATTGCACACGTCTCAAAATGCTTCACGAAACCAACCTTGATTTGGAACCCAATCCAACCCTGAGTACACGACTCGACTCTTATTAATCAACACAACTAGATGTTTCCCTGGGATGATAGGCACCATAGATTGTATACATTACGAGTGGAGGAATTGTGCTTTTGTTTTTGGCAAGGGCAGTACAAAAATCCATATTGGAGAGTACACAATCATAGTTGAGGTCGTGGCATCACAAGGGATCGAGATCCTTCCCTAAATTTGGGTCATAGACTCGTGAGGCCCACCACACACTGGAGCTACACATCAGTGACTCAAAGTCAGGATTCCAATGTCAAAGGATCCGGCTCCCATCATAAGATCTGTGTGATTTGGCACTCAATTTTTTGGCATGACCGACTAATACAATTATATCAATGTTTGTTTCTGCTCTTTAACAAGCTCTCCAATGGCAATGCCCCCTAGGTGACTTATGACATCAATGGTCACAGGTATAACAAGTCGATGGCATCTACCCTACATGGACTACATTTGTGAAGATCATCTCCAATCCAATTAATGAGAAGGGGAAGATGTTAGCCAAGAAATAAGAGAGTAATAGAAAGAGTGTGGATGTGGAGCGTGCATTTGGTACCCTCCAATCATGGTGGGCTATTGTTCGGCACCCTTATAGAACATTGAGCAAAAACACCATGTGGGACGTGATGACAACTCGTATTATCATGCACAACATGATCATGGAGGATGAGCGAGATGGCATCTTGCATGATTAAGCACGTCAATTTCAGGGTGAGTTGGTTGAGCTCCAAGACCCCTCCACTTTTGCTCGGTTTCTCTACTTTCACCGTTATATGCGTGATGTGACTCACATTCAGCTGGAAATGATTTGGTCGAAAAATGTGTGCAGCACTACGGTAACCAATAGTTCCCTTTGTCCTCTGATACATTTTATTGTTTATTTTGTGTGTTTGAATAAACGTGATCTAAATAGACAAAACCCTGACCGGATTTTTTATAATCAAATGGACAAAACCATGCCCGCACGGATTTAATGTGTGGGGTCTGTGGCCAGAAAGGGACGGACATGAGCCGAACACCTTTCTGTTTGGCAATCCAAATGGATAAAATGCATGTCCGTTTTGGGTCGGCCGTTTTGAGTCATCCTAATAAGCTTTCTTGGATATTCCATTCCTTTTTTAATAACGATTGTGTAAAGTCATTCAACGTTTTAAAGAATGCTTATATAGAATATCTGAAACAGCCGGAAAAAATGGTGCCCTAAAACACTAAACAAGGGCCCCATAACGAAAAGTCCAAAAGTATTTTAGAGCATCTCTCAGGTGGAAAGTTCTCCAACCACAAACTTTGGCTAATCAAGTTCTCCCCCCGCACGTAGTACGTGCAGACAGCTCATGGGCTGGTTTGTTACATGATCTGTGCACATATTCAAAGCTGAACTGAGCAAACGAAGTCGACATGAGGAATTCCAAATGAAAAAAACAGTGGTCCCGGTCTGGAGATGTCAGATTACATAGTAGCTTGTTTAAGAACGAGCAGTCTATGTAGAAGATTAGGCGTCCGAACCCATGTTGTTCCGCCAAAGGGATGTATCCTGCATTTGTTGTCCGCCAAGTTGTTTAAGATTTGACGAACGGAATGTGAATTATTAGATGCGCCCGCTGTTGCCCGGCCCTTCCGAGTTGAGCAGAGCACGCGTGATTGGCTTCCGCGCGCGTTAAAACCTACCGCTGACGCGCTCAGCCGCGTCCTCTTCAACTACCAGACTCGGATCAATCCACGAAAACCCTCTTGGCCGGTCGCCGGGACAGCGCCTCCGTGGACACCGGCAGCAATGGCAGCACTGCAGAGACCGAGGACGAGAACGGCGTCGACGAGCGTGGTGGAGACGGCGCGGGGCACTCACGTGTTCACGATCGTCGGTTACAGGGGGCACAAGGGCATCGGCGTCGGTCGTCCGGTCCGATCTGCCACCTTCGCCGTCGGCGGCTACGACTGGTGCGTCCTCTACTACCCCGACGGGTCCAATCCTGAGAACGAGGGCTACGTTTCGGTGTGCGTCGAGCTCCAGAGCAAGAGCTCCGTGGTGAGGGCGCTCTACGACCTGTGGCTGACGGACAGGGTCACGGGGGCGTCGTCGTTGATCTTCTCCCGGCCCTCGCCCGACCCGGCGTTCAACTCCTGCAACAACGACGTCGTCAGGGGGAGTTACATGTTCATGGAGAGGGTTCTCTTGGAGACGTCGCCGTACCTGCAGGACGACTGCCTGGTGATCGAGTGCGACGTGACTGTCATCAAGGATGTACGGCCCACGGCGGCATGCGGGACGTCCGACGAGATCCAGGTGCCGCCGCCGTCGGACCTGTCGACTAGCCTCGCAAAGCTGCTGGAGGGGAACAGAGGAACGGACCTGACCATCGAGGTCGACGGGGAGGTCTTCCACGCGCACAAGATCGTGCTCGCCATGCGCTCGCCGGTCTTCGACGCGCAGCTCTACGGGCCGATGGGGGACAGCGAGAGGCGGTGCATAGAGATCGAGGACATGCAGCCCGCCGTGTTCCGAGCACTCCTCGACTTCATCTATACAGATTCATTGCCTGCCATGGATGACCTCCTCGACACAGATGACAACAACAACAACAACAACAACAACAACAACAACAACAACAACAACAACAACAACAAGGAGGAGGTTGTTAAGCAATTGCTCGTGGCTGCGGATAGGTATGCCATGGAGAGGATGAAGCTCATGTGTGAGAGCATCCTCTGCAACAGCCTCGATGCTCACAGTGCCGTCGCCACATTAGCTCTAGCTGACCAGCATCACTGCACCAAGCTCAAAGATGCTTGCATTGAGTATATCAAACTCTTCGCGTAGCTACACAGAAACAGAGATGATCTATTCCGTGGTGGCAAGAACGTCTAGCTGGCTTTAAACTGCAGATTCGTAGTTGATTTGTGACCATTACGTTTGCTTGCTGGTCATTTGAGAGATGTGTAAGTTATCTAGTTATCCAGTCTTTAGAATATGTGTAGGTTTATCAGTAACTCTGTCCACCTTAGATCATGTTGCATTGTCCTAAATTTTCAGAAATATTTTGCTGGAGATGAGTAGGTTTGTCACAAAATTAACGGGCCTCTGTGTGAAGATTGGCTAGTTCTACATATGTATATATACTACTCCTACAATGTATTTATCACTATTTGATCCCTTTATGTGCTCTTTTTTATTTCTGAAAGCCAAGCTCATATCATAAGCATATGCATATAGCCTAGGTACTGAGAATTTCCATCCAAAAGCTATGTGCATTAGGTAAACTGAAAAACTTACAACCTCCCTCGCCAAGGTACCGAGAGCTGCCTCACAAAGAGATGCTCACACATGCCACATTGTGATGGTGACCTTTCTTAACAGCTTGCAATTCAGCCATACAATGTGGCGTGCTGAATGTTTCAGAGAAACTGAATTCCTGATTTAAAATTGTCTGTCAGCTGTGGAGAAACAAAAACCAGCTGCTGGAAAGTTTTTACTAGTTAAATGCAGTCCGCAGTTCACCTACCTCAAAATGACATGTTCACTGTTTTGTGTTCAGTTTGTAATATTTCGTGTTTCATGCCCATCCATACCCTGTCACCCTGATACCCCTGCACTTTTCGCCAAGTTATTCACAACCAGCTAGATCGGTAGGTATGGTACTTGAATGTTAATTATCTTCCATGGAAGGGCTATTGAATAGTACACATGTTCGTGCTGATCACGTTGATTAAACTGGCAATAGTACTTTGTCAACATCTATTTAATTGTTTCAGCTATTTTCTATTTCTCTGAAAAGGGGGCTCTAAGTATAATTTTTGGTTGTCTTAATTGATGATCATCGAGTGTTTTTATTGTTATTGATGATCATCGAGAGTTATTATTGTGCATATATAATTGTCTTTATAAGAGGTGATAATGCTATTCTGACGGAGATTCGGTGTTCAATTGGGACATAAGGATGCACTGCCTCGATTCCATCCGGTCAGTGGGGTAGTTGTAGTTTTGATGAGAGAGAGATAACGAATACTTTCTATCTTTTAATCTGAACAACATCAGATTCTTCCTAACTGCGCATTTTTGATTTATTTGTTTGTTCGCCACTATAATCTAATATGCAACCCAGTCTCTAGGAGACAGGTATTTTCCAAAAAAAAAATGAAAATGTCATTTTAAAAACTGTTTTTTTACACATACATAAGGATGATTTCTATGAACATGTTAGGGATCCGCTACTGAAACATTATTGATATTAATTTATTTGTACATATGGTTGTAGACTTGATCAAACATAGAGAGTATCAACTTAGGTCAAAACCTATGCGCGCCTTGTACCTTGGAAGGGGTGAAATATTTCATCCTCCGTTTAGATGATGTGGTATATGTGTGTCTGCCATGTCACTTCCATGCCATCTTAAAAACTAGCAATACATACAAAAAAATATCATGAGTTTCTGAAATAAATGGGGATGAACTCGAACTCGAGGATGAACATAGAGGAGAAAAAGTGAGTAACAGAGAAGAGTTACGCTCGAGCTCGGGCAAGAAGATGATATATGGAGTAGACTTTAGTCCCGGTTGTTCTCTCTAACCGGGACTAAAGGGGCTCGCTCAGACCGCAGTCTGGCGCAACCTCTCCAACCGGGACTAAAGGGGCTCGCTCAAACCACATGCGGAACACTTCCAACCGGAACTAAAGGTCCCATTTGACCCGGGACAGGAGCTGACCATGCCACTAGCTGTTGGAACCGGGACTAATGTGACTATTAATCCCGGACCCAAATACGGTCGGGACTGATGCTCCGGACGGAAGGCTCATTTTCCACTAGTACAATTAATTACATAACAGTATCAAAACAAAGGATAAAAGAAGAAACCAAAAGAAGTCTGACAGCATTTTAAACGGCGGAACATACTCACGCGCGCACGACATCACCAGAAGCTTGCGAAGATCAAGCAACTGACAAGGCAAAAAAAAATGCTCCACCAGGCGTAAAAACACTAAGCTGTGTGATCCTGGCAATCCATGGTGCCCAGGAAAATCTTTTCGAGAATGCCGCCCTTGGTAAGATCGATAGCATGCAGCCCTACACTAAAAGGAGGTTTCTAAAGATCGAAGGCACAGATCATGACCTGCTCGATGAACCTAGCCCAAAACACAGTTGAACAAGAGATGATCTACTGTTTCTTTGTCGCCGCAGAAATGACAATGCCCGTAGCATGTTCATCCTCTCTTCAGCAAATTCTCCTTAGTGAGAATGCTGTTTTTGAAAACTAATCAGACAAAAACTTCGACTTAATAGGGATCGCAATCTGTTTTTTCTTGGATTGAGATGCCAAGCTGAAAAAGGGAGTGTAAATAGGACTGAATGAATTAAGATGACTGTTTGACCATTAGAAACGATACAGGCAGCAGCGGCCTCCTGAAACAATGAATCCCTCATCATGTGGTGGTCTGCCTGCCTTTGGCATTTTGACTGCCATCATGGGCACCCTCTTTCAGTGCGGCCACACTGCACTGCACCCACACGCATGATCCGATTCATGCAAGGAGAAAATAGAGCTTGTGGCGGTGGGAGTATTATTAACTCTCCTCTTGTCCTCTCAGGCACCAATGCAGGCAACATTTTCTATTTCCCGGCAGCTGCGTGCGTTGCTGCAAGCTGTGAACCTGGTGGTGCTCCCACATTACGTTGCTGACCTTTTCTCCTCCTACATTGCACAGCTGAACATAAAGATAATGAGTTTGTTCTTGCCTGTGACCAAGGAGATAATGAGTTGTACTCTGTATTTCTTTTCCTCTCCTGACCAAACCTGGAAAAATGTATACCTGCTTGCTTGATGTTCTGCATGGGATGCTTAGTTTGTTCGGGCAGCAAATTCAGGCATGGTTAGATACTGGTTATCTCACAATCATTACGACGACCAAGTCATGGCCATGCATGATGATAATGATAATAATAACAATAATAGTTAATATTATTATTATACAAGATCACAGTTTGTTAAAGTACTCGTGGGCTGGAAACTAGCTTAGGACAATGCTGAATCTTCTCAACTGTACGTGCCGGTCAATATCTCTGCACATGGTGTGCTTGTTTGGTTGTATAATGATCCAAGCTTAGTCCACATTTCTGAAGCCATGCACTCTCTATCCACATGTTTCACTTCAACGTCGGTGCACTACATCTGAACCTGCATACTGAAATTAGGAACATTATATCCTTTGATTTTCTGGGATGCTGACGGCTAAGGTCCTCAGTCTGGTGAGCTACTACATTAGATGACCAAAAATAAGACAATAGAACGAGGAAACGAATAATGAAGTAACCAAATTTTTGCTGTCTCATCTCCTCCAATTTTCATCTTGTGCCAAACCAAACCGTTCTCCTACAGCCTGACCATCAGTTAACTGTTGTACCAACACAAGCCAGCAATTTTCTAGGACGCTTCCATATTAATCTAGCTCTGCGTACCCATATATATCTCTAATTAGGCAAGATGTTAATCCGCTGGAAAACGGACAATTAGCTTCAGTGCAAAAGGGAATAAGACAACCCCAATCAACTGCTAAAATCATGCAATGTGTATCCACGATTGCAATGCTCTTGCTATCAGAACATTGCTGAAGATGCCAACCACATTTTACTGAACAGTGTGGCAGGCCAGTGAGACATCAAGAATACAATTCAGGTTCATGTTGTAGTTTCCCTGTTTTTTCTTGTCTGGCTGAAGATATTGTTACTCTAACATCAGACTAGCTGTATAAATGCTATAAAAGTTCTGCTTCTGTTGATGTTAATCAGAAAAAGGTGCATTTCTGCGGTAGCCTTCATATTTAGCAGATTCTGCTTCAATCAGGAGTATGTCCTTGCTATCTTTGCCCGGAACACCGACATAGCATCGCTTGCCACCACAAGAACTCAACTGTATGGTTAACACTGAATGCCTCAAAACGCCTAGCACAACACACAGAGACAATACCTCTCCTTGCACGCATAGAGAAAAGAGACAATACATTTCCCTAGCACAGGATCATGTGCTGGTCTTCCTGCCTTTACCTCCTTCAATGCGGCCAGTACATACGCGTAATTGGATTCATGCAAAAAGGAGGAAAATATTTTCGGTCGTAGACTTCTCTCAGGCACCAATGCAGGCAATGTTTTCCATTTCCTGGCAGCTGCGTGCGTAGCTGCAAGCTGCGATCGTGGTGGTGCTCGCCATGAGGTCGTCGTTAGCATTTTCTCTCCCACATTGCCAAGAAATGAACCGGTCCTTGCCTGCTCCTTTCTTCCGATCTGTGATATGAGCAGGACATTTATTAGATATATGTTTCCCACTATTATTTCTTTTCCTCACCTGTCCAAACCTGGAAAAATGCACACCTGCTTAATTTATGTTCTGGGTGGGATGCTTAGTCTATTCGGGCAGGAGATTCAGGCACTTCGGTTTGAGCGGTTGCTTCTGTCTGTACCAATCATTAGGACGACCAAGTCATGCATGATGATGTCTAATAATAATGCAAAGATTAGTTGGTTAAACCGTTAAAGAATAGTCTGGATACTAGGCTTGGAGTGGGACACTCCTGAATCTTTGTGTCTGAACTAAGGCATAGTTAAGCAGCTGTTTAATGTGAACTGTATGTACCGACTGGTCAATATCTCTGCACATGGGCTTCTTGTTTGGTCCTACAATGATCCATGGTTAGTCCAGATTTATGAAGCCATGCATCTTCTATTCTCAGGTTTCGGTGGCGGCAGTGCATTACATCTGAAGCTTCAGGGAAACCTGCATACTGAAATTAAGACAATACTGCCTTTGATTTTGTCGGAAGCTAACGGCTAAGGTACTCAGTCTGGTGAGCTAGTACATATATGAAGAAAATTACGATAAGGAACGACAAAATGAACACTGAAGTAACCAATCTTGGCTGTCTCATCTCCTATTTTCAGCTCGTGCCAAACAAAGTGTCCTTCTCATGACAGCCTGATCATCAGTTAACTGTTGTATGGACACAAGACTGCAATTCTGCAGGATGCTCCCTTCTTAACCTGGCCTTGTCATACCCATATATATCTCTAGTAAGACAATATGTTAATCCACTGGAAGCCTGCCTGTCAATTGGTTTCTTCATGAAAACTAGTAAGACAAACTTGGCGAATTACCTATAAACGAACAATCTTTCTGTATGCAAGCGAAATGTGCTTCATAAGAGCATTGTTGAAGATAATAGCTAATTTGAATGTATGGTGTGGCGTGGCCCCCTTGTGGGCTTGTGCATAAACTCCTCTCTATGAATGCATCGATAAAACTTTTTTAAGTTTTCACGAAAAAAATAGCAAAATTTGGATGAACAGTTTCAGATTCAGGTTGTATTTTTTGTAAATTTCTCATCTGGCTGAAGATATTCTTACTCTGCACTAGATCATTTGGCCCGTGTTACTTTGTTTGGGAGATACTGCTTTAAGTCCGTATCCTTGCTATGATTGCCCGGACCACCAACATAACATGCTTGCACCAGTGTAAGTTCATGTCCTCCCAAATGCACTGATCTGATGCAGTAAAAGAATCCAGAGGATAATGTCTTTCAGCAAAATACAAGAAATGTTTACTGAAAATTCCAATGTTCCAGATAGACCTTGACAGAACCTCGGGCAAATGGAGAGTACAGTTTGGATTCAGGCTGCAGTTCTTCTGAATTTTTAGCCTGGCTGAAGATATGTTACTCTTACACCAGATCAGTCGTGCAAATGCTCCAAATGTACTGCTTGTCCTGATGTTAATTGAAGTGCATATCTACATGAGCCTTTCATTTGCTGGCAGACTCTGCTTTAATCAGGAGTATCCTTTTGCTATATTTGCCCGGACCACCAAGATAGCATCGGTTGCCACCACAAGCTTGCACCACTGCTACCCACGCCCTCACAAATACAGTACAATGCAATGAAGTGCAGTAAAGGCAAGCAGAAGATAATGTTCAAACAAACACCGGGAACTCGGCATCGATTTTGAAATATCTGAACTATCTATGATCCTTGAAATTCCAAAGTTTCAGACGATGGCCTGGACCAGAACACGGATATAACAGAAATTAAACAGAGACAAGATGAGGAATGTGACAATGGTGTAGTACTAAAAGTTACAAGTAGCTCGGAATGAATATGGCATGATGAACCAGCCTCAGAATCACATCACATGTAGTATGGTTAACACTGAAGAATACCTCAAAATCCCTAGCACAACACACACAGACACTGCATCTACCTCTCACTCACTGAAATTCCTAGAACTAGAAGGAGCGAAAAAGGAACACCTATCAGTTCTTCCATTCAGCTCGAGCTTGCAGCAAGAAAAATGTTACTGCAAAGCTGCAGGACGAAACCGCCGAAATCGCCAATCCTGCCCTCGCTGCGGCGCCTTCTCTCCGGCCTAGTCTCCTGCGGCAGGCCAAGAAGGGCGGAGGGGGCGACTAGCACTCGGCGGCGGCGGAGGGGTCTTCGGAGGAGAGGCGGACGAGGATGTGGCGGAAGTCGGCGACGGGGCAAGGGATGCGGAGCGCGCCGGGGTGGCCGTACCCGTACTCCTGGGCGGTGCGCATGAGGAGCGCCGCGAAGGCCGGGCGGCCAAGCAGGTCAGCGCGCACGGAGAACCGCTCTACTGGCCCGCCCTCCTCGCCGACGCACACCGGCACGTGCCCCTGAGGCACCCGCGCGCCGCCGCCGGCAGGCGCCCGGAGCTGGCGGTAGGCCGCCGAGGCGGAGGCGGAGGAGGAGTCGGCCGCGGCGACGATAGACAGACGTCTAAAGAGGCGCTTCATGGTGGCTCTGTGGTGGGGATGGAGACAGCGTCGGCCGGCGGGGAGGAGGAGGAAGGTGAGGAAAGATGGGTTCTTTGGGAGTTGGCGTGGTAGCTGCTGGTGGTACTGGGTGGGGGTGATGCGCTCCTCCCTGCTTTATAGGGTAGGCGCTAGTGCTCGTTGCTACTTTGTTCTGCCTATTAAACTTTTTAAGTTTTTATTTTATTTTATTTCTCGGCGCTATATGTCTATCATAAAATGTTCTCAGGTTCCCGTTATGTACAAACTTGCGGAATTTATATCTCGTTCTTTTATGTAGGTGTCGAATTGTAAAATCAGATTTTTAAATCAAGAAGGCTTAGAATCTTCACTAACTCCCTCTAATTGGCTTTCAAAGTCGAATGGTATAGACGTAAAACTCGGCCACAACGGCACTCCAAATATTCAGTCTGAGCCGATTTTCTGTTTGGCACCTCCGAGAGGCATGTTAAATTTGGGGGTTGTTCGAGGGTGTCGGATTTTGTCCGGATATACCCTCCGACATAAGACCCCCCGCTTGTTTTACACACAAGACCGGTGCACAATTTCCCTCTCTCTCAACATTATCGCCTCAAGCGCTAGAAATTGCAATGTTCCTTCTATTTCTAAAACCTCCCACTGACGACGCGATCGACTCGCCTTCCTCGACCTTGTGGCCAAAGCCAATTGGCCTTGCACGACCTCGCAGTGCACTAGAACCATTACAGCCGAAGAAGAAGACAATGAAGTGGGAGCCGCACTAGGGTGTGTCGATGGATCTGCTGACGAGGATCAGCCGTGCAAGCTCTCTTCGGCTCGTCAACAAGATCGACGAGTATGGGCGAAGGATCACCACGAGCCAAATCAGCTCCACTTCCCCTACCCCCTCTACGGGTCGCTGTCTAGCTTGGGCTATTTCGGTGATCCTTCTAGTATGGCCGCCCTCCCTACGTAGGAGCGTATCTCCATCTCGTCTGACGAGTCAGTGGACATCAACCTAAACGAGGAGGTCGTCATCACCGTGTCGCCAGTGCTGTGGCGATCGACATCCATCGCAACCTCTCTAAAAAAAGAGAAAATTCCTTATATGACACTACTTTAAATCATGTTCCTTATTTGACACCGGTAAAAAAATTCTTCCTTCTATGGTCTCTCCCTAAAATTTCTTTCCCAATATGACACTCTAGTGCAATTTTTCCTCAAAGAGGCATGAAAATACCTTTTAACCCCCGTGCATAATGTAAGCCAAATTCTGTACTGGCACGTGGAGTTTCTCTGCAGATAACAACTTCTTTCACCTCCCTGCTCCGTACGTGGAGGTTAGCAGTGCCACGTCACAATCAGCATATCCTGTTGATTTTTTTTTGAGAAACCATATCCTGTTGATTGTCCTTCAAGCCATATCCTGTTTTGACTTGCACCATTCCAACAGAATAATCGGAAATTGACGGGAGAATAACGGTGGTTTTATAGGAATATGTATGTGCAAGCGTGGCGAATTGCAGAAAATGACCACGACTCAATTTGTGCTTGCTACTAGTATTTGATCAGTTGCTAGCTAGCCTAGCTGATTTGTGCGTACACATCGTGTCGGGATGATAGGAAGGAATTGTACGTACGATTGCGTGTCTCATCGAAAACTCATTGTTGTCTTGCGGAAAAGTACTTGATGCGTGGTGATTTTGACTAAAAATTGGTATGTGTCCTTCTAGATGGATAATTAATCTCTACTATATAATATTGCTTAAGTTGAGGATGGTACGTCATTTTTTTATTCCGATTATACCCCTATGATTTCTAAGATATTACCCACCACTGTCACCGGTAAATGGAAAAAACGGTTCGGCTTTTTTCATCCTTCGGTGATCTCCTCGTTCCCCAATCCCACCACTACCAGAACCTCCGCATCCCCTCTCCTCTCACGTGGCTGCCCCTCTCAGCTCAGGAACCGGACTGTTGCTCGCGCATGAGGACCACCGGAGAGCACACCGCCCACGTCCCAATCCACGCCACGCCGGCATCCCACGCGGAGGAGGAGGTTGAGCCGAGGCGCCGACCGCCGCCGCCTCCCTCCACGCCCCCCGGCAGATCCGGCGGCGGACCCTGCACCTCCTCGCACCACCTTTACATCAGAGGTAGCATCCCCTGCCAATCCTTACACCACGACTTCAAGGGCAGAACTACAGCCCCTTGCCCTCTTCACGTTTTGCTGCCCTCTATCTCATCTCTGTTTCATGGTGTGAGGAAATGCATTTGAGGTGCTTGACAAATTGTTAACATGTTTGATTCTCAATAATCTGAATTCTGCAATTGTGGTTTTTTCAACAACTACAATTTTTACATTTTGTTTCTTGCGTCTGTATTTTTTTTGTAAATACCACACTGAACGTTGATACCGCCAAGGAGTTCTCAGCTAGGAACAGATCGTCTTAGTCATTTATCAGGATAGCTGGTTACACTTGTGCGATGGCCACATGTACAGTTGTGCTTCCATGGAAGGAACCCAATTGCTCAGGAATTTGAAGCACTGAAGTGTTGTGTTGTGCTCTCTTTATAGAGGACATATGTTGTTAGGAGATAGTCAAAACAAACATGACAACAGAGCTATATTGTCGTATTTTATATGATGAAAGGATACAAACTAATGGAGGATTGGAGGACAAACAAAGTTTCTCAAATGTATTCTCTCTCTTTATATTCTCCGCTAACAAGGCTAACATCATTATTAGTGACTTCCGCCATGAACCATTCATGTAGACTGAATCCTACTCCTATCCATATTACAACTTAAGTGGTATGGCTCCTCTTCATTGACGATATAAGTCAATTATGAACCTCGTCAGATCTGGCTTGCTTCTAAAGAGGGGGTTATTTGAAGTTTGACCTATCGAAGAACTGGCTCAGTTTGGCGGCACAATATTTTCTAAACTGAAATATTACCAAACCAAAATATTGCAACGCCAGGCAAACCAATACTTCATTTTTCTCTCCTTTCTAAGTTTCAAAAAAAGAGGGTCGGACCTCTTTCTCCAATACTTCAAAAATACTACAGTTTTAGGCAATACTTCAGTTTTAAAACCAATTTTTTATTAGATCAAAACACCTTAAAGTATTCAATACTTTAGTATTTTCAGAACCAAAGTATCTTCTATATACTTTAAAATACGTTGATTCCAAACAAAATATTCTTAACATATGTTGTTCTCATCTTATTCATATACCGGTGGCTACCATTTTTCTCTCCAGAAACAGTAGTTTTGTTGAATAATAACTATGGGAAAATAGTTACCTGGAACCTCAATGTTCTAATGTCATGTTTCAGTGGTTATCTGGCTTTGCCACCTTCTTCCCTCGCACTTCACCAACACTGCGACGTGCCATGCTCCCGCGGCATGTTCGGGCTGGGCTCGTCGTCTACTTGTTGATGCTTTTGCGGCCGAGCTGGGTTTCCTGGAGAAGCTCACCTTCCTTCAGTCTGCGGGCCTGGGCACATACAGCTCGAAGCGCTGCTGGTAAACTTCACTGCCCTTGTTGCCTTACTACTGGACGCAACTGTTGTGTTGTATGTCACTGCTCCTGCACAGAACGAGCATTTGCTTGGGTATTCAGCAGTCCGCAACTCCTAAACCCTGACCTCCTCATATTCACATAAATCGACACTTGTCTGGACGTCCGGTCTGTATGGGGTGTCCCTGTGAGCACTCCTCCCATTTTAATTCACACCTAAATAGGCCACAATTGAGGTGTCAAACATAAATTTGGCCGTTATCAGTGGAGATGCTCTAAGGAAAGGTTTATCAGGTTGATCGACTTTGAGACCAGATTCATATCACGCGGACGTTTTTTCTGTGAAAATTGGTTCTTTTTCCTCGTAGCAACGCACGGGCATTTCCCTGGTTTTTATAAGATGGCTAATGAACATGACTGCACTTCCGCCGCCAACTTTAAGTTATTGGTCAGTACATAATTTTTTAACACATTATTCACCAGGGGTAAAAATGTATTTTTCTGCCTCTTTAGTGAACAAAATGCACTAGAGTGTCATATAAGGAAAGAAATTTTAGAGGGAGGACATATAAGGAAGAAAATTTTCACCGGTATCAAATAAGGAACATGATTTTAAGGGAGTGTCATATAAGGAATTTTCTCCTAAAAAAACGTTGGCCGGTAAAAAAATATACAATACCACGACATTATAGATTGATCGGGCTGACTATATTTGGTAGAAATGAATTAACGGATCGATGTGGGCATCTTATATGCTTGCCAGGTCTGGCAGATCCACCTAGCTTACTTTGCTGATCTTTTTTTCATGAGGGTATACTTTGGTGTTGCCGGTGAGATGGAGGAACGCACAACATCAAGACGAGTGTAGGGTCGACGGGTCATTCACTCTCCGATCTCCAGCAAGCCACTGCTCGCTGTCTCAACCGTTCCGTACGCGCGTGTTCCGACGGCGGGCACAATCACGATGGGGTCCGGCCACCGTCGTCGTGTCTCCCGTAGCCCGTAGGCCGTACAAACCTCCCTCCTCTTGTTCCATTCGCACTGAACTGAACCACACCTCGTTGCCGTCGCGTTGCTTGCAGCCCGGGATGATCGCAGCAACTGAAGAAATGACACGTATACCTATCGCTCTCGCTCCACCGTCAAAAAAAAAGAAAACTCCATGCATTTGAAAGGGTGCAGTGGAATACTCCCTGGTCCCTGCAGTAGAATATCACGCCTGGTGTTGACGTTAGGGCGACGTGCCGTTCACAGGGAAATAAGACGTACGTGTACTACTATGTGGTCGAAATAAGGGCGAGTTAACCCGTGACAATGACTGGACGAGCGACATCTATGGCGCACGTCCATCTATCGAGGGTAGCAGGGAGCTACAATCCAAAAAAAAAAAGAGGGTAGCAGGGACCTTCATAGGCTGCCTCGTGCATCGCCTTCACGACGATGACCGTCCATTCATTTTCGCCGGGCACATGTCAGTTTCTTGCCGTACCTACCGTGGACAGTGGTACGGAGGAGACGAGCACCAACGGTCTTTGGAAGGACTTTAACACTAGTTCCACATAGAAATTAATGATACGCTTTGTTAGTTTCAACCGGCGCGAGTTGATGATATCGAACCTGATATGATACTCCGGATTATTTAACCGAACGCAACTAGGAAGAGGAACAAATGTGTCAAAAGTTGTTGTCACTCTCCAAGACAAAGCATAGTCCGAACAGCTTGAGGCCATCTTTGGTTAGACTTTTTTTGCCTTGTTTCAACTTTGACTGGGCTCACATATATATGTGTTTTTGTGACTTATAAACCAAAAGACAAAACCCTGCTTTTATGCCCCTAGTGCAATACGATCGATATGTTGGTTATGTTGCATGGACGCAGGCAAGTTACATAAAGAACAATATCGTTAAGAATATTGCACTAAATTGTTTTATCTCCATGAACTCCTGAAAAGTCGGGGATTAGACATCCCACAAGTCAAATCATGATATATTCTCGTTGCTCTATTCCAAGAAATCACATCTTATTCGCTCTCTTGAAGTCGGAAATTATCAGTTTGGATCAAAAGCTCCACAAAATTGTTTCAAATGCTCCATATTGAAGAGGTTATGAATTGTATTATACTGTCTATGTCGCAGATAGTAGTCAAACACTACAATTTTATCTTGAAGAAGTTATGAATCTGTACCCCCTCGTGTATGATCAACTAATTGTTATTTAGACCATCATCTCTACGCAGCGGTCACAAAGTGGGACATCCCATTTCTAGTTGTTATTGTGCGCATAATATTTGCGTGGTAGCACTAGCTGTTGACGAAAGCGTGCACTTGGTTGTGGCTCACTCAAAAAGACTGCCCGATCTGTCAACCTCAGGCCCTGTTTTGGAACACGGGATAGGAAAAACATATGAATAGGTAAACCATATGAAATGAGACGTCACACCTCAACAATCCTATAGGAATTCAAAACATATAAGTGAAAAAAAGTATCACGTGGAATTTATTTGCCTATTTCTAGGTTCCAAACTGTACAAGGAAATCTTTCCTCCCTCCCCCAAAATTTCTATCCTATGCAATTTCCATTAAAATATTTGTGTTCCAAACGGGCCCTAAAGAATTGAGGGCTGAAATATTTTAGTACAAAACATTTCGACCGACTCCGACTCTTCTGGATGCATAAATTTTTCACTAAAAATGGCTTTTAGTGGAACTAATGATGTAGTTGACGCCGCATTTACAAATTCATCGTCAACCTCTTTGCCGTCATTAGTTTGGCCAAGAGACCATTTTTAATGAAAAAGACGCGCTTTGCAGTAGACTGTGCCACTGCCGATGTGCATGTTGTTAGGAATATGCAACTTGTATTATCAGGCGCCAAATGCCACAATATATAGTACATCTGACTTGGGGAACACGAAAGTAAATCTAGTCTAATACGGACTCCTAGACCAATACTAATACTCCTTAACACCCCCCTCAAATGCAAAGCGTATGCAATAGCATTGCATTTGAAGAAGTGTAAACTAGAAAACAAAAGATAATCCAAAATCCGCGTCTTGAGAGTATCGTCATCGCATGAAGAGTCTTCAATAACCTGTGAAAGTCAAGCCAAAGTGGATAGCGTCGATCGAAGAAGAAGACCGACAGAGACCAAAAATCGATCAAGAGAAGAGCATGTCACAAACGATCATGGCACAAGCAAACGATGGCGAAAGAAGCTCGCGACAAAAGAATGTGCGTAGATCAATGACAATGCGACAGATGGCGCTTCAAAGAAAGACAGACCGCATCAAGAGAGAAGATGGGTTGTCAAAAGATGGCACATCAAGAGAAGAAAAGCATTGCGCTAGGAGAAGGAGAAGAGGAAGAAGAAACAGGAGAGGAAGAATCCGAAACCGGAGAACGAGGAGAACTAGAGGAACTAGACGGAGGAGTACTAGGAGAGGACGGCGCCGAGGTAGAAGGTGGCGCCGAGGTCGAAGGTGGCGCCGAAGTCGAAGGGGGCGCCGCAGTCGAAGAAGACGCCGAGGACGAGGGGATAGTGGCGGCGACCGGGGCGCAGCGGCGGCGACGTCGGAGAAGCTGGCGACGGCGGAGGCGGCCGGGGCGGCCGGACGACGGCAGGGCGGCCGGGGCGCGGCGGTGGCGGCCGGAGCGCAGCGGTGGCGGCCGGAGCGCAGCGGCGACGACGTCGGAGAAAAAAAGATTACGATGGCGGTAAGATCTAAAACCGCTGACAAAAAAGAGTTTATTAGAAGGAGCTAGTCAACCACCGATCAGATACAATGGATGCTAGCAGATCCGATCCAATCAATGATAGCAGAAACCACACGTGCGAGAAGAACCACACGAGCACAGAACCAGAAGCAGCGACCAGGAGCAATCGAAGTGTACAACGTCAGCAGCAGCCAGGAGAGACGCGCTAGACACGTACGGAAGGGATACATTAGAACGGGAGAGGCAGCAGGCCAGCCGGAAAACAGCTGCATCAGCGCACTAGCAATAGATCGGAAAGAAAAGAATACGATCTAGAATGTATCGGCAGCGGAAGAGGGTAGAGGTGGATCGGGGGCAGGACAAGTTGCGCGCCCGGAAAAGAAAAGGCTAAACCTAAGCTCTGATACCATGTTAGGACTATGCAACTTGTATTACCAGGGGCTAAAGGCCACAATATATAGTACATCTGACTTGGAGAACACGAAAGTAAATCTAGTCTAATACAGACTCCTATACCAATACTAATACTCCTTAACACATGTGTCGTACGTCCATGTATTTCAACCTGTCCATTGACGAAGGTAGATCGGTAGGGATACAGTATCGCTCTCGGTCGGCCGTGAAAAATGAACCGCGGCCCGCGTCCTCCAAGGCTCCAAGCAACCATCTTCTGGAAAGCAGAATACGTGTTCTGTCCTGGTTCTGGTTTGACCAAGAAAGAGAACTCGATGCAGTAGAATCATGCATGTGATACCTGACCAAGACGAGTATAATAACTAGTTCCACTTTCACAAGACCCACAACCGTAGGATCATCGCTTTTTAGAGTATATAATTGGAACCGTTGTGTGTACGTAGAGGATACGAACCTGATACGGTAGCCTGGATTGTTTAAGTGAACGAACACAACCAACTATGCAGGGGCAGGAAGACATGCGTCAAAAGTACATCTCACTTTTCGACGACAAGCATCGTCCAAACAGGCAGATAAAAAAGCCGAATTCATGAAGAAATATTATACTATCTGCACGATCTTCCATGCTAGTTTGCTTGGAGTAGAAAATGTAGGGTGTGTTTGGTAGCGTGGTTGGCATATCTGAGCCCATACAAGCTGAGTTGAGCTATGTCCATCTTATACATGTGTGTTTTATTTGTTGTGTTTGTTAGGTTGAATGAGCTGAGCTGAGCTCAGTTGAGAGGTTGTTTGGTATCAAGTATGAAGTGAACCATGCCACATAAAATTAAAAAGCAATCAGGTCCCTGACTAAAAAACAAAAAGCAATCAGGTCCCTGTTGACTTGGACTTGGGCTCCGGTATCAGCACCAGCGCCGGCGAGAGAAGCCGCCGGCGAGCATCTACACTCGCCGCCACGCGCCGCATCCGGGCGCCGCCGCCGTGCGCCATAAGGAGGAGGTCGAGCCCGACGTCCTGGACCTTGTCGAGGAAGGAGATGAAGAGCTCCGCGTCCACGTCTGTGTCCGCCGCCGTGCGCCGCAGGGAGGAGGCCGGGGTAGACGAGCTTCGCGTCCGCGATGAGGAAGGGCTCTGGGTGGCTCCGCGTCGAGGAAGGGCTGCGCCAGGACGAGCCCCGCGTCCTGGACGTCGCCATCGAAGACCTCCGCGTTCTAGACGTCGCCGTCGAAGAAGGAAGTTGCCAGGACGAGGCGACGAGCTCCGCGTCCTGGACGTCGGCGTAGAAGGGCGCCGCATCCGTGTCTACGTCGAGGAAGGGAGCTGGGCGGCGGGGCTGGTGGGCACTAGGCGTTGGGCGGCGGGGAGGGTCGGCCGCGATGGGAGGATGGGAACGGGAGAAGGGGAAAGAGAGAGAGGATGTGAAGGAGGGAAATGGGGGTCAGGGTGGGAGGCAGGAGTCGAGTCTTGGCCCCACGCGTGGGATTTTCGGTACGAGGTGGGCATGGCCGAGTTGAGAAGCTCCATCTGAGCTTCTCTCCTCGGCCTGGCTGAGAGGTATTTTTGGGCGAGTTAAGCCGGGGTGGAGAGGTCCGACACAGACTACCAAACAGAAAAAATCAGGGCGGGACACCCGTAGGGGAGAAATCGAAGACTGGGAATAAATTGGTGGAGCCCGTGACCGTGATTCCGGACTGTACGGCATGGGGTCCCGCGTGGAGCAGCTGACAGTTTCTGCCGCCGTTGAGGAGCGGCACGATGCAGAGCAGAGACAGAGATGATTTTTGTAACGGCTGCTAGGCGGTGCACTGGAATTCCGCAATCCGCCGCACTGTGAGTGGCAGTCCGTGAATTCTGATCCCCATTTGCTCGCGCGCCCGTGAGTGACCGAATAACTTTGAATGCCGTGCTCGACTAGATGATTCAAGAACGAGGATGAACTACTGCATCAACCGGTTATTAAACTCGTCCAAATTTAAGCCTGGACTTGACAGGCAGGCATCCGCACGTTGATTGAATCTTTCAGACTTTCTGTGTACGCGAGCACATGAACCGCACACGCGTCACCGATCGACTACGCGTATAAAATATCCAAGATTGAGCTAGCTAGCTGCTGCAGGCCGTGCACTAGAAACATTTCTCTCGCGTTCGAGCGAGCAGCCGCGCTCGGCCGTCAGAAGTTTTCATCACATCTCCGGTCGCTCTCACAGGGATATATTATACTGTACCTACACGTCCAGTACCGTACAGTCTCGACTGAGATATATTGAGGGAAAATTCAAAGATACGAGCGTGTAAGATCAGTCTCAGCCCACGGCCACGTAGCTCGACGTGCCTTTCACCTCACTGCGAATCAAAGAAGATGCGTGCAGCGTCCGTATCTTGGTCGTATCCTGCTCTGAAGATCTGCACTTGATGCTAAAACTCCCACCGTCAAAAGAAAAATCATCCACCGGAGCATTCTCATTTCCTCTCCTGTCAAAAGCCCCAACTGTTCCATCTATTTTCTCGTTTATTATTCCTGGTGATGATGTTGACGGAGCCACGCGCCACGAACGTCCCTCGAAAGTCGCGCGTCGCTTTCGTCAAGCGAGAAGGGACTCGTCTTTGCACTACGTACATGCCGTGGTACGGAAATGGAGCCCAAAAAGATCATACGGTTATTTCAGGTTATTCAACTAGCTTTAACAAGAGACGAATGGCCGGAGGAACTTCAGCGGCGCCAAGAGACGGATACGCTTCATAAACTAATTTTGAACTGGGAAAATGGTGGTGCGCCGTACACGCGTGGGGCCCGGGCTGAACGTACGGAGTTGGTCCAATGTGGACTTGTTCAGAACACCGTCGACATGCACTACAGTTACTACAGTTGTTTATTTATACACTATTGCGGTAGACGCAGCACCTACGCGATCGAACATCCTAGATCAAGTGCGCCGTGAAAGTGATGGACTCCAGCTAGATCATATCCCTGTACGGAACGGTTAGGGGCCACGTACTCGTCGTACGTACTCCCTCCGTCCACAAATAAGTGTCTCAAGTTTGTCAAAAAGAAGATGTATCTAGACATGGTTTTGTCTAGATACATCTTCTTTTTGAAGAATTTGAGACACTTATTTGTGGACGGAGGGAGTACAACTTTTGAGCTAACTAGCGCGGGCACGATCGCCTTCATTTCCTGATCGACCAACGAGTGGCTTGGTTTACAAATGTCCATGTGACTAGTGTTGAGTTACACTCACAGTTAATTATAGGGTTATTTTTGGACAATGTAGTGAATAAAATATCATGATACAGATTTGATTTGATTTGATTTGTTATTGGGCAATTATTCCACATTGGGAATTGACGATTCACCCTTCCCGAGTACATCGCCGCCGAGGTGCAGTTCTACGTCGACAAGGAGGCGAGGAAGATGGACTGTATGCGAGAAGGGCCGACAAGGCGGCGAGGCCCGCCATTATCATCGCCCAGATGGAAGATCTGACGACCATCTCCGAGGACCACCTCCGTTGGGAGGACATGTGGTCGTCGACCCCGGTGTGTAAAACGACGGGCGGCTCGGCTGACTAATTAAGCTTTTTAGATTACTTGCACTGTATATTAAATTGATTTTGGACGATTATACCCCTAACAGAGTTACGTAAGGAAATCTGGAATTTATGATATACACCTTATATTTGGATATTTGCTAAAAAATCTATACACCTTACTTCAAGAAACGGATGGAGTATTATATATTTTAATTTCAACACAATGTATTATATTTTATGAACTATGTTTAATTTATGTTTTAATTTATTATTTTCTAGTTCAATTTGATCTTCTTTTTATCAATTTTGTAGGCAAAACATGTATGTCGCACACTAAAATAGTGCATCTGATGGAGGCCGAGGATGGTCTGCAAAATAACGCGACCGATGAAGATTCACCGACGACACACGTTAAAGATAGATACAGCGTGCTGCACAACATCGCGGCTACTAGAGATGCTTTAATAATATAGCAATACGTACCGACACGTTACCACTTACTACTTGGTTCACGATATTATTCTCCGGCCAGCTTGGTTCCCGATTGGTCGTGTGTGTCTCGTCCCTGAACGGAGGGAGTAGATACGTACTACGTATGATCAGTTTCTTTCACCGCCCTCATAGCTCGACGTGTCTTTCGCTTCATCGTCAATCAAATGGACGCGTCCAAAGCCTATATCTTCTTCGTATCCTGCTCTGAAAATGGGTACTGGATCTACTACAGTAGCTCCTAAAGAAAAATCTTCACCTGACCTGACCGTTCCTGCGTCCTATGCCTTTCCTTCAAAAGCCGAACTGTTCCATCATCCATCGGTTATGATATGATGACTTAGTGACACGCCACGAACGTGCATGCCGTGGTACGGAAAGGGAGCACGAAAAGAGCTTTCTGTTTGGAGTAACATAACCAA
This sequence comes from Poa annua, assembly GCA_026929855.1. Taxonomy (NCBI): domain Eukaryota; kingdom Viridiplantae; phylum Streptophyta; class Magnoliopsida; order Poales; family Poaceae; genus Poa; species Poa annua. The sequence goes on along the minus strand of CM049429.1, from coordinate 10,212,426 downwards.
CAAGATAAGCTTGATTTTTCTGGTTAATCTGGAACTAGCTTTAGCTTTACGGCGGACAGCGTCGAAAGCGAGAACAAAGAGCACAAATCCTGGCAGGACGGCCGGATCGGAGACGGAATGAAAGGTCGGAGGAACTTGAGCGGCGCCGAGACACGGGATGATATCAGCCTGGGCTGTACGGAGTGGGATCCATGCAAGGCTTTTTTGTGTGTGCACCGTCTCCCAGTCTTATTTGCCTCACTCCAACCGGCGTGCACTACACCTACAGTAGCTTTTTAAAGATGCCGTGAGTGCGGTACACGCAGCACCTACGCGATTGAAGATTAAGTGCGCCGTGACAGTGATGCACTCCTCGTGTATGTATGGTCCAGCTAGATATCCATGTACGGAACGGTTGGGAGACACGTACGTACTCATCAGGTCGTAGCTCGTATGTACAGGTACAACTTGAGGTAGCTAGCTAGCGCGGGCACGCAGGATCGCTTTCAATTCCCGACGAATACCGATGGACCAGCCAGTCGATACTCGGGCCACCATGTCGGCCATCGTTCCTTCCGCGGTGCGGGGGGCGATTAGTACGGACGTTCACTCTGCAAGCCATTACTACTTGTTTCAGTTGTTGCAAGCCATTACTCACGACGATGGACGATGATGCTGCGTACGTAGTGGAGTACTAAGATTGATATGGATCCAATCGATCGATCTCGACGTGGTACTTCGAGCTGAATAGCAATTGTAGAATGAATGAGTTGTATTGTTATTCGCCTGTAACATAAATAGAGTACAGAGAGTAGAGATCCTACTATGATGGCACTACCCCTTAAGACTAGGACTACCGGTTACAGGAGAACGTGAGTGCATCGTGCGTTCAACAGCCCCCCACAGTCGGAACGACGCTTGTCGCGACGTTTAGGTTAGTTCTGAAGTCTTGAAACACACTGATAGGTAGTCCTTTTGTGAAGATATCAGCAAACTGAAAGCTTGTGGGCACATGAAGAATGCAAGCTTCACCAAGAGCAACTCGATCGCGAACAAAGTGGAGGTCAATCTCAACATGTTTTGTCCTTTGGTGCTGCACCGGATTTGAGGACATGTACATGGCGTTGATGTTGTCACAATATACAACAGTGGCGCGAGTCGGTGGATGGTGAAGCTCCTGCAAAAGCTGCCCGAGCCAACATGATTCAGCAATGCAGTTGGCTACTGCTCTATATTTTGCCTCATCGCTGGACCTTGATACTGTGTTCTGTCGGCGAGATGACCAGGAGACCAAGTACACACAAAATCCAGGTGGATTTACGTGTATCCGGGCAACCAGCCCAATCCGCATCAGAGTATGCAATGAGGTCCAGGGAGGAATTCCAGTGCAATTGCAGTCCGAAGTGAGAGGTGCCCTTGACATAACGCTGAATGCGTTTCAGAAGCTGTTTGTGAGACTCCCGTGGATCATGCGTGAAAAGGCAGACTTGCTGCACGGCATAAGATATGTCAGGGCGTGTAAGTGTGAGGTATTGGAGGGCACCAGCAAAACTCCGATAGAGTTTTGGATCATCAAGCTGTGAGCCATCAAGAGCTGAAATCTTTGATTTGGTGTCAACGGGAGTAGGTATTGGATTGCAGTTAAGCATTTGGGCTCGCTCAAGTATTTCCAAGGCATATTGCTGTTGAGAGAGAAAAAGGCCGGCACTTGTCCGATGCACATTGATGCCCAAAAAATGATGAATATCTCCAAGGTCACTCATGGAGAATTCTTTGTTGAGGGAGGCAATAACAGAGCGCAACAAAGATGATGTGTTGGCGGTGAGGATTATATCATCAACATATAGAAGCAAATATGCAAGAGAGGAGCCATTTCGGAGAATGAAGAGTGAGGAATCACTTTTGGAAGCCAAAAACCCAATGGAGGTGATAAAAGTTGTGAAGCGATGAAACCAATGCCGAGGTGCTTGCTTGAGCCCATAAAGAGATTTACGCAAATGAAACACATGAGAGGGATGGGTGGAGTCAAGGAAAGCTAAGGGTTGCTCACAATATACTGTCTCTTGAAGATCACCATGAAGAAATGCATTTTTGACATCCATCTGATGAATGGGGCATGAGTGGGCTGTGGCAATGCTGAGTACAAGACGGATGGTGACCGGTTTGACAACCGGACTGAAGGTCTCATCATAGTCCACTCCATGTTGCTGTGTGAATCCTCGAACAACCCAACGCGCCTTGTAGCGAGCTAGTGTACCATCAGCGTCGAATTTATGGCGAAAGATCCATTTTCCCGTGATCACGTTTGTACCTGCAGGACGAGCAACTAAAGACCAATTGTCATTCCGCATTAGTGCAGTAAATTCTTCTAGTATAGCATTGTGCCAATTAGGGTCTTTAAGTGTTGTTCGATAAGTGGTAGGAATTGGTGAAATTGATGGAGTTGTGGTCACTAGGGAAAAGTTTTGTTTTGGCATAAAATACCCCTTTTTGCCTCTGGTCACCATTTGGTGTGGATTTATGGGTGGCTGTACCGGGATTGCGTTGGGTGGAATCGGTGCAGGAGGTGGCGTTGTTTCATTGGTCGGAGGCGTGTGGTTACCGCGCGCAGGGGACAGAGAGGCAGGCGCGGCAGGCGAGGTGGATGGCGCTGGAGTCTGCGGTGTGCATGCGTGTTGTGATTGGTCGCAGGTGGTGGGGCTGGACAATGATGAGGTCGGGGGAGTGGGGTCAGGTGCGGGCAGCGCTGCACGGATCGGAGGCGCAATGATGGTGGGTCCGTCGTCGATTAGTGGAGGTGGCGAGTTGGGAGAGGTGGAGCGATCCCGACGCTGATGCGCTGACCGGTACGAGGTAGTTGGGGGGGTCCCGGTGTGGATCTCGGCAGGTGGGGTGGGATCTTCTGTGGCTGCACTGCAGCTGTCAACATAAAAATAAGGAAATACGCTTTCATCAAAAATTACGTGCCTAGAAATAATGACCTTACGTGTGTGCAGATCAAGACATCTATATCCTTTGTGTTCACGGGGATAGCCGAGTAAAACACACCGAGGGGACAATTTGTGGTCGGTTGTGGCGTATAGATTGGGGTATCATAGGCATCCAAATACACAAAGATGGTCATAGGTCGGAGGGACGCCATATAGCATGTAATGGGGTGTTTGGTGGTCTATGGCACGGCTTGGTCTAATGTTAAGAAGATGTGTGGCTGTGAGTAGGGCCTCGGCCCAAAAAGGTGGTGGTAGTGATGAGTGTATGAGGAGTGCGCGAATGATATCGTTTGTGGTTCGTAGGAGTCGTTCGACTTTTCCATTTTGAGGCGATGTGTGTGGACAGGATAGACGAAATGAAACACCTTTTTCGGCAAAGAAAGTACGCAGGTTATTTGTTAGAAATTCACCACCATTATCGCATTGTAGGCATTTTATAGTAACATGAAATTGTGTGAGGACATATTGAAAGAAATTCTGAATGATGGCAGAAGTATCAGATTTATTTTTCATGGGGAAAGTCCACGAGTAATGAGTGAAATCATCTAGTACAACCAGATAGTACTTGTAGCCTCACAAACTAAGTACAGGTGATGTCCATAGATCACAGTGAACTAGGTGAAATGCAGCGGAAGTGCGTGATGTGGATGTGGGAAAGGGTAGGCGAGGTTGGCTTCCTAGTTGACACGCCTCGCAAAGAGTTGAACTAGAGGAGGCTACTTTATTACATGATTGCAGGAAATCAAGTGGTAAATGCGCTAAGGATGCATTGCTCGGATGTCCAAGTCGTTGATGCCACAGGGTGTTGGTGGTGGTGATGAAGGCGACATTGGGTGGTGTCTTTGTGCCGAAGAAGGGGTATAGGTTGCCGTCACTATTGGAGCGAAAAAGGAGAGTCTTGGTGGCTAGATCCTTCACAGAAAAACCAAAAAGGTCAAATTCGATGGAAACAAAGTTATCACGAGTGAATTGGCGAACATATATCAAATTTTGGACTATGCCTGGTGATACTAAAACATTTTGTAATTTGAGAGGGAGTGAAGAAATTTGAACCGATCCGGTGTGAAAGAACATTTCTATGATCTCTGTGTTTTGTGTGTTAGTTAACAACATGTGAATGTATTAAGTTGGTGTTAAGTAATGCAGGATAATGTAGGAACTCTTCAGATGCATCAGCACCAAAAGAGGAGAAAAAGAGACAGCACTGAAAGTGTGCTCAGCCCCTGGTGGGGGCCGGAGTTTCCGGTCCAGGGGGCCGGAGTTTCCGGCCCTGCCTGAAGTTTCCGGTCCCTGAGGACCGGAATCTTCTCCGTTGCTCGGTTGTCGAAGTTGTGCTCAGCCCCTGGTGGGGGCCGGAGTTTCCGGTCCCATGGACCGGAGTTTCCGCCCCAGGGCAAAGTTTCCGGCCTCGTGTATCTTGAAGATGTCCAAGCTCAGATTGAAGATCTGGTGTTCAGCCCCTGGTGCCCCCCGGAGTTTCCGGCCTCCCTAGGCCGGAGTTTCCGCCCCTGGCCGGAGTTTCCGGCCACTAGGGCCGGAGTTTCCGGCCTGGGTTTTGGCTGCAACGGTTACATCTTTGGAGGGTATAAATACCCCTCCTCCTTCCTCCAGAAGAGGGCTTGACCTAGAAAAGGAGGAGCTCCATTGTTGCAAGCCAAGAATCCCAAGATCTCCCAATCCCCCCATCCAAACTCGTTGATCTTTGGAGGATTGAAGGAGAAGGCTCCGATCTACATCTTCACCGAGCCGTTCTTCATTTCCCCCTCATTCATTTGAGGGAACACTTGCTAGGGCTTCCACTAGGAAACCTAGCCCATTGTTGTACTTACCTATTGTCTTTGTGACAGATTGTAGCTGTTCGGGAGCCCCCAAGCCCTTTGTGGGTCGTGCCCCGAATCGTTGTTGTAAAGGCTCCGGATTCCGCCTCGAAGGATTCCGATAGTGGAAGTGGACCAAACCTTTGTGGTGCGGTTCACAGGAGATTAGGGTGAGGCCTTTGTGGCCGTTGAACCATTGTGTTGGTTCACACCTCTCCAACGAGACGTACTCCCATTCAAGGGAGGAACTCGGGAATACATCCTTGTCGTCTCGTGTCTTCACTTCGGTTACTTCTATCCTTGTTTATTGCCTTATTATATCTTGCTTAGTTGCTAGCTTGTCATATAGGAAATTCACCTTAGTTGCATATCTAGTGAATTTACCTTTTGTGTCAAGCCTAATTTGAAAAAGAACTAAAATTTGAATTAGCACCTATTCACCCCCCCTCTAGGTGTCATACCGATCCTTTCAATTGGTATCAGAGCTAAGGCTCTCTTTTCGGGTTTAACCGCCTAAGAGAAGTATGACACAAAGTGAGGATGAGACCGCAAGGCTTGCCGAGGCTAATGAGTCCCTTAAAAAGGACCAAGCCACCGCGGCATCCATGGCCGATATCAAAGCTTTGGAAACAACTTTGACATCTTCCATGGATGCTAGGTTTAATGAGTTTCGTGACTTGCTCAATAAACTCATTAACAACAAGCCCTCGGATTTCATCCCGCTTGAAAAACTTCTAACTCCGATGAGGGTGGACCCAAGGAGGATAAAGAGCAAAAAGAGAAGGAGGTGAAAGCAAATGATAAGCCTAAGTCATCTCCCAACTCGTATGTGGAAAAGGAAGAGTATCATGCCGTTCGGGGATGGTACTCTCCCGATCCAATTATCACTACCCGCATAAACCCTTTAGGTCCCCCACCTAAGCTCAATGCATTAGCTTTTGCTAGTTGGCAACGCTCAATGAAATCTCATGTCAACAGTGCCTCCATCGAGCTTTGGAGGATTATTGAAGAAGGATACATTGTGGAGGATCCAAGCAACATGACCAAGAGAGAGTTCGCCGAAAAGCAACTAAACGCTTCCGCTCTCCATATGATTGAACTCTCCTTGAGCGACACCGACAAGCATCATGTTCTACATGCCACCACCGCCAAAGAAGCTTGGGATTGTCTTGAGCGTGCCTTCCTTGGAAATGAAAGCATGAAGAGAAATAGATATGAATCTTTGAGCAATGCCGCCGAAGGTTTCTACATGCTTGACAACGAGACCCATGAAGAGATGTATGGTAGACTCAAGACTCTTTCCAAAGCCTTTTATGATGTGGGAGCAACATATATTGATGATGCTTGGGTCAAGAGGAAGTATGAGAATGCTCTCTTGCCCTCGGAGCCAATGGAGTTGAAGTCTATTCAAGGAAGATATGCAAGAAGTTCAAGCCTCCAAGGTTGCCACCAAGAATGCCGAAGATAACCGTGCTAGGGCCATGGGAATGAGACAAGGTCCCTCTCTTGCCTTGAAGGCTAAGGTGACTTGCCTAGATGCCAATGATGAAGTTGAAGCTTGTCCTGGCAACATTGCTCCACATGATCTTGAGCAAGCCCTCAATGGTCACATTGCACTTGCCACAAGAGTGTTTTGGAATGACCCGGCTAGTGCTAAAGCTCGTGTTGATCGAGATAACAACACAAGTGGCAAGAAAGAGCTTGCCTCAAGGACAAAGACATGCTACAATTGTCATGACAAGAATCACTACATAAGAGAGTGCCCTTATGAGAACCATGAGCAAAATGGTGGAAAGCTTATCCCAAAGGATCACTCCAAGTTGATTCAAAAGAAGCCCGCAAGACCAAGAAAGCCCTTCTTCAAGAAGGCACCGAGAATTGTGTTGGTGGCACAAGAGGAATATGCCACAAGTGATTCCGAAGATGAAGATGCACCTAACAAAGAGGTAGCCGCATTGGCTATTGTCTCCACTTCATCATCATCTCTCTTTGAATCCCCCAATGAGAACCTCTCCATCAACACCGCTCGTTGCCTCATGGCTCATGTCACCGAGGTATCATCCCCTTCTCCTAAGACTATGCATGATCAATCTAGTCTTGAGATTAAGAAGGAACTAGTTGCCTTCGATACTTTTGTGACTAACTTGCAAGGTGAGGCCAAGGAACATGTTGAGTCTCTCATGAGACAACTATGTGCGGCCGAAGAACTTCTTCAAGAAAAGAGTAAGATTGAGAGAGAGGATTCTCTCACCATTGCTTCCTTGAATGCTTCCATAGCATCCTTAAATAGCTCTCTTGATGAAGAAAGTGAATATAGAACCACTCTAGAGGAAAGACTTGAATCTCTTGATGCTAAAAATGATGAAATCATTAGTAAAATCATTAAGGATAGAGATCATGTTTTTGCCAAATATAAAGTGATTAAAAAGGAGAAAGTTGAACTTGGGGTTGCAAATGCTATACTTCTTGAGGATATGGAGAAGCTTGATAAAGCTCACAAGGTCTTGAAAACGACCCACTCCATCCTTGTGAAGTCACATGAGCAACTCCAAACTCAACTCTCTAAAACTTGCTCAACTAGCATAACCATTCTTCCTCGTGTTCATGAAAATGTCATTGAAGAAAATGCTAGGTTAAAGGTGGATCATGCTAAGACCTCTATTCCTAAAGGTAACGATAAGGGTTTTGCTTATTTGTTTGAGCTAAAACCACACAAAGGAAAGGAAGGTCTTGGGTATGTGGCCGAGGCAAAGAAGAAGGTGAGCAACACCAAGGAGAACAAGACCAAGCCGGCACAAGCTAAGACTAACATTGCGAGTGGTAATGCCACTAGGGGCAAGACCACTCGTAGTGACTTTGCGGGGCATAACAATCCCAACTACATTCTTTATGTTGATTATTATGGCGATGTTTATGCAAAATATGTTGGTCCTTATGATGGTTACATTGACTATTCTATTTGGGTTCCTAAGACCCTTGTTGCTAACCGAAAGGGGCCCATTGAAAAATGGGTACCTAAATGCAAGAAATGATTTCTTGTAGGACTATGCTTCCGGTGGATCTAAATGGGTGATTGATAGTGGATGCACTAGTCATATGACCGGAAGCAAGGAGATCATGACGGAGTTGAGACCAAATTTAAATCACTCAACCGTCTCTTATGGTGACAAGTCCAAAGCCGAGGTAAAGAGTCTTGGCAAGGTGGTAGTTGCAAGGGATATCACCCTTGTAAATGTCATGCTTGTTGAGTCTCTAGGTTACAATCTTATGTCCGAGGAGCAAGACTCTAAAGGTCATGTTCGTTGGGCATGTTGAAAATGAGTTGTTTGTGGTAGACTTTTCGGGGTCATCCAACACTCAAGCAATATGCCTATTCGGAAAGGCCGACGTGGGGTGGTTGTGGCATCGCCGCTTGTCCCATGTCAATATGAGAACTTTGCAAAGTCTTCACAAGGGTGGCCACATTCTTGGACTAAATGAGAATGTTTCTTTTTCTGGAGATCGTCTTTGTAGGGCTTGTGTTGAAGGAAAGATGCATGATTCTCCCCACCCAAGCAAGACCATCATCTCATCATCAAGGGTATTGGAACTTCTTCATGTTGATCTTTTTGGTGCCGTACCTCAACCTAGTCTTGGTGGGAAGAAATATTGTTTGGTGATTGTCGATGACTTTTCAAGATTCACTTGGGTTTTCTTCTTCAAGACGAAGGATGAAACTCAACAAACCATCATCGATTTCTCCAATGAAGTTCAACGTCAACACAATATTCCCATATTGGCCATTAGAAGTGACTATGGCTCCGAGTTCAAGAACTACACCCTAAATGAGTTTCTTAGCGACGAGGGAATTCGACATCAATACTCCGCCGCTTATACTCCTCAACAAAACGGTGTAGCCGAGAGGAAGAACCGGAATCTTATGGATATGGCTAGGTCCATGTTGGCGGAGTTTAAGTCTCCACTCTTCTTGTGGGCCGAAGCTATCTCCACGACGTGTCACTCCTCCAACCGGTTATTCTTTCGCAAAGGGAAGAAGGAAACTCCATATGAAATGCTTACCGACAACAAGCCCAACATCTCCTACTATCGAGTCTTTGGTTGTAAGTGTTCCTACAAAATCAAAGGTGTACATCTTTCTAAGTTTGAAGTTAAAGCCTTAGAAGGTGTTCTTGTTGGGTATGGTGCAAACTCTCACACTTATAGAGTCTATGACAAATCCTTAGGGAGAGTTATAGAATCTTGTAGTGTGAGGTTTGATGAGAATGACGGCTCCCAAGTGGCGCAATTTCATGTTTGTGATGTAGATAACGAGGAACCTCAAGATGCAATACAAAGGATGGGTGTTGGATTTCATCGCCCCATCGAGATTCATCATGAGCCTCCTCAAGGAAGTACAAGCTCCACTCAAGTGGAGATTCCATCATCACAAGTTGAAGTGGCACCCTCTATGGAAGCAAATGAGACACCTATCCAAGAACAAGATCAAGTTCCTCCTCAAGTTGACCAAGAGGTCTCACAAGATTCAAGAACTCCTATTCTCAACCCTAGTCAAGATCAAGAGCAAGAGCATCCATCTTCTCCCATCATTGAAAATGTGCAACAAGATGGCAATGCTCATCAAGACCGTCAAGACGGGGACTCAAATGATCTAGGTGATCAAGCCGAAATCCCACGCATCAATGGGGATATCGAAACCCGTCGTCAAGAAAGAGTCAAGAGAAACTTGGAAATCAAGTGTCACAAACTTGAAGCCATCATTGGTGATGTATCTCGCAAGGTTTCCACAAGGAGTCAATTGGCAAGCTTTAGTGAACATCAAGCTCATATCTCTATGATTGAACCAAAGAAGGTGTTTGAAGCACTTGAAGATCCGGATTGGTTGGAAGCCATGCATGAAGAACTCAACAACTTCAAGCGCAACAAAGTATGGAATCTAGTAGAAAAGCCAAAGGATTGCCGCAATGTTATTGGCACCAAGTGGATATTCAAGAACAAGCAAGATGAGCATGGATTGGTTGTAAGGAACAAGGCGAGATTGGTAGCTCAAGGGTACTCTCAAGTTGAAGGCATTGATTTTGGAGAGACCTATGCTCCCGTGGCTCGTCTTGAGTCCATCCGTATCCTACTTGCCTATGCATCTCATTTTAATTTTAAGTTGCAACAAATGGATGTGAAGAGTGCATTTCTTAATGGTCCCTTAAAGGAGTTGGTATATGTAAAGCAACCTCCGGGATTTGAGGACCCACACTTCCCAAACCATGTCTACAAGCTTGATAAGGCCCTCTATGGTCTCAAACAAGCACCTCGAGCTTGGTATGAGCACCTAAGAGAGCTATTGCTAGACCGTGGCTTTGAAGTGGGGCAAATCGATCCCACTCTCTTCACAAAGAGGGTAAAAGGGGAGCTCTTCATATGTCAACTTTATGTTGATGATATTATATTTGGCTCATCTAACAAAGCTTTCAATGATGAATTTTCAAAGCTTATGACGGATAGGTTCGAGATGTCTATGATGGGAGAGTTGAAATTCTTTCTTGGTTTTGAAATCAAGCAATTAAGTGGAGGGACTTTCATCTCTCAAGCCAAATACATCCAAGACATGCTCAAGAGGTTCAAGATGCAAGATGCAAAAGAGAAGAGGTTTCCTATGGACACCAAATGCCATCTTGAACTTAGTCCAAAGGGTAAAGATGTCGATCAAAAACTCTATCGCTCTATGATTGGTTCTTTGCTTTATCTTTGTGCATCTAGACCCGATATTGTGTTGAGTGTAGGAGTGTGTGCAAGGTATCAAGCGGCTCCTAAAGAAAGTCACTTGATAGCGGTGAATCGAATCTTCCGATATTTGGTTTATACCCCAAGGTTTGGTTTGTGGTATCCTAGGGGGTCCAACTTCTCTCTTGTCGGTTACACGGATTCGGATTGGGCCGGTTGCAAGGATGATAGGAAGTCTACTTCCGGTGCATGTCAATTCCTTGGGAAATCTTTGGTGAGTTGGTCCTCCAAGAAGCAAAATTGCATATCCTTATCTACCACCGAAGCCGAGTATGTGGCGGCCGCTAGTGCTTGCACTCAATTACTTTGGATGAGGCAAACTTTAAAGGAATACGGTGTCCTTTGTGACAAAGTGTCTCTTTTATGTGACAATGAAAATGCTATCAAGATTGGTCACAACCCCGTGGAGCACTCAAGAACGAAGCATATTGAGATTCGCTATCATTTTATTCGAGATCACATCAACCGGGGTGATATTGAGCTTGGTTATATTCCAACGAAGATTCAACTTGCCGATATGTTCACCAAGCCACTTGACGAAGCACGGTTCACCTTTTTGAGGCATGAGCTAAATATCGTGGATTCTAGGAGCATTGGTTGACTACCTTGCATGCACACCTCTATCTCAACTTTCCTTTTTGGTCTAGGTGTAGACATGGACATAGGGGGAGTGCGGTCCTAATCTATTGGACTTTCCCTCCCCCCATTATGCCAATAGTAAGAATTGTTTTCGTCTCCTTTTGTTCATTCTTATGAATTGCGAGCTTAAATGTTGAGTAATGGCGGTGAATCCAAGATATATCTTCGCGGTTTCACACCACATAATCTCATACATGGTGGCCTTGGCCACCAACTTCTTCGTTGTGAAGAATTGATACTCTTGTGGTGTTATCTTGTTTTCTTTGTTTCATTCTTGCTCTTATGGAAAATGCACTCAAGCGTTGCTTCTTAATGTCGCTTTTGTTGTTTCTTACCAAACTTGAGTGCATGGTACCATCTCCAGTGACCATTTGTCTTATCCCAGGCCTACCTCATCTTAAAAACTGCTCCTCTTGCCTTTGCATGTCCAAAACACATTAAAACCTGGGATTTGGAGTCGGTGTGGCCGGAAACTCCGGCCTTCCAGGCCGGAGATTCCGGTCTGACTGAAGTTTCCGCCCCTAGAACCGGAATCTCTGGCCAGGGCCAGAGACTCCGGTGTATAGGGCCGGAAACTCCGGTCTGGGCAGTTTCGCTGGGATCTTCAAAGGGGATCGGGGTGAGGAGTTGTTCCACAACTCCCCACACACTCCCGACCCCCACTCCTCCCCCAGCCGCCACCGCCGCCTCCAAGGACCACTCCGGCCGCTCCCCGCCGCCGGAATCCGCCGTGCCACCGGCCCCTCCTCCGTTCAAGTGCTAGGGATCCTTCTCCCTCGCATTTGATCTCCACCATGTCGGGTAAAGGCTTTCTTCTCTCTCTCTCTAGGTTTTCACTCTAGATCTTGTTTTGAGAGAAGTTCTGCCTGTGCTGCATGGTGTAGAACCCTAGTGTTGGCATTTCAATCCCCAGAAAATTAGTTGTGCTCAATTTTTCCTTAGATTTGACCTAGATTGCAGTTTTCCTGCCACAGGGCGGAAACTCCGGCCCCTCCTGCACCGGAAACTCCGGTGTGGACCGGAATATCCGCCCCTGTAGCCGGAAACTCCGGCCTAGCTCATATCTGAGAGAAATTCTGACACTTTTAATTTTCTTCTTTTGGCTTTCTTGGACATGCAAACTTATCTCCATGCTATCCTTGTACTCTCTGTTTCACAGGTCATATAAAAAAGGTGGTCACTCGGAATCCGCTCCTTGCTTCAAGTAAAGAAAGAGCTCAAAGAAGGAACAATCTTATATTTGATAGCAGCAGTGGCCGCATGAGACAACAGAGCACTATTGATGAGGAAGCCACTAGACAAGCTGAACTTGGTGGTTTTGATAATGAAGAAGAGGCCGAGCAAGCCCATTTTGACTCTTTGACCACTGTTCTGGGTATGGGAAAGCCTGAGTTCCGTCGTATGAGGTCACAACAGTTCTATGACTTGCCTCCCAACACCACCAACCCCAATTTCCCTAGGAGGGAGCAGCAGCTGATTATGCAGGAGATTTATGCCCGGATTGAGAAGCACGCAGTCTGTGAACAGAAGATTCTGGATCTTGAGGCGCTGAACAAGAAAGCATACTTCCGGGAGGCTGTTTGGATTGCTAGGAAGCTTGGTCTGGAAAAGCTCATCTCTTACACTCAGCAGGATTATGATATTCAGCTTGTGCAGCAGTTCTTTGCCACGGTGGTGTTTGACAATGATGAGGATGTCACTATGACGTGGATGACTGGACCTATCAAGTGCACCTCCAACTTTGTGAAGTTTGCGACAGCTCTGGGCTATGAATTCAAGGGGGCCACTACTCCAGTTGGGATGAGGATGCATGTGGAAGGGACTGCATATAACAAGAGCCGTTTGCGCCCTCTTTACTCCGTTGCTTCTTCAGTGGGCTCTAATCAAGACCTCCTTCCCACCTTCAACATCTTCCTCCGCATGGTTCGGCTCAACCTTGCTCCTCAAGCCGGGAATGTGGATGCTATTCGAGGAGGCCTTGTCAACCTACTCCACCATGCTTACAGGGTCCTTCAAGCCGGTCCGGAGTGCCGTGGCCAAGAGGTGGATGTCATGGATTTCATTAAGTGCGAGATGCATTGGGCCATTTTCGAGCACAAGAATCCACTCTATGCTCCCTTTGTGATGAAGCTCATTCTCTCCAAAGTGCCCACACTTGATCGCTCTACCTTCATCAAGCATGCCAAGGGTACTCTCCATATTCTCTCCAAGCACACAAAGCAAGCTTCATCCTCTCATGCACCTCCTCCACAAACTAGTGATGAAGAGGACGTTCCCTTACCTAAGAGGAGAAGTAAGAATGCCGATCCCCCCACTAGTCTTCAAGGGAAGGCCAAGGTAAACGCAGAATTTCGCAAGCTCTCTTGGTGGAAGAGGAAACTGCTATGCATGGATGTTGCCATTCACAAGGAGAATCATGGGTCATATGTGAGAGAGAAACACATTTTGAGCAACCAAAATTTGATGATCAAGGAGATGCGCAAAATGAACAATGGAAATGTTACTCCTCCTCCGGAAGAAGATGAAGTTGGCATTCCCATCATTTCCTCATCTTCGTCTGACACGGTCCCTCTTGAGCAATGGAATCAGGATGTCTTTCCTTGGGCTGATTTTTCGGATCTGACCTCCTTTCCTACCTCGTCTCACAACCACGGCAAGGCTCCCATGAACCTCTCCGATGAGGACTACGACAACGAAGGAGATGACGACATGGATGAAGACACCGAGTGAATTCATGGGCCCGTTAGTTATGCTCTTTTCCCCCTTTTTGGTGTCTCGGTGCCAAAGGGGGAGAAGTAGTTCTATTAGGTTCTCTCCGGGATTTGCATGGGTTGGGACACAAGCATGTGCCTCTATCATTTTATTGCGCTTGTGTCCTTGTTATGTTATTTGAATTTCGAACTCATTTGCCTTCTCTTTGTCATGAACTATGTGTGTGTAAGACATTTGGATTTCTTATATTATGTGGTTGAGACTACTATTGTGCCTTGATTATATGGGGTTAATATCTTCAGTTTTATGCACAAGGTATGGTTAACCTCCTAACACTCAACCCATACTATACTATGTCTTAAATTGTGAAATGTGTTGCCTACTTATCATGCTTGCAAATTGTTGTTCGAATTTGCCTCTATATGTGTGCACGTGCAGTCCAAAGCAAATATTCTTGATGCACACATCTAGGGGGAGCTCTTTCAGCTATCATTACATGTTAGTGAAATTACTGTTATTGCAAATCCATATGTTGTCATCTAACACAAAAAAGGGGGAGATTGAAAGAACATTTCTATGATCTCTGTGTTTTGTGTGTTAGTTAACAACATGTGGATGTATTAAGTTGGTGTTAAGTAATGCAGGATAATGTAGGAACTCTTCAGATGCATCAGCACCAAAAGAGGAGAAAAAGAGACAGCACTGAAAGTGTGCTCAGCCCCTGGTGGGGGCCGGAGTTTCCGGTCCAGGGGGCCGGAGTTTCCGGCCCTGCCTGAAGTTTCCGGTCCCTGAGGACCGGAATCTTCTCCGTTGCTCGGTTGCCGAAGTTGTGCTCAGCCCCTGGTGGGGGCCGGAGTTTCCGGTCCCATGGACCGGAGTTTCCGCCCCATGGCAAAGTTTCCGGCCTCGTGTATCTCGAAGATGTCCAAGCTCAGATTGAAGATCTGGTGTTCAGCCCCTGGTGCCCCCCCGGAGTTTCCGGCCACTAGGGCCGGAGTTTCCGGCCTGGGTTTTGGCTGCAACGGTTACATCTTTGGAGGGTATAAATACCCCTCCTCCTTCCTCCAGAAGAGGGCTTGACCTAGAAAAGGAGGAGCTCCATTGTTGCAAGCCAAGAATCCCAAGATCTCCCAATCCCCCCATCCAAACTCGTTGATCTTTGGAGGATTGAAGGAGAAGGCTCCGATCTACATCTTCACCGAGCCGTTCTTCATTTCCCCCTCATTCATTTTAGGGAACACTTGCTAGGGCTTCCACTAGGAAACCTAGCCCATTGTTGTACTTACCTATTGTCTTTGTGACAGATTGTAGCTGTTCGGGAGCCCCCAAGCCCTTTGTGGGTCGTGCCCCGAATCGTTGTTGTAAAGGCTCCGGATTCCGCCTCGAGGGATTCCGATAGTGGAAGTGGACCAAACCTTTGTGGTGCGGTTCACAGGAGATTAGGGTGAGGCCTTTGTGGCCGTTGAACCATTGTGTTGGTTCACACCTCTCCAACGAGACGTACTCCCATTCAAGGGAGGAACTCGGGAATACATCCTTGTCGTCTCGTGTCTTCACTTCGGTTACTTCTATCCTTGTTTATTGCCTTATTATATCTTGCTTAGTTGCTAGCTTGTCATATAGGAAATTCACCTTAGTTGCATATCTAGTGAATTTACCTTTTGTGTCAAGCCTAATTTGAAAAAGAACTAAAATTTGAATTAGCACCTATTCACCCCCCCTCTAGGTGTCATACCGATCCTTTCACGGTGGCTAGAACAGGAAGCTTAGACCCATTGCCAACAATGATATACTTAGAATTACCGACTAAAGAGGGATGAGAGGTGGTCAAGTTACCCATCTTACCGGTGACATGGGACGTGGCTCCGGAGTCCAGGATCCAAGGTGGGTTCTGCTGATGATGTTCATTGCTCGTAGCTGCGTGTATCATGGCGGAGGGCATGGCGGTCTTGAGGTTCTCAGCCTGCAATCGATACCGATCTCCGAGACCGGCGACGAACTGCTGAGCAAGGTCGAGATCGTCCACAGGGCGCCCAATGGCGTCCATGTCGTCGGCGATGGATTGCAGCTTGCTGGCGTAGAGGGCGATGGACAGATCGCCACGCGTTGTGTTGCGAAAAGCTTTGCTGAGGTAGATGTACAGCGACGACTGGTTATCGAGGAAGAAGCGATGCAGCCGTGCCCACGTTGTGCCTGCCCGACCGTCGTGTCCTTGAACGAGACGGTGAAGATCATCGGTGAGGGTGGCGACGAACCACATGCTGATGTGGATGTTGACGGCACGCCAGCTATCATCAGGATCCGAAGGCGCAGCTCCTTCCGTGACGTGATCCATCACGTTGTACATGGTGAGGAGCCACCTGAACATCTGCCTCCACTTGAAGAAATCCGCACCGTTGGAGTTGACCTGAAACTTCACATAAGTTGTAATATGGATGTCGAGGATCGGATGATCGTAGGGGTTGGGTTTGGGTTGTTTTGGTAAGGTGAGAGCCGACGGTGTGAGTTGGGTTGGGATTACCGGTAGCGCGTCGGAGAACCCTGGGAAGTTGTAGGGATCCGGGGTTTGAGGAGCTCGCGGCATGGGGTTGCGAGTTTGTATGGGGGGTGTGGGGGATCTAAATCGAGAGAGGGCATGACCGGAGTTGAGGCAGACGTCCCGGGGAGAGAAGTATCAGTCATGGGGAGGAGAGGAGCGAAAAGCTCTGATACCAAGCTGAATAGCGATTGTAAAATGGATGAGTTGTATTGTTGTTGGTTTGTAACATAAATAGAGTACAGAGAGTATAGATCCTACTATGATGGCACTGCCCCTTAAGACTTGGACTACGAGATCATTACAACGTGAGTGCATCGTGTTTTCAACACTTCTCACGCACGTCCTGTCAGGCTTCTCGCATCGATCCACACAGTTTAATCACATGCGTTTCAGGGACCGCTTAGACGGCTATGACAAAAAAAAACACCAAACAAAATATTTAAATTTGTGCATTTTAGGGACCGCTTAATCACATGCATTTTTTGAGATGTTGACACGCAGACAAAACCTCATAAAATGATCTTGCGGAATGGATCATCTTGTCTGAAATCAGGCAAGCAAACCACGGGGCGTACTACGTACACGTATTGGTACTGAATCCATGTAGCCCTTGAATGGAGTACTACGTGCTCCGATCCGGTCGGGAAGAGACACACAGGCAAGCTGGCCGCGTTTACTCGGCTGCGCGCCCGGAAATACACGCCCGTAAATGCCACTTGCCGGCCCAGAACAAGCTCTACAATGAATATACTGTACTAATCACCACCAAACGGAGAAAATTGCAAAAACTCATTATAATTGTGCCTAGAGTTTTAAAAAATCATCATGTTTTCAATTTTTTATAAAAAACAATCTTTTTCGGTCTGACGGCCGCAAAAATCACTGATTGGTCGGTTGACACAATCTTAAACGAGTTTTTGACTGATGGGTCCCATTGTCATGCCAACGTGGCAAGGAGAAGTGGTCAATGGGAACACTGGGTTTTTATTAAATTTGCGGGGTCTTTTTTGTAAACTGTGAGCTTATGTCAGGAATCCCGTGACCCATCCTAGCACCGCCGGCTCACTCGGGCCGCTCCAGGAGAGGTGGCGCACCGTGGGAAGGGAGAAGGGTGTTTGGCAAAGCTCGGAGCAGGCTTGGGCGACCATGGAGGGCGAGTTTGCCTGCCCTAGCCCTGCTAGATCTGCTTGCCGCGAGTTACAGGAGCTCGTCTAGATGGAGCACTTGTTTGAGAGGAGAGCTTGGTGTGCTCTTTAGGTTGCTACGCCTCACTCTGCTCCATCTCTCCCAAAATATTTGGAAGATATCGTGCACTGTGCACCGAGAACGCGACCAGCATTCGGTTCACGCCCCCCCGGCTTGCAGTACGCTCCCACCTCTATGGTCATCAGCGAGATCTTAGACCTTGCCAAATATACTCACATACTCCCCTTTATTCTCTTGGTCAAAGGAATCGAGTTGGGCCTCACCCAATCGCCGATTAGGAAGTCGTCATCTCCGACTCCTCCGTCGAGCCATCGTAGGTCGAGGACGCCCGTTTCCGGGTCCGTAGCCACGCCATGCAGTCTTCCGTACCACGCACCTCAGTCTGCTGGTTCGCGTAGCTGTCCGAGCAGGCCGTGGATGCAGGCAGTGGAGCGCGCCGCGTGGGAGCTGAGAAGGACGAGTCGGCGGCTGCGGATCGGAGATGGAGGCCGCGGCCGCCGCGTCCGTCAGCAACGAGCGTGCCGGAGATGTCGTTGAGCGTGCTGAGGCGCTGACCTGCGCGTGCCGTGCGCTGGAGGACGGCCTCGCCCCGCTCGAGCGACAGGTACAACGAGTCGTCGCCAGCCGCTCCGAGATCATGCGGTGCATCGAGCACAGCGCGTGTAGGGGCGCCGGGTCCGCCTCCACTGGCGCGCCGCCACCGCAGCCATATTCATTTTTACCAGGCGCAAGGCCACGGCCGCCGGCGAGGTCCCGTAACAGGGAATGATTTGTTTTCTTTGAAGATGGGGCACTGACAACTCTTGTCCACCGTAGTTTTATAAAATAACCCAGATTTACAATTTCTACATCGCGAGCGTCCTTTGACATTTCTTCGTTGTGCCACGTCAGCCTGAAAGTGGGGTCCACTAGTCAGTTCCCTTATTACAACAAGCTGACAGACATATTAGTCTTTTTTGTCAGACCAAAAAAGAGTGTTTTTTGATAAAAATTAAAAACATGATGGTTTTTTAAAACCCTAGACATAATTGTGGTGGGTTTATACAATTATCTCCCACCAAACGCTACGTCCGCCCACGGGCACCCGAGCCTAATGGGCAGGGTATGGGTTGCTATGTTCGCCCACGGGCGAGACCCGTGGACGACCCGATTAGTCATGGGTAGGGTATGGGCAGACATGTGTACCCATGGGCGACCCGATGGGCAACCCGATTAGCTGAGATGTGCGGTCTCATAGTAAGACATGACCAGAGCCCATGTAATTTTCAGCCTATCCCAACAGTCCAAATCCAACACGCACTGCACTAATCCACTAAACCTAGGTGTGAGCGTGTCCCTCCCCAGTGTCCCCTCCGTCTCCGCCGCAATCCTCTCACATAGTCTCTCTCTGCTCAGTGCGCAAGCCTCACGGTGCTCTCCCATAGTCTCTCTCTCTCCAACATGCACTGCACTAAGACATTATGATTTTATTGATATACTAATACAGTTTGACACATAAAATATGCCATTTAGAATTGACATGAGGAGATGTCGTATGCAGACCCGACGGGCGACCCGATGGGTCGGGTGACCCGACGGGCATGTGCATGGGCATGAAATCTAACCCATGGGCAGGGTCATGGGCAGAGAAGCTTGCCCATTTGTTAAATGAGGATGGGTCTAGAAGAGGCCGACCCGAGCAAACCCGACCCGATTGTGAGCCTTAGTCATATAGACTTAAGCAGAGAAGACGAGCGTCACGGGAGGAGCACGCACAAGCACAGATAGATCGATCGATCGTAGAAGATCCACACGAGTAGAACTGTAGAAGTACGTGGTAGGAGCAGCATACACGAAAAATCAAGCTGGCGTTTTTTTCCAAGCCAATTGAACATTTTTTTTTTTGAAACGACGTGTACGAACTGTATGAGGTGGAGCCCCAGGGACATGAGGGCATGTCACTCTCACTCGGAGCTAGCAGCAGCCGTGGTGTCGCGGTCGCGAGTGACTCGCGCACCGACCGGGCCGTACGAGCCGGACTACGGACGCGGCACGGCGGTGTGGCTGACGTCCAGTCACGGCACGCGCGCGACCGTCCGCCTGGCCTGGCCTGGGTTTGCTTTGCTTTCTAGGTGGGCGTGGTGAGTTAAAGGGGGGCAAAGGAGGCAAAGGTGGGGGTCCGGCGCACCGGCTTTGTGTCTCCCCGTACACGCCGGGTACATCAACCGGTACCTGCGCGTACCTCACTCCACTCCTCCACTTGCGCCCATCGCTAGCGTCACGCGCATGCATGCAGGCTGCAGCCCACCCGCCACCTCCATTTGATGAAGCTCTTTAATTTAAAGATTTAAAAAATTATATTTGGAATTTTCAAGGTACTATGTTGCAATATACCAAAGGGAAAAATCTCAACTCAAAATATTTAGGTTTGTGCTACATAATGAAAATAGCAGGGTTCGTTTTTTACTTTGGAAAATCTAACAGGTCTTCTCGGCTCCATTTTATTGAATAGAACAGACATAGTTTCAAACTGCTTGCAGGCGCCACAACATTTTCAGAAATAGAACTAGGCTACCACAAAAGCACCGAGCCCATGAGGTCTAGCAGAATTTTCTTTCTAAAAGCAGCATATCACACAACAACTAGTCAACTTGATACACAAGGCAACAAAGAGTGGACTGTATTCTGTACGATCTGCTTACAATTTGGCCAGAACAAAGGAGTTCTATCGAGCAAGAAGTTTGCCTAAGAGGGGGCTTATGTGTGATTCTGATTCCGAGGGAGAGATGGCAGCTTGGAAGACATTGTGGGCTATCATTGCACCGGGCAAAATGAAAATAACCCTTTGGAGGTTCGTGCATGACTGTCTACCGTCTGGAGAGCAACTACAGCGCCGGAATATAGCAGCTTTCGGTGTGTGTGTGTATTGTGGGCGATACGAGGAAGCGACACATTGCTAACTTTTCTGCCAGTTCGCTACTGAAGTATGGCAAGAACTGAAAATGTCGTACTCAGATGAATTGAGGAAGGCAGATCTTGTTAACCCGAAAGTGTGGACCTTTGATTTCCTATCAAGATCTACAGAACTGGATAAAACTTTGCTGGCCGTTACATTTTGGTTTCTCTGGGATGCAAGAAATGCAAACCGGATGGGTGTTGACGTCGTGATCAGGAACCACAAAGGCGATTTCTTAACTGCTTGCTGTGAGCTACTTCATGAGGTTGCGACGCCTGAGATAGCAGAAGCACTAGCAGTTCGTCGTGTAGTGACTCTCGCCCGGGATGAAGGTAAAGATCGCATCATGCTAGCAACTGATTGTCTTTCGGTGGTGCAACGCATCAACTCTCCCTCCCTCGATCGCTCTTTCCTGGGGGTGGTGATTCAAGATATTAAGAATGTGGCAACCGGTTTTGCATCCTGCTCTTTCTTCCATGTCCCACGTACGCTAAATAAAGCGGCACATGTGTTAGCTAGGAGGTCTGAGATCTCTGGTTGTGTTATTTTCCATGATTTGGCTCCGGATTGTATTCAAGATATAGTTTGTAATGATTTGATTTAATCAATAAAGTGTTGTATTCTCAAAAAAAACAAAAAAGGCAACAAGCATAGAACAACCCAACAACACACGAGAGCTCATTATCTTGAGCAACATGCTCATGTCAGGGGGAGGAGGCGTTTGTTAGCTATTAAAAAATTGGCAATAGAGAGAAGATCATATCCAAAGTTGGAGCAAATTTTTTGCACTCTCCACTATTTTGAAATGTCTTATTTTTTATATTTTCACAACACAAACTACGACACATGTCCTACCGAGATTTTATTCGTTGGTACCGTGTTTCACACTACAAGATGTTGTAGGTGTTATACATGTTGTCTAAATTCATACTAAATAAGTGTACAAGTACACTAAAATGTGTCTAGATACAAGTTTGAACATGTGCATATGAAAAGGTTTAAAACATCTTATATTGTAAAACAGAGAGACTGTAATACAACATATATAGTCTACATGTCAGAAATTTTGAGATTTCTTTAGAACTTCAAAATAGAAATTTGAATTTCTAATTTTAGCATGGCGTAGGATTGGAGTACTCAAATAGAAAATCAATACTCCCTCAGGTTCTAAAGGTAGGATGTATAGTTTGCTGCACGGATATTAAGACATGCGATTTTATACATAGTGAAATAATTTTCTAAAAAAATGGCGAGAGATGAGTTTTTAATGGACAAAAAAATGAATACTCCCATTAAATACCTTTTTTAAGACTATGTCTCTTTTAGGTTAAATTGATCATTAATAACAAATACATTTTATACTATAATATTTACGAGAAACTATACAACTCATATTAAGAAATGGAACGGAGAGAGTATTACCATAAGAAAAGCACTTGAGATGGCATGGCAGGATGGTAGTCCAGCTTATGTGCGCGTAGCAGTGAAGTCACGTGGAAGATGGAGTAAAATATAGCACCACGAAACAAAAATAAATAAAAATCGGTAAAAAAAGCGGCGACGAGCAGTAGCCCCCTACTCTATAAAGCACGGCACCCAGCAGTACAACCACCACTGCAAACAAACGTCTTGACTCTTGACCCTTGCGCTCTCCATCCCCAACGCCGTCCAAAGAACCCACCTTTTCCTCCGCCCGGCCGCCGCCATGAAGCGCCTCTTCAGACGCCTCTCCCGCGTCGCCGCGGCGGACTCTTCCTCCGCCTCGGCGGCCTACAGCCAGCTCCGCGCGCCGAAGCAGGCGCCGCCTTCCTCCGGCGGCGGCGGCGCGCGGGTGCCGCAGGGGCACGTGCCGGTGTGCGTGGGCGAGGAGGGCGGGCCCGTGGAGCGGTTCGCCGTGCGCGCGGACCTCCTCGGCCGGCCGGCCTTCGCGGCGCTGCTCACGCGCGCCGCCCAGGAGTACGGGTACGGCCACCCGGGCGCGCTCCGCATCCCCTGCCCCGTCGCCGACTTCCGCCGCCTCCTCGTCCGCCTCTCCTCCGACGACCCCTGCGAGTGCTAGGCGCCCCCCCGCTCCGCTACGCCCTTCTTCTTGGCCTGCCTCTGGAGAATCTGCCCCCATTCGCCTTCTGACGGATTTAGCCCTGGGCACCGGGCAGAACTGCAATGTACATACAGAGACAGGCCGACGAAGAGGCGCTGGAGCGTGCGAGAGTGGGGATTGAAGATTTCCTGCAGCTTTGTAGTAACTTTTTTCTTACTGCAAGCGGCATGAGCTGAATGGAAGAACTAATAGGTGTTTCTTTTTCAACCCTTCTAGTTCTAGGAATTTCAGTGTCTGTGTGTGTGAGGAGAAGTATCAGTAGTGTTTCTCTGTGTTGCGCTAGGGATTTTGAGGTGATTCTTCAGTGGTGATCCTGAGGCTAATTTCATGCCATATTGTTACGGAGGTACTAGTAACTCTTAGTGCTACATTGTTTTGAGATCTCTCATCTTGTCAGTGTCGACCTTCCGTCATTATCCGAGCTCCCGTTCCAGATCCGTTTGCAAAGCATGAATTCCACGGAAGATGGTTCGTAACCGATCCCTCTGAAACTTTATCCTCTGCTTGCTTTTACTACATTGCGTTACATTTTGGGATGGCAAGAGTTAACGAGCACTGGTGAAAGCTTGTGGTGGCAAGCACCCCGAAGGTGGCCCGGGCAAAGATATCAAGGATACATTTTTTTAGATCAGATAGTCCGAGAGCAAGAATGCTGATTACAGTGGAATCTGCCAAAGAGGTGTAAGGATATCTCCTAGGGGCTGCTCATTTTCGGACCGATTTGGTCCGGATTTTGTCCGTTTGAACAACCGTCCGCGGGCGTGTCCGCACGTACTGGAGCCGTACGCCCTGCTCATTTAGTTGCCCGGCCTAGTTTTTTCCAGATTTTCAAACATAAATATTCTTTAAATAAAATTTAAATATAAATATAATTCAAACATAAATATAATTTAAACATAAATATTGTTAAAACTCTACTGGTGTCCTACGAAGTTTCAGATGTGCTGAACCAAATCATTCTGAAGTGCAATGTGGGTTCCCGCATCACGCAGCTCGTACGTGAAGTCGATGAACTGCTGGAAATTTGCCACTCCTGGCTGTGGCTCCACATTCGCACCCAGTGGCATCCGGCTTGCACTTGAACCATTCATCATAATCCAGCACCCCAAGTCGAATGCGGTTGAACAGGTCCCTTTTCATCCAGAAACGGCGCCGGAATAGCTTCGCCGTGAACACCGGATTGGTTGGATGGAAGTAGTCCTTGTACAGCCGGGCATGCCCACCATCTCTGCCCCTGTCCAAGGCCGCGGCATGGTCGGGCAGGGAACCTCGGAACAACGGCCGCTGACATGCAATGTGGTGATTGACCACGGCCGTGGCACGAGAACGTCGCTCTCGTCGTCTGTATCCGAGTCCGACGACGACGAGTACATGATCACGTTGTTGAAGAAGAACTCGTCGCCGCTGTCCGTCATTTTTCCCCTCCTGAGGTCGGGCAGAGCAATGGACGAACACCTTGTGTGCGTCCTGTCGGGGTGGGGAGGTGGGAGGTTCACCACGCTGGCCGGCGAAACGACTCCGGGAGCGGCGGCGGGAGGGGATAGAGGTGTGTGTGTGTGTGTGGGGGGGGGGGTGCTCGTGGTGGCCGGAGGAGGTCGAACGGCGGCGGGGGGTGGCCGGGTTGGGTCGCGGTGGAACGGGGTGGGCGCGAGGTGGGAGGAGAGATCTCTGTGCGGTGGGGCTCGTGTGCACAAAAGAGGACACTTTCGGTGTCCACTCGGTGTCCGGGGGCTGCTCATATCTGGACCAAATTTGGTCCAGGTTTGAGCAGTCCCGGACAAAAAAACGAACCGCTGTCCGTTTAGGCAGCCCCGTAGGGGCCTGATTTTGTCTGAGGCTGCTCAAATTTGGCCGGTCCGGGGCAATTGAGCAGCCCGTAGGAGATGTCCTAAGGCTAGTGTAGAAATGCACTTGTTAACAGGATAAGCCGTACATTTAGAGCATTTGTACAGCTGGTCTGGTTTAAGAGTAACAGTATCTTCAGCCAGACAGGAAATAGGAGGACAAACTGCAGCCTGAACCTGAATTGTGTTCTCCATTTGCCCGACTGGCTGTCGCCAGACTGTTCATTAAAAATCTGATTAGCATCTTCAGCGATGTTCTTATAGCAGGAGCATCGTAATTGTAGATGTCAAGATTGCTGATTTGAGCAGTTCACTGGGTTTGTCCTATCCCCTGCTGTAATGAAGCTAACTGTCAATTATCCAGCGGATCAACATCTTGGACACGCTAGAGACGTTTCAATGGGTAGGAGTAGGACAACGGCAGGGTGAGAAGGAAACATCCTGCAGACCAACAGTAATGTGTACGTACTATATCAGTAGAACAGTTAGATGATCATCAGGCTGTCATGAGAAGGACGGTTTGGTTTTGGCGCAAGCTGAAAACAGGAGGAGACGAGACAACCAAGATTGGTTACCTCAGTGTTCGTCTACTGGTTCCTTCGTCAAGGTACGAAGCATCAGTCATCGGTGTCAAAATCACCCTCTGGAGCGAAGGCGATTGCTCGCCAGGAAAGAAGAACAGAGCATGTTGCGAACATAGAACTTCGAAAGACGAAATCTATGTGTGCATCTTGGTTGTAATGTTTTGTCATGTAATAGCGAATGAACGTCAACAGACTGACGACCTTGGCCGTCGGTTTCCCAGAAAATCAAAGGAGATGATGAGTACTTCAGCATGCAGGTTTCCCCGAACTTCAGATGTATAACTGAGAGTAGATAATGCTTGACCTCAGAAATTTGAAGTAATCAACCATGGATTTGTACGACCAGCCGAGGAGCCCCATGTGCAGAGATCCTGACCGGTATGAACGGTTGACACCCAAGTGCTGCATAACCGAGTGTTTTAGCTCAGATTCAGCTGCGTCCACTTCCTGCCCACCTGTACTCTAACCAACTAAATTACTAACACTGCATTGTTTATCATTCAGGCATGGCCAGGACTCGGTGATCCTAATGATTGTGGCAGAACCGGAGTCAAGCGGTGCCTGCATCTCCTGCCCAAACAAACCAAGTGTTTCCCATACAAAACATTTAATCAAAATTTCCTGCTCATACAATATCCTTCCACGAAAGGAACAGGCAAGAACCCAACGCATTTTCTTTATCCTTCAGCTTGGCAATGTGGGAGAGAAATGGTCAGCAATGTCACATGGCGAGCACGAGCGCCGCTGCCGGGAAATACCTGCAGCAGCATTGCCGCCTTTCTCCTTGCGTGAATCAGATCATGTGTCTGGATGCAGCGGTGCCGTGGTGTGGTGCATTGTTGGTGTAGTGCATTGATGTAGTCAAAGTAGCCAAAGGAAGGCAGACCACAGGATGGTGATGGTCTCAGGCTGCTGCTGCCTCTGGTGTCTGCCATCTCCAAAGGACGGCGTCGAGCAGGGCACCACATGGCCTCGAGGATCTTGATGAAAGTTTGCTCTTTCGTTCTAGTTTTTTTTTAGAAAGTAATTTTAACTTACCACAAAGCTTACAAATACAACTGATCGATTAGATTTATGTTGGTACCAACACTAGCTACGTGGATGTACCGTGTAGAGAAAAACCTAACAATATATGTTGCTTCTTTTGCCCTACAAAATTACTTTAAAACTGTTAGTTAGCACAAAAGTTAGAAAGCACTACTCCACAACTAGGGGTGTAAAGTGATAGGATTGGATTTTGTATTTACTATATTCTTAAAACGATTTACTATATTCTTAAAATGAATTACTTAAAACGATTTTGAAATCCAATATGATGTGAAAATTATCCTAGTGGTTTGCCTCCCTATCCACAACAAACCTGACAAGTCATGCATGTCAAGGATTAGCACTGGGCGTCATCATCATTTGTGAGTTTTAACTTTTAATAACTTGTGCATGTTATCCGTACGTGATCTATCTATCTATCCCCGACACTGTGGCCCATGCATGTATCCACCGCTCTGAAAGCAGTTATGCTGCCTGCTGCCTGCTAGCTCAAGCTGTACGACCTCGGTGTGCCTCCCAACCGTACGAGAGTACGTACGTGCTCCTGTCGTGCCCCATGGATATTTACGTAGCTGGACCATACAACTGTCACGGCGCACTACGCGAATGCAGCGTGTACGGCACTCATACTAAAATACTCCACGAAATAGCCTTTCTCCTGCCATGGAGATCCGAAAAGTCTACTCTATTGTTTATTTTCTTTTTGGCGATTCTAAAATAAAAAAGGTACAGCAGTTCTACAGTGGATGCCGCGTCGGAGTGAGGCCATTTTCCTTGGCATCTCTCTTTCTCCTGCCGTCCTAATCCTAACGGCGACTTGTCATTTTGGTTTGGTCCGTACCACGGCACGTACGTTCGTCCGTCCGTGCAGAAACGTCGCCCGGCGAAAGCAACGCGCCACTTTCGTCACCAAGAAAATACTCCTAGGATGTATCGATGGAACATATCGTCTTTTGGACAGCAAAGGGGAGGAGAGCAGAGTGTGTGGGTGAGATGAAGAACATATGATAAAGTGCAGATCTTTGTTCAGAGGAGGATAACAAGAGGACGGACGGAAAGACCTTTTGACTCTCGTCGACCCACGCGGCTGTATCTTGCCCATTCGGCCATTCCCAGTATCTATCTTTCCGCCTACAGGGTTGTCTTCATCGGCCGTCCTGATTTCGCCACCATAAAGGCAAAATTTATATATTGAATTTCAACAGTTTCTTAAAATGAATGTTTTGTATTTGAAACAATTTTTGACTGTGAACAAATGGCGAATTTAGAATATTTTCGCATGTGAATAATTTTCAAATCGATCAATTTTGTAATATGAACAATTTTTGAAATTGAACAGTTTTCAAAAAAAAATGTTAGTTTGAACAAATCTCAACATCTCTCAAAAATTGAAAAGTTAAAAAAAGGAAAAAGAAAAAATAGTTAAGAATACGAAAATAAATAAATAAATCAAAAAAACAAAACTGAAGGTAGAAAACTATTGGGCCGACCCACGAAGAGGTGTGCGGGACCTAATCGGTCCCAACCTGGTCATAAAATAGGATTTGCCGGTTATGTCTGTTTTCTATAAACAGATGGACCCTAAAATATGCTACTTCCAAGTTTCAAACATAGCCATCTTCGGAGATTGCATTTAGATTTATCGATCGTTTGTAGATGTGATTTTCGAGCATTGCCCTAGGGAGGCGAATTTAGCGGCGGGTAAGCTAGCTAGTAGAACGGTTGAGCCTGTTTGGGAAGACGTCCCCCCTGATTTTCTAGTTGATGTAATTTCAAACGATGTATCTGAGTCACCAAAATCAATATAAATCGCCATGACGGCTTTCCTCAAAAGAAGAAAAAAACGATTCTACAAAAATCTTAAATTTAGATAAAGATGAATAATTTCGGTATGCAATACACATGTGTGAAATATTCTGTAACTTTGGATTGTGCAAAATAACAATTTTAGATAGTGAATAGTGAAAAACGAATACATCTTGTCAATATTTAGAATAATTATTTAAAATATTTTCATATTTTAAAGTGATTTTTTTTTAAAGGCTCCATCCATGGAGCTTGTTCTTCAATACAACACTTTGGCCTTTGGTGTGTTGCATAGAGCAACCGTGTCTCTCATTTACACATCAATTATGTTCAACATGTTACGAAGACAGTCAAAACATTGAGTTTTGCAGGCGGAATTAGTGTGTGTCTGATATATCTTTCCCAATTTTCCCTTTGACCTAAAAACAATTTCTTACCTCTTAATATGGTTGATATATCATATATATGATCCATTGGATGGGATCTGATAGAAGATTCACATTCATTGGTTCCTAAGCGTAAAAGAGGTTAATTTTAAACACCAAATAAAAGGAAAATATTACCCAGAAACTATTCTGAGTGTTTCTTTCGAGAAGGTTGTTACTCGGGCCTCTGCATGGAAAAGATGCCTACAACCTCTATTTCATTTATTCAACGTAGACAAAAAAAACATTACAACGAACGATCATATACAACCCGAAGCAGCCAAACGGTGACAACACACCAACACATATGATAGAGGAATCAGCGGGTTATATGCCCATTATTGTACCAGATAAATCATACAGAAATAGAGGTTTCTTATCTTGCTTATAGATGCATGTATACACCATAACATTTGTTGTTTTGCAAACCACCATGATCGATCAATCGGACGATGTCAATTGGCAACTCCAATCTCCTGCTCAAGAAAAGGGTAGTCCGTGTAGCCGACCACAGGATCAGAGGTGTAAAACGTGCTCCTGTCATACTTGTTTAGATCGGCCTTCTTCCTGAACCGCTCCGGCAGGTCGGGGTTCGCCAAGAAGAGACGGCCGTAGGAGACGAGGTCCGCATAGCCGTCGCCGATCACCTTGTCCCCTTCGTCCCTGTCATACCCTCCGTTCACCATGAACGTGCCCCTGAACGCCTCCCTGAACGGCACAAGGCGGTGCGGGACGGCAAGCTCGCCGTCCTCGCCATTGACGCACATCCTCGGCTCAACCACATGGCAGTAGAGCACACCGAGCTTGTCCATGAACTGCACCACGTGAAGCGCATGCGCTTCCGCATCAGCGGCGGCGCAGTCCACGTACTCGGCGAACGGGGAGAGGCGCACGCCGACACGGTGCGCGCCGACCTCGTCGACCACGGCCGCTACAACATCTGTGGCGAAGCGGCAACGGTTCTCCAGGCTGCCGCCATTGTCGGCCCCGTCCTTGATGAGCTGATCCTCCTGATACGGTGTTCGGGAGTTCACTTCCCCAATATCTAGGAAGATAAATAACTGGTTGACGAGGAACCCGTTTGCAGCGTGGATCTCCACACCATCGAAGCCTGTAATGTACAGTACAACCAAATCACTATTATTAGCATTTGCAAAATTTGCAAGATGAGTATAACATGCAAATATTGGAGCCTGGTAAAAAGATCACTACCGGCTTTCATGGCGTTCCTCGCAGCCACCCTGAAGTCGTTCACCATTTGGGGTATCTCTTCTGCTTGCAACTTGGGAGGCCCCCCAAACTCTGCAACACGATTCTTACTTCAGAGAATGGAATGAACGGAATACCACAAGCTAGTAGCGAAAAAGGTTTAAAAACACACACAAAGAGTTGAGATGTGAGCATGACCTGTGGGTGCCGAGCTGCCGGTGTGCCAAATCTGGCAGAAGAAGAGGGCGCCCTTTGCGTGCACTGCCTCAACCACGGGCTTCCAGGCCTCCACATGCTCCTGCCTCCAAAGGCCCGGCACGCCCGGGTACGCCGTCGCCGTCTCCGACACCGCGCTGGCCTCGGCGATGAGAAGGACGCCCGGCGCCGCTCGCTGCGCGTAGAACACCGTGTTGTGCGGCTGCGCTAGGTTCCCGTAGGACCTGCAGCGCGTCACCGGCGCGAGGACAACCCTGCCATGCCCATGCAGCACCGTATGTCCAACATCAGAATCTCATCACATAATCACCCACTTGATTTTAGGTACACATTTTATAACTTGAAGCGGAGGACGTAGCACGCACCAACTAACTTACCTGTGAGCCAGGTTGAATTCGCCCATCTTGTAAGGGGTGAGGAGCGGAGTCGCCTCCATACTGCTTCCTGCTTGAGTTTCTGGATGAAAGAGGAGCGTTCTTGCACTTAGTATTTATTATGGACTTCGACTAGTTGGCTTCAACACTTTATCTAAAAAAAAGTTGGCTTCAACGGAAGGATGGTGCGACTAGTGAGTCTTCAGTTCTAACCAATCTTGCAAATTATCGTTGCACGTCACGTGTCACGCATTAATATCCACTATTATTGTATCATTAGAACAAGAGGCAAACAAGACACCACGTTATCCGCACAATTTATAAATGTATGTCCCTTTAATGTTAAAATGGACGATCGAGATTAGAACACATAAACGTAGGTGCCTATCACGTACAAATATTATGCATATGACACGTACACAACGTTTCTCCGCATAGGTTAAAATATACTCCCTCCGGTACTTGATAATAGATCCATTACTAGATAGATATAAGATGTTTTAGGTATTTTACCAGCATAGATTGCCAGGGAGGTTTGGCGAGGCAAAAGAAGTGGGCAATGAGTATCTTGGGGATGGGATAACCGAAGTGAAATGCGGGGTGAGGCAGAATGTGGAACGACATGTTCTTTTTAAGATATAGTAGAGAGAGATTTTCATTGAGCCATTTGCGGCTTATCCACCGAACCGTATAGTTCCTGTCACAAGCATAGACCATGTTCTCAAACCTGCTGAATCCCTAAATATGTAATCTGTCTGTAAAGAATCCAGCCACACGGAATTGCTTACATGTTTGCTGTTCTAATTTTCGAACAGAAAAGCAAATGGCAACAAGTTCACACAGGAGTTCAAACACCAGCTCTTAGTACAGACCTGATCACCTGAGTTTTAAAGGCAGTCTCAAAACCGAGATGCTCAAACCAATACCAACAGCACACACAATCTCACTAGGTATTCACTCTGTTTTCAACCAGGTTCGCAGAATTACTCGATAAACACACGAAAAGAAGACGATGCAAAGTATGAGACATGGCCTAAACGAAAGTGGTAAGCAACTTTCCTGATGAATGTGAGATCCAAGAACCAGCAGATCCCAGCATTTGCTTCAGGGACAGCCGCCAGCCCACGAAGAAGACTGTCAATAACCATCGTCATCATCAGAATCTTTCATAATCATGCGCATACCCTTGAGGAACATACGATCTTCTGGATTGAGCTCAGACTCATAGACACCATCGAGGTAGCGGTAAGGATCACAGTAGTCATCATATTCATCTGAGTCCAGGATGTAGTCGGGCGCATAGGCACAATCATCACTGTCGGACTCGATGCCCAATGACCAGAGAGGGCCCTCAAAACGAAGATCATAGCCATCCATTGGATCGTTGGGAAGCTTCAGTGTCTTGATCCTACCACATTTTGTCCGCAGGGTGTTGTCCATGGAGATGTTGAAGCAGTGGCGGATGTCGAGGGACTCCAGGTGGGGGCAGTTGTCAAGGATAGCTGTCAGTCCCTTGTTGGAGAAGTTCTGGCCAAAGAGCTGAAGGGAGCGCAACCCGCGCATAGATGCAATCCCAAGAGCATCATCATCCTTGTTATACCTAAACTCATTATCAAGATCGTCGGTGTCCGTGTCATCACTCAGATTACAGAAACGGTACGCGTTGAATTTCAAGTGCTTCAGCTCTGGGCATGATTTGCCAACCTCCTCAAACACACTTTTCCCACCTATATTTGTGAAGAGTGAAATCTCGAGCTCCTCAAGCAGAGGAAACTTCTTGATCTCCTCCTCGAATTCCATGATATCCTGACAAGCAATGAGGCTGAGACTCCTTAGAGATGGTGCGCTGCAAAGATAGCACTTGTACATTAGTAAGCAATAAATACACCCTCAAAAAGAAATGCTGATGTATGCTGCACAAGATATAACTAGCACTCATACTTGGCCCAGTGAAGTTACAACTATGTTCTATCAGTCCTACGAAGGAGACTGCAGTAAAAGGGTAAATAATTTCTCCATAAAAAAGAAATGCAGAGGTATTATCTAGGAACCTTAAACAGTTACCAACTACCCTGATGTGGAAGAGCATGCAAATACGATTGTAACAGGGGCTATGCCATTTCAGAGGATAATCATTCATATGACCAGATTTCCCCATAATAACCTCAAGGCACTCTAGAGTCTAGATGATAACCACTGAAAATAACCAGATATGACTGTAATAGGCCTTAAGTAATTTTAAAGGATAATTACTCAATGACCAGGCTATGGTCTGGAATGAGTTTAGTGGTACCTAATTCACCTATGTATGTTTGGTGTGGGCAGCATTAGGTGAACACATGTGGCTGGAGAATCCAGTTACAGGA
Source organism: Poa annua (assembly GCA_026929855.1). Lineage (NCBI taxonomy): Eukaryota > Viridiplantae > Streptophyta > Magnoliopsida > Poales > Poaceae > Poa > Poa annua. The sequence continues at coordinate 10,179,862 of CM049429.1, read as the reverse complement.
TACGACAGCAGAATCGCTTATGAAGTCAGTAAATTTGTTCCACATCATTATAATGCAGTTATATGGGATTATTACCAGATCCAAAGTTTGATATTTCCATGCTTCATCCTGAAACTACAACTACCAGTTGCTCAATTTGAAACTAAGGGGAGTGTTGCATTGCGCTAAATTTGCAAGGAAATTTATAAACTCTCTTGTGCTAACTGCTAAGTCGGGAATCACATAATTTGCAAGGTACAGTTAACTACTTTGTGAAGACCGCACGAGCACCTGGTGATCGATAATTCCCAGGCTAGGAACGATTCAAAGGAGTAAAACACTGAAAAGATGGAAGACATTTCGGAGTTACGCACGTAATTACTTACTTCCTTCGGAAATATCCCTAAAACAAATGGAGCACGGTTCAACACTTCATCCTATAAGATGACACCTTAAATTGTCTCAAGGTAACTAGGATGGACTGCCCAACTTATTCAATCCCAATTAAACCAAACTATTATCAGTATTGTGCTAAAATTCAAATGAAAAACAGGTGTCCAGCTTCACCGAAATCATGATAAGAAGAAGAATTCAGCGCATAAATTGGTTGCAAATCCTACCGTCTATTACAGGCGAAGCAGCAGTTCAGGTTGAACAAAATCAATAAGACTGAAATTTAAGAGGATTGAAATCTCACTGATCGCCGAGGAGGTGTAGCACGTCGTCGTCGGCCGCGTACTCAGCCCAGAACGCCTCGCACTGCCCCTGTGCGCGGCGGATGGCGTGCTGCGCCATCTTGTAGAGGTTGACCTGGCGGTCGAGTTCCGGGTGGCCGCGCATGTCGATGCGGCGCCACAGCGCGGGCTCGTCGCGAGCGGCGCGGCGCCAGGAGCGGCACACCTGCCCGGCCCCCATGAGGATCTCGATGTGGTCGAGCTTCCGCAGGATGCATGAGATGGCGTCCAGCGGCAGCGCCGCCCAGTCCCTCGCCTCCTCCAGCGGCAGCGCCGCCGGGTCCCTAGTCGCCTCCCCATTGCGACGGCGGTTGGGGCGACGCCCGTGGCGGCTGGACGGTGAGGAGGATGAGGAGGCTGGCAGCACCCCGGCGTGGAGCTGGGTCACGGGGGGGCTAGGGTTGGGAGGAGCGAGGGGCTGACGTGGTGGGGCGCCGCCGTCACGAGGCACCGCGGAGTGGGGCCGGGGCTCGGGGTGGCTAGGGTTGGGAGGAGCGAGGGGCTGCCGCGGGGCGCCGCCGAGGTCGCGCGCGGTGCCGGGCAGCGTGCCCCGAGGAACCCATACCGCGCGCCCCGCCGCCGCCGGACGAGGCACAGCGGGGTTCGGAGGGGCGGCACGCTGCGGCGGCGCGTCGCGTACGGTGGCGGGCGGCGCGGCACGAGGCACCCATACCGCGCGCCCCGCCGGCGCTGGATGCGGCGCCGCCCACGGAGGCCTGTTGCCGCGGCCACGGGAGGCGGAGGAGCTGCGCATCGCCTGGGGGGTTGGGACCGAGAGAAGGGTTTAGGCTTCTATTGTTACTGCGGTTAATAAGGGAAAATTGGGGAAGAGATGGCGGAGGCGGCGGATGGGTAAAAGGAAACACGGATCGCGACGGTGTCCAAGGTTTCACCCCAATCATCCTCCTTACGACTTTCACGAAGGGCGAATAGGTGTTCTGTACGCACACATACATCTACATAAACTAAAACGTACAGCCATAGATTTAGACGTACAATTACATAAACTCAAACGTACAACTACATAAAATTAGTTTATACGTAAAACTACACATACACAAACGTATAACTACACAGACTCAGGTTATATAAATATATAAATCAGGTTGTATAGAACAGAGTTAAACGTACAGCTACACATATCAGGTTGTACAGATCAGATTGTACGTACAATTACACACAGATTCAGTTGGATGTACAACTACACATATGGGTTGTACGAACTATACACAATCCGAATTACAAAAAAAAAAGTTTGTCGAAACCTATCAACAATGGATCTAGTTTTGAAGATCTCGACGTGAGTAGTTCAAAAGTGAAAACGGTTCTCAAGATATTTCATTTAAAAAAAACGAATGTCAAAATAAATACATGTCCAGTTCTCTGCGCACCACCAGGAAGCCGTGTAACGTCCCAGCGTTTAGAAAACCACGGAGGGTAGAAATAGAAATTGTGCATCTGCATTCATGCATCTGAAAACCTGGATAAATTTTTCGCAACTCAAGACCCTGAGGTGATCAAAGTTTCTCTCATCTCATTGAGTAGGATTTAGTGCAATTGAGGTGATTGCGATAAATTTTGACATGACCTTTAGGTATTTTACTTGTCCGAGGAAATTTGAGCAAATTCAAATATTCAAATAATTCGAATTTAAACAACTGAAAATAAATGATAAGTAAATAATAAACACAACTGTAATTCATAAATTAAATAATTACAAACATAAGTTACAAATATTGAAACGAAAAGAATGGCTTTATTGATTTACAACAGTAATACATTGTCTTTACAAATAAACAAATGGAAACTCAAATAAATAAGGGATTACATAAGTAAAACCAAAATCCTACGAAAACTAAATCTTGTAGCTTAATCTTCTCCATTCCAATATTAACCTTCACATCATCTTTCTTTCCTGCAAAATTGAAACAAAGCATAGAAGAATAATAGAAGATAGAATAAAACAAGCAATGAAAAAGGGGAGTGTTAGCAAATAGTACTCTCAGAACAACAGTGAATAATCTCATCATCGAGTTTAGACCTTAATCAAGATTTAGTATCTGCTCTTATGATCTAAACAACCTCAGAACAACATCATTGGTTTAGGGGCAAATATTACACTTGTCATCACAAAATAAACACACAGCTGGATAATATCAAGCACAACCGAATGGATCAGATCAACATCAAAAGATCTGGAGGAAGCAAGCAACCAGACTGCACACAAGCAGCTCAGTCATGCATGTAGAAACTCACTGTTGTCACCAGCACAGCTGAAACAAGTAGGATAAGGAGTCACTGCCGTAGCCAGCAAGGGAGGCAAAAGCCTTTGTTTCTCTCAGTCCAAACTCATCACACACGCATACCCCATCTGCAAGTTTATCACACAGCACACCACACCCAGATCATCCCCACCACTTCACCACAAATCACCAGCCAAAACCATATCCCAACCTTGCCAAAAGCAAGTCAAGAAGATGGCCAGCGGCAACTAGGAGGAGAAGGGTTGAGCACAGTCGAGGAGGAGAAGGGCTAAGCATGCACTAGGAGGAGAAGGGTTAAGTACAAGCAAGGAGGAGAAGGTTTGAGCTCAACCAAGAGCAGGATTGACAATTGATCAGGATCTGCACAACCACAAGTGATCCAGGACCTCCACAACAAACCTACTACTACACACAACAACCAAAGGTTGATCTCAACACATATAGCTAGTCATGCAAGCAACAGATTATATCGTGGATTAGTTTTCCCTCAGACATGCATAGAAATGCTATGCATGGCTCATCACAGGGAATTCATCAAAGTAAATCAAGCATGCATCAGTTCTTTAAAGATTTGCCTCAGACTTTTGCATCCTTGGCTAGATAAAACACTACAAGAAACATTTGATCCAATATCAACATCACCTCAGTCTACACATCATAGATAAGAGGCAACCCCAATCAATCCATGTATATACATCTGTTCTTACAGAGTAAGAGCCTCAGCCTATGCATCATAGGCAAGGGGGCAACAAATAAATCTTATGCCAGCACCAAAAATAGGTCTTAAACAAGAACAACCTCAGCTTATGCATCATTGGCTGAGGTAACATACCATAATTCCTTGCTAAAGTAATTAGCGAAGGAACTCAATCCTATATCATCCAGCAACTTGATTAGATATAGACTTGCTGGGCATTAATTCCCTAAGGAAAGAGCACCACAAACACAACCCTAAAATTAATCAAATAGATCATTTATCCATTTAATAATAGTATCATCTTCCTGGAAGTAAAAAAAACCCCAGGAGTCGAACATGTTGAGCAATATACCAATATTCTTAAGTTAACTGAAGAACCTAACCAGTTAAGGCATTTAGCATCTCTGAACCTTGGAATTCAGAGGAGCAGCAATAGGAATAACTCACAGAGGCAGCAACTGAAGCAAATCAACAAACCCCATCTGCATCTCATCACAATAATTCTAATAGAGCACTTGATAACACTCATTACAAACCACAGTAGCCACATAAGAATTCCATTATCCAATTCGATTGGTCACCACAAGAGCACCAGAGAGGATGTTAACCCTAATTCAACAACAGCCACTAATCATGGACTGCATCAAGCAACACATAGCACGGCCTCGGGCCCAAATAGTGAAAGAGAGAGAGAAGAGTAGAGGAAGAAGAGAGGGGTTCTTACCAGCGCCAGTGCGCAACCACAGCGGCGTGGTGGGGCAGTGCCCACGCGGCCGCCGCAACGCAAAACGGGGACGTCTTTCCCGTGCACCAGAACCACCGGAGCATCGCCGGGTGCAAGGAATCAACCGGAGCCGAAACCCTAGCTCCACCTCGTGGAGAGCTCGGTCAGTCGGGGACGCGCTCGGGAAAAAGAGTTGGATGGGAAGGAAGATCTCGTCGCGGCGCATCGTTTGCGCGGGGTGGCGGCGGCGGAGGTCACCGGAGTTGGCCGGAGCGAGACGGCGGCGGCGATCTCAAATCGCGGGTGAGAAAAGGGATCGAGAGAGGAGAGTGGGAGATGGGTCGGCGGGGGTGAACTGGTTCGGTGGAACCAGTGGTTCCTTACCGACCGAGCCACCCTGGCCCACCAGCCAGTGGGCCAAGCCCACTTTTTTTTCTCTCCCAGCCAAAAATATCATGGAATACACAATAAAAGAAATAAAACAAAAAGATTGCGCATAAATAAAAACTTAAATTTTTCAATAAAAATAAGTTTTAAATTCAGAAAATATAATCTATTCAAAACTATTCTACTTTGAATTTTAAAGTAAATTTTGCAATAAAACTATTTATATAGCCTATGTATTCCAAATAAAAGATTTCAATTCTAAATTCAATAAACATTGAATTATTTATTAAAAATAAATAATTAATCTAATTATTTACCTTACTACACATTTCTGAGTTATTTAAAAATAATTCATACCTTTAAGATTTAAATCAAATAGTTGAAAATAGACAAAAATAATAAAAGCCATAACCAAAAAAACGCTAAATCCCTAGACTCAAATTTAAATTATGCATAGTATTATCATGCATCGTAGCATCCATTGCTTCTTTTAAACATTGTCTTATGAGGCAATGATATCTATTTCAGAACCCGAGGTCCCGGGTCAGTCTGAACCTTCACGTTACACTACCTCTAAGCCAGCAGTCAAGTTCATCCCTTTTATACATGTCCTATTGAAATATTTGTTAAGAAACTATTTTCAAACTGTTAGTATTGCATATCACACAAAAAGGGCAGAAAACTTATTTTATAATAATATGACTATGGTTATCCACCAGTGAGGTGGTAATCTCATATGGCTGGCAGATGGGACCACGGTAAGAATGTTGTGGTGGAGGTTCCATTTGCAAGGGAAAATATCACCTAGGACTGAACAACAAATGTCGTCAGTGATTCTTGCGCCGAATATTACGCGCAACCATGAGATCTGAAATGGGACGGAGAAGTCAGCTGTACCCTTTTCCTCTCGTACACCAACGGGTACTATTCTGGGCCGGGTAGTGCGTACAAGCCACCGGTAAAGCCGTATTACCGGGAGATGTCTATCGGTGGGCTTGTTTGACGTTGCGAGTTCGCAGTTCCAGGATAAAGCTGTATTACCGGGAGATGTCTATCCTGTGAATCACAACGGTCGGATGTCTAGTATCTATTGAAGGTTGGCTTCAGGACCAGTTTGAGACGGGCTTCAAATGGTCATCAGGTTGAAAGTTGGATTTCCCATCAACCTGTAAACTGAAGTAATGGGGGGTGTGCGGGGATGGTGGAAAGGCGCAGTGATTGGGTTGGATTACTGACTGGGCCCCACACCAAGGAAGTGTGGACGGGAAAGATTCACCCGGTTGTGCAACAAGGTCTTAATCTCTTATGGGTAAAGCAGCGCACCTCTGCAGAGTGTATGAATGTGACATGTTACTCCACGTTCCAGGATGGAACGACGAACGCAGCAGGAAAGGAGGCTCCTCAAGGCCCTAGCCCTGTGAGTCCTGACGGACAAGCTCTTCAGAATAAAAGCAACCTTTGAAGAAATGTTTATAAAAAATGCATTAGCCTACGACAATCCATTGTCCGTGGCTGTAGCTAGTGCATCAAACTTCCCACCTTACCATAATGAACTTGCGGGGTAACGCTGTTACTCACCCTTGCCTTGAACCCTTTCTAGACTTTGAGGCCACAGTAGGTGAAGGAGATTACGACATTTACAACCAAGACAATCTGGTCTACGACGAGCCAGACCTATCGGGTGAAGTCGAAGGCGTTGACTAACTCATCACCTACGGCGGCCAAGAGGAAGAGGCGGAGGATTATTAAAGCAGGGCCCTAGTGTAGTTAGTGAGCCGAGCAACATAGAACTTTACTTAATAAGTTGCTAAGCTCTATGGTTTTAAGTTGTTAATACACCTTGTTTGTAAACCCTTAAGTTTACAAATAGAACCTAGTAGTGCGAATCCTCGGTGGACCGAAGAGGATCTTTCTAAATTTGTACACTTTTGGCTTGTAATAATATGTGTATGACCGTTGGACCCATGCAATGTTTCTGTTGTGCCACTCTGATGGTGTGAAATTTGCGGAACGGTGTTCCGTGAGTTTTACATCGATGTCCTGTGTGTTGCAATCATGCGGTAGCATGGCGGGTCATCAAAGCTGGTAGCAGAGCAATAGCTTTGACCTTAGGTTGGAAACCTAGTAATGGGATAGACCCTGTAGGGATAATGAGCAACGATAAAGAGTTCTCTAGGAATATGATGAATATTCACTTGAGAATAATATTGTCATATTTTTAGTGTGATAATTCTTTATTATGATGCATTAGTACTAATTATAAATTCTTATACAGTACTCCGAAGACGATGGCTTCCGAGAAGTCGACATGGGTTCAACATGATACGTTGGACCAGTTCCAGGGGACATTTACCGAGCAGTTGCGGTCAGTGCTTAGAGTCTTTGGATATCCCACATGTATTCCTGTCAACACCTATACCTTTACGGAGGGAGTGGAGTTAGTGAAGTATCTGGTATTAGTAATAATACCTAGGGAGTTTACACCGTGTCCATTTCCACCTAGAGGGGAAGGATTGAGGGTCACCACAGCTTATAATGAGGCTGTTTTGGAGGCGTTCGCTACTATTCGTGAGAATAGGGCAATAGAGTTGGAGGGTACAAGTTTCATAGCCTTGCCCCATAGTACTCATTCCACGGAGGAAATGGTAGACCAGTCAGTCTTGGTTAAGACCAAGCCTCGTCTAGGGACTAGGTTGCTAGACAGGTATAGACAGGTGGTGGGATCCTTGTACAACACCCATTGTGTTATGGTGGAAGACAAGGACGTGATGATCAAGGATCGGGAGGATCCTTGGAGGAGGAAGAGACAAGAGAAGGAGGCAGTTCCGGAGACAGGAGAGCCTAGTAGGGTGCAGGAGGAGGGTACATCCAGGAGGCCATCACAGTATGTGCCATTCTGTTATTCGCCCACGCCAGAACCTATCTTTTATCCAAAGATAGCACATAGCGATCCACTTACACCAGTGGGAGCTTATGGTGCCAAGACTCCTATGGAGAACTCGGATGGCTGGTGGTACAACTGGTACGCTGGCACGAGCCAGGATCCAGTGCCCGTCTACGACACCGACGACAGTGTGGTGGATATCGCACCACTAGGGCAGGCTGCAGGCGCGGGGGCAGATCATATAGTGATAAATATCTCTTCCGACGAGGATGAGCATGTGAACGCATACCAGGCTGGGCAGGATGCCGCGAGCTATGTCGGCATGGGAGGACTGTTTCTTGACACCTTCGATACCAACTATGTTCCATCGGGGAGGCTCTACACTCCAGACTCATTGCGCCGGACTTCACGTCACCATGGGTGAACTTCGGGGAGGTATCGCGAAGAGTGACGGACCAGACGCATGATGGTGCGATGAGAAGAGATAGTAGTACTATCTAGTCCTTTAGAGGGTATATGTTTATGTTATAATAATGGGGAGCGAGTTCTCCCAGAACCCGGGGCAAACTGTGTAGTATACCGGGTGAGCTTGTAATATGTCCTTAGTGAGGTACTGTACGAACCCTAGATTATGTGTGTTTGTTGTATGTGTAATATATCGCTTGTTTTATTTGGATTTGGTTCTTTCTGTGACACGCACTGTGCATTGAGTTGAGCTCAGAAAGCATTGCATGGTGTAATTATGAGTTTCACTTTTTGTACAGGACGTGGGGGAAAATGGCGTTAGAAATCACGGAAGAGGAGAGGGTTCGCATGGAGAGAGAGACTAAGCAAAAGGAGGAAGCTGAACTCGGACAAGGAGGGCTACCACAACCACCACCCTTGACGACATCGCAACAGTTTGCACAATATCTGCTGACGATGGAGGAAAACCGCAGGAAAGATCAGGAGAACCAGAATAAGTTTATGGAGGCCCTGCTACAAAATGCAGGAGGAGAGAGGTATCCTGAGGGAGTTCGAGGTGTTACTTTAAAGAATTTCCAAGAGGCAAAACCACTACCGTTTGCAATGGCAACAGAGCCAATGGATGCGGAGGATTGGATCCGTGACACCGCAAGGAAGCTGACAACGGTGGGGTGTTCTGACCTAGAGAAGGTACGTTATGTTGTTCACCTGTTAGCGGGACCAGCGGCCGCATGGTGGGAGAATGTGGTGAATGTATACCCAGTGGATAAGATATTCACCTGGGAGGAGTTCCAGCGGAAATTCCGTGAAGCACACATCCCAGAGAGTGTGATGGAGTTGAAGCGACGTGAGTTTGAGAACCTTAGGCAGAACAATCTGCCGGTTCAGAAGTACATTCGAGAGTTTAACATTCTTTCTCGATATGCTGAGGATGATGTTAATACACCTGAGAAAAGGAAGAAGAGGTTCCTTCGAGGACTGCATCCTTACATGAAGATGCAGATCAGACTGACCAAGGCAACCAATTTTGAAGAGCTGGTAGATGCGGCCATCACCTGGGAAGACGACTTCAAGCAAGTCCAGGATGAGAGGAATAAGAGGATGAAGGTGGAGCCAACGAGAGTGCAATCCACCAAACCAACACCTAAGTTGGTTTTCAAACCTCGTTCTTTCGTGGCAAGCAATAGACCCAACCCTAGGAGCCTGGAGTTGAAACGTAACATTATTTGCCATAAATGCGGTATGCGAGGGCACTATCAGAGTGACTGCAGGACTCCCAAGGTTATATGTTATGGTTGCGGACAGGAGGGACACATCAAGCCAGATTGCCCGAACCAGAACCCAGGAGGAAGACCAGGAATTGGAGGAGGTCGTCCAGGAGGAAGTGGACCACCAAGGGGTGGAAGCTCGGGCAAGAATGGCAATGGGAACGGAGGCAAGCCGTATGGAAAGCATAATTGTACCACTTTAGAGGGGGCGAATCGTTCAGACAAGGCTGTCATAGGTATGCTTAAAATTCTAATTCATCCCGGCAAGTAATTATTTGATACCGGAGCCGCTATTTCTTTTACGGCATCCTAACTTATAGATAGATATGGGCTTAGACGAAGGATTTTAAGAACATCAACCACTTTAAGGTCAGCAGGAAGAATACTTACAGCCACCCAGATGAAAGAAGAGCAGGTCATTATGATCTGTGGGCATGCATAGTATGTCAACCTATATGGATACCAACGAAGCATATGGATACAATACCAAGGATGATCGCTTGGCATACCGTATGGTGCAGTAATCAACTGGAGGATAAGACAATGTTCATTCCGAATAGGGAGGGAGGCCGGACAATATACCAAAGCAGATAACTTCGGGACGAAGTTCTGGTTAAGGGGGAAAGACTGTAACGTCCCAGCGTTTAGGAAACCACGGAGGGTAGAAATAGAAATTATGCATCTGCATTCATGCATCTGAAAACCTGAATAATTTTTTCGCAACTCAAGACCCTGAGGTGATCAAAGTTTCTCTCATCTCATTGAGTAGGATTTAGTGCAATTGAGGTGATTGCGATAAATTTTGACATGACCTTTAAGTATTTTACTTGTCCGAGGAAATTTGAGCAAATTCAAATATTCAAATAATTTGAATTTGAAATAACTGAAAATAAATGATAAGTAAATAATAAACACAAGTGTAATTCATAAATTAAATAATTACAAACATAAGTTACAAATATTGAAATGAAAAGAATGGCTTTATTGATTTACAACAATAATACATTGTCTTTACAAATAAACAAATGGAAACTCAAATAAATAAGGGATTACATAAGTAAAACCAAAATCCTACGAAGTCTAAATCTTGTAGCTTAATCTTCTCCATTCCAATATTCACCTTCACATCATCTTTCTTTCCTGCAAAATTGAAACAAAGCATACAAGAATAATAGAAGATAGAATAAAACAAGCAATGAAAAAGGGGAGTGTTAGCAAATAGTACTCTCAGAACAACGGTGAAGTGCACTATTAATCTCATCATCGAGTTTAGACTTTAATCAAGGTTTAGTATCTGCTCTTATGATCTAAACAACCTCAGAACAAAATCATTGGTTTAGGGGCAAATATTACACTTGTCATCACAAAATAAACACCCAGCTGGATAATATCAAGCACAACCGAATGGATCAGATCAACATCAAAAGATCTGGAGGAGGCAAGCAACCAGACTGCACACAAGTAGCTCAGTCATGCATGCAGAAACTCACTGCTGTCACCAGCACAGCTGAAACCAGTAGGATAAGGACTCACTGCCGTAGCCAACAAGGGAGGCAAAAGCCTTTGTTCCTCTCAGTCCAAACTCAGCACACACCCATACCCCATCTGCAAGTTTATCACACAACACACCACACCCAGATCATCTCCACCACATCACCACAAATCACCAGCCAAAACCATATCCTAGCCTTGCAAAAAGCAAGTCAAGAAGATGGCCAGCGACAACTAGGAGGAGAAGGGTTGAGCACAATCGAGTAGGAGAAGGGCTAAGCATGCACTAGGAGGAGAAGGGTTAAGTACAAGCAAGGAGGAGAAGGTTTGAGCTCAACCAAGAGCAGGATTGACAATTGATCAGGATCTGCACAACCACAAGTGATCCAGGAACTCCACAACAAACCTACTACCACACACAACAGCCAAAGGTTGATCTCAAAACATATAGCTAGTCATGCAAGCAACAGATTATATCGTGGATTAGTTTTCCCACAGACATGCATAGAAATGTTATGCATGGCTCATCACAGGGAATTCATCAAAGTAAATCAAGCATGCATCAGTTCTTTAAAGATTTTGCCTCAGACTTTTGCATCCTTGGCTAGATAAAACACTACAAGAAACATTTGATCCAATATCAACATCACCTCAGTCTACACATCATAGATAAGAGGCAACCCCAATCAATCCATGTATATACATCTGTTCTTACAGAGTTAGAGCCTCAGCCTATGCATCATAGGCAAGGGGGCAACAAAGAAATCTTATGCCAGCACCAAAAATAGGTGTTAAACAAGAACAACCTCAGCTTATGCATCATTGGCTGAGGTAACATACCATAATTCCTTGCTAAAGTAATTAGCTAAGGAACTCAATCCTATATCATCCAGCAACTTGATTAGATATAGACTTGTTGGGCATTAATTCCCTAAGGAAAGAGCACCACAAACACAACCCTAAAATTAATCAAATAGATCATTCATCCATTTAATAATAGTATCATCTTCCTGGAAGTAAAAAAAACCCAGGAATCAAACATGTTGAGCAATATACTAATGTTCTTAAGTTAACTGAAGAACCTAACTCAGTTAAGGCATTTAGCATCTCTGAACCTTGGAATTCAGAGGAGCAGCCATAGGAATAACTCACAGAGGCAGCAATTGAAGCAAATCAACAAACCCCATCTGCATCTCATCACAATAATTCTAATAGAGCACTTGATAACACTCATTACAAACCACAGTAGCCACATAAGAATTCCATTATCCAATTCTATTGGTCACCGCAAGAGCACCAGAGAGGATGTTAACCCTAATTCAACAACAACCACTAATCATGGACTGCATCAAGCAACACATAGCACGGCCTCGGGCCCAAATAGTGAAAGAGAGAGAGAAGAGTAGAGGAAGAAGAGAGGGGTGCTTACCAGCGCCAGTGCGCAACCACGGCGGCGTGGTGGGGCAGTGCCCACGCGGCCGCCGCAGCGCAACATGGGGACGTCTTTCCCGTGCACCAGAACCACCGGAGCATCGTCGGGTGCAAGGAATCAACCGAAGCTGAAACCCTAGCTCCACCTCGTGGAGAGCTCGGTCAGTCGGGGACGCGCTCGGGAAAAAGAGTTGGATGGGAAGGAAGATCTCGGCGCGGCGCATCGTTTACGCCGGGTGGCGGCGTCGGAGGTCACCGGAGTTGGCCGGAGTGAGGCGGCGACGGCGGCGGCGATCTCAAATCGCGGGTGAGAAAGAGGATCGAGAGAGGAGAGTGGGAGATGGGTCGGCGGGGGTGAACTGGTTCGGTGGAACCAGTGGTTCCTTACCGACCGAGCCACCCTGGCCCACCAGCCAGTGGGTCAAGCCCACTTATTTTTTTTCACTCCCAGCCAAAAATATCATGGAATACACAATAAAAGAAATAAAACAAAAAGATTGCACATAAATAAAAACTTAAATTTTTCAATAAAAATAAGTTTTAAATTCAGAAAAATATAATCTATTCAAAACTATTCTACTTTGAATTTTAAAGTAAATTTTGCAATAAAACTATTTATATAGCCTATGTATTCCAAATAAAAGATTTAAATTCTAAATTCAATAAACATTGAATTATTAAAAATAAATAATTAATCCAATTATTTACCTTACTACACATTTCTGAGTTATTTAAAAATAATTCATACCTTTAAGATTTAAATCAAATAGTTGAAAATAGACACAGATAATAAAAGCATAACCAAAACAACGCTAAATCCCTAGACTCAAATTTAAATTACGCATAGCATTATCATGCATCGTAGCATCCATTGCTTCTTTTAAACATTGTCTTATGAGGCAATGATATCTATTTTAGAACCCGAGGTCCCGGGTCAGTCCGAACCTTCACATTACACTACCTCTCAGCCAGCAGGCAAGTTCATCCCTTTTATACATGTCCTATTGAAATATTTGTTAAGAAACTATTTTCAAACTGTTAGTATTGCATGTCACACAAAAAGGGCAGAAAACTTATTTTATAATAATATGACTATGGTTATCCACCAGTGAGGTGGTAATCTCATATGGCTAACAGATGGGACCACGGTAAGAATGTTGTGGTGGAGGTTCCATTTGCAAGGGAAAGTATCACCTATGACTTAACAACAAATGTCGTCAGTGATTCTTGCGCCGAATGTTACGCGCAACCATGAGATCTGAAATGGGACGGAGAAATCAGTTGTACTCTTTTCCTCTCGTACACCAACAGGTACTATTCTGGGCCGGGTAGTGCGTACAAGCCACCGGTAAAGCCGTATTACCGGCAGATGTCTATCGGTGGGCTTGTTTGACGTTGCGAGTTCGCAGTTTCAGGATAAAGCCGTATTACCGGGAGATGTCTATCCTGTGAATCACAACGGTCGGATGTCTAGTATCTATTGAAGGTTTGCTTCAGGACCAGTTTGAGACGGGCTTCAAATGGTCATCAGGTTGAAAGTTGGATTTCCCATCAACCTGTAAACTGAAGTAATGGGGGGTGTGCGGGGATGGTGGAAAGACCCAGTGATTGGGTTGGATTACTCACTGGGTCCCACACCAAGGAAGTGTGGACGGGAAAGATTCGCCCGGTTGTGCAACAAGGTCTTGATCTCTTATGGGTAAAGCAGTGCACCTCTGCAGAGTGTATGAATGTGACATGTTACTCCATGTTCCAGGACGGAACGACGAAGGCAGCAGGAAAGGAGGCTCCTCAAGACCCTAACCATGTGAGTGCTGACGGACATAGCTCTTCAGAATAAAAGCAACCTTTGAAGAAATGTTTATAAAAATTGCATTAGCCTACGACAATCCATTGTCTGTGGCTGTAGCTAGCTCATCAAACTTCCCACCTTATCATAATGAACTTGCGGGGTAACGCTGTTACTCACCCTTGCCTTGAACCCTTTCTAGACTTTGAGGCCACAGTAGACGAAGGAGATTACGACATCTACAACCAAGACAATCTGGTCTACGACGAGCCAGACCTATCGGGTGGAGTCGAAGGCGTCGACTACCTCATCACCTACGATGGCTAAGAGGAAGAGGCGGAGGATTATTAAAGCAGGGCCCTAGTGTAGTTAGTGAGCCGAGCAACATAGAACTTTACTAAATAAGTTGCTGAGCTCTATGGTTTTAAGTTGTTAATACCCCTTGTTTGTAAACCCTTAAGTTTACAAATAGAACCTAGTAGTGCAAATCCTCGGTGGACCGAGGAGGATCTTTCTGATTTTGTACACTTTTGGCTTGTAATAATATGTGTATGACCGTTGGACCCATGCAATGTTTCTGTTGTGCCACTTTGATGGTGTGAAATTTACGGAACGGCGTTCCGTGAGTTTTACATCGATGTCCTGCGTGCTGCAATCATGCGGTAGCATGGCGGGTCATCACAAGCCGCCACTTTTCACGCAGGGAGGAAAGGTAAGAATTGAAAACGAACGAAATTGCGACACGTGTCGGAATCTCAGTGGATGAAAATAGACCTTTGCAAAGGGAAGCCTTTTTCTAAGGATTTCCCCTTACGACGCGTGGATTGCGTGGTGCACCCTATAGCTGGTCAAACGGGTCGGCCCAGCATGGCCCGTGTCAGACACGGCCCGATAGAGGTACAACACGTTAGGTATGAATAGGAGTTGTGTCGTGCCTGGCCCGTGTGCTGCGACGCGTGAGGTTGGGCACGCCTCGGTCCGATCCGACGGCGGTCCGACCGGCTTAGCAAGCATGTTTCGGTATGTTTTATTTTTATTTTTATCCTTGAAATAAGTAAAAATAAATTAAATAAACAGTAAATCGTATTGTGTCATGTTGGTCCGTGTGCTTAAAGTCGAGAAGCGGTTCGGGCACTAACGGGCACACGTCATGCCACAGCCCGTTTAGTACCATGTTGTGCTCGTGCCGTGCCAAAAAGTTGTGCTTCAGGCCAACCCATTTGGCCAGCTATAGTGCATGTTGTTAGGCTAGCACACATACGCAAAATGAGGAGCAACGAAAAATAATAAAATACATCTGCAGTCCTCAAAGTTGTGGAATAGGTGCAAAACAAACACACATGCCCTTATCCATATGAGCACCTTTAAAAAACTTGACATTTTTTAAGTCACCGCGAACATCTCGCTATCGATAGAACTATCGTCTCCTATCGGAGAATATTCCACCTTAAATGAAAACATTATTGTCAAACCTGTCATTTATTAAATTCTAATGGATAGAGGTAAAACCACCCTCCTAATTATCCAACAATAAGTTGGTTCTCAGTTCTGCCCCAAGTCAACCGTGGTGTGGCAGTCAGTGAGTCAACACAATGTATTAGAACAAGATGAAAAAAAATACAACATCTACAACATAATGCAATGGTGCTAAATGAGCAGCAATTACAAGATCATGATCATTGCAGGTCCGTGTGCACGTTGGCCACATCCGATCGTAGCAAAGCACAGGGAACAAATACGTGAAGTCCAAGAAAGGTTTACAAGGTAAACATAACACAAATTAAGGCGGCGCCGTAGCCTTCGGATTCTGGCCTGTCGCGTATGCCCTACGCCTTGTACACGACATGGATTATAAGTAGTACTCCTAGTAGATAGCCCGTGAATCACAAAAATTCCGAAACCCTAAGGACGTCGACAGACAAGACAAGCCCTCACGACCAAAGTTATTCGTGTCAGAAACAATCGAGATGGAAGAAGCTAAGGCGGCGCGTTCCGGCCTGGAGGCTCTCGCCTTCCGTCTCACCGAGCGACTGGCGGCGGACGCAGCAGCAGCAGCAGACGGCGGGAACCTCGTCTTCTCGCCGCTGTCCATCTACGCCGCGCTCACCCTGGTTGCCGCCGGAGCACGCGGTCCCACGCTGGACGAGCTGCTCGCGCTCCTCGGGGCGCCGTCGAGGGACAGCCTTCGTGAGTTCGTCTGCGGGCTGGCGAAGCAGGCACTCACCGACCAGTCGCCGGCGGGCGGGCCGTGCGTCATGGTCGCGTACGGACTGTGGCACGATAAGACGACGAAGCTCATGCCCACATACCGCGCCGTCGTCGCCGAGTTATACAAGGCGGAGATTCGCGCCGTCAACTTCCGCACAAAGGTCGGTGTACTGCTGTGCGTGCACATACCATTAGCGTCGGCTAGAATTTGCATGCATGATTTCTATTCCTAAACTTATATTAGGACAAATTAATAGCTCTCTTTCTAGCTCTGGCAATAATGTGTAAAAAAACGTCTTATAATTTCGGTTTGTATGCAGCCAAAGAAAGCAATTAAGCGAATCAACAAATGGGCCGCAGGAGCCACAAACAACCTCATCGATTCAATCCTTGGACCAAGGTCGGTGCCAAGCCATACGGATGTCATACTTGCCAACGCCATCTACTTCAAGGGCAAGTGGGACGAGCCTTTTAACAAGAAGCTCACCAAAGATAAAAAGTTATATCTCCTCGACGGCAGCGCCAAGAAGGTGCCGTTCATGCGAAGCACTACGGGACTAACAGGCCAGCCCGACGGCATTTGCCGTCGGGCTCACGCTAAAAACCGTCGACGTACACGAGCCCGACGGTGGCCCCGACGGTATAACCGTCGGTCTTACAACTAGGACGCCGACAGCAATGTCGTCGGGCTCATAGATGGCTCTACCAATTTTTTTTTCAAAATTATTTTTTTCCAACTTTTTTATTATATTTAGTCATATCAAACTATCCACTCACACACTTAATCATAATCTTAACTCAAACTATGTCAAACTTCCCAAACGGTCACCCATCGTTAGAGTGCTACAGGTCAAGCACGCTTAACTATTTAGTTCTATTCAAATGAGATTCCAGTTGAGATGTCATACCTTGTTGCTATTAGTATGATAACAATCATATTAACCCTCATCTGAGATATTATACTTATTTCAAAAATAAGATTTAAATGAACAAAATAACTATGTTTAATAATACTTGAATAATAATAATAATAATAATAATCAATTATTTTATTTTTATTTTGTCTTTTCTATTTAATAAGAAATAATTCATATCTTCATATTGATATATCAGAATTTAATAAATAAAATATCTATGTCGATCATAAAAATGAGAGGAATCCAAATATGACATCCATGCCATCATTTTCATAATGAATGATGTCTTTTAAAACAAACAAGAACCAACATAAATCAGCATAAAGTAAATTAAAAAGGCGAATTTAGATAGAAAGTAAGGAAAATCCTCATATTAAGTTATTATCCATAAAATATGTTCTACTCTTTTTGAAAATTAAATGGGTGTCATTTTGGACCATATTTTATGTACTTGCTTCACAAAAAAAGTCATTTCTGACACTTAAAAAATGGAAAATGATATTTCTAAAAAAAAATTGAGAATCGCTTCGGTGACGTTGTTTCACATACCATGACACACATATGTGCTGAATATGGGCTCTTTATCACAAACTATGACATGATAATGGTCATACATTGGTCATTTGTCTTGAAACCTATGCATGTTTATAGATGTTTGACATTTTTGTGAAATTTCGTTTTAAAAAGTTTGCAAAAAATCAAGTTTATTATTTTTCCTATTAACTAGTACACGTAAAAGGACTCCATGCCAAAGGGTTTCGTTTTTTGAGTACGTTTTCATATTTTTCTATTTCTTTCAAAAAACGGTCAAAATGGAGAGCATGGCTATTCATCAAAAGTGGTCGAATTTTTCAAAACTATTGACGGTTCTATATTGTAACCACTACTTGTGTAGCTTAAAATTATTTTTTTAAGAACTTCAGAGCAAACTATCACACAGCTATAGTTCAAATTTGAATTACTTCCGGAAAATTGACATAAAGTCAATTAAAGAGGCGAATTTAGATAGAAAGTAAGGAAAATCCTCATATTCAGATATTATCCATAAAATTTGTTCTACTCTTTGTGAAAATTAAATGGGTGTCATTTTGGACCATATTTTATGTACTTGCTTCACAAAAAAAGTCATTTCTGACACTTAAAAATAGAAAATGATATTTCTAAAAAGAATTTTGAGAATCGCTTCGGTGACGTTGTTTCTCATACCATGACACACATATGTGATGAATATGGGAATTTTATCACAAACTATGACATGATAATGGTCATACATTGGTCATTTGTCTTGAAACCTATGCATGTTTATAGATGTTTGACATTTTTGTGAAGTTTCGTTTTGAAAAGTTTGCCAAAAATCAAGTTTATCATTTTTCCTATTAACTAGTACACGTAAAAGAACTCCATGCCAAAGGGTTTCTTTTTTTGAGTACTTTTTCATATTTTTCTATTTCTTTCAAAAAACGGTCAAAATGGAGAGCATGACTATTCATCAAAAGTGGTCGAATTTTTCAAAACTATTGACGGTTCTATGTTGTAACCACTACTTATGTAACTTAAAATTATTTTTGTAAGAACTTCAGAGCAAACTATCACATAGTTATAGTTCAAATTTGAATTACTTCCGGAAAATTGACATAAAGTCAATTAAAGAGGCGAATTTAGATAGAAAGTAAGAAAAATCCTCATATTGAGATATTATCCATAAAATTTGGTCTACTCTTTGTGAAAATTAAATGAGTGTCATTTTGGACCATATTTTATGTACTTGCTTCACAAAAAAAGTCATTTTTCACACTTAAAAAATGGAAAATAATATTTCTAAAAAGAATTTTGAAAATCGCTTCGGCGACGTTGTTTTACATACCATGACACACATATGTGCTGATTATGAGCATTTTATCACAAACTATGACATGATAAGGGTCACACATATGTGTTAAAACTATTACATATTTGTATATGATTGATATTTTTTATAAAGTCTTGTTTTAAAAAGTTGCCAAAACTCAAGTTTATCATTTTTCTAAAAACTAGTACACGTCAAAAGACTTCATGTCAAAGGGTTTCTTTTTTTTTAGTATTTTTTCATATTTTTTTTGGTAATCTAATTTTTTGAGAAAAACTAAAAAACTGTATAGTGAGCCCGACGGTAATACCGTCGGGCTTACAACTAGGACGCCGACGGTAAAATGACGCTGACGGTTTTTTCATTTCGTCGGTTTCACGTTGTGACGCCGACGGCCCCCGTCGGTGTTGAAATGGCCGTCGGGCTGGGCTGTGTTTCACTAAGTAGTGAAGCGCGAAGCCGCAGTACATAGCCTGCCACCCAGGATTCAAGGTTCTCGAGCTCCACTATCAGAGGGGGGAGGGGAGATCATCAGAGTCGCCATGCTACTCAATGTGCGTCTTCCTACCGGACGCGCGCGACGGTCTGGCCGGGCTCATCTCCGAGATGGCGGGAGCCCCGGGTTTCCTAAGAGAGCACCGGCCTAGGAAGAAGGTCACGGTCGGCGACTTCTGTCTTCCCAAGTTCAAGCTCGCCTTCTACAGATCGACCATCTGTGGTGTTCTCCAGGACATGGGTGTTAAGATGGTTTTCAAGCATGGGGAGGCCGACCTGTCCGACATGGTGGAAGAGGATGACGCCGCCGGCAGAACGCTGGCCGTCGAAAAAATCATCCACAAAGCTGTAATCGAGGTGAACGAGGAAGGTACAGAGGCAGCGGCCGTCACCGTTATCACACGCGGCCGTGGATGCGCTAAGCGCCCGCGGCAGCGGCCAACGCCCATTTGCATTCTTTGTCATCGAGGAGAGGTCCGGCGCAATTATGTTTGCAGGACACGTCCTAGACCCTTCAAAGTCGTAGTAGTACTGTAACTGAGACCACAAAGGTTGATCTCAATGCTGATTAGTATTGGCCTACTGCAAATACCTTATGTAGTATACGGATTTTGATGTTTCCTCTTATACTCTTTTTGTGGCTCCTATCCAGCTATCCTATCTAAGTTTACTAAGGGTCAGTTCTTTTCAGCTTATTAGAGAGCTTAACTACGAAATTAAGCCTAAGCTAAAAAGAACTAAAATTTTAAGCCAGGCTTAGCTTTTCAGCCACCGTCGGTTCCTGTGTGGTTGGAAGAAGCGACTCCAGCCCCGCTTCCCGCAGCTTCCCGAGTTTCTTTCTTAATGAAAATTCTAGGATACCCAAAATAGCCATCAAACAGATCGTTATTACGAAGAAAATGCCACTCTGCAACCTCCCGAATCTCTGTACATATCTTTACGAACTGTTTCTTTATTTATTCGACACACCGGTCGTCCTAGGTTTCTCAGCCCGCCGCCGCCGCTCTCCGCGGGAGCACACCCGCCCGCCCGCCGCCGCGTTAGGTTTCCCAGCTCGCCGCCGCCACCGCTCTCCGTGGGAGCACGCCCGCCCCCGCCGCCACGGGCGTTTCCCAGCCCGCCGCCGCCGCCGCCGCTCTCCGTGGGAGCACGCCCGCCCGCCGCCGCCGCTGCTCTCCGCGGGAGCCCGCCGCCGCCGCGAGCGCCCCTGGAGAAGCCTCCCCCATCCCGGCTGTAGCGGACTGTAGACATCCTCCGACTTGCAACCTGCACTCTGCCGCCGCTGCACTCTGCCGCCGCTGCTCTCTACTGCCCACGCGTGGAAGAAGGTAAATACTGCTTGTTCTCTCCTGCAATCAACTCTCCTGCAATCAACGATTGTTGATAGTAATATGTAGAAACTTATTTGCTTGGACATTGCTAGCTAGTAGCTGTCGATCGATCGATGGTTGATAGTAATCTGTAGAAACTTATTTGCTTGGACATAGCTAGTAGCTAGTAGCAATCAACGATGGTTGATAGTAATCAACGATGGTTGATAGTAGATCTGTAGAAACTTATTTGGTTGAAGTGCATATTGCTAGCTAGTAGGTAGGTTCGATGAGCAGATGATTTCTAGCACTATGAAAACACTGCAATTTTGACATTGATTTTATCTCTTATCCTAGATGGACAAAGGGAAAACAGTAAAAGCAACCTGGGATCACAAGGCCCATGGTGTTTTTTTTTATGTGTGTATTGAGGAAGTGCAAGCAAAAAATCATCAACCCGGCCAAAGTTGTTTGAACGCAACTGACTATTTAAATTTGGTTAAAAAGTTTAATGAGCGCACGTCTAGAAATTATGAACACAAACAATTTAAAAATAGATGGGAGGCATTGAAGAAGGATTACAATATTTGGAAGTCACTGAATCAACACGCATCTGGGCTAGGGAGGGACCCTATTACTAATAGCATTGCAGCTAGCGATGGTGGGAAAATGAGATACAGGTATTGCTGACTATTTAAGTATTTATATGTTTTATGCGCAATTCTTGTTAACTCCAAACATTATACTCATTTGGTATCTTCATATCATACTGTAGAGATGTGCAGAGGCAGCCAAGTTTCGATATGCTCCACTAGCGGATGAGGATAAGATGAGGGAGATTTTTGAGGCCCATAGTGTTACAAATGAGTATGCCAGGGTACCAGTTCCATCATCTCAAGTTGGGACGTCTCAAAATAACACTGGCAATGATGATGACTCTGGATGTGAATTGGATTATGAAGTTACACCTATTCTGAGTAAAACTGGAAAAAAGAGAGCATGTCCCTATTCACCTAGTCCAACAATAGTAGAAAAGGCGGCGAAGGTTGATGTTGAAAAAACAGCATTCGTGCGTATGGTAGATATTTTTGAGAAGAGGGAACAAAGTAGGACTTCGGCTGCAACTCAAGCTCAAGTGACTACTGATCCTATGCGAGATGAGTTTAAAAAGATGATGGCTATGGTGGTACAGGATGGTGGTTTCCCTGGAAGTGATGAACATTTCTATGCTTCACATATGTTTAGGGAAAAAGAATACCGTGATGCATTTAGTTGTTCTTGTTTTGAAGATGCCGAGCCGGGTGTGGTGCTTGGATGGATCAAGAGGACATGGGAGATGTTTATGAAAAATAAGTAGAGACTGAGCCAACGCTTGATGTGTTACTTTCTTTGAACCATATTTGTACTGTCTTGGACCTATCATTTGCTATAAAGTATTATCTTCGTGAAGCTATAATTTCTCTTCTACTTGTATTGTAATGGATCTATCATTTGCTGGGTGAATTGTATTATCAATAATATATTGTTTGCTCTGTGACTCGTATTGTGTTGAACCTATTACTTGTTATAAACTTCTCTAAATTTTAATGGTATATTTTTATGTGTCAGATGGATATATCAGTTGATACAGAAGATGAAGAATTTGAGATGTGCATGGTTGCAATGGGGTATTATATTCAAAGACATGAGAGAGTTCCGTATGCACCAAGAAGAGTACCAACTATAACAGGACTCCAATGGGTGGAAGATAAAGAACAGGATGGACGCAGGTTCTACTCTATGTTTAGGATGCGAAGGTCAGTATTTTACCCATTACATGACATGTTGGTTGAGAGATATGGTCTTAAGTCAACTTGCAACATGTCAAGTAAAGAAGCGTTGGCTCAGTTTCTATGGACTTTGGGGTCACGTCAGAGTGCCGAGAATGTCTCAGATCGATTTGAACATAGTCGATCTACTATTAATAAGAAGTTTCATGAAGTTTTGAAATGTGTGTATCGTATGGCCGGTGATTATATCAAACCCAAAGATCCAACATACTCCCAAGTTCATCCAAAACTAAGGGTTCGTAAATTTTGGCCTCATTTCAAGAATGCCATCGGGGCCATAGACGGAACACATATTCCTTGTGTTGTGTCAGCACAAGATCAGCCTAAATATCGCAACAGAAAAGGTGTTACAAGTCAAAATGTTATGGCAATATGTGATTTCGATATGAGGTTCACTTTTGTAGTTGCGGGTTGGCCTGGATCTGTTCATGACACACGTGTATGGTCTGACGCTAAGGTTGAGTATGAAAGTTATCCACACCCGCCACAAGGTAATCATCATACATGGATAATTTTACTATTGTTTGTTAAAATAATTAATGACCAATTATTATTTTATGTCACTGTAGATAAATACTATCTCGTTGACTCCGGATATCCAAACAAAGTTGGATATCTAGCGCCTTACAAACAACAACGGTACCATGTACCCGAGTTCCAACAAGCACCTCCACGAGGGAGAGAGGAGACCTTCAACCATCGCCATTCCTCTCTAAGAAACGCTATTGAAAGAGCATTTGGCGTTCTCAAGATGAAGTGGCGAATTCTCTTAGGCATAACAAGGTACAAGCCAGAGGTGCAAGCGATGATCGTAACTGCATGCATGTGTCTCCATAACTTCGTTCGTGACAGCAATCTAAGCGATGAGCATTTTGACAAGTTTGACACCGATGCATATGTTCATGTGGAGAGTGCTTCTAATCCGAGTGTTGCACCCGTAGACGATGGTACAATGGACATTGTACGTAATGCTATTGCTGAGAGTCTTGTGCCTTGATTATTTGTAACAACAAATGGTGTTATTATCGGGAACGCTTTTGAAGAAAAATATAATAGTTTGATGACGTTGCCTTTGGTTTACATGTTTCCCAACTACATACCTTTCTTTTTTCTTATATTAATTTATTTATTATGTTCGTAAATCAGTTTACTTTTCTTATAAACATTACGAGCATTAGATAACACGGAATATAAATTTTATATATGACACAACTATAGTCTAGGGACATATTTGCTTTTCGACATATAACTCACGACTTAAGCTCAGGCGCCATAAGCTGAAAAGAACTGGACTGCAGTTTCTCTGTGGCTTATTTCCACTACAGTTTCTCTGGGGCAGCTAAGCTGAAGCCGTTTCTACACAAGCCTCAGCTGAAAAGAACTGGGCCTAAGAGTTAGCAGTATGATATACTAGTGTCTGCTAATAGATGCTCCAAGGAAATCTATTCCATTTACTTTAACCTAAACCACTGCACCAGATTTTTCTTTGCATTCGGGGCAGCCTGTATCATCACTTCACAACTCAAAAGGGTGTTTGCCCTTGCTGCCAGGCATAGTCTAAGAAACAAGACAATACATCAACGCCAAAAGCAAAGGCCATTCAAGTCAGAGAGAAATAAAGAAACATGCATGTAAATATTATCGCTGGTATATGTAATATGGTAAGTAGGAAACATCAGTAACTGCAGCGGTTGCTCAGAAAAATGCATGGTTAGCGCGTTTCAAATACATGTATGTTATCGTTGATATATGTTCATTAGTAAACAGAATTGCCGCAAACAAGACCGCCGTCCTCGATGTGAGCAGTCACCTCTTTGACGCTTCACCTATTGTTTTGTGATGATCCAAATTTATTTAAAAATTAATCTAACTTTGAACAAGCAAAGCGAAACCCGTCGTCGTATGGTACATATTGTTTCCGAGTCGGGCTACATCCGACTTAAAGTTTTGCCTCCATATAAATCTCATATAAACCGCCGGTTTGGGATAAGTCGAAAGTTGTAAATAGGTTATGTTTGTAACCTCACCCAACCATAGTGAAATTTTGTTTGCTGATGTACATGGTTTTTTCTCTTCCGTTGTTAGAAGGGTTTTTCACGTTAAATCTTGTATCCCTTGTGTTGATCTTGTTTTTATTCATTATTATTATTCTATCGTTTATAAACCACCGGTGAAAATCCCGATCCGTCACAACGATGAAAATCCTGAGGCAGATCCAGCAATGCTTGGTGGGGGGCATCTACCAAGTGGGAGGAAATCGGCACTCAATGGTTTATCTTATAAACATGCAAATAATTAATTTGAAATATTTTATATGATGGGCTACAAAAAATCTGATAAATTTAGACATTTGAAAATAGGTATAATCAGATCCACTATTTTTCAAAACAAAAAAATGTGTAAGTCATAATACAAAGTACTTGAAGATGATATTTTACAGGTTATACTATTGACTACATCTGAAATCTTTTTTGGAATTTTTCAAACTTATTAAATACAACTTTAATTTAGTTTTAATTGGAGGGAGCACTATAACTCCAGGGTCGAAAATAACCACTCCAAAATTGGATAGTTTGAGCATCTCATGTAAATATTAGTGCAAGGTCCTAAATTGCATGTGGACTGTAGACTTATGTGTTTCGTACTCCCTCCGTTCCGATGAATAAGGCCTATATTTTTTTAGATAAGTAAAGCCAAGTAAAGTTTGATCAAACTCTTAGAAAAATCTACCAATAAATATGATACTATATAGATATCAAATGAAACTATAGTCCATGATGTTCCTAATGGCATTAGTTTTATACTTTGCAAGTTAATACTTTTTAATAAAAAATTGGTCAAAGTTTACATAGATTGACTTTTTCAAAATAATATAAGACTTATTCATTGGAATGGAGGTAGTATCGTTTAGTAAGCTATGTGGATTTATAATCAGTGGCACTTAGTTTCTCGATGTATTTTCTTCCATAGCCTTACTGTTTTTCATCTGCCAATTTGCACTCATGTTCTTGCCGAGTGATGTAAGCTAAGATTGTGGTTTTTTTCTTTTACAAATATGAGCCATTTATAATGTATTTGTTAAAAGTAATTCCCTCCTAATTTTATGATTAAAATAGCATCATGGGAGGAGAAAAAATAACACATGTAATTCCCGTCATCCCAGTTGATGGGAGGTCACTTCCCGCTAACCATATGGCGTCGAGCCAGGTAACGCCTGATTGTCCGATGTGACGACGCAGACAACGTCCCTACATGGGGGTTGGCGGGAAGTCATCAGGTGGAAAGTACACGTATCGGTTTTCCCTTCTCCCAGCCAGCTAATTTTGACATAAATTTGGAAAGGATTATTTTTAACGATGCAATTTGGAAGGAGTCATAATTGTAAAAAAAAATCAAAACTGTGGATCTTCCATGCTATTACATTCGATAATCCTCTCTAATCCTTCGGCTATGATTTTAACAAAAAATGACAAAGAGTGGAGCCAGGCGTATGTGTCAACCGGTCATCGTGTGTCCGGTCGATCGAATTCATTCATAATTTTCCATTAGGGGTGCTACGTTGTGCGGACCGCACATGCACGAACGATGTCGTGTCTTGGATGTGCTCACTTTTGGCACGTCTCCTATACAGTCCGGCTCTATTTTAAGCTGGGGCAGACGTGCTAAGCTCCTCGATGTGGGACTAAAATTCTAAAACACCGCGTTGATGTGCGTGGGCTTTCCCTGTCCTACGAGTCGGTGGAACAGGATTGTGTCCCTCTCTTAGAAACCTACAGAAACAGGCCACTGTATGATCATGGGCTAGAAAGACATGCGGAAGTATCAGCCCATACATGAATCAAAGACACTTAAATGTCTTGCTATAGGGCAGCACATACATCTCGTAAGAAAAAAGTTGTAATTTTTCGTTTGAGTAGTATAAAAAATTTGCTGCGAAAATATTTGATTATATTATTAACCAACAATAAGGATTACAAATTATACAACCATACTTAAAGCCACAACCGTAGAAAAACTTAGAAACATGTATACTTTCATCTAAAAAGCCTTTTGTACCGGAATGCGCCACCGTCTTGCCTTTTTGGTCACCGTCGCATTTCCGGCAGAGAGAAGAAAAACTGACACAACGGTGACTGAGTTGTCCACACAAACATGTAGAGGGATATTCTTCATAGAAAACAGCATGGTGTAATGGAGAAATTCGATCGGTTTTTGCTTTTTGCCTTGCTGCTAAAAGCGGTAGGAATATCCAAAATGACTCAAACCATTTGAAACCGGAATTGCCAGGCTTAGGCTACAAACGATTCTCTAGACGATGAATGGGGTCCGGACGTAAAAAAACATAGCCGCTGCAACACCAAAAGTATCGACCGAGCCAATTTGTAACTGACCGCTGCACCACCAGTACATTTTAGTGCAGGTTCTTATACGAGGAAGCCTTCAAGACGTTTTTGTGCTGAACTGTACAGAATACAGATGCAGCGCAAAGATCATGTTCGTTATGGTGAAAATTCAGCGCTTCGTGCCAGCTGAACGGTTCAGTTTAATTAGCAACTCATCATGGAGTAACATCAAGTTCATTTCTTCATTACAGTAACAGTAAGGTTCAGATGCCAGGTTAGCTCCCACGAGCTCTTCACAGCATTTCATCACAACTAACGAGATTAAGCGTCTAGTACAGCAGAAGGGCAAGTATACATCCACAGCAACAACACAGTACATATGACGCACAAGTTAGAATTAAGGATACAGTATGGTAAATCTGATCACAACCAAAACGAAATACGAAATCAAAGAGCACAAATCACAGTGCATAAGACCAACTAGCAAGAAACAATTTCAGAATTTTACTACTCCCTCCGTCCATAAATAAGTGTCTCAAGTCTCTCAAAAAGGAGATGTATCTAGACAAGTTCGTCTAGATACATCTCCTTTTTGAGAGACTTGAGACACTTATTTGTGGACGGAGGGAGTACTAGTATTAAGTCCACAGTTACGCTAAAACCACAATTCGCAGCATCAAAGCAGCACCATCCACATACACAAAAACAGTTCAAAGAAATTGGTTCAGCGAAGCAACAAAAGCATCTATAAGTGTTATGAACCACCTAAAGACCTATCCTCACCACAAGCACCACCAAATCGACAGAATTGTAAACACAAGGCACATCTGCCAGATAGCAATACGGTTGGTCAAGGTCAGGTAGCTTAGGCAGCAACCTCCTCTTCCTCCTCTTCATCGTACTCTTCCTCCTCATCAGCTGTGGCATCCTGGTACTGCTGGTACTCAGCCACCAGATCGTTCATGTTGCTCTCAGCCTCAGTGAACTCCATCTCATCCATGCCCTCACCAGTGTACCAATGCAAGAAAGCCTTCCTCCTGAACATAGCTGTGAACTGCTCACTAACACGGCGGAACATCTCCTGGATTGAGGTCGAGTTGCCAACAAATGTGGATGACATTGAAAGGCCTGTGGGAGGGATGTCGCACACACTCGACTTCACGTTGTTGGGAATCCACTCAACAAAGTACGACGAGTTCTTGTTCTGGACGTTCAACATCTGTTCATCAACCTCCTTGGTGCTCATCTTACCACGGAACATAGCAGAGGCTGTGAGGTAGCGACCGTGCCTAGGGTCAGCAGCACACATCATGTTCTTTGAATCCCACATCTGCTGGGTCAGCTCAGGAACAGTGAGGGCACGGTACTGTTGAGAGCCCCTTGAGGTCAGTGGTGCAAAGCCAACCATGAAGAAATGGAGGCGAGGGAAAGGGATCAAGTTGACTGCAAGCTTCCGGAGGTCGGAGTTCAGCTGTCCAGGGAAGCGCAGGCAGCAAGTAACACCACTCATTGTTGCAGAAATAAGATGGTTCAGGTCACCAACTGCAAAAAGAAAAGGAAAAAACCAAGTGAGGAGAATGCATGTAGAAATGGCATTAAAATATGAGAAACAAGGTACCATAGCAAGAACAATGCAAAATTCCTTTCAGGCTTTCAGATTACTAGATCATACAGGTACAAGTATGACAGTTAAAAATGTAAGATGGCTTCATAAATATCAAAACTATGGTGTAGTGGTGTGCAAGACATAATTGCTCAGACAAGAGTATGGGAACCAAGAACAGTAGACTAGTCAAAGTAAGTTCAAGCTTACATGTGGGTGTAGCAAGCTTGAGGGTGCGGAAGCAGATGTCGTAGAGAGCCTCATTGTCAAGGACCATGCACTCATCAGCGTTCTCAACAAGTTGATGGACAGAGAGTGTAGCATTGTAAGGTTCCACCACAGTGTCAGACACCTTTGGGGACGGGAAGACTGAGAATGTCAACATCATCCTATCTGGGTACTCCTCCCTGATCTTTGAGATGAGCAGGGTACCCATACCAGAGCCAGTTCCTCCTCCCAGAGAGTGGCAGACTTGAAATCCTGTGATAAATATGAATGATACGTTATTGTTATCACATTCTCAGCTGAGACTTGAATAAAAACGATACCTAAGAACTCCAGTGATGTGGTGTTTCAATTGTTAAGCAAGTATACGTACATAAAACAAATTGCGATACACTACATTAAGCAGAATAATAAGCACCAAGTGCTTAAGAAATCAAACATCAGGCATGCTACTCTAGTGATGCTTTGACCTTATACAAGAATTTACTCTGCTTTACCCAGTAGAGCAGTGATGAGTGGAGAGCTATTCATGCATATACATAGCTCAATCAATTTCGGCAACCAGAGGAATGCATTGCATGCATAGTACACAAAAAAACAAATGAAACGCACTGTACATATGATACATGCAGAAAACAAATGAAATGCAATGGATCTATCATGCAAACAGGAGACAATACAAATGCAGGGGATCTATCATACACGCAGAAACAACAAAGTAGTAGGTAACACCCCACATGCATTCTACTATTCGCCGGATCTCAGCGGTTATAGCCGCAGAAAACCCATCCGAAGTACCGCCCCCAAAAAAGAGCAGGAGCAGCGGTGGAATGAAAATGGATCCTTAACGCACAAGTACTGACGGCCAGATCTACAACTACAGAGCCACGCGAACCACCTCCGACGGAGAAGGGGGGCATACGGCCAGATCTACGAGCCGAAAACCCTAAAATCGCAACAAAAAAGGAGCACTAGATCTACACTCCCCGAAAGCATACGAGATCTCATGACCATTTCAAACAGAACTTGTAGATCCGGGCGAGGCGGAGATTATACCTTGCAGGCAGTCGCAATTCTCTGCCTCCTTGCGTACGACGTCGAGGACGGAGTCGATGAGCTCGGCTCCCTCGGTGTAGTGGCCCTTGGCCCAGTTGTTGCCGGCGCCGGACTGGCCGAAGACGAAGTTGTCGGGGCGGAAGATCTGGCCGTAGGGTCCGGAGCGGAGCGAGTCCATGGTGCCGGGCTCGAGGTCCATGAGGACGGCGCGGGGCACGAAGCGGCCGCCGCTGGCCTCGTTGTAGTAGACGTTGATGCGCTCGAGCTGTAGGTCGGCGTCGCCCGCATACTTGCCGGTCTGGTCGATGCCGTGCTCGTCGCAGATCACCTCCCAGAACTTGGCCCCGATCTGGTTGCCGCACTGGCCGCCCTGGATGTGCAGGATCTCCCTCATGGCGGCGGCGGCGGGGGGGTGGGGGTAGGGTTTCCGGCGAGGTTTTTGGAGGAGAGGAGGCGGGGGGAGGGGGAAATGGAGGCGCGGATTTGTGGGATGTGGGCGGCGTGGGTGAGGGGAGTTTTATTTGGAAGTCGTGGGTGAGGGTAGGGTTACCGGGTTCGAAATTTGAATTTCGTTTTTGGGAGGAGCCACGTTTTTGAGCGGTGAGATTGTCCGGTTTTAGAGCAACCGTAGCAGATACAACGGGCCTATCCATTGTCTGTGGATACATTTCGACGTGTTTGTGGAAAGTTCGAATGGGCCGACCCAAATGGACAGGCCGTTTGGGTCGTCAAACGGATAGGGGTTTGACCTATTTGCGTCTCTTTCTTGCCACTGCCTCATCGGACCGTCCATTGTTGTTGTTGAATACAACACGAATATTAAGACATGCAGTTTTACACATAATGGACTTTTTTTAAGAAAAAAATGACAGGAGACAAGTTCTTAATTGACATGAATGAATACATACGTTAAATCACTCTTTTGGGACTAGGTCTTATTTTTGATAGATTAAATTGTCCACAAATAACAAAGACACCTTATATTTATGGTTTTCTCTTTAAAAAACTATACACCTTCTATCAGGAACGAAGGTAGTATAATATCTGGGTTAATATAATTTTGTCATAGGTCATGATTGTGTTGGAGCAAGCTTCGAGTCAAGCTCATCTTTTTTTCTTAAAAATACTTTTACAAAAAAAACAATGGGTTATATTATTCGTAGACATTTTAAAGTGAGAGTTCCCAGTGTCACCCTAGACATAGCTGGATCACTATGAAGCGACCTATGTCTCGTTTTTTTCTCTTTTTTTGTAGTCACTGTCGGAAATTTAGGGTTTGTTCGATTCAACATAAAGTGGAGAAATAATGTAGGAATAAGAATTTTCCATACTATCACACCATTCATTCATTTGGTTCAAATGAATTGAGAAAAGAAAAACCCGCAAAACTTTCCTTTGATCTAAACTTCAAAGGAAAAACACCGAAATTATACAATCCACGTAGACCTCTTTTTCAAAGTCTTACACAAGAATAATGAGACCAAAGTCTCAAGTGACATAATATCATGATAATTATGTTGTTTCAAATAGGTTGACTTTGATTTGAGCATGTTTTATTAGTATTCATGTATTTTTTTTCTTTGAACCAAACAACAAAGTTTACATAATTAATTTATTTTTTAATCCTTTGTTTCCACATGCATTCCTATCCTTTTTCTCTATTTCATATTCCTATGGTTTTGGTTACGCGGACCAAACAGGCATGGTCAACAATATTCTCATGTGTTGTTGTGGGTGGAATGAGGAAGGGGGTGGCCCTCACTAAGCTCCGCCACAACTCATCTCCTTGTTTGTGCACCACATCATCAAGTTTTACGATGCGCATCTCGGTAGCTGCAGTTGACTTGAACGACGTCTCGTGTGGGCGTGTGGCTCAGATTGAAGCTTCTTGATATGAAATCGATCGGCATGTACAAGGCGATGTACGTACGAAGATCATGATCATTTTGGCTGATTTCCTACTTTGCCACGTCTGATTCTCTGATCTAGCCAGGCCAACACATACGCGTTTCTTTGCCAATGTCCAAGATCCGTTTATGGCAGAAAAAGTTCATGTCAATTAGTCACTCACACTGTACCTATCAACAATTAGTAGTAGGATGGAGTTGGACTATATACCAATTAAATCCGGTTCCACTAGCTAGCTCCTTCACTAACGTAACCTCCACTCTAACTACCCCATAATTGATATTAGACGATGATTATACTTCGATCGGCGCCGCGAGCAAACTGGAATCTCGATGATTATACTAGACGTGCATATTATATATCTTAACACATGGAGTCATGGACGACAGATCTGCCGGGCGTTCCACTTGTTTTGAGTCTGAGAAAGAAGATCGGTTGGGCGGTCGCATGTGCACCCGCGCTGTCCCAGGGGCGACATCACGTGCCGGTCGCGCAGAAAGCACTGGCATGGGGCGTGCGTTGGTACAGTCCATCGCCGGACATGAGCTGTCTGCTCTGCCCATTGATTTGCCTCCTCCGGCTGATCTTTGCATTATTGGCGTTGGCGATTAGCCACCGGATTACGCTGTGGCGTTCTGGATCTGACACCAACGTTCCTGCGGCACTGTTTGTAGTGTTTGTTCCATGTTGTGGTGCCTGTGATCTGTCCTGCGGTGCGCCGTGAGTCTCTTAGAGGGGGCTGTCCGTGTCCGAGGTGATGGACAATTTTGTTTGTCATGGACGACACTGCACCGGACCCGAAGACATGGAAGACTGATTAGTTACAACGCTAATCTACACACCTTCACAAATCACAACACGGCCAAATGTCTAGCACACACATTGCTTGGCAGGCTGATCGTGAGGTTTCCCAAGGGTTGTCTATTGATTAGTTGCGTAAATTTACTTTTTTTAGTGTGGTGTCAAATGACTCGATTTTTTTTGTGTTCCTTGGACTTTTGCAGCTAGTGGGCATGTAGGCCTGTACTTTCTACTTGGGTCTAAATGGGCTAACTTTAGTTTTAAGACAACGATAAAACATAGTTTTTCTTTCTTTTTCGGGCAACGGTGATGCAAAGTCGCGCATATTATTGACGTATATTGTAGTATTAAACTTGCATCTTCACATATTGTCCAAGAAGAAGTTAATGAAGATGCAACTTCATGCTAAACAGTCTGCTACTCCCTTCGTCCACAAAAGTTGTTACAGAGTACAACTTTGTCTAAATTTGAATAAATCTAGACATGATTTAGTATGTAGATGCATACAAATTTTGATAAAGTTGAGACATCCTTTTATGAAGGGATGGAGTACTAATTTATGCAAGGCACAAAGAAAAACAAGCCCACTAGCCCAACTCAGTGGCATGAATCTCACAAACACATGGACAATGAATATTGATTAAAATGTCAAGAGTTACGGTTTTTTTATATTTTAACATCTGGATTCATATATATAATGGTGTAACTACACCAAGGACCAAGTTTAATTAGCAAAATTAATAATTTGAGAATGGGAATACAGGAGTGCATCAACCTGATTCGCATGCTCACTTACTTCGAGGCTCACTAAGCTTTCATGTCTACGGTATCATGCCAACATAACGAGTCGTGCATTGTACATGAGGGAGCCGAGACATCCTCAGATGTAATGGGAGGCGATAGACCACCTAAGTGACCTTATTCAATGAACCGTCATGTGGTTCAACCTCATCTCCGGCTTTATGTCACCCTTAAGTGCAAATTGGGAGGACTCGGCGAGGAGTAGGGAGTGATAGAGCATTGTCGTAAGGAACGTTATTCGTACCAAGTCACATATGTAGCAGCCAGAAGAGGTGAATTTTGAAGGTTGATATTATATCAGGGCTCTTTTTATATGAATAATAGAAAGTAATTTTAGAAATACTTCATTTTTTTGGGCCTAGAATATGCGTGGGAATCATGACTTTCCCTCACATTCCACCAAGTTTAAGGACTAAACAATTATATTTTTTATACTGTTCATGGGCTTAAGTGTACATACATGTATAAAGATTTTCATAAGAAGTGAGCCTACCTAAGTTGGTTAGGAAAATGGAAGTACAGTCTAGACACCTAGATTCAAGTCCTCATGGATGCATATTTCCATGTTCTTAAAAAAAAACGTTTCAATTGTTGTCTTTGTAATGGATGTGTGAATCCTGAACACATTTACTTTTGCCAGAATAACCTGTTGTGGTAGAGCCTGAGTTTATAGGGGTTATCTGAAAATAGGATGTTCATTGGATCCAGCTAGTAGAAACAACATATGATGTCTCTCGAATGGTAGCATAATGTGATTTCTACAAAAGTGTTGTTACAATTTCAACAATCGCATAAATTTTAAGCATGCATTTCCAATTAACGAAATTGTTCTTCAGGCACATGTAAGCCAACATAAGTAGACTCGACATGTTTCTTTCCCAGGACAAAGCATGGCCACGTACATACGTAAACGTAACAAGTAGAGACGAACAACAGCTTAGCTATCAAAGGATGTCATGCTCTCAACCACAGAATTGAGATCCTCTAGGTCGGTAGGAAATTTATCCCCGTCGGTACTAACACCAGACATACCTTCAGTCATTCGTGCAAAAAAAAGTTGAGATATCCGGACGTTGACAGTGTAGCTGGACATGAGTTGAATCATTGTGAACGGAGGGTGAGCATAAGATTTCCCGATCAGATCCAAAGAATCTATGGCTTGAGATACTCTCTCTTCTTTCTCGGCTTCGAGATCAAACTTGTAGATGTGAATGGAGTGATCTATGGATCTTATGTAGTAGATGCAGTTGGCTTCGACAGAAGCGAACTTCTCTGCATTAACAGCCAGACATCTACGATAGCCGATGAAGACGGCAAAGTTTCCGATACTCTTCACAGGCTCGAGCAAATCCATGTCGGTGTCCATCTTGAAAACCTCCACGTGATGCTTCAGCTTAAAGATACCAAAAACTTCTCCGGCGAACTTCACTAGGAAACAACGGTTTGCTTGAAACGGTTGAGGAATGTATGGGGACAAATCATCAATAAGAGCATCAGAGTGCATCTGAGAAGGCTGCACTCCAAACTTCCCCATCAGACGGAAGATCTTGTCAGCCATAACATCTGAAATCTGCGGCACTGAGGGATCTTCACCGTCGGAGTACATGCCACCTAGGACAGCCAGGCGGACAATAGGATAAATGTCTTGGTCCTCGTACACTCTGAAACATTCGCTGGTAGGATCAGCCCTGTACTGCGTACGAGATCTGTCAGAAATCAAGACGAGGGTCGGCTTGGGACCGACGACAGCAGCTGCAACGTCTCCCTCTAGAGGCGCGGGCGCCCTGAAACTGATTAGATGGCCAGTGAAAGGGTTGAGAACACGGGCGGCGTGGATGTACTTCTGGTCGGCCAGGACGAAGAAGCCGCCGGCGGTGGTGGCGATCACATAGTAGCTTCGAAGCACAGGCAGCTCCTTGCGGATGACGCGGCCGGTGGCAGTGTTCACCAAGAGGCGTGTGTAGTTCTCGAAGACCTCGTCGAGCACGATCCACTGCCGTGGCCGGAAGCGGAGGTCCAAGGTGTTCTTGGGGTCGGCCGTGGCGGAGCGCCAGTTGCTGCACACGGCGCGGAAGTCTATGTAACAGTCGATGTCGTTGGTGGCTAGGAGGCAGTCGGCGATGCCGTTGATGAGGTCGGCCGGGAGCGCCGACCAGCCTGCTGCAGGTGCGGCCATGGTCGAAAGGATGGAAGAGGTTTTGTGAAGATGAAGGAGGCAGGCGAAGGAACTCGGGTGGTGATCGGGGTTAAGTAGTGGAGGACCGATTAATGGTTTTAATGTACTGCATGCTTGGTTCAGATTCCAGCGCGAGAACTGTTCGGGCGTTGGGACTTCAACCGACGTGGAGTTCACGGAAAATGGTAACGCCGGTGACGCTATCGTTTCAGATTCTGGTTTTCAAAGGCGTAATTGATGTTACGATTGAAAAAAATGCTAAAAATGCTTCAACTATGTACCAATGTGTGAAGATCATGCATTTCAAGTGTTGTGTCCCATTCGGGAATATATCCCACACACATCCGAAAAAAGGTCAATAATATGCTTTGTTAAGCCTCATTAGTAAAAACACGGTAGATTTTTTTTATGTTGTTGTTGATTGCTTGAAGTAGCTTATCACGATGTTCCACGTGATAGTAGATAGTTTATACGATGGTAAAAGCATTTTCTATGTCACATATACTCAAACTGTAAAGTGATGAATATTTCTTCCTCTCCAACATTAATTGCATCTAGTTTTGTCAAGTTCAAACATTATAAGATTATTACATATGTATTTTAAAAAATACAAACATCCGCGACATCAAGTTTGTTGGAGCATGACAGAGTTTTTTGGGGGTCGGGAGAAATCTTGGTCATTCTTGACACCGATGCGGCGACGCCTACAGGCGTCGCCGTTCTTCCCGAAGGGTGTCGGTTGTACCTCCTCGCCCCCCCACCCCCCATGGCGTACCGGGGGGAACCCTAGGTAGCGTCCTTAGAATCCGTTCGGGCAGCAGCGTCCTCATCGTCGCTCACATTCTTGAAGGTGATGCTTGGTACGCGGCGCTTCAGAGTGCTAGGAAAGTGGTGGGACTTCTCCGAAGGGAAGGGCGCAGCAGTTGCGAGTCATTTATGTTTTTCGTCGAACCGTTCGTTGTCGGTGTTCATACTTTTGTTTTATTTTTTGTTTCTTTTGGGCTTGCTTTGTGTTTTGACCCAACGGTGCTTTCATGCTTGTTTTGATTGGTTGGTATATTATTATTTTTTGAACTGATTGGTTGGTATATTAGAAAAAGGCAAAAAGCAGCAAATGTTTGTAGTCGAAAAAGTGCCATTTTCTATTGCAAGACGACGGGGGTGCCGTCGATTAGCATAACGAGTTGATGGGCTATACCCCCACACTATAAAACACGTATCCTTGCGCTGGCCGTTTGTTTCCGCGCAGATGGCGAACCCGGCGGCCCAGCTCGCGGGCTTGCTGCAGGCCTGCATCAAGCGGAGCCCCAAGCCCAGCCGCGGCCATGCCAAGGCCGCGCATGCGCGCGTCCTCGCCGCCGGCCTCGCCGGCGACACCTTCCTCCTCAACCGCGTCGTCGAGCTCTACTCCCTCTCCGGCCTCCCGCGGGACGCCCTCCGCGCCTTCCGCGACCTTCCCTTCCCCAACGCCTACTCCTACAACGCGGCGCTCTCGGCCGCCAGCCGCGCGGGGGACCTCGACGCGGCCCGGACTCTGCTCGACGAAATGCCCGAGCCCAACGTCGTCTCCTGGAACACCGTCATCGCCGCGCTCGCGCGGTCCGAGCGCGCGGGCGAGGCGCTGGAGCTCTACGAAGCGATGCGGCGGGAGGGCCTCGTCCCGACGCACTTCACGCTCGCCAGCGTGCTCAGCGCGTGCGGCGTCGTGGGCGCGCCCGAGGACGGGAGGCGCTGCCACGGGATCGCCGTGAAGGTCGGGCTCGACGAGAACCAGTTCGTCGAGAACGCGCTCCTTGGCATGTACACAAAGTGCGGGAGCATCGGGGAGGCGGTGCGGCTGTTCGACGGGATGGCTCGCCCCAACGAGGTGTCGTTCACGGCGATGATGGGAGGGCTGGCGCAGACCGGGTCCGTTGACGATGCGCTCAGACTCTTCGCAAGGATGTGCAGGAGCGGGGTTCGCGTTGATCCCGTGGCTATCTCTAGTGTCCTTGGTTCGTGCGCGCAAGCTTGCACCAGTGAGTTCAACGTTGTTCTCCGTGCATTCTGGCTTGGACAGTGCATTCACGCCTTGATTGTCAGAAAGGGCTTTGGGTCAGACCAGCATGTGGGGAACTCACTGATCGACATGTACACCAAATGCATGAAAATGGATGAAGCTGTCCAGGTTTTCGATTCGTTACCCAGCGTCAGTATTGTTTCTTGGAACATCCTTATAACTGGATTTGGCCAGGCTGGCAGTTATGAGAAGGCTTTGGAAGTACTGAGTCTAATGTTAGAGTCGGGCTTTGAGCCCAATGAGGTCACTTACAGTAACATGCTTGCATCCTGCATTAGGGCGAGGGATGTTCCGTCTGCTCGTGCAATGTTTGACAAGATATCTAGTCCGAGTTTGACTACATGGAACACACTTTTATCTGGTTACTGCCAGGAGGAACTGCATCAAGACACAATCGATTTGTTTAGGAGAATGCAGCATCAAAATGTGCAGCCTGACCGGACAACTTTGGCCGTGATCCTCAGTTCATGCTCCAGATTGGGGATTTTGGATCTTGGAGCGCAAGTTCATTCTTCTTCAGTAAGACTCCAGTTGCATAACGACATGTTTGTTGCTAGTGGTTTGGTGGATATGTATTCAAAATGTGGCCAGATTGGTATTGCCAGGAGCATTTTCAAGAGGATGACAGAGAGAGATGTGGTGTGTTGGAATTCCATGATCTCAGGTTTGTCTGTCCATTCTTTGAATCAAGAGGCCTTCAATTTCTTCAAGCAGATGCGAGAAAATGGGGTGATTCCCACTGAATCCTCCTATGCTAGTATGATTAATTCATGTGCAAAATTGTCTTCAGTACCTCAAGGTAGGCAGATACATGCGCAGATTGTGAAAGATGGTTATGATCAGAATGTTTATGTTGGCAGTGCCCTGATTGATATGTATGCCAAATGTGGCAACATGGATGATGCACGTCTTTCCTTTGATAGCATGATGACTAAGAACATAGTTGCGTGGAATGAGATGATACATGGTTATGCTCAGAATGGCTTTGGAGAGAAAGCTGTTGAACTGTTTAAGTATATGTTAACTACAGAACAAAGGCCAGATAGCGTTACTTTCATCGCCGTCCTAACAGGATGTAGTCATTCCGGGCTCGTAGATGAAGCTATTGCATTCTTTGATTCCATGGAGAGCACGTATGGAATTACACCACTGGCTGAGCACTACACTTGTCTCATAGATGGATTGGGGCGAGCGGGTCGGCTTGTTGAAGTGGAGGCCCTAATAGACAAAATGCCATGCAAAGATGATCCTATAGTGTGGGAAGTTCTACTTGCTGCCTGTGCGGTACATAACAATGCTGAACTGGGGGAGTGTGCCGCGCAACACCTGTTCCACCTTGATCCAAAGAATCCATCACCTTATGTGCTCTTGTCAAACATATATGCTTCCTTAGGCCGACATGGAGATGCATCGGGTATTAGGGCATTGATGATTAGCCGTGGAGTCGTGAAAGGTCGTGGATACAGCTGGATAGATCACAAGGATGGTGCTCATGCTTTCATGGTCGCGGATGATCTCCAAAAGTTTAGTGGAGAATCTGCAACGTTCAGCAATCAAGAGAGCGCCGCTGGGGTTACAGAAATACACCAAAGAGAGACCTGTGCTGGTTGATCTGTATCTGGAGTTTCTGATATCAAAATGCACTAGTGAATCTGACTGAGTGATAGCTGAATTCAGCTTTACCACTTTTGTGGGATTTACTTGAGAGCCGCAGGTCTCCCTGGTGTATGTAGCTTCGGCTGGACCAAGGAGAACACAGCCTGAATGTTTGGTAGAAAGAATACGCAAAGCAGGAATGGGCTGCGTTGAGATTATGTGCAAATGAGATTACATGCCCGGTTTGTGTCGTTGCCTGATGCAGAGGGTCAGTCCTGACGAACATGTACTATGGGCCCATTATACCAGGTTGTAATTTTTTAGTATCAGTTGCTCAATTTCAAGCATTCACCTTTTTTATGTTTGATTTTCCTGGGCCATGAAAGCAAATTTGCACAAGATGATATTTTGATCGGTTGCTCCGCACTTGCTGTGCACAACTCATTTGGTTGCACTGTTCCAAGCAATGGGATGCAAGAATGAACACAGTTGCAACTCTGAAACAAAATCATTTCAGATAATAAATGTTATTTTCAAGTTTTTCTTCAATACTAGTTACGCTTGGTGGAAGATTTCAATACAAGTACAACATCAATTATAGATTTAATGTGGCGTCACAAATTTTTGGCATAATATTTCCTCATTATCAACTAGCCATAGGCCATAGTACAATACACTCTTCTAGCTATGACCTTTTTATCGACTTAACCACTTAGGCGTACAGCTTGCCACGGAGAAATGTCATTCTGCTGACAATCTGAGCTGAATGCTGCAGGATGCAACAAGCCAACAAGTGCATTCATCACTTCTGAATGGTTGATTTATGAGGCAGTGGAAGTAACTTTTGGGTAATCATTATCTGGCTGAGCTTCCCATTCTGTCCAAGATCCGTCGTAAACCGGAATGTCGTGCTTCCCAATCCTATAGAGCCCCTGTAAAGAGACACTGTTAGACACCGCTTGGTGGAAGCAATGACATTATCCAAGAAGGCAAGATATCCAGACCAAAGCAACTATGCAGGCAGTTACGCCAGATCCACATGTGAGGGCAATCGGATGATCAAGGGAAATCCCTGGAGAAAGATAAAAGTGGGTTATATTATTGCTATTGCTTGGTGAAACTCTCATACCTGACTGTACACATATTATAGACCTAATAATTTGTCGGTCCAAAGATATACATAGCTGAATTATCGATTGATGTTGTTCTGCTTTCTTCTGTATATATTGAAAAAATTCTTACTTACTTCCTTGCATAACAAAGTCCATATTAAAAGTTTCAGAACCGTGAGAGGAAACAGAATTCACACCTGCTTCCTCAAACTTCTTAGATAGCTCATCTGCAGGAAGAAGCATTGGCGCGCCATCAAACATCTGAGAGGAGACCAACAATGTCAATTTCTTAGCTATTTGTGGCTGTCCAAGTATTAAGTAATATACTGCACATTTGCACTGTACCCACCTCCGGGAATGGAACACATTTAGTTCCAGGTATGTGCCCACTTCTTACACCTTCCCTTGGTTCTGGTGCTACACCATCAAATCTGTAAATAAAATTTAAGCGGGCTTCATGAGAACAATAAGGAGAGGTCAGGCCTTGGTGCAGTGGCGAGGTTCTCCCCACTTGTGCCAAGAGGTCCTGGGTTCGAACTAGCCTCCCTGCACTGCACTTTGCAGGGGTAAGACTAGATTCCTGTAATCCCTCCCAGACCCAACCTTGTGTGGGAGCCTCTATGCACTAGTTCTGTCCTTGTCATGAGAACAATAACAGATTTCACCATAGATTCGTGTTCAATGCAATCCCCCAGTAATTAAACGGTTAGATGAACCATCATATTCATTTGAAGCATAAACTGTTGTCATTTTTTTTTTCTTTTTCGAACATATTCTCTTGACTTCTTTAATGCAAGAAAGTTGTATGCTACGTTCCATTATTGATAAGAGCTTCTATAACCAGCTCTTCCAACCAGAGTAATCAAAGAGTGGACGGTAGGATATATTACCTGCCCTTTGATCGGGCATCGACTAGTTGGTGAGACTGAGCAGCTACATTGTTTTTTACCTGTTACACAAACAGAGCAGCTCAACACAAAGGGATAATCAAGATATTATGATCATGTGAACACATCCAACACTGATGCAGGGTAATTCATGATCAGTCGTCTGCCCCTATCCATGAGGATGCAAGAAAGATTTCTGGTAAAATGAAGTGACTTATGTTTTCAGTTAATATGGAGAGCTGACCTTTTCTAGTGTCCAGAATAGGTGAGGTTGAAATTCAGTATGAAATGTGACAACATTTGCCTGCAAAGAATGACACCATGCTTACGCAGTAAGAAAAATGCAAGAGACAGAATTTGCAGTAAGATAGCCAGACCATCTTTAGAGCTATCTCACCAATTCACCATTATAAGCTGTTTCAACAGCGCTATTGGCAGCTTTGGATTTCAGAACTATATCATCAGGACAGTTGCTTCCAAGATTGAATCCAGAAGCTCGCCACTGAGGTAAACCTCCATCTAAGACCCAAACTTCATTGTGTCCAAGAACTCTGAACATCCTATTAATTGACGAAGTGTGCATAAATATCATGAATTTTTTTTAACAAAGAATATCAGGAACTTCTGCATTTAGGGGGATAGCATGTTACTTAATCAAGACAGGAAATGACAAGTCTGGCATGTTTGCCAGTGTACTATCTGGGTTTATATTTACAGGATAAGAAACAGAGAGTCATTTAATGCACCATACCAAATCTGACAATTCATGGCAGTGTATCTAAAATTGAGACGCAGTGGCCTTTTCCTAGATTAAAGTAAGCCTTTATTTCAACATTGCGTTTAACTATCAACTTGTACATGTCCAAGACTACAAAAGAGTAAAGGAGCAACCTCTACATGCACTAAATTAAAATGAAATATGTCAACATGACCTTTGAACATCTTATACATCATCAGCTTAATTTTATTTGTGCATTAGCAATATTTAGCCGATTTCAACACTTTGATGAATTGAACCCAGGCGTTCTGCTTACCACCAAACACGTGGTGCACTGAAGAACCCCTTTCCATCATAAACAATAACTTTATCAGTGTTTTTAATACCAAGTGCGGAAACTCCTGCTGCAAAAGCCTCTTCCGATGGCAGCATGTGTGGCAGCTGAAAAAATTGCATGCAACAAAAGTCACATATATATTCATAGGCATGCCTTCAAATACAGAAGATAGTAAAAGCACGGTACAATACAATACGGTTTAACATACACCTTGCAAATTTAGTGAAAGATATGAATACCATATGGTGGCAAAATTAACATATATGGATCGATTGACCCAGTTAACCAAAACAGCAAGATGTCATTGCTTATTATTTAATCAAGTCAAAACGATCACGGAAACGAGGAAGGAATTAATAGCTGGAAACATTTCTCACATCAGTCGACAGATCAACAATGCCGTCTATGTCGAAGAAGAGCGCACCAGGAATATGTGCCACCTAAACACAACACAACACAATACTTCAGCTGGGAGAGACTGTCAAAAATAGGGGGAAACAAAGCACACAACAACTTATACAGAAACCTGGTACTCTTGCCAAGGATCCCTGCTCTCCTGTGGCATGTACCATGAAGCATCCAATACCTGAAACAGAGCAGTTAAATGTCGTTAATTAAACACATCATTATGATGTCCGTAAATTCTTTTTGGAACAACAAGTATACACAGTGCATGAATGGAAGTAAAGTCACACTGATAAACGAATCCCAGTTGCTTCTGTCCCACATACTGCTCACATGTATAACTTAGACCTTAATGACAGGATGGTAAGAACAGACAACTGTTTCTAAAACGCTGGCGAGTATGCTGGAGATGGAAGCGCGAAGTAGTTGGGGGGGTTGAGATCCTTCACCTTGACATCAGGCTGCCCTAGGTGCTGCTGCAGCCACTGAGCGGAGACAACTGGATCGTCCTGCGCCATTGGACCTGAGCTGCGTGCAAGATGCAGAGCCGAGGTTCCTCGAGATTGGTCAACTGGTCTGGAACGCGAACGCGAAGCTTCCAGGTGAGATGAGATTCCGAGACTGAAGTTGGTGGTGGGGTGGACCGGAGGGACACGGGAAGCAGTCGCAGGAAGAACAAGTGATGTAGTATTTGTCAACAGCAGATCAAAGGGAGGATGCCGTGCCGCCGCTGGAGCAGATAAATCGAT
Source organism: Poa annua (assembly GCA_026929855.1). NCBI lineage: Eukaryota > Viridiplantae > Streptophyta > Magnoliopsida > Poales > Poaceae > Poa > Poa annua. The sequence continues at coordinate 10,136,368 of CM049429.1, read as the reverse complement.
TTGGACTCGTGAGGCAGGCAGCAGCAGCAGCCGAGAAGAAGGTTACCTCCGGCCCGGCCCGTGTACGCCAAGACGGGCTCGGCCTGGGCCTATGACATATTGTTTCGAGAGGCCGCCTACTAGCCGTGAACTTCTTTGCGGAAACGGACACGGAGTTACGATCATCCATCTCAGTACTAATCGCTTCCTTCCTGTCCTTACCCGTTCCTACTAGTTTTCTCGTCGCGCCGGCCGGCCGGCGTTGTGCGAGATGGATCGAGGCGACGACGGCGGGAGTGTCATCGGCTACCCGCTAATCGAACCTCGTGCACACCTTCCGAACCAGGAGTTCAGCCATGCATGGAGGCTCTTCGCAGTGGTAACGCCAGCAGTACTCTTTCAATACTTTCCTCATCGAGTTCTTTTGCTTGTGAGTTTCCGTTTCGATACAAGATTTGCACCTTGATTTTGATCGTCAGGCCATAGGACTCGCATACATGATCACGGATGTTTCATATCTGTTATCTAGTCTAATCCAACTTGATTCAAAGTTGAAACGGAAGAATTTGATGATGCTGTTGTATACACATAACCGGGATGGAGCCAAGATTTAACAGATTGTTTTTTTTTTCCGCAATCAAAAATGAGATAAGCATCAATATGTTTCACTTATTTTTTAATGAGGTGATAAGGTATTTCTAAAAAAAACATTGTTGGTGTCATCTTCATCGATCTTTAGTCATACACAAATGAAATTGACCATCAAAAAAATAACTAATGAAATTAAACATACATTACCGCCTCCCTAAAAAAACATACATACGCACTCGCTTCGTAAACAAGTTTGATGTTTTCGGTGGTATTTTTCACTTCATCCTTAGACATGTAATTATTAAAATAAACATATATAACATCTTATTACTAAAGAAATGACTGCCTCTTAAAGTAACCAGACTAGAATATGTTGTCATCCAAACTCATTGTCATCTATCATAAAAAATATACTCCCTCTGATTCATATTAATTGTCGCCAAATTGGATGTATCTAGATATATTATAGTGTTAGATAGAGATTTTTGCTGTTTCGCAGCTGTGTGTTTTTGTTTTCGTGCACAGTCACTTTCTTGTCCGTCGATTCGTCCTTCGCGATTCGTGCTGGTTTGTCCTTTTCGCGCAGCTTCTGATCCGTCTCGCGCGAGAGCCCGACCGGTTTTCTCCTGGGCTTTTTTTGCGGACCGTTTTAATGGCCAGGTTTTTTGGGGCCCCAACCGATGTGTCTTTTTTCTTATTCCGGAGTAGTTTTGAATTCCTTTTTAGGGTGGTGTCCTTCTTTATCCTTTCATTTCGAGGCAGGAGAGGAGTAAGCGGCGGAACAGGGGAGCTCTCCATGGCGGCGAGAGTCTTGGATGGAGATGGAGGGGGGCGGCAGCCTCGTCGGTGCGTCAGGTCTGAATCAACCCCCACCGCTCTATCTCGCCGTTTCTATCTCCCTTGCCCGCGCATCTCGGAACCTCGCGCATCCTCGGGCGTTGTTCCTCGCGCGGCGCGGCGATTTTTCTGTTCTGTCGATGGATTCGAAAGTTTTTCAGGTTGTGTATCAGCCAGCGCTATGTGATTTGATCCCTCGCACGCGCTGTTAGGTGCGAGGTGTTGTTGGTGTCGGTGTAGAGAAGTTAGTTGGCTTGTTTTGTTCGTGCTCTGAATCGTGCGTAGGGTGCTCACGGAAGGTGGGCAGCGAGTTGATATTTTGGGGTTGTTCGAAGTGGGTCTGTCTGTAGGATCTGGGGGCGAGCTGTTCTATAGGTGCGCTCGTTTTTGTTTTTGGTGTTTTTTCATGCCGAGTAATATTAGGATCTGTCAGTATTATTACTTTGTGTTCGTTGTTGGCTGTCTGATCCTTTGTTTAAGTTGATGTTAAGGGCTGGTTTTGTTGCTTGGTGGTGTTGTATAGATTTGGTGTCGTGGGTTTGTTATTTTTGTACTCTGTGTGTGTCATGGGCTTTTCGGAGGTTTTATCTACTAGCTTTTTTGATATGATCTGTGTGGTTAATCTGTCTCAAGTATTCATCTGATTTTATATTTTTTGAACTCTGTGTGTGTTATTGGCTTTTTTCGGATCCACGTCTCTGTCAGGCATTTAGCATTGTCAGTGGCTTGAATACAGTGTGACTGAATTTTGCTTGGACAGTTTTTGCTCAACGTGTCTCATGCTATGAATTGTTGTGCGGCTCATACCCATCTTACCACTTGCCAAGAAGCATTCCTGAAGTATAGAATGGTGCTCATGACTGAACAGATGTGAGCATCGCCTTGATTTAATCTACATTAGTAGTTTTCAAATTTACTCGAGTATTTGAATCCTCTGTACTTACCCTAGTTATCAGATGTATGTACATGGACCTCCTTGCTCTCTGCATATAGTTATTCATTTTTTTAGGATCTGCTGTTACTTCTGATCATTCTGTCCTTAATGGTAGGGTCTGGTTTATGCTTTTTACTAAGAGCGAATAATGCAAGTTGTTAAATGGTGAATTGTACCCGTGCCATGTTCTTCTCTCTCAACTTCAGAATTTCATTCATTGCTTTTGTCTGATCTCCTGATAACACTCATGTTATTATTTGCTTATGCAGTACATTCCTGGGACTAAGATGGTGTTGTGGGTTTGTTATTTTTGTACTCTGTGTGTGTCATGGGCTTTTCGGAGGTTGTATCTACTAGCCTTTTGATCTGATCTGTGTGGTTAATCTGTCTCAAGTATTCATCTGATTTTATGTTTTCTTGAACTCTGTGTGCGTTATTGGCTTTTTTCCGATCCACGTCTCTGTCAGACATTTAGCATTGACAGTGGCTTGAATACAGTGTGACTGAATTTTGCTTGGACAATTTTTGCTCAACGTGTCTCATGCTATGAATTGTTGTTCGGCTCATACCCATCTTACCACTTGCCAGGAAGCATTCTTGAAGTATAGAATGGGTGCTCATGATTGAACAGATGTGAGCATTGCCTTGATCTCGACGGTCATGTTTGATTCATCCCTTCTTTTTTGCATGGGTAGCTAGTGGTGAGGTGCATAATAGAAGAGCAACCTTCCTTAAGGTTAAGGAATCACTGACATTTTCATCGCACATTACAATTTGTGCCCTATTTTTCATCGAATGTAGTGGAAGAAGAGCAACATTTTTTTGATTCGGGGTCTGTCGTTTTTATGTTCGAACTAGGGTATCTGATGTGGTGTGTGGATGTCTGTTTATTATGTTAACTATTGTTTGCTTTGTTTTCGTTGGTAGAGGCGTCTTCGTGCATCTCTGAAATCGTCCTTTTCGTTGTTTTGAGAACTTTTTTTTGTGCTTATGTTTCCTGTGCAACATTCATTATCTGGTTATGTGTTTTACTTTTTGTTAGTTTCATTTATTTCAGATCCTTTTTGGGAGCTCTAAGTTCAATGCAGTGATCCTAATCTCGCAATTCATATGTTTTTTTTTGTGGTATCTCTGACTATGATTGTCCTTTTTGCAGAGGGCAATACACATCAGCTGGTGCGTTGGACGATGTTATGGGGGCTGGTTGTAGTGAGGGATTCAGTTTTTCTAGCGACTGCGATGTTAGTTTCTCGTGTTTTTATCATTGCTTTGTCTATTTTCTTCAGTGTGTTGTTTCATCATGCGCGCTTTTTGTTGTTTTATGTGTGTGTAGGTTGCTGTCAATGAGTTAAGTGGCAGGGATAAAGGTGCTTGAGGAAGCTTTGTTTAGTATTTCTAGGAGGCAGGCTGTTAATAGTTTGAAGAGGAATTTCTCGGATATTTGCAAGGATACGCTTGGTTTTGATAAGGTTATTAATTTGTTTTCTCTCAGTCTATATCCTTTGTTACTATTATTGGTGCAACTTCTTTTGTTTATTTAGTTAGTCATTGGTTTTTTTTATGCCTTCTAAATGATGGAATAAATTTGTTGTTTTGTAGGTTATAAAGAAAATGCAAACTACTCTGCCTTTACTAGTTTTGGGCTCAAGTATTTTGTTGAAGTTCTGAAGAAGTTGACAGATGATCAGAAAGCTATCATTCATAAGTTTGGTTTTGGCTGTCTGCTTCTTCTTGATTGCAACTACATCCCTTCATGTTTTTCTAGATGGGTTGCTGGCTGCGTTGATCCAGTTTGTTCGCAAATGACTGTATGCAAAAAGTCATTTCCCTTATCCAAGAACACTTTTCATGTTGTGTTGGGTTTGCCAATAGGGGGGCTTCATATCCCATCAAACAGTCATGATGGCAGGGCTTTCATTTTGTCTCATTTTGAGTTATCTGATATGCCTCACATCACATTTTTTGGGAACAAGCTAAGGAGCGTGGAGTCTCTAAGTGAAATTGATGTGTTTGTCTGCTTCATGACTGTTTCTATTTCTTGCTTCCTTTGCCCCGATATGGATGAGTCCGTGAACAGCAACCATCTTGCTATTCTTAAGGATCCCGCAGCGGTAAAGCTATATGATTTCAGCAAGCTTGTGTATGATCATTCAATGAGTAGCTTGGTTCAGTTTAGTTCTTTTGGGAAATCTAGAGGCAGGAGGTTGAAGGCTCCATTTTGCTGCAACTATGCTCTTGTGGTCAGTTTTTCTTTTTTCTTTTTTATGGTTTTTAACATGTTTTTTTATGTGTCTGTCCTTTTATTTTCCATCATCTTACATTTTTTAGCACTTTTCCTTTTTGGGTATTACATATCAGGTTCGGTACCTCGACTTTTTGGATTTTGGCATACAGAATGTTGATCAGATTACCCCAAGAGTTCGTGTATGGAGGGGCAACATGATTAAGTTGTATTCTGATCTTGATTGTAAGGGGTTTCATCATTATGGGAAGAAGCACCTAAAAGAAGGAATGGGGGAAGCCGTATTCAAGTAATGTTTTATTTTTCTTTTTTCATGTTTGATATTTTGTTGTTAGTTATCTCTTGTTTCATTTTTTGTTATTTCTAACCATTTTTATTTTTGTTTTGTTTTTACGTTACAGGGTTTAAGTGTCTCTGATGTGTTGAATAGAAATGCCACCCCTCTCAGATTGTCTCCTCTGTCATCTAATTTCAAGTCTAGCGCTCACGATCAGTTTGTGAACTCTCTTCATGCTGAGGTTAGTGTTTTAATTTTTGGCTTTCTTTTTTTTAGGTTTTTTGTTTCTCGTTTTTTTCTTTTCTGTTTCTCAGATTTCCTTTTGTGTTATGCAGGTGATAGATGGCATCGTCAGCATAACTGATAAGTTTGCTCTAAATCAGTGTGCAAACAGCAAAGTTGGACCTGTTAGTGTCTAGCGTGTTGGATTTGCTGTGCAAATCTAGATCTTCGCTCAACAAAGTTGATCGGAAGGGGTTAGGGGAGAAAGTGAAGGATTTCGTGGTATCTGATAAGCAGGGGGTTAGTATTGCATGATCCCCCAAATCTTGCCCTTGTGTTTTTTGTAAATATCTTTTTTCGCTCTATTCATATATCTTATTGTATATCCACTCAATCTTTTTTGTTCATGTTTGCCTTCTTTTTTGTTATTTTTGTGTCTGGGGGTAATCAGTTTGTAGGTGTAACCACGCCCTCCAACCATTGCCTTGTTGGAAACGTAGGAGTTCATCCAAATGCCCCCTCTTCACTAGATTGTTTTATGTGAGATAATTCAACTGCCCCCATGGTCAAAATCGAACCTACTGATCTAGGTCTGACTTTTTTGTTTTGACTTTTTTCATTTTTTAATCCATCAGAACTATTTTTTGATCCACATCCCTGAGTACTTATGTGTCTTTTGTTTGCTTTCAGGTACTCCGGATTGCATGATAACTCATGTCCAGAAGGTTTCAAGTGGCATGACAGGTACTTTTTGCATCTTTTCTTAGTTATGATGTTTTTTGTGTGTTGGTTATTATCTAACATCATTTTTTGTTTTAATTTTTAGCCCCTGCATTAAACCCGATTAGAAAGGTGAAGTCCAGGAGATGTCAAATTTTGTCTGCCCAGGATGAACTGAATCTTTTGAACCGTAGGGTTCAATCTACTATCCAAACAAAGTAGTTCAGTCTTGTGAGCGTTCCAAAACAAAAGTGGTACAGATACCAATGGAAGAATTAATTGATCTTACCGCTTCCCCTCGCTCTATTGATGTTCAGCCTGACTTCATAGTGGTGAGCATCTTGCTTGTCATGCCTCTGTATTTTTTCCTTTCTTGCTCAGCTAGCAGCATGTGTTAATGCGTTGTATCTGTACTTTTTTTTACATGTTCAATGTTGTCCTTTATTTTTGGAATGAGTAGTTTCTTACTTACTATATGTGTCTTTTTGTAGTAATAATATTTTCATGCATTTTTTCTTTTGATTATTGTTTAGCCGCAAACAAGCAATTTCAAGTTACGGAGGCTGCCTCAAAATAATTCATTCTTAGACCCTATCAAAATTGCTGACACATCCCCAAATCCTCAAATGGTAAATTTTTGTTTTACTGTATGTCGTGATTCTTTTATTATAAGTTATTGTCTCATGGGTCCTTTTCTAGTTTTGTAGGTTGTTTCTCATTTTTTCCTTCTCATTTTTTGAGTTATTGGTTTGTTTTGTAGAATGGGGAGTCTGATGCAGTGCAAGTCGTCGGCTCTAATGATTTTAGGAGGAGGTGTGTTCAATTATCAAAAGCAACTGATAACACATACAACAATATGGTGTTGTCCAATAAGGTTGTTGCAAATTCAAAACAAGTTCATGAAGTTGTTGATCAAAAAGGTGATATAAAGGTTGATGAAGCTCAAGAGAAGGACAAGGTCATCCCTATTGCTGCTCCTGCTAGGACTAAATTTCGGTTTGTGAATTGGCTTGTTACTGGATTTACCCCTCCACTTCAGCTAAATAGTAGATTTCCGGTATCAGAAGTTCAAATCATTGATTATTCAGCTATCGTTGAGCTTTCTCATGGTCCAAACAAGAGGTAATTTCATTGATTATTCATCCATTGGTTGCTTCCTTTCTATTATATGTCCTTGTGTATTTTTTGAATCTTTATTTCTGCTCCTTTTATGAGTTGTCTTTTTTCTTTTTTCTGCAGGAGTACGGGTTTGTCTTACCAGAGGGTGCACTGCATCTATCAGTCGCTTGGCGAGTCATTAATGCCCGTTGGTGAAGTAGACAATTTCATCATCCCTTGTTTCTGTCGTTTGTTGTTTGAAGAAAGACATCCTTCATTATCTGGGAGGCATTGTTTCTTCCCTCATATTGGGGTTAGTTTAGTTGCTTATGTTTTTCTATTTTTTTGTTATTGTGTGTAAAGGCATTTTCCTCTTTGTTTCTTTTTTCATTGTCAACTTTTTGATTTTTGCTGTATCGTGTGCAGGAGTCTATTCTTAAGTATGCCGGGGAGCATCAAGAGTCCACGGTCAGGGGTTCTTTTGAAGGTGCAGCTAAAGCTAGCAAGGGTAGAAATCTTGGGCATAGGAATAACAGGGTACCATCTATGAGCCTTTTTTCTGAATTCTTTTGAATGCTTGTGTATGTGTGCTGTTTTTTTTGTTTTTGCTGGTCTTAAGTAAGTTAGTATTATCTAAACGATTTATCTATCTAGCATCCGTGCCCTACGAAACTTCTGTGTCCGGCATGTGCATGTTAGGAATCTTCCCTATAAGGGAGCGAGACCAACATCATACATGCATGAAAGGTATCTTTTCCACAAACGAAAATTCAAAATAAAATATCTCTTGAACCGTTAATCCGATCGACGATTCGTTTTCACCGTTGGGTTCGAATCGACGAGAACTTCAAAATAAGATCCCATCTTAATATGTTTTGACGAACTTTTTTTTCTACCGTAGTTGCCAAGTTATGTTGTCGTAGTTGCCATATTACTAGTTAACAATTACCATTCAAATAATGCATCGTTACCAGATAATTTTTACATATTTATTGTCATATCCATGATTTACACGTTCAGATAGTGAGTACTTGATCCATTCTAAGTGTTCTAAACACTTAAAAATATGTAATATCATCTTGAAAGGATTACGCTTGGTGCGTAGAGAATAGTAGAGAAGTTCAAATAAACATGCAACCATTTGATTTTAACCTGGTAATTAACATGACAATACTTGGTAACTAAGTGCCAACAATCTGGTAACTTGGGTCAGAAAAAAAAGTTGTCAAAACATATCAAGATGGGATTTAGTTTTGAAGATCCCATCGCGATAAAGACAACCGTAAAAACGGATTTGAATTTTGATTTACGGTTTAAGAAATAAAACATTTTAAAGTCTAAAACACAAAAAGAATCTACGTGGTTGCATGCATGCATTGCTCGGTTACCATATTCTTTCCGTGCCCACGGATAACTAATCTGGGGCACGTGCCCTTATTAGCACAGTCCTTATCTAAAAGTAAGTTACTATTATCTAATCGCAGTCCTTTTTCTTATATTTGTTTTAATTTTTCAGTTATTCTTCCCAATTGTTGATTCAAGGCACTGGTTGACGTTTGTTGTTGATTTTGAGTTTAAACTCTTTGTGTTTCTTGACTCTCTTTATGAGAAGGACTCTGATTTCCATTCAAGGATCAAGGATTTTTCTGGTCAGTGTTTTTTTATTTTGAATATGTAAATTCTAGCTACTTTGGTTCATTCTAAAACAATCTTTTTGTACTTTTTGCTTTTCAGATTGATAATTTTGTGCATCTGTGGGAAACCATCGTAAATCCGAATCACGACTTTGGCTCTTTTGAAGTTCTGTATCCGAACGTCCCTAAGCAAAATAACACGTAAGTTTTAATCATCTTCTCCATATGTTTTTTGTTATGTATATGTAGTATTTCTAATGCTTTCTATCTTTTTTTTTTCTTTTCTTTTTGGGGTGATTATCTGATGCAGGAAAGACTGTGGGGTGTTCACGATGAAGTTTATGGAGGATTGGAGCCCTGATGTTGATATGCGCTCAATTTTTTCGTATCGTGATATCCTCAACCTAAGAATCCTATATGCAAACAGGCTTTAGTTCTCACCTCAAAATGAAAATGATCCTAGTGTGGTGTCTGATTTTTATGGCTTGGTAAATTTTTAATTTCTGAATTTTTTTGTATGATTTATGTTCTATTGTTTTCTTTGTGACTATTTTTGAGTTTGGTTCTAATTATCTTTTTTTTCTTTTTTTTAGCATCATGGGTGACGTCAACGCATGCTTTGTTCGTCCTGGTGTGGGATTTTTCTAAGAGTGCTGGATGATTTTCAGAAGTGGAGTTGTCCCATTATCTCTTAGTGTTTTGTAGTTTCTCAGATGGAGTATGGTTTGTAGTTCCTGTTTCTTATATTTTCGTATGAGGCGTCTGTAGCAGTGGCATATCTGGCATATCTCTGTGTGTCTAGTGTTTTGGGATTAGAAATAGCAGAGCCTGAGGGTGTTATCGTCGCAAGCTTGTTCGTTTTTTCCGTGGGGGTTTCTCTGAAGTGGTGGATGATATTCAGAAGCGGAGATTTGTGTCATCGTCGGAAGCTTTGGCAGGGGATGCTATCGTGGCAAGCTTGTACTTTTGTCTGAGTCTTTTTCTTTTTTAATTACTCTCATGGAGTCTGATCGGTAGTCCCTATATGTGTTTCGTATAGTCTAGTTTGTAATAGTTTCAGTACCTTTTTCTGTCTTTTGTTTTCGGAATAATTTTAGTAGAGTGCAGGGAGGAGAACTGTTGTTGAACTTTATCGCAATACGTTTGTTGATCTATATAGTCATACTTTGTATATATACTTTTGTTTTGCTGTCAGATTTCTTTTTTCGCTCTAAAAATCTCAAATTGTAGCGTTAAATAAATAATCTCTGAATTCTCATAACAGTTCATAGCATACAGTCATTCAGCTATCACTGAAACATAGTTTTTTGCAAGTCGCCCAGACTTGAGTCATGCATCAAGATCATTCGTTTTTCTCTTTTTGAGCCTCTGAATTTTTGCAAACTCATGCGTTTAAATCGATGGCTTTTCTAACCGAAATGCATTGGTTTTCTTTTGGCCAGTGCCCTTTTCCCTTTTCTTGAGATGTTGATTCTATTTCTCAGCTGCTGTAGCAGCAGTCTGTGTTGTCCCATCAGTAGTTTCTTGAGTCTTTTTCGTGGGCGCTTTCCTTTTGGCAGGGGCTGTTTTTTCTTGTGTCGTTGCTCCTGAGTCTTGAGTTCCTGCATGAGGTTCTTTGTTAGTCCATTAATACTTTATTATCTTTTTTCATTTTATGCTCTGTCTAGGTTGTAAACAGTTTTATTCGCACCTGATTTTGCAGTCCTTCTCCTGCGTTTGGCCTTAGGCTTGGGTAAGTTGTACTCTTTATGCAAGTTGGTGCACGTCTTCAGTGTGTGTGTTCTCCACAGTGGCTGCACGTATAAAATTTGTTCGCCTTTATTGCTTCACGGATATTCATCATTCTTGGTCTCCCTTTTGTGTGGGCGTTATCCGGATCCAGTAGGTCCATCACCGAGGTAGCATCATTTTCGGTTTGTGTGTTTGCAAAATTTGCCATTGTCCTTGTTTCGAGAACCTCATTCTGCATATCTTCTTTTAGTTCCCTTTCTATTCTCTCTAGGCCTTCATCAAGTCTGTCCATTTCAGTCAGTAAGTATTCATACTTTCTTTTGTGTGTGGCTCCTTTTGAAGCTGTTTTCACCATCCTACGTGCAAGCATATTGTATCGGAGTGTGTCGTTGTCAGCAAGTTTATCAGGCTCAGGTAACGACTTCTCCTTTTTGTGCTTTTTTCGCCATCTGTCTATGAAGTATTTGTCTGGTATGCTTGGTATGTCAAGGTGAAGCATGACTTTTAGTATGTGAGAACACACTAAACCATCTTTCTCGAACTTGCAGCATATGCACTGGTATTCTTCCCGCTCCAAGTTGACTTGCACAACATAGTTCCGGGTCCTGTGTTCTTTGATGATATAGTTCGCAACTTGAAACACAATGTACAGTTCTCTTGCTTTTTCCTCTTTCGCCTTGTAACATCTTTCAGGATATTCTGAAATTTTCTGAATATTGACAAGTTGTACAGCTCATGTGCTTGCGCCTCTATGTAGTAATGTGTTTCAAATTTGCGAGGGGGCACCTTCTTGTGTATTACGTTGTGGTCGCATTCTCTCTCTGTAGCATGAATTGAGTTCATTATCCGTTGATATTCCCTCAAGAAACTGGTCATGCTATATTGTGCTCCAACGCCTCTTTTGAACAGTGAGTTAGTACCTTCACTTCTTGTTGTTGTTTGCAGGAAGGGGAAGAAATGCTTCTTGAAGTATACTGGTACGTATCTTTTTCTACTGTTCCACAAGGTTTGGAAGTAGTCAATGTGCCCAACATGATAATCCGCAACCATTTTTTGCCACAGTGTCTCAAACTCTTCCTCAGTCAGTGAGTTATTTATAATGTCCTGAAATTCTTCATATAGACCTTCATTAGCTCTGAATGTCGGCCATAGTTTATTCTCCGCTGTACTCTTCACATGAAACAAGCAAGCTCTATGAATTGTTTTTGGGAATACTTCCTCTATTGCAATTTGCATAGCCTTGTCTTGGTCAGTAATGATTGTCTGTGGGTGTTTCCCACCCATTGCCCACAGGAACTCTCTGAAAACCCATTCGAAGGTTTTAGCTGTCTCATTCACCAGCAGGGCACAAGCAAACAGGTAGGTGTTCCCATGTGGAGAAACACCTACGATTGGGGCAAAAGGAAGGTTATACTTGTTGGTTAGGAAAGTTGTGTCAAAACTGATGCAATCTCCGCAAGATTCATAATAACTCCTTGATTTTGCATCTGCCCAAAACACACTCCTCACTTTGTTATTTTTATCCACTTGAAATGAGTAGTAAAACCCTGAGTCCTCTGCCCTTTTTTTCTTGAAGAACTGCACAACCTGCATCACATCGCTGTTCTTCAGTTCCCTGTTAACACTTGTGTCGTAGTTGCTTACTTTTTTCTTGTTGTAAGGTGTGACTTCATGCCCGCCTCGTAGGAAAGACATAACTGATACAATCTTGCTTGTTGTTATATTTGCTTGCCTCAGCGATCTTATCATCGCTTTCTCTTCATTGGACATATAGATGTGAGACCTGAAGAACTTGCTCTGCGGGCTTAATGCATGGTTGTGTTCGAGCAACAGGTTTGTGATACGCCAAACCCCTCCCCTCTCACTTATAACCATTTCCACTTTACATCATGTCCTGTCTATAACTGTACTCTGTCTTTGTGTCTCCTTTTGCTCTTCTTCTAGTGGTGCTACTCTCCCAAACTTGTTACATTTGATTGTTGCTCTTATAACTTCTCCATTTCTCTTTTTGCTTGTTGTCCGATAAGCAGACACTATTGCTATTGAGAAACCAGTCGCAAAAGCATACATGTTGAAAAAATTCTGAGCCTCCTCCCTTGTTTTAAATTGCATCCCCACCGCTGGTATCATCTTTTTGTCTACTGTGAAATCATTCTGCCCTTGAGAATTAGATTCTTCATTTTCCAAAAAACATTCAACATCCTCTTCACACAGATCTCTGTCATTTTCTTCATCATTTGTATTGTGTCCTTGCGCCCTGTCTGAACTGCTTGGTGGTTGTGTCGCATGTTTTATTATTGCAGTGGTATCTCCACTGTGAAATGTTTCCGTTCCGTCATCATCCTGTACAACAATAATGTGTAATAAATCATTTTGTAGGGTTTTTTTGTTGCATTTTTTATTATATTTTTTTTGGTAGACACAACATACCTCATCATGATCTATGTTTTTAAATAAGCTGTCAGTCCATTGATCATTATCTTGATCGTTTGTCCACTCCTTGGTCTCTCTGTTCATATTTGGTGCATCTTCTGAATTTGACGGCCCACTGCAACTCCCTGAACCTGTGAAGTTTCTATGCCCCTGAAAATTAAAGACATTATTCGTGTCAGCATTTGTGTGTCTTTTTTTGTTATTGTTTCCTATTTTCTCTGTCATATAGTAATCACCTGTATTGCACAATTTTCAGCGTCTCGCTTTGCTTGAGGACCATTCCAATCCAAACCTGAATCTTCTTGTCCTGCGCTCTGGTCGACCACCTGAAACTTAGTTATTTCTGGTTAGCTTTTATCATTTAATATTATTCACCCCCTTGGTTTTGCTTTTCTGTCGTACATAAATCCCAAAACACGTACCTCCATTTCTTTATTGTAACTTCGTTGTGTATAAATGTCGTCAAAGGCACCTTGAAGTAGTCATGTATATGAAAAATTCTTGTACTGCATTGATATCATATTGTTAATATTTTTGAATAAAAATATAGATGAATTACTCATCATCATTGACAGCAGCAACATATTCAATAATTAAATACCTGGAGTAATTCATCATCAAATGCATCAATGTCTCCTTTTCCATCCTCAAAATTTTTCTGCAATTGTAGCATAACAATTGTTAAGTCTATGTCTGTTTCTCGTTTCATTTTCTTAAATTCTTCACTCACTCTCTCTCTCTCTCTCTCTCTCTCTCTCTCTCTCTCTCCCTGTCTCATTTTCTGAATCTCAAAAGATACGTTTGGCACAGGCAGTCTAGAACAGAGTTGGTCTTTCTTTCTTTTCTCTATTTTTTTCTTCAGTTTTCAGTGTCAATCTCTCTCTTATTCTCTTTCTCTCTCATTTTTCACTCTCACTATTTTACTTCAGTTATCTGTCTCTCTTAAGTTAATCTTCAGTGTTCATTCTCTCTCTCTCTCTTAGTCTTCAGTCAGTTTTCTCCCTTTACATCTCTCTCTTTTATCAGTTAATATTCATTCTTTCATTACTCTGTTTCACTCTCTCTCTATTTAGTTTATATTTAGTGTTCATTCTCTCTCTCTCTCTCTCTCTCTTTTTGTTCAGTTTGTTTTCATTATTCATTTTCTATCTCTCTCTTTCTCTCATTTATCTTATAAGTCTCTTAATCTCTCTTTCTCTGTATTTCTCATATTTTCTTATTCTCTGAGCTTTTTTCTCTATCTTTGTCCAGTGTATCAGTCTAGTTTACTCACTCTGCTTCTATCTCTTTCCTCTCTCTCCCTCTCTCTCTTCCCCCCTCTATATATCTCTCTATGATTATCTCTCTGTTTTTTCTCTCTATCATTCTCTCTCTCTGATTATGTCATTGTTTTCTCTCTCTCTCTCTCTCTCATTTTTAGTTTGTGAGTGTTAATTTTTCAGTTATCTCTTTGTGTCGCTTCAGCTCTCCATCTCTCTCTCTGTCTTCTCTCCCTCTCTTACTTTATTTTTCAGTTTTGTTTAGGTTTAGTGTTAAATGATTCATTAATGTTTAGACTGTCACACACTCATATTAATTTTGTCTCTTTAGTTCATTCCTTGCTTATTGTGTTAAACTGTCTTTTGTTCAGTCACAATGTCAGTAAACCAACTAAACCTGCCCCGGGATGTAGTTCCGTCCTGTAGGGTAGGCATGCAAGTGATCTTTCTAAACTCATTTCTTTTAAACTGTGATGAGTGATGAGCATGTCGTTCTGAGACTCCAGCTGACATGTCTAGTGTACCTTCTGATCTCTGACTCACTCAATGAATCAATGAGTCTTATATTGTTCAATTGTTTTGTGTCATTGATTCAAATCATATGTAGTATGTCATTGATTCAGTGCATCAATGTGTTTATGTCTATGATTCAGTGTATCAATGTGTTTATTGCGTACAGATCATATGTAGTATGTCATATGATTCAGTGTGTCAATGCGTTTAGTCTGTTTGTGATTCAGTGTATCAATGTGTGTATTGCGTATCTTTTGTATTTATTTATTTATGATTCTTCAATTAGTGCTCTCCTACCCTATCTCTTTAGATGGCTCTCAACCTGACTATATATAATACTACAACCTTTTCTAGGCAGAGCAACATATGTTCAAGTTTCGCAGGGTTGGTTCATAGTTTTTTTGTTGTGTCTATAGTTCATATTTTGCAGGGGAGGCAAGTTCTATAGTTCTTGAGGAATTGTTTTTCATTTTTTTTATGCTAGCTTCATTGCGTTTTTTTATTTATGTTGCGAGGAGACTCATTTTTGTGTGTTCATTATCTTAGATGGCTTGCGCTCTGTGTGGATCAGAAGCAACCGATTATTGCCGCTATGACAACAATATTGTTAACCCTTTTAGTGTTACGTTGACAACGGATTTCCACAAGTTCTGTGTAAGATTATCAAATTAAATCTTTCTGCCTTTTGTCTTTTTTTTGGTAATGTTGTAAGTTTTCTTTTGTTTTAAGAGATATTTCCTTTTTTTATGTTTCTGAGCAGACTGTCCCATGCGATGTGAGGAGAAATTTTAACATTGTTACCGGGGATAATTTCTGGATCATAACTCATGATGGGCGTCAATACTCCCTTAATATCAAGAAGAAATCAAACTGTACTCGTCTTTTTGGTAGTGAGTACAAGTCATTTATTCAGGATTATGACATGTCTATTGGGGAGAGTTTTTGGGTTAACATGGGTGAAATGGACAATGGGTAGCTTCAGTTTGGCCTGAAGGATCTAATGGACAACTAAAAGACCATATTGGGGGTTCTTCAATTGTAGAAGCTCAAGGCAATACAAGCTCAAATACAAAGCCCTCTGTTCACATGGGGATTGAACTTCAGCTGTCTGGCAACCAAGCTATCAGATACAACGCTATAATGGCGATTGCTGGCTCTGTTGATAGTTCATACCTTCATTGTTTGTCTCCTTCTGATGTTGACCTGAACTATCTGGTAAGTTTACTTCTGGGTTTCGTTTTTTAATTCAGTTATTTTTTTCCTCTTTTTTTCTCATTACCTCCTTTTTTGTTTTTATGTTTTGTTTGTTTTGTAGAGGATTCCAAGCGCAATTTCTGGAGCTCTGAATCTGGAGAATTCTTGTGATGTGTTCCTGTCGGTGGGTGGTGGCGTTCAGGTCGAAGCTAAATATGTTAGATGTGCAGACGGCAGGACTAGGTTTACTTCTGGATGGGATTATTTCGCCAGAACAAACCACTTTTCAGCGGGCATGATTGTGTTGATTCTCTTCAAGAAGAATAGGTCCAGCCCTGTTAGCATTGTGTTTCATGTTCTGTAGGTTATTTTTATTTTCTATGTCTTTTTTCATTGCTTTTTCTCTCTATGATTTCAATAAGTGGTTCCTTATGCATATGTGTAAGGCAGTTTGAGTTATGTATTATTTTTTCTGAACCATTTGTATGCAAATTTGTATAATTCTTTTAGTTAAACTTTTATAGTTTTTCTAGAGGGTTGGGGGGGATAGGCTAACTCCGCCTATTCTATCTTCAGATTGAATAGCCAGTCCCAAGCCCGGGTAAAGGAGGAGGGTCCCTATAGTTTTTGTATCCTGATTTTTTTGCCCTTTTTTCATTTTTTGCAACTGTTTTTTTAGTTTAATTTCTGGAACTTATCCTATTCCCCTAGTCTAATATCTGGAAATTACATATCACATTTTTTACTCCTTTACTTCTCAACAAGAGATCTCTCCTAGTTATTTTGATACATGTTTGCCTTCTTGTCTATTTCCTAGGTCAGGATTTGCTTTTCATTTACATGTATGTTAAGTGAGTGAACCCGTTTATTTATTGATTGATTTGTTTTTCAATAAATCACAGTAGATCATGTTCTTGTTTTTTGCAGTGCCAAGTCTCTCTTGTACCTGTCACTCTTTTTAATCCAGCAATAAATCAGGATAATCCTAAGTTCTTTTGCTAGTTTCTTCATTCTTTCAAGAATAGACGATTTTTATGTTTATTTTTACCATTTTGATGGCTCAGGTCCTCCAGTCTGGCCTTACATGTTTGCTGTTTACCATTTTATGTCTATTCATTTAAGTTTTTTGACTTAATCAACTGTTGCTTCTATTTTGCCTGCTCTGCTTAATCATTAAATCATAATCTACTGCTGTTGGAATATGTTGCCTAATTGCTTATCTAGAATTCTATGCATTTTTTCGATTTTTCATTCCCATAAGGTATGGTTTGTATTACATGCAACTTGCAACAGTAGGCGACAACCTACTATTCTAGATTATATGATGAGTCCCATAGTTTTTTTTCTGTTCTTTTTTTTCCGATGAGTCATGTGTTTGTATCAGCATGAGCTAGGCTCTGGTTAATAATTGTGATTATTGTTGTGATCTTAATCTCTATACTTTTCTGCAAGTTCCATTAAGGGAGCTGCCTAAGTTTCTATGAGGTATGATGACATGGCCTAGTTTCAATATGGGAGATCTAGCAAGGGGGGCGAATCAAGAGTTGCAGGGGGTCAGGGACGCACCTGAAGGAGTGTCTTCTTCTCTGTCTTCACGTAAGCATCAATCCCGTCAGATCTCCTCCCGCTCTTTTCTTGATCCATCTTTTCGGGATTTCTGATTCTCCTCCCAGGTGCTGCATCCCCGTCTTGATCCCCTATTTTGTTTCCTCTCTTCGATCTGTTTTTCTGTCGTCTATTTCTACTTCATTGTTCGTCAGAGGGTTGGGGTGGTGTTGGCAGCAGGCGTGAGGGGAGGAAGCGATCTCTTTCTTGGGGAAGAAGATCTCTGCTTTTTTTTGAGGGGCAGGTTTTGCAGTCTGGCGGGGCGAGCCGGATAAGGCCGGTTTTTTCTGCGTGGGGTCGATTAAGGCCGGTTTTTTATTGTCGGGCTTTCTTTTTATTTTCAACAGGTTCTGGGCCGCGCGGGCCGCGTGAGATAGTTGCTAGCGATCATTTTGATTTGCTCCGTGGCCACGTGCCAGCGTTTCGTTGGTCAAAAAATCTGACTGTGCACGAAAAACAAATCAGCTAGATGACAAATAGACAGTCCCTAGATAGATACGTCTGATCAAGTGGCAATTAATATGTATCCGAGGGAGTACCGAATAGTAGCATCGGTAACACATATGCGGTGTAGTTGTTTTGGAATCGAGTGTTTGATCAAGTGAGGGCGGCGAGTTCCGGTAGTCGCCCTAGCAACAAGATGCAAAACTGGAACCATAAGGGGTGGGTTCATAGTGGTACCACATAGATGCATTGTTGCGGCAACTAAGATAGGCCTTAAGACTAATCAAAAACATCATCTACATTGTTACAGAAATCTTAGGATCATGTACGTCTATTATGCAAATAGTGACATAAGTACCCGGGGTTGACCCCTCCCTGTCTCGGACCCAAGACATAATGTATAGTATTTTGTCATAAAATGGGAATCATATTTATTTTTAAATTGCAATACATATTAGAGGAAAAAAGGTAAATATTTCTTATTATACAAGAAATTTCATTTTAAGGTTTTGATCATTACACGAAACTTTTATCAGTTACCAATCTTTATTAGGTAACTATTATTTATACTTGAGTAACTTCTTTTGTCTAGTGCGAGGTTGCCATGCTGTCCTGGTTGTGAAAAATTTGGTCGGTCTTAAGCCTTTGACTTTCGATCAAATGGTTGTGCTCTAAGTTTCACACGTTGTCATTCAGTGTTGGGTTTCCATATATACCGTTTCAAAAAACTGTTACATCCAGACCATACATTCATACAAAAAACTTATTGTTTAGTAGTATGAATTGCCTTTATGACTGTTATTTTTTTTAATTAGTACATTTGTTCTATCCATGTGTCTCCGTTTGCTCACGCATTTGTTATTTTGTTTTCATGTTTGCAGGGCTTTTTCTTCACCATGTGCATGATATTTGCAGTGTTCCTCATCATGTTTCATGGGCTTCCGTTGGTGACCGTACCCGCTGGGGTTGTCATAATCTTTGTGGCATTTGCTGGGTCTGCCTCCATACTTGCAATCGAATAAATAAAGTTTATGTCCATGTGTGTATGTATGGGGGCATGATGTCGAACTTTATAAATGTAAACAATAGTTACATCGTGATGGTTGACTGGGGAATACCTAATGGTAAGGCCAATGGACATGGAGACTACCTACTTGTTTCCCTCGGGTTTTGCATTGTTTCTTCCTTCATTCTCACTATCATCCATCTTTAGCATATCCGCTTTCTTTGGTGCACTCTCTTCATCCCTAATCTTCCACTTGTCATGATCTTTAAGCAATGCCCAAACATGCTCAAATTGGAATGGCTTCCCTTTGGAAGCGGCCATCTCCTTGTACCTCAAGTCCGCATATGACTCCTACAAACGCAAACATAGCATAGTAAACACATAAAACATAGCATAGTAAACACACAAAACATAGCCTTTGAAATACTCACATAGTCACTCTCAACGCTTCCACTAGGTGGTGTGTTCCTCACTTGGTCCATTGCCGTACTCCAACGAGCACAATGGGGTTTCATCAACTCCCACCGGCCTTGAAGGGACCGATAAGAACGATGTACCAATGATCCGGTATTTTTTTTTGACCATGTTACCGTAGGGGAATCCCCTACGGTGTATTTTTAAAAATTATAAAGGGCAAAAGCCAAGTCTTACATGAGTGGGCTTTGGAGAGTCAATAGATTTGACTCAGCCTGAAGAAAAAAAGTAAAATACAAAACTTATCAGGGAAAAAGCAGAGCCACTAGAGAAAGAAAAGCTTGCACACTCGCAGCTTTAACTCTATACTGAAGCAAAAGAAGGTCCCTCCTTGTATGGTATTTCCAGCTGTCCAGCGAAGGTGGAATGAGCCTGAAGATTAAACCATTCCTCATCTTCCAAATATTCCACACCACATAAGCAAAAATCTCAATGAAGTTGGCGTGCGGGAAGGAGTCCAAAGCATCCATTAATCTGTCTCTGATCGGCAGAGAGCGATCCCAGTCCACTCCTACGAAATCCCAGCAAGATCTAGCAAAGTCGCAGTCAAAGAAAAGATGATTGTTGTCCTCCATAATAGCCTTGTTACATAGCACACAATCTGAGCCACCCTCCATTTGCCAATGTTTCCTTAGCATCATATCTTTTGTGTTCAAACGATCATTGATGAGTAACCAGCAGAAAACTTTAATTTTCAGAACGCTTTTCGACTTCCAGAAATGCTGCAGTACCTTGTCCTTGGGGGTCTCCTGGAACATGAACTTATAAAAATCGGAAGATGCATATTTTCCTTTTCCCCACGTGAATGTTCTAGTATCTGGCTGTATGGACAGAGCTACCCCCTCATCACAGAGTTGCCCGAGCTCCTGTAGTTCGTCATAAGCCTGTGAAGATAGCGGCAAACAGAGGATAGCACTGGGGTCTTGTAGCAAGTTAGGTTGCGCACCGACATGTCTTCCTTTTCCACAAATGAGAAAAGTCGGGGAAATTTATCCAGAAGCATGTCCTCTGATAGCCAGAAGTCCTTCCAAAAAAGAATAGTGGAACCGTCTCCAACTTGGCAATTAGTGATGCTCCGATAAACCTCAGCAAAACTGAACACATCCCTCCACCAAAAAGAGCCTCGCTTGGATTGACTTTGTGGTGGCTCATCCGAGTATAGAGACCATACCAATTTAACCCATGGTATGTCTTCCTTGCTGAAGAATTTGTGCGATTGTTTCAGGAGAAGAGCCATGTTCTGCAGTTCCAGGTTGATCACACCAAGCCCCCCATGGTTCTTTGGCTTACACACCATGTCCCACGCTACTAGTCCTGCAAATGAGGTTGAGTCTTCGCGTTTGTCCCAAAGACAATGACGTCTAGCTCTATCAGCCGATTTGATGAAGGTTTTGTGAAGCTTCAGTGTGCACATCAGGAAAGTAGAGAGGCCCGACATGACAGAGTTTACAATTTGTAGCCTGCCCCCCATGGGCAAAAAACGCATGCAACCATTTAATCTCCGTTCGATCTGATCAGTGGCAGGGGCTAGGTCTTTAACCATAGGTATAGCAGTTCCTAAGGGCAGCCCCAGATATGTGAAAGGCAAGGACCCAATAGAACAATCAAAGACAGACGCCAACTGCGTCATCTTGTCCTCAGAGACATTTATTGGCAGGATACATGATTTGTTGTAGTTCACATGTAATCCAGTAGCCGCAGCAAATTCATGCAACAGACCTTTAAGAGCCACTAATTGGTCAGGACAAGCTTGCATCACAAGAAGCGTATCGTCGGCTTATTGTATGATAGGAAAGTCTGAGCCAGGGATGGGTAAGGGGGCAATGAGAGTACCTTCATTGAACAGAAAGTTTACCATCGATTGCAGAAGATCAGAGCCAGCCACATAAAGCGTGGGAGATAGAGGATCTCCTTGACGCACCCCTCTTTTGCAAGCAAATTTTTTCCCTGGTGTACCATTCAGGAGAATGGAGGAGGAGCCACTCTTAAGGATACAATCCATCCACCCCAACCATCTATCATCAAAACCTTTATGCTTGAGGATTTTCAGAATTGCTGAATGTTCAATAGTGTCAAACGCCTTAGCGAAATCTAGTTTCAGGATGATGCATTCCTTTTGTGTTTGTTTGCATTGATGAATATATTCGTAAGCCCAAGATACACAGTCTTGGATTGTTCGTGACTTTATAAAACCATACTGATTTACATGAACAATCTCCTTAATCTTGGATTGCAACCTGTTAGCAAGGACTTCAGTCACGAATTTAAGGCAACAGTTCAGCAAGGAAATGGGCCGAAAATCATTGGGTCCCTCCGGGGAAGTCACTTTTGGAATAAGAGTTATGAAAGAATCATTAATGCTTTGAAGGTTGATTTGTCCCATCCAGAAATCTCGGCATAGATCATAGAAATCCCATTTTACAATGTGCCAGCATTTCTTCAGAAAAAAACCTGTAAAACCATCTGGACCTGGAGCTTTTGCATTGGGCAAACTATTAACTACCTCTTCAACTTCCTTCATGGTGAACGGAGAGGAAAGAGCAGAAAGATCCGGGTGCGGGGAAAGGTAGCGAGCGAAATTAAAATTGGCATCAATGTTACACGAAATCCCCAACCTTTCCTTATAAGTTTGCCAAAGAACCCCAGCCTTTTCATCGTGTGTGGTAGCCAGAGAACCGTCATCTCTCACCAAAGAGCTGATTGCATTTTTACGGAAACTGACCGTGGCCATCGCATGAAAATAAGAAGTGTTTTCCTCTCCTAGTTTAGCCCATCTAGCCGTACATCTTTGCTTCCAATAGGTTTGCTTGTATTTGAGAAGAAGATCAAGTTGCCTCTGGACAATGTTACGAAAATTCCTTTCCGAAAAATGCAGCGGCCTTTGATCCTCCAGCTCATCGATCATGAAAATAACCTCATTACAGTTATCAATAGTTTTGTTAATCTTGGAGATGCTGGTGCTCCAATTTTTCAGCCCTTTGCGCAACAGCTTGAACTTGGAAGATAGTCTTTTAGCACTGTCTCCAGGACAATGGATTTGCCAAATAGATTCCACAGTTTGAAAGAACCCTGGCATCGTGATCCAGTGGTTTTCAAACCTAAACACGCCAGCTTTGGGAATAGCAGTTCCAATCGATACAACACAAGGGATATGATCTGAAGTAGGTCTTGCCAACGGGGTTACCAAAGTATTAGGGAATTTTAGGGTCCAAGCCGTGGATGTGAAGAACCAGTCCAGCTGTACGAGAAGCGGATCTCTCTGCATGTTAGACCAAGTAAAGGAACGACCTTTAATGGGTAATTCTATCAGCCCGTGATAGCTAATGATCTCATTGAAGGTTTCGATGTCCTGTAGATTAGCTCCATCACGATTTCTGTTTTCCACTGATCGATAGAAGTTGAAATCTCCCACTAGAAGCCACAGTGAGTCGGTATCGATACTGAGATGAAATAACCAGGCGACAAAATCGTCTCTAGCAATGCCAGTACAAGGGCCATAAATATTAGTGAGTATAAAAGATTCATTAGACTGTAGTGGAGTGAAGGAGATGACCAGACCGCAAAAATCTTGCAAAACCACTTGCCCAGCAAAAGCTCTACTCGACCAAAGTGTCAGCAACCCCCCTGATGCACCATCAGACGGCACAAAGGCGAATTGATCAAATCTCTTGGGCGCAAAACCTTTGATAAAAGTATTATCAAAACTAGTCCTCTTGGTCTCCTGGATGCATATAAAAGAAGCATCGCTTTCTACAATTTTTGCACGAATATGTGGCCATTTAAGAGGATCATTGATTCCACGAATATTCCAACTAAGAACATTCCAGGATTTGTTTCTCAGAGTGGATTGCATAACGACGGAAACAGTTTAACAGGTACCAGATAAAACAGTCGCAGGTTCAAAAGGAACAACCTAGAGTAGATTAAAAAAGGAAAGAAAACTCCTGAAGCCCGTAACCACATGATGTCACTGGACACCACCAAGAGCACCACCATGAACACCATGGCACTATTAGGCATTCTTGTTCTCCAGGAGCTTGTCATCAGTGAGCTCCTCAGGGCTGATGTTGCAACGCTCAATGCCGAGGCGCTTCATCTCCTCCAGACGAAGCACAGCTGGTTTCTTAGCTTTAGTTGCAGTGTTACGACGAGGAAGCAGGTAGGGGATCGACTGATATTTGAATCCTTCGTTGTTCTGCCTTGTTATACGAGAAGAACCTGAAGAAACAATCTTCCTGGCCTTGCAACTACGGCCGGTTACGCAGGAAGAATCAACATTTGAAGAAATGGCTACCACATCTGAGCAGAAGCTCTCCAGGTGAGGGTTACTGCCTAGGAGGCCCAGCCCCTCTCCAGACCCAACAGAGGAAGAAGCAGGTTCTTGGGCCACCCACGGCCCATCCTCTACAATAGGCCCAAAGCAACTTGAACGAGTAGTGAAAGAGCATGTCTCCAGAAGCAGCTCAACTGAACCCTCCACAGTCAGACATAGGAACAAGTTTTGGAACATATCAGAGGAAAAGAACGCAGCGGTAGCACCCTTGGTAGCTTCCTTCTCAGCAATATCCATGATACTGTTAAAATAGAACAAACGATACATCACCTTGGCAAAGAGGAGCTGCGACAGCTTTTGCCAGAGAGCTAATTCAGCTTTGAAGTCTTGTGCCAGCCTGACAGAGGATGCAGCAGTGATACAAAAACGAGAAGTGTACACTCTCTTGGACAACAGATTATAGAAACAGGCAAACTCGTCCACAGTGAGATCAAACACTTCATCTTCCGACAGGAGGACAATAGCAGTTGGACCACGGCTGGAACTGGCAACATCGCCGTTGTTGTTCTGGAGCAGCGGAGGCTCAGAGATGTCAAGCTGCAGGACGGCGCCTCCGGCACGAACAAAATGAGCATTGCCTCCTTGGATACCATGCAGAAGGTTATGGGCAGCTAGCTCCACTTCTGAAATCTCATCATCAGAGATATTGGCATACCAGGATTGGGGGTCATCAGACACATTACCATCCGGTACGATGCCATCCATCATCGACGGACCCTCATAACCAGTCAAAGCTCGGTAGCTGAAACCTTGGTACGGCGGTGCAACCGGCATATCCTCTGGCCATTCCCCCCAACCATTTTGGTTCTGCTGAATATTTTGGGCTGCAGCTTGCTCCCAAGGATTGGAGGCATTTTGTACTAACCACTCCTGAACATCCAGATGGTACTGTTGAGCAACAGTCATGTAAGGCAGGCTTCTCGGATGAGGAGAAACATTCAGTGGGGGCGCCGGTTCTTCAGTTGACTCAGGTGCCACGACAGAGGATCTGCCATTTAAGAAGTAAACAGGAAACGACCAAGAGCGGGTGACCGAGCCCATGAGGTCAGCGCCTCTAGTCATCACAACACTGAAGGGCACCAAGCTTTCATCCTTGATTAACACTTTGGCCAGAACTCTCGCTTTATTCACACCAGGGTTGTGCCAGACAAGCAAGGTACCAAAAAGAGAAATAACCTTGTTGATGTAGTACTGAGTTTGATAATCTAGGGGGTAAGCAACCATCATAATCCACACCTCATGCGAGAAAACAGGTAATCTCATATTAATACCTTCATCATGTGGAATAATAGAAAAATTCCCCCCTGTCTCTCTATCCAGAGCATGCGGACCTGATGTGACAATATGATCTCTAATAGCAGCCGAGGCAAAGCTGACCAAACCAACACCCAGAGCGCAAACATCACGGTAAATAACAGGAGCATGGAGATCTCGACCCAAGATTTCACAAACCTCATCCAGCATGCCTTCTTTGTCGATGTCTAGGATATCATAGTCGACGATCACAATGCCGTATTCATCATGCTGCAGTGGCGGAGGACCCACCACGATATGGCACCGCTGGATGCGACTTGCCGGCCCTTCCTCAACCTCCATCGGCCCCGGCAAGAAGCTTGATGGATTGACCGGGTAATTTGCCATGGCGTCCTGTAGAAACTCACCCGGAGCGCCTGCACGGGGGGAGGAAGGCAGGGGTGGTAGTGGAAATGGCACGGATGAACTAGGTGGAGGAGGCGGCGGAGGGGAGAGAGACGAGCTGCCAGGCAAGGAAGGTGATGGAATGACGAGCGGAGTATCCGAGCTAATGGAGGAAAGGGGAACAACTGAGGTTTCCCCGGTAATCGAATCGCCAAACACTTTCACCGCGCCTAGAATGCGCTTAGGCACCCAAACAGTCTTGGTCAAACGCCCAGATAGGGAAGGTCCGGAATCAGGGCCGCACTTAGGCAGAAAGGCCTGCTTACTGGTAGGCGAAGCGTTAATTGAAGAATAATCCCGCTTTAAAAGTTTGGGCTTCCAGATTTGCTTGGTCAAACAGTCGGACCCAAAATGACCAAGTACACCACAACGGTGACAAGAAAATAAATGGGCTTTGCCGCAACTTTTTTTCCCCGATTTTGGCCCACCTCCCGACTGGAGACACTAGTGGGTTTAGAAGGGCAGTTCTTTCTGATATGTCTCGATTGCTTACAGCGGTAGCAACGAACTTTGCAGCATTTAGCACAGGGCCGGCCCAGGTCCCTACAGTCATAGCACAAAACTCCCGGGCAGGCAGAAGCCAGATGTCCAATCAGCCCGCAACTTGCGCACTTATTCAAAATATCATAAACCACAATCAAAGGCGGAACTCTCGGCAAATCAAGAGTATAACGTATGTCATCAACAGAGTAATTAGCCAAATGAAGCTCCATAATTTCCAGCAAAACATCTTTTCCCAGTGATTTGAAAAAATTTAGATCTGCAACCGCATTTGCTGGAATATCAACCTCTGTTTTTGCCGGGGCCTCAAGAGTCCCAAACCGAATAGCAATATCTGACCTTGGAACCGCTGGCACTGGATCAAAGAGAAGGGTAGGGCTGGTTTTGAAACCAGGGGATGTAAAAAACATATCATCCGAAGAGAAGGATCCAAATTTAATAAACTGTGGCTGATTGAACTCAGTGGTTTTAGCACATGGCTGAAAAACTTCAGGTTAGTACGGATCGCCAGATTACCACGTAAATCAGCACGCTTGGAAAAGTATTCCTCAAACCAGAGCTTAGCAGCCGCATCCACACAGGAGACCGGGAAATTGGATACCACACCATGATGCAGCTTGAAGTGACAAGAGAAATCCGGCCAAATTATGTCCCGTAAACCATAAATAAAATGACCCACTTGATTTGAAGCCACCGAGAAACGAAACCGTTTAAGAGAAAGCCTGACCACTCTGAAATCCACCGCAATACCACTCAAACAACACTGAAGGGCTAGGGCAACATTCTCTTCCGAAAGGAAGAAGGAAGCAGACGAGAAAACCACCACCGGGAAGAACTCTTTTGCAAGCCAAGGAGGGGAAAAGGAGACAGAAGACTGGAAACGCCGACGCACCTGAGCCTCGACTGCTAAGCCGGGCGAGAAGTCCCAATGCAGGAGACCTTCCATGGAGAACTAAGCTTGGAGGAATCCATGGCCGCCGAAGGGGAGGGAGGTGGGAGGGAGGTGGGGGGTTGGAAGAGAGCCATCCTTCGATTCTCAAAGTCAGAAGTAATGATCCGGTATTCGGTTTGATCTTGCAATATTGGTCCTCTATACGTTGCCAATAGCGCTTGCCGGTTTGATCCGTGCCCTCACCGGCATCCATACCCACAAGCCCACATGCGCGAACCAAGAGAACATATTCAACTTCGCTATAGTTTGTGGACCGGGATTTCCCACCGGCGGCGAATTGTCCCTCCTCTATCTCGGTCACATCCTCATCCTCCTCCTCCAAATCATCACCTCCCCCCTCCTCCTCGTCTCCAAAGCCGAATGGTTGAAGGGGAGGAGCCCCGAGGTTCACCTCGGCGTCATTGAGCAACCCCAAATACGACCCGGTTGGTGCGGCCATTTCATCGACCACCTCGTATACGGTCGCCGGAGAAACGGGGGGCACGGCGGTATTCTTCGACTTTGGGCGTGCCGTCGTCTTCTTCACCTTCGGGCCACCCGCGTCCACCTTCGCGGCGGCGTCAACCTTGCGTCCAGCCCCCCCGGTGGGACGACACGCTTGGGGGGCGCAGGGGCCGGAGGCGCGGCGGGGGCAGGAGCGGGGGACGCGGCGGCGACGACGAGCGTGCCCGCGCGCCACCTCTTCACCCCGAGGTGGGTGGCGGCGACCACCGTCGCGACCTCCGCGTCAGTCGCGGCCAGGGTGGGAGGGGCAGGGCGGCGACGACAGGCGGCGCCGGCGGGGGCGGCGCGGCGGACGAGGAGAGCGGGGACGGGGGCGGCACGGCGGACATGGCGGCGAGCGCGGGGCGGGAGCGACGACGGCGGAAGGAAACTTCCTTCCCGTGCGCGTAGAGAGGAGAGTACGGGTTTGGGAGATTTTTCCCCTCCAACCCTCACCTGTACAGGTTGGGAGATGAAATCCCGGGTTGACCCTCAATTTTTTTACGGGTTTAGAGGTTAAAGGGTTTTGCTAGTTTGCGTTTTGTCACCTCAATCCGTAAAAAAATAGTTATTTTTAAGTGTTTTGGGGTTAAAGGGCACGGCTAGGGATGCTCTTACGACTGTGAGCCTCTTGAAGAATAATCAG
The DNA here is from genome assembly GCA_026929855.1 of Poa annua. Lineage (NCBI taxonomy): Eukaryota > Viridiplantae > Streptophyta > Magnoliopsida > Poales > Poaceae > Poa > Poa annua. The sequence continues at coordinate 10,108,562 of CM049429.1, read as the reverse complement.
AGCTTGTCATTGATGAACTGTTATATCTTGTAATTCGTAGATGTTTGTGTTGGGTTTTGCCGATGTTTTTTATAGTTATAATAAGGTGGTCGTATCCACCGTCCGAATAGATAGAAAGAGTTGACCCAGTTTTTAAGGGAACCCGGATCCAAAAACCATAAAATCTGTATAAAAGAATGACACAAACGAAGCGACCCGCTGCCCACACGACCCAAATCGAGAAACGCCACAACACACACCACCTGCTCCGGGGCCGCCGCCCGGCGTAACAAACAGATCAACCTTCGCATCGCCCGAAAGTGATCCAGTCATGGTCGACGAACCCTCCGCCCACACAGTTCTCATTCAGGTTGCCACCAAAACCACCTGTGTCGGGGCCGCCACCCCGGTGTAGCAACCAGATCGATCTTCGAATTGCCCGAAGACGATCCAGTCGGGTCGACGAACTTCTTGCCCGTGCAGTCTACATCAAAGTCGCCACCCAAACACACGCAAATAACGACTCTGCATCTTAGAACCGTCATAGTGTTGGAGCCCGAGGCCGCCGCTCGGCGTACCACCCCCATCCAGGGCCGCCGCCCCGGCATCCACCTCCCTGACCACATCGCCGGCCTACCCACCCGCTGCACCGAGGGAGTCGGTGACTCCAAGACGACGCCTTCAACACGTTAGTGACGCGTTCGTCACCGTCGCCCGCCCTGACGGAGCTTAGGCTTTCACCCGGAGGCCACTGAACCACCCCCGTCGGGCCGGTTGTCGAAACTCCACGATGATGTGAAAGAGCATTTTCCCTCATGTGTGGTTTTGGTAATTGAATGACAATCTCTATGGACTAATGTTTGCTTTGAGATATCATTATAGATCATGTCCATGGAGTTGTGGAGTTCATGTGTTGGACTCTTGAAGCTTCTGTGTTGAGTGGAGCATATTGCAAGTATGTCTTGAAGGATTCAAGACATCATATTAGTGAATAAATGTTGGAAGATACAAGGTTGATCAAGATGTTGATCAACACACAAAGCTACAAGATGTACCAAGAGCGATCTTGTATCTCTTGGGATGGTAAACACTTGTCCGCATAGCTTTGTGAACTAACCCATGATATATGTGCGTGTGGTATCTTTATATGAGGTTAGGTATCTTCCCATGAACTTGCATCAAATGAAGATTTCATATAGCTCATGGAGGATGACGTCATGTGGTGATCGTCATCAAGGTAAGATGTGCAAGACCAAGACCAAGAGAAGCTTCTTAAAGAGATCCTATGCTTGGTGCTTGCAATGGATACATGAAGATGAAGCTAAGCGAGACTCTCCCATTGTGAGCATGGGGGAGTATTTGGAGAAGTCTTCATCAAGCATGTGCTTGGACGCGCAATCAAGGAAAGATGAACCACTTGAAGAGATCAAGATAGTCTTCATCCAACTCAAGTGGAATGCTCAAGGAAAAGGTATGATCTTGATAGGGCTATAGGATAGATAGGCGTAATATCAAGAGGGGCTCTCAAGTTAGTAACTTGATCGCATCGTTGTGGAGAGCTCAAACCTTTGCATACTTGGCATATCATGTTTCTTGGTTCTTATTTGGCTTTTATGTTGGTGAGGAATTAGAGCTTGGTTCATCTCCATGTCAAGCTCTTGTTCACCGAAATCGGTTTTACTTGGACAACTTGTTGTGTTTTCGGTGGCGGAAATATTGTCGGTTCTACCATGAGGAAAGTCCCACACCTTGCCATGTGTGTCGATTTTACTCTATTTTTGTTGGGTGCTCATCGTCGCTATCCTTCCAACAAAATTGGTCTCACCTCATTTAGAGTTCATTTGCAAAAGTTATAGCAGTTTTCGTTTCAGTGTTTTGCTGATTCGGATTATTGGGGCCGGATATTCCGCTCTACCGGAATTTCCGGTTCCCCAGCTCATCCAAGAAAATGGCTAAGGAAAGGAGAAAAAGGGTTCTGACTCCAGTCGGAAATTGTGCTCGGAAATTTCCGTCTACCGGAATTTCCGAGTGCACACAGAAAGCCCTCCACTTTTGGCTAAGGAATGAAGGACTTTTGGTTATGACTCGAACCAGAAATTGTGCTCGGAAATTTCCGTCTACCGGAATTTCCGAGTGCCCCCAGAAAAGTCCTCCAGAAATGGCTAAGGAAAAGTTTGGTTTTGCTTCTGACTCCAGCCGGAATTTCAGCTCGGAAAGTTCATGGACTCGGAATTTCCGGGTAACCGGAATTTCCGAGTCTCACTTATACCGGAATTTCCGAGTGTCGAAACAGCCAACGGCTATATTTCCTGGAGGGGTATAAATACCCCTCCCCTTCTTCTTCCCTAGCAAAAAAAAGGCAGCACGTTTTTCCCCTCTCTCCTACTCCATTGTTGACCTTGGAAAGCTCACTTCGCTCTCAATCCCTCCATTGAATCTTCCATATTCTTTAGGGAAAGTTGAGAGGAGATCTAGATCTACAATCCTACCAATCAATCTCTCCTCTAAGTGAGGGGAACTTAGTGGATCTAGTTCTTGGAGTTCCTTTGTGGTTCTTCCTCTTTGTTCTTCCTCTCTTCTCCCCCCCATAAGCATTAGTTGCTTTTGGTGGGATTTGGGAGTGAAGGATTTGACTCATTTGTGGTTTCCTTTGTTCTTCCTCTCTTATTCCCCCATAAACATTTATTGTTGTGTTGGAATTTGAGAGTGAAGGACTTGAGCACTTCGTGTGCTCTTGCCATTGCATTTGCATCGGTTTGAGCCCTCCACGAGGATTCGTGGTGGTATTACTTGTGAGCTTGTTACTCTTGGGTCTTTGGACCCTAGACGCCTTTTGTGGCCGTCCTTTTGTGGCCAAGACCTTTTGTGGTCAAGACCTTTTGTGGTTACTTGAGAGCCCCCAATTAAGTTGTGGGTGTGTGCCTCAAGACTTGGGAGCCCCCAATTAAGTTGTGGGTGTGTGCCTCAAGAGTTGTACGGGATTCGATCTCTGCCCCAAAGGAGATCAATAGTGGAAGGTGAACTCGTAACCTTTTGTGGTTGAGTTCATCAGGAGAAGAAGGTGAGCCTTTGTGGCGTTGCGGCTAACCTGTTGTGGTTGCGCACACCTCTCCAAACGAGACGTACACCCTTTGGGTGGAACTCGGGAATACATCCTCGTCTCCGCGTGCCTCGGTTATTTCTATACCCGAGCTCTTTACTTATGCACTTTACATTGTGATAGCCTTCGTGCTTGAAGTCATATATCTTGCTATCACCTTGTTACTTGTATTGCTTAGCATAAGTTGTTGGTGCACATAGGTGAGCCTAGTATTTATATCTAGGTTGTATGCTTGTTAAAGTAAACTTCTAGTTTTCTTCCGCCTTTATCAAGCATACCGGAATTTCCGGGTCATCCTTGGACCGGATATTCCGGCCCCTCGGAAAAAGTTTTGAATCGCCTATTCACCCCCCCCCCTCTAGGCGACGTCTATCCGTTCATGATGCCAACAAGAAGGGGGATGACGCCCAAAAGGATGCCGCCATCGCCGGCACCGACTGGAGTCGGTGCAAGACCTTCGCCCGGAGCTCGAGCCGCCCGTGAAGCTTGGGGAGTTGCAAAAAGACAGATCATATCCGTGGCCGCTTGTCGAGCTCCTCCACAAACCGAAGCCACATCAGCGCATCCTTCCTGGCATGCCGGCACCTTCGCCGCTGCTCCGCAAATGGCCGCCGGCTGCCCCGGCCACCACCAGCCCCACTTCACGCCGTTTGTGCTCTTCTCCCTGCACACCACCACCTCCCTGCTGAAGCGCCCTCCACGGACGCGCACATGCCACGGCCGACAGAGCCAAGCGACGACCGCAACGAATGGTGGCCCCCTGCGCCAGCTCGACTGGGCGCCACGGCCACACGGGCCCAGATCGGACCCGGTCTGCCCGCGCCGCCGCCACCATGTCCGCTTTCACGCGCCCCACCTCCGCCCTGCGTCACCACCTCGTGGCGGTGTTTTCTTTGTTTTGGTTGATCAGCTCTGATTTGAGTGACTTTTTTTTCTTCTTTCAGTACACAGTCTTGTAACTCACCAACAACCATTAATTTTGTATCATGATTCAATTTAACATAAGTTATAGGTGGGCTGTATTTTAGATTATACGACATTGTCAGGCAACTGAGATTTAATTTACGGATTTACTAAGTCTCAGCTAACTGAATTTTTCTTAAGTATAAGTCACTTTTAAAAAAATTACAATCACAGTTTGAAGAAATGTGCAAGTATGTAACTGGTTCAGTTGCACTTTACTATCCAGAAAACTGCAATTACACATTTTTTTTAATTATAGTTACACTTTTTAAGGTGACAAAAATTAAGAAAAAATCAGTCTGACTCAGAAATAGACATTTTTTAAAGCTCAAAAAAAAAATCGGTGGTTGTCCAGACGGCACCAGCAAAAACCCAATTCAAATTTCAAAATTCGCATGGCCACTTTCCTCTTCCGTTCCCCCCTTCCCCGGCTTCATCCCCGTCTCCTCCGCCGCCACCTCCCCTGCCCCAAACCCCTGTCCCTCCCCAGAACCCTCGCCCTCCTCCCCCTCGCCGCCACCATGGCCTCGCCCCCCTCGCCGCCGCCTTCCTCCTCGAGGATCCCCTCGCCAGGACGGTCGGACGGGACCCCGCCGCCTGAGTGGCCCTGCGCCCGCTGCACGCTCCACAACCCTCGAGCCCTCGCCACCTGCGACGCGTGCGGCGCCGCTCGCCCCGTGGAGCTTGCCTACGCGTCTGCCGTCGCCGGCCCCTCGTCCGTCTCGCTACCACCGAATCAGTGGGCCTGCCGGCGCTGCACGCTCCGCAACCCCGGGAGCACCCCCGCCTGCGACGCGTGCGGCGCCCGTCGCCCCGTCGAGGTTGAGGATGACGACGGCGACGGGTTGGACCTGTCCGCCTTCGCCGGGGCCTCGTTCCTCCCGCTCTGTGTGGGCTCCAGGAAGAGGGCTCGCCAGGCGTCGCCAGACGAGGGCGGCTGCTCCAAGCAAAAGGAGGAGGAAACGACCGCCGAAGAAGGTTTATTTAGGGTTAAAGTAAAATGCATTATCTGAATTTTATGTTTTTTAAAGATTGTATACTAGAGTTGTTCTACCAGCGTTTTTAAATGTGCCAACTGCCAAGGATCGATTGTCTATTACTGCATTTCTACTGGTCGTTTCATTTGAATCTTTTCAAAGGTTGTTTTGCAGTACTAGCCCTTTTTATGTTTATTATCTTAACTCGTGGCTGAAATGTTGGGATTGTATAAAAGTTTCAGTCCGACTCATCTTAAATCAGGACAAGTTATCTATAAATGGTGGGATTAAATAAGAGTAGTGCTGTCCTATTTGCTCTCAAAATTGTCCGATGATGGATTTGGACAACCTATGGTAAAAACTAACCTGAGGGTGATTGGGAATGAGTAATAATGTTATAGTAATATCTGGAAATTCCCGTGTCTGACAGCCACATAGGAATATCACTACATGGTAAACTAAATAAAACAATTGATGTGTGAAGATGAGAGATATTTTTAGTTCTTTCTTTGCTCTAACTTGTGTAATCTTCATTGTGTTTCAGATTTTACAATGGTTGCTAATTAGTAGTTTAGTACATCATAGCGTTTACAGTTTCTGCCTAGATGCATTACTTTTTCAATGCAAAATAATGTTCACTTTGATCCGTTAAATTTCTTCTACAGTATGATCGTGTCCTTTTTCTACTTTATAAATGTACATCCATGTATTATCTTTTCTTATTGTTACAGAACAGTTTCTGTATAAAATATGTTTAGGTGATTTTTCTCAACATCGTAACTTGAACTGGTAGAATTTTCTTATAAAGAAATCTTACATCATATTGCTGCCATTCTCATCGTAACTTGAACCTTTGTGACGCCGTTGAGCGTGTGGTGTATTCTTGTGGTTAGGTCACCTATGTCGTGACCGTACTTTGAGAAATCAAGCCAGTTATCCAGCACAGCCGTTTTATCCATTCCAACACCGGAAGTTAAAATTGATCTAGCTAAGTTTTATAGGTTTGTGTGATGCACTGATGCACAAACCTGCCCTCAGCAGGCATTATTGCGTACATGATTGCAGCATACTGGTTATAGTGGCAGATTTCATCAAGAATATTACTGGTAGTGATATCGTTCATGGCAGATCATGCCTGCAGATTGACACTGATTAGCTCTTTTGATTAAAAATTTATGTATAGTTCATTTCCTGCTATCATGAATATACTCAGCATGATCCTTATAGAAGTCACAAGCAGATTTATCTTAGATTTGATATGTCGTTTGGCTTGAAACTCAGCATGACCTTAATTCAAATAGTTGTAGTCTTTTATGTTGTTTGTCTATACTGATCAACAGAACAAATGTTCTAGCTAGCTGCTTTATGCAGGTTAGAAGCTTTTGGTTTTGTGTGGTCTAGCTAAAAATTTATAATGCCATTCTGCAGTGGATGCTGGGGCTCATTTGGATAAGGAGACCATCAAAGTCATGACATACAACCTATGGTTTCGGGAGGATTTGGAGCTGAGCAAAAGGATGAAAGCTATTGGAGATCTTATTCAGCACCACAAGCCAGATCTTATATGTTTCCAGGTACAGAATTTTTCAGTTTGATTTTCTGTTATTTCTTTTCCCCTTCTCAATTTGTCCTGTGTAAATGCAGGAGGTTACATCAAACATATATCAGCTTCTCCAAAAATCTGGCTGGTGGCAAGAGTACAAATGTTCCCTATCAGATAAGATGGTCATATACATAGAGAAGCCATATTTCTGCATGCAGGTATTCACTGATGCTTCACTCAAACTTCATATATGGCATGAGTGCAACCATCCCCGAAGTTCGGTTTACTGATCTTCTTCTAAGGTTTACATGCAATTGCTAATTTGTAATCCCCATTTTTAAAAGTGAGCATGGTCACCAGGATGCACATCTGAATATTCTGTATCTATAATGCCGTGTAAAAGAATATATAAGATTATGAAGGTACTTCCGACAGAAATAAATTGACAAGCTTCTCAAATGGTCAACCCAAACGCTATTGCATATATTTGCATTCAGTTTTCAGGTTTCTCAACGTATGTTGGACTTAATAAGTTCACCTATTCTGTCACATAGGCCATAGTGACAAGGGGGTATGTCCAGTTAGAGTTACTGCCATGTTTTCTGCTAGATATAGTTAGAAAAATGTTCCGCTCGATCCCCTGGCGTCGCATAGGAACCCTAGCGCCACCACCAGCGCTTCCCGTCGCATCTCTCCGCCGCTGCTGCCGGCCAGGCTGCTGGTGGTGGGCCCGCTGCCGAAGGATGGTGGGGTGCTCTCTGATGGTTGAGGCCGCCGCGTGTGAGGCGTTGTGGCCTAGGGCTGTGGTTCCAGGGCGGCGGCCCTGTTACTCATTGGTTGATGGCGGCAGCAGGAGCGGCTGCTGGTGCGCGGCGCACTCAGCGGCGATGCCGGCTGCCAGTTTCCTATTCCTCGTCAACCTCGGCCCTATATCACATTAGAAACCCAATCCAAGGTCGCACCGCCATGTTTTGCTGGGTCCTGGCGTATGCTTGGCTTTGTCGGCTACCCTGTACCTAGCGGTGCTGTCTTATGGTTGCCGTCACATGGTCCGGGAAGGCTCGGGCTCCAAGGAGGCCGCTGCCTGCCTCCTGATGCTCCACGACACACGTCTCCGATGCGGATGCTTCGCCAACACCGTAGAAGGCTGCGTTTTTGGGTGTATGGCGAGTGTAAACCACATAATGTTGACCCCTTTGTTACATCGACATCGGCACGTCCATGGCTGCAATAACCTAGTTGACGTGGAGATTTTTAAGGCGGTTGTGTTTGAAGATCAGCTAGGCTCTGAAGGCTTCATCTCACATGCTCATGTTGAGTCAAGATTGTTTACTGTGGGGGCTGTCAAGGGAGTACTTGCACATGTTGGGGAGAAGATGTTGATTCACTGCTCTTTGTGTGCATGCGATGTTTATGTGTGGCGATGTCCACTTCAAAACCGTGTATGTGATGACTGCTGGACAATCGTCGAATTGCAGTGGTATACTCGGCAAGTGGGGGTGGTGACAGGGGATGAATTCGTTCTTGATGGCGCTCCTTGAGCTGTACCTGGTAGTGGTGGCTGTACCTTGATGAAGACATTGTCTAGAGATCAGACCTCTCCGGGTGAAAACTTATGATCTGGCTATAGTGGTCAGACAGGGTGTCGGCAGCGTTTGTGCACTGTTACCTTCATGAAGGCGTCGCTTTGGAGAACCTTTTTCGAGTATAGGGGTCGTTGATGGTGGTGGTTTGTTCATACTGCTGCAAGCCACTGATCGCTCTGGCGGGTCCTTTTCTCTTCTTTTTTTTTTGGCTGTGTGCATCCTTAATGTCTAGGCTAGCTCTGGACATTTTGTTGTTGCAAATGCTGGGTGTATTTGGTATCATCTTGGTATTAATATATTCCCTTTATAAAAAAAAAGAAGTTAGCTTATCAGTTTTTACTTGCTACTTTGTACCTCTAGGGTGTTTCAACTGTGTGAGCTCGACCAGTATCCCATTGTTTCTGATGTTAAGAAACACTAGATGATACCCTGTTTGTTGTGGCGGTGTGTTTGCTGATGTTTTAAAAAAGATGTTTGCACATCAAATAAAAAAGGGAAATCAAGGAATGAAATGGCATGATTCTCTGCCGCATTACTAGGAAACTACGATAGTCTGTTATCAACTTTTCCTACATATTTCTAGATAGAAAGATGAATAAATGATAGTAACAGCTTACGGATCTGGAAGGAAAGTGGATACAGGGAAATGACATGGGTGTGTTTTGCCTTTTCTGGACCAGCCCAAGAGGTAGCTCGATTGAGGGAATACACTAACAACATCAGTTTAGTACTTCCTCTGTTCCATAATATAAGCCTTTGTAGATAGCTACTCCCTCCGATCCACTAAAAGTGGCGTGGGAAATGAATTGGGTTAGTACAAATGGTTAGTTATACTGGCGACAGTTATTGTGGATCGGAGGGAGTAGTTTAGCTTGCTAAAAGGCTTATGTTGTGAAACACAGGGAGTAATAGAAGTTTAAGGATCCTGTGAGTGGATGCACATGGACACAAGTTGACTTGCTACTGCTATGTAAATTGCTAATGATATGCAGACTCGGTCATAAATTTAAAAAAAATCCACGAGGGAGCTTGTGAATCAAGGTGTGTGATTTGAACCTGTGGCGTCATGATTCCATTTACTGTTTAGTCTAGGTGCCTGAATTTTGCTCCTGGAGTGGTAGTGCTCTTAAACATTCTGTTGTCACATACAGCTTAAGAGCATGTTTTTTTTTTCGTATTCATGTACTACAGTGATGTGATTTGGTTGCAATAATTGCAGATGAGCAAGTTGCCCGTGAATTCTGTTAAATGCCTCCCATTTAGTAACTCAATAATGGGAAGGGAGCTGTGCATGGAAGAAATCAACATTGAAGGTGCGATCAAGCTGGTGTTGGCTACAAGCCACCTAGAGAGTCCATGCCGGTGGGATCAGATGTACAGCAAGGAACGAGTCACCCAGGCAAATGAATCTATGAGGATCTTGGATCGCTTCCCCAATGTAATATTTGGTGGGGACATGAACTGGGATGAAAAAGGAGATGGGCCATTTCCACTGCCGGAAGGCTGGGTTGATCCTTGGGACGAGCTGAAGCCAGGTCAAGACGGCTGGACATACGACACCAAAGCTAATCCAATGCTATCGGGAAACCGCAAATTGCAGAAGAGGATGGATCGGTTCGTGTGCAAGCTGCCAGATTTCAAGATCGACGCCATCGAGATGATTGGGAAGGAGGCTATACCTGGAATATCATACACGAAGGAGAAGAAAGTCGGCAAGAATGTCCGTGAGCTTGAATTACCTGTGTTACCAAGTGACCACTTCGGGCTTGTTTTGAGCATCACCTACACACCATCGGGTTGATAATATGTTATCACACTAGCTAGACACCATGGTAGAAACTGTTGGTTTCCCTGCGGTATAAAAACTTTCCCTAGTAGTGATTTTGTAGCTGGTGGAAGGAACTTTGATTCTCTGGAGAATACTCGCACGATGTTTGTACACAAACACTAAGACCATACACTATGTGTATGCGGTTCAAGAAATGGAATGATTCACTTCTATTTTGCTGCTATGTGTAGCATTGGTTCAAGGGTAGAGATGGGGCCATCTAGCAAATATTAAAAAGTCTTTCTCCATTGCTGGTTACAGGTGTCCAGTGCGCTATGTATCGAACTGGCTCATAGAGCACTTTGGTTCGCTTTTCCACCACATAGTAGATGGTCCAAGTGAAGATGAATAGGTGAATTCTGGAATTCCTTGCCGTCCCTTACAATGTGTTACAAGGGACAGCGTCAGATTTCTTTGATCAAAACAGCATCGACAGATCATTATATCTTTATAGACACATGTCAAGAGAAAGCGTTTAGAAAACTACTTCCCCACTTCACTTTTCTACAAACGTTTAGGCAGTCTTAATTGGCTTACCAGAATGTCTTATAAAAGGGAATGGAGGGAGTAGAACATATTTAGTCTGGTCAGATGAAAGGAATTGACAATGATGTGTATCAACAGTATCAGAAAGTCGCTTAGCAACACTATTGTCGACTTTTGGCAATTACGATGAGGTTCAAAGAATGCCTCCAATTATTAACCCCTCTAGATATGTATATAGCCGTATAGGCATGCCACTTCGTTTCGACATCTAGCTATGGTTGTTTCTACATCTAGCTATGGAAGTCCCTAAGCTTCATCATATGGGAAGGATAGGATATCCTAACAAAGAAGTTAGCCCTATGGAAATATTCATTATGCAACAAATGGTTGCCAACCGGAATGTAGTCTGCTATAAAGCTTCAACTTAGCACAAAACAATTCTTTACTGACTTATCATGGCATTGCAAATAACATTCATCCGCAGTGTGAATCAGAACATGAGACAACCTAGAGGTGATTTCCACACAATTTTAACCCATAGCACACATTGTTTTCAATCTCATGATCACACAACTGGGGAATAAAAACTGCCTTAGGAAAAAACAGAGCAACATGTTAAGCCCTTTGCACTACAATAAGGAAAGGCATGTTTATATCTCTTGGTTGAGAAATCCAAGTCAACTTTACAAGTAAGTTCGTATGTATCAAATTAGAAAGGTATACACCCTGTATATAATATATATGGTCCCAGAAAATATCCACTCTCCATTTAGTGCACTCTACTGCTATCTCCACACATATTCTCATATGTTCCAACTGTATATCTTCATATGATTGTAGCAACCTAAGATATTGTAACAATGGAAAGGATAAACATATTTTGGATATAAATCAAATTAATGCATAATGATCTGATGGAAGGAAAACAAAATTTACAAAAAAAACTAATGTGCCTCCTTAGAAACATGTGCCTCCTCAGTTTCTAATCCGATGCAAGGCAAACACAATTTACAACAAAAATCACCAAAATAAACTAATGTGCCTTCTCAGTTTCTAATCTGATGTAAGGCAAACAAAATTTACATTTTTAGGTCAAAACAGGTAGAATGTACCATATAAATAATGGTTCTTTAACTTTTTTCACATATAAGTGTTGCTTCCTCTACTGCAAAATTTCTATCATGCAGATTAAATCTTAATCAAACTTTGTAAAATGTACCAAGTTATACAAAATAACATTTATTATAGAAAATTATACTCCCTCCGTAGACACATCTTATATTTTGATACGGCTGGAGTATATGTTTCAAGATGATGTAATAATACTGAATAGGTATTATAGATGTTTTTCATAAAATTTAGAAACTTAGACTTTGAACAACATCTATATACCATTTATTTTCGAATGGTGGGAGTACCTAGTACCTCATGTGAAAACGTTATTTTATTCTTTTGCTTGCACTACGGGGTGGACTTACAAGAATGAAAATACGCAAAGCCACACAAAAAGTGCATGTTCTTGAGAAAGAATAACAATATGGAATATCCAATAAAAATAATACAATGAATAGTGATAGTCATATATATTATTCTTACATCCACATCGTCGTGATGCCCTTATTTGTTCTTAATTCTTCCAATTATAACATCAGGACTATATATGTCCAAACTGAATGCAAATTTCTCTGCTGAAACACTCGTGTGCCATATATACACTGCATGAAATTTTAGGTATTGGTAAAGGGAATCAATGCAATTCTTTACCAACTTAGAAATAGAAAACGAGATTCTTAATTCTCTATTCATACATACCTTACATCCTTTCAGATTTGAACTAAAATCCTATCTGTATCATCAAAATATCTTGAGAAACCAAAATCAGCAATTTTTTGTACCATATTATCATCAAACAATATGGTTGTAGGTTTAAGGTCCAAGTGGACAGTACGCCGGTTCATGTGGAGATAATGTAAGCCTTCGCAAATCCCTTTGATTATTTGATAGCATTTTTCTCCATACCGATACATAAGATACTCCCATTATCTGCTCCCATTATCTACTTCTGTAGATAGTTACACAACGAATATTGAGTTAAATCCTTATTGTAACTTTAGAATTTTTTTGGGTGCTTGATCATATAGTTATTGATTAAGAAAATAAATATAGAAATAGATGCTATGTGCCATATGAACTTACCACGGATATACTTATCGAGACTCCCTTTAGGTAGATACTCAAAGCATAGCAACCTTTACGGTACAATTGTCATTTTTCCTTGTGTGTAAGCACAATATCCGAGAAACCGTACTATGTTTTTGTGCTTCGCCTTCACTAGACAATCATTCTCTCCTGTTAGTATCTCTATGATTATAACACCCAAACTATATATGTCTGTCTTGAATGTAATTTGTCCATAAAAAATTCGGGTGCCATATATCCGCTGCATGGAAATGTATGCAGTTTCGTTAATAAATGACAAGGGAACAAGTGCAATTCTTATATAACATGGGGAATTAAAAGATAACGAGATTCTTATCTCTCTTATTCATAGAACCCATTATCTACTTCTGTAGATAGTTACAAAACGGATATTGAGTTAAATCCTTATTGTAACTGTAGGATGTTTTTGGTATAGTTATTTATTAAGAAAATAAATATAGAAATACATGCTATGCTCCACATGACCTTACCACATATATACTTATCGAGACTCCCTTTAGGTAGATACTCGAAGCAGAGCAATCTTTACGGTACAATTGTCATTTTTCCTTGTGTGTCAGCACAATATCCTAGAAACCGTACTATGTTTTTGTGCTTGGCCTTCACTAGACAATCATTGTCTCCTGTTAGTATCTCTATGATTATAACACCCAAACTATATGTGTTTGTCTTGAATGTAATTTGTCTATAAAAATTCGGGTGCCATATATCCGCTGCAAGGAAATTTATGTAGTTTCATTAATAAATGGCAAGGGAACTAGTGCAATTCTTATAAAACATGGGCACCTAAAAGATAACAAGATTCTTATTTCTCTGATTCATAGAAGCACCTTAGGAGGAGAAATCCGTAATTTTCGCTACCATATTATCATCCAACAATATGTTTGCAGGTTTTAGGTCTGACTTGACAGTACGCCGCTTCACATGTGGATGATATAAACCCTCACAAATTCCCTTGATTATTTCATAACACTTTCTCGATTCAAGTAAGCAAGATGCCCCTGTAACAAGGTGAGAAGAAATGAGATTTAGCATCCAAAATACTTCTCTAGATAATGTAGGACACATATGCTTGACAGTAAAAGATGCAAGCACATGATGCGGGTCTCATGGCCGTACCAATGGTATACTTACCAAGGCTACGGTTATGTTTATACTCGAGGCAGAGCAACTTTTCTCGTACATCTGCCAGGAAAAACTTTCTCTCGTAAGAATTACCCAGAAACCGCACTATATTCTTGTGCCCCGCCTTCCTCAAACAGCCAACCTCCTCGTTGAATTTATTCTCAAGAATAGCAAGTGTTTCATTCAACTCCTTTACAACGACGATCCTGTTCCGAAGCATTCTCTGCTGTCACAAAGATTTCTCGTCAGCATCAATCTGAGTTACCATATCAACAATGGTTGCAGTTTAAAATTAGTGTACCTTATAAAGTGTGGAAACCCGACCCCTGCCAATTTGCTGATCATCGGATGAATCATTCGTGATGTATTTCACAAGGGATACTGATGGACCGGCCGGTTCCACACTTGCATCAAACAGCATGCGCTCGAGGACACCTTGTTTAACTATAGTCTCGCGATCCATTTGCAGCTGCTACAATTCATGAGGCAACCGGGACTAGCTGAAAAGGAACAATAGTTAGTCTTACAGTCTGCAAATATACATAGGTAAACTGTACAGATCGAGCGCTGTGGTTTCGTTTTCACTGAAAATGGGGCTAGGGAGATGGTAGAACTGTAACTCTTATTCCCTGAACGAGAGAATACTACTGCACACATCTTCGATCTTGTCAGCAGATCGTGCTCGATTTTAAACTGCATGTTTCACTTGTTACCCGATTTAGGAACTTTCTATTTCCCGACTGACAGACTGACTCGACGGTCTTCATCCTCTCCCGAACCCTCAAAAACTAGCTCATCTCCTTGCTACGACCACGACCACTATGCTGCTAGCTCCTAAACCCTAGTACATGCTTGCAACACCACTCTCCCCGAGCGCTTGTACAAACTACTCCATATCTACCCTACGTGCTGCTAACAAATCTAGCTAGCGTTCATGCATGATAGGAAGATCGAACACTTACAATAGAAACAACAGCAACGAAAGAAGTTGGGGGTACCTGATGCTTGGTGCACGCGGCCGGATGGAGCTTCAGATCTGAATCTGAAGATCAGCAAAGAGTGGACTTTCCAGGAGGCCGGAGGTGCGATATATATGGACGCAGATGATACGTGTGCCGGGAAAGACAAAAATATTAGCACGCACTCCGCACGCGGTCGGCCACGTGAATACTGCATCAGCAATAATGGAGCACAAAAATATTACTCGTCGTCGCTTGCTTGCCCGATGCCGCGATGCTCGAGTCGCTCCGTTTGAATTCTGAAGCAAACACCCTTTTGTTTTCTTGTCTGTATTTCTAGTGGAGATTTTTGGCTCTCGAACTCCGCTGCTCTCAAATTTACAAGAAAATGAAAATCATATCTATAAGTTTCAACAGATCTGAACAAAAATACAAGTGTAGTCAATAGTATATCCCATGCATAAAAAAACATTATTTTTCAGAAAATATACTACCTCCGGTCCAGAATAACTGTCGCGGATACAACACAACGATAGCACAAAGTTGCATGCATCTTACGACAGTTTTTCTGGATCAGACAATTAGTACATTGACATTTTATTGGGATAGACACTACCATTTGCCTTGAAAAACATATTAGCAAAAAAATATTTTACATGTGGCTCAAACTAGTGATGTTAATATATAGTGATATTTTTAGTGAACATTTTATTTAATGTATTTATGTACATAGGAGTATCAAAGTGAGTGAACAAATATGCCATATGTAACTTTTTTCCTGACTTCAAAATTGATATTGAATATATTTTCAATGGAAGTGAAATGTCATATAAGTTTTTTTTGAAAATAGAACTCTATAATATTTGAAAATAAGAAAATATAAGTGTTAGTGGCGCCAAGGGCTAGAGGGGTGGGGTGGGGGGAAGCATGGGCGGGGACCCGCGGTGGCCGAGGAAGAGGTTAGGGTAATGCCTGAGGCCAGGAGTGTCCGTGATTACGAGTATGGCAAGACGACTAAGATGAAGGCAAAAAATAAGTCCTCCGCTGCCGGGTGCTGCTAATTTACATAGCTTTACCATATTTGTTTTTTCATCATAACACACTTTTACATTATTTATTGTTAATGGCTCGGTTAAAATGTTCTTTGATCTAGAAGAAAATATCTACTCAATTAATGCAATTAAGTTTTTTCCTTACCTCAACAGCTACCTGTAACAGCCCAAGTTTGGAAACCTGAAAAACCTGTGTAATTTTTCCACTTTTGTGTAATTGCATCATGGCATCCATATCATTTTGCTACTTTTATGAACATTTCAACCAAGACACTTTGAATCTTGCATATTTGTCAAGGAAGTTCCAAGAGTTCAACATGAGATGTTAGCACTTGTTAAAAACAAAATCCTTTGAATCTGGCATATTTGTCAAGGAAGTTCCAATAGTTCAAAATATTATAATTGCCATGGCTAAAAATTAATAATGTAGCAACATCTGGAAATTTGAGCAAAATGCCCTACTTAACCCCTCTGAACAAAAAATGGTTCAAAACATTTTATTTTGAGATGCCAATTTTTGTGGTGCTTCTACACTGTATGGGGAGGCGACATGAATTTTCTCAAATTTTTCTAAAGTGTTTAAATGCCCCAAATAAATCAAAGAAGTCCTCTGGTTTTGAAAAGAATTAGAAAAGGACCTCTCTGTAATGGAAAAGGACCTGTTTGTGAGGAAAAAGAAAAGTGGCAGGGGGGTTTTCAAAAATCTTCTTCTTCTTCCACTGTAGCGACCGGGGAGCTCGTCCCCGTCGCACCCCGTCGCCGTGTCGCCCTCTCCTGCGCCGCGCCCGGACCCCCCCCCCCCCCCTCCTCCTCTGCTGCCCTGGGAGAGGATAAGAACGCCACCGCGCTGCTCTGCTCTCTCTCCCCCGATCTTCTCTCCCGTTTTTTCCCCAGCCCTAGCCGAACCCTAGCCATGGCCGCCGAGCTCGCCGCCAGCGATTGAGAGCACCCCGAACAGATCGAAGACCATCGACGGGACCGCCGTGACGTCTGCTGCCTCCCCGCCGAAGGAATCTCGCCGTGGTCGCCCGCATTGCCGTGCACGTGCCCGTTCCTCTCCGACACCGCCGCAGCTCCGCCGCTCGATTCCGACGCCGTCGAGCCACCTCCGTCCTCGCCGTCCTCTTCTACGTGCTCAGGGTGAGCTTGCGGTCCCGGTGGACATCCCCGCTCGTCCCCACTCCCCCTAGATCGTCCGGTCGTTGTAGCTCGCCGTCGGGCGCCGCCGCGGGTCGCCGTGGAGCTCGCTCCGGCGACCAAAAGCCAGCGTCGCCGCCTCCGTTAGGTAGGGAATCGCCCGTAGGCTCGTTTGCGCGCTCCCGTTCGTCCCCGCGTGCCCCCAGCCGCCGGAGACGTGCTCGCCGGCGCCGCGCCACCGCGCCGGTCTGCGCATCCCGCTCCGGTCAAACGCGCAGCGGACGTGGCGCTGACGTGGACGCCAGCGTGGCCCTGGCCCCGCTCGTCAGTGGCGCGGGTTAGCCGTGCCCTCGGTGGAAAACGCCCGGACCATTTTCCTGCGAATTAATAAAAAGACAGAAAATGAATAAAACTTCAAAAATTCATATCTTCCAAAATATTTATCCAAACTTAGCAAATAATATACCAAAATGCTCAGAAAAATAAATGCTATCTAATAGGATGATTCACACTTCCATTGCTGTTAATGTATTTTGCTGTTTTGCTAAGTTAAGAAAGGTGTATAAATAAAATGGGTAGTTCAAATGCATTAGAAATTTCTCCAATTGCTAAAATTGTGCCCCTTAAGTAAAAATGCTCATAAGCACAGGTGCTACACATTTAAAATCATTTCAAGCATGTTACCTAAATTAAAAGCGTCAGAGGAACATAACCATAAGTATGAAGACATATTCCCTCTCTCGTTGGACAATTATTCGTAGCACCCCAACTAAAAGTGATACACTTGTTATAGTAATTCAGTGCATTAAAATGTCATGCCATCATGTGCTTGCGCATTGCATATGACTTGCTTATATTGATTGTGTTCTTTTCGGTGTTTTGATACATCGATAGATCAAGAAATCGGGGTCCCGCCACATTACCCCGACGAACAGTATTACCCGCCTGCTGAGCAAGGCAAGCGTGATCCCCACCCTCTAGCATATCTTATCCTATTTTCCGCAAATTATTTTCTCCACTATAATATTGCATGCGGTTCCAAATGTCAATTTTGTAGGATTAGGGTATCCTATAGTTGCATTAAGTTCCCGATGCCATTATCTGTTTCCCTCCTATTATCCATAGGTTTGTATTGAGAGCCTGAAATAATGCACTATGCTATGTTGTTGCTTAGCCATGCTTAGTTAAAGGTGTATGTGGTTAGATGGATAATCATGTTGGGATCGGATGTGGAAATTCCACGGATGTTGGTGGAGAAATGGTGGTAACATATAATAAAATGCTAAGAGGTGGGGATGAGAGGCCACATGGTATGTGGTGGGTTGTCTCGTTCTCGCCGCCTCAGTGCGAGTTCTCGCCTTCGAGCCAAGTTGAGCGTGCTACCATGCGTGGGCATATGGAACCTCGTCGACCGACTAACTTGTGGCGGACTAGCCGAGGGTCCTCTAGTTTGGCTTTCCATTTGCGCGTGTGTTGAGATGGTGGTCAAGACTGAGATGAGGATGGTGGTGCTTAGGAGAATGAGTGGCCGCGGGGCAGGGTGTTGGAGGCACTGAACCTGTCCTACCGCCACTGATGATCCTGGGTTAGTTCTAAGCAAGGTAAAGGTCGTAGCCGCTCCCACCCAGCCGGCTTTCCCCGGAAGAGAGCTAAATGATCAGGCAATGGGTCGGACGGTACGCATGGATAAGAAGCTGGGAGGTCCCTCGGGAACCTGGCGACTTTCACATTGTACACCCCCTGCAGGGATAAATCTTTTCGAAAAGCCGTGTCCACGGTTAAGGACGACTTGGTGACGAATTCAGGGATAATAGAATAACTTTAACGGAATGATTAAAAACTGGGTACTAAAGGTACCACTCACGATTGTAAGGTTGACTTCCTCGAGGGTGATTCGGGGAGGTGCCTTTGAAGAACGGGAACAGTGGTTGAGGTTGAGAAAGTGATTCAAAAAGGAAAAGAGTTACTTCTTACCCCTCTTCGAAAATATTCTGATAGTCGATGCCTTGGAGTCAAATTTTATGAACAAAATCAGCTTTACGCAAAACAGCCATAAAACCTTGAGAGCCAATCATGGAGCATTAATAGCTCAAAATCTTGCTAAGTTCGTCGAACTCACCCTTGTTTATTTTTGTTTCAGAGGAGGACTTTACCTACCCCGAAGGTGGGTTCTTTATTGACATCGACGAGTAGTCTGGGGTTCCCGGGTGGCAGCCTGGGGCAACTAGGAACCAGCTGGCACGGAACTGTTTATCTGTAGGCCTCTTAGGCCATATTTGGATCTTGTTGTTTAGAACAACTTAATTTGCTTCCGCTTGATGTAATGATGGGTCTGTGACCTCTGATTGTAATATTTGCTATCTTTCTCTACTAAGAGTTGAACTATATTATCTTGAGTCGTAGGGTCTGTCATGTGCCAGGTGTTCCGGTGTCTTAGTCTCTTTATTATACTTTGAGGGCTATGCTTTGGATATGGCATGATCGAAGGGTTGTGTGGCCGATGATCCATGCCGAGCACGCCTGCCGATGTTTACTTGGCCTGGGAGTGGTAACCCTAGTAACCTTCGATTATGTAGCATGACCACCGACACATAGCATCACTGTATAATTTATGGATTGGGGCATTACAACTTGGTATCAGAGCAGTACCGCCTGTAGGAAACCCTTCTACTGGTCGACGTTGAGTCTAGTGTTGGTAGAAATATTTTTAACCGAAAAATGAGTTGTGAAAACCATCTTAGGATTCTTTTTACTCCTTATCTGGTTACCCTCTACTCTCGGAGCAATCTTACCTCTATTTGTTTTGAGCCTTATCACGTGTCGCTTCCGCCGCGCATGACTTGTCATACACTTACTCACTTTGGGTTTCAGGGCGTGGGGCGACCTACTTTTGGGGCTCCCGTCCCTATGTCTGCTTTCAGGATCATTCTCCTTGATGTGCCTAGTCTCTACCCAAATTCTACTATCATTCCTGACTCTAGAGTCTCCGTACCTGACATTTGAATTATTCTTGCTACAGTACTGTTTGATTCTGGAGCATCACATTCATTCATTTCGGTAGCATTTGCACAACAAAACAATATACCGTTTGAAGAGTTGGAAACACCGTTACTGGTCACCAGCCCGGGCACTCGTTGGCAAACCAAAAGGGTGACCCCCGAAGTCCAAATTAAGATAGGCTCATTCCCCTTCCTGTTTCCGCTGATAGCCTTCAATTCAACCGGCTTTGATGCCATACTGGGCATGAACTGACTAGGGAAATACAAGGCTAACCTCGACTGTGCTGCCAGAACCATCACCGTGACCACATCTTCCGGCGACATTGTGGAGTATTGGTCTGCACAGTCCAGACCTCCATCTCCATCCATGCCCAACTCACCCGAGCTCCTCCTTT
Source organism: Poa annua (assembly GCA_026929855.1). Lineage (NCBI taxonomy): Eukaryota > Viridiplantae > Streptophyta > Magnoliopsida > Poales > Poaceae > Poa > Poa annua. The sequence goes on along the minus strand of CM049429.1, from coordinate 10,088,213 downwards.
GCTTCATGGAAGGCTTATCCCCTCCCGAAATCCAAGACATCCACGTTGTGTGTGACTTCCCGGATGTGTTCCCGGAGGAATTGCCTGGCATGCCACCTGATCGAAGTGTGGAGTTTGTCATAAAGTTGCTTCCCGGTACCGCGCCGATTGCCAAGAAGCCCTACCGTATGCCGGTGGAGGAGCTGGCGTTGTTAAAGGAGCAAATTGATGAACTGTTAGCGAAAGAGTTCATTCGGCCTAGCAGTTCACCTTGGGGTTGTCCCGTACTCTTCGTCAAGAAAAGGGATTCTACCGTGCCTCGACTAGTCTCTGACTACATGTCGTTAAATGCGGTGACAATAAAAAACAAGTACCCTATTCCTCGCATCAATGATCTATTGGATCAACTAGCTGGTGCAACGGTATTTTCCAAGATGGACCTGAGGTCAGGGTACCATCAGATCAAGATCCGGAAGCAGGATATTCCAAAGACGGCCTTTGTTACTCGCTATGGCTCATATGAGTATACCGTTATGTCCTTTGGTCTCACCAATGCTCCTGCGACGTTCATGAGGCTCATGAACTTCGTCTTCATGGATTATCTCGACAAGTTTGTTGTCATTTACATCGATGACATTCTCGTCTACTCCAAAACCGATGAAGAGCATGCCGAACATCTTCGTTTGGTCCTGACACGCCTTCGAGAACACCGCCTTTATGCCAAGTTCTCCAAGTGTGAGTTTTGGTTGGATAATCTCGTCTTCCTCGGCCATGTGATTTCCGCAAGTGGAGTGGCTGTCGTTCCCGACAAGATTCAATCTATTATGGATTGGGTAACCCCCATGTCTGTCAAGGACATCCGAAGCTTTCTGGGATTGGCAGGTTACTACCGCCGATTCATCGAAGGGTTCTCCAAAATAGCCAAGCCTCTGACCAACCTTCTCAAGAAGGATACAAGGTTCGTATGGACGGACAAGGCTGAAGAGAGCTTCAAAACCCTGAAGGCCAAACTCACTTCTGCTCCTGTGCTTGCCCTGCCGGACGCAAGCAAGGATTTCGTGGTCTTCTGTGACGCCTCTCTGCAAGGCTTGGGCTGTGTGTTAATGCAAGATGGCCATGCAGTGGCATATGCCTCTCGCCAATTGAAGCCACATGAGCAAAACTACCCAACTCATGATTTGGAGCTTGCCGCAGTGGTTTATGCTCTGAAGCAATGGAGACCATACCTGTTTGGTAACCGTTGCGAGATTTACTCGGATCACAAGAGTTTGAAATACCTTTTCACCCAGCCGGATCTAAATCTCAGGCAAAGACGTTGGTTGGAGTTAATCAAAGACTATGATGTGAGTTTGAACTACCAACCCGGCAAGGCGAACGTCGTGGCTGACGCGCTAAGTCGAAAATCTTATAGCAACAACCTGATGATTGAGAAGGCTCAACCTGCTCTCCATGAAGAGTTCGCCCGTTTGAACCTAGAAATTGTCCCTTTTGGCTACCTCGCAAATCTGGAAATCAAATCTACTCTGGTAGACCAGATAAAGGAGGCGCAGAAACTGGATAATGGCATTCTTAATATCAAGAAGAACATTGCTAGTGGAAAGGCCAAATGCTTCTCGGAGAATGAAGCGGGAATCGTGTACTTTGGTGACCGTCTGGTGGTGCCAAAGGAGCAGAATCTGAAGGAGTTGATCCTCAAAGAAGCGCATGATTCCCCTCTCTCTATTCATCCCGGTAGTACCAAAATGTACCAAGACCTCCGACCACTATTCTGGTGGACTCGGATGAAAAGAGAAATCGCCAAGTATGTTGCTGAATGCGACACTTGTCGACGTGTAAAGGCTGAACATCAAAGGCCTGCTGGCACTCTTCGCCCTATTGCGATTCCAGAATGGAAATGGGACGAGATTGGTATGGACTTTATTACGGGTCTGCCGAAGTCCCCCAAGGGCAACGATGCCATCTGGGTAATCATTGACCGACTATCCAAAGTGGCTCACTTCCTCCCGGTGCGAGTCGACATCACAGCTGCCAAGCTGGCCGACCTTTATGCTTCCCGGATCATCGTACTTCACGGTGTTCCCAAGAGGATAATCTCTGATCGTGGCAGCTTGTTTACCTCGAAATTCTGGACGAGTTTCCAACAAGCCATGGGAACCCGCCTCAACTTCAGCACAGCTTTCCATCCCCAAACTGATGGACAGACCGAAAGGGTGAATCAAGTTCTAGAGGACATGCTTCGAGCTTGTGTAATATCTTTTGGAAAGGGGTGGGAAAAATACCTTCCCTTCGCTGAGTTCTCCTACAACAATAGCTATCAAGCGAGTCTGGGTATGGCCCCATTCGAGGTTCTGTATGGAAGAAAATGCCGAACTCCGCTAAATTGGTCCGAGACCGGAGAGAGGCAACTCTTGGGTCCAGATGTGATCAATGAAGCTGAGGAGAAGGTGAAAATCATACGAGAGAATCTGAAGATTGCCCAGTCTAGGCAGAAGAGCTACTATGATAAGCACCATCAGGAGGTCCATTATGAAATTGGTGACAAGGCCTATCTACGCGTCTCTCCTCTTCGTGGTGTTCGTCGCTTTGGAATCAAGGGAAAATTGGCCCCTCGTTATGTTGGCCCTTTCACCATTCTGGCCAAACGAGGAGATCTATCCTACCAGCTAGAACTCCCAACCAACTTCCCGGATGTGCATGATGTGTTCCATGTATCCCAACTCCGCCGTTGCTTCAAGGATCCTATCCGTGGAGTCAATCATGAGGAGCTGGATATCCAGGCGGATCTCACCTATCGCGAGCATCCCATACGTATCCTGGATGAAGCGGAAAGGAAGACTCGAAATAAGACTACCAAGTTCTTCAAAGTTCAGTGGTCTCACCATTCCGAAGAAGAAGCTACCTGGGAAAGAGAGTCTAGTCTTCGTGAGGAATATCCCGACTTTCTTCCGCAACCTTAGAATCTCGGGACGAGATTCCTGTAAGGGGGGTAGATTTGTAACAGCCCAAGTTTGGAAACCTGAAAAACCTGTGTAATTTTTCCACTTTTGTGTAATTGCATCATGGCATCCATATCATTTTGCTACTTTTATGAACATTTCAACCAAGACACTTTGAATCTTGCATATTTGTCAAGGAAGTTCCAAGAGTTCAACATGAGATGTTAGCACTTGTTAAAAACAAAATCCTTTGAATCTGGCATATTTGTCAAGGAAGTTCCAATAGTTCAAAATATTATAATTGCCATGGCTAAAAATTAATAATGTAGCAACATCTGGAAATTTGAGCAAAATGCCCTACTTAACCCCTCTGAACAAAAAATGGTTCAAAACATTTTATTTTGAGATGCCAATTTTTGTGGTGCTTCTACACTGTATGGGGAGGCGACATGAATTTTCTCAAATTTTTCTAAAGTGTTTAAATGCCCCAAATAAATCAAAGAAGTGCTCTGGTTTTGAAAAGAATTAGAAAAGGACCTCTCTGTAATGGAAAAGGACCTGTTTGTGAGGAAAAGGAAAAGTGGCAGGGGGGTTTTCAAAAATCTTCTTCTTCTTCCTCTGTAGCGACCGGGGAGCTCGTCCCCGTCGCACCCCGTCGCCGTGTCGCCCTCTCCTGCGCCGCGCCCGGACCCCCCCCTCCTCCTCTGCTGCCCTCGGAGAGGATAAGAACGCCACCGCGTTGCTCTGCTCTCTCTCCCCCGATCTTCTCTCCCGTTTTTTCCCCAGCCCTAGCCGAACCCTAACCATGGCCGCCGAGCTCGCCGCCGGCGATTGAGAGCACCCCGAACAGATCGAAGACCATCGACGGGACCGCCGTGACGTCTGCTGCCTCCCCGCCGAAGGAATCTCGCCGTGGTCGCCCGCATTGCCGTGCACGTGCCCGTTCCTCTCCGACACCGCCGCAGCTCCGCTGCTCGATTCCGACGCCGTCGAGCCACCTCCGTCCTCGCCGTCCTCTTCTACGTGCTCAGGGTGAGCTTGCGGTCCCGGTGGACATCCCCGCTCGTCCCCTCTCCCCCTAGATCGTCTGGTCGTTGTAGCTCGCCGTCGGGCGCCGCCGCGGGTCGCCGTGGAGCTCGCTCCGGCGACCAAAAGCCAGCGTCGCTGCCTCCGTTAGGTAGGGAATCGCTCGTAGGCTCGTTTGCGCGCTCCCGTTCGTCCCCGCGTGCCCCCAGCCGCCGGAGACGTGCTCGCCGGCGCCGCGCCACCGCGCCGGTCTGCGCATCCCGCTCCGGTCAAACGCGCAGCGGACGTGGCGCTGACGTGGACGCCAGCGTGGCCCTGGCCCCGCTCGTCAGTGGCTCGGGTTAGCCGTGCCCTCGGTGAAAAACGCCCGGACCATTTTCCTGCGAATTAATAAAAAGACAGAAAATGAATAAAACTTCAAAAATTCATATCTTCCAAAATATTTATCCAAACTTAGCAAATAATATACCAAAATGCTCAGAAAAATAAATGCTATCTAATAGGATGATTCACACTTCCATTGCTGTTAATGTATTTTGCTGTTTTGCTAAGTTAAGAAAGGTGTATAAATAAAATGGGTAGTTCAAATGCATTAGAAATTTCTCCAATTGCTAAAATTGTGCCCCTTAAGTAAAAATGCTCATAAGCACATGTGCTACACATTCAAAATCATTTCAAGCATGTTACCTAAATTAAAAGCATCAGAGAACATAACCATAAATATGAAGACATATTCCCTCTCTCGTTGGACAATTATTCGTAGCACCCCAACTAAAAGTGATACACTTGTTATAGTAATTCAGTGCATTAAAATGTCATGCCATCATGTGCTTGCGCATTGCATATGACTTGCTTATATTGATTGTGTTCTTTTCGGTGTTTTGATACATCGATAGATCAAGGAATCGGGGTCCCGCCACATTACCCCGACGAACAGTATTACCCGCCTGCTGAGCAAGGCAAGCGTGATCCCCACCCTCTAGCATATCTTATCCTATTTTCCGCAAATTATTTTCTCCACTATAATATTGCATGCGGTTCCAAATGTCAATTTTGTAGGATTAGAGTATCCTATAGTTGCATTAAGTTCCCGATGCCATTACATGTTTCCCTCCTATTATCCATAGGTTTGTATTGAGAGCCTGAAATAATGCACTATGCTATGTTGTTGCTTAGCCATGCTTAGTTAAAGGTGTATGTGGTTAGATGGATAATCATGTTGGGATCGGATGTGGAAATTCCGCGGATGTTGGTGGAGAAATGGTGGTAACATATAATAAAATGCTAAGAGGTGGGGATGAGAGGCCACATGGTATGTGGTGGGTTGTCTCGTTCTCGCCGCCTCAGTGCGAGTTCTCGCCTTCGAGCCAAGTTGAGCGTGCTACCATGCGTGGGCATATGGAACCTTGTCGACCGACTAACTTGTGGCGGACTAGCCGAGGGTCCTCTAGTTTGGCTTTCCATTTGCGCGTGTGTTGAGATGGTGGTCAAGACTGAGATGAGGATGGTGGTGCTTAGGAGAATGAGTGGCCGCGGGGCAGGGTGTTGGAGGCACTGAACCTGTCCTACCGCCACTGATGATCCTGGGTTAGTTCTAAGCAAGGTAAAGGTCGTAGCCGCTCCCACCCAGCCGGCTTTCCCCGGAAGAGAGCTAAATGATCAGGCAATGGGTCGGACGGTACGCATGGATAAGAAGCTGGGAGGTCCCTCGGGAACCTGGCGACTTTCACATTGTACACCCCCTGCAGGGATAAATCTTTTCGAAAAGCCGTGTCCACGGTTAAGGACGACTTGGTGACGAATTCAGGGATAATAGAATAACTTTAACGGAATGATTAAAAACTGGGTACTAAAGGTACCACTCACGATTGTAAGGTTGACTTCCTCGAGGGTGATTCGGGGAGGTGCCTTTGAAGAACGGGAACAGTGGTTGAGGTTGAGAAAGTGATTCAAAAAGGAAAAGAGTTACTTCTTATCCCTCTTCGAAAATATTCTGATAGTCGATGCCTTGGAGTCAAATTTTATGAACAAAATCAGCTTTACGCAAAACAGCCATAAAACCTTGAGAGCCAATCATGGAGCATTAATAGCTCAAAATCTTGCTGAGTTCGTCGAACTCACCCTTGTTTATTTTTGTTTCAGAGGAGGACTTTACCTACCCCGAAGGTGGGTTCTTTATTGACATCGACGAGTAGTCTGGGGTTCCCGGGTGGCAGCCTGGGGCAACTAGGAACCAGCTGGCACGGAACTGTTTATCTGTAGGCCTCTTAGGCCATATTTGGATCTTGTTGTTTAGAACAACTTAATTTGCTTCCGCTTGATGTAATGATGGGTCTGTGACCTCTGATTGTAATATTTGCTATCTTTCTCTACTAAGAGTTGAACTATATTATCTTGAGTCGTAGGGTCTGTCATGTGCCAGGTGTTCCGGTGTCTTAGTCTCTTTATTATACTTTGAGGGCCATGCTTTGGATATGGCATGATCGAAGGGTTGTGTGGCCGATGATCCATGCCGAGCACGCCTGCCGATGTTTACTCGGCCTTGGAATGGTAACCCCAGTAACCTTCGATTATGTAGCATGACCACCGACACATAGCATCACTGTATAATTTATGGATTGGGGCATTACACTACCACACTCTCTACAGATTGTCATTCATGCACAATTTGTACGAGGTCTATTGCCATAAAAACATGTGTAACACTTGAGTGAGATTTGGGAATGAAAGTCCAACAAAACAAATATTGAGATAATATATTCTGCATATTATTAGGAAATAACATCCAAAGGAATCCTGTGGCAAGATGGTTAGGAGGATGGTTGTATCCCCAACCCATCAGAGTTCAAACCCCAGATTTGACGCTGGTGTTTCTCGTTTAGGCGGAATATTCTTTCAGTGGGAGGCGACGTTCCCGTCGACAGCGAGGCGCCTGTGGTGACTTCGTCAATCTTAAATCCCACCGGCTCAGTCTCTCGGAGATGCTCATAGGGGTAGGGTGTGCGTGCGTTTCATAGGGGTGAGTGTGTGCGCGTGTATATGAGCGCTTGCGTTGTATAGTGTTTCTCAAAAAAACAGGAATCCTAGTGGAAAAATCGATTACGTGAAAGAACTGTGGAAAAATCATAAATTAAAGTATGGGCCGGATAACCAATTGGGCCTAAGCCCAAGCAGCCTTCTGCTGGCATCACACCGAAGTGAGCTGCACTGCCGAGCACGCCGTCCTCTCACCGTCACCGGCGCCGGCGTCCTCCTCCTCCATATTTCCACCTTCCTCCAAGAGAGTCCATTCTCCTCTATCCCCATCATTTCTCTGGATTATTTCGCCACCGCGTCGCGAAGTGGAAGATCAGCTCGAGGATGCCGTCCGGGCAGGGCACGGGCGAGGAGGCAGAGCCAAGTATCGACGGCGACCGGAGATGAGCACGCGCGAATCGGAGGCCTTCCTGTCTTCCCGCGTAAGCGAAGACCAAGGGAAGAAGCGGGAGGAGGCCCCGGCGGTTCAGGTAAGACGAACTGTACCCTTAGTTTGCACAAATCACAATGTATTGATCGCTTTTCCCCCAATCGGCCGCCGGCCGGCTGATGCGCCAAATCCGCAGCGCGCGGAGGAGCATCCAGGTCGCGCGTTCCGGCCGTTGATCCAGGCCCGTGGCGCGCGGCTCGGCTCCCCTGTGCCTCTGCGCCGACGTCGTTCTGCAGTCCCCATCGCGCGCGGCTCAGCTTGCTGACTTCCGCGCTGGCGGCGAGTGGCCGAGCCTGGTTCTGCTCGTTCTTCTGGCCGTGCACCGACGGAGCCTTGATGCGATCATTACATTGTGCAAAATGGAATTCTTAGTATGTTGCATGTGTAGTTCGTTCTATAATCCGAAGCCGGTTTAACAAGTTCTTGGCCCATCCACTCGGCTGTTCTCGTTTCCTAGCAGCGCGGTCTCCCTTCACCAGGGCTTCGTCCCCCTAGAGGCTAGAGGATTGCTAGGACGACATCCTTGGTACTTCTCTCATCTGTTGTAAGAACATGGCCCTACAGGGCTCTTTCAAGTGGAATGCAACAAGCGGTGTCCAGCTCCAGCTGCTTCTCCGGTCTTACCAGCTACGACTGCTTTGCCATAAAGCTCCAGTCCAAACAAACAGAGCCATATCTTCATGTATGTCTAAGTTAAACCAATCCGTATGTATATTGTGTTATCATAGGCATTAGCCAATGCCTAGTGGCAGTTACATAGGTCACAAGAAAATAAGTGAAATCAGAGGCAGATCTATTTACACCATTTGCATCTCATTCCCCTTTGTTTTGTCCTGACTTCCTCCGTGATCTTGACAATAGCAAAGAAGATCATCCTATACACCACAATCATTCCACACAGGATGGCAATGTTGACCCATTTGGAGTACCCCATCTCCACCTGCAGCTTCTCCTGCAACACTTGAAGGCCACTGATTGTGACATTTTTCTCAACCAGCTGGTCGCTCGGGAAGGTCTGCCCGATGAACTCGTTCTTATAGAACCCCTGCACCGCGTACTTGTGGAATGAGATGTAGTAGCAAGGGTACTTCCACACGGGTTTCGGGAGCTCGTTGGGGAGGCGGAAGAAGCCACCATTCAGCATCATCACCCCTTGCACCCCAGCCCCGACGATGATCCCCATCAGAAAGTCCGGGACGATGACAGCGATAATCATCATCATGCTCTCAACCAGCAATGTGCACATGCACAGGTTGACTACGAAGTAGGCGAAGTGGTCTGCCCCTTTGGTTAGTCCCGTCAGGTAGTACAACATCGCGCCAGGGATTACGGTAATGACTGCCAGGTATGGAGTGGCTGACAGTGTGTTTGAGATCACAAATTCTGCCACGCCGTAATGGCCGCTCAACCTCTCCCTTCTGAATACCTGCGAAGTAGAAATAAATTAGGCAACCACCTCTTGAGTCAGTCAGTGAAGCTGAGGAAAATATATATGTATCTGAGTGGAATTTCTATTTCCATGTCGTCTAAGAAAGTGTTATGGTTTTATATCTAAGTCGAACAAGCTGTGCTTTTTCAGATCTAAAATTGCAAATCATATTAAAACATCGTTTTCGGACAGGATTATAATACAGCACTCTCGATTTCTAACATCTATGAATGATCATGTAGTTTTACTAGTATCTCTAATAATTAAGCTCTCTCTCTCTCTCTCTCTCTCTCTCTAATATTGCTAACTACTTTAGTCAGTAAAACAAATGTTGCAGAATTGGTGGATAACCATAAGTAATGTTTGCTTTTAATTAATGCCACTAAATTATTTCAGTATATCTCGCAAAAAAATATTATGGGCAGAAGTACTCATGAAAATGTTAAGTGTGGTGGCAGAGAAAGCAACCTTTATGTCCTCTACGAACGAAGGGAATCCTCCAATTGCCATAAAAGTTAGAAGTGCGGTCGTATACATTATCACTTCACATCTGGACTGGTAATTAGGGGAAGGAATCAATTTTGTTGATATATAACATGTTATATTTCCTAATAAATCATGTTACTGAACTTACCTGGATAGAACTGTAACTGTGGCCGACTTGGTAGAATATAGTGCCAAGACAAATGCCAATGCCTAGGTAAACACCCAATCGCATCCAATAATATCCTATGTCTCTGTGCATATTTACAAATGACCTTTTGGTGAGTACAAAAAGCTTTGTTGAGAAGCCGGCTTGTTCTCTCTTCCTAAATGGAGCTCCACCCTAGAATATAGCACATATTACAATAACAGTTAGCTCTTAAATTTGGTTCAACACCATATATACTCTATGGCGAGAAGTTTGGTGCAGGTCCATTGAAATGAAAAAATGACATGAAGCTGTACAGATACTGAATTAATATGGTATTTCCTCTAGGTTTTAAAAGTGATGATTTAGACATACCTTTAGTCGAATTTTGAAAAAAGTAATACAGCCAAATTTTATTTTTGAATATTCAGATTGCAGACATGAAAATCTCATGTACATTTTTATTCTCGTAATATATTTTCAGAATATTATAATTGTATCAGTAATTGAGATTATAGTGATCAAAGTCTAAAACATCATTTTTTCGTGAACTAGAGGGAGTCTTTCACTGAGTAAAAATTCCAATGATTATTTTACAGTTAGTACGAACAGATTGAACATTTATGATGTTTTTGTAATCACACACTTTACCAAAAAAATGAAGTCTTTATTCTTCAGTAAAATGAGTTTGTAAATAACTTACTATGCCTTTCATCTCATCTATTCGGTTTATTGTTTTTTCTGAGTAAGCGGGGGACTGGTAAGCATCTGTCAGAATGTCTATTGCTTCGACTGCTGTTTTTCTCCTAGCTTTCGAACTTTCAACGATTTCCTGCATACATATGGGACCACATAGAAAATGAAAACTTTTTTTAAAAATTCGGAACATCATATGAGGAAATGATAAAAAATAGGTACCTCGTCAAAATCTTTGTTGATTGTTCTTAGGAAGTGATCTGATGGATTCCTCAGTTGTGGACATGGGAAGCCACTTTGAGTAAAGAACTACAGGAAATGCATACGAAAACAAATCTTAGACTACAAATTTATAAGAAGATCACATATCCTAACGCCAGATCAAATTAATTACGCATCACGAATGCTTGCTAGTTTTAGTTCATGGGAGAAATGCTTGAATGTATTAATGATTTGGTCAATGGGGTGGGGGGTATTAATTCGTGTTACAGGAAAAAATATTGTTTGTCATTATATGCCATAATGATAATTTTGGAGGTTTTATCCGCTCCAACCCTGCTTTTTTGCTGACTGTGGCACAATTTTTGTGGCTTCTTAAGTCACAACAAACTTATGACAAAAGGCAATTTCCTGAAAACCAGTGTGTTATAGTTTTGAGGAATAATAATCAGTGATCCATCTGTGCCTTCTACATCTATACGTGTTGTTGCTAGGATGTTATTCTGTAGGATTTGTTCTGCATTTGGGACAGAAGTCGGGGCCAACTTAATTTGCTAAGCTATGGCTTAGCCATGATAGATATTTTCTTCTTAATTAATACTACTGATATTTTCTCTGCCGTGGAGTTCATTTGGCACCAAAGTTGCTTCAATGTTGCTCCAAGGAGAGAGAGAGAGAGAAATGCACACGTGCAATATAATCACCTGGATGGCATCGGAGGCTGCTCCAAAGAAGACGGTCCTGCCGCTGGCAAGTAGGCAGAGGCTGTGGAAGAGGTCAAAGACGTCGCCACTGGGCTGGTGCACGGCGGCAATGACAGTCATGCCCTCCCTGGCCGCGACCCTGGCGATGTGGCTCATGACATGGTAGGAGGCTGCGCTGTCGAGCCCGCTGGTGGGCTCGTCCAGGAAGAGCAGCCGCGGCCGCGTGAGCATCTCGATGCAGATGGTCAGCCGCTTCCTCTGCCCGCCGCTGATGCCCTTGGTCATGCGGCCGCCGACGCGCGTGTCCATGGCGTCACCAAGGCCCATCTCCCGGATCACCCTGTCGGCGTGCGCACGCTTCTCCCCCGCTGGCATCGTCCCCGGAAGCTGCAGCTGGGCCGAGTAGTAGACGACCTCGCGCACAGACATGGTCGACATCAGCACGTTGTCTTGGGTCACGTAAGCCTTCAGTTCAGTTCACAACCAAAGCAGGATCATACAACAAATAGTAAGTGCTTCTCTTGGATGTTTAAATAATTGCGGGCGGCTGTGTGCATCTTTTGGATGCAGAGGCCAGGGATCCGCACCCCCTTATCTAAAAACAAATAGTAAGTGCTACAGATCCAAGACATTTTAAGGTTGGAACTGATTATCTTACCGAGGTTCCAAAGGCGAGCTTCTCTCGGCGGCCATTGATCAGAATCAACCCGGTTTGGTTAACTCCAGGTCCTAACCTTCCTGCAATGGAGAGGAAATAAACTTCGATGGTTAAAACCAGGGAGGGAGTAAGTTAGTTAATCCCCATTCCCCAGTAACATGCAGCAATGTTGCAACGTCTATTTTACGTGTGAATCTATAGCATAAATTCCTTAGTAGAAGTATTTTATTTCCTTTCGTCTCATCTTGATTGCCCCTGTTCCAGCCTTCCAGGGGAGTCTACTGGAATTCGTTGGCTGATTGCGCTGGGTAGAACAGTCCTGTAATTTTACAGGGGCAGTATTCATCGCCTGAAGAATGGTGGAGTGTCTACACTCTACACTGCAGAAAATATTTCGCCTATTTACTGTTGCTGGGCTGCTGGCACATACAGAAGAAAGGAACGATGCTGCGGAGTCTTTCAGCAGGGAATTGCTCTGGAATTTGCAGTTGCTTCGTTTCAAATACATCGAGAGGATTTGCTTGCGGATTCTCCAAACCAAGATCATGTAATGGCCCTTTTTGGTCTTTTGCAGAGGAAACCAGAACATCCTTTTCATTTCTGTAACTAAACTATTCTCTTTTTAAATGCATTCTTCTAAAACGAACAAGCCCTTTGTTTTGTCACTGGTGAAACATTACTATTCCTACTTCTAGGACATGCCAGGCAGATTGCGTGAAGGAAGACTGGTGAATTGGTGATGCCTCTGCCGCCGCTGCTCCTACCACTGGAAAGCAGCGGCCTATCATGGAAGACAATGGCGAAGCCCAACTGCTGAGTGACGATGCTCGATGTCCGGGAGCTATCGTAAACAAATATTGCAAAAGGATGTTATGCATTTAAAAAACGTTGCACAAAAGTGTTGCATCGGTTGGACCTGTGAGATTTGTGTGGGGGGAGCTGTCCCCCCGTATCAGCCGGCGGGCACCGCGGGGGACCGTCCCCATATGTAGGAGGGTGTGTATAGATAGGCCCTATTAATGCGGGTGGGGACGAAATTAGTTTGAGAAAACGTAAAGTAAATTGATTGCACAACGACCAGTGTCCGGCCCTCCAGTGGCACATCACTCCAACTCCATTGACGAGCCAGCCCAGCCGAGATCTGTGGCTCATTTTCAACCGACGTCAAAGCAAGTTCTGCAACTCTTGATGGGCTCAAAATTTGGACAACGGTGAGACATTCTTTTTGGACAGAGGGGGTAATTTGCTGTGCATGTTGTCTATTGAAAGGCTCTAACTATACATTCTCACAAAGTATGTTAGGGGCTACATCCCTCTTCCTTTCTCTCTCCTCTAACTTAGTAAAGATATGTTATTTTGAACTGTTAAAGCTTGATTATATAAAAAAAGGCATTACGAACCAGGGCTAGAGGTCTTTCTAAACATAAATGTAGTGTTGCGATGTCGTGCAGTATTAGTGCAGGCATATACTCTCTTTACTGTAGACTAGTCTGTAGTGCTTTTATTTCCATGAATAACCCAGCAGCAGTGCTACCTATACGGATAACGGTCATCAAAGGTATAGTTCAAACAATGACACTGTTTTTACATTATTAATGTACATGGATGAAAGGAGCAATTTTATGGATTTTTTGACAAAAAAGATCCCACGCACGCATGCATGATGCATCTTTATAAACGTTGCCTTCTTTGTTAGTTCCGTTTGGATTTTTGTTTGACTATACTTCCACATGCATGGACGTGCTAGCTGCCTCTGATGATCTGCACTCTTTGGGACATGCAACAGGGTGCACCTACATCTCATAGCATAGGGAAAGTCGGAAAGAAACAGCAAGAAAAAGAACCGTGCTACATGCGTGATCGATGATGATGGAGAAGATGAGGAACCTGCGAGAGTATCGAGGAGCGTGGTCTTGCCGCAGCCGGACGGCCCCATGATGGCGAGCACCTCTCCAGGCCCGGCATGCCCGCTGATCCCGCTGAGGATGCTCACCGGCGGGGCGCCGTAAGCGCCGCCCGCCACCGTGACGCACACGTCCTCCCACGTCAGGTGCACCCCGGGGTCGTCGGCGTCCGTGGCCGCCTCTCCCCTCGGCGCCACCTCCACGCCGTCAAACCCCGGCACGACCGGGCAGCACGGGAACATCCGGCCCAGCAACCCACCCGCGCCTCCTGTGCTGCCGCCGGCGCGGGCGCCGTCGGGCGTGCCGCCGCCCCAGCGCCAGAGCGGGCGCGACGGGCTCGGCGTGGGCGCCCATCGCGGCAGCGGCGACGACGATGCAGCAGCGGCCATAACGCGCACAGGACGTGTAGCTTGTTTATTGATAGTACCACTGATACTGGAGCTGTGGCAACATGGTCGGGAGCTCTTCCACAAATTAATAGCCTTGATCCGGATGCATGAGCTAGCAGGCAACACGTCGACCTTCAAGACTTGCTTTAGCCTTCAAGGACAAGAGTGCTACTGCTTCTTGATTGGCAAGAAGTAATGGTGAGCAAGTTGTTGGGCAGTTTGGCTATGGGTAGGCGACGGTACTCCTAAATTAGTTATGGGGCAATTAATTCGATCATACGTGTATCGTCATTGATTGGCCGGCGCATGCGTCCTTGAAGCACCATCACCATTCGCAAGTATGCAATCACGCACGGAGTATTGTCATACTGTGCATGTAGGAGAAGGCCATATATATGGAAGTCCATTGCATTTGGAAAAAGAAGCTTCTACTCCATGCTTCAACTTGTCTTTATGCTTGATTCTACTATTGCATTGCTTCAACTTGTAAGCAGTATGCATGAGCTTATGAAACACGATATGGCATGGTTCGGTCGTGCGAGTATATGGGGAGTTCCAAGTCGATTCCACACCACTTGCTTAAAAAATTATCAGGAGAGAATATGAGGATTTTAGAACCTAGAGTGGAGGAGTTGTCAGCCGTTCGATTTTTAGCCGACGGAGGATGGCAATGTGAGATTGTGACGTTGCCACGTGGAAGGGAACTTTGGGTTGGTCTACTCGCAAAAATGTTCTCTCGTTAGTGGCATCAAAAAATATCGAAGCGGGAAACTACGGGTTGCTTGGTACTGTGATCATTACTTCATTAGCTGGGGGAGTACTCTTTCAATGGATGATACAAGTACTCATAATGATATGGAGCTATCATATGCTTGAAACTTTGCAAAATCATCTCTAGTACAAAGCATATCTCTTAAGACGCAATAATGATCTACACTTACAAACATATTTTCCGGAAGAATTGTTGTGGGAGATTGCACTCTCCCACAATGTGTCCTTTCGTCAACAATTTGTTAGTGAAAAAGACATGTTAATCATTATTGATCAAGACCCCTAATTCCACGCAAATGTGTGTGACAAAATAATTGATCCATGCCTCCAGCCCAAAAGGAGGGAAAGATTGCGAAGTTAATGCCATGGCCAGTGCGTGATCTGAGGCAGAACACACACGCACACACGAGGCACGCGATTGCGCTCGTGCACACACTTTGTCCAGATGAGTTTGTTTATGTCGGGTTCTAAAAAATGCTCGAGGTTTGCGTCGTGAAGCACATCACACACAATCCATCTTTCTTGTCCATGTGCATTCTTACATTCTACCTCTTGACATTTCATAACATCCCGAATTGAGTGAAATCCCTCTCGAAATAGACTTTCGCCCCGCTTTATACATAAAGCACCAATCAGCAAACAACCACAACCACAGAAACAAGAGCCACACCACACACACCACACAAGCTGGGGCAACAGCAAACACAGCGCCCAAAACGAAAAGAAATGACGAACAAGGCGAATCGACTAAACGAAGATGACCCTCCATCGCTGCGCCCTCCGAAATTGTCCCACCACGCTCAAGGCACCCCGATGCGTCTAGAACCAAGCAACATCCCCCTCGGAAGGGCACCGTCGACCCGGTGCTGCTACTCGGACCAGCGCACTAGTCCTAGGGTTTCCCCTGGAACTCAGTGTAAGGTGAACTCGGGCTACCCCGACGCCCTCCAACAAGGAATGGCGCCACCCGAAGGCGACACCGCATCGGTGTCAAACGGTTCAACACGGATTTCTCCCGAGCACGAGTCACACGAACACCCGGACACCACCGGTGCACTGGACCAAGGGTTTCCCCCGGTACACGGTGTACGGTGAACTCGGGCTATCCCGACGCCCTCCACAAGGAATGGTGCCACCCGAAGGCGACACCGCGTCGGTGTCAAACGAGTCAACAGGGATTTCTCCCGAGCACGAGTCACATGAACACCCGGACACCACCGACGCACCACCACCCGCTTCTCCGCCCACTAGCACGCGCCATCACGATCTTGCCGTCATCAACATCGTCGCTCCAAGGACACTGGACCACGGTCAGCAAAACGGAGTAGACAACTTCGCCGGAGCAAGGGTGAACGGATAGACGTCGCCTAGAGGGGGGGGGGGGGGGTGAATAGGCAATTTAAAACTTTTTCGAGGAGCCGGAATATCCGGTCCAAGAGTGACCGGAAATTCCGAGTAGCCGGAATATCCGGTACACGGATGACCCAGAAATTCCGGTATGCTTGATAAAGGCGGAATAAAACTAGAGGTTTACTTTAACAAGCATACAACCTAGATATATAAACTAGGCTCACCTATGTGCACCAACAACTTAAGCTAAGCAATACAAGTAACAAGATGATAGCAAGATATATGACTTCAAGCACGAAGGCTATCACAATGTAAAGTGCATAAGTAAAGAGCTCGGGTATAGAAATAACCGAGGCACGCGGAGACGAGGATGTATTCCCGAGTTCCACCCAAAGGTGTACGTCTCGTTTGGAGAGGTGTGCGCAACCACAACAGGTTAGCCGCAACGCCACAAAGGCTCACCTTCTTCTCTTGATGAACTCAACCACAAAAGGTTCGAGTTCACCTTCCACTATTGATCTCCTTTGGGGCGGAGATCGAATCCCGTACAACTCTTGAGGCACACACCCACAACTTAATTGGGGGCTCCCAAGTCTTGAGGCACACACCCACAACTTAATTGGGGGCTCTCAAGTGACCACAAAAGGTCTTGACCACAAAAGGTCTTGGCCACAAAAGGCCGGCCACAAAAGGCGTCTAGGGTCCAAAGACCCAAGAGTAACAAGCTCACAAGAATCACCACCACGAATCCTCGTGGAGGGCTCAAACCGATGCAAATGCAATGGCAAGAGCACACGAAGTGCTCAAGTCCTTCACTCTCAAATTCCAACACAACAACAAATGTTTATGGAGGAATAAGAGAGGAAGAACAAAGGAAACCACAAAGTAGTCAAATCCCTCACTCCCAAATCCCACCAAAAGCAACTAATGCTTATGGGGGGAGAAGAGAGGAAGAACAAAGAAGAAGAACCACAAAGGAACTCCAAGAACTAGATCCACTAAGTTCCCCTCACTTAGAGAAGAAAAGGATTAGTAGGATTGTAGATCTAGATCTTCTCTCAACTTTCCCTAAAGAATATGGAAGATTCAATGGAGGGATTGAGAGGGAAGTGAGCTTTTCAAGGTCAACAATGGAGTAGGAGAGAGGGGAAAGTCGTGCTGCCTTGGTTTCCCTGAGGAGGAAGAGGGGGAGGGGTATTTATACCCCTCCAGGAAATATAGCCGTTGGCTGTTTCGACACCCAGAAATTCCAGTATAAGTTAGACTCGGAAATTCCGGTCAACCGGAAATTCCGGTCAACCGGAAATTCCGGTCTTAGAGAGACCCGGAAATTCCGGTCAACCGGAAATTCCGGTCTAGAGAGACCCGGAAATTCCGGCTGGAGTCAGAAGAAAAACCAAACTTTTCCTGCCATTTCTGGAGGACTTTTCTGGGGGCACTCGGAAATTCCGGTATATGGAAATTTCCGAGCATAATTTCCGACTGGAGTCAGAACCCTTTTTCTCCTTTCCTTAGCCGTTTTCTTGGATGAGCTGGGGAACCGGAAATTCCGGTAGGTAGGGCGGAATATCCGGCCCCAATAATCCGAATCAGCAGAACACCGAAACGAAAACTGCTATAACTTTTGCAAATGAACTCCAAATGAGGTGAGACCAATTTTGTTGGAAAGATAGCGACGATGACTACCCAACAAATCCCATAAATAGAGTAAAATATCCACACATGGCAAGGTGTGGGACTTTCCTCATGGTTGAATCGGCAATATTTCCGCCACCGAAAACGCAACAAGTTATCCAAGTAAAACCGATTTCGATGAACTAGAGCTTGACATGGAGATGAACCAAGCTCTAATTCCTCACCAACATAAAAGCCAAATAAGAACCAAGAAACATGATATGCCAAGTATGCAAAGGTTTGAGCTCTCCACAAGAATGCGATCAAGTTACTAACTTGAGAGCCCCTCTTGATAGTACGCCTATCTATCATATAGCCCTATCAAGATCATACCTTTGCCTTGAGCATTCCACTTGAGTTGGATGATGACTATCTTGATCTCTTCAAGTGGTTCATCTTTCCTTGATTGCGCGTCCAAACACTTGCTTGATGAAGACTTCTCCAAATACTCCCCCATGCTCACAATGAGAGAGTCTCGCTAAGCTTCGTCTTCATGTAACCATTGCAAGCACCAAGCATAGGATCTTTTCGAGAAAGCTTCTCTTGGTCTTGCACAACTCATCTTTTTCTTCACTAAGATGATGTCTTGAATCTTCAAGACATTCTTGCAATAAGCTTCACTCAACACATAAGCTTCACGAGTTCAACACATGAACTCCACAATTCCATGGACATGATCTATAATGATATCTCAAAGCAAACATTAGTCCATAGAGATTGTCATTCAATTACCAAAACCACACATGAGGGAAAATGCTCTTTCAAAGGGACAACAGCATCACAAATCAACGGGAGGGAGCAACCTCCACCACCGAGAGGCGGTAGCCGACCGGACAGAGTCGCCAGAGCAAACCAGGCCCGCCTGGCCTGGCCGGGCATATACCAGCCCGTAAAGCTCCTGCAACCCGCTGCAGCAAGTCGAAACACAGCGCCGCCGTCCCCTACCCCTGCAACGCCGCCCACCACCGTCTCGAGGAGGAGCCTCAGCCGCAGGAACTCTCGGCCCGCTCAGGCCCATCTAGGCCCGCCCGAGCCCATCTGGGGGCCGAGGCGAGGACCAAGGCCAAGCTGCCGCCGGGGAGCCGCTGCACCTGCGGAGCACCACCGCCACCAGCAACCTCCGGTCGCGCCGGACCACTCCCGCCCGAAGAGCACCGTCGCCACAGAGGGAATGGCCCCGACCCACCCTGCCATGGCGCGGGGAGAGAAGATCCGCCGCTGTCGGCGGCGGCGCAGGAGGGAGGGAGCTCGGGGAGGGGCGGCGCGGCTGGAGGCGTGGGCGGCCCCGTCGCCCTCGGGCGGGCGAGTCGTCGGGGGGTCAATCGAAATCTTCTTGTCCAAATTGAGTGAAATCCTAAAACTCTACTCCGTTATCTCACTCGCCCTAACTCCCACTTCCCAGTGGAAGAGGCGGGAACATTTCTCTCTCTTTCTTCCCTCCCTCCAGTGCACTGCATAAAAGATCTTCATAGAAAGAGGAATCTATATTGAGCTTTGACAATTCCAGGTACTGGCTTTCTGATGAGCCTCTTCGGTTTTCTGCTGCGTATATATGCAGCTGAGCCTTTGAAAAAAATCCTAGTGCATGTTTTTGCTTCTTTGTACCTATACGGCTGTGGGAATCCCTCTTTTAGTTGACAAGGTCAATCTAGCAGATGATATGTTTAGAGAGAGCCAGCCAGCAGAGCCTTTCAAAAATTCCTAGTGTCTATTTGTTCCTTCTTTGTGTCGATAAACTCAAGAGAATGTTAGGACGTCTTATTCCAATTTGAAAACAGATACAGTAAGGATTTTGCAACACCAAGCTAATAAAGTTTGCCCGACTGGTCGGAACTGACCGATCGGGCCATGATTTGGCTACAACGTCGAATGCTGGCACTGGCAGCAGCGAATGCATGTCGAGAATGCTGTTACACTCGCTGAATCCATTGAGGCCAGACAGCATGATTAATTATCACTGCTCGATTAGGTGACTTCGATTGCTCATCTCAGCCGTACGTGCTTGATTCCTGTTGCAGGTCAATTTGCTCTCGCAATCGTGGTTACTCCATGGAGGGTGAGACATGCACATCTTCATGAAACGTTAAATTCAGGTTCCCCCGAGTATCTAGACAACGTTGACAGCAGGACTACCTAAACGGACCTGCAACGCCAATTTTCATGGGGGGAGAGATTAGTGGGCTCCATCTTATAAGACATGTGTCGCTCTATTGGAAAAACGTGAGAAGCAAGGAGAGCAAAGTATTTCTAGGAAGATTAGAGAGTGAAACGATTTCTCACATCAGTTTCCTCATCAGCAATGCCATCGATGTCGAAGAACAGTGTGCGAGGAATGTAGGCCACCTAAGCTTATCTGAATATCTTGGCTTAGGGAAACGTTGTCATGAAAGGGGGGAATACTGACGTAGAGCAGATCCAGATAGAAACCTTGTATTTTTGCCATTGATCCCTGCTCTCATGTGGATGTAACTTGAAGCATTCAGTAACTAATCCAAGTGGTTAAATGTACTCCTTCCGTTTAGGTGTATTCGGCCCCTAATGATAAACTATTTGTTCGCTAGAATAAGGCCACCTTCTCTAGTTAATGCTCCTTATTAATTGCTTTGTGTCATTATTTCTCCGAAAAATACTCCTCACCCAATCATCCTCCTGTCTCTACTCTATGCATGCAAAGTTTCAAACGGCTTGACCAATGCATGCACCTTTTTTTTCTCCTCCAATTAATTCGGTGACCGGATTGGAGGAGACATCGTTCAATCTATGTATTCCTTGGTTGTGATGATTTTTCTCAGGAGCCTAATAAACCTAAACGGAGGGAGTATAAAACTAGACAGGTTCATGTAGCCCCTTAATTAATCCATTTTAGAAAATTAGCCCCGCTATCCTTTCTTGGGCTCAACATGAATAACCGTATAAATACACAACATTGCAGGAAAGGTAACACTGGTAATAATTTAGTCACAGTTGCTGTCGTGGTATCGGCATAATTGATAGGAGACGGGGGTCCTCTAGCCTACGTATGGATTGTGGGGAAGAAGGTTGGTGTCGTCGAGGTCGGGATTGAACACGGCGAGTTTACCCAGCTTCGGATCCCACAGCGGTGGCGGGATCCTACGTGCTGCTATAATTCACTATGAGGCAATAGCCGTGAACAGGTTACAATGTGTTTGATGCGTATTCAAGCGTGTGCCCTAAAGGCTCCCTGGTGGCCGGCTTATATAGGCGGCCAGACCCCAGGGAATAAGGTAAGTACTTCTCCG
The DNA here is from genome assembly GCA_026929855.1 of Poa annua. Lineage (NCBI taxonomy): Eukaryota > Viridiplantae > Streptophyta > Magnoliopsida > Poales > Poaceae > Poa > Poa annua. The sequence goes on along the minus strand of CM049429.1, from coordinate 10,067,121 downwards.
GCAAGTAAACAGAGTCCTAGACCTAGCCGGCTTAGTTGCCGCCTTCCGTCTTGGGCTCGGTGGCTTGATGGGCTTAGGCCTTCCGCCTTCCTTGGACCGTCCGCCTACTTCCCTGTACGTCAGCTATCTGGGCCGCCCGGCAGGCCTTGGCCTTACCACCCTTGGGCCACCCTAGACTAGCCGGACTGATCCATGCTGGTTATACCCCTAGTTGATATATCCCAACATTAGCCCCCAGAAAGGTTGAAGTTCTCCAGGCGCCGGCTTCTCCTTGATTCTCCATCTGCCAAGGTTGGCGGCTGCAGGACTTGAACCATTCTGAAAATCAAAGAGGCATGCGTGTCTTGATGTTGACATGCGGCCGCCTTTGTCCATCATGGGAAAAGACGGCTACTCGGCAATCTTTGCCGAGCATTCTTCTTGACGGTTTCCGCCTAACCGGCTTCACGACAGTTTGAAAACAGCCTAGGCGGGAATCTCGCCATGATCACAAATTGCGGGAAAAAAGGAGGCGTGGAGATCGTGCAATCGTGTGCCGCAACGGATGCGGGACACGTGTCCGACTAAAATGCCGTTGCACAGGGAGCAACGCCTGGCCCTATAAATAGGTAGCCAAACGGTCCATTTCCTTTACCCTGCCTTTGCTCTCCGTGCGCCCTTGTCTCTTCCACTTCCTCGTTCCTCGCCTCCGAACGAACTCCGGCGAACTCTTCTTCCCCGGCGACCTTTCCTCGCGGCGATGTCCACCGATCCTGCTCATTCGACGGCGTCGAGTGGTCCGGCGGCCGAGGCCGCGCTTGCGACGACGATGGGCGGCGCCATTACTCGTCCCGCGACGGCGGCGACGGCGGGCAATGTCTCCGTCGTCGTCCCTCGGGCTTCCTCCGCGCGCGCACCTGCGGCGGGCTCCTCGGCTCCTCCACCGTCCACCACAGCAACGGCGACGGCGAACGCCCCCGGCGACGAGGAAGAAGAAGCGGCGGACCTCGGGTCCCGCTACTGGCTGCCTTCTATCGTCGACGAAGACGCCCTCCAAGATTTGGAGGCTGTCGGCTACCTCCCCACTCGGGAGGATTGCCGGTGGAGGGCCGCCTTGGGAGACATCATCCCGGCTCCGGAAGCCGGAGAACGGGTAATCCTCACCTCCCACCTGGTCAGGGGAATGGCGCTTCCGCCTTCCGCCTTCTTTAGTGAGGTCTTAGATCACTACGGGCTCCAGCCCCATAATATCGCACCCAATAGTATATTAGTCTTAGCCGGCTTCACAGCTCTTTTCGAAGGCTATCTAGGTATTAGGCCTAGTTTAGACTTCTTTAGATACTGTTTCCGTTGCCGGCGACAGACGGTGCCGGACGGCGGGCTGGCGACCTGCGGCAGTATCACCTTCAACTGCCGCCAGGGCCGCCAATGGTATCCTAAGATACCATACCTTGAGTCCGTCAAGGGCTGGACCTCCACATTCTTCTACTGCCAAGACATGGCAGCGCCGGGCCGTCAAGTCGGCATTCCGGCATTCGTCAACGCGCCACCCATGCCTCGCCCATGCTGGGACGAGGCGGTGCCCAAGTTGACGGAGGAACTCCGCCTTATTCAAAGGCGGATTGAGTTCCTCACGAGGACGATGGCTCCCCCCCAGCTGGATGGGGTCGACACCGTCATTTGCTGGCTCGGCCGGCAAATCCTCCCCCTGCGGTACAGCCCGCACAAGATGTGTCAGTATTCGCCTACTGACACAGCCTCTCTTCGCGTGAGCGAAGAGATATTGCCGGTCGCCGACCTGGCATTCCGGCTCCGCAGCCTCGTCAAGGCGGGGTCGTTGAAGGCGGCCGAGGGCGTGCCCATGTACACCCACGACAACCCTCCCCTAGAGGTGAATATTTTCTTCCTTTGCCCCTTGTTTGACAGCTTTGCCGGCTAGGATTGAGTTCCTTTAATATGTCTTCTTTTTCAGCTCTCCGAGTTGCGGGAGGAAGACCTGGCTCCCGACTTCTACGAGTCGGAAGCCGGGAAGACGAAGAAGCGCAAGGCGTCCGGCGCTGCTTCCTCTACGGCGAACGCCGAGAGGAAGAAACGGATCGCGTCGGCTACCGAGCCGACTCTCGCTAACATTGGCGAGAACGCGGGGATTAACATCCCCCGGAGGTACTCAACTTTGCCTTTATCAGCCGACAAAAACTCTTCAATACTGGCCAATTGACTGTGCTTGCTTTTTGTTAACAGGGAAAGGGTCGCAACCTCCCGGTTGACGACCAGGCTTCTTGGAAAAGGCAAGCGGCCGCAAGGCGGCTCGCCGGCCACCGTGCCGCCAACCCCTCAGCTCCACGCCGGCAGCTTCATGGGCGACGCTCGACGTCAGCCCCCAGCTCCGGCCTCAGGTGCTCCGCCAAGGGCCCCTTCCGCCGACCGCGTGCCCAAAACTCCCCTTCTGCTGGCTGAGGCTACGGCCGATGATGCCGCGCAATCGCGCGCCGCCAATGAAGGGTTGCTGGAGTCGACTGCCGGCGGGTCCCGGAGGACAGCCCCGACTGCGGGAGGCGGCAAAGTCAGAGACCCTTGGTCTACCTTTAAGGAGGCCAAGGAGTCAACTTTGGCTTTTGCCGCCTTTGCCTTGCAGGCCTTCGACGACTTGGAGGGCGACCTATCTGTAAGTTTTCTACCCCTCCGGCATATGCATAGTCTTTCCCCCGAGCACTTAGATGGCTAGTTAAAAGAAACTTTGACTGCCGGCTTAGTGGTTATTCGACAATATGTTATATGCTTTTGGTTTTTGTTGCAGGGCCTTGTGTCCGCCAACGTCGAGCTCGTCTCCTCGCGAGTCGAGATAAACCGGCGCCATCGCGACCTGAAGAAGGAGTGCGAGGCCAAGGACAGGCGGATCGCCGAGCTGGAGGCGGCCCGCAAAAAAGATGAAGGTAGGGTGGATCCCTTTCTCCAACTTATGCTTTTGAGCTATGTTTCCGTCAATCATTCTAGCTTGGCGAATCCATATTTGTAGAACTGTTAGACCACGTCCAGGATATCCTGAAGGCGTCCACTGATATGCAAGCTCTTATGAATGAAGCTTCAGACTTGGCGGCCGCCAACTTGGAGATGAAGGCGGCTCATCAAAAAGAGATGGAGGCCCAGCAACTCAAGTTTGCGCAGGAATCCAGCCAGCTCACTGGTGAGCTGTAAAGCTTGCGCAACAAGTTGGCGGAGGCGGAGAAGATGGCTGCGGAAGAGATATCCAAGCAGACTTCTCGCGCCCAAACTGCAGAGGACGCGCTGGCGGCTCATATGATTGAGTTGTCGGCTTTCCATAACTCGGTCCTTGGTAACTTCTTGCTCCTTTTTTGATACTGCCATGTTGCTTTAGCCTGAGCCCAACTTATGGCTTTATTTTTTATGCAGTTCCCGCCGGTTTAGGCGATGACAAGGTTGTCAGCCCCCGCCTGGATCGCCTTGCGCGTCTGGGCGAGCTGATCGCCGAGACTTTGGCGGCGTCCAAGCGGTTCGCCGCCAAATTCTTCACTTCGTCCGGCAGCCAGGAACCAACCGAGTTCAGCGACGTGCCCGCCATTTTGGAGCAGGCGACCAAGCTACACAAAAGCTCGCTGAAATCGGCGGCGCGGGGTGGAGCCAAGACCGCCCTTGGGTTGTTCATGGCGCACTACCCCGAGGCGGAGATAGAAGCCGTCACCGAAGGCATGCCGTCAACGTATGAAGACGGTAGCGAGGTCGAGCCGGCCGCTATTCTGGACAGCGTTGCCGGCTACGCCACGCGAGTCGCCGACATGGTGGACACTTCAATCTTCTACCGGCGCCATCCTGTGCCTGGCGGAGAGGGAGCTGGAGCTGCCGGCGCGGCTGAGGCGGAGGGGAGTGATAGTTCTGGGGCTGAAGTTGTCAGCCCCCAAGTCTGATGTAGACGCTCCCCCGAGCCATATGTTTTCTTGTCCTTGCCTCCCACCAGCCTTATTTTGTCGGCTCCTGAAACAATGCAACATTAACTTGTAATATTTGTATATACTTTTGTTGCTGCTTCACTAGGCGGAAACTGGCTGACAAGTTTTACTTTGTCTTTATTTATATGGCCCGCCTTAATTTTACCCTGACTTATATGCTTGACTTTTTGTATGTTGACAAAACCTCAGCCGGTAACTTTAGCTGAAACAACCAGGGCTAGACCATTTGTTTAGAATCAGAGACCAAAGCCAACATGTTGGTGTCAAAGACATACTACTAGGCGAACCACATATAAGTAATCAGAGGTAAAGGAATTAGGCGGCGCAAAAAGTTTGTTTTTGCTTTGGGTTGGCTCGAAAGCTGCAAGTATCTACCAGTTTGAACCTTTGCACGGAGCTAGAAAATAGGTAACTTAGATACATAGGGGAAATATGATTGCAAGAAAAGACAAAAGATGGCATGCATCTCAACACAGATGAGGAACCATAGACTTTTATTTCATAACCATATTTAACTTATTACAATTATAAATTGCTAAGTGTAGAAATGACGTAGCTGCTCAATATTCCAAGGCCGTCTTGTTTGCTCGAACGGGTCGTCAATGCCTCTCTTGCGCTTGGTTCCCCTTTTTCCTGCCGCCTTCTTGCGCATTTTCTTTTCTTCTTCGTCGCGGATGTCGGCTAGGTAGTAGGAACCATTGAGCAGCGCCTTTGTGACTATAAACGGTCCTTCCCATGGCGGGGATAACTTGTGCAAGCCTTTTCTATCTTGAATTAGGCGGAGAACCAGGTCACCTGTTCTGAAGCTTCGCTTCCGCACTCTCCGGCTATGATAGCGGCGAAGTTGTTGCTGGTACAAGGCGGAGCGATGGAGAGCGGCGTCTCTTTCCTCGTCTAGCAGGTCTAGGCTATCCTGTCTTGCACCTTCTACGTCTTGCTCGATGTAGGCCTGAACTCTTGGGGAATCGTACTTCATGTCGGTAGGTAGCACTGCCTCTGCGCCATATACTAAGAAGAAAGGAGTGTAGGCGGTGGATCTGTTTGGCGTTGTGCGCAAACTCCATAATACCGACTGTAACTCATCTGCCCAAGCGCCGGCTGCCCTATGTAATGGAGCTTCGAGACGAGGCTTAAGTCCTGATAAGACTAGGCCGTTTGTACGCTCTACTTGTCCATTGGATTGAGGGTGTGACACGGATGCCAAATCAAGCCGGATGCCCAGATCGCTGCAGTATTCTTCTATGTCGCCTTGGGACAGATTGCTGCCATTATCGGTGATAATGCTGTGTGGAACTCCAAACCGAGAGATAATTCCCCAGAGAAAATTGGTGGCTGTTCGTGCGTCAAGTTTGCTGATCGGTTTGGCCTCGACCCATTTGGTGAACTTGTCGACAGCGACCAATAGGTGAGTGTACCCACCGCGCGCCTTTTTGAAGGGACCCACCATATCCAAGCCCCAGACCGCGAACGGCCAGGTGATTGGGATCGTCCTTAGCTCCTGTGCCGGCAAGTGAGGTTGACGGGCGTACAACTGGCAACCTTTGCATGTTTTGACGATGTTCTCGGCATCTTCTTTGGCGGTGAGCCAGTAGAAACCTTGGCGGAAAGCTTTGGATACAATGGACCTAGCGGAAGCATGATGCCCGCAGGCGCCAATATGTATGTCCTTCAGAATTTCCCGGCCTTCCTCCGGCTGTATGCACCGCTGATAGATGCCACATGTGCTTCGCTTGTATAGCTCGCCTTTTATTATCGTGAATGCTTTGGCTCGCCTTATGATCTGCCTTTTTAGCACCTCATCGTCCTCCGGCAACTTTTGGTCGATTACAAAATCGAGATATGGGACTGTCCAATCCGGCAGTGTTAAGTAGACAGCGAGACTTGCCGCTTCTACCGGTTCTTCTGAGTCGGGGTCCATCAAATCGGCGCCTTTAATGGATGGCTTGTGCAATTGCTCCAGGAAGATATCTTTTGGTACCTTTTTGCGTTCCGATCCCAGTCTTGCAAGTGTGCCTGCCGCCTCATTCTCAGCTCTTGGAACATGTCAGACTTCGTAGCCTACGAAGTTTTTTGCAAATTCGTCAACTTTGGCTCTGTAAGCCGCCATTGTTGCGCTTTTCGCATCCCATGTTCCGCTTACTTGCTGTGCGACCAAATCTGAGTCGCCGTAACAGAGGATTCTTTTGACGCCTAGGTCGTTTGCCACGTGTAACCCATGAAGCAAAGCTTCGTACTCGGCAACATTGTTGGTTGCTGTGAAGTGGATTTGTAACACGTAGCTAAGCTTGTCACCTTTAGGCGTACGTAGAACGACTCCAGCCCCCGAGCCTTTGAGCATCTTTGATCCGTCAAAGTGCATGACCCAATATTCTGACTCGGGGAGTGCTGTTTCCTCCATAGCCTCTGTCCAGTCGGCGACAAAGTCTGCAAGTGCTTGAGATTTGATGGCGGTCCGTGGTTTATAGACTATATCAAAAGCGGCAAGTTCGATGCCCCATTTGGCGACTCGACCTGTTGCCTCTGCATTGTTGATTATGTCTCCCAACGGTGCCTTGCTGACTACTGTCACTGTGTGTTCCTGGAAGTAATGCCTAAGCTTTCTGGCGGCGAAGAATACACCATAAGCCAGCTTTTGGTAATGCGGATACCTCTGCTTGGAGGCGGAGAACACTTCACTGATGAAGTAGACCGGTCGCTGCTCACACGCCGCGGCTTCGCTCTCCTTTCTTTCCACAGCCAAGACAACGCTGACAACAGCTCCTGTTGCCGCGATGTACAGCAGCATTGGTTCCTGTGATCGAGGTGCTGCCAATATCGGAGCGGATATGAGGGCCTCCTTAAGTTGTTGCAAGGCGGCGTCTGCCTCTGCTGTCCACTCGAAGTTGTCGGATTTCTTCAGTAGCCGGTAGAGGGGCATTGCCTTTTCCCCTAGGCGGCTTATGAAACGACTGACGGCTGCCGCCGATCCGGCTAGGCGCTGCACGTCCTTCAGACAAGTAGGTCTGGATATGTTTTGTATGGCCTTGATCTTCTCCGGGTTAACCTCAATCCCTCGTTCTGAGACGATGAACCCGAGGAGTTTGCCGGCTGGGACGCCGAAAAACGCACTTGGAGGGATTGAGCTTCATCTGATACCTCCGGAGGTTCTGAAAAGTTTCTTCCAGGTCCTCTAGGAGATCTGCCTTCTTTTTTGACATTACCGCGATGTCGTCTACATAGACGTGAACATTGCGGCCGATCTGTTCGTGCAGGCAATTTTGCATACAGCGCTGGTATGTTGCCCCTGCATTCTTCAGGCCAAAAGGCATGGTAATGTAGCAGAAAGTCCCATATGGAGTTGTGAAAGATATTTTCAGTTGATCTGACTCTCTCATCTTGATTTGGTGGTATCCTGAGTAGGCGTCCAGAAAACAAAGCAGCTCGGAGCCTGCTGTGGAGTCTACGACTTGGTCAATCCTAGGCAGCGCAAAGGGATCCTTTGGGCAGCACTTGTTAACACCAGTATAGTCGATACACATCCTCAGTTCTTTATTCTTCTTTGGGACAAGTACAGGATTTGCCACCCAATCGGTGTGTACAACTTCTTTTATGAAATTGGCGGCCTTCAGCCTATTTATCTCCTTCCCTATAGCCTTGCGTCTCTCATCTCCAAAGCGTCTTGTTGCTTGCTTCACCGGCTTGGATCCTTTTATGACGTTGAGCGAGTGCTCGGCAAGTTCCCTCGGTACACCAGGCATGTCGGAAGGCGACCATGCAAAGATGTCACGATTCTCACGGAGGAACTCGACGAGCGCGCCTTCCTATTTGCTGTCAAGGTTGGAGCCGATGACAACTTGCTTAGACTTGTCACCTGGGATGAGGTCCGCCTTTTTGGTGTCTTCTGAAGCTTCGAAAGTCTTCTTGACATCCATCTTTGGCTTTGGCATGGAGTTGTCTGAATCCGCCCCGAGCAGCGCGAGTTCTTCCTTGTGGATGACGGCTTCTGCGAAGGCGGCCATGCCACGCTCGCACTCCTTGGCTTTCTTGAAGTTGCCGGAAATCGTGATGGTTCCGTTTTCCCCCGGCATTTTAAGCTTGTTGTATATGTAGCACGGCCTTGCCATGAACTTGGCGAAAGCCGGTCGTCCGAAGATTGCATGATAGGCGCTTTTGAAGGGGACAACCTCAAACCTAAGGAACTCTGAGCGGTAGTTCTCTTTTGGTCCGAAAGTTACCTTCAGCCTGATGCTTCCCATTGACTTTGCTTGCCTGCCGGGCACTATGCCATGAAATGTGAGGTTGTTGTGATCCAGCTGATCCTCTGACAAGTTCATGCGGCTTAGCGTGTCGTAGTACAGGATGTTGAGGCTGCTGCCGCCATCCATGAGTACCTTTGTGAGTCTGAAGTTGTCGACAATGGGGTCGACGACAAGGGCGTACTTGCCTGGGTGAGGGACGTGATCAGGGTGGTCGGACCGGTCCCAAGTGATTGTTGCCTCCGACCAGTTCAAGTACTGAGGGACGTCCGGCATTGTCGCGTTGAGTTCGCGCATCTCCGCCTTATCCGCCTTAGCCGAAGGCGTGCCGACAAAGCACACAAGAGATTCTTTGACCTTCGGATATGGCTTCTTTTTCTTGGCGGCTGCGTCATCTTCGCTTGAGATAGACATGTCGTCGTCGTCCTCATCCTCCTTGCTGTCTTTCTTGTCGTTCTTCTTTGACTTCTTTGACTTCCAGCCGACTGTGGGATCCTTTTTGAAGTCGTCCATGAAACGACATTCGCCAAGCATATGGTTGACCTTGCCCAATGAGGCGTGGATGGGACATGGCAAAAGTTTTGCCTGTTCATAAGTGATTCGCGCCGCCTTAGGCCCTGAGCCGGCTTCGCGACTATCTTTCTTATTCTTCCACTTCTTTTTGCCGGCGTTCCCTTGGAATGCTGCGGCTACCTCATTGGAAGGCCCGGCTTTGTCATCCGCCGCCTGCTTGCGCTTGTTGTTCCGCTTTGGTATGATGTTGACGTCTGGGTCATCGTCCCGGGCGTCGTCATCCGCGGCCGCGTACTGGGCGGCCAGGTTGAGCATCTCACCAAGGTCCGTGATTTGCTCGCGGACGAGCCTATGACGGAGCAAGGACTTCTTCTGCAGGCCCGTGTAGAAGGCATGGATAGCCTGTGCGTCCGAAACACCATGACAGTTGGCCTTTTCGGATATCCAACGGCTGACAAAATCTGTCATGGTTTCGTCCGGCTTTTGGATACAGCGCTGCAAATCCGTGTAGGTATTTGGATGCTTGTATGTTCCTTGGAAGTGCTGGGAGAAAACCTTTTCCATGTCGTACCAGCTATGGATGGACTTTTCAGGGAGGTTGTCGATCCAAGCTCTTGCCGTGCCTTCCAACATGAGAGGTAGGTAGCGGACGGCAATATGGCTGCTCCCGCCGGCAATCTCTATGGCCATGGCGTAGTCGGAAAGCCATGAGTCCGGCTTAACAAGGCCGTTGTACCTAGAACAGTTTTTTGACACTGATGTCATGTCCTTGGGGAACGGCTCTTTGCGGATGGCGTCACCGAAGCACTTTGGTCCAGAGTATAGCGGCTCCTTTCCTCTTGCTATGTCTTGTAGGCGGTGTCGTGCGTCTTTTGGATCGAGCTGCCGTGCGTCTCTGTTTGCGTCCGGCTCGTCCTGCGCCGCCCGGCTTATGCTGCGCCTGGGCCCTTCTACCTCCTCTCTCCTCTTGCTGCCAGTGCTATGCTGCGGAGACCGGCTGCGGCCTCTCCTTGGAGGGTCGTTGCCGGCATCTTTTCTAGGCGGCTGCCTGTTGTTCCGGCTACCGCCATTGTCGCGTCTTGGCTGAGGTGGAGGTGGTAGGTCTCCTCTGCTTCCCGTCCTTGAATTCTCTTCCCGCCTTTGTTTTGGCGGCGGTGCCTTCTTTGGAGGTGGCGTTGCCTTCCTTTTGTCGCCATGGCTACTGGAGCCAGACGGGCCTTCGGGGTCGGCACCTGGTGCAGCTTTGCACTTGCCTGACTTGGACTCTAGGTCTCCCCCGCGGGCATCCGCCATGTGGCCGTAGGAATCAGCACGAGCTTGTTGTTCTAGGGCCTTGCTTACGAAGTGTCTTGCGTTGGCCAACTTCTCTTCCGCCGTGTAAGTGTTGTCATCCAGGGTATCTAGCGCGGCAGCCGCGTTGAGGATAGGGGTGCAGAAGACAACATCCCCCCTTCTATCCACTCGCTGTGGTGTCGTACGCCAATCGAACCCTAGGTCTTGAGCCGTTGTCGTTGCTTGCGTAGACGGCTCTTCCACGGCGGTTTTTTGATGACCTTTTCTCCTCGAAGAGTTGCCGGTTTGTTTTGGCCGACATCTTCTCCTGCTCTTTCTTGATCTTCTTCGCAAGGTTCTCAACGTGCTCCTCTCTTTTTCGTAGGAAGTCAGAGTGCTTAAGCATGTTAAGCCTAAGTTCTTCCACTTCGTCGAGTGGGGTGTTTTTGTTCACCGGAGTATTCATGATCTCGTCTACTTCTTTGATGACGGAGAGCAAATCCGTGGGTTTGCTGCTGCCGCCTTTCTCGAGGCCAGTTTTCTTCTTTGCGCACACCTTGTCGGAACTTTCGATGAGTTGTCCGGCAGTGGCGTCTCCGGCTTCTTCCGCCGGCTTGATTTGCGCTTCTGAAACAACTGGGGTTGTCTCGTGACCGACAACAACCATCATAGCCAGCTTGTCAGGCATGTCTGTATCCGCTGTACCCTCTGAGGGAGCCGGATTTCCACTGAAAAAGCGGGTTTTGATCTTCTCTTCGAAGAGACTAGCATCATCGTCGGAGTCAGAGTCTATGTTGACTTGAACGGTAGATCTGGATCCGGCATCTGACATCTCATCCTCCTGCAGAGCAGGGAGGATTGATTCAGGATCGTTGTTTTCCGGCTGGGAGTCGGATCCCAGTCCGACAACTCCGACGAAGTGGAAATCAGATTCGGCCGACTCCTGGGAGAAGGCGGATTCAGATCCATCTTGCCGGTCGACTGCTTGGTCGAAGGGTTGGTGGGTGGGGTTGTAGAAACGCGGTAGGCCGTACGCCTCTGGCGTGTACCCGATGAAGACGTCGATCCCTCCGATCGGTACGATTGTGCATCCGATAAGGTAGTCGTCCGCTGGGAGTCAGGACTCATCCGAGTTGACGTAGCTACGGCCGTCAAACCTTGTGACGCGACCGACGGCGATCTGCTTGCCCACGCCGCCAAGTGTTCCCGCCTGGAACGTGACGCCAGGAACCTTATGCCCCACGGTGGGCGCCAACTGTCGTGGTATCGGCATAATTGATAGGAGACGGGGGTCCTCTAGCCTACGTATGGATTGTGGGGAAGAAGATTGGTGTCGTCGAGGTCGGGATTGAACACGGCGAGTTTACCCAGCTTCGGATCCCACAGCGGTGGCGGGATCCTACGTGCTGCTATAATTCACTATGAGGCAATAGCCGTGAACAGGTTACAATGTGTTTGATGCGTATTCAAGCGTGTGCCCTAAAGGCTCCCTGGTGGCCGGCTTATATAGGCGGCCAGACCCCAGGGTACAAGGTAAGTACTTGTCCGGCAAGTAAACAGAGTCCTAGACCTAGGCGGCTTAGTTGCCGCCTTCCGTCTTGGGTTCGGTGGCTTGATGGGCTTAGGCCTTCCGCCTTCCTTGGACCGTCCGCCTACTTCCCTGTACGTCAGCTATCTGGGCCGCCCGGCAGGCCTTGGCCTTACCACCCTTGGGCCACCCTGGACTAACCGGATTGATCCATGCTGGTTATACCCCTAGTTGATATATCCCCAACAGTTGCTTCATATGATAATCACTAACTAAAGTGGCCACCACATAATGGAGAGGTAATAATTTAGTCACAGTTGATGTTGATGGTAATCGGTGAAGTGTCCTCCACGTAATGGGGTGGTAATAATAGAGCAAATTTGTTTTAAAAAAACAACAGTTGCTACTGATGGGGTGTAATCCGTGAAGTGTACTCCCGGGACATAATAATTTATTCACACAACCAACTCACGGGGCGAAGCCCCACGCCCCCACAACCGGGTACCTTCTGCTTAAAGATGAGGCAAAAAGCTTTTATCTCGGTTTCAAAAAAGGAAAAATAAATAATTTATTCACATTTCGTAACAGTGAAGTGCCCTCCACACAATGTGGATAAACTGGATGATAAGTTAAGAACAGAATACTCCTTTCATTTCTCTTGCACTTGCAAAATATGAGTTAGTGGTCGTCCGTTCAACCTTTTTAACCCTTGTTTCATCTTCCAAATCCAAACCTCTAGAAATAAGATGCTCGAAACATGGATCAGTTTAGATGTCCAAATAACTCAAATATTTTCTTCTTCCTTTAGATGCTGAATCATGAATTGGAACAAACGAAGCAGAAAGAGCATCGCACAAACTGAAGTTCAGTTGACCAGTTTGGAACAAGTTCACCTCTCGCACTAACTTCAACATCCACAAATACTCCCTCCGTTTAGGTGTATTAGGCCTTTTACAAGCAGCGTTGCGACCAAGGCGCAGGATGATACGTCCAAAGAAAAGCATGTTATACGCACACTACTTCACAAACTGTACTTGTTGCAAACACCAGCGTACAAACCACACAGTTCCCAAAGTAGTTACAAATGGATGTAGAATATTCCTAACAGTTCCTGCCTTCTTTACCTGCGATTCATTCACTCGACTAGCTCCTGATTAGTTGATCCATGAGAGTTCACATTAAGCTAAATCCGCATCCATGCCTTAGCTCATGTTTCGTGTTCCGCAGGATCCCATGAATTTTACACTGAAACTTTGGGATGGATTAGTCTGCAGTACGCTGGAGTTCATAGCAGTGTCGGTATGCGACCAGGTTCTTGTAAGTAGTAACCTGCTAGGCTGCCATGAGAAGATAACCTTGATTTCTCTGGAGAACAATACTCATGTTTGAAGCGTCCTTCCATGCCATTGATCTATTCTGGAATTGTTGCTACTTTCTACCCCATGTACAATGTGCTCTACTACTTCACTAACTATCTCTGTACTGACGACGGCTAGGCTTCCATCTTCCTCCTCACCAATCCCGTGAAGAAATCAAAGCTGCAATGCAGGAAAACGCATCAGGTTTCTTTGACCAATATGATACTGATAGACCATTATATTGTTGACAAAGACATCTTGAGAGAAAACATAAAGTATACAGTGACAATGAGAAAAACATTAGTGACAAATAGCAGGTGGTATTACCTGTTACCATCAGGGTGCAGCTCATAGCTCTTGCCATCATCGCCAATAGCATAAAGATAACCACTTGGTGTTAGTCCCTGAAAACATTTAATCTGGTTACCGAAAAAGAAATATCTGTACAATTATCATACCTAAGTCATTTCCTTACTTGAATAGTGACCACACTGTTTACAGACTGGCCTTGTTGTGCATCCTGTACGACGACTCTTTGACCACTACATAACAGGGAAGATTACAGACTCTTTAATACGAAATGTTGAAAAACACATGAAAACCATATGGTAACAATTAGTTTGATATGCAGTTTTCTCAGGAATGGAGAAACACATAATTGGATTGTGTTATCATCTTCAATCTTGTAGGATTAGAAAACTACAGGAATTCCTCTGAATCAAAGGAGCCCTTAAAGTCAACTGACAGCATGTACAGACTACACTTCAGGAAAATAGGCACGGGAACTCCAACAAACCAATAATGAGAGAACACTCATTACCTGTGAAGCCACGCATTGTAGTATCGCTCCTCGAGGGCCTGAAATCCTGCAGTTATATTGAGAATATTACGGTACCCAGCTTTAAAAAATGTACACTCCCTCTGATCATAAAAAAGTGTCGCCAGTTGTGCTCTCAGACTTTACATAGCTAGCTATTTTCCCACGACAGAAAAAGTGGATCGGAGGGAGTATTAAGTTTGCAAACATCACTCACTATGACAAAGGAAATTTATCATATTATAGCACTATCAGGAGTAAAAAATTACCATGCACAACATGACAATATGCTCATATATAGCAGAAAAAGAAGAGGATATGATGACACAAACATACCTTGACTTGAGAAAATCTCAAAAAGAGCTTCAAATTCGTTGAAGAAGGATGCTAGTATGTCTTCTCGTGTCAGTCTGGGTGAATTTGCCTTAAGTTCTTGAAGTGCAGCATTCAAACATGTTGTCGGCTTCTCATTATCGACATTTAAACCAATACCTGAGAAGGATAAAGGAACCAAGTTTCACAACACATGATATGAAAAGTTGAAAACTGCCTTTTTCAGATTATGAGGACACAGGGGCACGGATACCACTCACACCTACGCACACACACCGGTGCTCAATCCAAGGAATGAACCATGGTGGGCAGGTTGAACCAACACAAGCCTTACCAATGATCATGGCTCACTTGGAAAAAAACAGTGTGCTAACTGGTAAGGCAGTGGCATGGAGTTCCGCTGATCAGGAATTCTCTCCATGCAGGAGGGGCTCTCTCAATGTGTAGAATCAACATCAGTGGAAACAAGCTTACCGGTACAAATATTGTAGACTTTCGGTTCATAAGACGAGGTACAAAGAATACCGCCAACTTTTAACCCCTTCAGATATAGATCATTAGGCCACTTTATCCTTACATCCAGCTCTGCGAGTCCCTGAATTTTACCACATAAATAGTATAGGATGTCATCACCAAGAAATAAGCCTTACAAAGTGATTCATCGTGCAATGGTAACATCAAATATACATAACAAACACCAAATATAATGGTACTGAATTAAACCCTCACCTTAGCACAGGACAAATCCTTAATGGCTTCGGTCATGGCAAGGCAAACGACATATTGCATAAGGGGCAGTTTGCGTGCATCATTCATCTGTGATGTAAACGAGAACATGAGACAGCCTGGAGGTGATTCCCATACGTTCTTCGATCGCCCTGTATAAGTAGTGGGTCAAGGATCAAATTTAACCAAAAACATAGTGTGGTAATGATTACACAAATAGGTAAACACTCAAGTGTTTAACAAGCTCTGCTAGCTGTTAAACTAACAAAAACAAATGAATTCCCGCAATTATAAAGGCCGAATCAGCTAAAAATAATCAAAAT
The DNA here is from genome assembly GCA_026929855.1 of Poa annua. NCBI lineage: Eukaryota > Viridiplantae > Streptophyta > Magnoliopsida > Poales > Poaceae > Poa > Poa annua. The sequence goes on along the minus strand of CM049429.1, from coordinate 10,052,072 downwards.
TTGAACAAAGTTAACGTGCTATAATCAGAAAAACTATAAATGGTGGAATGCATCTATTTATGAAACTAAAACTTTTCACCAAGATTAACTTGTTCACTGCATACATGGCATAGATTAATATTTGCCCACTGAAACCGCAAAATTTCAAGCCATTCCACCTCATGGATCCCACAATAGGCAACAACACTTCCTTAACAAAAACAGAAGAGCAACAATGATAAAATCTCACACTACAACACTGTACAATTAGTGAAATTCACCTCCAAAACAAGTTAGTTTTGTTCCTGGGAGATACATTTTCAACTGTTGTTTCTCAGATACAACAGATAGATCATATTTCTTGATCCATGTTTGTTCCTGACATATCCAAAATTAACTCAACAAAATTACTATTTCTTGACCCATTTAGCCACACGAATAACAAGAGTGCATACTTAATCCCCTAATAGCAAAATCATCAGAACATAACACACTGAGTATCAGGCAGCGACAAAAAGATGCACCAATTGGCCTTATATATTTGCCGCACCTCTGCCTTTGAACTGCACGTCCGTGACGCAGACGACGCCCACCGGAAGCTTGGCGAAGTTCCTGCAAGCAGACGCGGAGGCAGAACAGTATAAATTCAAGCGGTTCAATAGCAAAGTCAACCTATCTCTGTTTCTTTCTGAAACTCTTGTACTCACAGCGTGACAAGGTCGTGCGTGGATGCCATCCGCGGAGAACAGAGCATCCACCTCCCGAAGCGCCGCGCCCGGAGCGCGTCCATGTAGGCGCCGGCGTCGAAGCCCTCGCTCCGGCTCCCGCCGCCGCAGTCGGGCGCGAGGGAGACGGAGAGCTCGCCCCCGCCGTCCTCCTCTAGAGAGAGATCACCGGTGGCTGAGGCGAGGAGCTGCCGGTCCTGGGGCGACTTGCCGGAGAGCACGAGGAGCGTGGTCCCGGCGGCGGTGCTGCTCATGTGTGCGGACGTGGACGTGGACGTGCGTGGGCGGGAGGAGAGGTAGCGGCGCAGGGCGACGGCGGCGAGCACGGCAGCGGCAGTAGCGGTGGCGGCGGCGGCCGGTGGCGGGAGCCGGGTGGGGAACGGCGGCATGCGGTTTGTGAACGGTGGCGACTGCCGGCCCTCCCTTGTTTCCTCCGCCGCCACTTTTTTGTTAGAAGGGTCAGCTTCTCGGTTGGTTGGTTGGTTGGTTGTAGACAACTTGTTGTACTTCAGGTGCAGTTGGGAGCGGGCTACCCACGGTGCCCACGAATTTAGCCCACTTAATCCGTTGCCGCCGACGAGAAGCGGGCTACCCACGGTGCCCACGAGTTTAGCCCACTTAATCGTAATCTATCTATACTTCCTATAAAGCAAAACCCCACTAACTTACAATAAATGATTCTATCTCAACATGCAAGTCATTCACATCACTTCTTCTTTTAGCCAACCAATTATCCACATCATCTCACAAAAATTAATTACTTATTGTCCATCTCTACATGAAAGTATCCACATCATTTTTTTCTTTAGCCATTAAATTAGCCACATCATCTTTTTATTTTGTGGTTCAATGATATGACCACACAATTCCTCAATATAATTACTAAATTAAATCACGTGTTATTCATGCATGCATATTTCTATAGTTTGTTTCAGAGTTTAAGCGTCTATTTTGTTCTTAGTGATACCCGCTGCAACGCGCGGGGTATCCATCTAGTATGTTAAGAAGGCTTAGGGACACACTAATATGTTAAGTATGGTATTTCTAAAAAAAGTTGACTTTCACTATTACATACACTCGAAAAATTAAATGACCTGTTTAATTAGTGCATCTTTCTATACTTGCATGGAACTATGGTGACAACGCACAAACGTGGATGTGATAAGACAATTCCAAGGAGCCGACTCTGCTTCGATTGACATTCTAAGGGACGACGTCATGAGCGAGCGGCATGGCGAGGCGAAGCGTAACAAACCTACCTACTCCTAGGTCTAAAACCGGTACAATACAATGAGCATGTGTTTACTTTAAGTATTCTATAGGACACAAGCAAATAAAATCATCAAACATGACATAATAATTGTAGTAAAACGAGGCAAACAAATGTTGTGTCGTTCCTTTATAAACATATGATGTCAAATTCTTGTTTTGTATTGAATTACATTTTAACAAAAAAAAATAGGATATAGAATCACTATCTCTTTCTACACATGTAAATTTTATGTGTCTACGTTATCTGCATGCCAAGCAAACAAAATAATTTTATGATACCGTAGCAATACGCGGGTATTCAGCTAGTTATATTTTAAAACAGAGAGAGTATGAGATTTAAGCGTGAACATATAGGTGCTGGCGCATTGGTTCGAAACTACAACGTCAGAAGAATACTCCAAGCGAAAGGAGGCAGCCTCTATCTAGAGCAAATTGCACAAACCAGCACCAGTGACTCAAGTTTGTTGTTGCACATACCAGCAACTCTAGACATAATTCGTTGCAGGAAGCCTAATGACTATATTACACTGTCTAAGAGCATACCGGAAGCCAGCGTGGATTGGGCCTATGCCTGCTTGGTTCCTATTGCCACCAAATATGTGTCCCGTGCACATTTAGATTATAATCATGGGAGTTATGTGTCTCCGTACACATATAAACATATATATTTTTTGCCTCCTCGAACGGGCACATAAAAAAAGAGACTTTGCACCTATGACTTCAACGAGTCGACCCAAACGGGTCTGAAATATGTTTTCGCTTTGTCTATTTAGGCCGTCAATCTATTTAAGTCAAGGATTACACTGAAATTGAAAATAGAAACATAATATAAGACCTTACTCCGTCGCGCTGACATTTGCGGGGCATAGCGTATGTCACGGACACAGCATCACGACGCCCTTGCTCCATCTCTGCCTCCATGTCTGCGTCCGCACAGACACGTGCAACGGACATGAATGCAGCCGTCCGCTATGTGTTTAGCTCCCCGTGGGAAGACTGCATCTCAGCCTCCTCTGAGGCGTGCAGGCCGTGGATGCCCTCCTCTAGGCTTCATCAGATATATGTTATTAAATCATGTAATCTATTTATTACACCTCCTTGCAATGGATTACATGTAGAGTTACTGGTCTGTGCAACAACAAACATGAGTCGCTAATTTGTGCAACAACTGGCCCAAGAGTTGCTGGTTTCGCGACATGACGGGACGTGCAGCCCGGCATGTAGAGTGGCGCAATGCAACACCAGCTAGGCTAGACGTACGTCTTTACGCGGATACCGGGCAGAAAGGGCGAGGTCGTTTTGTCCCAGCACGCGTGGGTGCACTCTCTAGTCGATCCCGTCGGTCACAGTCCAGTGTTCACCCTTGTCTCCGCCACTGATACCGGCCGTACGACGGAGGCACTGCCGGTACGTACCGGACGGCGGCCATGTACTCCTGACAGTACCGCGTGCCCCCGTGAGGTTAGTAGTAGGTGCCTTGGGAGAAACATGATTTACCTTACCCTGAGCTGAGATGACAGCAGTAAAAAATATTAGTATTATTTTACTACAGAGGCGCAGGGGTTGCTGCCTCCCGCGAGCGGGGCAGGAATTCACCGGCGGCAGAGGATCTCAGCCGTCCGTCAGGCGCCCCCATCCTCCTTCACATCACCTCCCATCAGTCCATCACCTCCTCCCTCCGTCAGGCACTCAGTCTCAGACGTACTCCTGCGGCTGCGGGCTACGGCCCGCCAGCCAGCGGCGTACCGCAGGTGCCCCAGCTCTATGCCCCTAGGCCCTAGCGGATGGAGCGGATTCTCACACCGCGGCCGGCAACTGGCAAGCCAAGCTCACGGCCTCGTCCGGCTCCGCTTCGTTCTGCTCCCTCCTTTGCTTGCAAATCGCCATTACTGGAACTGAACCACACACCCAAGCTCTCTCTCTCTCTCTCCTTCTCTCTCTAGGAGACTACTAGGCTTGGACTGCGGTCAAATCTGAAAAATCTTCACTCCGCTCAACGAGGCCCAGCCCAGGAATCTTGGCTGCGACGACTGCGGTGCCCCATGCTGCTGCTCCCACCACCACCAGCGCTGGCCCTCGAGTGAAAACTGGGGCGCTCGCAACTGTGTCGCTGCAAAGGCCAAAGGGGCCGGGGAACAGTGCGCCTAGTTACGTGCCGCAAATCCTACTGTAGATCACCACAGTACTCAGGAGAGTATCCATCTAGCTACTGTAGGAAGGAGCGTAGTCTACCTTGAGAAAAGATCCTTTTCCTTTTGGGAAGGCTGGAACGAGTCCAAGAACCGCCCAAGCAAAGCCTAGCTCATCAGCTCAAAGGAGTAGCCGCTGGGAATCACGCTGGACGGAGGAGATGATCCTTTGCCCTTTGGGCTTTGGGTGGTTGCACCTGCTTACTTGAAAAGAGGAGCGTTGGGTGAAAAAGGCAGAGTAAACAAAATTTACTTGAAATCAGCAGCGGCCACATGGGCACGCCCAGCTTTGCAGGCACCGAGCGAGAGCACAGAGGCTAATAATCCCTTCTCGTTCGTTCGTTTGTTTGTTTAAGCCCTCGCTGTTTCAGAAACAGTGGCCGGCCCTCTGCAGGAGGCTGCAGCTGCATGTGTGTTTTAAATTGCCTTTTCCCGCTGCCCCTTTTGCCCGCCCGCGCGCCCGCCTGGTACCAGCCAGTAGTATATTTACCCTACACAGAAACTTAGATGCGTGCACATGCTATTGCTGCGTACACGGCGCCCGATCACCGGCACGGCACACATGGCCATGGTCCATGGCGGACCGAGGAGAGCTCGGCCATCGGCTCCCGCTTCCGGCCCGGTCTCCCATCTTCTTCCTCCGGGTTGAACGACCTCGGCAACTCCATCAAACAATCACAACCCATGAAAAGTTCTCGTTTTCGACCGGAAGTTAGTCATTGTGCATGCTTGGCATGGTTATCTTGATTTTTCCCTATCAGGTTCATGTTCACATGCCACGTGCAAAAGCATTTTGTTTCAACCTTTTACTCAACAAGATAATATAGATAGATACTGATAACACGGATAAGATTAGAACGACGAGGTGAACACTGATTCGTTACTGCAAACAACAAACGACACTAGCAGCATTGACAGAATTCATTTCATGGCTGTTTTCCTCTTCACAATCACGGTTGGGAACAAATGTGCTTACAACAAGAAGGAAATCAGAGTGCTTAGGAGTTAAAGAGGGAAGGATGGCGGAAAACATTAGACAAAATTTACAGGGAAAGGGGCAGGATGCATGGAGGTGGCCGGGGATCTACCTAGCCAGCCAGCTCCACACATACCACCACAAAAATCATAGGCCGCAATCATCCTCTCATCACAATGTGGTTTTCTCTTTCGATTTCTGGATTTCTTGTTCACTCAAATGCAAACTACTACTAAACCTTCTCGATCTTCTTTCTTTGATCCCTTTTCTGTTGCAAAGGAAAGAAAATACAACTCTACTAACCCAAGAGGCTACTAGCTGACTAATCTCTACTGATGCATCTACTACCTAGGTCAAAACAGAGTTAAATGGGATTCATTTGCTGGTTCCGAGATCTCTGCAACTCACACTGCTTCCGGTTCCTGCGGCGGGATGGGCGGTGGCGGTCTTCCGGCCAAGCGACGACCTCAACCTCGCTGCCGCCGCGTCCTTGGCGGCCACGTCCTTCTTGTCCTTGAAGAACCCGAACGACGGCCGGGAGCAGACGGGCACGTTGAGCACGACCGGCGTGGAGTAGGACCGGTCCATGACGCGCGACCGGGAGCGCAGGCTGGAGTGGTGCACGCTGCCGGCCGGGGAGCTGGAGCTGCGCTCGAGCCCCTGGAACACGATCTTGCCGGAGGAGTTCATGCGCGGGGAGTCCGCGGCGGCCACGGAAGGCGGCGGCGGGGTGGCGGCGGGACGGCGACGCGCGGGGCTGTGTGCCGCGGCTCGGGGCGGTGGTGCGCGGGGCGGCGGCGGGGAGGAGGGAGGGTGGCAGTGGCGCTGCTGGGGCTGTTGTTGTTGGTTGGAGCGGACGAGCCGGATGCGCGGCTTCGGGGTGAGGTCGACCGAGTCGAGGGAGTGGCGCGGGAAGTCGTCGTGGTCGTGGGCGGAGGACGAGGACGACGAGGACATGGAGAAGCGGGAGGAGGCGAGGGACAGGGAGGTCTCCGAGTCCGAGCTGTCGCGGAGGAGCGGCGCCGTGGCTGCGGAGAGGTCCGACACGGACGCGCGGCCGCCGCTCCGTTGGAGGAGAAGCAGCTTCAGCGACCTGGCCGCCGAGGAGCTCGACGCTCTGGACGGAGTCGGCGGCACGGGCGACGGAGACGTCGAGGGCGACGACTGCGACGGTGAGGCCGGCGGCTTCTGCGGCGTCTGCACCTTCCGGAGCCGGAGCAGCTCCCGCCAGCGGCTCGAGCACGTCGGCGCCTTGGGTGAGAATACGTACGGGTCGAACGCCTCCGCCACCGAAGGCCGGAACGTCCTCACCAGCTCGGGCGTCGTCGCCGGGATCTCCGCCGCTGCTGGCGCGTTCTGCGGCTCCGGCGCCGTCGTGGCGGCTGCAGCGGGCTGCGGTCGGAGCGGCAGCAGCTTCCCGTCCGCGAACAGCTCGTCGGCGGGGAGCATTGTGCCCGACCCGCCGAAGCTGAACTCGAAGTCGATGAAGTCCTTGGACACCGCGGAGACCTGCTCCGCCTTGCACGCCGAAGACGTCAGCCCGTGATCCACCGCCGCACCCACGGCGGGGGAAGACACGCCGTCGCGGCCGAACAAGGAAAGGCGCGGGGCGAGCCAGCCGAGGGAGACGGCGGCGGGCGTGCTACTGGCGACGGCGGATGCCATGGCGGGCGGCGAGGCGCATCCAAGGTCGGCAGGGCGCAGCGGTACACTGGGTGACTGTACTTGGGTGTTGCGGCTGGAGGTGGGTGGTGAGAAATGGACAGGGGTAAAGCCGGATGCGCGGATATATATAACCCGGCACGGTAATTAGCCTGACGAGGTGGGCCCGCGAGTCGTGTCTCTCGTGGTGGTGGACAGGTGGAGAGGGGAGTTAATCTGCGGTTAATATTTTTGACCGGAGGTAGGTACCCAGTCTGTACGGGGTATAGTACACCATTATCTCTGAATCTGTTTCAGGGAAATTGGCCTTGTTTCTGTCTGAATTTGGAGGCAAGTGCTACGTAGCTGCGTTAATTAACAAACAGACGTGACGACAAACAAACACTCTGCATGCAGATTTCAGTGGTTTTGCACTTCGATCACGCCGCGACAACGGCAGATCTGCTCGCCGTGCTTAGCTAATTACCGGCTACACTACAAAGACCGGTACTGTTCCTTTCCCTCGGAGCTTAGTGTTTTGGTGGCTAATTTTCATTTCATGTGCATAATAAAGTACTATACAAAAACTGTAAGAGTCTATTTAGATTGTAGGTTAAAAAAATACATGAATAGAAAAAACATACAAATTCGACAGGTTTACCAGTACAAACCATAGTAAAATTATAGAAATAGTCGTTTCGATCAAACGCAAGAAGAAACAAGAAAAATGTCTCAATCCTACGCACTTGAGGCAAAAAGAGATTGGAGTAGATATTTAAATCCCTATGAAATTAAGACATATGATTTTGATAGCTTAATTCATTTAAACGGAAAGGTTGTCCATAGGTGTAGATGGGGGTTTATCCATCCTTCAATGTGCGGACGATACAATACTATTTATGGAACATGACCTAGATAAATCAGCGAATATAAAATTAATATATCAACATTTCAACAATTGTCGGGATTGCAGATAAACACATCTGTTCAATATAGCGAAATTATTGGTTGTGAACAAGTTCAGTTCCCCGTTATGTTTTGTGCATACCAATACATCATAGGAAGTTGACTAACAGGAATGGAAACATGTTGAGGAACGTCTTCAAGCAAGGATGTCAAGTTGGAAAGGAAAATTACCATCTCTTGGTGAGAGGTTGGTTCTAATTAATTCAATATTAACAAATATGTTATTATACATGACATCACTCTTTCGGTTACTTAAACGGGTCTTACATAGATTGGATTGTTTTCGATCAAGATTCCTTTGACGAAGGGATTGTGAAAAAATAAATATCGACTTGATAAATGGAATGTTGTTTGTCGATGAAAAGATCAAGGAGAACTGGGTATTCATGATCTTCGGGTTAAGAACTCAGCCTTCGTCGGTAAGTGGCTTTTCAATCTACTAACTAAAGATGGGGTTTGACAAACGTGTCATAAAGATAAATACATTGGCACGAGGGCGGTATCATTGGAGGTATCACAAGTATATTGAGTATGGATCAGAGATAATATTCTGTGAGAATAAATGGTTAGGTAATACCACCCTCCGAGAACAATACCTGAGCTTATATAATATTGTTCGTCACAAAGACGATAGCATAATCACGGTTATGCAGTCTTCACCTCCCAATGTGATGTTCATACAAGATTTAATTGGATCAGAACTAACTTCTTGGAATTCACCTCCCAATGGTTAGGTACCACTGTCACAAGGTTCTTATGAGTTTTGCTGAAATTTATGTGGGAATTGAAAATTCTCAGTAGAGTCTATGTATAAGGCGTTAGCTCACTGCGAGTCGATAATAATAAAAATAATCCATAATAGTAGACAATAAAACAGTTATTCTTCGATTATAGTTTTGGCGGTTCTATTTGGTCATTATAGTTTCTAACCTATATCCATCAAATACTATCAAATACTGTTGTAAATGTATTTGGCAACTGGTCGTATGAGATAGATAGGAAGTTAAGAATTTGAAATAACAAAATTATTTTATAAAAGAATGAAGAATGTGTTGAACCCCTGCCGTGCAGACAGAGGTCCCATCATCCTCATCATGAATCCATCCAGATGGAGATGGGTTGCATGCGCGATCGCAACAGCTCGCTCTATCTTTCCCCGCCATGATGGACGCGGATCCAAAACAAAACAGTGCCGACACGTCGATCAGATTTGGTGATCCGTGAATGAATGAATGAGTGGCCTCCTCGTTCCGGTGGTCGCCGGATGGATGGGGACGGCGCCGACGCCGCAAAATGGTACTCCTCCCTCCAGCTGCATGCCGCCCGCAATGTCCATAGCCGCAATGTTGAAAGAAACTTTACAGTGCTACTACAGAGAGCAACCTGCAAAGTTTCACCCACGTAAAGGCTAGCTAGATTCTGGCTTTTCTTTTATTTTTCCTGACCATTTATTTGTTTGTTCGTTCTACACAATTATTGGTCAAGAGATGGATGGGCGCTGTGATTCATGTACAGTGGTCATAACGGCACTGTTTTTTACTCCTACCAGAGTAAAGAATTAATTTTACTCCTCCTAGGAGTACTTGATCCGCTCCCCCCACGCCACCACATCCAGGGTGACCACGCCGAGACTCGAGGGCCCGGCTGCCCCGCGCCACGTGACCCCATCACCAGCTCCACTCAACAACACCGCACCACCACCTTATCCTCTCCCCTGGAGTGACTGCATACCGACCGTCGCCTGCATCTGACGGTGGAGGAAGTGCGGTTGGCGCCGCGTGGTTCATCACGTGCCTGCCGACCCTCGTGAAAAAGAACGGGAAAGGGGCTGCGTGAAAAACAACCAAACCGAAATCCGAATCGAGGAGATGGAGGGAAAGCAAAACTGAGCTGTTGTTGGCGCGCAATCATTTGAGGTTGAAAAGACGTCGTTGCCCTCGTACTTGTCGTTTATGCGTGAGCGCGGCTGTAGCGGTCAAAGCAGTCCTGGCGGGGGCGTTGCAGGAAATCGCGCTGTCGCCTCGCGGTGGGGCGAGACTCGAGAGCGGATCGATCGTGGCCGTACGTACGTACGGGAACGGGGAGGGAGGCATGTTCCCGCGTCGCTGTTGGATGGATCGGTCGTACTACGTACTATACGGAGGGTGTCGTAATTAGTTATTTGGCCTCTCGGTTGTCGTCTTGCGATGCGGATTAGGAGGAGCTGTGTCGTTAATTTGACTAGGATGTCCTGATCGAGATTGCAGATTTAGTAAAAATAGTACGCTAGTGCATGCAGTTTGTGTTGATTAGTAGAGTTATGATTTTTGTTTACAGCGTTTAGTGTTGGTGCGACTAGCCGTTAACGATGGATGAACATTGGATAGGTGTGGACGCGTTGGAAGTGAATGGCGATGTGGGGTGGGTGGATGGAGTAGTAATAACGATCTTGTCGTGTCTGTCGTAGTGCTAGCTGCTTGCCGATGCAGGCTGCGGGACCCGGCTGAGCTGAGCTGCTGGCTGGTCAAGCGGCCGCCTCGATGAAACAAAGGTCGGCAGGCGGCAGCCCGGTTCCGTCTATCGGTCCGTCGCCTGCCGCCTCTCCAGCAGCTGCCTGTATGTACTGATGCAGTCTGCAGCTAGCCAGCACTCCGATGTTGTACAGTACGGTACAATGTACTCCTACGTAGCGGACACCGTGCTTGACCCGTTTCCTCCTACGTAGGCTGCAGCAAGGGATCGGCGAACGAAGCGCTCGTTTCCCATACGGATATTTGTGCTGCAGAGAGATACGGAGGGATGGGCTGGCTGCTCCGGCGTATCTATCCATCTCTGTGAAAAACCTGCTCGGTAATGAAAGGCCATGCCCTGCCAGGGAGCCTGGTTAGTGGGGGTGGGACCCAGCGCGAGCTGCATGCATGCAGGTCTCAAAAGGCTACGAAGCCCTGACACAGATTATCCACCACACGGAGCTGTACAAAATATTTGGAGCGACCTCCGTCGGCTCGGCTCGGCTCGGCTCCTGTAATCAGCTCGTGTTCAAACAAAGATTCAAGGGTCTCTTTGCATTAAACAGTAGAAATTTTATAGGATTTCAATATTTAGAAATTTTTTCTACGGTGGTTTAAATTTATGATGTTAATTCAAATTTTGTATTACATTGCTATGTCTCAACTTCGTAGGAATTTAAATATCCACACCAATCTCTTTTTTTACACTCAATTGCCTAGGACCGGGACATTTTTTCCTACTTTGTATCCAAACAACATTTCTCGAACGGTTCTTGCGTTTTACAATACTATGTTTTACATGTAAATAAGTATCATTCCTGTGTTTTTCACATTCATCGTGTTTTTCAATCATACGATCCAAAGAGGCCCAAAATCTCTCGTGTTCTAACAAGGCGGGAAAAAAAGGAACTAGCATGTCGACGTCCCGCAAGTGGGAGATGGTCGGTCTCACCGAACCCGAACATCCGTGCTCATGATCGGTGTTTTGTGCAACCTCATGGCTGAACTTGGATCCGGTGATCTGCCACTCAATGTATCACGGTCGTGCTCTCTTGGCTTGAACATGCGTCATCACTAAGTGATACGACGACGATCTTGGCGTCCAACTGTGTGGTGGCTGCGGTGGTGCGTCACTCGTTTATGTCCTTTGTGAGAAAAATCGACGTTGACACTCGATCGCCCACATCTCATCCGACATGTCGGCTGACCGTGCACATGAATTGCATGAAGCGTCGATGCCGCCACCAAGAGTACGTTTGGCGGGATTTACCAGCGGCGGTCAGGGAAAGTGGATAACTGAAGGTGGGAAGGGGCATGAACTAGGTAGACAGGGAAGACAGTCGCGAGAGTATGAAAAATGATGATTGTCAAAAGCAAAAGTTATATAGACTTGTTTGTATTCCTGACGGGGTGGTCCCGCCCATCAGGATTCGACATGGCGCATGTTGTTAATGCCGACACTCTCAATTGTCATCCTAATTGCGGATATGTCGAACACGTTACTGGACCAATCTATAACCTTTGCTACAGTTAAGATCACCTTTATGGTTGCCTAGCCTTGTCATTTTGGTTCTTGGTTGGTTGGTTGTTAGATCACTATGGTGCTTTTTCACATGGTTGGGCTTAGGTAGTTTAAACTTCTTTTAAGGTTTGCTACTGGTGGCCTGAGGGCTTGTAATGGTGGAGCGAACTTACGCTGATCGGTGGTGGTTGTTTTCTGTTATGAAAGTAATGGAAATCTATCCCCTTTAGGGGTTTTGCGTGTAAAAAAAGTTATGTTCTTTTTACCATAAGGATCGCTACTTCCATTTGTGAAAAGGCATTTTACATGTGTGCCTGCCCATAATTCGATACTGTATTAGAGCATCTCTAACAGAGCACTCAAACCGTGGAACCTTTAAATGATTTTAAGGTTCATAAACAGAGCATTTTTTGCGCGAAAACGATTCGCGCGATAGTAGTACCCTTAAATTCTTATCCTCAGAATAAAATCAATGACGCTACCGAGATAAACCTCTGCTGCCTGGCGGTGAAAACCGAACGGATACGGTCGAATAGTAGTGAAACCATGTCCGTGACCATATTTTTTTCGGATACGGAGTCGGAGCGGATAGTGTGTGGATACGAATACGGAATCAAATCATGTCGGTTACGAATATGGATCGAATAAGGGGCGAATATGGTTCGGTTGCGGATAATTTTTTTGTCAGATGACATACTGAACGTAGGACTAACATATATCAAATACTATCAACCAACTTATTCCAAATTAAATTTATATATTGTGACAAATAATGTTCTTGTAACTCATACTTATCTTTCCAACTGGCTACTTAAGTTTTACCTATTATGGCCTAAGGGCGCATCCAACAAATGTGATTAACAAATATGGTAGTGGCTTGGCAAGATTTGTGCGGAGTTATGTAAGTACATAAGTTTCATCCTGTCTAAAACTCGGTCACATGAGGTTTGAGTTATTAGTTGCCGGATATTTCACCGGTTAATCGTCGGATATAACCGTGAAATATGGTATATCTTCGAATACAGACGGATATTAGTAAAACCACATCCTTTTCCGTATCCGTGGATTACTATCCGTATCCGTGACCATATCCGTCAACTATCCGACCGAATCCGTATTTGCCTTCCGTGAGCCTTCGGTCGGTCGGTCGGTCGGTCGGAAATAATCCGTACCGTTTTCACCCTAGTGCCTGCTGAGCACTTGATGCAGGCGCTGGCGAGCTGCCGGGGTGCGTGGTGGGGGCGGCGGCTGCGCGGGGGGGGGGGGGGGGAGGGGGGGGGCGAGCACGACGAGCTATGCAGTCGAGCGAGCTGCAGACAGCAGTGGGCTGGCGAGCGAAGGCGGGCGGGCGAGCTGCGGCAAGCTCGAAGGCGGGCGAGCGAAAGGACGGCAGCGGACGGCTGCCGAGGCGGCGCCCCTGCATCGCGTCGATTTCCTCCCATGCTCCTCCTCTTCCCCTGATTTCCTCCCGTCGATTTCGTGCGGTGGCTGGCGAGCTGCAGGGCCGAGGCAGCTCAAAATTGGCGGCCGGACTGGGAAAGAGATATCATCGCCGGTCGGGACGAAGAGATGGCGGCGAGATGGACGGTGGCGCGTACCTACATTCGACTCCGGCTGATTCTGGCGACCGCTCGCTTTTGGCGGATTCCGGCAAGTTCCGCGGCGGAAATTCACCGGCTCGTTCTGAATATTTCCTCCCGCCAACCGTTTTTCCAGTATACGGGGGACCTTCAATTTGACCGTGAAAACCAGATTTTATCAGTTTCGCGGGTCAAGTCGATTTCACGGGCGCCGTCAAAAAAAATTACGCGCCCACGATGTATGAGGGTACTGCTATTTTCGTTTTTAAGTTTTCAAAACCGTTTTTTATGGGTTTTTATTGTTTCGTGACGTTTGAGAGGTCTGTTAGAGATGCTCTTAGCTACACCATGTATTGGAGGACCTTTTGCCGATTATTCTTCAACCCTTTCGTCCAGGTTCAATAAATCATCTACTCTACACACCATCGTGTCTTTGCTCTTCCACGCTCCTCACATTTGTGTCTCGTGAAACTTTAGCTGCGTTCCTGCCTACCGTGTCGATCTGGCCACTATGTATACTGCAAACGCCATCCAACTGGTCAAATGCAGGTAGCTCGAATTCATCTCACCATCCATTCATTTATTCAGCGAGTTTGTCTGATCGATCACTGCAATGCTTCCCGGATCTCTTCAGTGCCAGAGCGAAGAAGGGAGTATCTTTTAATTTCCTCCTCCAATTGTCAGTGGGCTAACACTCGAGTAGCCATGTAGACTAGCTAGTAGCTAACCAATCACAACGATGCTATCCTGCCCATGTGAAGTCTCCAGACAAATATTTTACACTCCTATGGCTATGGCTACATCACAAAACAAAGAACGCTGTTTTAACTCCTTGTAAGCACATATGTTTATCTCCTTTGATGATGGATCTGCGCTAATCAAGCTCGTGCTAATCACAAGTCTTACCGGCTAGCGCTCCCTTGTCTACAAAGGTCTTTGGTCAAGCAGTCTGCCCATGTTAAGTACCATGTGATGTAGCCTCCATTGCCATGTTCCTAGATATTACAATAGTCTACCCCTAAAGTTTTGTAACAACTAACAAGCTATATGTTGGGGCTATCGCTTAAACAAACATCGTCATGTCGCGTGTTGAACCTACCGCGGGAGGTGCGTGCCGGATGCCTGTTGCTTACCTCGGAATGCGGTCCAAACAACAAATTAAGTATAGATGACAAAGGATTCCTAGTTGGATGAAAACACGAGAATTAACAGTGTGGTCTAACTCAGTTTGGTTCTATCTGATGACTGATGATATCGGTTAGTCATTTATAGTACTGCACAATTATGAATGTGTACTGATTTTCTTTATCCTAAAATTGGAAGATCTTAATTGCCTTACAAATAGATCATTCATATAGATGCAAGAATCCTCATTGACAAATGTGGTTCATTTTGTTTAAAATGGGGAGCAACGTCCCGCCACTACATCAAAATAATCATCATTCACAAAAGTGGTTCAGAAAACAAATGCCATCATCACGCGATCCGGGAGAACCAGGTCGAGGGTTTCCACTGGAGCAACTCGATCGAAAAGACAAGCGCCTCAACAACAATGTATTCGACAAGGCAAAGACACAATTACGCCACCATCATCAGTCATGAGTCATCCTCGGGCGAAGGGACGTCGTCACCACCATGTTCGGAGAAACCGCTCTGATATCCTTGCCTCATGGTTCCGTCACGCCAAGGTCGTGATCCATGTCACGCCGCAAGAAGAAACAACCAGTAAGAGAAGGACGAGTTATCAATCCAATCTGTAGTCGGGCCTCCCAGTTACGCCATGGCCGCGAGAAACTTGGGCCCCTCCGTACCTTCACCAGTGATCCGCGGTGTTTTTCCTACGTACACCTCTAGGGACGACGAGGGGAATGTGATGTAAGGAAGCTAGGATTCCTTCCCCAGCCACCTTGGGGAAGGTGGCGTGACATAGTCGCGTGTTTTCGATTCATAACTCTGGTCAGATCGATCTCGCATGGGCGCTTGGCCATGAGGCGAGTGTCCTAGCCGCGGAACCTGGCAGGCTGTTCGAATGTCTAATCGGGCTGCTTCGTGCGAGAGAGGTTTGGCATATGGTAATGCTGAGTGATACGATCTTCTACAGGGATGATAAGTGTTCTAAAGAGAACCTTCGCTATATTTTTATCCCCTTGCGTCCGGCTGCCATCTTGGTGCTGTGAGGTGGGGGACCTCACGATCTTTACACTGTGTTCTTCATCGTAACCATCTACTTCTGGCCGTAGTTTTTTTTGATAAACACAGTACACACTCACATACACACGCGCACACTCACCTCTATGAACGCACACACGCACAACCTACCCCTGTTAGCACCTCCGAAATCCTGAGCCGGCGGATCGAGTCTTGAAACTGACGAAGTCACCACGGACGCCTCACTCTCGACGGGAACGTCGCCTCCCACTGAAAAAATATTACTGCAACACAGAGACGTCAAACCTGGGGTTTGAACTCTGGTGTCCCAAGGGTACAACCACCCTGCTAACCATCCAGGTTGTTCTAGTTTCTTGGGAGTGCTATGGAAGTAGAAAAAAATTGTGGCCTCTTAGGTCATTATTCAAATCTGGTGAGTTTATGTCTTGCTTTTCGCTGGTTTGATTGTTCCCGGAGTTGGAATCTTTTTGCGATGTTATAGTGTAAACTTCGTGTTTGGGCGGCCTAAACTTTTAGAGGATCATCCCGATCCAAACACATTCAATATTCATGATTTTCCACTTAAGGAGTTTTAAAATACTTTTGAATGAGTGGCAGTATAGTTTATGCAGTTCAGCTAGTCTTTTCTTATTGAAATCGAGTAATTTTTTTTCTTGTAAACATTGATATCTCCACGAAAATGCCTCCAAGATATATCATTTTAATTTTTAGTCTAACTAGCCAGGTGGCCCTCGCAAATGCGAGGGAGTCGTCTAAAGTGTATTAATACGTGATGTTTGAGAAATAAGTTCATACTTATATAGATATAAATATATAAATTTGCGGGTAATAATATTATGTAGCGGACTACAATTGTAATCTCAAGAAAAATATCAATGGACGTTGGAGTGTATATTCTAAATCATTAAATTCTATATATAAATAATAGATATTATGAATTTATGAAATACCACGTCATCATATTCAGAGCACTATATCGTATTCTATTTTGATATATCTCTCTCTCTTCGTAATAATCCCACTCCCCCCTTCCTGTCAACTCACATGTATTATTAGTTGAGCCTTGTAAGAAGGGGATGGCAATTAGGATTCCCATTGCAGCACAAAATTATGTCCAGACGGTTATCGACGGACTCAGTAGCATAGTCATATTATCTAATACATTAGGTAGACTCTTTTTTATTAACATGATTAAACAAACATGAATGATACTATGTTTGCAATAGCATATCCACTTAAATAAGAGATCATTACAAATCCTATATGGTAAAAAAGTTGTATGTAATTACGTCACTGAAAAATACATATAGAATGATTTGTCAAATATATTTTCCATCAGACAAAAAAGATTTTTTTAATTAAGTTTGGTCATCAACAAAAAAAAATGGTTCTAATTCTACTCAACTTATTACCCAAGGTAGAGAACTTTCAACGAAATAAATATCCTACAAAATCTTTTTGGAGTCCCTTCACCTACAGCTATGCATCTTTGTATTGTCGATAAGATATATATGTATAACTTACTTTATCTTAGGACATTCCAATGTTGGTATTGGTACTTGTAGGTAGAATTATTGTTATTCGTAATTACTAATACTTCTATCTCTATGAATATCCTACTATATGCTAGGCATATCGTACGGTTCCAAACTTCAATAATTTCTTTGAACTCACAATGTTCGTTTAAATATTCTAAGACAATGATTTTCTTTCTAAAAAAATAGGAAAAACACAATTATGTATCTATTGTTCATGTTTTTACATATATTCAAGAAGACTTTACTTAAGTATAGACATGTCTTAGAAATATTTCCTACCTAATAGGTAGGACGACTTAATAAGGCATGTTGTTATACTTTGTGCCGATTAATCTTTCTCTTATTTACTTCCTATGTTCTAGAATATGTGGCACTCTACGTACTTTGTGAAATATGCGACTTATTGGAAAGTATTTTTTGCATGTTCTCTTTATATACAATTGTATTGATTCATCCTATTAAATTGAAATGATCATTACTATAGATGTTGACACCGAAATGTTCTTTACTACATCACTTGAAAGACAAATGAAGGATCAAGTCATAATATATTTACAAACGCTTGTATGAAGAATGTTGTCCTTTCAAACCGAGTGTGTTCTATAGAAAAAAAGTCAAGATACAATCTAATAATTCTACAAACCGTATAATGTCACATGAAAAAAAATGATGTCTTGCACTATTATAAAATATTTGAAGAAAATATGCATGTCTTCACAGTGGATAAAGAGGAGGAAATCTTAATAATGAATTATCCCATGACAACATGGACTTTCATATTAATATTTCCCTAATGATTCATCATTGTGCAAACAAATGTGTAACTATTGACAATTGTCTATCCCTTCATGCACATTTTGCCCAAATAAATCTTCCAATCAACACAAATTATGTCCGGGGGTATGGATAATCATGTCATCGTAAATAAATATGAAGTTCAATTTCTCTAACACACCAAATCAAATAAATATATTTTCGTAAAGAACCATCCCATCTGATTGTATGCTCACTTCATAAATTAAGAATCATATATTTGTATCGGGTCGTTCTAACTTTTAAACTTACACATAAAACTGTAATATATTGTGTTGCTCTAATATGTACACTCAATTAAATAAAAAAATAATCCATATAACTAATTATTATGTTCTCACGTACATCGTGTATCCTGGTACACGTATTTGTTTTTTTTACACGCTCACAGTCTGGTAAAAAAGTTTCATGTACATCTTGTATGCTTCGTAACATGCAGCCATCGTAGAGCGTCTCGTTTTTTTCTTTTTCGTTTTAACTTCTCTGCCACGTACGAGTGCACCCAGGCCCACATATTTGTTTTTTTTTCTGAGACGCTCACATCCTGGTTATCAATTTATTGCGTGAGTTTTTTTACGTGACTGAGTTGTTTTTCCTATTACGTGACATTTTTTAAGGGAGCATGACGTGACATATTTAACCAGATAAAAGTTGTACGTAACTTCTCTATCTTTTAATCTTAACCGTCACTAAAAAAATCAACGGCTTATATATTTTAAACCTATGTGGCTTAACGTGATGTATTTATTAAACATCCTTATAATGCTTTTAGTATATAATAGATAGATTGTAATGGGAGTTACTATGTACTAATCTTTTGATCCGAAGCACATGTAGCTACGAGTATGAACAAAGTTATAGATGTCCACACGAACTTCCAAGAAAAATCGTCAGAAAAGAAACCAAAATTCAGTGTATCCGATAGACACGCGGAAGTCGAAAAGAAAGGGAGCGACGTATAGACAGAGTGCGAAAGACCAATCTTATTATCTGGAGTAGTACGGAGCTGTCTTTTCCTACGCGGCTACTTGTGTACCTGTACGCCGTATCCAACCTAGCCGCCGGCCGTGACTGAGCCGTCCGGCGGCCGTCGCAGTACTTTACAGCAGCAGTACGTATCTCCATCGGATCGCCGGGCAGCAGCAGTACGCGCTAATCGTTACGGCCTTGTCAGCGCCGGAGACAAACGCGTTGGTGGACAGAACGGCCGCCGGGATGCTACATGCTGTAGTAGCTGGTGTTGCACCACAGTGGCGGGCACAGCATCTTTTCAATGGGTATTCAAAATAAAAAAATTACCAAGAAAAGTAGCAAAAACAATGAGGCAACGAAGTGTTTGAACCTAAGACCTAGTAATGCACATTCGGATACACTAACCAGCTACGCAACAACATACTTCCGTACACAAATGGATTGTTTTTTATACGGTGTAAATCTAATTTGATAGCCATATTATTTGACTCGAAATGTTTGTCAAATTTTTTGGGTATTCACCTGCATACCCATGAATACACGTGTGCCCGCCCCTGTTGCACCAGCCTACATGGCGTGCTGCACGTCCCGTCATGTCGCGCCTCCGCTTCAGCCGCGCCGCTGCCTCCTTTCGCCACGACATGTCCTTCCAGTGCGACTGTACAGCTCGCAACGCATCTTTCTGAACTTTCTCCTTCATTCCTACTCCCTTTTTCCTCGACTATGTCTGTAGATCACTTTAAGATCGATTGGGAGGAAATGAAGAACTAAAAGCTTGTTGGGCTCAACTTCGTTGCCAGCGACTGTAGAAGCTTAGGCCTCGCATTGTGGGCGTTTCCGAGGCCCACTGCAGCCCGATCTCCAGCTTTGTCGACAGTGCTTGAAGACTACATACCTTAGCTCCATTCTTCAGATAAACCAACGCAAGACGTACAAACACGCCGATTTCTCAAAATCTAATCCAAAACTCAACATCCTCCACATAACATGTGAGCTTCAAAAGTGTTGTCCCACGGCGCAGTTGTGCTTTGTGCAGGTTAGCACTTGTTGTTCGACGCATGCTGATGCCCAGGATATAAGTCGCCGTTCGCTTAAGGCATCAGACGCTGGACTACTGGATGATAGTAAAAGTTCATGTGTACCATATATCCACTGCAATTGCAATCCAGGCTCATTCGCTCAAGCTTTTCTGCGGCTGCTTTTCACGCTTATCTTATCTGAACTAGTTGAATTTGGCGCGGCGACACGCCACGCCCTTTAAGAGATATTTTTTGTATGAAATATTTTGTTGTTGTAGGGGTATAATATATGTTGCAAGTAAGTTGTGGAGACTATAATTTTCATGTTGCATTTTACTGTTAATATTAGCCACACTTTGCATGCTTAGATGTAACAATATGTACACGTTGTAATATAGATGCATAATTACACAAAGAATACATTAGATAGCAGTGTGCTTGTCAATGCAGAAACAAATATATTTGGATAATATAGTTAAATAGATGCATGCATTTTATTTACAAAACGTTGAAAAGCAGGAACATGCTGCTGATTCGATTGACATAGTGGCTTGATGATTGTCAAATAGGCAGCGGTGTGATCAATATGATAGCCGTGTTATCTTCACAAAAGCTATCACATGGGTCTTATATTAAGCTATCATAAATTCTGACCTGAAATATATTGAAATGATGTTCCTCTGTCTGGTGACAATGATTGTACAGAAACTTCATTTTTGGTGCCTACATAGTAAGTTGTCGTTGGTAATGCATTGTAAGAGCTGGAAACCAATGTGGGAATAAGATTAGGAGCGGATGTATAAATACATGGGTTTCCTCGATGATGCTGATGTCGGTGTTGGCGCAAGTGTCGACGACGGCGTTACTGTCCGTAGCGAGTAGCGACAGAGATGTTGTCTTCGATTCCGTAGTCTGCTACAACGCCATCATCGGCGGTAATGTTGTTGTTGGCCGATACTTCTTTATGGACGTGCTAGAGACTTGAGAGGAAGGATTGCAGCGTCCTCGTCGGGTGCTTATGCTGTTGTCATCTTCATCTTCATCTTCGTCAAGAACGATGATTGCTTCAGGAGCGAAAAGCATGAGCGGATCAATGCTTTGACCAGAAGGTGCTTCTATGGCTAGTGGAATGGGCATATCAGGGGAGAAACACCGGGGAGAAACACCTAGGCATAATCA
Source organism: Poa annua (assembly GCA_026929855.1). Taxonomy (NCBI): domain Eukaryota; kingdom Viridiplantae; phylum Streptophyta; class Magnoliopsida; order Poales; family Poaceae; genus Poa; species Poa annua. The sequence goes on along the minus strand of CM049429.1, from coordinate 10,031,043 downwards.
ATAAATTTTAAAAGTTAATGAAGCTCACAACTAATTTTCACTGGAGGTGCACACACCCTCAAAGCTGAAAGTACAAATCTAACAAATAAATACGCATGCACTATTTGTGGACGATAAGAGCAGCAAAAATCAAAGCTAACCATCGACAACATTGAATATAAAAGGCCAATAAGGTTGATATATAAAGGAACAGAACAAACGAAATGTTAAGTAGCAGGAAAATAGAAATTTGATGGAATATGAAGACAGGTTTGTAAGTAACGGAAAGAAACAAAAGCACCTATTCTTCAATTAAGAAGATATGAAATATACATTAGAACATCTCTAGATATCAGCATGAGAAGGGACAAAGAAAGCAATCAGTATATACAAAATCCAGTAGTTCCTAAATTTGAAATATATGAAATACATGTTAGAACATTCGAAAGCATCAGTACAAAAGATGAGGGAAAGCAATTAGTATGTACAGAATCAAATAGTGTATTATTTAAATCCTACTAATCCATTTCAACCATGCATTTAAGCAACTAATCTGTAAACTAAGGTACTACATTTTCAAACATGAGAAGTTGTAAGAACCGAAATAGTTATAACTCTGCAAATGTCTAACAAAATTTCCTATATGCATTTGTTGAAGTAAATGCTATATTTCCTGAGTAAATATCAAAAATGCATGCATGTAGTATTCATTTGCAAAATAAATGGCTTTAAAAGGGACCATCTTGATAAAAAGTACTACTTCTGAATTAAACTTCTTCCAAATCAATTACCGGTTCAGTTTCTTTATGTCCCTTGCTATCAGAACAAATGAAATACCATTAAATCATTCTGACATTCTACCCTTTCTCTGCTATAGCTCAAATGGAAGGCATATCTCAACATATGCAAACTGGAATAGTATATGTCATACTATCAATTGTAGACAATGAACTGCTTGCTGAAATGGAACGATAAATGATGTTTAATTAAAATGTACTATTTCACTCGTAGCATGGTAAAGACTCAAAATTTGTATACCAAGCCAATCATGTCAAACAAATCTGCAAGTCAAATTACCAATCAAATGAGCATATCTCACTGCTCAGGATCTACTTAGCTAACCAAGTTGAACTTCCTACATATAATTGGTATGGTATGTGTATCAATTAATTGAGTTTGTTGTAAGCACACACTCTGCTACAAATAATCTAATTGCTAGCTTGTGCAGTGGGATTTAATATTCGTAAATGACAGCTTAACTTCAGCTTGCATTTGTTTAGTTTGTCATGCTACTTAAACTGTCCATTTCAATCAAGCCAACAAAGATGCCAGAAATCCATGCATCGGAAGCTAATTCCATATCAGGTCCATACATACAAATATAGTTTAGCCGATAAATAAGTAAATATCAGATAAAGGAAAAGCTCTACAACATAGTCATAGTTGTGAGCTGAATTATGTATAGATAGTTTGGGAAAAAAAGCTAGCTCGTTTGGCCGGTGGGCGAGCACACGATAGATTACCTGAAGATCGGCCGACCGTCGATCCCGTAAGCGTAGCTAGCTAGCCCGATTGGCGCGAGCGCGCACACGCGCTCGGCTAGCTAGCCAACACGGGTTGTGCTCAGCCGACGCCGTCCTTGATCGCAACGTAGACGTGCCGCAAGTCCGGCCGGTGAACGCCACACACCATGACAACTGCCCGTAGTCGGCCGCTCTGCTCGGTGCCGACCTCGCCGTGCCGTCTGCGTGGGAGAGGGAGCTGCATGTGAGGACGCGCCAAGAGATCGACGCGCTGGGGCTTCCACTCACGTGCTCGAGGCGCATCGCCAGGCAGCCGCGCTGCCGCTCGTCGGCAGCAGAGGAGAAGGAGGGTGGACCCATGGCGATGGGCGGTGGGAGAAACAGAGAAGGATTTGTGGCCGCCGCTGCGTCGGGCTAGAGCCTGAGGGAGAGAGGATGAGGCTTGTCTGAGATTGGGGATCTAGGGTTATATGTTTCATGCTACAGTAGTTGGAGCGTGGATAGAGCGTGAAAAGAGGAGACGGTGGAGCTCGCAAGATCCTCAGAGTGGGGCGGGGAGGCGCGGAGCGACGGTGTCGCGCGGCGGTGCCGGCGGCGACCCGGAGGTCGCGCGAGGAAGAGGAGGACCCGTGGTGGTTGTGATGTTTTTGCAGAAAAGCCCCTAATTTTCATGGTATTTACATCTAGGCCCTTTGCGGGGGAAATTGAAAATGCATGGACACTGTTCATTACTGTTCGCAATGAACAGTAAATCGAACGCTCCCAGCGCGCCATTCCCTCCCGCCTTAATATATAGAGTAATAAGTAAGTACCACATACTGTTCCTTTCTGTGCTGTTCTGAATTAGCTGCAAAATGGCAGCAGCCAACTTCGCCTTTCTCTTCTCCGTGTAGACATATTTTTGAAGCTAAATCGAGAGCAATGGAAATATTAGGACCTACATAGCTGAGGTCTCGGTGTAGCAAACTGGCATTATTACCTGATACGTAAATGCCACATATAGCTGTAGTTTCATGCTCTGGATTGGGTGCAAACAATAAAGCTACTGGCATGCAGCTGCAGGCATCTCATCGTGCAAGGAAATATACAAGGCTCTTCCTTGCCGAGGTCTCGGTATATAGTAGATACATAAGGACTACAAGTTCTTTTGTTTTCTGAATTTAGATTAGATGTAAAGAAACATAGATGAACATGATTATTTTCGTATATGTTCCAAGGAAGATATGAGAAACCCTTTTCTTCTAAGATGTAGATGTCTAACAACATTATTAGGGAACATTAATGATGTAGTATGCTCCAAACATGTCATGATTACAACTAACTATTTTGATTTGATTTGGTTCCGAGGCGACACTTGAGGTCGCTAGTAGCAAGCTACTATGATGTACCCTCCCCAAGAAAAATAAATTTAATATCACTGAGGACGGGTCCTCACATATCTGATAAGATCGGATACTATACTTGATCTAAGCCAAAAGGCCGAGAAAGGTATGATTGACAATGCTGCCCTCTGCCTATACTTATATAGCTCGTCCAACCGACTATCTACGCTACACATACAAGGTGGTACTAAGAGCATCTCTAGTCGTTGCGCCCCCAAGGCCCAAAATGCCGGCGATTTGCGTCCGCCGCGGTGCTAAACAGCGCTATTCTGAAACTTGGAGGGGCACGGTTTCCAGTCGTTCTCAAGCCCAAGATTTGGCCCACGAAATTAAAAAACGGTGCAAACATAAATTTGGCGCAAAACAGATACAGTTTCATTAAATTCGGCGCAAATGAAGACGATTTAATTAAATTCAGCGCAAACTTGACGATTACATAGGCGATTCAAACCGAAAACCTAATAACTAGTTGCGCAGCCCCAGCCTCGCCGCGATCGCCGCGCTGTAGTCGTCGACGCCACCGTCGTCGTTCGAGCCGTCGTCACCCTTCTTGCGTTGGTGGCGGTTGCTTGGCCGGCGTCGCCGTGGTCGTACCACTTGCTCATCTCGAGCGTACGGTGGAACGGCTCGTCCCCGTCATCGTCGTCCCCCTTCTCCTCGTTGGTCGAGTCGAGCACGTAGTACTCGATCTCCTTCAGCTGCGGCGGTGGAGGGATGCGGTTGTGGCGGGGGAGGGAGGCGCGGCGCTGCTCGCGCTCTGCACGACGGCGCTCGGCCTCGGCGAGGAGCTGCCGCTGCTGCTCGACCTCCTGCGCGGTAAACTCGCGCAGGCTCCAGCTCTCGGCGAAGTCCTCCGCCGCCGGCTGGATGAACCCCGGCCGCTCTTCCTCCTGCTCCTCCTCTGGCTCCGGCTTCGGCTCACGCTTGGGCCTGACGAGGCACGGCTCGCCGATGCGGAGGGCGGAGCTCCTCTGGCGCGACTCGCCGATGCGGAGGGCGGCGCTGCGCACGGGGGCGAGGTGCCCGGAGTTGAGGAACGGAGGGGGGGGGGGTCGAAGAGGAGGGCGCCTGGCGCTTACCTGTGTCGGAGGAGGAGCTGTTCGTCCGCGCCACGGACGAAGAGCTGCTGCCGCCGCCCATGTAGTCGAGCACCCACTATAGGGTGCGGTGCTCGCCACCCCACCACCGCCTGCGGCCGTGCTCGTTGAAGCGGCCCTCCACCAGGCCGTTGTTGCCGTGGTCGGCGAGCTCCTCCTCGTGGCGCCGCTGGAAGTACGCCGTCTAGAAGGCGTCGTTGCCAGCAGCCCTCCAGTGCGGATCCGCGGCCTGCTCCGGCGTGAGGCTAGCACGCACCTCAGCGATGGCGTACTCGTGCTCGTCCTCGGTGGGGACAGGTGGCACGGGCACCCCTCCGGCACTCAGTGCCCACGGTCCGCGGGTGGCGGAGGCACCGGGGACGCGCATGTCCGGAGGACATGGGTACCCGGCGTTGTAGAGCGCCCACACCTCCTCCCTGCGGAGCCAATGACGAACCCAGTCGTTCTGCGCGGCGGCGTCCATCTTCCCGACGGCTTCTGGGATGCGACGGTGGAGTGGAGAGAGTGCGGGTGTGAGGAGAGGCGGCGAGAGAGGAGTGACGATGGGCGGCGAGGTTCGGGGGGATTTTATAGCGGCGAGGCCAGGCGAAGGGGCGAGCGGCGGTGGGTGGCCATAACTGCTGTGCTCCGCGTAAACGCGCCACGCCATTACTCCGGCAGCTTTTGACTGGGAAGCTCACTGGCCGGCCGCCACGCCATTACTCCGGCAGCATTTGACCGACGCGGGAGAGGAGTAGACGAGCACGGGTGGTTTCTGTTGGCGCCATTTTCTCCCGCGTCGTTGACAGCGATGGCCCGCGTCACGTTTCGCGCCAATCCCCCCCCAGGTCGAACCCGGTGGGCTGGGTTTCGCCTAAAAACGTCGGCGCTATTTTCCGCCGAAACGGCGCTATCTGAACATCTGGGGGTCGGCTGGTGAAAAAACTGCGCTATTTAACTACGGCAACGCTAAAAAGGCATCCTGAAGACGCTGGGTCGACTGGAGATGCCCTAAAACAAACGCGAAGCTGCTGCGCCTGGGTAGGAACTTGCCTCTGCGTGTACCCTTTGGGCCTTGGAAGTTGGAGGTCCGGTGATGATGTGAGCCCACAGCTAATTATCCAACGATACTAGCCCACCATGTGTGGACGGGCCAGTAACATGGCTCCTTAATTCCCAGCCCTCCTCCGAGTCACCAGTCACCACTCCAGGTGATTCCGAATTCAGACGGAAGAAGAAATCCAAATCGAGCTGAGCAAGGAGCAATCGCCGATTCCCCGAGTTGTAACGCACGGAAGGTAAAATAGCAAGGGTGTGCTGAACGAGCAGGAAGGTTTGAGTTTCACGGCCTTGCATTTCGAGCAGCAGTTTTTACTGTATCGGCAAGGCGTCGACACGATCTCACGAAACGACCGCTCAGTGCACTCCAGCAGAAATTAGTTCTGACTTCTAACGACCTGAGCTGCATAGTGTTTCTGAGAGCAAATGTTAAAATTTTCGTTTCAATAATATTCAAAGAATTCTTAATTTTTGTGCAATAACTACTTGCGTCTCTATGTTTAGTGGGAGGCGACATTTCCGTCGACAGCAATGTGTCTCGGTGGTGCTCATAGGGGTATAGTGTGCGCGCGTGCGTTTGTAGAGGTGAATGTGTGCGTGTGCCTATGAGTGGTTACGTTGTACTGTGTTTTTTTTCTAAAAGTTTTGGTTCACCGACACGACACCTACTATTGCATGCAACTCTGGGTATCTGATCCGCGTGTACTGTTACATAGAGAATATGATGCAAGAAAAAGATGATTAAATGGAAAAAAGTACTCGTATTAACAATTCAAAGCTGCGCTCCTGGTGAAATAGGTTCAGTAATCTCAACTGCAAGTGTCATTTGAGAGAAAAGGACGTCGAAAAAAAAAAGACGAAGAGCTACGCCACAAAACATCAGCTGCGCCGTCTGTGGGAATCGAACCCACGACCACGTGGTTAAAAGCCACGCGCTCTACCAGCTGAGCTAAGACGGCTATATGGATGTTTGACAATTTTTTATAGTATAATATCGTTATGAGTTGTTATCTGAGAAATTCTGCTTGTCATACCAAATAAAAGCTAATTAAACTCTGCACACTTATGATGTTCACATGTCCTATGATGTGATATTATATATTAGTTCCACTCAATTAACAAATATTATATCCATAGCACCAAGCAAATAGGGATGAGGGACCATAGAAACACATCCTCTTTTGTCATGGACATTCTCCAAAATTACCGATTTGATGAAATTCATGACCACCTCATATTCCGGCGCATCTCTCAGATGTGATATGCCTCAGAGGAAAAATCTTAGCAGCCATTAACCCTGCATTCCGTCAATGTGGTGTTTGGCCTCAAGCCTTCAACGCATGAGAGAAAAGGGTCTCCAAAGAAATATTTAAGGGTCCATTACTGATCCATGTGTCCATAAAAAAAGGTATTTGCTTTGTTTCCAATCTTAACAAAACGACAGTGCAGTCTGAATTGTTGGACAAATCTGTGTTTTGAATATGTAAACTGCGATGTACCTCTGTTTTTTTTACAACAAAACCACTAGGAGTTCTTACAAGAAGAGTAAATTTTGTTCATCTCCATTCTCCAGCGACTATCCTCGGGAAAGGAGTTAGAGTATGAATCTAGACTGCTATGAAATAAAGCTGAAGCTACGTCTAAAGCTATTAATGAGATTAGCCAACTTCGTTCCAGTTTCTTCCCCATTCGCATGTCTATCAGATCGCAGTGTTCACCCAGGATTATAACAGAATCTACTGGGATGCTTAAATAAGTTTGAGAAAGGACTCCAGATTTACATGTGAAGATATTTTCATAATTTTCTACTTTACTCTGAGCCCCACCAATTTTTTTTGCTTGAATGGAAATTGATTTTTAAACCTGACATTTGCTCAAAAAGATAGAGAATAAATTTCAGATATCTTGCATTTTCCTCCCTAGGTAAGAATAAGGTGTCGTTCACGTACTATAGTATGCATACATCATAATGGTTTAGTACATGATGCATTCCTTTCAGAATACCGTCATCTATATAGCTTCAAAGGTCGCCATTGTTGCATTTCTTTTTATTTTGCTGCCCTGCTACTGCACATTTTCATTTTGCCTTATCCTTTTTGTAACATGATAATTCATTTTTATAAGAGAAACAATCTGCATAAATTGAAGGGTAGTCTTGGTTATGAATTTCAACTAGTGAATCCTTTGTCACTTTCTTGTCATATACTTTTATTTTGGGCATGATTAGTAAAGATGTAGTTCTCGGACCAATTCGAAATTTTGGTCATGCTTCGTTTGACCTCCACTTCCTTGAACCATATCTTTGTGGAAGTTGGTGTTGGCCGATAGAGGTGGAGCTATGTTCAGATAATGGGGGGCCACCACCCCCAGTTTGAGAATTCTATGTGTATTACACTCCAAAATTTGACAAATGTTGAGTACAAAATTCCTATTTTAACTCGATTTGCCCCCCCCCCCCCAATCTGACCCAAAATGTCTTCCTAACCCATTTGCCCCCTCCTCCCCCCCCCCCCCCCCCCCCCCCCCAGTGCTGACCGACGAAGCGGTGGTTCATTCCTCCCATGGCCTCCATTGTTGTTAGCTCTATGTATTAGGATGAATCACCCCTTTTATTTGCAACTCCATGCCCTCCATGGCCTTCCCCTGATATATGTGTCGAAATAAATGTATTGATAACGTACAACTCCAGCATAACACTCACTCCACCTTTTATGGACCATAGGGAATATTATAATTTTGATATATAAATTTTCTTATTCCTTTATGGTGTTGTGACTACATGAATGGTTGCAGTTCTGCTCCTTGTAATCAACGCACACTATTACCCTGGAGCTGAGGATAGTAACTACTCCATGATATTTTGGTTGGAGCACGTTTTTTTACTTGTTGCACAAGTTAAACGCACCCACTGAACTCCAGTGGCATGTATAAAATGCAGAGCTGCAAAGCCTCCTTCTGATTTTCCTTTTACTATATGTTTAGGAGTGTTTTTGATAATGTTAGTTGTGGCTGCAGGAAGAGAATACGCAAGACAATATCCCAAGTTTTTTGGTTTAAAATCCAAAGGTCCTAGACTCTAGATGGAAGGACACAAATCCTTGACGCAATGAAGCCTAATGTGCCCTGACTTTTTGTCATTGATAAGTTGGTCCGACACCTGATGGGCCCCATTTATCAATGGCATAAAGGCAAGATAGGCCACATTAGCAGATCCCCGTACTAGATGGATAGGAGATGGATAGGTAAGGGCCTCTTTGGATTGCTTGATTTTTAAAATGTAGGAACAGGAAAAACATAGGATTGAGATGTCACGCACTTCAATTCCTATAGGATTCGAAAACACGGGAAATTTGTAAACAATGTCTTTGGATGATGCACATGAAACAAACACAGGAAATTTATAGGAATGAGGAGAGAGAGTGGAGAGAGGTAGAGTGTGAGTGCATTGGATAAAGGAAAAATAAAATTAGGTTTGAGCTCATGTTGAGATTCCTATGGAATAGAGGGCATAGGAAAGAAATTCTTAGGAATTTGGTATGCTCAATCCTATGATCCAAAGGCATTTCTTAGGAAACATTTCTATGAATTGGAATCCTCCAAAATTTATATGAAATTCCTTCAATCCAAAGAAACCCTAAACGGGTGAGGTTGGATAATGAGGTCGTCATAAATTCTGGTCCAAGCTTCAAAACATGGCGAGTTCCAAATCGTAACATCACCTTTGATGATCTGATAGTGTGGAATGACTTTTAGAATGGACGCCCAATCCTTCACTTAGTCTAGTCAAATGAAAGTTGCTGCCAAACAAGAACAAAGCTTGGGTCATGCTTTATTTTGACCCAACGAGTATCCTCTCGTCTTAATTTATAACACATACAGTAATAAAGAAGCTCAAGTTATTTTCGCATATACTTGTATATATATACACCAGACTTTTTCAAGAGGTACTTATCTGACGAAATAGTGCAGCGTTAGGTACGTATGCCAGGCACACGTGACGTACGTACAGTGCAGAATGGCAGCGATACTTGCCTTTTCGCCGGCTACTCAGGCACCTGCACATGGATGGAACACGATCGCACCTTTCAGCAGTACGTACCACCACTTTTTTCAGATGTGTACGTGTAGTACAACCTTCGACTACAACACCCTGACATCTTGGAAACGTTTTGTGGCATTTGGATAGATGGAATTTCGAACTAATGTTGATGTTTTCTCAATGCTGGTTGTTAAGTTCTCAGAGATTTCAATTCCATGCATGCCCCTAGTTTCAGCACACAACTTGCGAGAATCCAGAACTCCTTTTTGTTAATTGAAAAACCTATTATCTCCATATTTATCTTTTGAGCATGTATTTCATTTCCTATCACTTAAATGTGACATTACCATTTCTATTGTCACACTTTAACTCTTTGCTTTTTCTTAAGTAAGGTAAACACACTTTGTTTGTTTCATTAAATAAGAAGAAAATTATTGCACAATAGAATGCCCCAATTGGGCGAAAACAAATATTGTGCAAGAACAAAGTACCAAGCTCTCTCTTCGGGGCATGCCGAACACAACAACAAACACTAATTAAACAAACACAAACCAACATGGTACCCACTTGGCCGAACTCGACGACCTTGCACCTCTACTAGAGAAGAATAAATTACACACCTAGGACAGTTACACTTTTTAAAACGGAAGCTACACATGAACGCGGTTCATATTTTAATCTAACTCCCTCTGTAACAAACTGTGGCCTCTTTGGATAGTAGGATTTTCAAAATAATTTCATAAGATTCCAATCTTTAAGAATTTTTCCTAGACTGCTTTTGGTTTAAAGGAATGGTGTTTATAAAATCCTATGGATTGGATTCCTATGCTTCCGTTCTATAGGAATTTGAACATCCACTCTAATCTCCTTTTTACACTCAAGTGCGTAGGATCAATATACTTTTTCTGTGTTTTTTCTGCGTTCTATCCAAACTACAATACCAGCATTCTATCCAAACGACAATTCCCGCAATGTTCCTATGTTTTGCAATCCTCAGATTTACACTTGCAAAATTGTATCATTTCTATGTTTTTCGGTGCTATATATAGTTTTGAATGGGGAGCTCATATTCTCTTACATGCTTACAAACTTCTAAAATAATTAAAAAGATTCTACAAAAAATGACACAATGATTTGGTTGATAGGTCTGGATGCACATATTATGCAAACTAGATTAAGAAAAACAAAGAGGAAATTCCGCATGTACATCCGAATATTCTATATTACATACAAGGTTTCACGATAAGAAGATATTTTGGTGGCCTGTTTACAAAGACAAAAAAATGTCTCCTGGAAAGTTATTTTGGAGCGCTGGAATTTGTGTTTCTATGCAGGCCACACAAATTAACTTATTTTTGCAAAACTAGTGTACGAACTTAGATGTCCAGATGTATACTCAAAATATTCGATTGCATTTAATTTTTTTTGAAATGTGATTTTTTCATAGAGGGCAACATATATGAGACAAAACAAATTTCTTCAAAATAGCAACAAACACGTCTATGCGATATTTTTTTGAAAATCATTTTTACAACATTGATTATGTTTTTTCGCATGGAACACCATGAATAACATTTTTACCTTATCATTTTGTCCTCGTTTACATTTGAGTTTCGAGTCATTTCATAGGAATTTTGGAGGAAACTAATCCATAGCATTTTTTCTATGGAATGCCTTTGGCTCATAGAAACGAGCCCACCGCATTTCTAATCGTATTACATAGGAATCTCAACATGAGTTCAAATCTCATTTTATTTTTTCTTTATAAAGTTCAATACACTGACATTTTATCTCTATCTACTAACTATTATCATTTCCACAAAGTTTGTGTGTTTGTTTTCTTTGTATACAAAACCATTGTTTGCAAAATTCTTGTGTTTTAAAATCGTGTAGCAATTAACGTGTATGACACCTCAATCGATTGTTTTCCTTATTCCTACGTACAAGACCTCAACATACAGTACGAGACATTCTGGATCATGCTCCTACGATCAGGACGGGGAGACGACGTAGATCCAGCCAGCCGCAAAATAAAAACAATAAAACTTCAGAAGCAGCCCGTACGTAGCGATGGACGATTTGACATCTCTTTCTGGAGCTTTGAATAGACAAATATGGCTCCTCCCCGGGACGCATTTGCTTCTCACCTGTGAAATCCATCATCTTGACGTGACATCTCCATACCTCCCCACTCGACCGCATTCAATGTCGAAGACAAGCTGCCGCTGCTGGCTAGGTGTGTATAGCTAGACCATGGCCAACAAGAGGACAGGGGAGAAGAGAGAGATAGACCGGCGAAGACGATGATGATATGAGAGAGAGAATGTGAAGTGACAACTGAGGTGACGACCTTTTCTGCAATGAGGAAAGAATCGCCATCCTCTCTCTGCCCCACGAGGTTTGATATCTGCGCTCATACATGGGTCCCACCACCTTGTCGCCCCTCCTCCCCTTTACATAGGGCCTATCTTCTTCTTCTACCTCTTGGTCTCCTCAGCCTCAGTCCTCACCAACAGCTCAGGCAGCTCTCTGGTCTGCCGCCTGCTCCATCGAGCTTGCTGTTGTGCTCTCTGCGCCCCCTCTTCATCTCCTCCTTCATCGTCTTCTTGGTGAGTACGTGCGTTCTCTGCTTGATCGAGTTGCAGATTTGTGTGCGTTTCCTCTCGATCTTGATCGATGTTCTTTGATTTTTGCACCGTATGTGTGCCTGCCTGATTATGTGCGATGAGCTGCATCTCGAGGGTGTGCCAGGCAAATCTAGGGCAAGCATAGTTGAGCAAAATCTTTCGATCCGGGAATCAATAACCAATATCTTTATTTAATCACCAATTTCCCCCTCGGTGGAATCAGTTTTATTCTTCCCTATGATTGATGTCTAGGTGTTTTGTTCGTGTGATTTTTTCTTCACTGCACCAAGCAAGAAAACATGCCTTTTGATCTGTACCAGTAGTGCTGCTCTTGCTTAGTTGCTTGTGCTACCTTGCTAGGGTTCCATGAATTCCAGCCGTGCGTGTGTGAGTGTGACCGGCAGAGCTATCCAGCTAAAGTAATCTCGCCCATTGATTGCCATCACTGTGCAGATAGCTAGCTTCAGAGTTCTTGCTATATCCCACAGGCCACAGCTTGTTTCTGTTTTTGCCATGTCTTGTGTTAGATTTTGCATCTGCGCATTTCTGCATGACTCAGGTTGTGTCAGCTCTTCTGCATGGCTGCCAAAGCTCAGCTCAGATCTTTAATCGGACATACTTCGTATGTACTGTACTACTTATTTTAGGCGTCAGCTTTCCTAAAACCCTAGTTCTTGCTGAATCCTGTTGGCCATAGCAAGGATTGAAGGAGAGTGAGAAAGATAATTGGTCAGAAACTGAAACTTGAGTTAGGTTGAAATCTTGTACTTATTTCAGTAGTTTGACCAATGGTCAAGGCCAGCAATGTGTATACTCATGACTATAATGACATTCTGTTATGACACCGGTGTGCAGATCTGAGCTTACAACCTTGCCACGAGGAAGGGAGGTCACCCAGACGACGGCGATGGACATGTCGGGTGTGAGCAGCCAGGTGGGCAGCCCAGGTGGCGAAGGCGTGTCGTCGGCGCTGGGTGCGCCGCGGCCGAGCAGGTACGAGTCGCAGAAGCGGCGTGACTGGCAGACGTTCGGGCAGTACCTCCGGAACCACCGCCCCCCACTGGAGCTTGCCCGGTGCAGCGGCGCGCACGTGCTGGAGTTCCTTCGCTACCTCGACCAGTTCGGCAAGACCAAGGTGCACTCCGCGGGGTGCCCCTTCTTCGGCCACCCGAACCCGCCGGGTCCCTGCCCGTGCCCGCTCCGGCAGGCGTGGGGGAGCCTCGACGCGTTGGTTGGCCGACTGCGCGCCGCCTTCGAGGAGCACGGTGGCGCGCCGGTGGCCAACCCATTCGGGGCCCGCGCCGTCAGGCTCTACCTCCGCGACATCAGGGACTCCCAGGCCAAGGCGCGCGGGATCGCCTACGAGAAGAAGCGACGGAAGAGGAACCCGGCGTCTAAGCAGAAGGCGCGCCTGGTCCACGACGAGGCGCCGACGGACGTGGTGCGGCACTGCGGCGTGGTGGATCACCCGGCCGCGCACGCACAGGCACAGTACCTGTTTCCGATGCACTCGCAGTACCTGTTCCAGGGCCACTTCCTCGCTCCGGCGCCCGATGGGGATCCTGCCGGAGCGCTGGAGGGCGGCGTGGTTCACGGCGGAGGGGAGGACATCGTGATGGTCATGGCGGCTGCGGCGGCGGCCGCCGAGGCCCACGCGGCTGGGTGCATGATGCCGCTGCCGCTGTCCGTGTTCAACTAGCTAGCTCGATAGATCTGATGATCCGTGTAGAAATGATCAAGTAGGGACTAAGTAAGTTCAGTTTGCATGTGAGTTTTGCAAATGGCGGTAATGCCTCCATTGGCGTTTGAACACACTCTAGGTTTGTAAGGGCCAACTCTTCCTCGGGTATTCAACTATTTACATATATGGTGAAAATGCGTTGCTTATGATCGGAGGCAATTAATCTTTGTAACTTATAAATGGCATGGTTTGTGAGTTTGTGTTGCTGGATCTTATGGCTGGCTGGCACATAACCTCGAACACGTCAACTGCGACTGCGTGATTATCAGTTTGTACCAGCTGACATAGAATTAAAAGATGCACATATAATTTACAGCGACCTTGCATGTCAAGTCAAATGCGTGCCTAGCTAACCGTCCTCACGTAGGATAAAATTAAGTGCGCATGGTCGATGTCATTCTTGTCACAGATTGTAAGATAATATATAAAAACTTACTCTTAATTAATGAAAATATGTTTCTATTGAGTACTGTGCAGCGACCAAATCACATATTTTTCATTTTTGCACAGTTTAAAATATAAGTTTGCACTGATATTTTTTTCAAACGGTAGAGTTCAACATTATCTACATCTCGGATTTGTTTCCAGTTTTTAAAATGTATAAATGCCATTTTATATATCTTATAATAGCGATATTTGGAACTCCAGCTCCAAAATGCAAAAATGCCTAACCACAACCAGTTGGACGCCACCAAGTATCTTGGACGTCCAACTGTACCAAGATCCGTGCAATTGTTTTTGCACACCCATCAGTAATCTTATTTAGAAAGAAAATTTTCATGCATGAAACTGATTTTATTAACATGCAGTGACAATATTTTTTCTGGATCATCTACAACAATCAGGTTTTGTCAAAATAGAAAAGATGTATCTTTTTTTTGAAGTAAAGAAAAGATGTATCAACAAACATTTTTATGCAAGTGCAACATTTTTTTTGTAAATAATTCAACGAGGCCGTTGGATGTTGGATAAAATGGGGACTTCTAACTAGCTGTGGAAAAACTACATTTTCCCAAATGTTTCATACCAGTAATTTTCCTTTCATTAGCACCAGGCAGTGTTGAAGCTAGCTTTGCAAGACCTCTTATTTTTCTGTTTGCACTCCTTATATTGGTAAGCGCATGTACAATGTGATGACATGTTGCATAATTATCTAGATGAAGAAAGGGAAGACTGTCTTCGCTTAGCTAAGAGACGAATCTCTTACGAAAAAAAGAGAAGACTAATTTCACCATTGTATCATTTGTCTTCATAAGAAATTTATTTTTCACTAAAATATAATTAATTCTCAATAATTGTTAGGGATGGAAATATGAGATAATACGTTATACAACTTATAATTGTGTCATCTTTACATGCCCCTAATTAATTTCCGTATTTGCTTATCTATCTTGCTAATGTACTTTCATTCTTGGGCCACATGATAACAAAATACATTCATTGTTGTTTTGAGTTAACCCTAATTTAATACTAAGATACTTATTTTGTATTGATTTAAGCAATTCATTTACAGTGCCAACACTTCAGTCTACAATCTGACTACAATGGTTATGAGAAAAATGGGCTATATTTCATACTCACTCTGATCCTAAAAATCGGTTCTAGCTTATGTTGTGGATTTGTACGACCTAGCTCTACCAAATATATTTTTTAATCAATTTTTCAAAAACATTTGTTTTCAATTTTTTTTCATTTTTTTTCCAACTTTTTCATTATTATTTCAATTCCAACTTACTCATATATTTAATCTCACATCACACATTTAAGCTAAGTTCAAACTATGCACAATTAGTCAGACTTCCCAGACGGAAACCTATCCTCATATTGCTCCAGGCCAAGCACGTTTAACTATTGAGTTCTATTTATAATGAGATTGCAATTGAGATGTCATACCTTGTTGCTATAAGTATGATATCAATCATATTAACCCTTATTAAAGATATTATACTTTTTAATCTTTAAAGTTTCAAAAATAAGATTTGGATGAACAAAATAACTATGTTTAATAATACATGAATAATAATAATAATTAATTATTTTATTTTAGTTTTGTCTTTTCCATTTAATAAGAAATAATTCATATATTCATATTTGTATATCAGAATTTACCAAATAAAATGTCTATATCGATCATAAAATGAGAGGAATCCAAATATGACATCCATGTCATTATTTTCATAATGAATAATGTCTTTTAAAACAAACAAGAACTAAAATAAATCAGTATAAAATCAATTAAAGAGGCCAATTTAGATAGAAATTAAGGAAAATCCTCATATTATGATTTTATCCATCACATATGTACTACTCCTTGTGAAAATTAAATGGATATTAGTTTTTATCATATTTTATGAACTTGCTTCATAAAAAAGTCATTTTTGACACTTAAAAATGGAAAATAATATTTCTAAAAGTAATTTTTAAACCCGCTTCGGCGATATTGTTTCACATACTATGGCACACATATGTGCTGAGTATGGGCACTTTATCACAAACTATGACATGATAATGATCATACATTGGTATTTGTCTTCAAACTTATGCATGTTTGTAAATGATTAACATTTTTATAAAGTTTTGTTTTGAAAAGTTTGCCAAAACTCAAGTTTATTACTTTTTTAGAAACTAGTACGCGTATAAGGACTCCATGCGAAAGGGTTTCTTTTTTTGGTACTTTTTCACATTTTTTCATTTCTTTCAAAAAATGGTCAAAATGGAGAGCATGACTATTTATCAAAAGTTGTCGATTTTTTCAAAACTATTGATGGTTCTATGTTGTAACCACTACTTGTATACCTTAAAATTATTTTGTAAAAAATTCAGAGCAAACTATCACACAGTTGTAGTTCAAATTTGAATTACTTTTAAAAAATTGACATAAAATCAATTAAAGAGGCGAATTTAGATAAAAAGTAAGGAAAATCCTCATATTCAGTTATTATCCATCAAATATGTACTACCATTTGTAAAAATTAAATGAATGTTTTCGACCATATTTTATGTACTTGTTTCATAAAAAAAGTCATTTTTGGCACTTAAAAAATGGAAAATGATATTTGTAAAAATAATTTTGAAAATCGCTTCGACGACTTTGTTTCACATGCCATGTCACACATATATTCTGAATATGAGCACTTTATAACAAACTATGACATGATAATAGTCATACATTGGTCATTTGACTTGAAACTTATGCATGTTCATGATTGACATATTTTTAAAGTTTTGTTTTAAAAAGTTTGTTAAAACTCAAGTTTATCATTTTTCTAAAAACTAGTACACGTAAAAATACTCCATGCCAAAGGGTTTATTTTCTTGAGTATTTTTTCATATTTTTGGAATGTAATCTAATTTTTAAGAAAAATTTAAAACAGTGTAGTGAGCCCGACGGTAATGCCGTCGGCCTTACAATGGGTAACCCGCGCGGTTTTGACGGCGACGGTGGCCGTCGGGCTCACTAAATGGACGCTGACGGCACTATAACCTGACGGTGACAGTCAACCTCACCACTATGACGCCGACGGTAAAACAACGCTGACGGTTTCTCCATTTCGTCGGTCTCACGTTATGACGTTGACGGATCCGACAAATTGCCGTCAGCGTTGAAATTGCCGTCAGCGTTCGCAGTGTTTCTCGTAGTGACGTAGACAGGTCATTTGTCAGGACAATTATAAGGGATTGGAGGGAGTATTTGTTTTGTGATCAGTCTTTTGTGTTTCCTATTCCTACATTTTTTTCTCTCCATGGATCAACTGAGGCTATTATTATGAGGCTATTATTATCCCATGGTGGATCCCATTGCATGCATTATTCAGTACTCGTATTCAATGAACAAAACTCCAGTGTACTGTAGCCGAATTTACCAGGCAATTCAATTGTTCGTTTGTTCGCCACGAAAGGACAGACACTCATCGCTGCCCTGTTGATTCTCCATTGATTTCGTGGGATGGTACGAGAGTAAGTTTGATCGGGACAAACGATGGACGACGTACGCCTGGCTTCTAGCCACTCCCACCTTCTCAGCGAAGTGTGTGTTCTTCTTTAATCCAGGAGCTAGTAGCTCATCAGTGGCAGTCACCTTGCGCTGAAACTTGCACAGTTATCTCTTTCCTTTCCCTGTCCACTCAGTCTATTCGTACACCATTTTCATCGGTGGTGTGATCTCATACCAGATCAATTTGATTATTGCCAAGCACTCCTTCGACCAGGTCATGCACATAATTAGAAATGATCTGCCGACTTACCGTGCATGCATGCATGCAGGGAAGCGGGAACGGATGGGACTCGTGCGTATACTGCTTGCTTCAGGTTTTCCCTCATTTGGCAGTGCGCTGCAGCTTGTGCTAGACCAGTCAACCGTTCAGAACTCACAACTTCACAAGGACTTTCTGAACGCGTTGCCGCGTTGGGACGAGCAAAATAAATTTCAGTGGGAGAGTTAATTATTAGATGTGACCACTAATAGACTTTTACTGCACTAGATAGGCTGTTTCCATGAACAACCTCAAATGAACTAGGCACGTTTGAAATAAAGGAAAATGATAAGCATTTCGGAGGATAGGATTGTTAAGGAAAACTTTACTATGACACCATCTGGAACAAAGAAATAAGAAACTCGGAGTATTTTGAATAAATCGCAGGAATAGGAAAAGCGTAGTAATAGAATATCATAACATGTGAAATCTTACATGATAGTAACTGGTAACACTGGTTGTTTGTTTGCAGGAAAAACACAAGAGTTTGTAATGGAGTTGAGTACAAGTCATATTTGTCATCAACTCATAGAAATTTTTCCATAAGGTCCAACCTCTTCCTAAAATTCCTATGAAATTGTAGTGCAGGAAAGCATGATATAGAAATTTTGGAGCATTTATTCCTTTAAATCAAATATAATATTAGAAGAAACAAACATAAGGACTCATCTCATATTCTTACTATATCTACAATTCATGTGTTTTTCCTACATGTGTCACCTAATTGACTTTTTTGAAAATTTCCTGTGATTTTCCTACATGTGTCATCCAAATGACACTTTAAAAACAATTCTACAATTTTGGTTTCTGTAAAAAATGAACACATATGACATCTTAGTTAAGGTGTTTTTTCTATTTCTACGTTTTTACTTCTTGTGCATCAAACAAGACCCTAGTTACTTCTGCAGGATCAGGATCAAAGGTAGGTGAACCCGGAGATTATCTGTTGCCATAAATTCGTGGGCGTCAAACATGGTAAGAAAAACATGACCCTTTTCCTACTATATTCGACATGGCATGCACAGATGAATCACAATCTTTGGGAACCTGCAAGGTCGCACGCACGGATGACGATGTCGTCGTCTGAGCCACTGCAGATGCTCGCTAGCTACAAATGGATGGATAGCACGCCGGGAAACGAGGAGACGGAGCACATCACACGTCCTCTCAGACGCTGCGGGCTTCTCATGTCACCTCACCTCACCTGAGGCGTACGGCCGGAGAAAACCATGTCTGATCTAAACGTCTCAGGCAAGCGATGTGTGCCATTAAAAGATGAAGAGAAACAGCTCTGTGTGGAAGAGTGGACAGGGGAAGGAAGGAGGCAGCAGCGACGCTGGTCTGGATGGGCCGGTGCCTGCCGACGACGTCCGTGACAAGGGCGCCGATGTGACCCGTCGCCGCAGGCAGTGTCCCAGTCCACGCGGCGGCCTCCGTCGCGTCCTCTCCGCTGGCGCAGTGTCGTCGTGTTTGGCTCCATATATCTGCACGTACGACAGGGGTCGGTGCGATTTCTTTGACCGGCCATCAATGGACACTGTCTTCTTGCTCAATGCTCATGTAGGTAGTAGAGTAGATGGTAAGCATAGCATCTCCAACGGCACGCCAAAGCATCAAATGCGGATTAGGGAATAAGAACCGTCTCTAATTTGTAAAACCTCATACGGCTGGCAATAAGAACATCTCCACCGGGGGTCTAAAGGCCCATTGTGGGCCCAGACAAGAAAATCATCCACCAACGACACCCTAAAATTTTGTCCCGAGCTTTTTTATTTCCGGCACCTCCAAGAGGGCATCTATACTTGGAGGCCCTCCTGTGGGTGTCGGACATCGATCGGACATGGCCTGCAGCAGTGCGCTCCACCCGTCATAGACATATAGTGCCCAGGCTGCTCTAAATTGAGTCGTGCAGGAGGCCGCTCCAGGTGCGTTAATCGCGACGTGTTTCTGCAGGCGACGAAGCGACGGGACTGCGAGGCGTCTGAAGCACGCATCACAATTACACCGGCGTTCAGGCTTTCCCAGCTTCCCAAGCGGTGTGGCCGAATCCCATCGCCGCCGCAATTATTCCGACGTGACGTCTGCTCACCAACGCGCCGCTTCCCGCCCACCACCACCGCTTCCCGCCCCTCCCCGCCTATATAACTCCTCCGCCGTGCCCGCAACCTCCGTTGCCCGAATCCACCGTCGCCTCCGTACACGTCCATCATGCCTCGCCGCTTCCAGATCAGCTGGGACACCCTCACCCAGGCTGCATGCCGCGTCCACCCTCTGGGGCAGGAGGACTAGCCGGAACAGGTGCCAGAGCTGGCGCTCCAGTCTATCGGCGACGTCTTGCCCCTAGACTGGGCGAACGTCGACATGGAGGACGAGGAGGAGGAGCCACCGCAGGAGCAAGAGCTGCCGCCACCGCTATGGCCCGACCAGGTAGCCGCGGTGAACTCCATCGAGACCTGGCGCGCCGAGCAGGCGGCCGGCCAGTTCACGGCCGGCTACGAGGCGGTTGTTGGCGCCGTGGAGGCGCACGTCGTGCAGGCCTCCATCGAGAGCGCGGAGCGAGACAATCGTTGCCGCGTCTTCATGGCCGCCGAGCGCGCGGTTTACGCCGAACTCAACGGCGTGGCGTCGGAGCGCGCGGCGAACCCGGGCTCGATGGAGGACACCCAGCTGGCGGTTGTTGCGCATGGAGAGGGCCGAGCTGCGCCGGGCGGAGAGCACGATCCGGCATGAGAGACGTGTCCGCTCGCGCCTCCGAGCTGCAAAGGACGCTCCGGCAGGCCAGGACGGCGAGGCAGGTCAGGGCGGACTCGACGGAGTTTGGATTAGACCTAGTTAGGGTTCAAATTTATTCAAAAAGTTTGTAATTTATAACAAAAATGAATGAAATTTGAATGTTTTATTAATAGTTTGCAACACACGCTACGTGTTCGACAGTGTGCTCGCGATTGGGGGGGGGGGGGGGGTCGACGTATGGAAGTGCTGCTGTGGGCGGCCTCTAAAGGAGCCTCCTTTGGGGAGTGCCGGACACATATTTAGAGGCCCCCAGTGGAGATGCTATAAGAACATTCTGTAATATAGTGAGGGCCGATATATGCACAAGTCAATAAATACTCCATATGACTAATCAAATACATATGTAATCCCGCCGTTGCAAAAAAAAAGCCGTGTGGTATATAATGAATAATATTTGTTGCCTACGAAATGTTTTCGGAGGGTCCAACCTTTTGAAATAAAACAGAAGATTTACAGTAAACCCGGTTATTCAAAACAGCTACACTACAACGTACATGGAGAAAACGTTCAAGAAACTAGCTAGATTGTTCGAAACTTTTATGCAAACGAACTACCTAATAAAAAAATTGTTTAACAATCTCAGCAAAATATTGTTCTATATGATTGCATGTCAATCATGACCTCCAAGCTTAGGTGATTGGTGTTCCTCATAATGATCAAAACATGTTGATTAATCTTAAAATGATTGCTTTTAATGAAATTTTGCACCCCAACTCTTCGAGCTCAATGTGGTCGTCAGTTTTATTTAGGTACGTAATGGTTGCACTAGTAAAAAACGGGGCTTTGGTTCACCCCTTTAATCCACATTTAAAAAGGAATCGAGACTAAAGGGTACAAGCCACCAGATTTAATTTCGGAGGGACCTTTAGTCCCGGTTCGTGACACGAACCGGGACTAAAGGGTCACCACATGCGGCCGCAGAGGCGGGGCCCAGTGTGTGACCCTTTAGTCCCGGTTCGTGGCACCAACCTAGACTAAAGGGTCTACGGTAGGCTACTTTTTTACCGTGAAAAAAAAACGTCTAAAATAAATTTAAAAATGAAAAAACTTCAAATTTAAAAATCTTTTGACGTGCCGGTACCTATCGCAACCTACTATTAGAGAAAATTTTAATTTTTGATGTTTAACTTTTTTTTGTAAAAAAAGTGATCTCAATTTAAAAAAGTATAAATTTTGCATATGAATTCGGAAAACATTGTGTATATATGAAAAACTATCTACGCAATTAGGTCACATAAAATGACATTGTGTGATGATTTACCATTTTAAGTTTTTTTATATTAATTGTAGCCAAAGTTTAGTATAGGATGGAATGATAAAATACGCATTTTGGAGGACCAGTCAACCGGAAGGAATCTTTTTTTTATAAATTTGGTCAGAAATCAAGTTATTCATTTTTCATGGCAACTAGTACACATATAAGTTTCACACCAAACTATCAAACAGTTGTAGTTTAAATTTGAATTATTTTCGATAAATCAACATAAACTCAATTAACTAGGAGAAATTAGTTAGAATTCAAATAAAAAACTCATACCTGGGGATCATCCATCATATGTGCACCACTCTTAGCGAAAATTAGTTGGGTGCCATTTGGAGTCATATTTTTTGTACTTCCTTCACAAAAAACCTCATTTTTCCATTTAAAAAAGGAAAATGATATTTATGAAAATAATTTGAAGAATCCCTTTGGCAAGATTGTTTAATATACCAATATGCACCTATGTGTAGAGTATGAGATCTTTATCACAAACTATGTCATCGAAATGACCATAACTTGATCATTCGGCTTAAAACATCTAGATGTTCATACATGATAGACCTTTTTGTGAACTCTTTTTTTGCAAATGTTGGAAAAAATAAAGTTTATCATTTTTCATAGCAACTAGTACACATATAAGGATCCCATGCCAAAGGATTTGATTTTTTGAGGTGTTTATCATTTTATTACATTTTTTTCTTAAAAGTGATCAAAACGGTCGCTATGACTAATCATCGGAAGAGGTGATATTTTCTAGAACTATCAATGTTTCTGTGATATAACCACTAGTTGTGTACCTTAAAATGATTTTTCCAAAAGTTTCAGACCAAACTATCAAACAGTTGTAGTGAATTACTTTCGATAAATCAACATCAACTCAATTAATTAGGGGAAATTAGTTAGAATCCAAATAAAAAACTCATACCTGGGGATCATCCATCATATGTGCACCACTCTTAGTGGAAATTAGTTGGGTGCCATTTGGAGTTATATTTTCTGTACTTCCTTCACAAAAAACCTCATTTTTTCCACTTAAAAAAAGGAAAATGATATTTATGAAAATAATTTGAAGAGTCCCTTTGGCCAGATTGTTTAATATAACAATATTCACCTATGTGAGGAGTATGAGATCTTTATCACAAACTATGTCGTTGAAATGACCATAACTTGGTCATTCGGCTTGAAACTTCTAGATGTTCATACATGATAAACCTTTTTGTGAAGTCTTTTTTTGCAAATGTTGACAAAAATCAAGTTTATCATTTTTCATAGCAACTAGTACACCTATAAGGATCCCATGTCAAAGGATTTGATTTTTTGAGGTGTTTATCACTTTATTATATTTTTCTTAAAAACGATCAAAACGGTCGCTATGACTAATCATCGGAAGAGGTGATATTTTCTAGAACTACCAATATTTCTGTTATATAACCACTAGTTGTGTACCTTAAAATGATTTTTACAAAAGTTTCATACCAAACTATCAAACAATTGTAGTTCAAATTTGAATTACTTTCGACAAATCAACATCAACTCAATTAACTAGGGGAAATTAGTTAAAATCCAAAGAAAAAACTCATACATGGGGATCATCCATCATATGTGCACCACTCTTAGTGAAAATTAGTTGGGTGCCATTTGGAGTCATATTTTCTGTACTTCCTTCACAAAAAACCTCATTTTTTTCCACTTAAAAAAAGGAAAATGATATTTATGAAAATAATTTGAAGAATCCCTTTGGCAAGATTGTTCAATATAACAATATGCACCTATGTGTGTATTATGAGATCTTTATCACAAACTATATCATCGAAATGAGCATAACTTGGTCATTCGGCTTGAAACTTCTAGATGTTCATACATGATGAACCTTTTTGTGAAGACTTTTTTTGCAAATGTTGACAAAAATCAAGTTTATCATTTTTAATAGCAACTAGTACACTTATGAGGATCCCATGGCAAATGATTTGATTTTTTGAGATGTTTATCACTTTATTACATCTTTTCTTAAAAACGATCAAAACGGTCGCTATGACTAATCATCGGAAGAGGTGATATTTTCTAGAACTATCAATGTTTCTGTGATATAACCACTAGTTTTGTACCTTAAAATGATTTTTTCAAAAAATTTATACCAAACTATCAAACAATTGTAGTTCAAATTTGAATTACTTTCGATAAATCAACATTAACTCAATTAATTAGGGGAAATTAGTTAGAATTCAAAGAAAAAACTCATACCTGGGGATCATCCATCATATGTGCACCACTATTAGTGAAAATTAGTTGGGTGCCATTTGGAGTCATATTTTCTGTACTTCCTTCACAAAAAACCTCATTTTTTCCACTTAAAAAAAGGAAAATGATATTTATGAAAATAATTTGAAAAATCGCTTTGGCAAAATTGTTTAATATAACAATATGCAACTATGTGTGGAGTATGAGATCTTTATCACAAGATGATAGTCCTTTTTGTGAAGACTTTTTATTCAAATTTTGTCAAAAATCAAGTTTATCATTTTTCATACCACATAGTACACATATAAGGATCCCATGCCAAAGGATTTGATTTTTTGAGGTGTTTATCACTTTATTTCATTTGTTCATAAAAAAGATCGAAATGGTCACCATGGCTATCGATGTTTCTGTAATGCAAAATATGATTTGGATGTCATATTTGGATTCCTCTATTTTTTTTTATCAATTTAGACATTTTATTTTTTGAATTTCGATTTAAGGATTTAAAGATACGGATTATTCCATACTATATAAAAAGGCAAAAGTAAAGTAATGTTTATTTTATCATTAGTTATTTCAATATTTATTGTATTATCATTTTTATTTATTCAACTAAAATTTTATAATACAAGCAATGAAAAAATATATCATCATGACCGAGTGGTTAATATGATAGATAAGACAGTTATATCAGTAAGTTCTCTGTTCTCTCTTAGTATCTAATTTGAATGGAATCTAAATGTTAAGCGTGCTTGAGGTGGAGTAGTGTGAGGATGGGTGACCGAGCGGGAAGTTTGACCGTAGGTATGCACTTTGACTTGAGAATAGGGGTAAATATAAATTAATTGGTAAAATAACTGAAAGATTTGAAGTTCAAAAACAATTCAAAGATTCAAAATTAAAAACCTGTAAAAAATATAAAATAGTTGATTTTTTTGAAAAAAATGAATTTCTGCTAAAAACCTTTAGTCCAGGTTGGTATTACCAACCGGGACTAAAGGGTCCAAACGCTGTGGGCACACGTGGCCATGTGGAAGGGCCTTTAGTCCAGGTTCGTAAACAACCGGGACTAAAGGGTTGGACACCTTTAGTCCCGCCTTGATAGTCCCGGTTGCTACACCGGGACTAAAGGTCCTCTAGAACCGGGACTAAAGCTCATATTTCTACTAGTGTTGTGACGGCCCCTGCTTCATAGTTCGGCTTGGTCATGAGCAGTGTTTATGATTTCGGCCGAGAGAAACGAAATTCCACCAAAATCCGGCAATTCCGGTCAAGACCGGTAAAAGTATTTACAGCATGAAATCTTTCGAAATTTGGGAAATTTTGGTAATATATATTCATAAAATATAAGTTTAAATGAAATTTGCTTGAAAAATTCAAATTCCAATTATTTTTTGTTTTAAGTTTTAAATTTTGGTTCTTTCTTTTCGTACGGAATTTTACCAAAATTACCGAAATTTCTGAAATCCAGCCATTCCGGTTACGACCGAAAAATTTACAAAACCAAAATCCAAATCCTTGGTCATGAGTATATAGGTCAGCGCCTTGCACTATCATCTTAGGTAGCTTATGCGCATAAAGAATTGCTTCACGTCGGACGATTCTGTCCGATAACTGTACGACATACTCCGTACTATTTAGCCAGGCAGCTAGCGCTCCTTCCCTCTTGTGTATGTATTTTCCCCAATCTAGTCTTCTCTACAACTAACTATGTATGTATATGGCTACACACATTAAACATGTATTAAACTAGTTTTTGCTGCCGAGAAAACATATGCAAGCTAATTATACATGACAAGTTCTACTATTTATACGGTAGAAATAAGTCATGATCGACATTTAAAGTAATCTACTTTGGGTCACAAAACTATTTGTCAGATTAAATGGTTTTACTTTTTATTTAGATTAATCTACCCATGATCGATATTTAAATATTCTTATTTTCATTTTTAGTTTATCTATTATTTTTAAATATTATTTTCTCGTGTTTTCTTTCGCTCCTGGTCTATTTTCCATGTGAATATATTGACGGAATTTTTTGTCAAATAAAATTGGTCGAAGCAGAGCCAAATTAGCAGGAAATAAATAGTACATATAAAATGGATCCGACAATCGGCTAGACCGTGCGCGGCCCTGAGCCCCATGTGAATGTCGGAACGGTTGCACCGGTCTATCATCTCTGTCATGTTGCATTTCGTCGCTATGATGATTTGGGCCCGACATCTGTTAGAGTGTGAGCTTTAGCCGCTATGAATCTATGATGATTTGGTAGTCGAGCAGCCTCGGGTCTGACGTAGTGACGACTTCGTGTGTTTAATTTCGTGGTGACGATTTCGTAGCCTCGAGGCGTCCTCGTCGCCTCCCCTGGTCCGGCCCGGACAGCCGCACCACCAGACATCGGGGCCCCTCCCTAACCGCCCTGGCTGGAGGATTCTGACGGAATATGACCGATTTATGTTGTCTAGATTCATAACAAAATAAATTTATACATACACAAAATGTATCAACACCTACATGTGAAAAAAGATAAAACATACCGGAGGGAAAGAATAGAAAATATGTTAGTTGACTAACCTGGTTCAACGTACATGAGTTTTTTTTTGAACTAACATATACAGGAGCTGGACTCGTCGATCGATCGATCCTATCTTTGCATGCAAAAGAATAGCTGGCACATAACGTCGGACACAGATCAGACGCGTTTCGTTGGACCTATAGCAGCGCCGGTCAATTTACGAAAGAGACATATATATTGAGTAAAGTACCGTTGTTCCTTGAGTACTTTGGAAAGAGAATATATATATCGTATCATGTCCCCTCAAATTTGGGATCGTCAAATAAGTCACAAAAGTAACACAAACATAGGCTTTGAAGGGTAGATGCTAAACCAGACGATCTTTCTCACTGTCTTCTGATGCACTTTTTGGGCAACTATGTAACTGGCACCACTTTTGTCAAGTCGGACGTGACATGATAGTTGACTTTATAGGTCCGGCTTGATCCGACCCTTATTTAACGGGAAGAATGAAAAAGAGAAAATTGAGGCAAACCATTTCTTTGGCACGCACTCCCCTCACTCTCACTTCCGGGTGAACAACCAACGTCGTTGCTGCTCTCCTGGCGACAACCTCCACCCTGTTGGTGCACCGCTATCGACTACCTCAACATGGACAACACTGCATTTCTGCAATCCGGAGCTCTTCTCCATGTCGACGTCCCTCTAGGGCATATCCTTCTGCGGGAACTCCGCCGGTGTTTCTTGCAATATGGCCGGGGGATTGAAGAGTAACCGGCAGACATATTTTTTTACTCGGGGCTGTTGAAAAGGGAGAGCGAAGTATAAATAAACTGGACATCGGATGTAAAAAAACTCCGATTTCAGAAATAGGAAGGTGTTAATAAATCATATGAGGTGGATGGATACGCGTATCAAATGCTCGGAAGTACGAAGACGAACTGGGCAAGGCTGGCCAAGCAAAGCCAAATGGAGGAAGTAGTGACGGTTGTGGGAGAACCCCAAATTTTGAAAAACCCATTTTTCTCCAAATTTTCATTTGCCGTCTTCACTTGTTTTCTTCTCTCGCTATTGAACGGCAGCAGATGTGCAACTTGGATTTCAAAATTTCAAAAGAATCTTTTGAAACGAAGTAGACATGTATATGTATGTGTGCTATACATTTCTACGATTTTCACTTCATAAACTTCTTATTTATGAGATACACAAACAAGCAAATGTGATTTTTGTGTAGCCCACAAGCAATCATATTTACTTAAAAAACCCTTTAGATGTGTAGTTACATATACTAATTATAAAATCCAGATTTTTTTAATCTACAATATGTGATTTCTCTAATTCTCTTTAGTAAATTAACTTATGTGGAGTTCAAGATGTATCCACGATATTCGGTCATATAAGAAGTAAAAGTGATAATTTGTATGCGAGCAAGTGGTTGGTTCATGTGGTTATCGTTGTTTTTGCTCCTTCTAAGTGTTGCGTCGTCAACACATTTCTCACACACACGAAAAAAAACTTTTACGATGAAGGCCACCAGATATTTAATGATCCACCGTGGAGATAAGAGGAGGGGTAAGATGCTTATTCAACCAAATCCCGGACAACCATATCCACCTACCGTTCTCACCGAGAAAATTGCAGATAACACCAACCTTTGGTGCAAGAGTTGCACAAAACACAGAAATCAAACATCTTTTGCAGCTAGCACCGGTTACTCGTCTAATAAGTTGCATCGAGCCCAAAACATTGATTTAAGGGCTTAACAAGATTCTGACGTGTGGGTCCATGATCATTATATTGTATATTTACACTGTATATCATAATTATATGATATTATGATATATATTATAACAAACGCTGCATCGTCTATGTTTTCTGGCTAGATTTTGTTTTTACAATGTACCACCATCACCATGTCATGACATACACTCACACACAAGCTAATTAGCTTGAATATCCCGCGCATATACATCTCTTCATGTTTGACTTTTTTCTTAACGGACTAGCTAGTATATTATCTTGAAACACGAGTTTCAGTATTTATAAACGCTCTTCACGTCTGATCAAACATGAGAGTTGTTTCTGTAGCGAAAAATATGAGAGTCTAAAATAGATAAAATGGACCACTGAAGAAAAAAAAAGTACGCGTACATTATTATTATATACGAAACAATTTTTCATGTTGAGAGTATTTCAACTTAATCGTGTCAACCTAGATTACCTGGTAAGATATCTATAATTATCTTGTTAATTATTAGCCATAAATTTTAAATCCAACCATCAAATAATATAGATGATGAAGATTCTCGTATAGTTATGATATGTGGTATAATAATACTCATGTTAGTTAAATGTTAAGCCCTTAAATCAATGTTTTGGGCTAGATGCAACTTATTAAGCGAAAATTGGGGCTAGCCGCAAAAGATGTTTGATTTCTGTGTTCTGTGCAACTTTTGCACCAAAGGTTGGTGTTATCTGCAATTTTCTCGTTCTCACCTTTCCCCGCATCCGGCTGTCCCCATGTCGTCCAACCACAGTCATAGTGGCAGAAATCATGTGTAGTGTGGTTCTCCAGTAGTAGAAAATGAGTCTTCTGTCCATCACATTAGTCCTGGTCGAGTTTCGGTCTGGGACTAGCATTAGACCCGGTTCCAACGGCTAGAGGCATGACCAGCTCTAGTCCTGGGTCAAATGTGACCTTTAGTCCCGGTTGGAAGACACCAACCAGGACTAATTACCATTGTAAGGGGAAATCTCTTGTGATGGGTGGACCAAGAAAACGGTCGAACAAACGGCGTTGCTAGGAGCAGCAGGTGGTGGTGTTACCATTGGCGGTCAGTCTTGCTGCGAGGTGCCAGTGGTGGTACGGCAATCTGTAGTGCTAACTAGCAGCTTACAGGTGCTACCAACATTTGGCTCCACTGCTGCAAGCCGCCAGCAGTGTTGCTACCAACCTAGAGTGGAGATGCAACAACCGTTTGGTGGTTTTGCTGCCAGTCGTGGTCGGAGGTGGCACAGCGTTGAGCGGTGGCGATGCGAGCGGAAAGGAAAGGTGGCCGCACCAGGTTGGTGCTTGGGCGTGCGCAAGGGGGTTGCTCCGGTGACGTCGTGAAGGGGTTCATCGGCGACAGTGTCTTCTCTGGTGACACATCTTCTCCGGCGACGGCAGGCGGCGCAACGGGCGTGATGGTGTGTGCAACCTCCGACGGCGGACGGAGCGACGTGAAAAAGTTTTCGTGGTTGGCTCGAGGGATTTTGTTTTGGATTTTTCCATGAGTGAGAATGTCACAATCTATTCCTTCGTTGACCAATAAACCCGTATGCAGGACACATGTCAGCCTCTCCACCCGGGGTTGGAGGAAAATTATCCTCCGGGGACACTTAGCACAGTCCTTTTTCTAACAGAAAGAAATCAGTGAAAACTTTCATGTTTGTGAATGGAAAGCTGCATATCCCTTAATTTAAAAATATCCGGATTAACTTCTGAAGGTGCTACAAACTCTTGGAGCGTTTCTATATAGAAAAAAAAACTGCCACAAAGTTTGTATTCAAATGGTATGGCCTAATTTTGAAGAATCAATGGTTGTTCTATAACTGTATAACTTTTGATAGAAGATAGGTAATATGCTTCTGTTCTCTACATAGCAAGTGCTCTCAGGTCTCAGCTAGGGTCCCATTGACCTGGAAAATAAAACATCAACGGAATATGAGAAGAATTCACAGCTCCTACTCTAAACTGTATACTTAGAGTAACAACCACGTTGTGGTGGCATAGAAAAAATGGTTTTATCCTAAATTTTTTTTACGGAAAACAGTGAGCGCTGATTCTATTACTTAAGGAGAAACCGGATAAATGCCGACGAGAACAATACAATGCAGGTAACCAAAATACAGAAGTACAAAACCACGCTTCAAATCGAGCAGGTAACCGAAAGGCAGGTTTTATCCTAACTATTACTATAAACTAGCTAAAAGTATTATTACAGGGGCTATAGAAGCAATAGTAGCATATATAGGGTCATAAGTTTAATGCACTAGCGGTTTCCTGCTACAGCATGGCCAAAGGATTTCAAAAGGAAATTGGGAGGTAATATGGAAATTTATGTAGAACTCCGCTGGTGGCTGTGTGCATCATTTTGATGCAGAGGTCAGGGATCTGCACCCTTTTATCTAAAAAAATGTAAAAATCCACGAGATCGTAACCATAAGAGAACACTCTAGGTGTGA
Source organism: Poa annua (assembly GCA_026929855.1). Classification (NCBI taxonomy): domain Eukaryota; kingdom Viridiplantae; phylum Streptophyta; class Magnoliopsida; order Poales; family Poaceae; genus Poa; species Poa annua. The sequence goes on along the minus strand of CM049429.1, from coordinate 10,000,330 downwards.
AGCACAAGAGTCACGGTAACACTAGTGGTTAATACAAGTTCTTTGTTAGAACATGAATGGTGTTGATGTGACTGTAAAGGAGCACATGTCCATTTAGCTTGAAGGGAATGGACATTAGGACATATGATATAAGTACCATTAACCAGTTGAAGAGCAGGAGATCGGCATCACCAGATCAGTAAATCATTACACCCAGTTATGATTTCTCGATGGACGCCGGAACCTATTTTAATCAGTCGCAATAAGATATCAAATTAGCCAATCTTTAAACTACCATGTCGATATAAAAAAGCTAACTGACTAATTTGGTATAACTTCTCTGATTTTCAAAAAGGAAAACAAAATATCCGGCTCAATCTAAACAAACTGGTATAACCACTCTAGGCAATGAAGGAAAAACTAAACACATCATCAGCCAGAAGGCGAATCATGTGAAAAGTACAGCTTCCTTGAATGCATAAATGTTTACAGACAAAAATTGAGACGCGCACAGGTGAGGAGCAGAGCATTGCTTTATAGGAGATATACATTGATTGTGCAAAAATTTACGAGGAAATTTATTTCTTGAGACCAAATGTAAAAAATTAAGCCTCAAGCTGTAGATCTATGTGTACTAGTAAAACTTTGGTGCCATAAATCAGTGAAGCAGCAAGTATACAAGCTTCAGGAAAGATTCGTAAGAATAAAGTAGTATGCTGAACTCTTTACCTTTTAACTAAACGGTCTTCAATTACTTTTTGTTCATCTTCATTGAACATGAACCACTTGTCTTTGTTCTTCATTGTATTTTCTTCGTCAAACTCTGAAATAAAGATGCTAGTGCTAATGACTATTTGTTGCACATGCATGAGTAAACTGAAAACTTAATTCATAAATAATAACCCCAACCAAACCTTGGCGCATAATGTTTGTATTATTATTACAATAGCCATCCAGCTTCCAGTATGCTACTCCTTTGTCTACCCTGATAGGCGTGGTCTTAAGGACACGTCCCAGCTCCTCTAGTTCTGCCACAGTTGGGAAGAAAAGAAAAATTAATACATACAGCTAGCTCAAATGCTCAATTCCTAATTTTCTCAACAAAGCTTCATCGAAAAGAAGACTCAGACCTAGTTGGCGGGTGCATAATTTACCTTCCACCACCTGAATTAGGATTTATTTTGATATAACTACGTAATAAAGTAAATAAAACAGTTTATATTTGAAATGTTAAGATACTGAATTAAGCAAATTTTTAGTTCATATTCTGAAAATTAAACTACCCAGCCAGTCTCAAATCCACACTACACTAATGATGAAGATGAAATAAACCAAAAATTGCAAGTAAATTATATATTGAATTGAAAAACTCCTAAGACATTCATTAATAGTCCAAATTAATTTATAGTCAACACCCTTGCTCTTGATGGCCGAATGATGCTTCTGTAAAGCCAATGAAAGTATGTTTGGTTCAAATAAAGAGATGACTCATGCATACGCATGTTCTAACTTAATACCTATAAAAAATCACCAATTATTTCCATTCTGATTTAAGACATAATTTTGCATCATATCAAAGAATACAAACAGAGATGTCAAATTCTTGATTAGAATTTTTGACCGGTATACCCCATTTAGGTAGGACAAGTTATGACGACTTGATCAATATTAAGGCATAGGCCTGACTTTAGGAACAGTTGCTCCAAGCCTCAACCTTCCAATGGGTTGATGACTGTTTTTCCAAATATAAACTAAATCTAACGGTTACAAAAGTGTAGAAAGTAAATATACGATGTGATAAGATATATTAAACAGAAGTGCATGATTTAAAACATACTCCCTCTGTTTCATGATATAATGTGTCTAAGGTTTTGGCACAAATATTAAGACACCAGTATTTTACATGAGGTGGACTCATTTTGTTTAGACAAAAATTGAGAGAGAGGAATTACTAATAGTCATAAATTGAAAATAATAGGTCAAATCTCTTCGTTCCAGATTGTGACTTGTTTTCGATGAATAAAATTGTATATAAATCGCAGTACACCTTATATTTTGAGTTTTTTCTAAAGCTTAGACACCTTATATCAAGGAACAAGGGGAGTATTAAGTAATGAACAAATCAAAAAGGCTAAACAATTTAAAAGCGGGAAGATGTAGAAATGAATACTGAACATATCAAGAATTCAAGATGGACTATACACACCATTCATTGCTTCCCGCTTCACTGTGTTTGCCTCCTTTATTCGAGAAATGATATTCTTAGCTTCCTCGCTGCTATTGGTTTCTCCTCCTTCTATTGTTTTAATGAGATAATTATGTCTTTCTTTTAGCTCCTTTTCCTGTTAAACAAGAGAAAACTGTTGTTAATAACAACAATCAGATGAATGGACCAAAAACTTGAACTTCCCAAGCTAAATACCTTTTTGGTTGCGGCACGGGTTTTTGCTCTAGCGACAGAATCTCTCTTTTCCCATCTGAACAAAGATAAACCATAATTAACATTAGACTACAATAGTGAAGTGAACTGTTCCAGCAAATACGGTAGCCTGTACTTACTCAGAAGAGAATGCCTCATCACAAAGATAGTTCAACACGTCCAGCTTAGAAGAAGGGGTCAAACTATTATAGCCTGATGCCTCCTGGTTTAAGCACTCAAGGTTTAAATTATTTCCGACTACTGTTGAGTCAGCAATAATATCCCCACATTTTGTTATCCATTCGTCATATTCATAACTTGGATATTTGCAACCCCTAAGCACAAAGAACCTCATTTAGTTCATTTAGTCATTTGTTAACTACATTCGTAAAATATATGGAAACACCACTTTGTAATATACTTACTTGGCTTTGCCTTTGTCTATGAAAGTTAACAAACTAATGTGAATGTCAGCAACAACTGAAGGAGCCTCTCCAAGTTGATGACCTCCAGTTATGTCTCTGACAATCTGCTCTGGTTGGCCCTCCCTTATTTCGAAGATCTGGTTACACCATTTATAATACAGAAAAATACTATCTCTATAAGCAAGCAGCAGTGCGGAAAATATAAATAAATTCACTTGGCCCTCCAGTCAAGCTAGCATTCATGCACTAAGACCTATTCTCATCATCTCATGCTAATACTAGCTATCTCATCTAATTCCACTGCTCAATATTCGGTCACGGCACCCCCTAATACACGTCCTACTAACTCTCCAAACTACATGCAAATTGCTCTACCGTGAACACACTTTAATAAAAGGCGCAAAAAGCCTTGCGCTTCGATGCATAGTAGACTAGTAAGCTGACAAGATTAATTACCTATCCAAGATAGTGCATAAATTTTACTTTTTTTAGGGGAGTGCATAAATTTTACTATCATACGATAAAATAACGTTATTGCGTGCCATCGATAACTACCTCGCCAACTGAGCGGCAGAACTCCAAGAATTGGATGGTAGCGCCAACATCTTCAGGCTGCAGCTCTATACCTGCAACACAAGTCACAAGAGTACCAGTGGGAAGATCTATATCATCCTCGAGAGCATCAGTGATCTCAGCTCTCGACACCGCCCGCTCCCTATTAGCAGGTGCAGGTGTTTCATTGACACTGCCTTTCCGCTTCCTGCCAGGTAGAACCATTGGCCCGGTCGGCGCCTCCCCTTTCTTAATCCTACCAAACAAAACCAGATAATGAGATCTATCAACAACAAAAACAAAAATCAATAATCACTCGTGACAAGGATGAGCTTCATATGGCTCACTTGCAGGCGCTACAGTTGCAGCGATTCTGGCACTTGGGGCATTCCCAGGTCTCCTCGTTCAACTCCTCTTTCGCAAAATCGTATCTTATTTAACAAATAGAACCATCAAGAAACTAACCCAGATAAGATCTTCAACCAGTACAGCCTTAAAAACAAGAGAGGAAATTATATCACCTATTGTTTATGCATCGCATGCAGTATTTGAGAGGGCACTTGCGCTTCTTCTTGGACCCCCCTATGCAAACTGGTGCACGGGATCCTGTTCTGGTCTGACGGCACTGGGGAATAGAGGAACAAACAAACAGAGATCAGGGCATATACTTCAATTCTATTACAGCACGAATAATTTTCCCTAGCTTCAAAATAAGATCCAGAACTTGTTATTATCCAGGACTTGTTTGAATCTGGTGGTCCTAATTAATGCGTGCACTAAATGGCTATCATTCGCATATTGTAATCTCAACGATAATCTGATCTAGATCTAAGAAGATACACTAGAATGATTGATCTGAGTAGATTATATTTTCATGGGAATTCAGAGAGGTGTTCCAAACTTCCAAGGATGCTTCCACCAGAAACGAAAGGGAGGAGGAGCTCACCTGGTGACAGTAAAAAGAGTCTCCCTGCATCTGCTCCACGGCTGCGGCGCCCTCGCCGGTGCCTTCCCTCTGCAATGACATCTCCATCGATGTTTCTTACGAGGTGGATGGAATGGAGGATTATGAGGAGGAACAGCGGATGGAAAATTTTCTCTCCAGGCTGTGGAAAAGTGAGAGGGATCGGTAAATTCGAAGTATAAATAGACTGGACATCGGGTGTAAATGCCAGCGATTTCTAGAATTGGAAGGTGTTGAATGCTGTGACGTGGATGGATACGAGGGAGGAGCAACGACGAACTGGCCATGGCTGGCGCCGCGCGTCCGAACAAAAAGCCAAAAGAGGAAAGAAGTAACGGCTGCGGGGGAACCCCAAAATTTGAAAAGCCCTCGTCTTTGTATTTTTTTTCACTTGGACGATATCCTACGGTGGGGAAAGGCAGCAGATGGGCTACTGGGCTCTCAAGTATATGTGATGTGTTGTATAGTTCTCTGATTTCTTTTGAGAAACATAGTACAGATGTAAACACTTACAAAAACGCACAGACACCCGTATGAACGCACGCACGTAAAACCTACCCCTATCAGCACCTCTGAGAGACTTGTCCGACATCACCATAGGCGCCTCACATATTTCTGTGATTTTCACTTCATAAATATTTTATTTGTGAGTAAATAATTTTTCTCTCACATAAATCCTGTTGCAAAAAAATATATTCGTGATATCTAGCCATATGAGAAGTCGTAAGTGAAAATTTGTGGGTTATCAACTGGTCCGGTAACGTAGCTGTCGCTGCTCTTCTCTTTTTCTGCACGACGTGCCAAAATGGCATAAGATGTGCTAGTAGGCTTTCGAAAAAATCTTTCGAAGTGGACTTCACATATATAAATGTGTGATAAATTTATCTGATTTTCACTTGATAAATATATTTTTATTTGTGGAGTTAAAAAAATATTCGTGAGTTACACAAAAAAGGCTTGAGTTCAAAATAATCATGTTTAGTTATGAAATCCTATAGATGTTAGTTATGTCCATGTACAAATTCTGAAAATAGAACTGGTTTTAAACCATGAGATGTGAGTTTTCAAAAACAAGAAGGGCTCTGTAGAGTTATGATCTACCCGTTTGATAGGGATGCGAAAGTGGTACCCGTTTATCCCACTTTTTCTCCATTTTATGCATGTGTAGTACAAAATTTTAGATAAAATTTTATTACACTTACACAAAATGAGAAAAAAGTGAGACAAGACCATTTGATATCCGATCACACAAGAAAGCATAAGTGACATTTTTTAACGGGGTCATGTGACTATCGCTCCTCTTCCTCTTCTTCCATACCACGTCTCTCTCTCTCTCTCTCTCTCTCTCTCCATGTTGCCTCCCTTCTCCAATCAAGAAGCCAAGCAGAGTTGAGAATTTTATTAGCAACACAGAAGACAAGACAACTGAATGACCCATATCAGAGCGACAAGATTATCACATATTCCACCCCGCTATGTCTCACTTTCATATTTGTGTTCTCCTCCCCAGCCCTCCCCCAAACTCCTTCCCACCATCTCCACCCACTGTTCTACCCTTACCCCCCCATATACGTGGGTCACCCCTCCATCTGATCCCGCTCACAGTGGTGGTAGTTGTTCGTTCCCACTTCTGTTACCACTATCACGTAGTCCACCTCTGCCATGCATCATGCACATGGGAGGCTAGAAATAGGAAGAAGAAGACCATCTCGAATGAAAAATCAAGCCATCCCCTTTCACACTTACTTCTCTCAAAACCCTACCCTCCATCTTCCTCCTCCACCCCTCTCCCTTTTCTTGCTATTCTTCATAATGGTCCTACTATGCACGTCCATGTATCCACCGACTCTAACGAGGTGGCTGGAGGATTTGAGAGAAAAACATATAGCAAAGGATGGTATGCCGACAACATTCATTTATTTGCCGACGATTTTTGGCCGTCGGACACTATCTGTTTTCCTGTAGTGAACGTAGGGTATTTTAACAAGAATAAGTGTGGGAATTTGGAAAGGCTTCGCGGAATGAAGTATGAACCAAAATGCGCTCGGGTGTGAAAGACTACAATTTCTTGAACTCTTAGAATTGGAAGGCTTTTAATCATGTGAGGAGATTGGAAATAAGAGAGGAGCAAAAAGTAATATTCCATGGTTAGCGTCGTACATCCAAGCATGTTAAAACACAAGGTATGAAAGGCCCGAGTTATTGTTAGTCTCCCCTTCCCATTATTTGTTTCAAACATCTAATGTGACATTGCCATGCCCGCTTTGGTCCAAACTTTCAAACTGAAAAATACATTGAAATTCCACTTACTTGTTTATCACAAAAGCTCTAAAGTATAAGATGGTCATAAATGGTTATGCTAGTGATAATGTTCAACCACCACCAACTAAGAGAGACTGGACAAATGCCGAAGTAATTTGCATTTTTCTTGAAGTTTTTGAACAAACTAAAAAGACATTCACATGATCATATGTATCTGCAACGCTCTACTAGACCTTTTGTCGAATGTAAAATTGACTATGGAGATATTGACGGATATAGATGCGCACAAAGTTCAATAAATATTTCAAAGAAGTTAACTGAATGATACAGGATAAGACCCGACCAAGAAACATTGTTATTTAAATCTATTCCATGAGAAGCTTTGGGCCAAAGTGAATGACATTGGGAAGAAATTCTGAATATATCAAGGACATGATGAAGTTATACTTCAAATAATATGGAGAAATGGCAAAAGGAAGAAGTGCTCATCTATGTCACGCCAAGCTTGGCTTTATCACGGTTCACTGTACCGGTCCTTCGTAAACGTAGTTCAAAAAGGAGTACACTCGGTACAAATCAAGGACGACAACTTATAGGCAACCAAAGTCAGAGTTAAACATGTATTTGGATGAACAATTTGACATCTCCAACAAAAAACTTTAATTTTTTTCTTGTAAAGAACAAATGTTGGAAAGTACCATATGCTGTCAACCATGCCCTTGAATTGTTTTTTGTAATACCTCTCAAGAGTGTGTCATCTGAATCAACAATAGTTGTGGAGGAAGGATTCTCGGAAACACGCAAACCTCGCCAATACAAAAATCATTCAAGCTTTAGTTTGCGAGAAGGATTGGCTTATCAAAATTACAAACAATTATGGTACTATGGTTAATACATTTTCTATTTATATACCTAATTTTGTTGCTTATCATGTAGTATTTTAATGTTATCCAAGTACGTTGGTCTAATGAAGTGGCCGGATGGAAATTTACTTGTGACAATCTGTGATAATTTTATTGTATTCATATGAAAGTTAGTGAGACACCAAGCAAATCAAATAATTCACTAATTAATGCCCCACGGGATCTCGTTAATCTCAGTTTTCGTGCTTGGAAGTGGCCGGTTACAGTATATCTGGCTTGCTCACCTTCTATACATCAGTTCGTATTTATATTTTCATGGTTGATACTACTTTTTGTAAGTTTTTTTTATTAATATAAAAGCCGTATGCATCATCATGATGCGGTCGTGCTCCTTTTCTAAAAAAAGGAAACTTAATCTGGTGTCAGAACCATTTTTTTTTCATGTTACAGATCTAGCCAACGCACATTTGAGAGGTGGTGTTCCGATATATGTAGGTTGTTCTCCTTCTTTTTCACCAGTTTGGACTTATATGGTTCTAAATGTTGATGCGTAAAACTTACGTGGTATCAGAGCAGAGGTTTTGGTTTCAAATCGTGGTGTTCACAATATAATAAAAATGCCTCTTGCCCTCTTCCTATTCATGTATAGGTCTTATTGAGTTATACGTTGAGATTCTATTCACACGAGTCACACATGAGAGGGGACGTTACGGTACATGTGGATTAGCCACCTTATTTTCATCCGACTTTCGATGTTATTCGTGCATAAAACTTGGTATGGGTAGAAGTTTTGGGCGGCTTTCGTTTCACGATATATTAGTATTGTAGTATATAGTATATGTGGATGGTCCACCTTTTTTTCCATCAGGTTGGATTACACGGAAAACAGGTGTACATAGGGATGTTGCTGAAGAAGGAGCCGTCTGTCAGGCAACTGAATGTACTTGACGATGTGTCTAGATGTTCAGTTATGGAATAACAATGCTAGGCTGTAGCCGACTGCATTATCATTTATTCCATTGGAAAAACAAGCAGAAACCGAAAGAGATTAACATGGTACTGTAATAGTAAATAGTTCGGCTTCAGCACCTGCGTAACTAGTGTCCGTGTCTAATTAACCATTCTTACACGCCAAAAGAATTAGCCATTCTTACAGTTGCATTGGTACTTCTATTTTACCCCACAGTAGATCATCATAGCTGACTTATCAGCCTTTTGTTGCTCCCTTCATTGCTTCTCATCATCTGCATTTTAACTAACCACGGTGACGGTTGCGTTGCATGTCTGCAAACTGGCCACTTCACTCTCTTAAGCCCCTCCCGTGTTCTTCCTTATTCTTCTTGTTGTCCTGGTTCGGTTCATCTGCAGTTCGAATATCATCCCTTTGTTGCAAATCTGCAAGCGTTCTTTTCAAGGCAGCATGAGCACTACCGCCATATCGGACAATAGCTGACACCAACTTTCTTAGGAAAGCAGTCTGAAATAATTAAAACTAGTTTCAGCAAATAGTCTTGGTTGTCACCAGAAATGATTAACCTCGATCCCCTCGCGATAAGATCCCCAGCCAGCCAGCCTTCATGGACATTGCCAAGCATGGCCCAGACTTCCTCATGATAAGGCCCCCTCTAGGTGGTGAGAATATCCTAGGCAATGTGCCGGATCGCAAAAGTCAAATTCCCGCGTGCACAGTTTGGTTGAAGACATGAACGTCCGTGATGAACCACGTCAACTCCTCAGACATCAACCTGGCCACCTAGATTAACATGTTCATTACATGGAATATGAACTTATAAAAGTTTCATATTGTTCTATAAGTCTTCATATATATTTTCATCTGTTCTTTTTTGTTCTCTTTTGCTTCATTGTTCAGAAAATTATATTTTTCTTCATCTATTATCAATTTACTTTTTTTGCTTTTTAAATCTTACGAAATTTACATTTGTGTAATGATCGAACATTATTTTGAACCCGTGAACAATTATTTTGAAGAGTCTGGAATTTCTTTCTCTCTATGAACATTTTTTTGTAAGTTAAAAAAAAGTATTCACCGGGTATAGAAAAATGTTTGCATAGTTCAAAAAAATTATTGGTGAGTTATTATTATTGAGTTAAAAAATATTCACATATTATAAAGCAAATTAGTTCACGACTTTGTACATACTTGCAAGGTTACAAAAATCCACGTAATTATATGAAATTGTTCACGATTTAAAAATAATATTCACATTATTCAAGAATTTTATTGACAAGATTAAAAAATATTCACGTATTATACAGCAAAATACATTTATAGGATTTTTTAAACATAAAGAAATAAAAGGACGTAAAAGGAGAAAATAAAATAATAATAAAGGGAAACAAAAAATAAGATGAAAAAGAAATAAAAAGGAAGGAAAATAAAAAACAAAAACAAAAAAACAAACAATTATAACAGGAATAAACACAGTAAGAGAAGCGAAGGAAATGTACCAGGCTAGCTCACTGCAAACGAGTCTTTCGCATGGATGGGCTAACTGATGCTAAAGGCCTCAAGTAGGTTTCCTATTGTTTCTGCTGAAAATAGTATGGGTTGGAATAGTGAAAGGTCGGCCTTCGCGAAGAGAAAAGCGGAAGTGACGCGCGTGGCGCAAATTAAGCAAGTGGTCCCGCGTATGTCCAGATCCAGATTCAAATACAGATCTAGATCTAGATCTGAATCTATTATTAGACTTGTACAAAACACAAATTAAGATAGTACAGCAACGCAGAACGGAATGTACAGCAACACAGATTGGACTGTACATCAACGCAGACTGGGATGTACAATCAGTTTGTACGTACAACAGACCGACTTGTACAACAACACAGACCGCGTTGTACAACAACGCAGACCGGATTGTACAGCAACGTAGACCGGGTTGTACAGCAACAACGACCGGGTTGTACAGCAACACAGACCGGGGTGTACATTAACACAGACCGGGTTGTACGCACAACTACATTCGGGTTGTACGAACAACTACACCTAACAAGTTGTACGTACAACTACAAAATTCAGATTGTACGTACAATTACACTTAGGTTGTACAAAACATACACAATCCAAAGTACAAAAAAAAAGTTTGTCGAAACCTATGAATATGGGATCTAGTTTTGAAGATCTCGACGCGAGGAGTTCAAAAGTGAAAACGGTTCGTAAATCGGATAAACGGTTCTCAAGATATTTCATTTTTAAAAAACAAATCTTAAAATAAATACATGTACAACCCTCTGCCACCACCAGGGAGCTGCCACTTGTCACCGCGTGGAGAAAAGGTGGGAGCAGAAACGAACGAAAGGACCGGAGCGCATGCGCGTGGACCTTTGCGAAGGGAACCTTTTTCTAATGATTTCCAAATATATGCATTCTACGGTCTACAAGTCTGTATTGCTTTGGGCTTAGAAGCCACACGTGAATATTATGGCGATCCATTATGCAGCCCAAGATGACGACTACCCAGTCCAATAACAAGTTATTCGTAATTCATGGAGCCGCCAACAAGGTAGAAATAGCTGTTTTTTTAACAGAAAAACGGCCTTGATGGAAGTATATTACTTCAGCTGTAAGATTACATCCCCTAATTTTTTTGTAAGATTACAATTATATAAGATACACTTTAAAGATAACAAAATTTATATACATGTCCTCGAAGAGAGAGTAATAAAACCGATCAAGACCTTCATCATCAGCGCACCGCGTCGTCGACCTCAAGGCATGGACAGCAGCGACACATGACACAACCACTTCGAGTGAAGCCAACGATGACCCCCACGCCTATATCAAAAATCCCCTACAAGAGGAAAAAGATGCCCGCTCTAAACACACAATAGGGTGTGAAGCGGCTCCCTTTATCAAGGATATCTTTGGTAGGACGTGGCCTCCGCCGATAAGCTTCACCACTGAATATAACTTAAGGAGCCACATGATGTCCAGTCCCAACCATGCTTTGACTCCAACCACCTCTGAGGCAGCATCCTTTTCCTTCGTGTCGCCAAGTAAGTATACTCCTCAGTATGAATGCTCTTATTGGTTAGAGAATTAGCATATCTGCCCCATCCACCTCCTCCACCTCGAACGCTCATCAGCAGAGAGCGTCGGCTACAATCCCGCACCCTGGTTGGGCAACACAATATCTCAAAATGGCATAATGCCAAACATCATATCATGAACACAAGCAACACCTACATCTACTACGAATAGAAGGTTTGGATCCCTCGTCCTATTCCATCTGACAACAACGGCCAGGGGCGTACCCACGTTATAGAAGCAGGGGTCACAGGACACTTGGTAGAAATGGATTTCTTTGATGCATTTCATCATTTTGTAGCGTGTGACACCTCTAATATAGGGTAAAAATTATGTGTAGATTAAAGAGTGACACCGCGTCATTTTCTCTCTGGATCCGCCCCTGACAACGGCATAACAGGAGGGTCAGAGTCACATGAGAGACTCTCAAGATAAAAGAAAGAGAGAGAATGAGATGAGACAAATTAGAACTCTGTTTGGCAGAAAGAAATCCAAATCGAGCAAATTAGACACTTCTCTCTCCTTCAACCCAACTAACACCGTTTGAATCTCGCACAAGTGGCATTCATGAACACAAGAATCATCCTTTGCGTTGTATCCTCAATCCATACGTATGTTCATGTCACCCTAAATCATTTGGATTCATTTGGTGACACAATTTATAATAAATAGTAAATTAAGAGACGAAAAGATTTCGGTACGCCTAACAATTACAACTCGGGTTCTCTCGGCTCGTGATGCATGTCCACACGTAAAGCTAGCATATAGCGACCAATAGCTATAGAATTTGAGAGATCCTAGATCCACGTCTCGAAATCGATTTATATATAGTTATATACCCATAAAAGCATCGCTAGCAAATCCTGTAAAAGGGCCCAAAGCCATGAAATAATTGTTCTTGCAGTTTTGTCGAAGGAAATGTGCACCAGGGTCGAACCATAATTTTTTTGGGTAACCAGATAAATGTGATGCATGTCCACACGAGCCTCCAATACCTCATGTTTTCAGGATTGAAGTGATTTTTTTTAATGGACTGAAAAGTCATACGACGGTTGTCAGCCAGCCATCACCGGATCGGCGCGCGGCGCCGCGAGACTACAAGGAGTCCGACGTAATTCCGCCACGACACTCTCATTCCAGCTAAATCCTCATCATTTTTCAGCAAGCCACGCCGATTGTGATGGATTTCTAGCAAAGATGGATCAAGTTGAGGATAATTTTTAACCCGTCCACACGAGCTGCAGGTTGGAGATTTCACGGATATGCTAGGCATACTCAAATTTGCTAGAGCGAGGCATGGCTGTAAATCATCTCCCGGTCAATTCGTCTATAAATAAAGCCACACTAGCTCGAGACCATTCTTTGTTTTCCTTTCATCTTTTCTTTCTTTGGAGTAGCTAGCTAGAATATGATCCAGAGATATATTTTCTCCTTTTGTCACCTTTCCGGAGGGATCATGCCTAGCTTTTGAGCGAACAAAGCGTCGTATGTGCGCATGTTGTCGTGCTGCATTCCACTAAAGCATGCACACGCGTGAGAAGAAAAGTACAGGACGGTCGGCGGTGACAGTGGAACGAGAGACAATTTGAACATTTTAGGGTACTGCACGTACGGCCAGATGGCAACAACTTGAACGTATCATAAAATATAGGTTGTTAGCATAACTTAGTCCTTATCAACATCCTTGCATTATACAGCTAGTTTTAGCTAATTTACCCGCGCAATGAAATGTTGTATACGTCCCTTGATGTAGAGGCTGCCTCCATGTACTCCTTTTTGGAAAACATCTAGTTTACAGATGGTCTATTACTCTTTCTGTGAAGAGGCGAAAAGCCATATATTAATCGACCAACATTTTGAAGCAATAACATTCAGGTGGGGATCCTCTCCCCTCGGCGTTTCAAAAAAAAACGACCAACCTTAATCCTAGAATAACATGAAAACTACACATACCTCCTTGGGGCAAAAAAACACGTAATTGACGTGGTGGCCAGGAATTTACCGGCTGGACCGGAAGAGACAACAAATATTACATGTGAAACAGATCGTCTCGAAGAATAAAATGAAGAAAAGTGTTGGGCGACCACCCAAGATCGACCAAGCGTATACAAGCAATGGGTGAAGTCAAAACTGGTAAAACCTCGTTGGTCAAAGAAAGAAAAACTCAACGGGCGGAGACATAAACGACCACAAAACAAGATCAACCACTCCAAAATAGAAGCGACTAGACAATTCCCCACTAACCACAACTCCACCAACAAGACCGTCACCAACGAGATGAAGAGCAGTCGGAAAACCTTATTCTTACTCCGCACAATGCCGCCATTGCCATTGTAACCTCGTTTGTCGGTTGATCAAAATCTAACTTTGAGAGACCTAACTATAGAACCACAACATAGATATGATGTTCTCGCCCCCCTTGTCGTGTCAAAGTGGTACACAGAGGAGGGGATCAATCACTTTGTCAGGTTAGATCAGCACATGAATCAAGAGAGGAAATGTGATCTTGTTGTATCTTGGCACATGTGTATCTTGCCGAGTCCCCTTGAAATAAGGGAGGCCCATGATATCTCAAGTTGTTTGCACTCGACATGTTGTACATAGGCTAATCATACCGATTTTTTCGATAACAATAACGGGTAAATTTTCCTCGTCAAGTACTTAAAATTTGGATTTTGTCTCAGGTTTTGGTCCATAAAAATGCTTGACATAGTTTTAGTTTAGAAATCAGTCGAAACTTTTCATTACAAATGTTTCGGTACTCATAGAAATCATCAAAAAAATGAACTCGTAGAGCATCTTTTTGTTAGATACTCCTATGTCATATGTTTGCATATTTCAGTGCAGACCACATACAGAGCAAAATAAGTAAATCTACACACTAAACTACGCCTATACACATTTGATTTTAAAAATAAACCATGTTATAATATGGAATGGAGGAGTAGTACTTTGGGGAATTCACAAAGCCCGACGTATACAAAGTGTCATTCTCTCGTCACTGGTTTAGCTTCACGTAAAGCACCACCAAGACAGACGAAATTGGGATCGCCTACTAGCGGTTCATGCCTCCTTTGGTGACTACACGTGCTGGAACAAAAGGCATGTGAATAAACATGGCAGAGACGACAGTGTCTTTATCTTTTGGGAAAAGAAAGAGCTGGCCTTTTTTGACTTCAATAAAAAGTCGATGCATAATCTTACAAGGTCCGACCATGGCATGGTGTATATCTGATTATCTGGTGAGTGCATTTGCAATCAATTTCGTTACATGTTTGAGATCTTTGACCAGATATATATGCTAAATATCGTAGTTGGCAATTGGATGTGTACATAAAATACTCCGGATCATTGTTACACCTTATGCAGTGAAAGTCATGTGCAACCAAACACACTCCATCGACATGTCCATCTCAACTGCTAATTTCGAGAACATTCCTTGCCCTCTCATAGGACAAACAGAACCCAAACGCTACGAACCATATGCAAAACTCAACAATAGCTTCTGGCATATGCATCTTTTAGCCTTCACAGTACTGCTACCCAACAATGCATGTGTACACTGTACATGCGGCTGCGTGCATGGCAAGTCAGATCGATATGATCTGGCCATTCTTTAACCATTGGATCCGGCCGATCTCCCCCACAGCACTAGTCAACAAAAGGTATTTGGTTGGTGACACCTATATTAGACAAATGCAGTGCCTAGCTACCTAAATATACACTCCAACTTGTGTCGATTCTCTCCATATGGCATTGAGATGCAAACACAACTACCATGTGTCTCTGTCCACAAATAAGTGTAACTCTACGTTTTATTGTAATATAAAACTATAATATGACATTTAGTATATTATGAAAATGCGTGCTAAAGTACATCTGGTGATATTAATTTTATGTTACAAGAGTTGCTATTTGTTTACATATATAGTTGGTCAGAGTTAATGAAATTTCGGGAAAAAAACTAAAAGTACACACTAGTAGAAAACAGGCTAAAGGACCAAACTTCAAAACCCCATTTGTCCCGGTCGTACTACAAACCGGGACAGATGGGGCATAAAACGCGCCGAGCAGTTCAGGCGACACTCATTTGTCCCGGTTCCAGCCACGAACCGGGACAAATGAGGTAGCACCCGCCGAGCAGTTCAGGCGACACCCATTTGTCCCGGTTCCAGTCACGAACCGGGACAAATGTCATGGTTTCAGTTACGCGCCCGAGCCATCGCCGCGTTTTTTCGACGCGCACGGAAGACGAGCGGGAATACGGCGCCGCCGGCGATTCCTCTGCCCTCCGACGATTAATTCCTCTGCTCTCCGCCGGCGATTCATCTTCCTCTCTGGTGCTATAAAATGCACTGCACAGTACGACTCCTCCACACACCATTTCTCCGGCCATCTCTCCTCTCTTTTCTCCGTCCCTATGGAGCCACTCGTGCCTCGGTCCGATGAGTTTTACGACTACGAGAAGGAAGGCATGCGGTTCAAGGTGTGGGTCACCCTTCGTGCATGGCGCGTGGAGAAGTGGATCCGCGACGTGAAGAACAACTTCCTCGACGCCGCTCCGATCAAAGCCGTTGGACTCGATTGCGAGTTCACCGACCCTCGACGGAAGGATACTCCGCAGTGCGCCGCCGTCCTTCAACTCTCGGTGGCGACCGAGACTCTTGTCTTCCAAATTTGCAAAGCTGATCGGGTGCCACAGGTCCTCGTGGATTTCTTAGGTGACGAGACAATAATATTCTACGGCGTGGCAATCCATAATGACATGAAGATGCTAGCCTACTACGGAATTATTATTCGATCCACGGTCGACCTGCAGAGGGATCGCCGAAACCCTACCGGCAATTTTACTCCTAGTCTATATGCTCTCTCTAATGCGGTCATTGGGACAAATCTTGAGAGGAAGAAGAAATACAAGAAGAGGAAGTACACGGACGACGACAAGGAAGACACGTTACAAAAAGACCTAATTTTCGGATGGGGCAACGTTCCATTGAGCTACGATCAAGTCGTATATGCTGCTTTAGACGCTCGCCTTGGCTTCGAGATTGCACGGAAGTGGGATAGTCTACGCGGCTATAATACGGACAATGATCATCTTAATGTCGTTGATGAGTAGACTATCTATGTATTCCGTTACGCAAATATTCTGTGTGCGCGTGTTCTCTTGTATTGACCGAAATATATCTAAAGTTTGCAAAAGTGTTTTCAAATTCCAAAGTTTGCAAAAGTTATTTAAAACAGAGAACAGAAAATGGTTTTGTATTAGTTAGTCAAATTCAAACATTTTTCATATTCATATTTTTCCAAAATCCAAAGTTTGCAAAAGTTATTTAAAACAGAAAACAGAAAAAGAAAAAAAATGAAAAAACCTCCATCTGTCCCGGTTTCAGTCACAAACCGGGACAAATGGCCTCCTTATTGTCCCGGTTTGTGACTGAAACCGGGACAAATGGGGGGTGCTTATATATACTGATCAGCAGCCCCCTCCCAAAACCATTGGAGGCATTTTTTTTTTGAAATGGAAGGAGGGGGTGTGTGCTAGTCTGTTTTTTTTGTATGTATGCAAGGTGTTTGATGAAATGCCCGAGAGAGTTCACGAATTGATTTGATGTACACTTAAAGAAGTTTATTCTTCCTTTCGATCAAGGTTAATTTTTCTCTCATTTCATTTGTAATTAATTGATACCGTGCATGTTCAGTGTTTATTTGTCGATGTTCTGTAATGGTTATTGATGTAGTTCATTATATAATGCAGATGGACCGACAATGGATGTATGGTGACCGACGCACTGCCGAGTACATGACAGGTTTGAGGAAATTTCTAGAGAAAGCCCAGGCTCACAGTACCAATGGTTTCATGTGTTGTCTGTCGTGGTGGTGTCACGGCAGATGCCATAGGATGGCTAATTTGTGGGGCCGATGGACGTTGGTGGATCCGGGGAGGGATAGCGAGCTGAAGAGCTCACACGGGGAGGATCCCGGTAAAACCGAGATCTCCCAAGTACAAGGAATAAGATCAAAGTGCAAAGGGGAAGATCTAACAAACACAAAGAAATGCACGAAGGCACACAACACACACACGATATACCCAGGTTCAGGGCCCTCGTGAGGAGGTAACACCCCTACTCCTGCCTTTCCTCTCTATATACTTGTGGTACAAGAGCTACAACTTGCTACAAGATCTCTCAAATGGAGAAGTACAAAGAACTAGATGAACTCAAGGTGAGAAGGAGTGAATGCTCTAAGAGTAAATGTGACTATAGCTTTGGCTCTCAAGTTGGTCTCTCCCTCTCAGGAGCAGTTATGGCGCCTTTTATAGAGGTCCGGCCAGGAGGGCCGGAAACCCTAACTTGGCTTGGCCCCACCGGACAGGCCTAGCCGGCATGCCGTCACCGGCTAGTGCGACCTAGTCGCCGGACTATCCGGTGTAGCCCCTTCGTCATCATCTCGTTAAGGACGGCAGGCGCCGTCCTGCATCATCATTGTCCCCTTGTCAGAGACAAGACATGTCTCTGCCCATCCCGGATAGCCTTTTCCGGATTGCCGGGCTAGGCATGTCAAGTCTTGTCGTACCACGATCGTACCGGCTGACGCGCTCCCGTGTCAGGCGGGAGGTGACCATGCTTCCGTGTCAGGCGGGACGTGACCATGCTTCCGTGTCAGGCGGGACTGTACTTCCCCCCGCGACAGACGGGAAAGCCTGCTCTAGACCGTTGACGGCCCACCGGAAGCCCTCACGCCGGCTACCTCCTCGTTTGCCACTGTGAGCCCCTTCTGCATAAGATCAAGACCGAGACACACACTCCGGTTAGTACTTATCCGGAATACCTATCCGGTAAAGCCGAGTACACCTCCACCCGGGAGTCTCCCCGGAGTCCTAGATCCGGGATCCTTCCCGGAGACGTCCGAGCTCGTCTCAGGATGAGTATCTCTAGGCCTAGACTCCCGAAGATGTCTTAGCCTACCAGCAAAGACATCTTCGAGAAGCTAGTTCTTAGAGGAACCACCCGCTCACGCTTGTGCTGCGATTGTGAGGGCCGGGGGTGTCTATTTATAGTTGGGAGACCTGACCCTTGCGCCTGCCAGGAGGCACTTTGTCCTCTACGAGCGCTGAGGGGTCAATTTGCCCTTTCAGCACAGCAGGAGGTGTCCCTTGCTCTCGCCAAAGGCCGGGTACTATTGACACCTTGCTGACTTATACCGGGATCTGCCCCTACCCGGGGGGCAACCCCCCGACACTAGTCCCCGAAGCTGGTGCTGCACAGCGACTTCGGATGATGTGCGGGATTAGCTTTAATAACAACCATTTTCCGAGAACAAATTACATCATCCTTTTATTCCATGCCGAGGTCGATTCTTCCCGATATCTTACCGAGGTCTTCCCACCGAGACTGTCTTAACCGGGAGGCGAAGCCTGCAACCGGATAGCACCATCTCAGTGAATCTCAACCGTTGATCTCCCGATGAATTCGAGACACTGAGCCAGGGCCCACCCGACGTCCCGTCTGCGCAGAGACGCACTCGAGTGCTTCCGTGCTAGCACGCTGTCGCTTGGGTTCCCGCGCCGGGGAGCCGCATCCGATCCGGAATCCAACCGTTGGGGCCGTGTGGCCCTCGGTGTGGCCGGATCGGGCGCTCCGGATAGTGCCACGTGGCTCGCGGCACAAAACAGATCCCACCCACGATCGTGGAGATCGTGGGCGGGAAAATCGGAAACCGCTCCGGAATCCCCCCCCATAAATAGGGGACCGGAACAGTTTCTCTCCTTCCTCTCCTTCGCACTTTTCTTCCTCGCCGTCTTGAGCGCCCTGCAGCCGCTGCCTTCGTCGCCGTTCGCCGGAGCCTGCACACCGTCGCAATCGCCGTTCGCCGGAGTCCGGACATCGTCGCCTTCGCCGAACTTCTCTGTTTTGGTGAGTTCTTCCTCTTTGCTCCGATGATTTCCTCCGTAGAGCAACCGTCCGAGCCCGGCCGTGCCGTATCGCAAGTCCGGTAGAGCCACCGCCAGCGAGCACAACTTGAGCGGCGCGCACGAGATGCACGGTGGTGATGCACCGTCACTGTAGGATGTAGATTGCTCATTTGCTTTGTGCCTCGTCCGAGTCCAGCGCGAGTCTATTAGCCCCCATTTGTTTTGATTATTTAGCACACGATAGATCTTGTTTCCCACCAACTCGGTAGTGTTTAGCAGTTTGTGCTCCGACATCCTAGTTTCCGATAGACTAACTCCGACTAACCGCCGCTGCTTCTGCAGAGTAGCTCGGATACCCCTGCGTACTTCTCCGACATAGGCGAAGAACGTACTCAGGGATGCTGGGATGGGTCCGAGACCAAGCAGTCCGATCTGGACTGGCTGTATCGGACTCACCGGATTCCTCCGGAAGTCGAGAGCCGTCTCCCAGGAGAGGAGATTGCACCGGAACCCCAACCCGGGGAATACGTGGTATTCCTCGCACACTTCGAGCGCGTGTTTGGGCTTCCGGCAAGCCCCTTCTTCCGCGACTTCCTCGACCTCTACGACCTTCAACCTCACCATCTTCCCGCCAATGCCATAATGATGCTCTCGGTCTTCACCACATATGCGGAGGCATACCTCGGCATCTGGCCCTTCTTGGATCTCTGGGCCAAGTACTTCATTCTCCGACGCCAAGCCATCCCCAATCCGGATAAGAAGATAAAAGACTTAGTGGATTGCGGAGCGGCCACCATCATCCCTCACGCGGACTCCGGATTCCCCATAGTCAAGGGACTCGAGTCCTGCCGAAAGTGGCAGCGGAGCTTCTTCTATGTGAAGAACCGGGAGCACTCGGGAGATGGTCCGGGATCCTCGAACCCGGACTTCATCAATCTGCCGGAGTTCGTTATTGGCCCTCCGCGCGAATTCCGTCTCTGGAAGAAGCTTCCGGATAATGACGAGGTCAGTTGCATGCACGACGTTCTGCACGTGCTAACTCAGAAGATGACCGGGGATGACCTCCTGCGTTGCTTCATTGTTCGCCGGGTCTGCCCCCTTCAGAACCGAGTGCACAAGATGTGCCACATGTCTGGGAACTTTGACCAAACTAGGACCAGTATCCTTGGGCTAAACCACGCCGGGGTCGTCCGTCGCGTTCGAGCTATTGCCCGGACGGAGATGACGGAGGACTACTCTTGGGGTGTCATTGGGGGGTCTCGGAAAAAACCCTACGACCAGGTGCTCATATCTGTCTTTCGTGCATTCGCCTTCGTACATGCGTTCACCTGGACACCGACACGGCCTAATCTGTTTACGCAGTTGTTCGAGCGTCAACACGAAGAAGACGCTGTCCACGTCAACGGGAATTACGCGCCGGACTTCCCGAGACCGGACGTGATGCCGAGAGAGGATCCCGACGGCGAGGACCATCTCGCCATCCCTTTCGTTAAGGCCCCGGGTAATCCTTCAACTCCAGAGGCAGTTTTCATTTCTTCGGATGATGAGGATGAGATTGACTGCCAGATTCTCGATGTTATTGACGCTCTCCCTCTGAATTGGGCCTCAGCTGTGGTTCCGAAACCGACAACCGGGACCAAACGTGCCGAGAGCCGGAAACGCGCGGCTTCCGACACCGAGGGGGCCGATAACCCCGGCAACCCCCCCAAGAAGAGCAAACCGAGTAAGCAGACGACCGAGAAGCCTGCTCGGCGCCGGCAAAGGGGTCCTCCCATTGTGGACTCCGGGTACGTCTTCCTTGCCTTATGTTATTTGACTTTGTTTTCTCCATAATTATTACTAAGACACTTCCTTACAGGGATGCACTCGAGCTCCCGTCACCTGCTGTTCCTCCTCCTCCCGGGACTCGGACTCCCAGCCCGGCTCGGGCTTCTCCTTCACCTCCTCGTCCTTCTACCCGAGGAAGTGAGCCTGCGGCTTCCGGTGCCGCACCGGCTACGGTTGCGACCCCGGATGCACATCCGGTGATCGAGGAGACCCCAGTGCAGGCCCCGACCACCTCGGGAGAAGTTCTTCTTCCGGAGAGTCCGCGCCGGGTTCCCGGGCTGGAGGCAGAGATCCTTAGCCCTCGCCGGGAACCTGCGGCAAGTGGCGCCTCTCGGCCAGCCGCGACCAAGACCATCCCGGAGAAGCAGCCTACAGCCTCCTCCCGGCCAGCAGATCAACCTCCCAAATCTCGCGGCAAGATTGCTGGGCAGAAAACGCCTTCTGCCCCACCCGCAGCTGCCCCGACATCCTCGGCCCGCGACTTGGTGCCGCGCACGGGTACGTTCTCATCTTTACCACCGCCCCCCGCCGAGATCCCCACTGCTGCCTTGCGGATGTTGCGAGCAACCGTCAGTTCCTTTGTACCTTCAGGATCCCGGGATGTTGCCGCTACTCGCGCGCCCGGCGGCTCCGGCATACGGGTTGTTGACGAATACAACCATGCCTGGCTTGCCGCCTATGCCTCCGAGATCGCAGGAGACTTGCACGCTGCAGGCCCAAGCCGCAACGCCCAAGCTCTGCATGCTCTCCAAGTGGCCGCACTGGATGTTACTCGGGTGACCGAGGTAAGCTTGTTCTCTTTCTTTTATTGAAAAATACTTGTTCCTTCCATCACCACTAGTCCCCGAGATTGGTGCTTAGTGCTCTAGATTCCACCGAATAGCAGATCACTAGGTTCCAATCTTAGAGAAAAAATCCAGGACTCGGACACCGAGTCCCCGAGATCCTCCCAACCGGATAGGTTGCTTCAAAATTTGCTCCACCACTAGTCCCCGAGATTGGTGCTTAGTGCTCTAGATTCCACCGAATAGCAGATCACTAGGTTCCAATCTTAGAGAAAAAATCCAGGACTCGGACACCGAGTCCCCGAGATCCTCCCAACCGGGTTCCTTATATCTTTTCCCGACTAACTCCATCTTTGTCTTGATTTCAGGAGTGCAGCCAAAAACGCCGCAATATCTTCAACCGGGTTCTTGCTGACCTCGGGCAGTCCAAGAAATCCGAGGAGCGCCTCTGGGAGGAGCGAGACGCGGTGCGCAAGGTCTCGGTGGACCAGAAGACCGCTCTCGCCACCGCGCAATCCGAGATCGCGCGACTCAATGGCGAGCTCGAAAAGGTCAAAGCTGCTACGGCCGACATGAAGACGCGCTTCATCGAGGCAACCAAGAAGCAGAAAGAGACCCTGGACCAGTCCGAGGAGCGCGCGCACACTGCCGATACTGAGCTTGCTCTTCTTCGTTCCCGGTATGATACTTGGCTCTCGGAGCTCACAGTATTAAACCGGGATCTGAATAGTAAGTGGACTGACATCCCTCTTGTCTTCTTTTTGCCTTCTTTCTTGCTGTTACTCTTATGACCTAGTCGTTTGACAGCTCTTCTTTTTAAAGGAGAGTTCGAGCACTCCCGCGAGGCTGCCGCCAAAGCTGTTGCCGCCTTCCGCGAGAAGCGCGTCGGGAAGGGTCCCATCTCGGATGCCTGGGACATCGAGGGTCACCTCATCGCCCTGAAGGCCCGGATAGTACCCCTCCGGTCTATCGGGACGGATCTGCTCAGCGCTGCGGTCCATGTCCACGGCGCACTGTGGCCGAGTATCCGGGGGATGCTCTCGATTCCCGAGCTCGCGAGCGCACTCCGGGGTGCCGGGAGACGCATCTACGCCTGGAAACGTTCCGGTGCACGGGCTGGCGCCGACCAGGTCTTGACCCAATTACTCAGTTGGTACGAAGGTCTCGATCTGGGGGCGATCCTGCGCCTGCGGACGGTTTCTCCGTGGGTCACCGATCCGGAAAAGGTCCAGCACCGGCAAGAGGTGTCGCACCGCATCGCTACGTGGGCAAGCATCCGCGCCTTCACCCCTAGCGTCATTCCTTCCGACTCAGAATCAGACTACGAGGACGACGAAGAAGATGATGCTGCTTCCGGCGAGGCGGAAGACGAGGCCCCTGAAGGAGATGACGCTGCTTCCGGTGCTGCGCCCGAGAAGGTGGTTCCCCGGGACGCAGCGACTTCGCCAAGACCCGAGGCCCCCGAGACCGAGGTGCGTCCCGAGGCCCCGAGTAGTGCCGCCGGAAGTGAAGCCGAAGTTGCTCCCACTGCCGCTCCTGCTGCTGCTGCCGCTGCTCCCGAGGCCGCTGCTCCCGAGGTCTCCGCCGAGAAGCCGACTTCCCCTACCGTTTGAAAAACTTAGCAGATTCGTTAAATCCCTGGGATGCCGGGTGGCATATGTAATATACACTCATACTATTTTTGTTTCTTAGTGAACCATTTACTCGAACCACTTATGCCAATTTACTCTGCTTTGAGTTCTCAAATTGCCTTTCATGTTTACCGTAATTAGGTAATTTCTGCTCTTGTCTACCATTTCGGCGTTCGACAGTCGAGTCACGAAACTCCACATACAACATACATTACTCAAAGCAATCCGAGTTCCTACTAACCGAGTCCCCGACATAAAAAACAACTAAGTTAATAAAAAATAGGTATGCCGGATAAGTTCCTGCTCCGAGTCCCCGAGACCGTTTTCGTGTTTCCCACCTTCCCTCTCTTTGCTCTTGACTACCATTTCGGCGTTCGTCAGTCGAGTCACAAGATGATTTCACATGACATACATTACTTTGACTTTGAGAGTCGAACTCGGAACTTTCCCGGCATACAAAAGAAAAGTAGAGAACAGCTATCCGGCAGTCCCCGGGTTCCTTCCCGAGATGCCGGTACAAAATAGTAAATGAATTTGACAAAAATAACAAGACAAGCTCATAACCAGGCAGTCCCCGGGTTCCTCCCGGGGTACCTTACTTCCATTAATACTGAAAAATTGAGATACAACATACACTGAACCTTTTACGTGTAAAAGGGGCGAAGTAGAGCTACATTCCATGGACGCTTGGTTTCCTCACCGGATTTGTCCATTACACTTTTCCTAGCCTCCTGTGCATCTACAAGGTAATAAGAATCATTGTGCAATGCCCTGCTTATCACAAAAGGTCCCTCCCATGGAGGTGACAACTTATGCATTCCGGCCGTGCGTTGGATGAGCCTCAGCACCAGATCTCCTTCCCGGAACACCCTCGGGTGCACTTTTAGGCTATGATAGCGACGGAGGTTCTGTTGATAAATTGCCGACCGAGATAGTGCCAACTCCCTTGCCTCCTCGAGTAAATCAACATCATCTTCTCGGGCCTCCTTTGCCTCAGTCTCGGTGAACATTGTCACTCTCGGGGAGTCATATTGTATGTCGGTTGGGAGTACGGCCTCAGCCCCGTATACCATGAAGAATGGCGTGTACCCGGTAGATCTATTCGGTGTAGTCCGGAGACCCCATAGTACTGCCGGTAACTCCTCTATCCAGCATCCCGGAGTTCTCAACAGTGGTTCGATCAAGCGAGCTTTGATACCGGCCAAGATCAAGGCGTTTGCTCTTTCGACTTGGCCATTTGCTTCCGGGTGTGCAACTGATGCTACATCCAGCCGGATTCCCTTCTCAGCACAAAATCGAGCGAATTCCCCCACAGCAAAGTTGGTTCCATTATCTGTGATAATGCTGTGTGGGTATCCGTATCTCAAGATGATGTCTTTCAGGAATTGCACAGCGGTGTGTCCATCGCACTTCCGGATTGGCTTGACTTCTATCCACTTAGTGAACTTGTCCACCATCACCAGTATATGTGTCATATTGCCTCTTGCCGGTTTGAATTGCCCGACCATATCCAAACACCACACTGCGAATGGCCAAGTGATGGGGATTGTTTTCAGTGCCGATGCCGGCATGTGTATCCGGTGAGCAAATCTCTGGCATCCTCCACACTTCCGAACAATATCCTCTGCTTGCTGCAGCGCAGTGGGCCAGTAGAACCCATGTCGGAACACCTTTGCCACCAGGGCCCGGGATGATGCATGATGTCCACACTCCCCTTGATGTATTTCCACCAGCATCTCTTGTCCTTCTGCCGGTTCCACACATCTCTGGAGTACATCGGTGACACTTCTCTTGTACAGCTCTTGATTGATGACAGTGTATGCTTTTGATCTTCGCAGTATTTGCCGGGCTTCCACTTCATTTTCCGGGAGAATTCCCTCCAAGATGTAAGCCATAATGGGCTGTGCCCATCCCGGGACAGGTCTATCCGGGAACATGGGCGTGTCTATGTCCATTGGTTCTGCCGACATCACCTCTATCATCATCTTTCTTTGCCTCTCTGAGCACTGGGACGCAGTCCCCGGGTTCGATGTTATGCTCCCGACATCTACTTCCATGGGTACGGCATCTGAACCAGGCTCCTTGGGGATGAAGATAGATTCTGACTCGGGTGATGGTTGAATAGATGGCTTCCTCAAATGCTCCAGAGCTATTCCGGGTGGGATTGCATCCCGGGATGATCCTATCTTGGACAAGACATCCGCTGCTTCGTTTTCTCCTCTGGGTACATGCTTGAACTCGCATCCTTCAAAAAATCCGGATATTTTCTGCACATGAAACCTGTATAAGGCCATGTTTGCATCAAGGGCATCCCAATTCCCCGACACCTGTTGTACTACGAGGTCCGAGTCACCAAAGCACTCTATCCGACGGATGCCTATCTCCTTGGCGACGTTCAGTCCATGAACCAAGGCCGCATATTCTGCGACATTGTTGGATGCCCGAAAATGGATCTGCAGCACATACTTCAGTACATCTTGCTTTGGGGAAGTGAGGACCACTCCGGCACCCAATCCGATTTTAGCCTTTGAGCCATCAAAATGCATCCTCCAGAAATTGTAATCCAGCATCGGAGGTTCATACTGCATCTCGGCCCAGTCTACCAAAAAGTCCGGCAGCGCCTGCGACTTGATGGCATCTCGTCTCTCGTATGCCGGAGCGTACGGAGACAACTGGATGGCCCATTTGGCTACCCGGCCGCTAGCATCCTTGCAACCGATGATCTCGGCGAGAGGAGCTTCGCATACCACTGTGATCGGGTGTTCCTGAAAGTAGTGCTTGAGCTTGGTCACTGCCATGTACACCCCATATGCCATCTTCTGGTAGTGCGGGTAGTTCTGCTTGGATTCCGAGATTACCTCACTGAGGTAATACACCGGCCTCTGTATCAGCTTGCCCCCTTCTTCCCTTTCTACCACCATTGCCACACTGACTACTCGGTTGGTTGCGGCAATATACATCAGCATAGGTTCCTTGGGTAACGGGGATGCCAACACAGGTGCTGTTGAGAGCATTCTCTTCAGATCATTGAATGCCGCATCAGCTTGCGGGGTCCAAATAAATGTCTTGCTCTTCTTCATCAGTTGGCCTTCTCCCCAAGTCGGCTCACAAACCGACTTAGGGATGCCAGACAGCCGGTAAACTTCTGCACATCCTTGAGACGCACGGGCAACTTCATGCTCTCAATAGCACGAATTTTACCCGGGTTGACCTCGATTCCCCGGCTGGAGATGAGGAAACCGAGTAACTTCCCTGCTGGCACACCAAATGTGCACTTATCCGGGTTCAACCTCATCCGGAATCTTCTTAGGTTCTTAAATGTTTCCCTCAGATCATCTATTAATGAGGCTTTTTCTTTTGTTTTTACGACTATGTCAGCGACATAGACCTCGGCATTTCGGCCTATCTGCTCATGCAAGCATTTCTGCATGCATCTCTGGTATGTAGCACCAGCATTTCTCAACCCGAAAGTCATAACACGATAGCAATAAGCCCCATAAGGGGTAATGAAAGCAGTTTTCAATTGATCATCCGGATTCAAAGGTATCTGGTGAAAACCAGAATAAGCATCTAGAAAAGTTAAAAGCTCACTCCCGGCAGTGGAGACTATCACTTGATCTATCCGGGGCAGCGGGAAGGGGTCTTTCGGGCATGCCTTGTTGAGGTTGGTGAAGTCGATGCACATGCGCCACACATTAAGCAGGAGGGGATCATCTTTCTTCTTCTCCACCAGGACCGGATTCGAAATCCAATCCGGGTGCAGCACCTCCATGATGAATCCAGCGGCCAGCAGTATAGCCATATGCTCCATGACAGCAGCTCTTCTCTCATCCGAGAGGCGCCTAGTTGGTTGCTTCACCGGCTTCGCATCCGGTCGAACAAACAGAGAGTGCTCAGCCAACTCCCTCGGGACGCCTTGCAGATCGTCACTCGACCACGCAAAGGCATCCCGATTCTCACGGAGGAAGTCGACGAGCTCGCCTTCCTATTTGCTGTCCAGGCTGCTGCCAATGATAACTTGGCGCTCCGGGTTGCTGGGGTCCACGCACACCTTCTTGGTCTCCTTGGGGGGCTGAAATGATGTCCCCTGCTCCGGGTTCACCATCCCGGGCATTCCGAGTTGGGAGGTCTTGGCCATCGCCACCACCTGCTGGATCCTCTTCTTCTCTTCCGCGATCACCAGGGACTCTGCTAAGCACGACCCCGCCGAGGCACACTCCATGGAGCGCTTGTGGTCTCCCGAGATGGTGATCACACCGTTGGGTCCCGGCATCTTCATCTTGAGGTAGCCCACGTGAGTCGAGATCATGAACTTGGCGAGGGCTGGTCTGCCGATCAGGGCGTGATACGGGCTCTCGAGGTCCACGACCTCGAACTCCAAGCTCTCGGTTCGGCAGTTCTCCCGAGTTCCGAATAGCACCTCAACCCAGATCTTTCCCATGGGCGAGCAAGAGACTCCGGGCACAATGCCATGGAAGGTTGTCTCGGTGGGCAGTAGGGTGTTCATGGATACTCCCAGCTTCAGCATCGTGTCCTTGTACATGATGTTAATGGCACTGCCATTGTCAATCAGAACCCGGCTGAAGCGGACGTTGAGGTTGGGTCCGACAAAAGTTGGGTCAACCACCAAGGCATACGCTCCCGGCTTGGGCATAACCCGGGGATGATCCTTCCGGCTCCAAGTGATCTCCTTCTCGGACCAGTGCAAGAATTTGGGCACCGCCGGGATCACAACATTCACCTCCAGGGCACGCTGCCGCACACTCTTTCGGTCAGTGGGCTCGGTCACGAAGACCACATAGCTCTGATGTGCCTCCCGGTAGTTGCTCTGCTGATGTACGGCTTGGTTACCGTTGTCGTTCCGGGTGTGCACCACATTCACTGGGCGAGGTGGGGGTCCTCTCGGAGGAGGGGGAAGTCGCACAGCATTGGCCCCCGATGTCGGAGGAGGGGGTCTCGGGATATTGGGCCGAGATGCCGGAGCACTCTGCCGAATAGCTCCCGAGCTGCCTTCCTGCAACGTGCGCTGATACCAGCTGCACTGCCGAGTAGAGTGGTTTGCGGGCTTGTTGGCCTCCAGAGTGTGGTAGCAGCATGGCTTGTTCAGCATTTCCTCATACGTCAGGGGCTTTTTTTGTTCCACCCAGGTCTTTTGCACCTCCTGACTCTGACCCCAAGCCGGTCCACTTGTCTTTTGACGCTGGCTGTTGCCGGCATCCTCCTGCTCCCGGGTCACTGCTGCGACATGCTGCGCGGCATGGTGGTACTCGGGCTGATTCCTCTTGTGGCCGAACTCTTGGCGATCATGGCTCCTGCTCGGTCCTGAACGCTGAGGTCCCGCATTCCTCCTGTTGGAGTCTCCGACATCCACCAGGGGTTGCATGGGATCTCCAAGCGTATAGGTATCGGTGATGCGCATGGTTTCTGCCAAGGTTGTTGGCATCTTTCTCTGCAATTTCTGCCACAGCATAGAGCCATGCCGGCATCCTTGCGCAAACCAGGAGATGGCCTGTGCCTCCACCACTCCTTCGCAAGAGTTGCGAATATTGCTCCACCGGGTAAGGTACTCCCGGTCAGTCTCATTGCTCCTTTGCCTACAGATGGCGAGCTGCTGAGGCCTGTTGGGCCTTTTGTACGTGCTGGTGAAGTTGCTGATGAACGCCTCTTCAAAATCCAACCAGCAGTCTATACTGCCAGTTCTCAGATTGTTCAACCAGATCCGGGCTGGTCCTTCCAACATCTGCGGCACATAACGTACTGCCCATCGTCTGTTTCCACCGGCTATGCTTACTGCAGTTACATAGTCGGTTAGCCAGTCCTCCGGCTTCTTGCTGCCGTCATAGGTCTTGGCACCTCGATTGAGCTGAAAGTTCCGCACAGGAGGTTCCCGCATGATCCGAGGTCCAAAGCAGGCAGGTCCCGGAGGTCCTTGCTCTTCCACCAACTCGGACTGGTGAATCCGGTCGAGCCGGAATCTGGCATCTGCCGGGTTCAGCTGCCTGGTTCCTATCCGAGATCCCAAAGGGTTCTCGTCTGGCTGATATCCGAGTTGCTGCAACCTCGAGTTGCCATCGTTGAGCCGGTCTTGCGCAGGGACCAGGGCCTGCTGGGGAACCGAGACGATCTCCCTCTGCGGGTTTCCCTGATCGTGAGGAGGATTCCGGGGTGGATTACCACGGCCAACCGGGTTGTTGTTTCCTACACCCAGGTTACCATCTCCACGGGTACTTCCCGCCTGCCCCGAGTTACGCTGTCCGGCCTGCCCGGCTTGCTGGATACCGGCGAAGGCCGGATCATAGGTCTGTAGCTGCTTGTTCTTCCCGGAACCTCGACTCCGGCTCCGGCTCTTGCTCTTGCTCTTGCTTCTGCTCGGATGCGGGGAAGAGGCCTCCCCATCCGACTTCTGGCTGTCGGGTCTGGCTGAGTGCACCTGGGATCCTGCCCCGGGGTTCTTCTTCTTGAAGGCCAGATTCTGACGATTGGATTCAATCACCAACTCGTTTACCCTCTCCTGCTGCTTGCGCAGGGCTTCACCGGATAGTCCCACCAACTCGGCCATGGCGGCTTCGGCGGCCCTAAGGGTTTTCGCCGGTGAGCTGTACACCGGCTTCCCTGCTGAAATCCGACTTCCAGTGTTACTGGTGGTGGCTCCACCAGCCAGCTCTTCATTTACCATTCTTCCTTTCTTGCGCAGATCTGCAATGCGCTTCTCCCGGGAGTCTATCTTAGGGAATCCGTGGGCTGCATTGTACTCCCGGAGGCTAGCGCTGAGCTCGCGGCGGATCTCGGCGATTTCCTGTGCTTCAGCGAGTAGCAACTTCCTCTGCTCCTCTAACTTAGCCGAAGTGGCCTGCGCATCTGCTTCAGCAGTCATAGGTACAGCCAACTTGGCCACGAGTCCCGAGAGGGGATCCGGGCGACGTCTCGTCTGGGATGGCTGTGGATCACCATCTCGTCCCGTAGGCCTCTCCTGCGGGGGTTTGGCCAGACGGGGGTGGCCGTCAGTATCGCCGTCAGCATCTAGATATTCCTCCTCGGTTGCCCCGACCATCATCACTGCGACGGAACTCGGGGGGCGACCGGCACGCAGACCCCGAGCAGCGCAGAGAATGGGAGGGTCCTCTGCCTCCAGGACCACGTCCGGGTAGCTACAGACAACCTCGGTGGCCACGTAGGTGGTGAAACCACCGAAATCGATGAGACACCCGTTCACCGGAAACGGTTTATTCCGGAAGCACCCTTCGTTGTCGCAGACGAAGTCCATCTCCCCTAGCCTTACGACTAGGCCAGAGAGAACCCGAACGTCGAAATGAACGGGGGAGCCCGTCCGGATGTGTACACCAGCCAACGCCTCTGTCTGCCCCACGGTGGGCGCCAACTGTCGTGGTGGTGTCACGGCAGATGCCATAGGATGGCTAATTTGTGGGGCCGATGGACGTTGGTGGATCCGGGGAGGGATAGAGAGCTGAAGAGCTCACACGGGGAGGATCCCGGTAAAACCGAGATCTCCCAAGTACAAGGAATAAGATCAAAGTGCAAAGGGGAAGATCTAACAAACACAAAGAAATGCACGAAGGCACACAACACACACACGATATACCCAGGTTCAGGGCCCTCGTGAGGAGGTAACACCCCTACTCCTGCCTTTCCTCTCTATATACTTGTGGTACAAGAGCTACAACTTGCTACAAGATCTCTCAAATGGAGAAGTACAAAGAACTAGATGAACTCAAGGCGAGAAGGAGTGAATGCTCTAAGAGTAGATGTGACTATAGCTTTGGCTCTCAAGTTGGTCTCTCCCTCTCAGGAGCAGTTATGGCGCCTTTTATAGAGGTCCGGCCAGGAGGGCCGGAAACCCTAACTTGGCTTGGCCCCACCGGACAGGCCTAGCCGGCATGCCGTCACCGGCTAGTGCGACCTAGTCGCCGGACTATCCGGTGTAGCCCCTTCGTCATCATCTCGTTAAGGACGGCAGGCGCCGTCCTGCATCATCATTGTCCCCTTGTCAGAGACAAGACATGTCTCTGCCCATCCTGGATAGCCTTTTCCGGATTGCCGGGCTAGGCATGTCAAGTCTTGTCGTACCACGATCGTACCGGCTGACGCGCTCCCGTGTCAGGCGGGAGGTGACCATGCTTCCGTGTCAGGCGGGACGTGACCATGCTTCCGTGTCAGGCGGGACTGTACTTCCCCCCGCGACAGACGGGAAAGCCTGCTCTAGACCGTTGACGGCCCACCGGAAGCCCTCACGCCGGCTACCTCCTCGTTTGCCACTGTGAGCCCCTTCTGCATAAGATCAAGACCGAGACACACACTCCGGTTAGTACTTATCCGGAATACCTATCCGGTAAAGCCGAGTACACCTCCACCCGGGAGTCTCCCCGGAGTCCTAGATCCGGGATCCTTCCCGGAGACGTCCGAGCTCGTCTCAGGATGAGTATCTCTAGGCCTAGCCTCCCGAAGATGTCTTAGCCTACCAGCAAAGACATCTTCGAGAAGCTAGTTCTTAGAGGAACCACCCGCTCACGCTTGTGCTGCGATTGTGAGGGCCGGGGGTGTCTATTTATAGTTGGGAGACCTGACCCTTGCGCCTGCCAGGAGGCACTTTGTCCTCTACGAGCGCTGAGGGGTCAATTTGCCCTTTCAGCACAGCAGGAGGTGTCCCTTGCTCTCGCCAAAGGCCGGGTACTGTTGACACCTTGCTGACTTATACCGGGATCTGCCCCTACCTGGGGGGC
The DNA here is from genome assembly GCA_026929855.1 of Poa annua. Lineage (NCBI taxonomy): Eukaryota > Viridiplantae > Streptophyta > Magnoliopsida > Poales > Poaceae > Poa > Poa annua. The sequence continues at coordinate 9,967,925 of CM049429.1, read as the reverse complement.
AACCCCCCGACATTGTCCATGTGTCACCTGTCAGAATAAGACAGATCACCCAAACGTGAGAACCCTTCAAAGTCATCTTATTCGGCATGGTTTCATGCCCAGCTATAATTGTTGGACGAAGCACGGAGAAAAAGGTGTTATGATGAAAGACAATGAAGAAGAGGAAGATGATGACAACTATCCTATGTTCCCGGAGTACGGAGATTCTGCAACGGGGGAAGCTGAAGCTGAAGAGGCACCAGATGAGCCCACTGACGATCTTGGTAGGGCCATTGCTGATGCAAAGAGAGAGTGCGGAACTGAAAAGGAGAGGTTGAAGTTCGACCAGATGTTAGAGGATCACAAGAAATTGTTGAATCCAAGTTGCGAAGATGGTCAGAAAAAGCTGGGTACCACACTGGAATTACTGCAGTGGAAGGCAGAGTGTGGTGTGACTGACAAGGGATTTGGAAAGTTGCTGCAGATAATTAGGAAGATGCTTCCAAAGGTCAACGAGTTGCCCGACAGCACGTACGAAGCAAATAAGGTTGTGTGCCCTCTAGGATTAGACGTGCATAAGATACATGCCTGCCCTAATGACTGCATCCTCTACCGCGGTGAGTATGAGAATTTGGATGCATGTCCAGTATGCACTGCATTGCGGTATAAGATCAGACGAGATGACCCTGGTGAAGTTGAGGGTGAGCGTGCCCGGAAGAGGGTTCCTGCCAAGGTGATGTGATATGCTCCTATAATACCACGGTTGAAACGCCTGTTCGCGAATAAAGAGCATGCCAAGTTGTTGCGATGGCACAAAGAGGACCGTAAGAAAGACGCGATGTGTAGACACCCCGCTGATGGGTCGCAGTGGAGAAAAATTGAGAGAGAGTTCCCGAAATTTAAAGATGACGCAAGGAACTTAAGGTTTGGTCTAAGTACAGACGGTTTCAATCCGTTTGGGGAGCAGAGCAGCAGTCATTGCACATGGCCTGTGACTCTATGTATTTATAACCTTCCTCCTTGGTTGTGCATGAAGCGAAAGTTCATTATGATGCCATTGCTCATCCAAGGCCCGAAGCAACCCGGCGACGACCTTGATGTGTACCTCAGGCCATTATTTGAAGAACTTTTACAGTTGTGGCGGGAAGAAGGTGTACGGGTGTGGGATGAGCACAAACATGAGGAATTTGACCTACAAGCTCTGCTTTTTGTAACAATTAACGATTGGCCTGCTCTTGCTAACCTCTCAGGGCAGTCGACCAAGGGGTACAATGCATGCACACACTGTTTGGGTGAGACTGAATGTTTATATTTGGATAAATGTAAGAAGTGTGTGTATCTCGGGCATCGTCGATTTCTTCCGATCAGGCATACCGCAAGGAAGAAAGGCAAGCATTTTAAAGGTGAGGCTGATCACAGTAGGAGGCCTGTCAACCGTACTGGTGAAGAAATATTTGATATGGTCAAGGATCTAAAAGTAATCTTTGGAAAGGGTCCTGGAGGACAACAGGTTCCGAAAGACGCTAACGGGCACGCACCCATGTGGAAGAAAAAATCTATATTTTAGGAGCTACCATATTGGAAGGTCCTAGAGGTTAGATCTGCTATCGACGTGATGCACATGACGAAGAATGTTTGCGTGAACCTGCTAGGCTACTTGGGCGTGTACGGGAAGAAAAAAGATACAGAGGAAGCACGGGAGGACCAGAAACGTGTGAAAGAACGAGACGGCCTAAGTCCCGAACACTACGAAGGTCCTGCCAGCTACGCTCTTACCAAACAAGAGAAAGTAATATCTTTGAATGCCTGAGCAGTATCAAGGTCACGGCTGGGTTCTCGTCGAATATAAAGAGGATAGTAAATGTGAGACTCCAAAAATTTCAGAACCTAAAGTCTCATGATTGCCACGTGATTATGACGCAATTGCTTCCGATTGCACTGAGGGGGCTACTACCGAAAAATGTTCGAGTACCCATTGTGAAGCTTTGTGCATTCCTCAATGCAATATCTCAAAAGGTAATCGATCCGGCGATTCTACCAGGGTTGCAAAATGATGTGGTCCAGTGTCTTGTCAGTTTTGAGTTGGTGTTCCCTCCATCCTTCTTCGATGTTATGACGCATCTCCTGGTTCACCTAGTCGAAGAGATTCAAGTTCTCGGTCCTGTATTTCTGCACAATATGTTCCCATTTGAGAGGTTCATGGCAGTCTTAAAGAAATATGTGCATAACCGTGCTAGGCCAGAAGGAAGCATCTCCAACGGCTACGGTAACGAGGTCATTGAGTTCTGTGTTGACTTTATTCATGACCTTAAGCCGATAGGTGTTCCACAATCACGACATGAGGGTAGACTTAGTGGAAAAGGCACACTAGGAAAGAAAACAAAAATTTGTATGGATGGGCATTCTTTCACTGAAACACACTATACAGTTCTACAAAGTTCTACCTTGGTGGCCCCGTATATCGATGAACACAAGAATTTTGTACGCTCTCTACACGCGGGGAAGTCTGACAACTGGATTGTACGTACACACATGGCCACGTTCGGCGGTTGGTTGCGAGCACATCTTGAAAATAAAGACAAGGTTGATGAAGAGTTACACTTGTTGGCCAGGGCACCATCTACAACTATATGTACTTTCCAAGGGTACGAGATAAATGGAAATACATTTTACACGAGTGTCCAAGATAAAAAGAGTACGAACCAAAACAGTGGTGTTCGCATTGATGCAACAAACAACAATGGGCAGAAGAACACATATTATGGTTGCATAGAGGAGATATGAGAACTTGACTATGGACCTTCTTTTAAGATCCCTTTGTTTCGGTGCAAATGGGTCAATCTGAAAGGCGGGGTTGAGGTAGACAAGATGTACGGAATGACAACAGTGGATCTAAACAATCTTGCGTACAGAGACGAACCATTCGTGCTAGCCAATGATGTGGCTCAGGTTTTCTATGTGAAAGACATGTCTAGCAGACCCCAAAAAAGAAACATCCTGGGAGTGGAGGAGCCGAGGCGTCACATAGTTCTTTCAGGAAAAAGAAACATCGTGGGAGTGGAGGACAAGACAGACATGTCAGATGATTATAATAATTTTGATGAAATTCCGCCTTTCGTAGTGATCATTGACCCAATCATCAAGTTGATTGAAGAAGATGCTCCATGGTTCCGACACAGAAGAACTGGCGGTGTTGTGTGATGGAGATGTTGGTGCGATATGTAATAATTAATATATTAAACTTTTGATATGAAGAAAATGCTCCATTTTTACCTGCATGTCAAATGGATCCATCGGCGTTGATAGAACAAAACACACGATTTCACCTGCATACAGCCCCACGGTGGCTCTTGATGAGTGCCTGCATATGAAATGCACCGTGGGGCGTATGCAGGGAATCCGAGTAATTTGTATATATTCCTCAGTAGATGAATTGAACTATTCTTTTGATAGAACAAAACACACGATTTCACCTGCATACAGCCCCACGGTGGCTCCTGAGTGCCTGCATATCAAATGCACCGTGGGGCGTATGCAGGGAATCCGAGTGATTTGTATACCACACACCACCCGGCTAGGCACTAGAAGGAGGAAACACTGAGTGCTCGCCTCGTCCGAGAGGGGGCTATATATAGGGTCACGGGCTCAACCAGTGGTACTGATAGTGTTGATCCAACATCTCTCAAGTGCTCAAAAGAAGCACACCCCTGATCCAATGGCTAACAAGTGTTTCAAAGAAACACACGATCTGTGTGCTTCTTTAGTCCCGGTTTGAAACTGAAAGCGTTAATCGAACAGCTCAGAAGCAATCAAAAGAAACACACACCTGATCAAACGGCTTACAAGTGCTTGGAAGAAACACACGATCCGTGTGCTTCTTTAGTCCCGGTTTGGAAGTTAAAGTGTTGATCGAACAGCTCAGAATTCCAAAGTTTGCAAAAGTTATACAAATTCACATTCAAAATAGTTTTAAACTAATTAAAATAATGGTTATAGAAAAGAGAAAATGTTTTTGTATTAGTTAGTAAAATTCAAACACTTTTCATATTGAAAGTTTTTTCAAATTCCAAAGTTTGCAAAAGTTATACAAATTCACATTCAAAATAGTTTTAAACTAATTAAAATAATGGTTATAGAAAAGAGAAAATGTTTTTGTATTAGTTAGTAAAATTCAAACACTTTTCATATTGAAAGTTTTTTCAAATTCCAAAGTTTGCAAAAGTTATACAAATTCACATTCAAAATAGTTTTAAACTAATTAAAATAATGGTTATAGAAAAGAGAAAATGTTTTTGTATTAGTTAGTAAAATTCAAACACTTTTCATATTGAAAGTTTTTTCAAATTCCAAAGTTTGCAAAAGTTATACAAATTCACATTCAAAATAGTTTTAAACTAATTAAAATAATGGTTATAGAAAAGAGAAAATGTTTTTGTATTAGTTAGTAAAATTCAAACACTTTTCATATTGAAAGTTTTTTCAAATTCCAAAGTTTGCAAAAGTTATACAAATTCACATTCAAAATAGTTTTAAACTAATTAAAATAATGGTTATAGAAAAGAGAAAATGTTTTTGTATTAGTTAGTAAAATTCAAACACTTTTCATATTGAAAGTTTTTTCAAATTCCAAAGTTTGCAAAAGTTATACAAATTCACATTGAAAATAGTTTTAAACTAATTAAAATAATGGTTATAGAAAAGAGAAAATGTTTTTGTATTAGTTAGTAAAATTCAAACACTTTTCATATTGAAAGTTTTTTCAAATTCCAAAGTTTGCAAAAGTTATACAAATTCACATTCAAAATAGTTTTAAACTAATTAAAATAATGGTTATAGAAAAGAGAAAATGTTTTTGTATTAGTTAGTAAAATTCAAACACTTTTCATATTGAAAGTTTTTTCAAATTCCAAAGTTATTTAAAACAGAAAACAGAAAAAGAAAAGAAAAAGAAAAAGAAAAAGGAAAAACCCCATCTATCCCGGGTGGTGGCACAGCCCGGGACAGATGGGGTGCTATCTATCCCGGTTGGAGGCTCAGCCCGGGACAGATGACCACTATATGTCCCGGGCTGAGCCACCACCCGGGACAGATAGCCTCTCCTCTATATAACCAACACTTAGCCACGGTTCGAGCCACAACCCGGAGCAATTTCACATCGACGCCGTCAGGCTGCCGAATTTTTCCGTCGCGCCGCCGCCTCCTTCCTCGCCGTCCCCACGCCTCCGGCCATCCCTGTGCGCGCCTCCGGTCATCCCGACGCCGCTGCGTGCTGCTGCCGCCCTCGCCGTCCCAGCGCATTCGTCCTTCCCCGTGCGCGCCTCCGGCCATCTTTCCCGTCTTCTTCCTCGCCGAGACCGGAGCTCCGCCGAGCCATTGCCGAGGGCGACGAGGGTGAGTCCTCTTATCCTCCTCCCTCTCTCTCGACGCAACCGTGCCGCACTCCGTCGCCACCGCGTGCGTCACCTAGAAATCAAACCCTAGCTTCAGTTCACCATTGATGACGTCAGCACGACGTCATCATTTTCAGAAACTATGTTAAACTATAGAAAATCATAATTAAATTATTTTAAATCAGAAAAATACAAACTTTTTATCAAAATGTTCATAAAAAGAAAATACATGTCGTTGTTTCATTATTTTGTGTGTTTGAATAAACAAAAAAAATTGTTGGAATATCGTTGCAAATACAAACTTTTTATCAAAATGTTCATAAAAGTTTTTATATTATCATAAATTATTTGAAAACTTCATAACATATCTTTAGAATAGATTTTACATTTAATTCTTTTCTTATATAGAATATATATTCATGAAAATCATTTTGTGTTTTGAAAATAAATGAAGATCATTTTAAGCTAATGAAATGTTCATTTGGATAATCCATTTATTATAAAATATATGAAGTTATTAAAGTTATTTAGTTGTATGACATATCGGTAAAGTTATTTAGATGTTGAGTTATTAAAATTATTTAAATGGATTGAAATCTCTTGCAGAAACTATGGACACCCGTAGAAATCTTCAACAAGAAGAGGACATGTTCGACATCATTCGCGAAGGTGATGAATTGGACCCCGGCAGAAACCATGAACAAGAAGAGGAACACGTAGACGATTTCACCGGGCAATTTCTGAACGAGTCCGGTGATGGACTGGAGGGGCATTCAGACGGAATAGACGTCACCGACAGTTCAGCTCACCGACAGTTCACCGACTCTACTGTTGGAAAGTCGGCCGCCGAGGTAGATATATGCCCTCAGGTTTTTGTCTCCGTTGAAAAGATTTGTGTGTATACATATATGAACTATCACCTTTTCTTGTTTTTAGCCGTCGGCGGGCCATGAACCGGGACCAAGAAAAAAAGCAGCGGTGAAACGAGGCGGGCCACGAACCGGGACCAAAAAGCTCCAAGGGAAACCGAAGTACCACATCGAGGAGATCAATGAAAAAGGAAAACCGATTGCTCCCGCTAACCACGCAAGGAAATTTGTAGCTCAGTGCGGAGTCATCGTTCGGGACAGACTGTCCATCAGGGCTCAAGAATGGTATAAGCCAAAGGTGCCAAAAGAGGGGGTTATTTATGTCTCGAATGCAGACAAACAACTCCTTTGGGACGAGCTCATGCCGAATTTCACTTTACCGGAAGAGGAGGATGTAGAGGAGCCGGTTATAGAGAATCGATGCAAGGCCTGGACTTATATTGAGATGGGTGAATTGTTCCGCAGCTGGAAGAAAAGGCTAAACAAGTTCATAAAAGAAGGTAAAACTCCAGAATTTGTCGGAGTCTATGAAAAGATAAAAGATGAGTGGCCCGAATTTAAGGCGTACAAGCAATCGGAAGCCGCTAAGGCCATGTCAGAGAGAAATAAGAAAAATGCAGACAAAAAGATATATCACCATAACATGGGGTCAGGTGGCTACCTGACGGCCCTGCCTAAGTTTCTGAAAATGGAGGAAGAGTTTTTGGCTAAAGGTATACAGATCGAGACATTTGACTGGCCAGACCGGCTGAAGGCTTGGTTCTATGGGCATGGTGGAAAGTTAGACCCTGAAATAGGTGACGGTCTTTTTACCAAGGACCACGGACATGACCCTATTGAAGCTCTCAGAGAGGTATGGAAGGAGGTCACGGAAGGCAGGTTCCACCCTAACAGAGAGAAGGACGAGCTATCGCGAGCCCTTAAGAATCCTGAACACAGTGGACGAACAAGAGGAACCGTCGGCTCTGTACCGTGGATACTTGGGTTTCCCAAAGATGTTGACACTTACAGAAGCCGATCGAGAAAGAAGAAAGAGATTGCCGACCGGGCCCAGTGGATGGAAAATAAATTACTACAGCATGAGAAGGAGATAGCAGAGCTGAAGGCAGCGCAGACTCGACGGATGCCCTGCGAATCTGAGATGCCCGGAGATCCTTCTCCTGATCCAAAATCAATGCGGAGAAGCAGCGTGGCTTCGACGGAGCTCGATCGCCACAATGATATGCCGGGTCCTCGTCACCCCGTGGATAATATCGTGCATCGGGAACTTTGCGACCTACATGTGCCATGCTTGAACATAACCGTGAAGGTGGCGCACGGCTTTGCCCTACCGCCTAGCCCAAATGGAACTTACCATTGTCGCCCTATTCCAGATGGCTATGCTGTTGTCGGGGTTGATGAGGTTATCAAGACATATGAGGGAATTAAGCTGGACTTCCCTACGGGTGAAGACGAGGTTGAGTTGAGATTTGCCCTCAAGAGTACCTGCTTATTGAAAAAAGAATACATCATGTTCCCACACATGTAGCAAAATCGCCCTCCCAGTCCACAAGCCAGTCCACATAACTACAACAACGACAAACAATGCGCTAGTCCAGACACCCCCCACAACTACAACCAAGGCGCTAGTCCATCTCCACCGTCGCGTGAGCGTACTCCGCCGCGTCAACGGACTCCATCGCCTCCGCAAAAGAAGCGGAAGTGCACCGCTGCGTCGACTAGTACTCAGAAAAGCGAAACGGGGAAGTCTCGCTTTGTGAACTCTCGCAAAGATGTCGATACATGGGTCGAGGAGATCCAGACTTCCCAGAGAAAGAAGGCAAAAAAGATGTCTTTGCCTGTTCCGGTTTATTCTTCGGAAGCGATACGGCGGGCCATAGAATTTCTTACGCATCCGTCGCAATATGAACTAAATATAGACGATGACTACACACGCGTTCTGGTGCGTACATCTAGGAGAGTGCGGGAAGAACAAAAATCTGCTGCCATCCAGAAGAGAGATGTTCCACAGCTCGGAATGCAGGCGGGACAATCGGCCCCTCCACTCATATTGGCGCCTTACAACCGGAACCCGGTCGATGATGTACTTTCGCAGCAAGATAGAGATATGGGTATAACTCTGGCAGAGCTTAAGGCATTGCAAGCTGGCGAGAGTGTCACCATACATGAGGTGGTGCGGACATATGTGAGAGGAGAAGATCTTGTCGACCCTGCAATGGTGCGCACTCTACCAGCTAGGTTGCACCAACTAAATGCATGGTACTTGCGTACCACGAAAAGTCAAGACGGAGACTGGCTCTACGGAAAAATTCCAAAGGATTTTTTTGTCCCAGGTGATGATGAGGTTCAAATCGAGTATTGCGAATTATGGCAGTTATTCAATTTTGACGCGCTCGACAAATCTATCATCAGTGCCTTTTGCATGTAAGTAATTAAATTATGTATATATGTCAGTAATTCTCTAGCTCTACTTATTTTTCATTGCTTGTAATTATCCTTATCACTATATTACTTTTGTACTCTATTATGCAGGCTGAAAATTATACAATCTCGAAAGCTGGGACTCAATCATAAGATTGGATTCATTGACCCTAATCGAGTTCATCATCATGGTTTGTTACATTACCCAGATGAAACGGATGAGCTTTTGCTTACTTATTTGATGGCGCAACATTGCAAAAGCACCATAATTTTCCCGTTCAACTTCGAGTGAGTTGTTTACTTTCTCATACATACTCGATGTTAATTAAGTATATGTAATTGATGATTTAGTTATTAACAAATATAAACATATGGTAGATTTCACTGGGTATTATTTGAGATTGATGTTGAAAAGGCAATCGTTGATGTCTTGGACCCATTATCGAAACCTGAAGAAAAGTTCGACGACACGAAACAGATGCTCCAGAGGTAATTTCGTTCATTATCACAATCGACCTCGTCTTTTCTAATAATATATAGTAATTAGTTAACTTCTTTACTAATTTTTCATACCGTAAACTTCAGGGTTTGGGACAAGTTCACCGGTTTCCACAAGGATGTCGGTATAGCTAAGAACCTCACTTTTAAATGGCGAGAGGTAAGACGTACTAGCTAGGTTCCACATACGCATATTCTTAATTTCAGTCTCACAATACCATTTTTTCAATATTTTTGATTATTTTTTATTAATTTCTTATCTTATTCTATCATAAAGTGCGCGAAGCAACAACAAGGCACCAATTTGTGTGGATTCTATGTCTGCGAGTTCATCCGAATTCACTTCAATAAGGGTGTAGACTGGAATAGGGTACGTTAACAATTCATTCAAACTTGTTCACTTTTCAAATTGAATTATTTTCATAATGGTTGATATATTGGTGTTGATCTCTCCTTTTTAGTTTGAGACGATCCGGAACAGGCTTGATGCAAAAGACCGCCTACTACCAATCGCGGAGGAAATTGCGGGCTTTCTGCTTGACTATGTCATACAGCCAGGCGCAGAATGCAGTATAATCCGGCCGCCAAAAAAGACCATCCCGAGGAAAAAATAGGGTCTAATGCTTCTCTGTCATGTAATGATCTCTGTTTGTAAATATTTAGACATGATCTTCCGGTTGTAAATATTTGTTTGGGAGAACTCGTGTACTAGTAGTATTCATGACTATATCCCGAGGAAAAAATCGTGTATTCATGATATATATTACATAGTAACGTATAATATGCAACTAGATCTTGTTTGAAATGAAATATAAATGAAAAAACACAAACACAAAAGAATCAGTAACATAAATAGAAAACAGAAACAAAAATAGAAAACAGAAAACAAAACAAAAGAAACAAAAAAAGAAAACAAAAAATCATATATACTGTCCCGGTTCGTATTACGAACCGGGACAAATGAGTGGGAGCCAGAGGCTGTCTGGTTTGGCCACGTGACCCCCCTACTGGTCCCGGGCCGTGGCGTGCCCGGGACAAATAGGGGAGGCTATTTGTCCCGAACACGCTGTCCCGGGCGCGTGACCGGGACAAAAAGCCCTCCCGACCCGGAACTAGTGGCCTGTTTTGCTCTAGTGACACTTATTTGTGACCAGAGGGAGTAGAAAAACTCCTGGTGTTGCACCCGTTCGATGCGGGCACTGAAGAATAATTTGACAGGATCATTTCATGGGTCTTTTAGTTTTCACAACCGGCGATTCTACTTAAATTCCATTTGAGAGGAAACCCTTCATTTATCAAGTGAGACACATGCAAGGCGCATGCGCAAATGGTTCCCTGCCACTATCTTGGTCATAGTAGATCCACAGGGAAATTTATTCTCGGTGAATAGTGTTCATAGCCTTGTCAAGTGAGTTAGGCTTATTTCATATTAGAATAAAGAGACTTCGGTATTTATTATGAAGATGTTTTCTAATACTCTAAAATAGAAGAAAAACGCATAAACTAACTTATGAGTTCAATAAAATTTATCAAAAATACCCCGTATCAACTCGTTGCAAACACACCAATTTAGAACCCATGTGTAATGTCAAATGAGGAAGGGTCTACGCCACCCATTACTGGTGTGCTACGAACATCAATGGTAGGTTGTAGTTAGGAAGTTAGCAAGAATCTTCGCAGTTTACTCGATGGCTGCAAAGGGTATGGAAGCTAGTCGAGGCAAATAGAATTTTGTGTAGGTAGTTGAATATGTAGGGACCTTAACAGGGATGATTGTTAGTTGATACCGCGGTTGGAACACGTGCAAAAAAAATGTGTCAACGATGAGAGGTTAGTTGGAACTAAAACCGATTTAATATCCTGATAGATAAGAGTCAAGAATTTGGTAGTGGAGTTTGGTGGTGAGGGATATGATTATCCAAGTCAAATTCCTTGCCATAAAGTAGTCCTGAACGTTATTAATCTTATGCCCCACAACCCCACAAGGAGAACTCAACATGAGCATCAAGAGGTAATTAATGGAGGACTCAAACCTAAGGTGGTTTGACATAAACAACGGAAGCCTCGTAAAGCAATAGTGATTAGTTGGTTTTTAAATGATGGCAAAAATATTAAGAGGTACAAAGGGACTTGAAAGATCGAGATACCTGTAAGTTTGACGCTGGACATGACCGCATAAAAATCAATTGTATGTCAGAACCGTAATTTTATTTTGTTTTTCCTTACTCCCCCTCCCCCCCTCTCTCTCTCTCTCTCTCTCCTCAATCGTTCGTATTCAATAAAAATATATTAATATCAAAATTGTACTTATTACACCTGACCTCTCATGAAATTTGGGAGATAATTTCACGTCCCCTAGACTATGCACCAATTGGGAATGCACACATGCTTTTCAGCAAGAGTAACCTGAGTTTGCAGTTTTTAGTTACCCACCAAGCATGTCCCTCAAGAAAAATTGTATGTAGCGAGAAAGCTTGGTCCTCGTGAATAAATCTGAATCTACATTCATGTCTACGAGAATTTTAATCTTGGTGTTGGGTTTATATATCCACTCCCCAATAGACTGGGTCTTTATGGTTTTGTGGCCAATTGTTTTTGTTGGATTATATGTCTAGCCTTATTTTCTGCCAAAGTGAAATAAATTATGTTTAACCTCTAAGTCATATCCAAAAATAAATCCTTGTGAATATTACTATGCACACTCTTCTTCATTGAGTAGTTAAAGGAGTCACTTACAAAATAGACTTTCAACCCCCAAGGTGTCGATTCCTAGAGCGCATTATTGATCTTTGGGGCGACATAAGATACTCCACTTAGCCAAGCATTATATTTTAATTACAATTGATGGATCAAAATTAAGTAGGATAAAAAAATTGAGATCTTCAAGGTACGCAGAAGGAGAAAATGTACATGGACAAACACTAAGCATTGAACTAATTAGGATTACTCTGCATCTAATGACTAGATGTTTCCTTCCAAATGCTTAAACACTACTCTAGATGCTCATTAGTTTCTTTCTCATTCATGCCTCTGTGAATTGGAGGATTTTCATAGGAACTTTGGAGTAATGTAATCAAAAGTTTCCTCTAGAAACCCTCCGGCTCTTAAGATTGAGGTCAGAAAATTCCCATGAAATTTAGTTCTATGCCCTCCATTCCATAAGAATCTTAACATGAGATTAATCCTAATTTTGTTTTTCCATTGGGAAGTCTAATGCATTTACAATATCTCTCTCTATTCTCTCTCGTCGATCATGTGGAATTCATCATGTTTGACTCATGTGAACTATCCAAAGACACATCTCAGAAAATTTACATGTTTTCAAATCCTATAGGAATTCATCATATGACGTGGGTATACCTTACGGGTACCCCCACTATGACATATAATGAAGAGGAGGCCCACCGGTGGCCCAATGAAGACCAAGAAGCTGCTAAGGAAATAACTTGAAGGACAAGGCAATGACTCTTATTCGTAGTCTATTAGGACTCTCATGTAAAACCCCCTGTCTCTAAATATAAAGACATGGAGAGGTAGACAAAACGACAAGCTACATCAAAATAGACAATAGACAGGCGGGCAAACCCCGACGAGACTACCTTCGCCATCATGGCCACCATGTAATCATCATCAATACAAGACCAGACAAGCAGGAGTAGGTCTTTACCTCACAATGAGGGGCCGAACCTGGTTAAATCCTTACTTGTCAGCCGTCCGGAACCACCAGCCGTCGTACTTCTCTCTCTATACAAAACCCAAGGTACCTAACCGAGAGATTTGCCGGGTTTACACCCCACCAATCCTATTTATTTTCTATTTGTACGTTTCTAGATTTGTACAATCCAAAGAGGAGCTCTTATTTGTAACTTCTAGCAGTGGATCAATATTCGAAGGTATGGGTACGCCAACAATCATATGTCACAAGAGCACAAGCTGGTGTACAGATCTAGCTCGAATCATGCTACACCCAAACAAAATATGTCACTCGTATGTAAAATAATTTCATGCCAAAAGCTAGATCATGGCCTAATTAACATCATAATAATTATGTATTAGAGGAGACAAGACTTGGTGTTCGAGGTCAACACTAGCTCTTGTAGATACTTTACTTCTTTTTGAAACACCGAGTATAAGGATGCTTCTCCACACACACGCACGCAAGCATTGTGGAACTTCAAATTGAAAAAGAAATCACCAAATGCATCTTGCTATGAACCGGAGGAGGAGATCGAGTTGCGTTTCACTAGGAAATATTCCACACTAATGAAGTACACAACGGTTTGGTGGTAAAACAACTCTAGATAACATCCCCAACATCGTGGAGCAGAGGGCGTATATGATTTGGCAAATTGTTAGCCATGTATACAGGATTTGATTGGGACAGTTCATGCTATGCAGTACGTACTCATTAGATCTGCACAGTGACACTAATAAACATGGTCCAAAACTCAGGAACAGGTATACGTACGTTCGTACCAATTGTCCAGCGACAGGTAACCGCATCATCAGTATTCAGAAAAAATACCCCTAATGTACACTGACATTCCGGACCTACCTGATGATTGGCCGACAAGTCAGTGTCTATGTCAAGCGAGCTGCCGTAGCCCGTAGCACAGCAAGAATTGCACCCTGCACTGGAGCCTGGAGGCATGATATCCTACTAGCTACTATGGCCGCCCTTCCTGACTGAGTGACTGGTGTGGTATGGTGTGTGATGAGCAGCTGGTTTGGTGCAAGAGAATCTGGACCTCCGCCAAGAGCTCCGGACAAATCCCACTTCAGCAGTCAGCTGCTTTGCGGTCTCTGTGTGTGTGTGCGTGCAGGCGTGTGTGGTAGCAGGTTTGCCAGTAGCCCGTGGCCACTCTCGTCTAAGGTTGGGAAAATGGTGTTTCGCTTTCTATTCCTCCTATGTAGTCTCTATCTCCATGGCCAAAGCTCACATGATATGCAGACCCTGCAGGATAACAACAGCACGACGAGAGAGATATAGAGAGAGGGTCATGACTCATGAGCCATAGCCCATATAGGCAGTATGATGAAGCAGAGAGAAGCTTGAGGCATTTCTCTTGCATGCCATTGGTTGCTTTGGGAGGTGCTGCTTAGAAAATTGCTCTAGGTTAGTAAGCTTTAGCCTAACACTTTGATTAGTACTACTATAGTACGATACAAAACTCTGGAAAGACGCTGAGGTTGCACTGTGTTGGTCTATACGCTAGGTAGCTAGCTATTCATGCCATGGCATTTCTCAAAAGCTACGTCTCCTTTAGCCCTCCCCTTGGGAAGTATCCTGGTGTCCTTTGCTCTTTTCTTTTACTCACTTTATGGTAAGAATAACAAGCATGCAGCTCCAGGACAGGAGAGAAAGCTAGCAACCATGGATGGATGGAGAATTGGAGTTGTTGTGGTAGAGAGCAACACCCTTGCTGCCTCCTCTCTATAAATCCAACCTCACCTCCTTGCTCCTTCCACCATCCTTCACACCCCGTGCACAGTACACTGTGCTCCACTCACTCCCCTGATTAACCTAGCTTTCTCTTTCTCTCTCCAGTAGTATTAGCAGTCGCGTCCTTGCTTGTCTTTGCTTCATGAATCTTGTGCATAGTTGCATACCCATCAAGATCTAGCTTTGTTTCTCCCACTAGTCACTACCAGTCTTGAGACATATGTAGAGAGAGAGGTCTTGAGGCATATGTAGAGAGAGAGAGAGGTCTTGAGCCATATGTAGAGAGAGAGAGAGGGGGACAATCCCTTTGGTATCCTTGGTCGATCTATCTGGACTATTTGGTGAATGGGAACGAGGTTTTATGACCGATCTAATCAAGATTGTGCTGTGCCTGGCTCCCTGTATGCCACACATGTAGCCCAACCCAAGAATGTGGTTGACTGCTGTGGGTGGCGTGCAAGGTGCCAAGCATGCGCATCTGTATATGGTCTTTCATTCGATTCTTTTTTATTCACATGATTATTCGATGTGTTTTTTATCACATATCTACATCTTTTTGCCAAGTACGTGTCGGTGTTTTTGCAGTTAGAAGTCCGTGGAATGTGTTTAATTAGTTCATCTTCAGATCTTCTCCCCTCGAAATTAGCATGGCCAGAAGAAACCAGTGAGGTGAGTTATGAACTTATGGTGTTCGTTTTGAGAATCAATTTTAGCATGTCTGGACTGTTACTTGGCCTTGTTGCTTGATTATGATACGAATGCTTTTGAATGCGACCATGATTAGTTAATGTCCCTGTAAAGATATGCATGGTATATACTTTTCTGTCCCCTCCTTAATTACATACCTTGTGGAATCAGCGTATTTAGATCGATTTGCTTTGTTTCTGAGGTTATTGTTGACGCTTTGTGCTAAGAATGGCCTAGATACAAGCAACTAATAGGAGCAAGAAATGTACTAGCTAGTATGCAAGAGATTTTGCCCTTAGAAGTAAGTCCGAACTTCGATGTTCTACAAAAATGGACAATGATGTGTTTACTTCTGTTTGAACATGCTGATTAAATTTTTCCTTCTAAAGCAATATCATCATACTAACAATCAGTAACTACAATTATATTTTGCATGTTTCATCGGTTAAGCTTACATTAGCATAAGTGCTGACTGCACTGTACATAGTCTGAGGATGTCACCCAGCCTCAGCATTGATTAAATATGCACATGGACATATTGTGTACGTAGTCTATGTCTATATCCAACCCAAGAGTCGAGAATTACAGGATATTGTTTCTGGCGTCTTGTACATCAGAATAAAGATCCTATATGTAGCTAACCAAACATAAGTACACATATATGCATGCTATGCATATATGTCATTAGGGCACTATATATGTTGTTGCAGAGGTTGGGTGTATGTGATACTTGATATCATTAAATTCCCATTATCTAAAAAAAATGCATGCTATGGGCAGAAGCAAATCATTTCAACTCATTAGCGTTTCATTTATATAATTATTTTCCACCACCTAACTATTTAATTTAATACAATTACAAAGTAGTACACTAGAACCGGTTAGTAATGTCAAGAAATGATTTATTTGGACAAAAGAGTGGTGCGGTTTCACATAGGTTTGTGACATAGGGGTACACGTTTGTAAGTTTTTTCCCCACAAGGAAAATTAATTGCAAATGACTGGACCAAACATGTTAAATTGTTAGCCCTGAACGATCCAGTTCACAGCAACACCATCATTGCAGGGTACTAGGCGCAAATGGATGCAATCACTAGTAATCGATGGCAGCATCCTTATCAATGGTTATATTAAAACTGATAGGAGATAGTATTAGTTAATTGACTACATAATGGGAAGGAAGAAAAGCACGCATGGATGCTTTTGCTCTCATACAGATCAAGACATAGCCGAACCCTGGATCAAAGTGACTATTTGTTATGGTTAGTATATTATAATCTCTTCATCGCAAGAATAAAGTACATTATTATCTCTATGATATGCTCGATTACAGTGAGATTCTTTGGTCTATCTACAATTGACATGTACACACTGACCCTGCTCGTTGATCATTCGGTTTTTAGCCAGGCTGCCATTCTTGGGGTGAAGACAATCCAAGATGATACGTACGTCGGCGGGTTCTTAATTTGGTGGTACATAACACTTCCACCTGTGTTGTTGGAGCAGGACCCACTATGTGGTATAGGCTTTGAAACTGGAGCTCCCTACCCAAAAGAACTGGTTTCCAACGTCTCTTGAACTGGTGAACCTTGGCGCCACAAGTTTTGTGTTGCCAAGTCCATTGATGGTGAAAACACAATTGGCTAGCAGTTTGGCATGCTCAAGAAATAGAGATTATGCGCGGTTATGACCAAGGCATCGACATTATCAAGCACAAGCTCAAATGTTACTCCTTCCTCAAGGACATAATCGATTGGGTATTCTGAATTACTAATCTTGTTTTTATTATGCACTTGTCTGTTTCCCTTCCTAGTTGGTAGTTCCTACCTCTACTCCAAAATGTTCTGTACCAAAACGTTATATTTTATTTAATGGAGGCAACAGTAGATCATGCACTCATGTAAGATACAAGCTATATGATGCCTTTTAAATAATTACGGTTTGGTGTGTTTTGTTGGTGGGTGAGATGTGGGACGCGAAAAATCCACAACTAGGAGGACCCGCTCCTATCTCTTTTACCATCCATCTTGCATCAAGATCTGTGCAAAACATTTTTATGAATACATCAAATCAAATCAAATCATCATTGTTTTGTATCTTAGATATTTTTATGTTAACAAATTAATATTTGTGGATATGTGTTTTCAGAAATGATTTTATTTTTTATTTTGGTATTAAATTTTGTGAATATGTATGTTTATGGAAACATATTTTTGTATTAACAAAATTAACCAATATTTCCCAAAAATATAAACATATTTTTATGTTGACAAATTAATATTTGTGGATATGTGTTTTCGGAAATGATTTTATTTTTGATTTTGATATTAAATTTTGTGAATATGTATGTTTATGGAAACATATTTTTGTATTAACAAAATTAACCAATATTTCCCAAAAATGTAAACATATTTTGTTTTGTTTGTATTTTGCTAAATACATGTGGAATATGTATGTCATTAAGTATCAAACAAGGAAATGAGAGTAAAAAAATCAAAAGAATGGAGATGGTAGGACCCGCTCTTAGTTGTGGAACTTCATTTTCGAGCTCCAAAGCCATAAACTCAGAGAGCTGCATCCATGTTGCTTCCTACACATGAAGGAATAGATGGTACGGTCACCCCAACAAAAATCATTGATCAGTCCATGATCACCATGCAAGCACCAAGGCCAGGCCACCTGGACCATCTCCTCACTCACTCATGTGCTAGTTTCTGGCGAGCCGGCCAGCCATTTTCTGCATGCATGCAGGCATTGCCAAGGACTATGGACCAGTACTCCAATGGCAGAACTGCAGTGTTACTGCTAAAGATGCACCTTTACAAGGAGAGCTGCCACTGGGACCTGACTACGGCAGAGAGAGGAAAAAGGAAGGAACAGTGACGGCGATGGTGAGGGGAGAGGGGAGAAGGGAGAAGGACACTGCCATGGCTCTCTGGCCATGTTGGAATTTACCTCAATGGTTCTCGAGCCTGGAGGAGGAGCACCTGGGGGGTCCCTTCTCTTCTACACAGAGCTTTGCATTATGGTAGAGGCCTCCTGTAGGAGATCATGTCAGCTGCTTGATTGGCAGAGCACCTGCTGGGGTGTTGGAGGCCTGTGAGACAAAAGGAAATAGTATCAGTTTCTGGATTATCCAAGATTACACTGAAGCTGAAACTGGATGCAACTGTGTACAGGAAGGAGATGTGCACTGCATCAGAGCTGGGGAACATGACTTGCAAATTTACCATCTATCTATCTATTATATACTAAAAGAAAAATGAGTTAGTTTTTTGAGACACTAGGTTAAGCCACATAGGTTATAAATATATTATCCATTGATTTTCAATATAACGGCTGAGATTAAAATATAAAAGCGTTACGTACGACATAAGTTGTACACAAATATGTTCACAATTAACACGTACGTGAAAAACCCAGTCCCTGGCCGGCCGTTACGAACAAGCTAGCCCGATCGTCAATCTGTTAACACATACGTGGAAAGAAAAAGCTAAAATCCGGCTGGCCGGCCGTTCCGAACAAACTGGTACGGAAAAAAAATCTGTGACCGGTCGGCTGTTCCAATAAGCTAAGCTAATCGATCACGATCAGTCACGATTTATGTGCGTGACGTCTTTATGGATAATGTTTTTGACTGCTACGGTGAAAGACGTAGCAGATGTGGAGTCTTATAAATTCTAATGGATCATATCCTCCGTAGTTATATTTCAAGTGGCAACGCCGCACATTCGAAGGCACAACTAAATTAGAGCGCGACATTCCCATCTAGCACTGGACATGGGATACCTCACGGAAGGAGATGTCATTTTGGTCTTATGGAGGAACCGGTCGAGTCGGTGGTTGCCGGTTGGTGCATACCCTTCGTTAAGCTACATGATTTTTGGCTAGAATCTATACCCACGACAAGGTAAAAGTTGGCCTCTTGGCTCCATGACCGAGTTGGCGTTCGTCCTCCCGAGTAAGAAATATCGACAAAAATCCTTGGTATCAATTCTGGCCATTTGGGCGTGCTGCTTGGAACTGCCAACCCAATATTATGTTTTTGGGTTTGCACTCTACCAGTTCAAGTAGTACTCAAATTTACATATTATGCATTGTTAGTTGCGTGCTATGAACTAATATTCACAGACCAAAGCGTGCTTTGAGTTGTCGTTGTCACGTTTTGATCAAGCAGTGAGCAAATTGAAAAGCCTCTGATCGAGCATTTGACCTTGGTGTGACATCGACACTAAGTTATTTTTCACTAATTGTGCAAATTCTTCCAAGATTTATACCAGCAATATTGCAGTTTGGCTAGGTTTACGAGAAAAACAATACAAAATTGATATGTCTATAAATCGCGCACGTGTTACATCTTAACAAGGTCAAGTCTGGCAAACCTATGAATTAGTATGATTTACAAAATATAAGGTACATGACTAATGTAAAAATATCATCCTGACTATTTAAATCAGAAACAATTAGAGAAGATATACAACAACAATAGATTTTAAACCAGCCATGTGTAACAATTGCGAGTAATAATTTTTTAATTGGATGACAAAAATAATTTGATCATATAAAAATATAAATATTTATGTGGATTCCAAGCCACTCAAATAACGAAATTAGCCACCGATTGTTACATAGTCTCTATTCTTGTGACAAATAAATGATATTATGTAACTTAATTTATTGATTAAAGTTTTACTTAAACCTTGCGGGGTCTTACAGTCCCGAACAAATGTCGTAGGTTATAGAGGAGCAAGTGTGGAAACAAAAGTTTGGAAAATGAAAGACAAACAAATAAAATAAATATATGTCTTAATTAAGGCTTTAAGGGAACACTTAAAGTTTTGTTGGATGTGAATGAAAGGAAGTTTAATGTAATTAAATAAGAACGTAAAAAGTGTCCCAATGCTCTTCAATGTAAGAGGACATGACAAAGTTTTCTCTTACATGAACAAATGGACATGGGTTCATGGTTTCACTCAATCCTCTCTCTCCCATCTATGATGATTATCATGTTATAGATAAAGTACACACAACTGTCATATTTTAATGGTAGCTGTTATAACGGCTATATGTCCTAAAACACATAGTTGAAAGAAATACTCATTTTTTTGGAATTCATGAATGCAGTATAACATTATTTAGATCTAAAAAATAATTAGATTTTTGTGATGTTTTCGCAACTCCACAGATGATGGTATAAATAAATCGGACACCGTTAAACAATGAATCTATTATCGATGTCATGTTTTAATAAACATAATTATATATCTATATATACAATTAGAGTAAAATAAATATTTTTTTCAATATGTTAAAGGTGATGCCCTCGCATTTGCGAGGACCCCTGTGCTAGTTATATACTAAAAGCAAAATGAGTTAGTTTTACGAAGCACCAGGTTAATCCACATCATCTATATTATTTGGATGGTTGGATCTACAATTTACGGCTAGGATTTACCAAAAGGTTAATAGTTGCGTAACTATGTAGTCCTGTTTGACACGTTCCAGATTAATAGAGCGTGCATATCAAATAGAAATAATTAGTTACCTACGTAACATGTTTGATACGGTTTTAAAAAATGAGGTCACAACGTATTGGACCTGGACTCCCGTAGCCAACCAATTGACGTTCAACCACAAAAACATGACGTGACAACGTATTGGACATGGACTCCTGTAGCCAATCAATTCACGTTACACCAAAACAAATCTATGACCGGATAAATAGTTGCTTCTAAAAAAAACGTGCAATATTTACTAGCTAACCTCCTTGAATTCCGGTAGTGTTGGCAAGGCTGCAGATATGGTGAATCTTCACATTATTGTAATTTTATATTGCATGATTGAATACACATAAAGGTCGAGGTGGTACGAAAATTGTTTTAAAACCTAATCAAGCACCAGTGATCGGGTTTTAAGAGATTCTAATCTTGCACTTTTGTGTTTTAAAAATACTACAAAATATATACGGGCACACATATATATTATCTACATATGCACATAATTTTTCTTAGAAATATGTTGTATTTTAGGCTACACAAAAGATATAATAGCGTATTTCTTACTACTTTATAAGTCCACAAATTTGTTGGTATCTCTAGAACGAAAAAACGTATTTTCACACAAAATTTTACAAAAATATATAACACATATACATATCCATGTTAAATTTTTTGGAATGTTTTGAAACTCGAAAGTACCATTTAAAAAAATTAAAACCAGGATTGTCGATCCTCGCGACTATACGTGTACTTAGCTCAGATCTAATTATATTTGTCCTATACGAAGTCAGACTAGCTAGGTCCCGCAAAATAAGGCTAGAAACTTTGAACGTTTGCGAGAAGTTAAAAAATAAAGTGGAAACTTAGCATTATTGTAATTTTGTATGCATGATTGAATATCCAAAAAAAGTCCAAATGTGGTAGAAAAATTGTTTTGGCAATTATGCTGCGGTGATCGGGTTTAATTTTTTTTAAGATCACAACTTTGTGTTAAAAAATACTAGAAAATAGATACGGCGCACCAAATTTTATTTAGAAATACGTTATATTTCAGACTACAGAAAAGACAAAAAATGGTTTTATACCACTTTATACAACTAATTTTTTGTTGGTTTATGTAGACCAAAAAACACATATCCAAATGAAACTTTGCACAAATATATACCATATATACGTTTCCACGTTTAAAAATTGGAATGTTTTGGAACTCAAAAGTACCACTTAAAGAAAATCAAAACCAGGAAAATCGTTGCTCGCGACTATACGTGTACTTAGCTCTAATCTAATTGCTTTTAATAGCTAGATCCCACAAAACAATACTTGCATAAGATCCCACAAAACAATACATACATTCTATATGTCGGCGGTGGTCTCCATTTATGTAAATTAAGTGTATGGATCCTTGCAGTATTACTTTTTATTTTCTTGATTCTTATTGTGGGTATAGAATAATTGGCCTAAAGCATTTGTAGTATGATAATGCTACCAGGGAGGTGTAAATAAACAGTTGGGGGGATTCATGAGTGAAATGGGATTAAAAATTATTATTTGTGACATCAAGTATTTCCAAACATCAATATGTTACATGAAACTATGTTCCATCCAAGTGTGTTGTGTGTCAATATAAAAGTATAACACCTATGTTGCAGAGCGGGGGATAAGAAGAAACCTAGAAGACATATATATATATAAATAAGAGTCACATGTTTCAAGTTAGAAATTTTGGAATACGAGATATGGTATTTTTCCAAAATTCATAATAATTAATCTTTACGCATTGAAATGATACAAAATATTTCTCACATGTTATGGTCTACCTCATATAAGTTTTCTGGCAGCTAGAAAGATATCGACTTAGAATTTCATGTTTTCATTATCTATGACAATAAAATTATCTAAGGAGTGGATTCAATACCCTAAAGACCCCTCGCATTTGCGAGGGTCACCTTGCTAGTTATATGCTAAAAACAAAATGAGTTAGTTTTTCGAGACACCACGTTAATCCACATCATCAAAATTATCTAAACAGTTGGATCTATAATTAATGTTAGAATTTAAAGCATAACCATTAGATTTACGTAACAAACATGATGCACCTAATTCACGTACACAACTGACAACTTGGGTATTACAGAAAATAACTACAAATATATTTTGACACCACTCTCGCACACACGTATACACCAAAATCTGCCTGTACCTAGCCCGGCCTCCTTATTTTCTCCTGTGCGCGGGTGAGCCGGCCGGCCACGCACCCTTCTCTCTATCCATATACGGAAGAACGCATGATCAGGCCATCAGGGTCTGTATGAATTGGCTTATTTATAGATATACGATCATGCATGCCCTCAGTGAGCACAAACAAATGCAAATGGACGATGCATAGTCACATGCAATCATTTATACATAAGATTCAAGCTGGATCTCAATAAATATTTAACGGGGATTGAAAAATATGACACGGGTTTGGTTTAAAGAGCAAAACAAATGACATACAACAATCATAATCTTTTTTATTATTTGCAGATAGACGTAACTGCAGAATAAACAAAATGTCGGTACACATAGCAACCGATCACTTAGCATGTTCTTAAGGCGTCAGTTTTTTTTCCTCAAAAAAAGGCGTCAGTTCTTTTTCTTACAAAAAAAGGAGCCGTCTTTTTGTATAGAATTTTCTTATCGTTTTAATTCGGTAAGTTCAGTATTTACGTGCTATGTAGCTTGATTTATATTATAGATGGGACACGACATTATCAGCAAGAAAAATCTGACCTGGCGTTAGGTGGATTGACGCCGAACACACGGTTTTCTGAATCATGCTTCATATTCTCGACACATTCGACATGGCGCCGACCAGATTAGGGTAAATCCTGCAACGTAGGTTTTCAATCGGCCCTAGCAGAGTTTGGCGCTGAAAGCCACTAGCGTCGACATGCTGATCTTCGGCTCCATTCGGGTTGGCGCCGACCAATGGGGCAAATCTAAAAATAGCTTTCCTGAGCGGCCAAATACGTGGTTTACTTCATGAAAACGGTCAGATTTGACAAAAAAATACGACATGTCTCAGTCGTCATCATCATCGTTTTCGTAATGTCGGTGTTTTTTATTATTTTACGGCTGCTTTGCCGCCTACCCTTTGGCGGCAACACTACGAGTTATGCAGCGTACGTCCATCTAGCCAACGGGTATACATATTCCTTTGTGGTGGGTATTCTTTTCCGAGGGGCATAGTGCATAGTTTCCTCGCGCTGGGCTGGTGTGTGTCTGGAGGGATGAGGAACGGCGACGAGGAAATGGCGACGCGCGACAGCGCCTCTCCCGTGCGTTGACTCCCCCTTGCCCCTGCTCTCCGGCGACCGGCCGCTCCACCAGGTTGGTGATGGCGGCGGCGTCGCTGAGAGGCCGGCGGTGGGCGGACGTCGAAGACGAGGACGAGGAAGTCGCTGTGGTCGAGGACGAGCGGGTCACCTGCTGCACGCCGCTGCTCCCCCCGACGTTTGGGGAGTTCCTGGCTCTGGCGCAGCGCGGAAGCCCGCGCGCGGACACCCGGCGAGGTTCGCCGGCGGTGGTGCGCCGCAGGCCTTCGGAGCAGGGCCTTACGCCACGGTCCGCAGCCGCGGCTAGCCGCGCCGCCGCACCGGTGGTAGAGCCTCGAGCCCGTTTGGACGCGCCGAACCCAGCCCTCATGCGCGAGCTGTCTGCTCTGGCGGCCAAGGTGGCCGCCCGGCGGACGGCGACGGCGGCGGGGCCGTCCCGGGTCGTGAGCGGCGGCGGTCAAGCGCAGTCAGCGGGGAACCCTAACCGGGATGACTCGAATGGGCCTCTAGGCCCAGGTGGGCCGAAGGTTTGGCCCAGCTTAGATTGGCGACGGCACCGCCACACGGCCCATCGCGGCCCAAGCCTACTTAGCGCGGGACCTAACGTTTCAGCTCGGGAAACCCTAACTCCTTCCCAGACGACAGCCGCCGGACCCCTTCCCACCTCTCCCCCGCGAGACCGCCGCACCAACCGGTCTGCTCCCCCTCCGCCGCCGCCGCCCGCCACGGAGGCCATGAAACACGGTCGCCCGGAAGACACCGACGAAGATGTTCATCCTCGCGCCGCGCGCGCTCGCCCTCGCCTCCGCCGCCGCCCACCCGCGTGCTCCGGCGCTCCCCTCCGCGCCGATCCCCGCCTCGCCTTGGTCGGGTACCGGGACGGGCTGCTGCGCCTGGGCATTCGGCCCCCGGGCAGGAGCGCTACCGAGCTCCTATTGGCCCCCGGCGCCGGTCCCCACGCGGGGGAGCTCCATCTCAACGCCGCAGCCCGTCCGGGAGGTCACCGCGCCACACCATCTCGCCGGAGGCGATGACCAGGGAGGCGGAGCTCCGCAGCTCTCTGATCAACAGGGAGCAGGGGAGGTCAGATCGGTCCGGTTCTTGGATCCGGGACCGTGAGACTTTAGCTCAGCCACAGCCCCTACGGAGTCTGCCCATCCCGGTGGCCGTGAACGGCGATCAGCCAAGAAAGAAGCCGAAGAAGAGGAAGAAGAAGAGCGCTGGTGGGGTGGACGGCGGAACGGGAGGGAGCCTAGGTGGGCCCCCTCCTGCTTTGGCCTTGACTGCCCCTACCCGTGACCCGAGTAGCTCCTCCCAGGTCGGAGTAGCTGCGCCCCGACCTCAGGGCGAGGAAGGGCGGGACTCACCGGCAAGGCGCATGTGCTTCAACTGTGGAGGCGCAGGTCACTACCGCTCAGACTGTACTTGCCCACCGTGCTGCCTTAGGTGCGGAGACCCGGGGCACCCCATTGGGGAGTGCCCCATCGAGCCAGCCCAGATGCACAGGTCCCGGCTTGAGACCCTGGGCCTCGGGCTAGAGGGACTGTTTTTCTTTGTGGACCTGGGGGGGTACCGAGGTCGGCACCCCAGAACCAGGCGACAGTGACAGTGCTCCCAGTCCAACTGCCAGGGATTGCCACCGTGCTCACTATGGAGACTATGAGGGAGGACCTAGCGTGGATTTCTCCCGAGCATCAGTGGCAGATTCGGGAGCTTGCTCCGTCCGAGTTCTCCGTCGTGTTCTCTTCTGCTGAGAGTCTGAGGCTATGCTGCACACTGGACGAGTCCTTCTACACCCTGCCGATCACCAGGATCCGGGTAGCCATCCGCCCCTCAGCAGTCGTGCCCTCGACTATCCCAGCACTCCAGTCTGTCTGGGTTCGCCTATACGGTCTACCGGAGGAGGCCCGGACACAGTCCACTGTCGCACTGGTGGCCCAGCTGCTGGGTATGTTTGAGGAGGTGGATGCTGACTCCCTTTCGGGCGAGGATCCTGTCCGTCTACGTGTCCTAGTTCCCGACCCTACTTTGATCCGCGAGGATTTGCCGCCATTCTTCTTTGGAGGTCGGGGAGGGAACCGGGGCGCGGTGCTCCGGGTGCGCCTTGAGGGGGTGCAGCCCCACCCCTCGGGGGGGGGGGGGGGGGGCAGACCCGGCGAGGGACCCGTCGGATGGGGAGGGCGACCCGAGTGACTCCCACTCTGACGACGACGACGACGACCCAGACTTGGACGACCACCACGTGTCTGCTCCACCTACTGAGACACGCCCGGTTAAGACACACGCACCCTCGTCCGGGCCCCCGATGACAGCTGGGTCTAGCTCCGCCCTGGCCACCCTGACCCAGGTGCAGGCATCTTCGCCTACTCCTACGCCCCGCCAGGCCACAGCCGAGCCGGCCCACTCTCCGAGAGTGCCGGCCAAGTTGCCGCCTGTCGACCGCCCACGGACCTCCCGCCCTGACCCCCCAGCCCTCATCACCCCCCCTCCTGCTCAGTACGGCACCAACTTTGGCTTGCCAGGGTTGGACGCCTCGTCCCTTCGCCTGCTACCTACTGAGCTGGAGGAGGACTGTGGGAGTGTGGGGCTGGAGGTGGCTCCGCCGTCGTCGCCGCGTTTGGCTGGAGCGCTCTGCTACGTCCTCTCGCCAGGCTCGACCCCCACCTCGCCCGCACTCTCACCGCCCCAGCTACCGGCTACTCCAGTGGCTTGGGCTTCTGAGCTGCCCACGGCCTTCCCCGACACTCCCGTGGGGGGTACACGGACGCCGGTGACCCGCCTCAGCCGACAGACAGCGCGGGCATCCCAGACTCCCCGCGTCAGTGCCAGGCTTGCCTCAGCGCGGGGTGGGCTGGGGGTGCCCGCGCCCTCTGTCCAGGAGATGGCGATCCAGAGGACCGCGGCCAGGAGGAGTTTAGCAGGTACGTTGCGTCTGAAGGGGATCGTGTGCAGAAAACAAAAAATTTCCTAGCAACGATATCCTTAAACTAGCCAAGATCTACACTATGCAGATATAGAAGTACGGCGGAGATCGGAATACATACCCTCGTAGACCGAATAGCGGGGATTACGCTCCCGCACAAGCGTTGACGATGAAGACGCCGTAGCCGACCTCTAGGTCACGGAGAACTCGGCGCGACGAAGACGACGAAGATGACCCCGAGGTCGGGTGGAGGAAGTAGGCCTCCGAGTACCGCTAGCGCAGCACCTCGCAGGGAGTCGCACACATACGGTGGAGACGACGGCCTCCGAAGCTCCAGTCCAGGACGAGCAGCGGAAGACTTGGACCGGAACACCAGCAGCGCGGCAGCGAGCTATGGTGGAAGAGAGCCCCCTCCTCTACTCGGCGCGGCTCTGTCAAGGGAACCACGAGATCGAGAGAGAAATTGGGAATTAATTGGTGAATTAAAAGGCCAGGGGTGCCCCTTCTTATATAGGCTCCCAGGGGGAACCAACCTTGCCAGCCAGGCAATGTGGGACTATCCCACATGCCTGGTTCGGCCAAGGCTGGTGCGCCGGACCTAGGTGGGCCCCATTTGGCCCACCTAGGCCGGCCAAGCCTCCCCACAAAATTCCCTTGAGGGTTTCCCCCCCCCCCCCCATGGGCCTTCTTTCGACCAGAAGGCCCATTTAGGGAATTCAGCCTAAATAAATTCAAAAATAAATATATAAAATCATATTTGCATATTAATTACACTAATTAATATCAAACATAATATATATATAATTTTTCCTAGCTCCGAAAACTCTTTCGGCGCTGCCCGATCTCCATCGGACCCCTCCCGGGACGTTCCCGGTGATCTCTTTCCTTTCCGGTTGTCTTGTCGAAACCCCTTAAGTGTGTTACCCTAGCGGTTCGATATAATATCAGGTATGATCAAGACTCCTCAATGATCAACGACTAACTCGTAGGTCTGGACCCCATGAATTAACCCCTGAGATATAACGAATGACTTTCATCTATCAAACCTGGACGTATAGTCTTAAACCCTTTGTCATGGCGATACTTAGCGTGTCCGAGCATCATTCTCAGATATCTCCATACCTAGCATGATCTCGTTACCGACATCGCTATCTTCTACTCGTCTATGATATTATGTCAGCTGGTGACCTAGTCACATGTTTGCAAACTCATTTGACATAATCTCACCGAGTGGGCCCTAGAGTATCTATCCGGCTTTTCGGACTGACAAATCCCGCTGTTGACCCCTCGTCTCAACTACTCCTTTCCGATACCCAAAAGTATCACCGTTATTGTCATACTAAATAAGATACGACGTTTGGTGCGATCAAAGTATCTTCCAGGAATACCAATAAGAGTTGATCTCACGGTCTTAAGGCGTAACGACTATGTCCTATAAATACTGGGTATGTCCATCACATCGTTACTCCTAACGATATGACTTCCGTTGCCGACCGGCGCCATGCCCTATGATCGGAAAACCTCGATCATCAACCGCGCAATGAAACTAGTCTTAGTAGAGGCTACTAGGGACCTGGTTGTTTATCTACCACACCTGTATTAATGTTTCCGCTTAATACAGTTATAGCTTGGTATAAAACATATAATGAACGATTGGGATATTGCCAATAAACTATGTTTATTAAGTGCCTCTAGGGCATATTCCCTTCAGTCTCCCACTTGCACTAGAGTAACACTTAATCTAGTTTACAACCTGGTAAAAGCTCAACACCCATAGCATCTTGGTGCCTGCTCGCCTCGTGGAAGAGATATACAGTCAATAGACCTCACACATTGAGACCTATATGTGCTTTGCAACACTTCTTTGTCACCTAGTTTGACATCAACCCGTATCTTACGATGACGGTGAAATATATCCCAGTGGATGGAGTGAGACTCGAGCATTCGCGTAGCATGCGCCTTAAAAGTCTGAAAGATCTATTAAGGGACCACCTACGCTCGGAAAACTGCTCAGTCCAATCACACTTGCTACTTCTAAAGTCGCGATATATTTCTATACCTATGTAGATTATGCGACAGTGCATTCATATGCGACTTCGCAAACTAACCATGTCTATCTTCAAAATAAAGGACATCTCCTATATGAGATTTCTAGTCGTATGGGTCAGTGCAATAACTTGCATCATCGTAACCGCTTTACGGCAAGTTGCCATTCCACTCTTACCCGTTACTAGAAAACCTATCTTCAGTTCTCATAGACATTGAAGAATAAACTTAACGTTTGTTCATTGAACCACACAAGGATCACTCTAGAACCTGTTCTTTAACCAAGAACTCGGGTCACACTAAGTCGAGCTTTCAGCCTGATAGACTCTATGTGTGATACATAGAGAATGTCGAACATCATTTTCTATCACTGAAAAAGCCAAGATAAACTTAATATTTTACCTAGCCATACAAGTAAGAACCTCTTTCTTCACTTGTCCTATTCTGAAACACTTCAGAATCCTGACGTAGGAAATACTCCGACTTAATGTTATTAAGCCCCCTCTGATCTATACAATTATAAATCGGATGCCTAATACTCCTAACTTCATTTCATAGAAAATTTAATTACTTAAATAATCCTTTACACTCTACTAGAGGATCTGTGTCATTCAATATGTCGCTACATACAGAATCACAAATGACACCTAGCTCCCACTCAAATATGCCTTCTGCATATAAGATCAAGGAAAAGCTACTTAGCTCCCACTCAAATATGCCTTCCGCATATAAGATCAAGGAAAGCTACTTTGCTCCCACTCACTTCTTTGCAAATGTAGGTTTCTTCAACTATTTTGGACAACTCCAAAATCCTTTGATCACATTATCAAAGTGAAGATTCCAGCTCCGATATGCTTGCTTCAGCCCATGAATGGACCACCGAAGTTTGCATACATGTTTAGCATCCTCAGGATCACCAACTCTTTCTTAATGACACTATCAAGAAACATGGTTTCCTTATCCATCTATCAATTTCTCATTCGAAATTATAGTGATTGCTAAACGACCCAGAATAGATTTAGGCTTCGCCACTTGAGACAAAGTCTCACGTGGTCTGTCGGAACTGTTTCACGACAAATCAAATCTGCTCAATATCTACTCTCTCATAAAACTCCATATACTATCAACATCCTAGATGCCATCAAGAAGATCTCCCAAGTCATTACCTGGTAATCGTATATGGATTTTATTTCGGATCATAAATGACTCATAGCCATTTCTCGGACTTAGGTCCACCATCTCTTCTTCGTAGTTCGTAGGTCTATCATATTCCATTAATATGACCTTCATAACAAGATTGTCGTAACACACAGTGTGGAACACAACCTCGTATGCCTACGCTCTTAGTATGAGCTCAGAACATCATGATTTTGAATCATCAACTTTTTCAAGCTGTGGAGCCTGACACCGAAAACACTTTCGATTGCGCCACTCTGATGTTTGGAGAGGAAGTTCACCAACTTCGTCTTGCTCTACTTTCTTTCTCACTTATACCCTCGGACAAGAAACTATTTCTTTCGCAAGGTATATCCCGGCAAAGATTTTGCCTATGTCGTGAGACATGTACCCAACTAACTCTTTAGGTAGGGTATACTACAAAGATTAATCCATTTTAGGTTCGATTACATCGAAACACTAAATTGCTGAAACGACAATCCAGGCTAAAAGCCACACCATTACTCATATGGCATTGTCTCCATGGATTCAAATGGTTTACCTATTTGCTAACGTGAGTGTTTACGTTTCTACCATATGACTCTAATGATCACAATAATTCGGTAAGATACTTATTTACCACACACTATCCGATAGGGTGCGATTACGACGCCCTAACACACCATAACACTATGGTGTTCTATGCGACGTAATTTGTGGAACTCTTCTCACAAGTCTTCCAATGATGTGCCAACATTATAACTCAAATCTTCATTCCTCGATTTGCATCGCGGGAATTTGATTTTCTTGTTAAGTTTATTTCCTACTTCATTCTGAACTTCGTTTGATTGAATCAAAAATTCAGACTAACATTCCCCGGAGTGGATATCCATATATCTACTCGGAATATTCATGAAGTCTATGAAATAAAGACTTCCACTACACGTTAAAGTACTTCATTGATTCACATACACCCATATGCATGATTCTCAACAAGCTATACTCAAAACGTTCAGTGAAGTTCACGAAATAAAGGTCTCCACTACCCGTCAATTACTTCATTGAACCACATACATCTCCATGTATGACTATCAATAAGTTATATGCCCGTTTTCCAAAAACGGTGTCACAGTTATTTTTGCAAGTGTCAAAAGATCAAATCTTAGGACTTGTAGGTCCATCCAGTGTGGAGCTAATGCATATAACATTGACATGACTAAACGGTAGTGCCACACATATGTGGTGTATTTATTAAGTTTGTATCCTTTGGCATTAATATTATGAATGTGGGAGCTTCTACCATCTAAATTCAAATCGGCATATGATCATTACTTCATAAATATAGGACACCAATTTATCACTATCATGTATGAACAAGTGTCTCGCTAGAGGAGACACACTCGTAACGATCATACCAACACCCGATCATAAAGAATTTATTCAAATGGTAGATCTAGAGGGAGAGTGTCTATGGCCGTCACAACAACTTGACTGCCGTTATCAACACGCAATGTCGCCTCATCCTTTCAAGCTACTCAAGCAGTAAACCTGGTTTTTCACAAAACATGACTAGTTCGAGACTTAGTCACTACTGCGAGCACTTGCTTAGCTAAAACATTCATAACATGTATATCATATATACACCATCATCATTGATGACTTCCGGCGATCTGTTTCATCTTCTTGATACTTCCACCGTAATCAAGAACCATGAAGGTGAACGATTCCCCTTGCATGACATAGTCTATGACAGAGGATTTGCACTTGGCAACGATGTCTGTCATCCAGTAATTGAGCTGAGCGAGGCGTCTCAATGTTCATTAATCATGAACATATGTCATTAAGTATGACCGCCACGTGCTCCCTCAATGTGTGCATTCTCTTCCATCTTGGTTGAGAAGACAATCAGTCAACGTATTGATAAACTTCATCAACCCAACTATAGAGGTACCCCGAGTTTAGCGACCAAATGTTCGCGATCTAAAAACTCGTATCCACCGTTGGTTCTTTATGGCAGAGATCATAGCATACACTGGACTATGATGATATCATCCGCACAAAATCCGATAATCAAAATTATCTTTTGTTAGCGGAATCTCCGGGTTTATCTCCTAGCGGGTATTGTAACACAAAGAGCTAACGGTTTAAACAAGGAGTATCCTCAAGCTAAAGTATAAAACTATGAAGTTTGGACCCAACCTTTTAAGTTTCTCAATCGCGGGAATGCGCCTAATTTGAAAAGATGCTATCACAATGGTTGATATCTACAAAGGTTTGCAAAACAGACTCTGTTCATTATATTCTGAGTTCTAGTATTTTTAAAAATAACTATCCGA
The DNA here is from genome assembly GCA_026929855.1 of Poa annua. NCBI lineage: Eukaryota > Viridiplantae > Streptophyta > Magnoliopsida > Poales > Poaceae > Poa > Poa annua. The sequence continues at coordinate 9,935,363 of CM049429.1, read as the reverse complement.
ACTCCCACTCAAACGAACATCCCTCCTGGTCGTTTAAGCGATTACACGACCCCCATCCATTGCACCACCCCTCATCATCAGAGTCGGCGGCACAACTTCAAGAGTAGACAAAATCGTCTGCCACACCAATTCTGTGACTCGTGCTCGACCTTTCGGTCTGCCTGTTCCGAGGCCATATTTCTGAATATGCTAGGCTCGCCACCAAAGACCTCCACGCTGACGCTTGTGCAACATGGATTACACCCACTGTATGCGAACGACGAGATGTCTGACACCCGATCATCACGGCCTGCCTCATAACGTAGAACTTTCTTGGTGGTGCGCGTTGGAGGGAGAACACTAGTGGTATTTTGAAGGGATCATCTTAAATATGTACCGCCGTGTAACTAATGTATACTATACACACAATCACACAATATAAGATGCACACAAAACATCAAATGTAATGCAATGTGATATAGTCCATCACGCCATGGTCTTCTTGGCGCCCGCAATTTATAAACAATTTAATAAACCTACCTTGATCATATCACATAGCCCCTGCAAAATAAAGTGAGACGCTTCTACTTTATCTTTTGCATATTTTACGTGGCTCGGGGCTTTCGTAAATAGAACCGCTTCATACCTACGAACCTTATGACCACAACAACGATCCAATAATTGCATGTTTAAGCATCCCTTTCGGGCCCTCCATTGAAAATGCAAAGCCAACTAAAGAGAGAGAAACAGGCACCCGCCAGCCACAGATACGGTACAAGCCGTATGTCAGTAGTGGAACCAGTCTCGCGTAAGCGTACGCGTAAAGTCGGTCCGGGCCGCTTCATCAACTCGATGCCGCTGGAATCACAAGTGCACGCTAGAGGGTAGCAAATAACAGGAACGGTGCCCCCGTGCAGAACACGGGTTCTAACAGCGTACAGCTATATCTACGATAGATCGGCTCTGATACCACTGAAGGGGATCGTGTGCAGAAAACAAAAAATTTCCTAGCAACGATATCCTTAAACTAGCCAAGATCTACACTATGCAGATATAGAAGTACGGCGGAGATCGGAATACATACCCTCGAAGACCGAATAGCGGGGATTACGCTCCCGCACAAGCGTTGACGATGAAGACGCCGTAGCCGACCTCTAGGTCGCGGAGAACTCGGCGCGACGAAGACGACGAAGATGACCCCGAGGTCGGGTGGAGGAAGTAGGCCTCCGAGTACCGCTAGCGCAACACCTCGCAGGGAGTCGCACACATACGGTGGAGACGACGGCCTCCGAAGCTCCAGTCCAGGACTAGCAGCGGAAGACTTGGACCGGAACACCAGCAGCGCAGCAGCGGGCTATGGTGGAAGAGATCCCCCTCCTCTACTCGGCGCGGCTCCGTCAAGGGAACCACGAGATCGAGAGAGAAATTGGGAATTAATTGGTGAATTAAAAGGCCAGGGGTGCCCCTTCTTATATAGGCTCCCAGGGGGAGCCAACCTTGCCAGCCAGGCAATGTGGGACTATCCCACATGCCTGGTTCGGCCAAGGCTGGTGCGCCGGCCCTAGGTGGGCCCCATTTGGCCCACCTAGGCCGGCCAAGCCTCCCCACAAAATTCCATTGAGGGTTCCCCCCCCCCATGGGCCTTCTTTCGACCAGAAGGCCCATTTAGGGAAATCAGCCTAAATAAATTCGAAAATAAATATATAAAATCATATTTGCATATTAATTACACTAATTAATATCAAACATAATATATATATAATTTTTCCTAGCTCCGAAAACTCTTTCGGCGCTGCCCGATCTCCATCGGACCCCTCCCGGGACGTTCCCGGTGATCTCTTTCCTTTCCGGTTGTCTTGTCGAAACCCCTTAAGTGTGTTACCCTAGCGGTTCGATATAATATCAGGTATGATCAAGACTCCTCAATGACCAACGACTAACTCGTAGGCCTGGACCCCATGAATTAACCCCTGAGATATAACGAATGACTTTCATCTATCAAACCTGGACGTATAGTCTTAAACCCTTTGTCATGGCGATACTTAGCGTGTCCGAGCATCATTCTCAGATATCTCCATACCTAGCATGATCTCGTTACCGACATCGCTATCTTCTACTCGTCTATGATATTATGTCTGCTGGTGACCTAGTCACATGTTTGCAAACTCATTTGACATAATCTCACCGAGTGGGCCCTAGAGTATCTATCCGGCTATGCGGACTGACAAATCCCGCTGTTGACCCCTCGTCTCAACTACTCCTTTACGATACCCAAAAGTATCACCGTTATTGTCATACTAAATAAGATACGACGTTTGGTGCGATCAAAGTATCTTCCAGGAATACCAATAAGAGTTGATCTCACGGTCTTAAGGCGTAACGACTATGTCCTATAAATACTGGGTATGTCCATCACATCGTTACTCCTAACGATATGACTTCCGTTGCCGACCGGCGCCATGCCCTATGATCGGAAAACCTCGATCATCAATCGCGCAATGAAACTAGTCTTAGTAGAGGCTACTAGGGACCTGGTTGTTTATCTACCACACCTGTATTAATGTTTCCGCTTAATACAGTTATAGCATGATATAAAACATATAATGAACGATTGGGATATTGCCAATAAACTATGTTTATTAAGTGCCTCTAGGGCATATTCCCTTCAGCGTCCCCCTCCACCACTTTCTTCGGGTTCGAGATTTTCTGTCCTGGATGAGGTCCCTTTGGACCACTTGGTGCAGGTGGCCGACGATTGTGGCATCGTCTTTCGGGGCGAAAGAGGTCCCAAATTTGAGCAGGTGTCAGCCATCAAGGCGAAGGAGGTGTACGAGGGGGTTCTTGCTGCCGCACGAGCTCAGGTTGAGCCAGTGCGGGAGACGGCCCCTGAACCTGTCCCCGTAGGGCAGGCGTCACACTCCTCGGCCTCTGTCACGACGAGAGCTCACCCTAGCGAGGCCCTTCCCATCGGTACCCCCCAGGTGGGGAGGAAACGGGGGCGGCCACCCAAGGGTGACTCACAACCTTCGTCCTCTAGTAGAGCACGGTCCGCCCCCTCTAGGGAGGCCTCGCCCCCCGCTCCTCCCCAGGTTGGGAAGAAACGGGGACGCCCTCCGAAGGGCCCGTCACAGCCCTCAGCTACTCTTAGATCTCGATCCGTCCCCCGTAAGGGGACAACCCCCGACAGTGTTCCTTGATGGATACAATCATTCGATTATTCGATTGGAACATGCGGGGGTTTGGGCAACCCGGACGTCGTAAGCAGCTACGGGACTATATACGACAAGAAAATGCCAACATTGTAGGGATTCAGGAGACGATCCGTCAGGACTTCTCCATCCAGGAGCTGCAGGGACTAACCCCACACAAGTTTGTGTGGCAATGGCTCCCTGCTAGTGGACACTCTGGAGGTATCCTCCTTGGGGTAAAGGAGGAGACCTTCGAAGTGGAGGATATGGACCGGGGCGTGTTCTATGTTAGCATGCTGGTCAGACACAGACGGTCAACCTTCAGGTGGGAGGTGATCATTGTGTATGGTCCCGCAGACCATACTAGAGCGCCGGCGTTCCTCGCAGAGTTGAGTGCGAAGGTGGAGCGGTGCTCCACCCCACTTGTCATTGCCGGGGACTTCAACTTGATTCGGACCCCGGAGGACAAGAGCTCGGCGAATGTAGACCCCCGGAGAATGAGGATGTTCAACGATTGCATAGCGGATCTCGCTCTTAGAGAGATCTATAGGGTGGGAGCTCGCTACACTTGGTCGAATAACCGGGTAGACCCTATCCGAAGTGTTCTGGATAGGGTGCTCGTCTCAGTCGACTGGGAGATGTCATACCCTCTATGCTCCCTCCGTGCGATCACCAGGATAGGCTCTAATCACTCACCCCTGTTGCTGTCCTCCGGAGGCGCTGCACCACCACGGCCTAACCGTTTCCACTTTGAGAACTTCTGGCTAGGTCAGCCAGGGTTTGTGGACGCCGTTCGCCGGAAGTGGACATGGGCTGCCAACCATCCCCCGCGTGTTTATAACGCCGTGGATGTCTGGCACCACTGTGCACAGATGGTGCGTCAATTCATGAGGGGTTGGGGCGCAAATCTTGGTGCGACCCTTAGACTGCAGAAGGCGGCCTTGCTAAGAGACATCCAGCACCTCGACAGTACGTCGGATGCGGTTGGTCTGACGGCCGACCAATGGGTCCAGCGTTATGCTTTGGAGAGCTCCCTTATGGAGATCTTCAAGGGTGAGGAGCTGTTTTGGCGACAGCGGAGTCGCCAGAACTGGCTCCTTAAGGGCGATGCGAACACAGCTTACTTCCATGCGATAGCCAATAGCCGTCGTAGGAAATGCTCGATTCCATGCCTCTGGGCGAATGATCGTCTGCTGGAGGTCCCAGCTGAGATCTCGTCACATATCTACTCCTTCTATAAGGAGTTGTTCTCGGCTAGTCCCCGCTCTGGGGTATCCCTGGCTGTAGACTTATGGCCAGTGCGGTCTAGAGTCTCCGACAGGGAGAATGCGGATTTAACCCTCCCATTCCTGCCAGAAGAGGTGCAAAGGGCGGTGATGGACATGAAAGCCAATTCGGCCCCGGGGCCGGACGGTCTTCCGGTCACCTTCTTCCAGACTTTTTGGGAAGGGGCTAAGGCCGTGATTATGCCTATGTTCCAAGAGTTTTATATTGGGACGCTGGTGGTATCACGGCTGAATTTTGGTGTGGTGACCCTGATTCCCAAGGTAGTGGGAGCCACGGACATCCGCCAATTTCGTCCCATCACTGTACTTAACGTCATCTATAGGATCTTGTCTAAGGTTTGCGCCGTGAGACTTGCCCCCGTACTGGAGCGGATCACGCATCCTTACCAGTTTGCCTTTTTGAAAGGCCGGTTCATCCATGATGGAATTCTGGCTCTTAGTGAGATTATTCATGAGGTGAAAACACGCCGCCAGAAAGGTGTGTTCCTCAAGCTAGATTTCCAGAAGGCGTATGACCGTCTAGACTGGGCCTTCCTCCGCTTGGTTCTGGAGCGGAGGGGGGTTGATGATAGGATGATTGGGTGGATCTTGCAGCTGGTGATGAGTGGCAACACTGCCATTAACGTGAATGGGGAAGTAGGTCCCTATTTTCGTTCTACCTGTGGAGTTAGGCAGGGGGATCCAATCTCCCCTCTGCTTTTCAATTCCGCGGTGGATGCTCTTGCGGAGGTTTTAGAGCGTGCTAAGACCGCCGACCACATCACTGGTGTGGTGGGACACCTGGTCCCCGAGGGCGGAGTGACCCACTTACAGTATGCTGATGACACTATGATCATGGTAGAGGGGTCGGAACTGGATATTCGTAATCTTAAGTTCCTACTTCTCTGCTTTGAAGCCATGTCGGGCCTTAAGATCAACTTCGACAAGAGCGAGGTGGTGATCTTAGGGTACTCAGAGGAAGATCAGCAGAGGATCGCGGACAACCTGAATTGCAGGCTGGCGTCATTCCCAGTTACGTATCTGGGAATACCGATCAGGGACACTCGGATCCTCGCTAAGGATTTCACTCCCCTTGTGGCACGAGTTAAATCAAAATCGGAACCTTGGCAGGGGAGGTTCACCTCCAAGGGTAGCAAAACGATCTTGATTGACTCGTGCATGTCTAGTCTCGCCTTGTATATGATGGGGATGTATATCTTGCCAGAGGGGGTCCATGCTAGCTTTGACAGAGAGCTGGCTAGATTCTTCTGGCAGGCGTCATCTGGAAGACAGAAGTATCATATGGTGAAGTGGGCCCACATTTGCGCCCCCAAGGAGTTTGGGGGCATAGGTATACTTTCATCACGGCACATGAACAAGGCCCTCATGCTCCGCTGGGTTTGGAGGATCCTTCGGGGTGAAGGGGGTCTCTGGCTCGACTTGATTAAAGCTAAGTATCTTAGGGGTTGCCCTCTCTTGGGGTGTGAGCGCAAAGAGGGGTCCCAGTTCTGGCACGCCATCCAATCAATCAAGGATCATATCAGAGTAGGGGCGATATCTGCCGTAGGAAACGGACGAGATACCCTGTTCTGGCTTGATTCCTGGTTTGGCGGAAGGCCGCTACGAGCGATGTTCCCGGACCTTTTTGCGATCTCTGCGGAACCTCTTATGTCGATAGCTTCTGCCCTACAGCAGGGACGTTGGAACATTGGGTTTCGCCGCACGTTCGGCCCAGGGGAGGTTGCGAGCTGGAGGTCCTTGCTCGCGGCACTTCCCCTAGCCCTGTCTGACAGCCCGGATATGGTCTCGTGGAGCCTTACGCCGGACAAACAATTCTCCGTCGGCTCCGCTTACCGGGCCCTCTTTAGAGGGCCTGTGCTGCCTTGGGCTACCCATCTTTGGAGGGCCCCTTTGCCCCTTAAGATCAAGATCTTTACGTGGCAACTTCTACGTGATCGCCTCCCCTCGGGTGTGGAGGTGGCCAAACGCTTGGGACCTGGTGATGGAAATTGTCCCCTTTGTGCGGTCCCCTAAACGGGGACCCATATCCTGTTCTCGTGTCCCGCTGCTCGTTTCCTGTGGAGCTTCGTTGCGGAGGCCTTGGGTCCTGAGTGGCAGGCCCTGGACTTAGCAGAGTTCCTAGAAGTGCAGGCGAACCATACCGGGAGGAGGAGGTCCCTCTTCTGGTTGCTGTTCGCGGCAATGACCTGGACCCTTTGGACGATTCGTTACAAGTTGGTCATCGAGCATGTCTACCAACGACGGGCCACTGACTCAGTTTTCAAATTCTTGTCATACTTGCAGTAATGGCACCCGTTGGCTAGATAGCGGGACAGGCAGCGGCTGGACGGTATACTTGAGGATCTTATGAGGGCGGCTCGCCTGTTATCCTCTCCGCTCGGACGTTGAGCTCTACTGTGTAGAGTTTGTATCAGGAGTAGTGGTTGTTGTACCCTTGGGCTGTTTTGTGCTGTAGCCCCAGCTAAACCTTTGGTTCCGTGTACTTTTCTCTGTGTTCCTCGTCGGGTGTTGGTTGTAAACGTTGGATGTTTGCTTTATTTATAAAGCGGGGGCGCAAGCCTATTTCGAGGAGGTATACATATATGGTGGCCATCCGTCGGGCCATCAGATTGTACTTGCTTTTTAGATTTACGTCCAAGAATTCTTAATATGCAGTGGGGATCAAACTTGCTGATGAAGTCAAGAGATTCCTATAAATTAAACATAGTGACATGAGAAGCTTAACTAATCAGTTCTGAAAATCAATGTTGTCAGCGGGACATGGAGAGATGTGTTATTTTTCAGAAAAAATACAATTGATCTAAAGTATCAATATTTTATTATTCGATCGGTAATGTTGTATCTACACGTGCATATAATAGTCGGTTAGATAAAAAAGAATTGTATCACAATAATAACAACCTATTGCAATGTTTATCACGATTGGGCCTATATGGAAATCATAGCATTGAACATTTTCTTTTACCATCTTAGAGTGTGTGGAAAACTATTATTATTGCCGATGTAAATATTTCAAGAAGGCTATAGCCAAAATATGATTCAGGAAATATTTCACACTAAAATGATCATTGTTGAAGGATTGTGTTGAAGAACGCTAAGTGGATGACATGTTAACCACCAATTATTCTAAATTTTCTAAATATTAACTAAACATTAACTTTAAGTGGATGACATATTAACTTTGTTAGAGATAGATCCATTTATATATGCAAGCACAAAATATGAACACAAGAACACTACAGTTATGCAGAGAATAGAAATAGACAAATAATAATACAAGTACACGAAAGAGATACAAAGGCGTCAATTTGTTAACCTACACTATCAAGTACACGACAACTGATCTTGCATGCACGCTCAGTTATGTTATTGTCTTCCCAACTTCACGTCTAACCGTATAAACAAGTGATTGTGAGAAATAGAAACACCATCACTTATTTTCTATAATAACTTTTTAATACATCTTATCAATATAATTACACACAAATGAAAGGTCGAAATTACTGCTGTGAAATTTATACATGTCTAAAATATTTTGTACCTTTCAACTAATAAGACAAAAAAAAATTGATACTCTACAGATGATGCCCTCGCATTTGCGAGGGCCACCTGGCTAGTTTATGAAAAAGTAAGTGGAGTGGGAAACCGGTTCATCTGGATTTTGGGACACATCCAGGCTATGTACCCGCAGGATTTCAAACTTTCACCAGGTATTTGCATTTTGCCACAACATAAAAAGAATAAACATGATGTACAAATGTGCACTGATATTGTGCCATCAACCTAGTATTTATACACACACAAGCAATTTCATGGGACTCCTTTGGCCCAACAATGTTGTTCACACTGACTACAAATGAAGTGAATCTATACACCAGTAAGAAAATTTCTAGAAAAGGTATTCAGCTATGCTACTCATCCACATGATCTTCGTATTAACAACCAGCCTCTTGTCACTCACGATCTGATATTGAGGTGAATGTTATGGAGCCTCGTGTCGTCTCTTGAGAAGCCTGTGCCATGATGCTGGATAGCAGCCTATTGGATGGACCGAAAGCCAGGTTACTTTCTCTCCTCATGCTCCTGATCTTAAGGTCCATGAAGTCGTTAATTGTAGCGGGCTTGCTGATATTCTCAGAGTCAACATCTTTTTCTCCTGTTAGCATGCCGACGACGGATGACATAGTGGGTCGATGTCTTGTGACGTCTTGTGTACACAAGAGTCCAACTATCAGGAACTTGCAGGCTTGTGCCGCATCCAAATCATCGCCCAAAGAACTGTCTATGATTTTCTCCAAATCTCCCCGCTCATAATACATCCATGTCTGCAAGAGGAGAACCCCATTGGTGACCTCCGGGAACTGTAGCAGCAAAGAACAAAAGTTCAAAATTTAGAATATTTTCTCCCTAGCACACTGAATAAAAGAAGTGTTTTAGGATTCGATGCCATTCTAATCATGTTAGCCTGCTGGTTACTATTTACAGTTTTATACTTTTATACTGGCGGGAGAGGCATAGCCTTTTTTTGAAAAATTCGAAAAAACGACACTTTAAAGTTTCAATAAATTCTGACAAATTCTTAGATGTAGATAATGATGACTTCCACCAGATCTATCAGAGTTTTGTTATCTTTGTGTAGGCCGGAATACAAAATATTTCGAGTTGAAACACCTTAGGGTACGTCTTCCACCTCTATGAATTTTCTCGGAAGTTTTGGAAACTTTAAAATGTCAATTCAAAAAAAAAACGCTACATGTAGCCCAGGCTATAAAGAGACTTTTCACTCTATGGCGTGGTTTACAAGTTTACGTCTCAAAAGATTCACAACCAAATCAATGCACAGCTAGTCATTTACTGTAGGTCATCATGTGCCGTGCCAGACAGATACAAGGTCCAAACTACCAACAATAATTCGCTGATGCCTCTATCTCACATATTAACAATGCAAAGATTTAATATAAGATTTGCTTCCAGGTATAAAAAAGGTGGCAGCTACTGTGCTTGCAAGCAGGCAACTAAATTTAAGTGCATGGTAGTTGTAATTATTCTTTATATTGTACTAAAAATTTAACAAAGGATAATTTTAGATGGCATGGCTAACATTCTGAAATGCAAGAATTGCATGCACCGTCACTAGCTTTCATATAGGAAATCTAGACTGCTTATATGTGCTCCAAATTTATGGACTACCATTATCAACCACTAAACTAATATCAGAAAATAGCTAAAAGCCTAGAAATAAAGAAAAAAATGCTTTCTACCAATAAGGAATGGCGAAACAACCGAAGTAAACATGGTAATTTATTTCTTCTAACCTTTTCAAGAAGCATCTGGTCTTCATAGGATAATCTTGTACTGGTGTTTGACCTACCACTAACTATTTCTAGAAGCAAAACACCAAAACTATAAACATCTGATTTCCGTGTCACTTGTCCTCGAATGGCATACTCAGGAGCCAAGTAACCTCTGTCGAGTAAAACTGAGTAAGTAATGCCACAAGTTTATCAGGCAATAATAATCAATAATGAATAACTATGTCTCTATTTGGTAGTTCAATTATTATGCATTAGCTTCTCATCTTAATAGGTGGTTTCATCATATGTTAAAGGGGTTCTTTTGGATGTATTAAATATTATATTAATCATCCAACAGCTTGACAAGCATATTATAAGCACTAGCTTCCAAAAGGTACACTACACAAAATCAAGAAAGTAAACATGTACTGTAGAAGTGTAGATGATAGCTCATTATAGGCAGAGTTCCATCCAACAAAGTTCACTTACAATGTTCCTGCAACCCGCGTGCTAATATGTGATGCATTTGGAGGTAGAAGCTTTGCTAAACCGAAATCAGAAATTTTGGGGTTGAGATCCTTATCAAGTAGTATATTGCTTGCTTTGATATCCCGGTGAACGATGTGGGGACTAACAGTGTCATGGAGGTATGCTAGTCCCCGGGCGATACCAAGGCAAATATTGACTCTGCTTCTCCAATTGAACTGGATGTTGCTGCGGCCAGAACCTAATAAGAAATAAAAACAGAAAAACTAAGTAAGGATAACTAGATCTTATAGCAAATAACTCGAGAACAGTACGGAAGAAAGGATTTAAGTAACCAAGAATTACCTAGAAGTGTTTGTGCAAGGCTATTGTTTTCGAGATAATTGTAGACAAGGATCCTCTGGTTTCCTTCCACACAATAGCCATACAGGCTGACAAGATTACCATGAGATATGTTGGAAATTGCCATGAGTTCATTCATAAACTCCTTTAGCCCTTGTCTGGACTCTACAGATAACACTTTAGCAGCAATAAGTTTCCCATTCCTTAGCCGCCCCTGCACCATTATGTTATCAAACTTTATACGCATGCACATTTATTCCCTTAGAATTTCCGCCTTCTTACTTCAATGTTACGCATATTACCTTATACACAGATCCAAAACCCCCTTCACCAACCTTATTGGATTGGTTAAAATTTTCTGTTGCTCTTACTATCTCCTTGTAAGTGTATTTTATTGTATTTGTATCATGAGCAAGGTCTGTACAAAATCAGTGAAATATTAAGATATGGAGCATACAAAAGGAAAAAGGTGACCATATCTAGTCCACGAAAGAGTGCAGAATGCGTCTGAGTAAAAGATGTCTACCTTCATTATGCTCAGAAATTTGGTGGCGTGTTGCCCTTCTCTTATTGCTAAAGAAAGAACAACAATCCATTGCTTCAATGCTCGAACTATATCTCCCCCACTGCTGCCGGTCCAATAAATATGTTTGTACTTACGATTTCCATGCAAACATTTTGTCAGTGATCATATCCTGAAAAGAAAGAATGACAATTGTGGTTACCACAAAGAGAACTATACTGAATGAGTTCCTCTACGGCACCAACCAATTACTGCTGACCATCGTCTCCGTCCAGTTGTCAGTCTGTGGGGCAAAAGGCTCCATCCCTACTTTAGCTAGGTGGTTCGAGACCATTGCACTGGTTTTCGCCAAGTTTTATTCCTAATTAACTGCGCAACTATATTTCTTCTATAGTGAATTGCAGAGCTTCCGCCCTTTGAGGGATTGTCAAGAAAAGAAACTGTTAACAATATGTTCTTGTCACCCCCCAACAGGTCCTATCAGGTTGTATTTAGTTATATTCCACCATCGAGTATGAGTAAGTATTATTATGTCAGTAAAATAGTAAGTACGCAGAAAAAACTATGCACACTCTCTGTCTTGCCACAACACGGTGCAGATCCTACTTTCACAAGAAGGACAAGCTCTCCCTGGATTAATTTAAATTTGTAAGCAGTAGCTAAATCAGGCTACTACTTTCTTATAGATCAACGACTCCCCCTTCCATTTTGCAGGGAAGAGCAGAATCGCTGATGATTGAGTTTATTTCGGGAAGCATACCCAGTTAGTAGATGAGCAGCTGAAGGCAACTAGCTTAACCTATACGATATACAAATTAGAGTAGGTCCTCTAGGACATAACTACTTTTTTAAGTATGGTGCATCATGGGTTTTTATCTATCCGTGCCTCGGCCTGCAGCAGCTGCTCTTACTTTTATATTCTAACCCCTTCTTTATCAACTGAGCTGAGCTTTTGCCATATCTCTCAAAATATGTTAATCGTATTCAGGGAGATGTTATTTTTTAATATAGTACGATCCACCTACTGTTTTCGGGTAAAAAAGATGTCAGTGAAAAATGGTGATGTCTTTATATCGACAAAGATGATTTTATAGTACTAACTACCTCTGCTATCAATACGACAAATCTATGATTGATATGATCTATCTCACACACAATAATTTAATGCATGGTAACGCCAATAGGTTCCACCCCGTCAACCGTGTTCACACAGCCTCCACATTTCAGCTGTACAACATTTCTCAACCCCTAATTCTCAACACGCGGAATAATCTAGGGGCTGCTTGAATAGGGGTAAAATTAGTGTGGCCACCGGTATTTAGCTCAAGTTGAGCTAAATTAGTTGATTACTAAAAAATATACTATTAATCAGCAGTTCAGAATTTTTTATTCAGTGAGATGTCATCCTCGGAATCCAGTAGGAAACTCCTACTACTGTTTTTTAGTCAAAAAATATGTCATCCTTGTAGACGCATCACCTGGTGGGTGATTGCCATCCAAAACGCCCTACTGAAGTTAGCAAAAAATATGGTGATGTCTTTGTCTGGACAAGGATGATTTTATAGCCTAACCACATCTGCTACCAATAAAAAAAATCTATGGTTGACCCGATTTTCTCACAAGCAATAATTCAATGCATTATTGTCGCCAAAAGGTTCCACCCCATCACGTGTGTTCACACAGCCTCCACATTCCAGCTGCACAATGTTTCTCAACACACAGAATAATCAACCTAAGCCAATCAAAACCGGCAAAGCGTTGTAAGATTGTCGGCTATCACACAGAGCAAGGTACAACTGCAATTCGTCAGCGGGCAGTAGCGCGGGCACAAATCGACGCCAAAATCAGTCTGTCACAGACACCGGACCTTCATGTCACGAGTTGGTATTTAGTTATATTCCTTCCACCCTCGGGTATGAGTAAGTATTATTATATCAGCAAAATATTAACAAACGTGGTGCAAATCCTACTTTCACACAAAGGATCTCTCTTTGCATTTATCCACATTTGCAGCCAGCAGCTAAATCAGGCGACTACTTTCGTAGAGATCAACTACTCCCTCTCCCCCTTTGCAGGGGAAAAGCAGAATGGCTGATGTATTAATCAGGAAAGCATCACTAGTTTCTAGATGAGCAGCTGAACGCAGCTAGCTTAACCTATATCCATATATACAAATTAGATAAGGTCCACTATGACATAACTATATTTTAGAAGAGTCATGCATAATGGGGTTTCATCTATCACTGTCTCGGCCTGCAACGGCTGCTCTAACTTTTATATTCTAACCCCTTGTTTAATGAATGAGCTGAGTTTTTACCATAGGTCTCAACAATATATTAATCAACATTTCGGAATTTTCTATTCAGTGAGATGCCATCCTAGGAATACAGTAGGAAACTGCTAGTGTTTTTGAGTCAAAACTCAAAAGATATATGTCGTCCTTGGAGAGGCATCGATCACCTTGGTGGGTGATTGCCATCCAATTAAAGTCAGCAAAAATATGGCCATGTCTCTGTCTGGAAAAGGATGGTTTTATAGTCCAACCACATCTGCTAGGTGTAGGACAAAATCTATGGTTGACCCGACCCGATGTATCTCGACTCACACGCAACTCATAACTCAATGCATGGTTACCGCCAAAAGGTTCCACACCCCCCATCATGCATCTGCGTTCACACCAGCCGCCACATTTCAGCTGTACGTACAACATTTCCAATTTCTCCAACACGCGGGATAGATAATCTAGGGCATGCTTTGAATGGATGTAAAATCAGTGTGGCCACCGGTCATGAGCTCAAGCTGAACCAAAAAAAAACGGTGACCACGCTATTTTTTACGTCCGTTCCAAGCGTGGCCTTAACCCCGCATGGCGGGGCAGAAGGTGCAGAACTGCAATTTCCATCAGCGGGCAGTGGTTACGAGCGCAATCGGAAGCCGATTTCAGTCTGTTATGGACGGACGATAGATCATCATCCCAGCCACGATTTCCTCCCCAAACCTCTAAGACGCCATAATAATCCCTTAACAGTACCGTAATTAAAAGTAGAAATCAACACGCCCAATCCCTTCGCCCGTTACCTAAAATACAGAGCAACCGCAACCGCAACCGCAACCGAGCAAGCAGAGTAGCAGCAGACTGACCTGATGAACAGCGGCCCGGCAGGGACCAGGCTGAAAGCAACGCACCGAGAGCGCGGCCGCTGCGAGTGAGCAAGGAGCAGGCCACCCACCCACCGCTCAATCAAGCAGGCAACCAGCCGTCGGCGGCCGCGGAGTCCTCCCGAGAACGAAGAGCGCCGCTCGCTCTTGGACTTGGCGCGGCTGCAGCCAGCGGCGGGCGTTTGCGGGGAGGGAAGGAGGAGGAGGCGGCGGCTGGTGGTGGGGAATGGCGGCGTTTGGCTGGACCTCTGTAGGGTGGCAGTAGTAGTAATTGACTTGTCCGCGGGCGCCGCGGTTGCGAGGAAGGAAGGGAGGGAGGAGCAACGCGGAAGGGAAGCGAGACCAGGCACGTGTTGTGTTGTGTTGCCTCCAACGGTCTGGACCGGTCAAAACGGAAAAAATCGTTGACGGCGGAGCCTCCATCCGGTGTGGACGGGACCCGACGACGCTACAGAGTACGGAGTCCAGAGTCCGGTCGGACATTCCCACCCGCGTGAAGTCGCCTACTCACTAGGAGTGTTGTCTTGTCACGGGTTCGAACCGAGTTTGTAATCGGGTCAGCTTGACACGACCGGGTCTACTTCCCAGCTCGTACTCACTACCATCGTTTCGGAGTTTCGAGGATATAAACAATGTGAGAAATTGCCGTGGCAAGATGGTTAGTTGGGCGGTTGTACCTCCAACCTATCAGAGTTCAAACTCAAGTTTGACGCTGTTGTTTCTCATTTAGCCGTAATATTTTTCAGTGGGAGGCAACGTTCCCGTCGACAGCGAGACGTCTATGGTGATTTCGTCTATCTCAAGACCTGACCCACCGGATTAGTCTCTCGGAGGTGCTCATATGGATAGGGTGTGCGTGTGTGCGTTCATAGGGATGAGTATGTGCACGTGTATATGAGCGCTTACGTTGTTGTGTTTCTAATTTTTTTTTCAACGATGGAAATGTGAATTTTTGCTGACTGTACAGGCGGAGCATCTCCCCGAGTCCTAGTCAGAAGATCAAAGCATGTCTCCGAAGATATCACTCTATAAATGGGACAAACCTTTTTCATGTCGGACAAAAAAAAGTTCTCATTCACAAGTCCATCTAGAAAAACTAACAGCTCTTAGGCACACCTTCTTCCCCGTAGCCGAGCAAGCAAATGGTGACCAACCTACCACAACCCGCAATAAGAACGAGCAAAATTTGATCTAAATTTGAACGAGCAAAATAAGAATGGCGCAAGCAAATGGACTATACATAAATATTAGTAATTTTTTTACTGCCGATTTTCTGAAAGTAATTCTAAATTGAATTATAAGTGTATGATAGTTTACTTTGGAAATTTTACAAACACCATTTTAAGATACAAAATTAGTTGTTGTATCACTGAAACATCGATAGTTTTGAAAAAATTGACCCCCTAAGTGATTTCATCCCTAACAACTTGTCTGGCCCTGGATTCAAGCTACACAAACAAAACGTATCGGTTGGGCCACACAACCAAGCAACATACTGGGGTTACCAATCCCAACATAAAAAAAGGCCTGGCTCGGAATGGATCATCGGTCGACAGATCTTGGTGACCCCAACGACACATACGTTTCCAGATTGTGCAAGCAGGAACCCAAAAAGTCTTCCAACTCGTATACTTCAACCATACACACATGGTATACGAGTCGGATTGTTAACAAGAAGGAACCACAGAATAAACTTAGGACACAAAGAAAGGAAATAATTATCCAAAAGCTCTCACTCAGCAAAATATAGCAAATGGCATTAATCAAATGACACATGTCCCAACATTACATCATGCAGCGGAAACAAACCAGTCTGAGTACAGACAAGAAGCAAATGGCTCAAAGCCGAAACGGAAAAGAAGGCCCACCCACGTAGCCCACCAGGAAGTAGCCCAGAGGAACTCTAACTACTCGTCGTAGATCTCGTCGTCGAACTCCACGTAGTATCAACCAACCTGGTCGAGCGAAGGATCCTCAACTGCAGAAAAACCACAGCCCGCGAACGGGTCAATACACCGAAGCGTATCGAACAAGGTTAAGCTAACAGGTTACAAAACTGTAAGATTCCCAAAATATGGGGTAAGTGTACTTAGCGGCAGCAGCACTAGCAACCTAAAGAGACGCGCTAAAATTTCCGTCTAATTAGAGAGAGATAAGAGAGCGTTTGAGCAGCCGTCTACAACTAACACCAGACATAACCCATTCGAATTAACCCCCTCAACCAAGTATGAGGAAGCAATCCGGGAATACTCACACGTTAGCAATTTTATTTAACATTTATGTGTAAGTAATTCTATATTACTAGTCACATTAATTAACAATGATTAGGTGAAAGTTGTCTAGATCTTGTTAGCCAGCATCATCACCAAATTCGTCCATAACCGTGGACACGGCTCATCGATAAGATTATACCCTGCAGGGGTGCACTACAGTACCCATACTCGCATGATCAACCCAGTCAAAAACATTAGGGCCTCTCAACACGACTCATTCCTTCACTACAGCAAGTCCAAGTGCCACCCATATGAGTTGTTACCCGCGTCAGGAGTCCGGCCGAATCTCAATTGCGGACTCATTAGTTTGTGCCTGCGCGCCATGCGGCTCAAACCACAGTAGGAACTATCCGCTTCGCGCACACCACCCCTATATGACCCCCCGTATCAAGTAACCTCTCATCGATCATCATCATCATGCACATGCATATGAGCAAATGAAAAACCCGAACTACTTGCGGCACATGGACGAACTGAGGATCCGTTCAAAGTCGAGGGGGGCTCCATTGGGCCACCCACAAGTGGTTAGTGCGCTCAAAATTGGATCCGAGGACAAAATCTCAGTTCCTAGGTCGACACTGAGCAGAACAAAGCACCTCGCAAGGCCTTCCGCCTGTTACCTTATCTTTTAATTATAGAACCCCAATATAAGACAGCAGTTTATTATAGTAGAACAATATATCATACTAAGCATATGGGGTAAAAGACAAAGGAACGACTCGCTCAACCAATCCTAAGCATGCACTATGACTCGCAAAGGCCAACAGATAAACATGCAAGAGGTTATGGGTTGTGGGGATATAGTTGTATAGGCTGCAGGATAAACATGTGATGGAATCGCAATTCAAGAATCAATAACTAGGATAGCATAGATCAAAAGGCAAGAATGAAAATCAAACAATCGTGTAACCGGTTAGCAGAAGTAGCTCGTGGCCTGGCACGACAGCTGGAACCTCAGTTTCGTAGGTACTCGCAGCAGACACGTCGTCGTCTACCCAAAGAGAGCCAAACACAGACAATAGGAAACAAAAATCAATACCGAGAAAATGCACAAATGATGGTGCAATATGGTATGAGATGATTAGGTCATATTTAAAGCGGGGATGAAATCCCGACAAAAGATTAGGTTGTAAGTTATTTGTGTAGCCAACAAATTAAATGTTGCTTAACATCTATAGCAGATATGGTGATCTAATTAATTTAAATGGAAAATACATTAATTACTTAATTGCCCAACACATTCCACATTTAGTATTTTAATTGCAGAGTATTTAACTTCAACTCAAATTAAATATTTATTAAAATGGCAAGACATGGTGTAAAAGATATGAGCATATTAAATGGAATTAGGGCATTATATAATTATTACCCCACATATTCCATATTTAATTAATTAACTGCATTTGTTAATTTAAACTAAGCATTTAAAATAAATGATGCAAAATGACATAAGAATATGATATTAATGTTTATTGCATTTTTCTGATATGAAAACATATAAAGTTTATTTAATTTGGAGTTATAAAACTAAAGTTGTTAATGTTTTAAGTTTCTGGACTAAACTGCAAAAAGCAGGGACTTGTTCGTGATGGAAAAGTTTCTGGGAGGGGCTAAAGCACTAAAACAGGAAGTGCAGGGGGCTCGGTGTAATTATGCAGCGCAGAATCATCTCAGACTTTTCTCACCGCGCAGTTGTCCAGCTAGAGAGGCTGAACGAGTGGGTCCAACGCCACGGTGGCGCTGACCGGGCAGGGGAACGCTGCGCGGGCTCCCACTGTCGCTGACAGGTGGGGCCGCGCTGTCAGCGGCGTAGCGCAAAAATGCGCCCTTTTTCCACTTGCGCCGGAGGGATTCGAACTCGCGCGCTCAAGGGTGCGGAAGCACGGCGCGCTTAGCCAGTAGGTTAGATTAGGTTAGTGATAGGATTAGACTAAGTTTCGTTTTAAACCGAACCTCGTTTCTAATTTCTCTGACGAACCGCAGGTGTCGTTTTTCTCTGACGAACTGACGAAGAAGGAACCGCGGCGCGGCAGCGAAGGAATCGTCACCGACGGCCACGTCCTGGCGGCGCTGGACGCGTTTGGGTGCCTCGGGTGTGCGGGTTTGCGCGGCGCGTGCGTGCGGGTGCCCAGGTGCGAGAAGAAGTGACCGGGGCATCGTGTGCGTGCTCGACGTGCGGAAGCGTGCCACGGCCGTGGCGATGCCGGCGACGGCATCGACCGAAACGAGTCGTCCGAGCAGTAAAGCGAGAGGAAAGGAGGGGGAACAGGTGCTGCTCACCGAGAGGAAGCTCGTGGCGAGGTGGGACGGCACGGGGAGGCGTGGACGGAGAGGTAGAAGAAGGGGACGGAGACGCGGAGCTCGGCGGCGTCGAGGAAGAAGCGGACAGCGGTGGCTCCCGGTGCCCGTGGCTAAGAGGATGAAGAAGAGGAGGACGAGGCGCAGCCGGTGGCGCGACGGGAACGGAGAAGGTGGCCTGGTCACGCGGGGGCGAGCTCGGCCCCTCCGGTCATGGCGACGGAGGAAGCTTGGGAGCGAGCGGCGGCGGGGGGAGGAGAAGAATTAGGGTTAGGGTTTTGCGGCTGCGGCGGCTAAATAGGAGAGGAGGGAGGAGGTGGCAGTGGGGCTCGGTGGGGCGACCTCGGCAGAGAGGGAGGGCACCATGGCCGAGCTGGAAAGCGAGGTCGCCTCCCTCGTCCGTACGGGGACGATGACAGGGAGTGGATCGGCCGTGGGCTGAGTTGGGTCGTGGTGGCCCAACTCGGCCAGTATTTTTTCCTTCTTTGAAAACCTTCTGATTTTTTTGTATTTGTAAAACAAATAAGAGAAGAGACATAAAAAGAACTTTTGAATAATTTTTAATGGTTTCAAATTATTCATATTAATATCTAGTTTGGATATTTATAAATAATTCGAAACTTCAAATGAATTTATTTGAAAGCATTTGAATTAAAAAAAATAAGAGACATAAAATTTGGAAAAAGAAATCGGAACACCATATTAATTAAATGCAACCAATTATGGGATGATGACATGATTCAATAATTTTATTGCACAATAAAAAGGAAAGTTACAAACGGGCTGTTACACAACTTCCCTACATAACCCTTCTAGAAAATTGAGCCCCTACGGTAAGTAGCCATGGACGCCATTTTGACCGCTTTTTGCATGGAGTCCAATTAAGGGCTGCTCGCCTTTCCTGGTTTGGCTTCCTATCGCTCCTATGTAGTGGTCGGAGACCATACCATCATGCGTATTAGTTTTCAGGAAAAAAAATGATAAACTTGATTTATGATAAAGTTCTAAAAAGACAATTCATAAAAATGTCATTCATCTATAAACATGTGTATACGTTTCAACCCAAATGACCAATGTATGACTATTATGGTGTCATAGTTTGTGATAAAGTGCCATATTTGGCATATGGGTGTGTCATGGTATGGGAAACAACATTGCCAAATCTAGTTTGCATATTATTTTTTAAAATATAATTTTCCATTATTTAAGTGTCAATATTGACTTTTTATATAAAGTAGGTACAAAAAATATGGTGAAAAATGACACACATTTAATTTTGCATATATTTAATGGATAATACATAAATATTAGGAATTTTCTTTGTTTCTATCTAAATTGACCGACTTAAATGACTTTATGTCAATTTTTTGAAAGTAATTTAAAAATTCAAACTTTTAGTGTGTGATAGTTTGCTCTGAATTTTTTTTACCAAAAACATATTAAGATACATATGTAGTGGTTATATCATAAAACCGTCAATTAACCCATTTATGAATAGCCATGGCGGCCATTTGACCGTTTAAAAAAAATCAAATAATGTGAAAAAGACTTAAACCTTTGGAATGGAGTTCTGTTATGTGTACTATTTTCTCGGAGGAATGATAAACTTGAGTTTTGACAAAGTATAGAAAAAAATCTTCAAAAAAAGGTTAATCATAAGTTTCAAGTCAAACAACCAATGTATGACCATTATCGTGTCATAGTTTGTGATAACGTGTCAATATTTTGCACATAGATGTATCATGGTATGCGAAACTATGCTGGGGAACCGTGTTTCCAAATTATTTTAGAAATATCATTTCCATAAATGACACCCATCTATTTTTCACATAAAGTAGTCCATATTTAATGGGTAACACATAAATTCTGGGAATTTTCATGGTTTCTATCTAAATTCGCCGATCTAAATGACTTTATGTCGATTTTCCTAATGTAATTCAAATTTAAACTATAAGTGTGTGATAGTTTGCTCTGAAATTTTAAAACATTTTAATATACACTAGTATTGGTAATATAACATAACTGTCGATAGTTTTAAAAAATCGACAATTTTTTGACCATTTTTTCAAAAAATCAAATAAAAGTAAAAAAGACTCAAAAAAAGTCCTTTTGACATGAAGTCCTTTTATGTATACTAGTTCGTAAGAAAAATGATAAATTTAAGTTTTGACAAAGTTTTGGAAAAGAAAATCTAACAAGTAGGGGTCATGGTATCCTCAGATTTAACCAATACCTAGTTATGGTTAGTTTGGTGTTCCAAGATTGTTGCAAGCTTGTGATTTGTAGTATAATGAAGAGCGTTTATTTGCATTGTAATGATAATCTCTCACCAAACTTGATTATGATGACATGGTGAAAATGTTTGTCTTTTCCTCACAGCCTGCTTGATTATAGAGATTCTTTTGGTATAAATAGGATAAACTCATCTTCAAAATAAAGAAGCCGCAATTAGAACAAACTGTCGAAGAACATTACTAGATGTCGTCAAATCTGAGAACATTAGTCATTTTCTTATTACTTATGCTTGTTAGCATAAGTAAATCAGTAACTTTAGGGCATATTTTATTATTCCTCAATGTAAAATATCGAACTAGTTTCTTTGCAGTAATGCTAATCTCACACCAAACTTGGTTCTGTTGCCATAGTGAATTTATTTATCTTTTCCGCACTTCTGCTTGCTTATAGAGATAATATTTTTCTGTATTATAAATGGTGTAACCAGATCTTCAAAATAAGGGAGGGCCAACCAGAGCAGATTGTCAGAGACATAACTGGAGGTCGTCAACTCGGAGAGGCTCCTTCAGGTGTTGCTGACATCCAAATTAGTTTGTTAACTTTCATAGACAAAGGCAAAGCCAAGTAAGTATATTACAAAGTGGTGTTTCTATATATTTTACGAATGTAGTTAACAAATGACTAAATGAACTAAATGAGGTTCTTTGTGCTTAGGGCTTGCAAATATCCAAGTTATGAATATGACGAATGGATAACAAAATGTGGGGATATTATTGCTGACTCAACAGTAGTCGGAAATAATTTAAACCTTGAGTGCTTAAACCAGGGGGCATCAGGCTATAATAGTTTGACCCCTTCTTCTAAGCTGGACGTGTTGAACTATCTTTGTGATGAGGCATTCTCTTCTGAGTAAGTACAGGCTACCGTATTTGCTGGAACAGTTCACTTCACTATTGTAGTCTAATGTTAATTATGGTTTATCTTTGTTCAGATGGGAAAAGAGAGATTCTGTCGCCAGAGCAAAAACCCGTGCTGCAACCAAAAAGGTATTTAGCTTGGGAAGTTCAAGTTTTTGGTCCATTCATCTGATTGATGTTATTAACAACAATTTTCTCTTGTTTAACAGGAAAAGGAGCTAAAAGAAAGACATAATTATCTCATTAAAACAATAGAAGGAGGAGAAACCAATAGCAGCGAGGAAGCTAAGAATATCATTTCTCGAATAAAGGAGGCAAACGCAGTGAAGCGGGAAGCAATGAATGGTGTGTATAGTCCATCTCGAATGCTGCTTGCTTATAGAGATTATATCTTTCTGTATTATGGTGTAACCAGATCTTCGAAATAAGGGAGGGCCAACCAGAGCAAATTGTCAGAGACATAACGGGAGGTCGTCAACTCGGAGAGGCTCCTTCAGTTGTTGGTGACATTCACATTAGTTTGTTAACTTTCATAGACAAAGGCAAAGCCAAGTAAGTATATTACAAAGTGGTGTTTCCATATATTTTACGAATGTAGTTAACAAATGACTAAATTAACTAAATGAGGCTCTTTGTGCTTAGGGCTTGCAAGTATCCGAGATATTGATATGACAAATGGTTAACAAAATGTGGGGAATACATTGCTGACTCGACATTAGTCACAAATAATTCGACCCTTGAGTGCTTAAACGAGGGGGCATCAGGCTATAAACGTTTGACCCTTGAGTGTTGGCACATCCAACTTACAAGAAGGGGTCATATTTGTATATCATGATACGCTCGGGTAAAAGTACTCAAGTGTCAAATCTTTTGCAACTAGTGTCAAGTCCGTGATATATTCACCAATTTTTCTTATCCATTCATTCCGTGTCTTGGATACTCGCAAGGCCTATCCACAACCAACCACATTTAGTTATTTGTTAACTACATATGGAAAACTACATGATATAATACTTTGGAGTATACTAACGTGACTTTGCCTTTTTTATTACAGGTAACAGATTTATGCGAAGGTTGGCAACAACTAAAGGCACCTGTCGGAATTGACAACCTCTAGTTATGTCTTGGACAATTTGTACTCGTTGACTCTTCCTTATTTCGAATGTCTGGTTATACCATTTATATTTATTTTTTTATCTCTATAAGCAAGCAGGAAGTACGGGAAAATATTTTTCTCTCTGGCATTAGAATCAAGTTTGGCATGAGATTATCACTAAAATGCAAATAAACTCTCTATGTACTATAAATCATAAGTATGCCCCTCAAGTGGATGTTTTATATGCTAAAAACATAGAAGTAATAAGAGAAGGACAAATATTTCGTAGCCTCGCCAACAATATAATTTATGAGCTTGCAATAATTTCGGAACACAAAACTAATCGACTAGGTATTGGAAATCAGATTTAAGAGTAATGGGCCAATTCACTAATGCAATACAAAATGATTCATAGTTGCTGCACAGTCATACCTATTTAATATGTCTTCATTATGACTCTCGAGATTTTTCCATGATGCCTGATATTGATAGAAATTGAATTCAAAACAATTATGATACTTCCTGGAGGTAGATGAAATCACTTATATAGATGATTAGATACATAGAAACTTGCATATACATGCATCCTTATTACAAATTATCTGGAAGTGATATCTTAGTGTTCGCGATTACTTTGTACGATGATCTCTGATTTGCAAACTGTAGACATTTAAATGCAAATGTGATGGTCTGAAGATGTTGACATGATATTTTTGCAGAAAGTTAACTAGCATAGGATAAAATAACGTTATTCTATACTTTCTGTAACTACCTCGCCACTTAAGCGTCAGTACTCCAAAAATTGAATGGCGGGGCCAACATCTTCAGGACGCGGTTCTGCACCAGCTGCAAGACGAGTCACAGAAAATACCCCTGGGTAGATCTATATCATCCTCGCAAGCATGAGTGTTCTTAGCTCTCGACACGGGCTTCTTATTGGCAGAAGCGTCATCGACACTTCATTTCCGCTTCTTGCCAGGACGAACCATTGGCCTCATTGGCGCCTCCCCTATCTTCTTCCTGCCAAACAAAACCAGATAATGAGATCTAGTAACAACAACAAAAATCAATAATCACTCGTGAAGTCGTGAGTCATGACAAGCATCAGCTTCAGATGGCTCACTTGCAATAGCTGCAACTGCAAAAATCCAGCACAAAGGAAATTCGAAGGTCTCCTCCTGCAAAACATCGTCGGCAATCTTATAGTCTCTTAGAGTACCTGTTAACCAAAGAGCACCCTCAAGAAACCAACTACGACAAGATTGTCTACCATAGCCTCTAAGAAAAAGGAGAGAGGAAATTATTCACCTGTTGCCTATGCATCTCTTGCAGTATTTCAGCACAAATGCTAATTTGCTCTAACTTCGAAGTTAGATCACATCACTTGTTTGAATCTGGTGGTTCTAATTAGCGCGTGCACTACATGGCCGCCATTAGCATATTATCTTAACAATTGTCTGATCTAAAAAATAAAGTAGTACCTTCTAAGTACATAACATTTCCACGGAAACTCAAAGATCTATCAAGGATGCATCCACCAGAAGCGAGAGAAAGGATGAGCTCATTTGGTGACACACAAGACGTCTCCCTGTGTTAGACTAATATATATACTCCTAATCCCCTAAATTGAGGAGAATCGAATATTTGTGATCTCGCATTTATGGTTAAGATTAGATAAGATTGCATGTAATTGTCTAAATAATTAACACGCAATGATCTCGCATTTTTGGTTAAGATTAGATAGGATTGCATGTAATTGTCTAAGTAATTAAAACACAATGATCTCGCATTTATGGTTAAGATTATATAGGATTGCATGTAATTGTCTAAATAATTAACATGCAATGATCTCGTGTTTATGGTTAAGATTAGATACGATTGCATGTAATTGTCTAAATAATTAACACGCAATGATCTCACGTTTATGGTTAAGATTATATAGGATTGCATGTAATTGTCTAAATAATTAATATGCAATGATCTCGCATTTATGGTTAAGATTAGATAAGATTGCATGTAATTGTCTAAATAATTAACACGCAATGGAAATGCCTAGGTGTGGTCTGCTCCCTTCACTAACTTGCATCTGCTCCACAGCTGCGACGCCATTCTAGTCCCCGAATGACGCTGCGCTGCCGTTTGCTTTCAATTTGTGCCTTTCCTGTCTACGTGAAGGTCACAGAAGCCATGGATTCGATGGAAGCCCTGCCCGGCGACGCGATTGTAAAAGAGCTAGGGTAGAAAATGAAGGGGATCGTGGGCAGAAAACAATAATTTTCCTAGCAACGATATCCTTAAACTAGCCAAGATCTATTCTATGCAGATATAGTAGTACGAACGGAGATCGGAATACATACCCTTGTAGACCGAAAGCGGGGATTATGTTCCCGCACAAACGTTGTCGATGAAGACCGACGAAGCCGACCTCAAGGTCGTGTAGAGGAAGCAGGCCTCCGAGTACCGCTAGCGCAACACCTCGCAGGGAGTCGCACACGTACGGTGGAGACGACGCCTCCGAAGCTCCAGTCCAGGACGAGCAGCGGAAGACTTGGACCGGAACACCAGCAGCGCGGCAGCGGGCTATGGTGGAGGAGATCCCCGACTCCTCTTGCTCAGCGCGGCTCCAACTTGGGAACCACGAGATCGAGAGAGAAATCAGGAATTAATTGGTAAATTAAAAGGCTGGGGGTGCCCCTTCTTATATAGGCTCCCAAGGGGAGCCAACCTTGCCAGCCAGGCAATGTGGGACTAACCCCCCACAGCCTGGTTCGGCTAGAGAGGTGCGCCGGCCCCCTGGTGGGCCCCTTGTGGCCCACCTAGGCCGGCCCTCTTGGCCCCCACCGAATTCCCCTAGGGAATTTTCCCTCTTGGGCCTTCTTTCGTCCGGAAGGCCCATTTAGGGAAATCTGCCTTAATAAATTCGAAAATAAATATATAAAATCATATTTGCATATTAATAACACTAATTAATATCAAACATAATATATATAATATTTCCTAGCTCCGAAAACTCTTTCGGTGCTGCCCGATCTCCATTGGACCTCTCCCGGGACATTCCCGGTGATCTCCTTCCTTTCCGGTTGTCTTGTCGAAACCCCTTAAGTGTGTTACCCTAGCGGTTCGATATAATATCAGGTATGATCAAGACTCCTCAATGATCAACGACTAACTCGTAGGCCTGGACCCCCTGAATTAATCCCTGAGATATAACGAATGACTTTCATCTATCAAACCTGAACGTGAAGTCTTAGACCTTTTGCCATAGCGATACTTAGCACGTCCGAGTGTCGTTCCATAGATATCTCCATACCTAATCCCGACCTCGCTACCGACGATGCTATCTTCTACTCGTTCATGATCTCATGTCTCCGTGACCTAGTCACATGCTTGCAAGCTCATTAGACATGATCTCACCGAGTGGGCCCGAGAGTATCTATCCTGCTACGCGGACTGGCAAATCCCGCTCTTGACCCCTCGTCTCAATACTCCTTTCCAATACCCAAAAGTATCACCGTTATTGTCATACTAAATAAGATACGACGTTTGGTGCAATCAAAGTATCTTCGGGGAATATCGATAAGAGTTGATCTCACGGTCAAAGGTGTAATGACTATGTTCTCCAAAACTGGGTATGTCCATCACATCACTCTCCAGCGATGTGACTCTCATTGCCGACCGGCGCCATGCCCCATGACCGGGAAACCTCGATCATCAATCGCGCAACGAAACTAGTCTTAGTAGAGGCTACTAGGGACCTGGTTGTTTACGTATCACACCCGCATTAATGTTTCCGCTTAATACGGTTCTAGCATGACACAAAAACCTATTATGAACAAACGAGATATGATAAAGAATACACTTTATTAATTGCCTCTAGGGCATATCTCCTTCAGTCTCCCACTTGCACTAGAGTACAAATTAATCTAGATTACAACTTGGTAAAAGCCTAACACCCATAGCTAACTGGTGTTGTTCATGCTTATCAAGCGGGAGAGGCTTCGTCAGCGGATCTGCCACATTCAGATCCGTATGCACTTTGCAAATCTTCACATCGCCTTCTTGTACGTACTGACGTATCACGTGGAAGCGTCGGAGAATGTGTTTGGCGGTGGAGTGAGTCCTTGGCTCCTTGGCGTTCGCAATGGCACCCGTATTGTCGCAGAATAGGACCACGGGGTCTTGCACGCTCGGGAACACTCCAAGTTTGATGACGAACTTCCTCAGCCACACAGCTTCATTCGCGGCCTCGCAGGCAGCAATGTACTCCGACTCCATTGTAGATTGTGCGACTATGGGTTGCTTCCCACTTCTCCAGCACACGGCGCCTCCATTCACCTTGAACACGTAACCTGTCTGTGACTTACAGTCATCGGGGTCTGAGCAGAAACTTGCATCTACGTAACCCGTTACGCCAAGTTCCTCATCGCAGCCACCATACACAAGGAACATTTCCTTTGTCTTATTGAGATACTTAAGAATGCTCTTAACAGCTATCCAATGCGGCATTCCAGGATTACTCTGAAAACGGCTTGTCAAACTTAGAGCTAATGCCACATCTGGTCTAGTACTCAACATTGCATACATGATCGATCCTATGGCTGAAGCATAAGGATGTTTCGTCATTTCGGCCTTACCCAGTTCCGTCACCGGACACTGCGCCTTACGCAATATCTTATTCTTGATAACCGGCAGAGAACCCTTCTTTGCCTTCTCCATATGAAAACGCTTCAATATTTTATCAAGATAAGTACTCTGACTTAGTGCTAATAGGCGCCTTGATCTATCACGGTAGATCTTTATGCCTAAAACATACGCAGCTTCTCCTAAGTCCTTCATGGAAAACTTACTGTTTAAATATTCCTTCACGCTATTCAGAAGTTCCACATCATTCCCTATTAGCAATATGTCGTCAACATACAGTGCTAAGAACACAATTGAGCTCCCACTCATTTTCTTGTAAATACAGGTCTCTTCCACATTCTGGATAAATCCAAAACCTTTGATTACCTCATCAAAGCGAAGATTCCAGCTCCGAGATGCCTGCTTCAATACATAGATGGATCGCTGAAGCTTGCACACCTTGTTAGCACTTCCTGGATCGACAAAACCTTCCGGCTGTACCATGTACAACTCTTCCTCAATGTTTCCATTCAGGAAGGCCGTTTTGACATCCATCTGCCAGATTTCATAATCATAGTAGGCAGCTACCGCTAAAAAAATCCGAATAGACTTAAGCATCGCTACCGGTGAAAAAGTTTCATCGTAGTCAATTCCATGAACTTGTCGGAAACCCTTTGCGACAAGCCGAGCTTTATAGACGGTCACATTACCATCAGCATCAGTCTTCTTCTTAAAGATCCACTTATTCTCGACGGCCTCGCGCCCTTCGGGAATATCCACCAAAGTCCACACTTTGTTATCATACATGGATCCTATTTCGGATTTCATGGCTTCAAGCCATTTCTCGGACTCTAGACTCTCCATCGCCTCCTGGTAGTTCGTAGGTTCGTCTTGCTCGACTAGCATGACGGTGCAAACCATGTTGCCATACCATTCTGGTGGGATCCGAGATCTACCAGACCTACGAGGTAGAACATCTTCCTCGACAGTTTCTCCCACTCCTTCCACCGAGGACGTTTCCGGAATTGCTTCCGTTGCGCCACTCGGAATCTCGAGTTCAGGATCAACGATTTCATCGAGGTCTACCTTCCTCCCACTTACTCCTTTCGCGAGAAACTCCTTCTCTAGAAAGGTACCGGTCTTCGCGACAAAATTTTTGCCCTCAGCTTGGTTGTAGAAGGTGTACCCAACGGTTTCCCGCGGATATCCTACAAAGACGACTTTCTCCGACTTCGGCTCGAGTTTGTCGGGCTGTAGTTTCTTAACGTACGCCTCACAACCCCAAACCTTCAGAAACGATAACTTAGGCTTGTGGCCATACCATAATTCATACGGTGTCCTTTCAACGGACTTGGACGGAACCCTATTTAAAATGAATGCGGCTGTTTCTAACGCATAACCCCAGAAGGACACTGACAGATCGGTAAGAGACATCATAGATCGGACACTATCCAGTAGAGTACGATTACGTCGCTCGGACACACCGTTACGCTGCGGCGTTCCGGCGGGCGTAAGTTGGGGCACTATGCCACAACTCTTCAGATGTGTGCCAAACTCAAAACTCAAGTACTCTCCACCGCGATCGGACCGGAGATGCTTGATTTTCCTATTAAGCTGATTCTCAACTTCACTCTGGAATTCTTTGAACTTTTCAAACGTTTCAGACTTGTGTTTCATTAAATAGATATAACCGTATCTACTCAAGTCATCATTGAAGGTGACGAAGTAACGATAACCATTGCGTGTCGAAACGCTCATTGGTCCACATACGTCTGTATGTATGATCCCCAACAAATCCGACGCCCGTTCAACGAAACCTTTGAACGGTGTCCTGGTCATTTTGCCCATGAGGCATGGTTCACATGTATCGAGGGATCCGAAATCCAACGAGTCCAAGAGTCCATCGGAGTGGAGTCGCTTCATGCGCTTTATACCAATATGACCAAGACGGCAATGCCACAAAAACATGGCGGTATCGTCACTACACTTAATTCGTTTGGCCTCTATGTTATGGATGTGAGTACTACGATCGAGATTCAACAAGAATAAACCATTATTCTCGGGAGCATCAACATAAAAGATATCATTCATATAAATAGCACAATTGCTTGACACTGATTTAAATGAATAACCGTCTTGTAACAGGCAAGACCCACTTATAATGTTTACACTTAAGGATGGCACAAAATAACATTTATTTAAAACCAAAACTAATCCCGATGGTAGATGCAGAGGGAGCGTGCCGACAGCCACCACGTCGACTCTCGATCCGTTGCCGACGCGCATCGTCACCTCATCCTTCGCCAGCCGCCTTCTATTCCGTAACTCCTCCTGAGAGTTACATATATGAGCAACAGAACCAGTATCAAATACCCACGTATTGCTCCGGGCGGATGTAAGGTACACATCTATAACATGTATATCAAATATACCTTTCTCTTTGTCGACCGTCTTGCCAGACTTCCTATCCTCCAGATACTTGGGGCAGTTGCGCTTCCAGTGACCCTTCCCCTTGCAGTAGAAACACTCCACGCTAGCTCTGGGACCAGATTTGTTAGTCCTGGACTTGGCAGCCAACTTTGCCTCCCTCCGGGACTTCCTGCTCTGCTTTCCCTTGCCACCGGATTTCTTGAAATCAACGGTCTTGTTGACCATCAACAGCGTGTGCTCCTTCTTAATCTCTACCTCAGCAGTCTTGAGCATCACGAACACTTCACCCAGGGACTTAGCCATGCCCTGCATGTTGTAGTTCATGACGAAGCCTTTGTAGCTTGGCGGCAACGATTGCAACACCCTGTCAATCGCCAGCTCATCGGGAATCTTGCACTCCAGAGCATTCAGGCGTTGAACGTAGCCAGACATCTTGACTACATGCTCGCTCACACTGCTATGCTCTTCCATCTTGGCTGAGAAGAAAAGCTCAGAAGCCTCATATCTCTCAGCCTTAGCCTGCGGCGCAAAGACAGCCTTAAGATCCGAGATGATCTCAAAGGCGCTCATCTTCTCAAAGCGCTTCTGCAGGTCGGCTTCCATGGCGTAGAGCATGCCACTCTGGACAAAGGCAGAATCCTCCGATCGGGTCTGGAAGACCTTCTCATCCTCAGAGGCATCATCTGCAGGAGGGTCACCTATGGTGGCCTCAATGACGTAGGCCACCCTATGGGGAGTGAGGAGGATCCTCAGGTTGCGGAACCAGGCCATGAAGTTTGACCCATTGGTCTTAAGCTTTTCTTTCTCAAGGAACAGACCTAGGTTAAACGAGGGGCGAGACATCTACAATGGAATTTGCAACAACATAAGACTTTGTTCATAATAATTTTGAGTTATAGTATTTTTAGAAAATAACTAACATAACTCCCACTCAAACGAACATCCCTCTTGGTCGTTTAAGCGATTACACGACCCCCATCCATTGCACCACCCCTCATCATCAAAGCCGGCGGCGCAACTTCAAGAGTAGACAAAATCGTCCGCCACATCAATTTTGTGACTCGTGCTCGACCTTTCGGTCTTCCTGTTCCGAGGCCATACTTCTGAGTATGCTAGGCTCGCCACCAAAGACCTCCACGCTGACGCTTGTGCAACATGGCTTACACCCACCGTATGCGAACGAAGATATGTCTGACACCCGATCATCACGGCCTTCCTCATAACGTAGAACTTTATTGGTGGTGCGCGTTGGAGGGAGAACACTAGTGGTATTTTGAAGGGATCATCTTATTCAGCTACCGCCGTGTAACACACACAATCACACAAAATAAGATGCACACAAAACATCAAATGTAATGCAATGTGATATAGTCCATCGCGCCATGGTCTTCTTGGCGCCCGCAGTTTATAAACAATTTAATAAACCTACCTTGACCATATCACATAGCCCCTGCAAAATAAAGTCAGACGCTTCTACTTTATCTTTTGCATATTTTACGTGGCTTGGGGCTTTCGTAAATAGAACCGCTTCATACCTACGAATCTTATGACCACAACAACGATCCAATAATTGCATGTTTAAGCATCCTTTTTGGGCCCTCCATTGAAAATGCAAAGACCAACTAAAGAGAGAGAAACTGTCACCCGCCAGCCACAGATACGGTATAAGCCGTATGTCAGTAGTGGAACCAGTCTCGCGTAAGCGTACGCGTAAAGTCGGTCTGGGCCGCTTCATCAACTCAATGCCGCTGGAATACACAAGTGCACGCTAGAGGGTAGCAAATAACAGGAACGGTGCCCCCGTGCAGAGCACGGGTTCTAACAGCGTACAACTATATCTTACGATAGATCGGCTCTGATACCACTGAAGGGGATCGTGGGCAGAAAACAATAATTTTCCTAGCAACGATATCCTTAAACTAGCCAAGATCTATTCTATGCAGATATAGTAGTACGAACGGAGATCGGAATACATACCCTTGTAGACCGAAAGCGGGGATTACGTTCCCGCACAAACGTTGTCGATGAAGACCGACGAAGCCGACCTCAAGGTCGTGTAGAGGAAGCAGGCCTCCGAGTACCGCTAGCGCAGCACCTCGCAGGGAGTCGCACACGTACGGTGGAGACGACGCCTCCGAAGCTCCAGTCCAGGACGAGCAGCGGAAGACTTGGACCGGAACACCAGCAGCGCGGCAGCGGGCTATGGTGGAGGAGATCCCCGACTCCTCTTGCTCGGCGCGGCTCCAACTTGGGAACCACGAGATCGAGAGAGAAATCAGGAATTAATTGGTAAATTAAAAGGCTGGGGGTGCCCCTTCTTATATAGGCTCCCAAGGGGAGCCAACCTTGCCAGCCAGGCAATGTGGGACTAACCCCCCACAGCCTGGTTCGGCTAGAGAGGTGCGCCGGCCCCCTGGTGGGCCCCTTGTGGCCCACCTAGGCCGGCCCTCTTGGCCCCCACCGAATTCCCCTAGGGAATTTTCCCCTCTTGGGCCTTCTTTCGTCCGGAAGGCCCATTTAGGGAAATCTGCCTTAATAAATTCGAAAATAAATATATAAAATCATATTTGCATATTAATAACACTAATTAATATCAAACATAATATATATAATATTTCCTAGCTCCGAAAACTCTTTCGGCGCTGCCCGATCTTCATCGGACCTCTCCCGGGACATTCCCGGTGATCTCCTTCCTTTCCGGTTGTCTTGTCGAAACCCCTTAAGTGTGTTACCCTAGCGGTT
The DNA here is from genome assembly GCA_026929855.1 of Poa annua. Taxonomy (NCBI): domain Eukaryota; kingdom Viridiplantae; phylum Streptophyta; class Magnoliopsida; order Poales; family Poaceae; genus Poa; species Poa annua. Next base: position 9,902,495 of record CM049429.1, on the reverse strand, counting down.
CGATATAATATCAGGTATGATCAAGACTCCTCAATGATCAACGACTAACTCGTAGGCCTGGACCCCCTGAATTAATCCCTGAGATATAACGAATGACTTTCATCTATCAAACCTGAACGTGAAGTCTTAGACCTTTTGCCATAGCGATACTTAGCACGTCCGAGTGTCGTTCCATAGATATCTCCATACCTAATCCCGACCTCGTTACCGACGATGCTATCTTCTACTCGTTCATGATCTCATGTCTCCGTGACCTAGTCACATGCTTGCAAGCTCATTAGACATGATCTCACCGAGTGGGCCCGAGAGTATCTATCCTGCTACGCGGACTGGCAAATCCCGCTCTTGACCCCTCGTCTCAATACTCCTTTCCAATACCCAAAAGTATCACCGTTATTGTCATACTAAATAAGATACGACGTTTGGTGCAATCAAAGTATCTTCGGGGAATATCGATAAGAGTTGATCTCACGGTCAAAGGTGTAATGACTATGTTCTCCAAAACTGGGTATGTCCATCACATCACTCTCCAGCGATGTGACTCTCATTGCCGACCGGCGCCATGCCCCATGACCGGGAAACCTCGATCATCAATCGCGCAACGAAACTAGTCTTAGTAGAGGCTACTAGGGACCTAGTTGTTTACGTATCACACCCGCATTAATGTTTCCGCTTAATACGGTTCTAGCATGACACAAAAACCTATTATGAACAAACGAGATATGATAAAGAATACACTTTATTAATTGCCTCTAGGGCATATCTCCTTCAGAAAAGACATGTCTTTTTTAGACATCAACATCATCTAGGCAAGATAAAATTAAAACTCTAAGTTATACACCGTGTTAACTTTTAGGGTATGTACAATGATAGAGAATGCACGCCTTTTCTTAACCATCCATGACATCTAGAAAAGGAAAAAACAAAAGTTGTATAATGCATTACCTCTTATTGGTATCCCTAACAATTAATGAGAATCAAATATATTTTGATAAGAGATTACATGTCTAAGGGAAGACATCTCTTAGCCAAGGGAAGACATCTCTTAGCTAAGAGAATGCAACCTCTCATTCTTGCATTCTCTCTCCTCCAACTATACTAATATCGCAACGTTAAGAGAAAGGTTGTTGTCACCCCATTGTACATGTCCTTATTGTCAATTTGTCATCACTATCAATTAATGAGAATGTAGTAGTATATTGTATTTTAAATGTAAGATAAATGGCAAAAAGTGAAATTAGCTTTCTCTTATATTTTATAATGAGTGAAATGCATCCAGTGTCCTCGAAGTTGCAATCTAGAAAATAAAAATAAAAATTATAGGAGGCAACAGGAAGCATGAGCCACTACAGGAGTAACAGGTTAGGTTAGCCCGACAGCAATGCTGTCGGGCTCACGCTGGAAACCGTCAACGTACACGTAGCCCGACGGTCGGCGTGTAATCCATCGGGCTCACACTGTTGGCGGCGGCGTCGCAAATGCCGTCGGGCTCATTACCGTCGGGCTCATAGATAGCTCTACCAAATATTTTTGAAAACTAATTTTTCAAAAAAAATGTTTTTTGGAAAAAAATAACTTTTTTTTATTATTATTTCAACTCCAATTTAGTCATATATTTAAACTCATATCACATACTTATTCATAATCTTAACTCAAACTATACAACATTATTCAAACTTCCCAAACGGTCACCCATCCTCAGATTGTTCCAGACCAAGCACGCTTAACTATTGAGTTCTATTCAAATGAGATTCCAGTTAAGATGTCATACCTTGTTGCTGTTAGTATGATAGCAATCATATTAACACTCATTTGAGATATTATATTTTTTAATCTTTAAAATTTCAAAAATAAGATTTGAATGAACAAAACAACTATGTTAAATAATACTTGAATAATAATAATAATAATAATCAATTATTTTATTTTAGTTTTGTCTTTTCCATTTAATAAGAAATAATTAATATCTTCATATTTGTATATTAGAATTTACTAAATAAAATATCCGCGTCGATCATAAAAATGAGAGATATCCAAATATGACATCACATAGTTGTAGTTCAAATTTGAATTACATCCAGAAAATTGACATAAAGTCAATTAAAGAGGCGAAATTAGATAGAAAGTAAGGAAAATCCTCATATTCAAGTATTATCCATAAAATATGTTCTACTGTTTGTGAAAATTAAATGGGTGTCATTTTGAACCATGGTTTACGTACTTGCTTCATAAAAAAGTCATTTTTGACACTTAAAAAATGAAAAATGATACTTCGAAAAATAATTTTGAAAATCGCTTCGATGACGTTGTTTCCCATACCATGACACACATATGTGCTGAATATGGGCACTTTATCACAAACTATGACATGATAATGGTGATACATTGGTCATTTGTCTTGAAACTTATGCATGTTTATAGATGGTTGACATTTTTGTGAAATTTCATTTTGAAAAGTTTGCCAAAAATCAAGTTTATCATTTTTCCTATAAACTAGTACACGTAAAAGGACTCCATGTGAAAGGGTTTCTTTTTTTGAGTACTTTTTCATATTTTTTTATTTCATTCAAAAAAGGTCAAAATGGAGAGCATGGTTATTCATCAAAAGTGGTCGAATTTTTCAAAACTATTGACGATTCTATGTTGTAACCACTACTTGTGTACCTTAAAATTATTTTTGTAAGAACTTCAGAGCAAACTATCACATAGTTGTAGTTCAAATTTGAATTACTTCCGGAAAATTAACATAAAGTCAATTAAAGAGTCGAATTTAGATAGAAAGTAAGGAAAATCCTAATATTCATGTATTACCCATAAAATATGTTCTACTCTTTGTGAAAATTAAATGAGTGTCATTTTGGGCTATATTTTATGTACTTGCATCAAAAAAAAGTTATTTTTGATACTTAAAAAATGGAAAATGATATTTCTAAAAAGTATTTTAAAAATCTCTTTGGCGACGTTGTTTTTCATACCATGACACACATATGTGCTGATTATGAGCACTTTATCACAAACTATGACATGATAGTGATCACACGTATGTGTTAAAACTATTGCATGTTTGTATGTGATTGATATTTTTGTAAAATTTTGTTTTAAAAAGTTGCCAAAACTCAATTTTATCATTTTTCTAAAAACTAGTACACGTCAAAAGACTGCACTGCAAAGGGTTTCTTTTTTTAGTACTTTTTCAAATTTTTTTGAATGTAATCTAATTTTTTGAGAAAAACTGAAAAACTATATAGTGAGCCCGACGATAATACCGTCAGGCTCACAATGTGATTAGATGGACGCTGACGACACTGTAAGTCCGACGGTGGCCGTCCGGCTCACTAAATGAATGCTGACGGCATTGTGAGCCCGACGGTGGCCGTCGGCATTACAACTAGGACGCCGACGGCAAAGCGACGCCGACGGTTTTTTCGTTTCGTGGGTTTCACGTTAGAACGTCGACGACCCAACATATTGCCGTCGGCGTTGAAATAGTCGTCGGGCTGTTCCCATAGTGAGCCTGCTGCATAGATTTTTTTCACAGAGAACCGGTGGAGGATTTTGATCAGGGTGTGCCCCGGTCAGGGTTGTGTTCGAACAGTTTTTTTCCTTCTTTTCCCGAATAAAACCCTGCACGAGTAGGTCACCTGCCTAAACGCTCCGCCGCCTTTCCTTCTCATCAATCGTGCCTCCGGTCCGCGTGAAGGTCGTGGAAACCATGGACTCGACGGAAGCCCTGCCCGACGACGCGCTCGCAAACATCCTCCGCCGCCTCCCGGCCTGTGACCTCGCCGCGTCCCGCTGCGTGCGCAAGGCGTGGTGCGCCGTCGTCGATGCACATCGGCTGTTGCTCCCGCACTTGCTCCCACACGCGGTGCGCGGCCTCTTCGTCAACTACATCGACTACGGGCGCCCGCGCTTCTTCGCCCGCCCCTCGACGGAGCGGCCCGCGATCAACGGAGATCTTGGCTTCTTGCCTGTGTACAACGGGGACTTTGAGCCAATGGTGGATCACTGTAACGGCCTCCTTATCTACAGTAGTCAGTGGAGCGGGTTGTGCGTGGTTAACCCTGCGACGAGACGATGGGAGCGTCTCCCACGAATTGATCTGAAGAACCACAACACGTACCTTGTGTTTGATCCTGCCGTGTCAACGCACTATCAAGTGTTTGTGATTCCGGAGGTCGCTGAGAAAGTTATCCGAGTCGTCCAACGAGTGCCCGCTAAGAAGCCTTCCAACTCTAAAAAACTGAGACAATTCTCCGGACCATACTGCCTCACTGAGCTGTTCTCGTTGTCGGATGATGATGATGCACCAGAGGTGAAGGACTTGGAAGAGGAGTGCGAAGATGGACCATGGGAATTATCACCGGAAGAAACCATTGAAGAGGACGACTTACCAGCATTGTCACCAATTGAGTGTAGAGGCAAGCAAGAGGATCCAGAAGACTTGGCGGAATGGCCACCATCCTCATGGACGCTAGACGTTTTCTCGTCCAGTACGAAACGATGGCAAAAGAGGTCGTTTGTCCGTGAAGGTGAGGCTTTGGAGACGGTGGCTAGTGTGCGACTAGATACGTAGGATGCAACATATTGGGGGCGGAGGTGGCGCTATGGTGTCTACTGGCGGGGAGCACTGTACGTGCATTGTCGTGGTGCGTTTGTCGCAAGGTATGGATCGTAAAGGCTTACAAATAAAGCTTCCTTTTGACACAGACATTGCCCTGAAACTGTTCTTAAACAGATGTATTTTACTTTGTAGGTTATTCTTAGAGGATGGCAAGTACCAAGTAGTAAAAACACCAACAGATATCGAGGAAAGCAAACTTGTAGGACCTTGTCTTGGGAAATCGGAAAAAGGGGTTTACTTTGCAGCAGTTCACGCTGAATATCAACTTCGGGTTTGGATTTTCAATGAATCAAGTGGTCAGATACCTTGGGAATTGAAGCATCACACCGATCTTACTCCATGGGCAACTATATATCTGAGGTGTCCTAAGGGAATCGACAAAACTTGGTTCTTATATGGTGATAATAATCAAGATGGAGCCAATAAAATGTTTGGGGATGAAAATTTTGAATGGAACTCCGATGACGATAACATTGTGAATATGGAAGATGATTATGAAGATTTCTACAGCCATGTTTCTATCCTTGGATTTCACCCCTACAAGGAGATTATTTTCTTAGGGGTATCATCATTTATAGGAGTGGCTTATCATCTTAATAGCTCGAAACTCCAGTACCTCGGAAAATTACGCCCAAAGGATTATTATCGGGCACATACCAATGGAATATATGAATCATTTCCATACACCCCTTGCATGTTTGGGGAACTTTCAGAAAGTGCTTGAGAATATTCTTTCACTGTTTGTGCATGTAAGGGCAGGTTTGGTGATCGCAAGGAGCCAGAAGTTCAGTCAGGCTGATGTTGTGCGGTATTGTTTTTCCAAAGGGCTTGAACAAATAGGTGAGAATTTCAAAGAAGTCGCTAGAAAATAGGATAACCAGATTGGTCAGAATTTACTTTGAATTTCAGTTTCGTAAACCTTCATCTTGGTCAATTTCTGAATTTGAACATCTTGTGAGCATATTCATCATTTGAGAAAGCGGTGATATTTACTATTAAAGCATTTGGTTCAGACAATTGTCTCCTCTTGGACGGTTTAAATAACAGGACATGTTCGTCTTTCATGCTTATTTTTCTTCACGCTCTTTGTTCACTTTTAAACATGCACAAGTAGATACGTACGTGCCACTGAAATCTGAATCCTAGTGAAATTCTATTAGGCCAACTTCTGCATATATACTCTGGCAACATTATTATGAATCATGAAGTCCCTGGTTTGGTGGATTAGTGTGTGCAGATACTACAGATTTATATACTACTGATTTAGTAAGTTGCAATGTAATAAAAAAAATACAAATATAGTAACTCTGGATCGCTCTAGTCACTAGTGGAAAAAAAACCAGCAGTACCGGTCGAGTAGGGGCATCAGTACCGGATTTGTAACTGGTACTGTCCAAGCGGGACTGTTGCCCCCCCCCCCCCCCCGCCCCCCAACATCTGTACTGGCCGTGTTGCGACTGGTACAAAAGACCTACGCGTGGGGTCACGGACTGAGATTTCGACTGGAGGCTTTTAGTACCGGCCGATGTTACCGATCGGTACTACTAAAGTTTTTTCAAAATAATTATTATTTGTTAAAACTTTCAGAAAAAAATATTATTTAGAATTTCGAAATTTCTCACTTAACTATCCACTAACCCACACTTAATCTCTATTCTAACTCTACACGGTTAACCTCACATTTAACCTCTATACACTTAATCTATTTGAGAACTGTCAAATTTCCCGATTGGTCACCCATCTTGAAATTGCTATAATACTAGCACGCTTAACATTTAGGGTGTGTTTGATTTGGAGGATATGATTTAGAGGATGAGGGTATCCCAACCAACTAGTTAGGGATAGCCAATTTTCTGTTTGGTTGAGTAAGATAAGAGGTGGATAGGGATAGCCAATTTTTTGTTTGGTCTAGAGAATAAAAAATGGATGGACGCGTGTGGTCACCTTTTCCATTGAGTGGTGAAATCACCTCTAAAGATTTGGCGAAGTAGATTCATGCAAAAGGAAAAGGACAGAATCTGCACTGGAATACGAGAGAGCACAAGCTAGCTAGCTGATGGTGGGAGAGAATCAGAGAAAGCTAGCTAGCCTCGTCCCACAGGTTGCTGCCGCAGCGTGCCTCCGCACGATCTCCTTGCCATGCCGCGGGCTGCTCCATCCGTGCGGCTGGAAACTGGCGCCGACGCAAGTCAGATACCAGGGCCGGTCGATCCATACGCCGACCTTGCCGCACCATCGCTGTGTCTCGGTCTGTTGCCGGCGCCCGTGCCGTCGGTAGCAGATAGAACGAGAGATCAAGAGGATAAGGTTAGGCCGCTGTGTTTTCAGCAGAGAAGAACGAGAAAAAAACGTTTCGCTGGGAGGCAGCGCAGAGAGTGGCTGGCCTCATCCGCCCGATTTGGCCGGATGAGCTCAACCGCTGTTTTGAGAAATATTCCTTAGAATCTGGTTATCCCTAACCCCTCTCATCCAGTGAAGCAAACACATGGCAACCAAAAAACAGTGGCTATCCCTAACCAATCAGGGGATAGCCACTGAACCAAACACACCCTTAGGTTCCTTTCAAACTAGATACAAAGAGAGAACTGAGCACTTACTAATAGTTCTATCTTATCAATCATGTTAACCACTCGGTCATGATTAAACACTTATTCATTTTATATACTATAAAAATTTACTTGATTAAACGTTATATTATATAATAATATTGAATAAATAATGATAAAAAATATTACTTTATTTTATAAATGATTATATAATAATAAATATTTAAATAATAAAATAATGTGATAAACACTTCAAAAAAAAGAAATCTTTCTTTGGAAAATTACACAACTAGTGGTTATATTGTATAGTAATAATATTGAAATAAATAATGATAAAACAAATATTACTTTATTTTAAAAATGATTATATAATAATAAATATTTAAATAATGAAATAATGTGATAAACACACATAAATCTTTATTAGAAAAATTACACAACTAGTGGTTATATTATATAGTAATAATATTGAAATATATAATGATAAAACAAATATTATTTTATTTAAAAAATGATTATATAATAATAAATATTTAAGTAATGAAATAATGTGATAAATTCTTCAAACAAAGAAATATTTCTTAGGAAAATTACACAACTAGTGGTTATATTATATAATAATAATATTGAAATAAATATTGATAAAGCAAATATTAGTTTATTTTAAAAAATCATTTTATAATAATAAATATTTAAATAATAAAATAATGTGATAAACATTTCGAATGTGATAAACACTTCAAATGTGATAAACACTTCCAAAAAAGAATCCAACTAGTTATTGTTTTTAACAATAAGACAACTCACATCCAACAATAACACTACTACAAAATATTAGAGAGTTATTGTTTACAGCAATAACACTATACTAGCTACAAAATATTAGAGATAATTTTTTTGCAACAATAAGACAACTCACATCCAACAATAACACTACTACATAATATTAGTGATAAATTGTTTACAACATAACACTACTAGCTACAAAATATTAGAGTGTTTGCAACAATAACACTACTAGTTACAAAATATTAGAGTGTTTGCAACAATAACACTACTAGCTCACATCCCAACAACAACAGTACTGCATATATACATGAGGAGACCCTTAAGGCACTACAAACACTAGCTAGTAATCGTCATCCGAATAATCAGAATCAGAAGGTTCCTGGCGCACCGGTCGCGGTACGAGGTGACGCTGCCCGTAGTTGATGATTCTAATTTTACGGTACACCTCGTATGCAACATACGCATATGTTGCTGCATACTCAATGTTGCAACCGTTGACGTGGGGCTACCTTTCGACTAGGCCACGATGAGGCTACCTGGGCCGTGCCAAGCACGGGGAGGCCCACAGAAGGCCCACTCGGGGTACCATGTATCCTAGTCCAAGTCGGTTAGGTCTCATAACCTTCCATATCTGTAATTGTTGTCAATACCGACCACCCGAGACCTGGCTACCTATAAAGCCAGGAGGGTTGCCCGTCCTAGAGGACACGCCAACAGCCACCGCCACAAACCCTAGCGAGATCACAATCTCGCCGCCATTGTAACCGCAACTCGCCATCAATAACAGACAAGCATGAGTAGGGTGTTATCCTCCGGGAGCCTGAACCTGGGTAAAACCTTGCTTGTTAGTCGTCGTGATCACCAACGCTCCTCTCTCTCCCCCTCAATCAACCCGGGGTGCACAACCCTGGGACTTGTCGAGTTATACCCTCGTCAATTGGCGCCGTCTGTGGGAAAGACATCAAGCGTTGGAATCATGGTCGCACCGGCTCCATCCACAATGAAGATCGAGATCGACGTCACTCGGGAGCCCATCCGCTTCAGCGCCTTCGAGTATGCCCTCCACCCGCCGGCCCATCGCTCGGTGTACGCCAATCTGCGCAAAGGTATACATATCACCTTCGGCTCCATATACTGTTTCGTCGACAGTCGTGGCATGTTCAGGTCTGCTACAACCGCGACACGCGTGGCCATGGCACCCGCATCTGTTACCCGCGTGCCACCGTCGACATCACCCGCCGCGGGAACCGCGCCTGCCACACCCACGAAGATCGCGCCTGCATCGACTACATTGTCAACCTCGGCGACGGCCGCGCAGATCGAGTCTACTCCAACCATCTCGATCGCACGGTCGACAAGGTCAAGATCTACCCCAACTACGACTGCACCAGTGCGTGCGACCAAGGGCGTACCGTCGACTGCCGCGTCGCACGCACCCTCGTGGGATCATCAAGTCTTCCCCAAGCCAATCGCACTCGCCCCTGCGACTGCGAAACCTCCATCCGCGACCACGGTGATGATCCTCCGAATACGCAACAGCGACTACGCTGCCCACGTAGCAGCAATTTTCGATCCCGAGCAAGATTCGGATCAAGGAAGCAGCAGCGGCAGCGTAAACACTCCTACCGAAGTTTACCCCCAGCAAGTCTTCATGGCCAACACCGAGCCTCCAGAAGGCAACGAGGAACCCGCATACCCATTGGAGGTGGTCATGCCTGACCAGACACGACTCACCACCACACGAGACATGGGAATCAGGGCCCTGAAGCATGTCGACGACGGCACCTTCCCTGCACCCGACGCGCCTAGAGAAGACCACCTGGCGGTCCAGTACTTGCTACGCAAGGAAGGCGAGCGACTTCACGCCGAAAAGGCCGAACTGCTCAGGCGCAAGAGGGACGCAGATGCATCGAGTGCCAGACGGGCTGTGATCTCATTCACTTCCTCCACAGAAGTTAACCAAGGAGGACGGCGACACAGAGCTCGCGTTCCCAACATGACAGACGCGGATCGAGCAAGGGTCACCCGCAACCTCGACTCATCCTTCATCACCGAGGACGAGAACGGGATACCTGTCCCCAAGACAGCGAACGCCACCATCATCTCAGTCGAGACATATCTCCGGCTCACGCAACCGCCGGAGGGAGATCCACGCGCCCTTCTCCACAAACAGCATATCATGTCCATGAAGCCAATCGAGGAAGCTTTGGCGACTGGAGCACCAAACAACCGGGCACGTGAAGAACGAGAGCGCCAGACCCGCGAGCCAGCAACATCAGGGGCCACGCAGCCACTGAGACAAGCCCAGCCAGGCGAGGATCTCCGCAACGTCATCACACAAAGGACCGTGGACCGTAATCGCAGCCAGCGCTCGGCTGACGCGATGAACCTGGACGATCCGGCCGACCGCAACTTCGAGCCGTGCGGCGCTGCATGCTTCAGCTTCAACATCCGCGACACCCGCATGCCTAAGGGTTTCAAGTTGACAGCAGGAACCCCCAAGTATGACGGAAAGCAAGACCCGCGCCTGTGGCTTGAAGACTACCTCATCGCCTGCACCTGTCAAGGCGGGACATCGACTACGGCAATGCAATACATCCAGCTCATGCTCACGGACTCAGCCCACGGGTGGCTCACCAGCCAGCCCAAGGACTCATTCAAAACCTGGAAAGAATTCCAAGATACTTTCATAAAAAGTTTCTCTGGAACATTCGCAAGGCCGACAACCTACATCGAGTTGCAAGTCTGCAAGCAAGGAAAGGACGAGTCGCTCCGCGCGTACATCCAGTGATGGACACTCCTCCGGAATACTATGGAACCCGTCTCAGAGGACAGGGTGATGGACGCTTTCATGCACGGCGTCGCTCGCCGCAATATCCGTGAAGAGTTTGGAAGGCTCCAGCCAAAAACTACGATCGAGCTCATGAAGGTAGCCAACCAGTGTGCCGAAGGAGAGGACTACGTACGCGACACCTCCCCAAAGAAGGAAGCCGAAACAAACAACTGGCGAGATGGACGCCAGAAAAAGAAGCAACGTTTCACCAACTCAGACACCATCGAGCTATTAGCGGCGGGATATCAAACCCCCCGTGATGACACACGAGACAACATTAGACAACATGATCAGAGTCGGCAGTCCATCTCGAGGCAGTACAATCGCAGCAGCGGCAGCATTAGCCACAACGACGGAAGCCAGAAACGCGAGTGGAAGCGTCCATTGACTCCAGCCGAAGAGCTGATGCAACCTTGCAAGCATCACTCGTTCCGCAACCCGTAGACAGGCAAGTGGGGCGCCAACCACCTGTTGAAGGACTGTCGCAAGGCGCGAAAGATTTACCAGGCTATGCAGCAGATCATTACTCCCGTGCAAGCATTGACGACGACTCCGCAGCTCGCCATTCAGGCGGCACCTGCAAACAACAACACAACACAAGCGGCGGGAACCTTCCCCCAGCAGCAGCCGCAACACGATGTCCAGATAGCGACGCACGATGCATACCCGACTGCGCGAGGACAGATCAACATGATTCAAAAAGGACGTCCTTCGAACAGGGTCCAGAAGCTCATCACTCGTCAGGTACTCCAGGCTACCACCAACACGCGCGCAGTACCGGAATACCTGAGAGGGTCAGAGACACCAATCACATTCTCCAGGGCAGACCACCCGTAGGAGGTGCCGCGACCCGGTCACGCTGCTCTGGTTATCTAAGCCCTAATTGGAGACTACAGCATGAAGAAAGTATTCATGGACGGAGGCAGTGGCATCAACATCATATTCACCGACACCCTAAGAAGAATGAACAAGTCGACAGAAAGGTTGCCAGAGTCGGAGACCACCTTCCACGGCATAGTACCAGGGCAAGCAATCACGCCCATGGGAACAATCACACTCGACGTCATCCTCGGCACACCCGAACACTTCAGGAAAGAATCGATCGACTTTGAAGTTGTCGACTGGAAATCACAGTATCACGCTATACTTGGGCGCCCAACTTTTGCCAGGTTCATGGCCATACCTCATTATGCCTACCTGATGATCAAGTTGCCCGGACCCAAAGGAGTAATCACTGTTCGTGGCGACTTCGACCACTTGAACAGCTGCGACCGAGAGTTTAGCAGGATCTCTGAGTTCTTCGGGGTCGAAGAGCACTTCAAGGCCATATCAGCCGACAACGACAAGACCATCTTTCCACCTCGTAAGAAGCCAGCTAAGGACGCCGCCTTCAACACAAACGACGACACCGTCATCCACCAGGTCCATCCGACTGACAGTAGCAAGACGGTCAAAGTATCGTCAAGCTTGACCCCTGCATAGGAAAGCGCGCTCGTCGAGTTCCTACGTGAGAACTGGAAGATCTTTGCATGGCAACCTTCTGACATGCCAGGATTACCCAGGGAACTCGCCGAGCACTCTCTAAAGGTCCACAAGGACGCAAGAACGGTCAAACAAGCCATGCGACGCTTTTCAGGTCCCAAACGGGATGCAATCACCGCAGAAATCGACCGGCAGCTGCACGCCAAGTTCATCCGAGAAATCAAGGATTCAGACTGGGTCGCCAACCCCGTCCTGGTAGAAAAGAAGAAGACGAAGAAACTGCGCATGTGTGTGGACTTCACAGCAGTCAACAAATGTTGTCCAAAGGATCACTTCCCGCTCCTGCGGATAGACCAGATCGTCGACTCGACAGCAGGCTGCGAGCGCCTATCTTTCCTGGACGCCTACTCAGGTTACCAACAGATCAGGCTGAAAGTCGAAGACGAAGAGAAAACAACATTCATCACACCGGACGGCGTTTTTTGCTACCAGACGATGTCCTTCGGGTTGAAGAACGCTGGCGCCACGTATCAGCGCACCATGTTGGCATGCCTTAAAGGACTTATCGGGCAAATTGTCTAAGTCTACGTCGATGATATCGTTGTCACGACCCGGAAAGAGGATACCCTAGTCGACGACCTTCGCAAGGTCTTCCCAGCACTTGACGCATATCAGACCAAGCTCAACCCAGAGAAGTGCGTATTCGGCGTGCCGGCCGGAGAATTGCTGGGCTACCTTGTCTCCGCAAGAGGAATCGAAGCAAATCCTGAGAAGGTGCAGAACATACTCACGATGCCAGCACCCACCAAACTCAGGGAAGTACAACGATTAGCCGGCTGAGTCGCAGCTCTCAGCCGGTTCATAAGTAAGTTGGGCGAGAAGGCCTTACCCTTCTACCAACTGAGGAAGAAGACGGACAAATTCGAGTGGACACAGGAGGCGCAAGAGGCGTTCGACCATCTCAAAAAGACCCTGACGACTTCCCCAATCTTGGTGGCATCACTGGAGAACGAGCCACTATACCTGTACGTCTCAGCGACAAACAGGGTGGTGAGCACGGTACTCGTGGTTGAGCGAGAAGAAGAAAGGCATACTCATCCTGTCCAGAGGCCAGTCTATTATCTCAGCGAAGTTCTAACACTGTCCAAGCAAAACTACCCGCACTACCAGAACCTGGCGTACGGGGTCTTCATGACTTCACGGAAATTTGTCCACTACTTCTCCGAGCACCCGATCACGGTGGTAAGCTCCTCCGGCCTAGCAGACATCCTCACCAATCAATGCGCGACATGACGAGTTGCCAAGTGGGTTGTCGAACTAGGACCCTGGGGGCTGAAATATGCTCACCCGAAGTCTATCAAGGCCCAAGTCCTTCCGGAATTCACTACTGAGTGGATAGAAGCCCAACTACCAAACATCCCCGACTTATCCAATGCATGGACCACGTACTTCGACGGCTCCAAGAAATTCATGTCGGCTGGGGCTGGAGTTGTGCTCATCACCCCCAAAGGTGACAAGTTGAAGTATGTCCTACAGATGGATTTCCCAACACCCTCCAACAACGAAGTCGAATATGAAGCCCTGATCCACGGCATGCGGATGGCCAAGAACTGCGGCGCCACGCACCTTATGATCTACGGCGACTCCTACCTGGTTGTGCAGCAAACCATGAAGTCCTACGACGCCAACAGAGACCTGTACAATCAGCTAGAGGGCGCCTTCGACGGCTGCGAGCTACGACACATCGGCCACGACAGCAACGAGGAAGCCGACATCCTCGCCAACATGGGATCAGATAGGGTACCAGTACCACCTGGCATCTTCCTCGAGCGCATCACGCAAAGGTCCATCAAGACCCGACCCGCAGCAAAACCCTCCACACCGGCAACAAGCACCGCGAACCCGCCCAACCAAGCAAAGAAGCCCATGGAAGTGATGCTAGTCGAAGCTACCTGGACAGGGCCGTACCTGGCATACATACTGCACCAGAGGCTGCCAACAGACCCAGTCGAAGCAAAGCGCATCATCAGGCGCTCCAAAAGTTTTACCGTCATCAACGGAGAACTCTACAAGAGAAGCATCTCAGGCATCCTGCAAAGGTGCATAGATCCAGTCGACGGCCAGGCCATACTACTCGACATCCACGTGGGCATCTGCGGGCATCACGCCAGCAGTCGAGCACTAGTGGCCAAAGCACTACGAGCCGGGTTCTACTTGCTAACAGCTATGCAAGACGCATAAGATCTAGTAAAGAAATGCACCGGGTGCCAGGAGTTCGCCAACAAGCCGCACGCGCCGGCCTCCGAGTTGAAGACAATACCGCTAGCCTGGCCCTTTGCCCAATGGGGACTGGACATGGTGGGCCCACTGAAGAAATCCTCACCCGGAGGGCACACTCACCTCCTGGTTGCAGTCGATAAGTTCACCAAGTGGATTGAAGCCGCACCCATCACAAGTTCGACTGCGTCATCAGCAGTCAACTTCATCAGGTCCATCATCTTCAGATTTGGAGTGCCGAACGGGATCATCACAGACAACGGCTCGAACTTCACAGCCGAAGAATTCAAAGACTTCTACTCAGATCAAGGTATCAAGCTCAACTATGCGTCTGTCTCGCATCCGCAATCCAATGGACAGGTGGAGAAGGCCAACGGTCTCGTCTGCAGCGGCATCAAGAAACGACTGTGTGCCACTCAGACGCGCAGCGGGCGCATGGGTCGAAGAACTGCCGTCAGTCCTCTGGAGTCTGCGGACAACGCCAAACAGATCCACCCAGTACACGCCATTCTTTATGGTGTATGGTGCAGAAGCAGTCCTACCCTGCGACATCAAGTTTGACGCACCACGGGTGGTCGCCTACGACGAGTCAGATGCAGAAGAGGCACTCGAATACAGCATGGACATATTGGACGAAGCACGCGACTCGACGACGCGATGAAAGCAGGTTGCGTGCGCTCCTCGACCGCCACCCGAGTCACCAGTTCGGTCGAAGGGGCGGACGTGTGCTCCACTTCACGATGAGGGGAGTTGACATCGCTAGAACGACGGCTGAAGCAAAACAGTACAATGACCAACTAAAAGACTGGAACTACAAAAGACAACTCGAAGCCAACAAGATACTAACCTGGTGGTCTCGAATTCATCATCGCTCCCCAAGGAGACAGACGCCAGCCGCGCAAACGCGCGTGGTGGCACGGAGCTGACCGGGGGACCAGCCAACGGCTCACTCCAACAACCCGGCGAACGCGCACCCGAGGACATCGAGAGGGCCTCCTTCGGATCAGGATCGCCCCCCTCGCGGGTGACGAGGCAGTCGCAGAGTCACCTCCACTCTGGCGCTTCTGCTTCTTCCGTACGGGTTCCACCTCGTCGTCTTCATCCTCCACCTCTTCGTTGGGCGAGGTAGCAGACGGAAGATCGTCGTCGTCATCCTCCTCCTCCACAACCTGCGACTCATCAGCGGGTCCGCCTTCAGGAAGAGGAGGAAGGCTGACCAACAGAGACCGACCCTGAAACAAGTAGACGCAAGTCGAATCAAAAATCAAGAAATCAAGAAACGAAGAAGCAAAGAAAACAAGTCAAGGACTCACCTCGGGGACAGGGTTTGCTGCCCCGAACACAGCGATTGGACAGTTGACGTTGCAGAGGTCCGCGGCTTGGAGGTTGGTAATGCCCCTAACCTTGGTCTCCACCTCCTCGTCGTCGAGCGGCTCATTGCTGACGCCCTCAGCGGCCCACATCGGGTGGGGCCGAGCGCTCAGTGGTTGCACACGAAGGCGGAAAAAGGTGGCCATCAGGAAGACGCCACCCGGCTCCCGCCCCAGGGTCTTGATGAGGTCGCGCAGCAGGCCCATCAGCGGCCTCGCCGATTCCTTCTCTTCCTTGGCGAGCGGGTGCGCCCAGACGCGGGTCTTCCGCAACCCGCGCTCGCCCTCAAACTGGGGCAGGCCCTCCTGGTCCCACTGGACGTAGAACCATCTCCTCCGCCACCCCTGGACGGAGTCCGACTTCTTCATCTGAAAGTACGCGGTGTCACCGCGCACCTGGATGCCGAAGCCGCCCACTGGGTATGTCAGCCCACTCTTCCCGACGTTCTTGCGAACCAGGAAGAGTGACTTCCACAGCGCCCAGTGGGGTGCAACCCCCAAGAAGCACTCACAGAGCACGATGAAGCTCGCGATGCTCAAGACGCCATTGGGGGTCAGATCGTGGATCTGCACCCCATAGGCATACAAGAGACCACGAACAAAATCGTGGAGAGGGAACCCGAAGCCCCGTGGAAGGAACTCCACGAAAGAAACGCGCTCCCCCTCGCGAGGGGTAGGGGACGTCTCCTTGCCAGGGGCACGTACCTGGGCCTGGTCAGAAGGAGGCAGGAGGCCCTGCACGCGCAGCAAGTCAAGATCTGCCCTCTTCATGGTCGACCTCTGCCAGTCGCCCTCCGGCTTCTTCATTAACCCAGCGGCGGCGGCGGAGGTGCCAGCAACGGTCTTCGGCTTTCCCATCGCTCCAAAGAACAGCAGCAGGTGGGGGGGCAAATAGCACTAAGCTCTCGGGGAAGCGAGAATGACAGAAAGCAATAGAACAGGAGGCAAGGACGAATGGAGAAGACGATGCCCTCGGGCGGCGGCACGGTACTTATGCCTCGGCGAAATCCATCTCAGCCGTCCGTCGCAAAACGGTTCCGAGCATCTCCATCCTGACGTCCACGTGTCAAGCGAAGAGGACAACCGTCGCCGCCCACTTCCTCCACTACGCACGAGATTCGAGGCGTCATCATCGTGCGCAAAAAGTTCGCGCCCAGTTTGGAGACGTGACAACTGCTGACCGCGGTCAGCTCTGCCAGTGGGCCCCGCCACGTCCCATCGGGCGCAGAGGCGTGCAAGGAAACGTCAGCAGCGACGTCATCAAGCCAACGGTTCCAAGCAAGTGAAACAGCGCGATAACTCGAACGCAAGATTCGAGTAGTAAGCTTTAAAGCTGAAACAACTTAGTAGGACAGAGTGCTGATCTGGGAACCCGAAGCATCCATTCGGGTGGCAAAGAAAATCAAGTAAGCTCGAGCAGTCGAATCAAATCTACATGTAAGTCAACAGGCCGAATAGAAGCAGGCTTCACAGGAAGAGCAAGACAAAGAAATTCGACTGAAGATATTACTCCCATCGGGAGTGTCCTCTTCGACTGAAGAAAACGAGTACAAACTCAAGATCAAGCAATCCAATGGCGCGTCCAGGAGGAAGAAGTCCTTTGCCCGACGCTACGCTTCGACCAAGCACTCAGGGGCTACTGACGTGGGGCTACCTTTCGACTAGCCCACGATGAGGCTACCTGGGCCGCGCCAAGCACGGGGAGGCCCACAGAAGGCCCACTCGGGGTACCATGTATCCTAGTCCAAGTCGGTTAGGTCTCATAACCTTCCATATCTGTAATTGCTGTCGATACCGACCACCCGAGACCTGGCTACCTATAAAGCCAGGAGGGTTGCCCGTCCTAGAGGACACGCCAACAGCCACCGCCACAAACCCTAGCGAGATCGCAATCTCGCCGCCATTGTAACCGCAACTCGCCATCAATAACAGACAAGCAGGAGTAGGGTGTTATCCTCCGGGAGCAAGAACCTGGGTAAAACCTTGCTTGTCAGCCGTCGTGAGCACCAACTCTCCTCTCTCTCCCCCTCAATCAACCCGGGGTGCACAACCCTGGGACTTGTCGAGTTACACCCTCGTCAACCGTCAAGTGGGTACTTCTCCCAAAGATAATGCTGCTCACTCTAGAATCTTTTCTTCATATCCTTGTACACGTCCTCGTCGAGCACGACACTTGCCATAGCAGCCATTCCAGTCTTGAGATGCTCAAGCCTAAAGATAGCCTGGAGATCAATGTGACAGGCAGATGGTATCTCAAGTCCCGGCCAGGTGTGTTTCATCTTGATCTTGTCATTTGTTATATCAACGCTAGCAAAATGAATGCCGCTGCGAAGAAAATCCATGAGTGGTTGACATTGCTTGTCACTTCTGCAACAAAAATGGAACACATGTTAAGAATCCCAGCAACAACTATGTACATTTCAATGCAACAACAATGTACAATAACAACAATATATATATTCATATGTGTCAAGATATATATTTTCAGCCAAACTATGCAACAACAATATATATATGCAACAACAATATAGAACAATCTAACCAACAATGTATAATAATAACAACTATTTAACCTATTGAAAACTATGCAGCAATAGAACAATCTTTATTTCGGCCAACTATCGATGAATAACAACAATTTCATTTCGGTCAATGCAAATATATATATATATATATATATATATATATATATATTGATTAACACAATTAATCTCATTGGAACTATATGTATACACAACAACAATCTCATTTAATCTCATTTCGGCCAACTATTGAACAATCTTATTTCGGCCTACTATTGATGAACAACAACAATCTCATTTCGTCCAATGCAACTATATATATATGGTCTACATACCTAAAAATGGTTCGTATTCTAACCAGGAGCATGGGCACCTAGGTGCCCCAATTGGACTTCCTATATATATACAACATAGCTAGTATTTTCCCTATATATATATATATATATATATATATATATATATATATTGATCAACACAATTAATCTCATTGAAACTATATGTATACACAATAACAATCTCATTTAGACCAACTATTGAACAATCTTATTTCGGCCAACTATTGATGAACAACAACAATCTCATTTCGGCAACTATATATTGATCAACACAATCTCATTGGAATGTATAATTAACAACAAATCTCATTTTAAAATTCGGCCAACTAATTTATTGAGCAATTAATCTCATTTCGGTCCAACTATTGTAATATCTATTTCGGCCAACTATATATGAACAAAACAACAAATCTCATTTCGGCCAACTATATATATTGATCAACAATCAACAAATTAAAATAAAATTGTCCCAAAATATAACATTTGGATCGGATGCATGAGATTTTTTGTACCTTGCCCATTGGAAGACCAAGACATACTTCTTAAAACATAGTTGGATCACCGCAACCTCTTGCTGATTGGCGGTGTACTCGAAATCGAGACCGATGAACTTCTCTTGATCCCGAGCTTCACCAATCCATTTTTTGAAATCGGAGAGATAACCGCCCACCAACGTGCTATCATTGGTATAAACCACCTTAAGATTGGTGGTGTGTGTAAGCACCGGTCCACATCGCGCGATTGGTGGCGCCGGACTCATGGTGGCCGGAGTGGATGTGAAGAGATCAGAGGGGAGTGAGAGTGTGTCGTCGGAGGGAAAGAGGAAGAAGAGAAAGCCCCAGCCGTATCGAAAAATGAAGAGACAGGGGGAAGAAAACTGTTCATTCCCGTCTAAAATCGTGGCGGGAGTCGAACGGTTAGGACCTTTAGTACCGGACCGTAACACAGCCCGGTACTAAAGCTCCCCTCGCCAGCCCCTCGCGGCAGTTGCCATCCCATTGAGCTTTAGTACCGGGCGGTGTTACGGACCGGTACTAAAGGTCCCTTACGGACCGGTAGTGTTGTCCCCCTCCCCTCTGACAGTTCGAACCGGTACTGATACTCATTAGTACCGGTCGCAAATATAAGCAGGACTAATTCTCTGCACGTAAAGTCCTTTTTTCACTAGTGAGTCTTGATCTACAAACTCCCTCAAGGGCCTTTCAAGCTGCTTCATCACTACCTCCCACCCTGCAATCCTGCATGTGTCGGGTGCATGTCGTGCCAATAGAAGAATTTGCTAGACTTGTCACCTACATTGTAAAGAAGCTCTGATGACTTGCTTTGCTGTCTGCAGTAACCCTTGTAATCAAAACTCGCACAGCACGGCGACAACTAGCCCCGGCTCTATATTTTTTGGGGCCCCAGTTGAAAAATTGGCCCCTATTATAATAGGGAAACTATAAAGTTTTCTTATAAACACACATTTTATTTAGAGACGTTTAATAAATAATTGATATAAGCGATTAAACAATGTATGAAAACAAATATTCCCATCTAAATTTTTTATCTCAAACAAGATCTAAATTCCAATAAGTTCATCGTCAATAATGGTTCGGTGCTTGACAAGAAAACTTCTTCCGACATTACTGGATGCGAAATCATTAATGACAAGGTCAAATCTCAGGCACCAACATAAAATTGTCCAACAAAAATCAATTGCAACACTTTTAACTCAGAGAAAAATCATCAAGATCGACATTATGCGACTTGTCATGAGTATAATCTTATGCAAATATAGTTTACAATTTTCATCTGATTATTTACACGGAACAAGACGATCGCTAATGCTAATTTGTAGACTGATAGGGCGCTTGGCCAATCGGATTTTTCTCTATTGGAAGCGGAACGCAGCAGCCGGGAGCTGGAAACACGAACACATGAGAGCCAGAACAGCCAGCTGATTCGATCAATCCATTACTGTAGCTTTTTTTTTAGATCAATCCATTACTGTAGCTAGTTCTGCCTATTCGTTCCCCTAATGCACTAATTGTTTGGGCCTTTAGTATTTTGATTTTTTTTCAACACAATATACATAGAGATATGTGGAGATGGGCCTACGGGCCCCATCTAAACGTTGGCCCCTGTGTGATGCACAAGGTGGCCTAGGGTCAGAGCCGGCCCTGGCGACAACTTGCGCTTGAATTCCTTGGATAGCTCTTGTCCTTTGCCTACATGCACAGCAGATAAAATTGTTCTAATAAGTTCAAGCACATAATGAAATGCATATATTATAAATCTTATAAGACAAGTGATGGAAGATAATAAATCTTATAGTTATGGCTTGACATTTGTGGAATCATGTACCTACCTGGCGCATTATCCACAATATTACTGAACGCGGTGTAGAGGTCGACAACATTTTTCTTCGCTGTCATCACTTGTTTTAGGTTATTGCTATGGATGGATGCACCCAATTTTCCGAAGACATCGCATTAGTGGCGGAGCTTAGTGAAAGCCGATATTTTCCTATTATTTGTTGGGCCAGCTATTCAAGTGTCTAATTTTAATGGAAAAACTTGCTCTGTTGGAACTTGGCCAGCCCAAAAATTCCTTTGAAGCTCCGCCAGTGCATCGCAGGCTGTGTAGTTGTTGGTCCGTGTTTGCGATGGCTTGCATCCGACATGGTGCAAGTTGTTCACAAGAACAATTTTCATGCCGAGCTTCTGCAATTGCTCCACACTTGCCCCAATATCCTTTTTCACCTTGCCGATATAAGCATTGATCTGCATATACACATGAAATTTTGGTAATTTGTAAGACATGCCGAGAATTAAGCAGATAAGTTGTTCGAATCATTATCGATCTGCTGGAAGCTACTCACATTGTTGGGGGTAGTCAGGCCAGTCACTCCGGTGCTGGCATAGTAGTCGTTGCCTGAGATGGCCACGAGCGCCACGGAGCGGACTCAGTTGCTTCTCTGAAATTGTCCCGACTTGAATCATCTTCTTAAAGGTGTCCACCTACTTGGCGAGGGTGGGGATCTTGTGTTCTGAAAAGGTCGTATCGAACACACCGGCCTCACCGTAAGCAAAATTCATGTTGGGGGTCGCAGGTGTTCTCGGCCGTCAGGGCATGCGCTGGAGGTGCTTCCTCCAGCCCTAACATCGATGCTGCAAGGTACCAACAATCACACAAGTGAGCATATGCACTAGCTAGTTGACAATCATACATACAGACATGTACTACTTACCAATGAAATCTGACTGGATTCTGTAGTTGGAGAAGCCACCAGAGGGAGTATTTGGCCGCGGCCCGCGGGTATCCGTCCGCATCAACGTACGGGGAGCCGTAGGGTAGGTCCATTGCCTTGACATCTGGGTGACGGGGTCGGTTAGAGGTAGGTTCCCGTCGTCGATAAACCACTGTTCTATCTAATCGGACGGCAGAAACGACGGCTTTAAAACTAAAAAAAATCATCCCCGAAAACGAAGAAGTTGTAGCTCGACGACTTGTTCTGCTGTTGGCCGTCGGGCAGGGGCAGGCCGGCCCTCCCCTAGCACTCGGACTCAGAACAAGGACGACTAGGAGGACGATGCCGAGGACGGGCGGGAGCCCGGGAGAAGCTTCTTCATGCTTACAGTGCTTAAATTGCGCTGCGGTGGCGGGACGTCAACCTGTCTAATTTTTGCTCTAGCTTGTCTGCGGTGCACTGTGCACGCTATGGCCTCGTAAGATGTCTACAATTTGTAGACCTCCCTTTAGCTAAACTGAGAACGGAAAACGGTGCCCTCCGTGTCGCCTCCCCAAGCGAGGCGGCCGCACGCCGCTCCAGAGCTCCTCCGCCCCTTCTCCATTCTCGCTGTCGCAGTCGGCGGGTGTCGCCGACGTTGCCCGTGCGGTGCCGTTGCTGACCTGCTGTGGCGACTGCTTCTTCTACTATCGTGCAGAGCTCAGCTCGGGAGGGCGTCATGGCGACAATCCGGCAAGGCTGGCGACGCTCATGTGCAGGATTTGGTGGCGGCGGAGCGTCAACGTGAATAATTGGTCGCGGTGGCGGCTCGGAGAGGTCTCGGCTAGCGGCGCCCTAAGGCCCAGATCTGGGCCCTTTGGGGCCGATCTGGGTCGGTGGGGGCTGGTTCGGGGTGATCGGGATGGTAGGCTACAATACTGTGCTTGCAGCAGCGGCAGAAGCTTCACGGGCCCGTTTTGAGCCCGGACGGGCATTGTGGCCTAGTGTGCTTTCGCTAATGCGTCTGGTCTGCTACTGCCATTGGCGGTGAATGTTCCCTCCCACATGACTGCGGTATGGCCGTCCCATGTCTACCAATGTTTCTCCTCCGTCTGGCTGGCCTCGCAGAGTTTGGCATGGTGAGACGTCGATGATGACTTCAAGACCGTGCTGGCGCATGTTGGTGGGCGGCGTGTTTGGTGCAGCCAACTTTCTATCCGGGATGTGGTTGTTGGGGCCTGGGAGAAATCCCTGTAGGCTCTTGCCGAGACCGGCGTGGTGATGCCAGCGGGTATCGCCGTCCTTCGTGAAGGGCGTCCGTTGTACCCCTTCCCACTTCCCTCTGTGTACCGGGAGAAATCCTAGGATCAGTCCGGGCAGGAACATCGTCGTTGTCGCTTTCCTTATTGAAGGTGTTGTTCAGTATGTGGCCATTCAGAGGCTTAGGGGTGTGGTGGGAGTGCTTTAGTGGGCGCAGCGGTTGCGGGTCTTCGTCGCTTTCGTTGATCTGGCTTTGTTGACATTTTCTTTTTCTCTTGTTTTTCTTTTGGGCTGGTTTGCACAAGCCTGTTTCAAGAACCTTATTATGCTTCCCAAATTTAGGTGCATCCAGTTGATGGTATAAATGAATGGTACCAATTGCCAAATGACACCATTAACATTGTGGTGATCCTATTTATAAAGATCAAAGCACTGTTATACAATGACAATGGGAATTATAAAGTGACAATTAGGGATATTATAACTGGCACAAATTGGAGCCTTCTCAGGCCATTACCTTTCTTAATCGTTGGATTGATATACTTTGCTAGTCACGTCCGTTTATTTAAGTCCCTAGGGGACGCTACTCCCCGTATCAAATTCCCGCATCCTGGTTATTTGGGCCGGTGAATCGAACGGCCATATCGTATATGGAATATGTTACTACATACTAACTTCACAACAGATAGAGTATGTTCTTATATATTTCAGGTAGAAGCAATAAAGAACTTTGCATAGTATACTTGGATTGCACAAGATTTTTTCTTCGATATTCTTTGGAGTAGACCTTCATTTTTTTATGATTTTTTTTAAATTCGACTAAATATTGGCCCATCTATAACAATCCTCGAATTTCGTTGTGATATTTCAGAAAGATCTGATGGGTGGATACAAGCGACCTACATAGTAAACAACTCAGGTGTAAATCTTTTATATTTTTTAATTCTGATTTAGAATCAGCTTCCTAACCTCTTACTCTCTACTCTGTTCATGCAGATTTGGCTAAAAGTAGTCTCGTTTTACATAAATTGGTTATCTAACCAGTTTATTTTTCACTGTAATGGTCAAACTTAAAACTGATTAAGTTTTGTATTACAAATAGTGTAGTTGTAGCTACTAAAATACTATTACTTTTTTTAGATGTAAGTATTATGAGTAAATGCTCTTTAGAAAATAATAGTTTTCGTATTTCTTTTCAACCCTCTAAAATAAGAATGTGTTTTCATATCTATTTTTATTTGTTATTTTCATCTTGGTAATGCTCGACTTGATTTATTGACAAATTATTATCATTGGTTTAATATTATTCTCAACTAGGCGGTTCTCCATCTTAATAAATATAAATATATTGTCAAATATTATAAATCTATTTACCTAATAGACGGGCGCGGCAACGCGCGCCTGCATGATCTAGTGTATTTCATAACTTAGGCACTTAAGCCCCTCACGAACAATCCTAGGTAACACTAGTACGTAAAGTTGTTATCAGATTATCACCCATATTATGGTACTTGTGTTGGAGCTTACAGTATTGTTTTCTCAAACAATACGTCTAGTGGGAAGGTGGTAGGGGTGCCACTAATATAACACGATAGTGCATATATATAACTTCTAGATATTGTTTATGATTGAAGCAACTCAAATCGACACTTAATTTTTGTGCAAAAAAGTTAACTAAATTGGAAAAACTTCCAGTACACCAATGACCTCTCATAGATGATTATTAGGGATTCAAGATTCATGACTCACTTACTCAGGTATTGATGTGACATCACTCATGACGGAATAATGAGACCGGTAAATCGACAAGCCAATATTCCTGTATAATTCTAGTTTAACTTTTGATGCATGGGTTCCAAACCCAATACGATCTTTCATAGGTTCTCAAGAACTACCGAGTGCCCCTGCCTATAAAATGTCAAACCTATGTAACCAATGTGACATTACACCTCAAAACTGTGAATTTCAGAGTATGCTGCACTTGAAATAAAACTAAATACTTGAGATTTGTGTGAGGGAGCACCATATTCAACCTCAAACAAGTTACATATAAGGGATTAACATCACCTGCAATCATAATTAGTATTGTGATATTGTTTAGCCTGCATCTATATTTATATTAAGATGAAGAAAATCAAAAGATAAGCTATCGGGAAAAAACATGCATATAGTATGCATTGGGTGCTATTGTTATCTTAGTCGTGATTCTAATCCCAATATTAGAGACATGAAGTAGTTGTATGTTTTATGGTTGTACATCATAAAAAAATTACAAGTTTAGTTAGAAAAAGCTGCTAGAGACAAGTACTTTTGACTCTCAAAATTTTCACTATACTTCCCCCAGAAACGTTTTTTCGGAGTGCGTTTTTATCGTTCTAACGACGAAGATGGTCTAGAGGTTACAGAAAAAACAATATGGAGGGGCACACAGGCTTGGTTCCTTGGTATCATCAAAGGAAAGTTATTATTTCTGTGCTCCTAATAAGGCAGTGGCATATATAAGGAAAGCTTTATTTAATCGACCAATTTAAAACCCTGTAAATGTTGTTAAAATTAAAATCATGCAAGCGAATAGCTTTAACTCAAAATAAAATAAAATAGCGCATCCTGTTTTTTCATCATTTTTTCTTCGAACTTTAATTAGGGATTGCCTAAGAGGGCTTATCTTATCCTTATGTCTATCTGCTCACTGCTTTGATCAAAATGCAGAATCTATAAATAGCGGATGATCCGTCTAAGCACATCAGTTGTGTTCATCTCATCCTCGTCAAATTCTACACACATCAGCCATCAAACATGACGTGCTACATGGTCAATGTCCAGAAGCATACCAAGCCAGCAACGCTTCTGTTTCTCCTGATCCTTGCCCTTGGATGCCTTACGTTCTCCTCACATGGTAACGTATCGAAATTTTGCAGTCAAATAAAAACACTCACGCCTGTTTTTTTCCCTTCTTTTTATCATTTAACATCTCTCCATGCAACGTACTCTGTATCCATATAGGTGACGAGATCAACAGATCAGGAGGTCGTCGGTTTCTACATGAAGAGACCGGAGTTAGCAACAACAAGATCACCATCGTATTGTGTGTGAGGAAATCTTGTTGGTTTTGTACCAAATTCTGTTGTGCAACGCTGTCAAATGACCCTTGCTGGAACAATCATGAAGATTGCTTGCAGAACTGCCCGTAGTGCCATCGTTGTTTCTGTCATTGAGGTCAATCAATGTACACGGTTGATCTTGGATGTTTCAGACGATTGGCGTTGCATCCAGGGTATGAAGAGTCATGCATTTATATACATGCATGTAAGTGAAGTGTTTCTAGACAAGTAGAAATTGGATCGGTTGTGTGAACCTCTTTTACAATATAAAGTTGTTTTTCCGCACGTGGAAGCAATTGGAGCGAGATATTTTCTCCACTTATTCAAATCTTCTGCATAGCAATATTTATGAAAATATATATGTTCATGTCGCCCATGAAAAATTGTTCCCGTTCGACATTTCCATGTATGAAGAAGATAATCTTTCCGGCGAGGTGTTGAATAGGAAAGCAATGCAGACAAATTTACACAAGAAATAAAGTGTTTTTATTTTGTAGTTAGGAAAAACAAGAATGAAAATATATTTCTTCTTTTGGTTGTTTGCGATGTATTGGTACATGTAACAACATTTTTTTTCATTACCTATTTCTACTTTGAATTCTATGTTCGATCTTCCAAACAAAAACAACATATACTCCCTATCCTCCACAATCTTAAGAACCCAAGATGTATATTAAAATGGAGAAATTTTCTCACCCATAATGTAGATAAAAGGGGGCGGTGGGAGTATATTGGAAGTTCACATACAAAGTATCATGGAGATTCAAACATTTAATACTTTATTTAATGCTCCTAGAACATATGGAATAAAAATATATATGAGAATGTTAATTGCGAGAAAATAAAATATGGCAACTAGTTTTTTTGGTGTTCATTAAATATAATATCATCATATCTAGATTTTAAATGGATTCGTGTCTATCAGCTGTAATAACTTCAAACTTGAACAAGATGTATCATAAATAATTTTCCTTTAATAGCATTTGGATAGAACTTCCACTTACGGGCCCTTTAGCGTCCGTTAGTTGAAATCTATTGGAAAAATTCCTGATAGATCTCTAATTGCGTTATTGATTCAGATTGTCAATGGTTGAATCATTGTGTTACGGAAATTCAATCAGGAGAGGGGTTTCTAGTAAGTTATTCTTGGCGTAGTTTCGGATTCACGCATGATGTTATATTTCTCCAAAGTATTGGGAGTATCTCTACCAAATTCTACAAAGACGCATGACAAAAAACTAGAGGAAGTGGTAATGTTGCATATATACACATAATTCATAAAGTCATCATTGTTTTGAGTTGCCCGCATTAAAATCATGCCTATATTTTTCTAATGTTTACACATAAATATGAAAATTATTTAGTTTAACTATAAGTATAAAAACCAATCAAGCAATTTCAGTACATTTGAATATGTTTAATCACCTAAAATAATATGGTGATAAAAAGGACAAATATGCGCATGTCAGAGGCATAATAGGACAAAGACACATGACAATAAACAAGAGGAACTGGTAATGTGGCATATATTTGTTTGCAAAATAAAGAGATATTAGCATTGGAGGTACAACAAGTTGTACGGTGGGCAGTTTCATACAACTAGTTGTAAATGTGCAAAAGCTCATATAAGTACTTGTCTGGTTATGCAAATTCATACAAACGAGTCCAAAATGGTCACCGATGCGATCCACGTCAGATTTTTTTTTTAGAAACGTCCTCAGCAAGTATAAGTTGTACGTACGAATCGATTCAAGAGGCATGGACAGAGAGTGCGGACCAAGGATTTGGATTTCGGTTTTGTAAATTTTCCAGTCATGACCGGAATGGCCGGATTTTGGAAATTTTGGTAATTTCGGTGAAATTTCGGACAAAAAGAAAAGAACCAAAATTTGAAACTTAGACAAAAAAAACTGGAATTTGAACTTTTCAAGAAAAAATCATTTAAACTTATATTTTATGAATATATATTACCAAAATTTTCCAACTTTTGAAAGATTTCGTCCGGTAAATACTTTTACCGGTCTGACCGGAATTGGCGGATTTCGGTGGAATTTCGGTTCTCTCGGCCGAAATCCAAAACCCTGGTGCGGACTAGTTATTAGGTACCTGTGTTTTGCGAAAATTGTGATAAGGTCCTTTCCCTACTCGTATATAAGGAAGCAAACACCAACTTCGTAATCAGACTACCTCCTTCCCTCGGACGCGCCGACGCTGCACCGCCACCTTCCCCGCTGCGCCGCCGCACACTCAAAAAAGTTACGCATTGTACCAAGCCACACACTACATTGCGTGAAAACCAAGTTAACAATGAAATATTAACGAAAGGCTCATATAAACTAAACCTTTCATTCATAACAGTATACAACAGCAAATTTCAGTTCATAATTGGCCGAAACAGGGCATTCTCCAAATGAATTTCTGCTACGTCCATAACACAATTACAACCGTATGTATCACTGATCTGTAAAGGAATTCAACTAAAAACCCCTAAACAACTAGATTAAGCCGCCCAAGCCAACGACGGAAAACACATGAACTCCAAATCGATTTGTGCTACCCTCGCCGATTCCAGCACAGATGCATGCTCAAGAGCTATATTGTCCACCATCAGTGTGATTCCCACCCTAATTTCTAACCAATCGATGTCTAATCGACTTGGCGGCGGAGATGAATGCACCAAGTCGCAGAACTTTCCGCTGGGAGAAGAAGAACGCACGACGCCTTCATGTCGTAATGACTGTATATTGCATCGTCCGGCATGGCCGTGACGAACGGCGGCACAGCGGGGAAGATGGCGGTGCGGCGTCGGCGCGGCCAAGGGAAGGAGGTAGTCTTATTGCGAAGTTGGCGTCTGCTTCCTTGTATACGAGTAGGGAAAGGACCTAATCGCAATTTTCACAAAACACAGGTACCTAATAACTAGTCCGCGCTCTCTATGCATGCCTGTTGGATCGATTTGTGCAAATTATACTTGCTGAGTACGTTTCTACAAAAAAAAACTGACGTGGATCACATCGGTGGCCATTTCAGACACGTTTGTATGAATTTGCACAGTCAAACAAGTAGTTGTATGAGTTTTTACACATTTACAACTAGTTGTATGAAACTGCTCCCAACATGCAACTTGTTATACCTCCAATGCTAATACCTTCAAAATAAAATATTGCGCTCATACTGCTTGATCTTTTTTGGTCGAGATGTAATTGGGCAATAATAAATGAATAGATCCCGTATCTTATCCTGCTGACGTGCTGTGTCTATATATTTTCACAATCGACAGGGATCCGCTGATCTATAAATAGCAGAAGGTCTGATTGGATTGAGCACATCAGTCGTGTACATCATCTATCTAAATCTCACATAAGGCCGGTATTGATCAAAACATGGCGTTCTTCAACGGCCAGATGCCAGCCAAGGCATGGACAGCTTTGATCCTTGTGATCTTTGGATGCCTCATGCTCACGTTGATCTCCTCAGATGGTAATCTCATCTTCTCGATCGATTGTACGCAAGCATGCGCCTCTTCTTCTTCTTCTTTCACGCTGATGTACTAATATGTGTGCAACCGTGTACGTAGGCGGTGATAATATCGGGATCTCAGGTGGTCGCCGTCTGCCCGTCTTCTGGAGGACGAGCCTGCAGTCGTAGGCAGCGACAAGCTTCACATAAGGAAGCTGTGCATAGCGAAAAGTTGCAGCAGCAATATTACCGAGAGCTGCACCCACTTCTGCTGCGCAACGTTGGAGGATCAGCCTTGCTGGCCGGCGCATGCAGGACGATTGCTTCCACCCGTAGGCGACGTCGTTGCCGCCGGATCTACGGACCGGGGTCGATCTTGGAAGTTTAAATGTTTCGGATCGACGATTGCCGTTGCATCTGCGAAATGTAGCTAGAATAATCGTGGGGACTTATATTGTAAGGTAGGGACGGAGAAACGTACAGGCAACCCCCACCTTCAGTATGAGTTGCTTTTTACTAACCAAGAAGTTGTGCAAGAAATACTTAGGATTTATAACTCGGTTCTGGTGGAGTAGTTTAATTGACAAGAGGTCGTTACACTGGCTTCCTTGGGATGTGTTGACTGCCCCAAAAATTCATGGAGGAATGGGGTTCCGGGAGCTGCATCTTTTTAATGTTGCCTTGTTGGGAAAACATGGCTGGAGGATTATGTCTAATCCTCAGAGCCTCTGTGCGAGAGTCCTAAAAGGGAGATATTTTCCTGATACGGATTTCTTGAATGCAACTATTCCGAGGGGTGCATCTGCTACCTGGAGAGCGGTGGTTGCCGGTAGAGAAGCGTTGAATATTGGTCTGATCAAACGTGTTGGCGATGGGTCGACTATCAACGCTTGGACGGATAAATGGATACCGAATACTAATCGGATGATGCCTCTGTTCCGTCCCGGATATGCTACATTAGAAACAGTGGCTGAGCTTATTGATGTTGATACATGGAGATGGAATGAAGGGTTGGTCCGAGCACAGTTTTCACCACTAGATGCTGCAAATATTCTCAATATTCCCTTGCAGAATGGGGGTGGTGATTATCTTGATGCATGGGCTTTTGAGAGAACCGGAGTCTATTATGTAAAATCAGCGTACCGTGCTCTTATGAATCAGAAAGAGCTTGATGCTCGAGATGAAGGGACGGTAACAGAAACCTCAGCGTCAACAGAAAAGATGTGGTCAACTCTTTGGAAGTTAAAGGTGATGCCTAAAGTGAGAGTCTTTTGGTGGCGAGTAGTCCATGGAATCTTGCCTGATGAAGCTACACTGAAGTGTCGCCATATCAAAGAAATCAGCAGATGTAATGTGTGTTTTGCAGAGGAGGAGGATCTAATGCATGCTTTAATCAAGTGCTCCCATGCAAAACGGTTTTGGAGCGAGGCGCAGACATGCTTGAGTGTCAGTCTAACTCGTTTGCATGCGGATACTTGGGCTCAGGATATCTTATGCGAGAGCAGTTTCAGTGCAGAAGATAGAGCCAAGATCAATTCAGTTATGTGGGCAATTTGGCATTCCCGCAACCGCTGGACTCATGGCGAAGCAAGTATGGATCCTGACAAGTCGATGAAACTAACCTGAGAGGCCCTCCAACTGCTGGAAATTCCTATTAAGCAGGCCTTGATTTTACCTGGCCATGGATGGCGGCCACCAGGGGAGGGCTCAATCAAGATAAATACTGATGCAGCGATTGATTTCGTGAAAGAAAATGCTGGGGCAGGTGGTGTTGCTCGTTCAGCTGCAGGTTTCATTGCAGATTGGAGTAAACCTTTTCCAAGCATTACAGATCTGCTGATCGCTGAAGTTTTATCAGTGCGAGAGGGTGCTATCTTCGCAAAACTAAGAGGATATTCACATGTGATCATGGAAACGGATAGTCTGGAGGTTGTTCAACTCTGGGAAACTCGGCATAATCCGAGATCGGTTGTGGCACCTGTGTTACTTGATATTAGAGAGCTAGCTTCAAATTTTACTTCGTTCTGTATTCAACATGTAATAAGATCAGCCAATAATGCAAGCACATTGATGGTGACAGATTGTTGGTTTGATAAGTACCCTAGTTTCTTGGCCTCCTCTCTTCTTGCTGATGAGGTCATGGACTGTTTGGTTGAATAAAGTTTTCTGATTCCCGCAAAAAAAAACCCAATCAGATATGCCGGTCAACATTTATCAATACTTGTTGATCAATGGAATAGTATTATTCTACCATAGGGAAATTTGCTATGCAAGAAGGAAAATAAAACATGCAGCGCAAACGGGGGACCATATCGGCGACGTCTCTTCCATATCTTGACCTTCCTTATTCTGACTTTTTAGCTTAATCTTTAGTTTCTTATTGAAACATTTCCCTAATTTCATAGTACAAACCGTAGTTGCTGGCAAATCAGATCAACCCATCACGAGTAATAGAAAGACAAAAATATGGACTGCAAATACTAAACTTCTTGTCCCTAACAAACAGAAGAAAGAAGACAGAGGTTTCTTCTCCCTCTAGTGGAAAAAATTCGAGAAACAAGTTTCAGAAAAATATGAAAAATTTCCCGCGAGTTGTCTAAGATGTTTTCCATGAAAACGAGCACAATCTAGATTTCAAAGACTATATTGTGAGCTACACAAAAATAACAAATGTGTGGATCTAAATATACACACTTTCAAACCTCCAAAATACATAAGATTTTTTTGTAGGTCAGAATATAAAGTTTTTCATACCTAGATTTCACAAGTTTGTGGATTAGATCATTGAGAATATGCTTGATTTGTTTGAGATTTTTTAAGACTTGAATTATGATTTTCAAAAAAAAATTAGAGAGATATTGAAACTTGGGAGCCAAAAGGACTTTTCTGAAGATAGAAGGGTTATTAAATCATCTCCACCGCCCCGTTAATGTGTCCAGCAGCCCCTAAGAGCAAGTCCAGTAGTTCCCTCAAACACCCCCCTATACTTTTTTTAGGGGAAAAAGTACCAAAACAGCCGTCCAGCAGTTCACTTAGCGCTCCCCCGATTTATAGGCGTCCCCGATTATGCTCGCTCGTCTCCCCTACAAGTAGGGGAGGTGGAGGACTCCCCTATCTCAGCAACGCCAACAACCTCTCACGGGTAGCCGTTGGATTTTAAATGTTAATTATACAATATTCTTAAAATATTAAATAGGGGAGATGTTGAAGGAGATATGCCCTAGAGGCAAATAAGTAAGTAGTATTCATTGCATTATCTCATAAGTTTATAATAAGTTTGTGTATTATGCTATAACTGTATTAATCGGAATTATTAATACACGTGTGATACATAGACAACCAGGTCCCTAGTAAGCCTTTATATGAACTAGTCCATTGGGCAACAGTTGATCGAGATTCCCGATCAAGGACAATGATGTCGGTTGACAATGGGGTCATCTTATTAGTTGAATAAGGTGATGGACATACGCAAAGTATTGCAATAAGATCATATTACGATGTTTGTCATATGCAATAGATAAGAATATGATAGCTTATTCCTTAGACCGTGAGACCGTACTTATTGATGCTTCGTAGGGGTGCTTTGAGAGCATCAAACGTTGTGTCTTATATAGCATGACAATAACGGTGTCCATCTTGGGTATCCCGAAAGAGCATCGAGACGTAAGGATCAAGAGCGGGATTTGTTCATTCTTGTAATGGAAAGATACTTTGGGCCCACTCGGTGAGATTACATCTATATAGCTGCGCAGCTTATGACTAGGTCATGGAGATGTAATATCATAGACGAGTTAATAACCTTTTTCGGTAACGAGATACAACAAAGACATCGGATGTCTATGATCATATCTCGGACAAGGTAGTATCGCAGAAACAAAGGGAATGAATATCATATTTATGGTTCAACGACGATATTCGTAGAATGCACAGGGGCCGTCATATACATCCAGGTATCCCTGACGGTCATTGGTGAGCGGAGAGTCTCGACCATGTCTGGAGTGTTCTCGAGCCGTAGCGTAACAAACTTAAAGTCTTAACGACACCAGGAGATAGGTTCTGGAATAATATAGGATTTTGTTGGAGAGAGAGAAATGATCCGGAAAGAGTTCCGCTGGTCCGGAAGGAGTTCCGGGAAGGTCTGGAATAGTTCCAGGGATGTCCAAAAGTTATTCGGGTGGTCCGGAAAATTTTTCGGAGTCACGAGATATTAAATGGTATTTAAATATATTAATTATATTTTATATTAATTAAATAAAGGAAAAAGGGGACCTTCCACCTACATGGGCCCTAAGAGGGCCCAAGAGGGGGAGCCGCACCAACAAAGGGGGTGGGCCGCATGGCTGGTTCGGCCAGCCCATGTGGGTGCGCCACCCCCCTCCTTCTTTGTTTAGTCCCACATGGGGGAGTTAGTGAGTTTGCACACCCCCTCCCCTTTATATAGCAAGGCATATTAATTGGATTAATTCATTGGAAAATATAATTAATTGTATAGCAGGCCGGCCGAGTTGCTTCTCCGACCGTTTTGTCTCCTCTCTCCACCTAAGCTATACCGTCAGGCGCCGTTGCCCTGCGGGATTCCAGAAAAGTTCTACCCCTGCGATTTCAGCTGAATCTGAATGACCAGGGGTTGTCGTTAAGTTCCGTATGTTTGCGAGTGCTCGGAGGCGACTCTTTTGAGGAGACTGGGCGACGTCGTCTCGCCCCCTGCAGCTGCCGCGCCGCCTCCCTCCCTGCCGCCGGCGCACCCCCCGTGTCGCCGGCGCCTCGCCATCTTCCACCCAACGCCCATCGACGCAGGTCATCGTCGACACCCCGGCGTTATCGTCTACATCATCGCGGCAAGTTCTCCACGATCTCGAGGTCGGCTACGTACGACTTCGTCGTCAACGCTTGTGCGGGGAGCGTAATCCCCGCTATCGGTCTACATGAAGGTAATGTAACCCGTTCCGCCACCGTTATCACATGTACTAGATAGATAGATCCTGTCTAGTTAGGGTTTCATACGTTAGAGAAATTATTGTTTTCTGCACCGGAACCCCTTCAGATGTTTTAGGTAAACTGTTGGAGATGAACAAGTTTTAGGGGAGATTTTTTTAGGGAAAGTCCCATATATAGACATATAGGGAAGACATTTTAGGAGAACTGCTGGACTTACTCTAAGAGATGTCGTTGTGGGGTCGTACAAACACTTGCCTGGACTAATAGGTGCAGTTGTCCCAGTCACGCCCATATTTAAAATGAAGATCAAAATAATGAAATGAAGGACTCAAAATTTTAAGTTATTTTACAAAAAACATATAAACTAAAGTTTAAACATTAAATATATTCTATATAGCTCAACGACTTGATTTGGCTCCGTGAGATATATATATCATGCCACGTCGTCGCACGATCGCTAGCTGTCGTGCGTCCCTTGTTTCGCTTGCTAGCCTCCTCGCCGTTGTTGCTTCTCTTGCTAACTGGTGGTCTATTCTCTCCATCTGTAAGCGAGTGGTGGTGTAATATCGACCCTGACTTGACATAGAGGCTTTCTGGCGGCGGAGCAGATGCGTCCGTGGGGCATGGCGGTCAACGACGAGGAGGAGCCGATGGCCCAGCCTGTGACGGTTGAGAATTCCAGCGAAAGGTTGTTTCAGCCTCGGCCACAGTCATCGACGACGGCACCCGTTGGATACACGATGGGACCCATCTCACTCCCTCTTTGGGGTGGTAAATCATTTGTAGAGTCACACATGAGGTGGAAGGACAAGTGTAGGACTTTGGTGACTGGGCGCAGATTTCCATGTGATTCTCGAGCGATGGTCAAGATGGAACGACATGACATCTAATGTGGACAATAACAAATTTTGGCGGCATATTATTGCAACGTGGTCTCTGATGTGAGTGCAAAGTGCAGGACGATGGATGTGCAGGACGGTGACCCAGTTTGCCATCGTAGCATTTTTGGTGGCTGTCCTGACAAGGTCATTGCATTGCTCCCTGGAGACGGGTTTGACGGAAGACAGCAACGGTAGCTTCTAGAGCTGGCATATGTTGTGTGTGAAGGATTCGTTGGACCAGTTTTTGCTCTCGGCTCATCCATGGGCGACTTGGTGAGGCCTCTGGATTTAGTCGATGTTTGTAGGTGTAAGGTCAGGATATGCGACTCTGATCATGGCCACCCCTTCATCAAACAGTTGCTGTCATGAAGGTGGTTCCATATTGATCGATGACGATGATTTTGTACGGCAGTATCGAATAATAGAATAAACGAGCCAATGTATCAATTTTGTGCAGAGGATGGAGGTTTTAACCTTATTTTTCTCGAAACAGGATTTCTCCCCGCTTTTATAAATAGATCAATCATCCACATATACAGCGGTTTGGAACAAAGTTCCACACAAAAAGAAACTAAAACGTTTGGTGGGGCCACATCACAAGGATGCCCAAAGCGAAAAGGAACGGATACAACTCTACCCTAGGTAGAGCTCACCGGCTGGATGGCGTAGAAAAGCGACACCCTGCACTTAGAAGACCGTCAAGCACGCCATCCAGTCGCTCCATGTACTGTTGTCTACACAACAGATGCCACTTCTGCAGAAAAGCCAAGAATTTAAAAAAATGAGTCAAAGACCCGTAGTAGAAAGATACGCTCAATAACCATCTTGCTATGTATAGTCCATAGAGTCCAGGTCATTGCAGCAAAAATTAGCCGGAAGAGGCACCTCCTCTTACCAATCTGGTTCACTTGCACTTCTAGGAATTCCGCCAGGTCTTGGGTCTACCATTCAGGCACAAGAGCCTTGGTCAAGAAGCTCCATAGAAAGCGAGTTGCAAAAACAGGAGAGAGAATATGCATCCCTAACTTGGGGACCGTATAAAGGGGCCAGGTGCCATCACCTGGGCCCAGCTGTTTCGTCACCTCCACCCTCGAGAGGAGTCGGTCTCTAAAGAGCTGTCACACGAAGAACTAAATCTTCAGCGGCATTGGAGTCTTCCAGAGGTGGGTGGTCCAAACAAGAACAAATCCTCTAAATAAGGCCCGGTAAGTGGACCCAACCGTGACGTAACCCAAGGACGAAAGCGCTCAAGAGACATTATCCGATGAGTCGTACAACGATTCAACCTTAGTTTAGGAAACAAAAACTATTTCACAATTATTTTTGCAAACTTCGCAAAAAAATCTGGCAGGGCACGAGCTCATGTTCATGATAAGTAGGCATATTCTCTCTTTGTCACAATTTGTAACTCAACGTTCCATTAAGGGGGCTAAGAAAATGGCTAGACCTTTGGAGAACCACTAGTGGAAAACGGAGCTTAGGTTCACCCCTTTAGTCCCAAATTAAATTTGGACCGGGACTAAAGGGGTGGAAGCTCCGAGGTGTAATTTTTTCGGGACCTTTAGTCCCGGTTTGTGCCACGAACCGGGACTAAAGGTACACCGCATGCGGCAGCAGAGGCGGATCCCAGCGTCAGAACCCTTTAGTCCCGGTTCCTAAGACGAACCGGGACTAAAGGTCCTCACCTTTATCAGGTTCTTTCACCCTGTCGGGGGGCTGCCCCCCGGGTAGGGACAGATCCCGGAATAATTCAGTAAGGTGCCAACAGTACTTGATCTTTGGCGAGAGCAAGGGACACCTCCTGGTGTGCTGAAAGGGCAACTTGACACTTGAGCACTGGTAGAGTGCAAAGTGCCTCCTGGCAGGTGCAAGGGTCAGCTCTAGCAACTATAAATAGACACCCCCGGCCTTCACAATGGCAGCACAAGCATCAGCGGGTGGTTCCTCTAAGAACTAGCTTCTCGAAGATGTCTTTGCTGATAGGCTGAGACATCTTCGGGAGGCTAGGCCTAGAGATACTCATCCTGAGACGAACTCGGGCGCCTCCGGAAAGGAGCTCAGATCTCGGGCTCCGAGGAAACTCCCGGAAGGAGGTGTACTCGGTTTTACCGGATAGATGGTCCGGGTAAGTGCTAACCGGAGTGTATGTCTCGGTCTTGATCTTATGTAGGAGAGGCTCACCGTGGCAAGCGAGGAGGTAGCCGGCATGAGGGATCCCGGTAGGCCGTCAACGGTCTATAGCAGGCTTTCCCGTCTGTTGCGGGGGGGAAGTACCATTCCGCCTGACACGGAAGCATGGTCACCTCCCGCCTGACACGGAAGCATGGTCACCTCCCGCCTCACACGGGAGCGCGTCAGCCGGTACGACAAGACCTGACATGCCTAGCCCGGCAATCCGGAAAAGGTTATCCGGGATGGGCCAAGACATGTCTTGTCTCTGCAGGGGGACAATGATGGTTCAGGACGGCGCCTGCCGTCCTTAACGAGATGATGACGCAGGGGCTATGCCGGATAGCGCGGCGACTAGCTCGCACTAGCCGGTGACGACATGCCGGTTAGGCCTGTCCGGTGGGGCCAAGCCGATTTAGGGTTTCCGGCCCTCCTGGCCGGAACTCTATAAAAGGCGCCATAACTACTTCTGTGGGAGAGAGGACCAACTTGGGAGCCAAAGCTATAGTCACATTAACTCTTAGAGCATTTACTTCTTCACACCTTGAGTTCACCTAGTTCTTTGTACTCCTCCTTTTGAGAGATCTAGCAGCAAGTTGTAGCTCTTGTACCACAGTTATATAGAGAAGAAAGGCAGGAGTAGGGGTGTTACCTCCTCACGAGGGCCCTGAACCTGGGTATATTGTGTGTGTGTTGTGTGCCTTCGTGCATTTGTTCGTATTCGTTAGATCTTCCTCCTTGCACTTTGATCTTGTTTCTCGTTCTTGGGAAATCTCGGTTATACCGGGATCCTCCTCGCGTGGGCTATTCAGCTCGCTATCCCTCCCCGGATCCACCAACGTCCATCGGCCCCACACATTAGCCATCCTATGGCATCTGCCGTGACACCACCACGACAGTTGGCGCCCACCGTGGGGCCGACGGAGGCGTTGGCTGGTGTACACATCCGGACGGGTTCCTCCGTTCATTTCGACATTCGGGTTCTCTCTGGCCTGGTCGTAAGGCTAGGGGGGATGGACTTCGTCAGCGACAACGCAGGATGCTTCCGGAACAGGCCTTTTCCGGTGAACGGATGTCTCATTGACTTTGGTGGTTTCACCACCTACGTCGCCACCGAGGTCGTTTGTACCTACCCGAACGTGATCCTGGAAGCTGAGGATCCTCCCATGCTCTGCGCTGCTCGGGGTCTGCGTGCCAGTCGCCCCCCGAGTTCCGTCATGGTGATGATGGTCGGGGCAACCGAGGAGGAATACCAGGATGCTAACGGCGATACCGGAAGCGGCCACGTTCGTTTGGCCAAACCTCCTCAGGAAAGAGATGCGGCCCAGGATGGCGATCCACAGCCGTCCTAGCCGCAGCGTCGTCCGGATCCCCTGTCGGGCCTGGTGGCTAAGTTAGCTGTATCTGTGGCTGCTGAAGCGGATACCCGGGTCACCTCGGCTGACTTGGAGGAGCAGCGGAGGTTGCTACTCGCTGAAGCACAGGAGATCGCCGAGATCCGTCGCGAGCTCAATGCTAGTCTCCGGGAGTACAATGCAGCTCACGGATTCCTTAAGATAGACTCCCGGGACAAGCGCATCGCGGATCTGCGGAAGAAAGGAAGAATGGTGAATGAGGAGCTGGCAGATGGAGCCACAACCAGTCACACGGGAAGCCGGATTTCAGCGGGGAAGCCGGTGTACAGCTCCCCGGCAAAAACTCTTAGGGCCGCCGAAGCCGCCATGGCCGAGTTGGTGGGGTTATCCGGTGAGGCCCTGCACAAGCAGCAGGAGCGGGTAAACGAGTTGGTGATTGAGGCCAACCGTCAGAATCAGGCCTTCAAGAAGAAGAACCCTGGGGCAGGGTCCCAAGTGCACTCAGCCAGACCCAACAACCAGAAATCGGACGGGGAGGCCTCTTCCCCGCATCTGAGCAGAAGCAAGAGCAAGAGCAAGAGCCGGAGCCGGAGCCGAGGTTCCGGGAAGAACAAGCAGCTACAGACTTATGATCCGGCCTTCGCCGGTATCCAGCAAGCCGGGCAAGCCGGGCAGCGTAACTCGGGGCAGGCGGGAAGTACCCATGAGGGTGGTAACCTGGGTGTAGGAAACAATAACCCGGTCGGCCGTGGTAATCCACCCCGGAACCCCCCTCATGTTCAGAAAAACCCACAAAGGGAGGTCGCCTCAGTTCCCCAGCAGGCCATGATCCCGGCGCAGAACAGGCTCAACGATGGCAACTCGAGACTGCAGCAGCTCGGATATCAGCCAGACGAGAACCCTTTGGGATCTCGGATAGGAACCAGACAGCTGAATCCGGCAGACGCCAGATTCCGGCTCGATCGGATTCATCAATCCGAGATGGTGGAAGAGCAAGGGCCTCCGGGACCTGCATGCTTTGGACCCCGGATCATGCGGGAGCCACCTGTTCGGAATTTTCAGCTCAACAGGGGTGCCAAGACCTATGACGGCAGCAAGAAGCCGGAGGACTGGCTAACCGACTATGTAACTGCAGTAAGCATAGCCGGTGGAAACAGACGATGGGCGGTACGTTACGTACCACATATGTTGGAAGGACCAGCCCGAATCTGGTTGAACAACCTGAGAACTGGCAGCATAGACAGCTGGTTAGATTTCGAGGAGGCATTTATCAGCAACTTTACTAGCACGTACAAAAGGCCAAACAGGCCTCAACAGCTCGCCATCTGTAGGCAAAGGAGCAACGAGACTGACCGGGAGTATCTTACCCGGTGGAGCAATATTCGCAATTCGTGCGAAGGGGTGGTAGAGGCGCAGGCCATCTCCTGGTTTGCACAAGGATGCAGGCATGGCTCAATGTTGTGGCAGAAGTTGCAAAGAAAGATGCCAACGACCTTGGCAGAGACCATGCGCATCGCCGATACCTACACGCTTGGAGATCCCATGCAACCCCTGGTGGATGTCGGTGACTCCAACAGGAGGAATGCGGGACCTCAGCGTTCAGGACCGAGCCGGAGCCATGATCGCCAAGATTTTGGCCAAAAAAGGAATCAGCCCGAGTATCACCATGCCGCACAGCACGTCGCAGCAGTGACCCGGGAGCAGGAGGATGCCGGCAACAGCCAACGTCAAAAGACGAGTGGCCCGACTTGGGGTCAGAGTCAGGAGGTGCAGAAGACCTGGGTGGAACAAAAGAAGCCCCTGACATGCGAAGAGATGCTGAACAAGCCATGCTGCTACCATACTCTGGAGGCCAACAAGCC
Organism: Poa annua; assembly: GCA_026929855.1. NCBI lineage: Eukaryota > Viridiplantae > Streptophyta > Magnoliopsida > Poales > Poaceae > Poa > Poa annua. The sequence goes on along the minus strand of CM049429.1, from coordinate 9,861,481 downwards.
AGCAAACCACTCTACTCGGCAATGCAGTTGGTACCAGCGCACCTTGCAGGAAGGCAGCTCGGGAGCTGTTCGACCGAATGCTCCGGCGCCTCGGCCCAACATTCCGAGACCCCCTCCTCCGATGTCGGGGGCCAATGCTATCCGGATCAACCCACCTCCGCGAGGACCCCCGCCTCGGCCAGTAAATACGGTGCACACCCGGAATGACAACGGTGCAGGCCCCAGTAACCAAGCCGGACAACAGCAGGGCAACTACCGGGAGGCACATCAAAGTTATGTGGTTTTCGTAACCGAGCCCACTGACCGGAGAAGTGTGCGGCAGCGTGCCCTGGAGGTGAATGCTGTGATCCCGGCGGTGCCCAAGTTCTTGCACTGGTCCGAGATGGAGATCACGTGGAGCCGGAAGGATCATCCCAGGGTTATGCCTAAGCCAGGGGCGTATGCCTTGGTGGTGGATCCAACTTTTGTCGGACCCAACCTCAATGTCCGCTTCAGCCGGGTTCTGATCGACAATGGCAGTGCCATTAACATCATGTACAAGGACACGATGCTGAAGCTGGGGGTGTCCATGAACACCTTGCTGCCTACCGAGACAACCTTCCACGGCATTGTGCCCGGAGTCTCTTGCTCACCCATGGGAAAAATCTGGGTTGAGGTGCTATTCGGAACTCGGGAGAACTACCGAACCGAGAGCTTGGAGTTCGAGGTCGTGGACCTTGAAAGCCCATATCACGCACTAATCGGCAGGCCAGCTCTGGCAAAGTTCATGATCTCAACTCACATGGGCTACCTGAAGATGAAGATGCCGGGACCTAACGGCGTGATCACCATCTCGGGAGACCACAAGCGCTCCATGGAGTGTGCCTCGGCGGGGTCATGCTTAGCTGAATCCCTGTTGATCGCAGAAGAGAAGAAGAGGATCCAGCAGGTGGTGGCAATGGCCAAGACCTCCCAACTCGGAATGCCCGGGATGGTAAACCCGGAGCAGGGTGCGTCATTTCAGCCCCCCAAAGAGACCAAGAAGGTGGGTGTGGACCCCAGCAACCCGGAGCGCCAAGTTATCATTGGCAGCAACCTGGACAGCATATAGGAAGGCGAGCTCGTCGACTTCCTCCGTGAGAATCGGGATGCTTTTGCGTGGTCGAGTGACGATCTGCAAGGTGTCCCGAGGGAGTTGGCTGAGCACTCTCTATTTGTTAGACCGGATGCGAAGCCGGTGAAGCAACCAACTAGGCGCCTCTCGGATGAAAGAAGAGCTGCCGTCATGGAGCATCTGGCTATACTGCTGGCGGCTGGGTTCATAATGGAAGTGCTGCACCCGGATTGGATATCGAATCCGGTATTAGTGGAGAAGAAGAAGGATGATCCCCTCCTGCTTAAGGTGTGGCGCATGTGCATCGACTTCACCAACCTCAACAAAGCATGCCCGAAGGACCCCTTTCCACTTCCCCGGATAGATCAAGTGATAGATTCCACTGCCGGGAGTGAGATGTTGACGTTTTTAGATGCATATTCGGGTTTTCACCAGATACCTTTAAATCCGGATGATCAATTGAAAACTGCTTTTATTACCCCTTATGGGGCTTATTGCTATCGTGTCATGACTTTCGGTTTGAGGAATGCTGGTGCTACATACCAGAGGTGCATGCAGAAATGTTTGCATGACCAGATAGGCAGGAATGCCGAGGTCTCTGTCGATGACATAGTCATAAAGACAAAAGAAAAAGCCTCACTAATCGATGATCTGAGGGAAACATTTAAGAACTTAAGAAGATTCCGGATGAAATTGAACCCGGATAAGTGCACATTTGGGGTTCCGGCGGGGAAATTACTCAGATTCCTCATCTCAAGCCGGGGAATCGAGGTCAACCCGGGTAAAATTCGTGCTATCGAGAGCATGAAGTTGCCCGTGCGTCTCAAAGATGTACAGAAGTTCACTGGTTGTCTTGCGTCCCTAAGTCGGTTTGTGAGTCGACTTGGGGAGAAGGCCTTGCCACTGTACCAATTGATGAAGAAAAGCAAAACATTTGTTTGGACCCCGCAGGCTGACGCGGCGTTCAACAATTTGAAGAGGATGCTCTCAACAGCACCAGTGTTGGCATCACCATTACCCAAGGAACCGATGCTGCTATATATCGCTGCAACCAACCGGGTAGTCAGTGTGGCAATGGTGGTAGAAAGGGAAGAAGGGGCAAACTGATACAAAGGCCGGTGTATTACCTCAGTGAGGTGATCTCGGAATCTAAACATAACTACCCACACTACCAGAAAATGGCGTATGGGGTGTACATGGCAGTAACCAAGCTCAAGCACTACTTTCAGGAACACCCGATCACAGTAGTATGCGAAGCTCCTCTGGCCGAGATCATCGGTTGCAAGGACGCTAGCGGCCGGGTAGCCAAATGGGCCATCCAGTTGTCTCCATATGCTCCGGCATATGAGAGACGAGATGCCATCAAGTCGCAGGCGCTGCCGGACTTTTTGGTAGACTGGGCCGAGATGCAGTATGAACCTCCGATGCCGGATTACAATTTCTGGAGGATGCATTTCGATGGCTCAAAGGCTAAAATCGGATTGGGTGCCGGAGTGGTCCTCACTTCCCCGAAACAAGATATACTAAAGTATGTGCTGCAAATCCATTTTCGGGCATCCAACAATGTCACGGAATATGAGGCCTTGGTTCATGGACTGAACGTCGCCAAGGAGATCGGCATCCGCCGGATAGAGTGTTTCGGTGACTCCGACCTCGTAGTGCAACAGGTGTCGGGGAATTGGGATGCCCTGGATGCAAACATGGCCTTATACAGGTGTCATGTGCAGAAAATATCCGGATTTTTTGAAGGATGCGAGTTCAAGCATATACCCAGAGGAGAAAACGAGGCAGCGGATGTCTTGTCCAAGCTAGGATCGTCTCGGGATGCCATCCCACCCGGTATAGCTCTGGAGCATTTGAGGAAGCCATCTATTCAACCCTCACCCGAATCGGATTCTATCTTCATCCCCAAGGAGCCTGGTGCAGATGCAGTACCCATGGAAGTAGATGTCGGGAGCAACACATCGAACCCGGGGACTACATCAGAGTGCTCAGAGAGGCAAAGAAAGATGATGATGGAGGTGATGTCGGCAGAGCCAATGGAAATAGACGCTCCCGTGTTCCCGGTTCGACCTGTCCCGGGATGGGCACAACCCGTCATGGCTTACGTCTTGGAAGGAACTCTACCAGAGAATGAAGTGGAAGCCCGGCAGATAATGCGAAGGTCAAAAGCATACACCGTCATAAATCAAGAGTTATACAAGAGGAGTGTCACTGAGGTACTCCAGAGGTGTGTAGAACCGGCAGAAGGACAAGAGATGCTACTGGAAATACATCAGGGGGAATGTGGACATCATGCATCATCCCGGGCCCTGGTGGCGAAAGTGTTCCGGCATGGGTTCTACTGGCCCACTGCATTACAGCAAGCAGAAGATATTGTCCGGAAGTGTGGAGGATGCCAGAGGTTTGCTCACCGGATACACATGCCGGCGTCAGCACTGAAAACAATCCCTATCACTTGGCCATTCGCAGTTTGGTGTTTGGATATGGTCGGTCAGTTCAAGCCGGCAAGAGGCAATATGACACACATACTGGTTATGGTGGACAAGTTCACCAAGTGGATAGAGGTCAAGCCAATCCGGAAGTGTGATGGACACACCGCTGTGCAATTCCTGAAAGACATCATCTTGAGATACGGGTACCCGCACAACATTATCACGGACAATGGCACCAATTTCGCTGTGGGGGAATTCGCTCGATTTTGTGCTGAAAAGGGAATCCGGCTGGATGTAGCATCAGTTGCACACCCGGAAGCAAACGGGCAAGTCGAAAGAGCAAATGCTTTGGTCTTTGCCGGCATCAAAGCTCATTTGATCGAACCACTGTTGAAAACTCCGGGATGATGGATAGAGGAGTTACCGGCGGTGTTATGGGGTCTCCGGACTACACCGAATAGATCTACCGGGTACACACCATTTTTTATGGTATACGGTGCTGAGGCAGTGCTCCCGACCGACATACAATATGATGCCCCGAGAGTGACAATGTTCACCGAGACCGAGGCAAAGGAGGCCCGAGAAGATGATGTTGATTTACTCGAAGAGGCAAGGGAATTGACACTGTCCCGATCTGCAATTTATCAGCAAAACCTCCGTCGCTATCATAGCCGGAAAGTGCACCCGAGGGTGTTCCGAGAAGGGGATCTTGTGCTGAGGCTCATCCAACGCACGGCCGGAATGCATAAATTGTCACCTCCATGGGTGGGACCTTTTGTGATAAGCAGGGCATTGCACAATGACTCTTATTACCTTGTAGATGCACAGGAGGCTAGGAAAGGTGTAATGGACAAATCCGGTGAGGAAACCAAGCGTCCTTGGAATGTAGCACTACTTCGCCCCTTTTACACATAAAGGGCTCAGTGTATGTGGTATCTCAGTTTTCAGTATTAATGAAAGTAAGGCACCCCGGGAGGAACCCGGGGACTGCCTGGTTATGTGCATATTTTGTTTTCATTTTTGTCAAGTTCATTTGCTGTTTTTTACCGGCATCTCGGGAAGGAACCCGGGGACTGTCGGATAACTATCTTCTGTTTTATTTGTATGCCGGGAAAGTTCCGAGTTTGATTCTCAAAGTCAGAGTAATGTATGTCATGTGAAATCATCTTGTGACTCGACTGACGCACGCCGAAATGGTAGTCAAGAGCAAATAGAGGGAAGGTGGGAAACACGAAAATGGTCTCGGGGACTCGGAGCAGGAACTTATCCGGCATACCTGTTTTTTACTAACTCAGTTATTTTTAATGTCGGGAATTCGGTTAGCCAGAACTCGGATTGTTTTAAGTAATGTATGCCGTATGTGGAGTTTTGTGACTCGACTGTCGAACGCCGAAATGGTAGACAAGAGCAGAAATTACCTAAGTACGGTAAACATGAAAAGCAACTCGGGGACTCATAACAGAATAAATTGACATAAGTTGTTCGGATAGGTAGCTCAGTACGAAACGAAAATAATATAAGTGTATGTTACATCTTGCACCCGGCATCCCGGGGATTTAACAAATCTACTCTTAAGTATTTCTAAGTGATAGGAGAAGTCGGCTTCTCGACGGAGACATCAGCAGAAGCAGCGACCTCGGGAGCAGCAGCAGCAGGAGCAGCAGTGGCTTCGGTTCCGACGACGGTACTTGGGGCATCAAGGCGCACCTCGGCCTGAGAGACCTCGGGTGTCGGAGAAGTGGCAACTTCCCGGGGAACCGCGGTCTCGGCAGCAGCGCCAGAGGCAGCGTCGTCTTCCTCCGGAATCTCATCATCCGCATCACCGGTCGCAACGGTTTCTTCGTCATCCTCATAGTCAGATTCGGAGTCGGAAGGAATGACGCAGGCGGTGAAGGAGCGGATGCTGGACCATGAGGCGATGCGGTGCACCACCTCTTGTCGCCGCTGGACCTTAGCCGGATCGCTCAGCCACGGCGAGATCGTCCGCAGGCGTTGGATCACGTCCAGGTCGAGACCTTCGTACCAGCTAAGTACTTGGGTCAACACCTGGTCGGCACCAGCACGTGCACCGGAACGCTTCCAAGCGTGGATGCGCCTCGCGGCACACCGGAGCGCGCTCGCGAGTTCGGAGACCGAGAGCGTCGCGCGGATACTCGGCCACAGCGCGCCGTGGACGTGGATCGCAGCGCTGAGCAGTTCCGTCCCGATAGACCGGAGAGGCACTATCCGGGCCTTCAGCGCGGTGAGGTGGTCCTCAATATCCCAGGCGTCCGAGACAGCACCCTTCCCGGCACGCTTCTCCCGAGCAGCAGCAACGGCAAGAACATCAGCTTCCCGGGAGTGCTCAAATTCCCCTTTAAAAAGAAGAGCTGTCAAGCGACTAGAGCATAAGAAGAACTACAACAAAAAAAAAGAGCAAGGAAAGCATGGGGGATGTCGGTCCACTTACTGTTAAGGTCCCGGTTCAGTACGGTTAGCTCGGAGAGCCAGCTATCGGACCGTGACCGGAGAATAGCCAGTCCGGTCTCCGCGAGATGCGCGCGCTCCTCGGACTGATCCAAGGTTTCCCTCTGCTCTTCGTCGCCTCAACGAAGCGCGTCTTCATCTCGGTCGCAGCAGCCTTGGCCTTTTCGAGCTCGCCGTTTAGTCGCGCGATCTCGGCTTGCGCGGTAGCAAGTGCGGCCTTCTGATCTATCGAGACCTTGCGTGCAGCATCCCGCTCCTCCCGGAGGCGCCCCTCGCACTTCTTGGACAGACCGAGGTCAGCAAGAACTCGGTTGAAGATGCTGCAGCGTTTCTTGCTGCACTCCTGAAATCAAAACGAAGAAGAATGAGACCAATTCGGAAAATTATGAGATCAGTAGCAAGTAATGCCTAACCGGGTGGGAGGATCTAGTGGTGATGGAGCAAATTTTGAAACAAGTTACCCGGTGGGGAGGATCTCGTGGACTCGGTACCCGAGTCCTATAAGTTTCTCTAAGATTGGAGCCTAGTGATCTGCTATTCGGTGGAATCTAGAGCACTAAGCACCAATCTCGGGGACTAGTGGTGATGGAGCAAATTTTGAAACAATCTAGACGATTGGGAGGATCTCGGGGACTCGTGTCCAAGTCCTGAAGTTTTCTCTAAGATTGGAGCCTAGTGATCTGCTATTCGGTGGAATCTAGAGCACTAAGCACCAATCTCGGGTACTAGTGGGGAAGGAACATATGTTTATGGGAAAAAGAAAGGAAACAAGCTTACCTCGGTCACCCGAGTAACATCTAGCGCGGCCACCTGGAGAGCGTGCAAGGCTTGAGCGTTGCGGCTTGGGCCCGCAGCGTGCAAGTCTCCCGCGGTTTCGGAGGCGTCGGCGGCAAGCCAGGCCTGGTTGTATTCGTCAACAACGCGTATGCCGGAGCCGCCGGGCGCGCGAATAGCAGCAACGTCCCGAGATCCTGGAGGCACAAAGGAGCTTACGGTTGCTCGCAACATCCGCAGGGCGGCGGTAGGGATCTCGGCAGGAGGCGGTGGTAACGGTGAAAACATACCCGTGCGCAGCACCAAGTCTTGGGCCGAGGATGTCGGGGCAGCGGCAGGTTTGGCCGAAGTTGTTTTCTGCCCGGCAACCTTGGGGCGCGACTTCGCGGCAGGTTGATCAGCTGGCCGGGAGGAGGTTGTGGGACGTTTCTCCGGGGCGGTCTTGGTCATGGCTTGCTGGGAGGGACCGCTTGGCGCGAGCTGCCGGCGAGGGCTCAGAATCTCTGCCTCAAGTCCGGGTACTCGGCGAGGACTTTCCGGAAGAAGAATGTCTCCCGAGGTGGTCGTGGCCGGCACCGGGATCTCGTCGATCACCGGGCGTGCTTCCGGAGTCACAACGGTAGCCGGTGCGGCACCGGAGGCAGCAGGCTCGCTTCCTCGAGTAGAAGGGCGAGGAGGAGAAGGGGAGGCCCAAGCCGGGCTGGGAGTCCGAGTTCCGGGAGGAGGAGGAACAACGGGTGACGGGAGGTCGAGTGCATCCCTGAAAGAGAATATCTCAGTAATAATTTATGGGCAAGACAATCATGTAGCATAAGGCAAAGTAAATTTACCCGGGGTCCACAGTGGGAGGGCCCCTTTGCCGGCGCCGAGGAGGCTTCTCGCCCATTTGTTTATTCGGCTTGCTCCTCTTGGGGGGGGGGGGGGGGGGGGGGGTTGCCGGAGTTATCGCCAGCCTCCGTGTCGGAAGCCCCGCGCTTCCGGCTCTCGGCGCGTTTGGTCCCGGCCGTCGACTTCGGAACCACTGCTGAGGCCCAGTTGAGAGGGAGAGCGTCAATCACATCGAGAATTTGGCAGTCAATCTCACCCTCTTCATCCGAAGAAATGGAAACTGCCTCTGAGGTTGAAGGGTTACCCGGGGCGGCAGCTTTCACCAGAGGAACGGCGAGGTGCTCCTCACCATCAGGATCTTCCCTCGGCATCTCTTCCGGTGTTGGAAGGTTCGGCGCGAAATTCCCGTTGGCGTGGATAGCGTCTTCCTCGATCTGCCGCTCGAATAACTGCGCAAATAAATCACCACATGATACCCATGTCGGTTGCCAACAGAACCCGGGCGCGAAGGAAAGTTTACGAAAGGCAGATATGAGCACCTGTTTCAGGGGTTTTTTCCGGCATCCCCCGATGGCACCCCAAGAGTAGTCATCCGTCATCTTCGTCCGAGCAATAGCTCGAACGCGGCGGACGACCGCAGCGTGATCTAGCCCAAAGATACTGGTCCGGGTAGGGTCTAAATTCCCGGCTATATGGCACATCTTGTGCACTCGGGTTTGGAGGGGGCAGACGCGGCGAATGATGAAGCAACGCAGGAGATCATCGCCGGTCATCGTGTCGTTCAGCACGTTCAGAACGTCGTGCATGCACCTGACTTCCTCGGTGTCGGGGAGCCGTTTCCAGAGGTTGAATTCGCGCGGAGGACCAATGGCGAACTCCGGCAGATTGATGAAGTCCGGATTCGAGGATCCCGGAGCGTCCCCCGAGCTTTCCCGGTTCTTCACATAAAAGAAGCTGCGCTGCCACTTCCGGCAGGACTCTAGTCCTTTGACTATTGGGAATCCGGAGTCAGCGCGGGGGATGATGGTGGCAGCTCCGCAGTCAACCAAGTCTTTTATCTTCTGATCCGGGTTGGGGATGGCTTGGCGACGAAGGATGAAGTACTTGGCCCAAAGATCCAGAAATGGCCATACGCCGAGATATGCTTCCCCGTAGGTGGTGAAGACCGAAAGCATCATAATGGCGTTGGCGGGGAGATGATGGGGTTGGAGGCTGTAAGTGTCGAGGAAGTCGCGGAAGAAGGGGCTAGCCGGAAGCCCAAACCCACGCTCGAAGTGCGTGAGGAATACAACGTATTCCCCGGGTTGGGGTTCCGGTTGAACCTCGTCCTCCGGGAGACGGCTCTCAACTTGCGGAGGAATCTGGTGGGTCCGATACAGCCAGTCCAAGTCCTCCTGGGTGGTCTCCGATCCATCCCAGCATCCCCGGATACCTTCTTCACCCATGCCGGAGAAGTCCGCAGACGTATCCGGGCTACTCTGCAGGCGCAGTGGCAGTTAGTCGGGGTTAGTCTACCGGGAGCTAAGATGCCGGATCGCAAACTCCTAAACACAACCGAGTTCAGGGCGAGTAAGATCTACCGAGTGCTGATAAATCAAAACTAAAGTGAGGAAAATATACTCGGGCTAAACTCGAACGAGACGTAATGCGAGTGAAAGATCTAAGTCCTACCCCAACGGTGCATCACCGCCGTGCACCCCGTGCGCACCGCTCGAGTCGTGCTCACCGGCGGCGGCTCAACCGCGCGTGTGTTAGAGCACGGCCGAAGGCGAGATGTTATTATACTAAAGAAGATCATCGGGGCGGAGGAAGCAACTCACCGGAGAAGAGGAGGTCGGTGACGCGCAAGAGGAACAGCGGCGTTCATACTCCGGCGAACAGCGAGGGCGGCGGCGTTCGGGCGACGAACACAGCGGAGACGATGCGCTTGAGGCGACGGTGGAGGAGACGCGAAGGGGAGGAAGAAGAAGAGGAGACCGTTCCGGTCCCCTATTTATGGGGGGGATTCCGGAGCGGTTTCCAATTTTCCCGCCCACGATCTCCACGATCGTGGGTGGGATCCATTTTGTGCAGTGCGGCACGTGGCGCTAGCCGGAGCGCCCGATCCGGCCACACCGAGGGTCACACGGCCCCAACGGTTGGGCTTCGGATCGGCTGCGGCTCCCGGCGCGCGAACCCAAGCGACGGCGTGCTCGGGCAGAAGCACTCGAGTGCGTTTCTGGCCAGACGGGACGTCGGGTGGGGCCCAGCTAGAGATCTCGAGATCGATACGGAGACAACGGTCAAGATTCACTCAGACTGCGTTATCCGGTTGCAGGCTTCGCCTCCCGGTTAAAACAGTCTCGGTAAGAAGGTCTCGGGAGAAATCAATCTCAGCAAGAAAACGAAGGATGGTGTCATGTGTTCTCGGAAGATAGGTGTTATTTAAAGCTGATCCCGCACATCATCCGAGGTCGTTGTGCATCACCAGCTTCGGGGACTAGTGTCGGGGGGCTGCCCCCCGGGTAGGGACAGATCCCGGAATAATTCAGTAAGGTGCCAACAATACTTGATCTTTGGCGAGAGCAAGGGACACCTCCTGGTGTGCTGAAAGGGCAACTTGAGCCTTGAGCACTGGTAGAGTGCAAAGTGCCTCCTGGCAGGCGCAAGGGTCAGCTCTAGCAACTATAAATAGACACCCCCGACCTTCACAATGGCAGCACAAGCATCATCGGGTGGTTCCTCTAAGAACTAGCTTCTCGAAGATGTCTTTGCTGATAGGCTGAGACATCTTCGGGAGGCTAGGCCTAGAGATACTCATCCTGAGACGAACTCGGGCGCCTCCGGAAAGGATCTCAGATCTCGGGCTCCGTGGAAACTCCCGGAAGGAGGTGTACTCGGTTTTACCGGATAGATGGTCCGGGTAAGTGCTAACCGGAGTGTATGTCTCGGTCTTGATCTTATGTAGGAGAGGCTCACCGTGGCAAGCGAGGAGGTAGCCGGCATGAGGGATCCCGGTAGGCCGTCAACGGTCTATAGCAGGCTTTCCCGTCTGTTGCAGGGGGAAGTACCATTCCGCCTGACACGGAAGCATGGTCACCTCCCGCCTGACACGGGAGCGCGTCAGCCGGTACGACAAGACTTGACATGCCTAGCCCGACAATCCGGAAAAGGTTATCCGGGATGGGCCAAGATGAAGGGGATCGTGTGCGGAAAACAATAATTTTCCTACCAACGATATCCTTAAACTAGCCAAGATCTACACTATGCAGATATAGAAGTACGACGGAGATCGGAATACATACCCTCGTAGACCGAATAGCGGGGATTACGCTCCCGCACAAGCATTGACGATGAAGACGTCGTAGCCGACCTCTAGGTCGCGGAGAACTCGGCGCGACGAAGATGACGAAGATGACCCCGAGGTCGGGTGGAGGAAGTAGGCCTCCGAGTACCGCTAGCGCAGCACCTCGCAGGGAGTCGCACACATACGATGGAGACGACGGCCTCCGAAGCTCCAGTCCAGGACGAGCAGCGGAAGACTTGGACCGGAACACCAACAGCGCGGCAGCGGGCTATGGTGGAAGAGATCCCCCTCCTCTATTCGGCGCGGCTCCGTCAAGGGAACCACGAGATCGAGAGAGAAATTGGGAATTAATTAGTGAATTAAAAGGCCAGGGGTGCCCCTTCTTATATAGGCTCCCGGGGGGAGCCAACCTTGCCAGCCAGGCAATGTGGGACTATCCCACAGCCTGGTTCGGCCAAGGCATGGTGCGCCGGCCCTAGGTGGGCCCCATTTGGCCCACCTAGGCCGGCCAAGCCTCCCCCACAAAATTCCCTTGAGGGTTTTCCCCCCCATGGGCCTTCTTTCGACCAGAAGGCCCATTCAGGGAAATCAGACTAAATAAATTCGAAAATAAATATATAAAATCATATTTGCATATTAATTACACTAATTAATATCAAACATAATATATATAATTTTTCCTAGGTCCGGAAACTCTTTCGTCGCTGCCCGATCTCCATCGGACCCCTCCCGGAACGCTCCCGGTGATCTCCTTCCTTTCCGGTTGTCTTGTCGAAACACCTTAAGTGTGTTACCCTAGCGGTTCGATATAATATCAGGTATGATCAAGACTCCTCAATGATCAACGACTAACTCGTAGGCCTGGACCCCATAAATTAACCCCTGAGATATAACGAATGACTTTCATCTATCAAACCTGGACGTATAGTCTTAAACCCTTTGTCATGGCGATACTTAGCGTGTCCGAGCATCATTCTCAGATATCTCCATACCTAGCATGATCTCGTTACCGACATCGCTATCTTCTACTCATCTATGATATTATGTCAGCTGGTGACCTAGTCACATGTTTGCAAACTCATTTGACATAATCTCACTGAGTGGGCCCTAGAGTATCTATCCGGCTATGCGGACTGACAAATCCCGCTGTTAACCCCTCGTCTCAATTACTCCTTTCTGATACCCAAAAGTATCACCGTTATTGTCATACTAAATAAGATACGACGTTTGGTGCGATCAAAGTATCTTCCAGGAATAACAATAAGAGTTGATCTCACGGTCTTAAGGCGTAACGACTATGTCCTATAAATACTGGGTATGTCCATCACATCGTTACTCCTAACGATATGACTTCCGTTGCCGACCGGCGCCATGCCCTATGATCGGAAAACCTCGATCATCAATCGTGCAACGAAACTAGTCTTAGTAGAGGCTACTAGGGACCTGGTTGTTAATCTACCACACCTGTATTAATGTTTCCGCTTAATACAGTTATAGCATGGTGTAAAACATATAATGAACGATTGGGATATTGCCAATAAACTATGTTTATTAAGTGTCTCTAGGGCATATTCCCTTCAGTCTCCCACTTGCACTAGAGTAACACTTAATCTAGTTTACAAACTGGTAAAAGCTCAACACCCATAGCATCTTGGTGCCCGCTCGCCTCGTGGAAGAGGAATACAGTCAATAGACCTCACACATTGAGACCTATATGTGCTTTGCAACACTTCTATGTCACCTAGTTTGACATCAACCCGTATCTTACGATGACGGTGAAATATATCCCAGTGGATGGAGTGAGACTCGAGCATTCGCGTAGCATGCGCCTTAAAAGTCTAAGAGATCTATTAAGGGGACCACCTACGCTCGGAAAACTGCTCAGTCCAATCACACTTGCTACTTCTAAAGTCGCGATATATTTCTATACCTATGTAGATTGTGCGACAGTGCATTCATATGCGACTTCGCAAACTAACCATGTCTATTTTCAAAATAAAGGACATCTCCTATATGAGACTTCTAGTCGTATGGGTCAGTGTAATAACTTGCATCATCGTAACCGCTTTACGGCAAGTTGCCATTCCACTCTTACCTGTTACTAGAAAACCTATCTTCAGTTCTCATAGACACTGAAGAATAAACTTAACGTTTGTTCATTGATCCACACAAGGATCACTCTAGAACCTGTTCTTCAACCAAGAACTCGGGTCACACCAAGTCGAGCTTTCAGTCTGATAGACTCTATGTGTGATACATAGAGAATGTCGAACATCATTTTCTATCACTGAAAAAGTCAAGATTAACTTAATCTTTTACCTAGTCACACAAGCAAGAACCTCTTTCTTCGCTTGTCCTTTTCTGAAACACTTCAGAATCCTGACTTAGGAAATACTCCGACTTAATGTTATTAAGCCCCCTCTGATCTATACAATTATAAATCGGATGCCTAATACTTCTAACTTCATTTCATAGAAAATTTAATCACTTAAATAATCATTTACACTCTACTAGAGGATCTGTGTCATTCAATATGTCGCTACATACAGAATCACAAATGACACCTAGCTCCCACTCAAATATGCCTTCCGCATATAAGATCAAGGAAAGCTACTTAGCTCCCACTCAAATATGCCTTCCGCATATAAGATCAAGCAAAGCTACTTTGCTCCCACTCACTTCTTTGCAAATGTAGGTTTCTTCAACTATTTTGGACAACTCCAAAATCCTTTGATCACATTATCAAAGTGAAGATTCCAGCTCCGATATGCTTGCTTCTGCCCATGAATGGACAACCGAAGTTTGCACACATGTTTAGCATCCTCAGGATTACAAACCATTCTTAATTACACTATTAAGAACCATGGTTTTCTCATCCATCTATCAATTTCTCATTCGAAATTATAGTAATTGCTATACGACCCAGAATAGATTTAGGCTTCGCCACTTGAGACAAACTCTCATGTGGTCTGTCGGAACTGCTTCACGACAAATCGAATCTGCTCAATGTCTACTCTCTCATAAAATTCCATATACTATTAACATCCTAGATTCCATCAAGAAGATCTCCCAAGTCAATACCTGGAAATCGTATATGGATTTTATTTCGGATCACAAATGACTCATAGCCATTTCTCGGACTTAGGTCCACCATCTCTTCTTCGTAGTTCGTAGGTCTATCATATTCCATTAATATGACCTCCATAACAAGATTGTCGTAACACACAGTGTGGAACACAACCTCGTATGCCTACGCTCTTAGTATGAGCTCAGAACATCATGATCTTGAATCATTAGCTTTTTCAACCTGTGGGGCCTGACACCGAAAACACTTTCGATTGCGCCACTCTGATGTTTGGAGAAGAAGTTCACCAACTTCGTCTTGCTCTACTTTCTTTCTCACTTATACCCTCGGACAAGAAACTATTTCTTTCGCAAGGTATATCCCGGCAAAGATTTTGCCTATGTCGTGAGACATGTACCCAACTAACTCTTTAGGTAGGGTATACTACAAAGATTAATCCATTTTAGGTTCGATTACATCGAAACACTAAATTGTTGAAACGACAATCCATGCTCAAAAGCCATGCCATCACTCGTATGGTATTGTCTCCATGGATTCAAATGGTTTCCCTATTTGCTAACGTGAGTGTTTACGTTTCTACCATATGACTCTAACGATTACAATAATTTGGTAAGAGATTTATTTACCACACACTATCCGATAGGGTGCAATTACGACGTCCTAACACACCATAATACTATGGTGTTCCATGCGACGTAATTTGTGGAACTCCTCTCACAAGTCTTCCAATGATGTGCCAACATTATAACTCAAATCTTCATTCCTCGATTTGCATCGCGGGAATTTGATTTTCATGTTAAGTTTATTTCCTACTTCATTCTGAACTTCGTTTGATCGAATCAAAAATTCAGACTAACATTCCCCGGAGTGGATATCCATATATCTACTCGGAATATTCATGAAGTCTATGAAATAAAGACTTCCACTACACGTTAAAGTACTTCATTGATTCACATACACCCATATGCACGATTCTCAACAAGCTATACTCAAAACGTTCAGTGAAGTTCACGAAATAAAGGTCTCCACTACCCGTCAATTTCTTTATTGAACCACATACATCTCCATGTATGACTATCAATAAGTTATATGCCCGTTTTCCGAAAACGGTGTCACAGTTATTTTGCAAGTGTCAAAAGATCATATCTTAGGACTTGTAGGTCCATCCGGTGTGGAGCTAATGCATTGACTATAACATTGACATGACTAAACGGTAGTGCCACACATATGTGGTGTCTTTATTAAGTTTGTATCCTTTGGCATTAATATTATGAATGTGGGAGCTTCTACCATCTAAATTCAAATCGGCATATGATCATTACTTCATAAATATAGGACACCAATTTGTCACTATCATGTATGAACAAGTGTCTCGCTAGAGGAGACACACTTGTAACGATCATACCAACACCCGATCATAAAGAATTTACCCAAATGGTAGATCTAGAGGGAGAGTGTCTAGGGCCATCACAACAACTTGATTGCCATTATCAACACGCAATGTCGCCTCATCCTTTCAAGCTACTCAAGCAGTAAACCTGGTTTTTCACAAAACATGACTAGTATAAAACTTAGTCACTAATGTGAGTACTTGCTTAGCTAAAACATTCATAACATGTATATCATATATACACCATCATCATTGATGACTTCCGGCGATCTGTTTCATCTTCTTGATACTTCCACCGTAATCAAGAACCATGAAGGTGAACGATTCCCCTTGCATGACATAGTCTATGACAGAGGATTTGCACTTGGCAACGATGTCTGTCATCCAGTGATTGAGCTGAGCGGGGCGTCTCAATGTTCATTAATCATGAACGTATGTCATTAAGCATGACCGCCACGTGCTCCCTCAATGTGTGCATTCTCTTCCATCTTGGTTGAGAAGACAATCAGTCAACATACTGATAAAATTTATCAACCCAACTTTAGGGGTACCCCGAGTTTTAGCGACCATATCATATGTCCGCGATCCAATAACCCGTACCCACCGTTGGTTCTCTATGGCAGAGATCATAGAATACACTGGACTATGATGATATCATCCGCACAAAATCCGATAATCAAAATTATCTTTTGTTAGCGGAATCTCCGGGTTTATCTCCTAGCGGGTATTGTAACACAAAGAGCTAACGGTTTAAACAAAGAGTATCCTCAAGCTAAAGCATAAAACTATGAAGTTTGGACCCAACCTTTTAAGTTTCTCAATCGCAGGAATGCGCCTAATTTGAAAAGATGCTATCACAATGGTTAATATCTACAAAGGTTTGCAAAACAGACGCTGTTCATTATATTCTGAGTTCTAGTATTTTAGAAAATAACTATCCGAACTCCCACTCAAACGAACATCCCTCCTGGTCGTTTAAGCGATTACACGACCCCCATCCATTGCACCACCCCTCATCATCAGAGCCGGCGGCACAACTTCAAGAGTAGACAAAATCGTCCGCCACACCAATTTTGTGACTCGTGCTCGACCTTTCGGTCTTCCTGTTCCGAGGCCATATTTCTGAATATGCTAGGCTCGCCACCAAAGACCTCCACGCTGACGCTTGTGCAACATGGCTTACACCCACTGTATGCGAACGATGAGATGTCTGACACCCGATCATCACGGCTTGCCTCATAACGTAGAACTTTCTTGGTGGTGCGCGTTGGAGGGAGAACACTAGTGGTATTTTGAAGGGATCATCTTATATATCTACCGCCGTGTAACTAATGTATACTATACACACAATCACACAATATAAGATGCACACAAAACATCAAATGTAATGCAATGTGATATAGTCCATTGCGCCATGGTCTTCTTGGCGCCCGCACTTTATAAACAATTTAATAAACCTACCTTGACCATATCACATAGCCCCTGCAAAATAAAGTTAGACGCTTCTACTTTATCTTTTGCATATTTTACGTGGCTTGGGGCTGTCGTAAATAGAACCGCTTCATACCTACGAACCTTATGACCACAACAACGATCCAATAATTGCATGTTTAAGCATCCCTTTCGGACCCTCCATTGAAAATGCAAGACCAACTAAAGAGAGAGAAACAGGCACCCGCCAGCCACAGATACGGTACAAGCCGTATGTCAGTAGTGGAACCAGTCTCGCGTAAGCGTACGCGTAAAGTCGGTCCGGGCCGCTTCATCAACTCGATGCCGCTGGAATCACAAGTGCACGCTAGAGGGTAGCAAATAACAGGAACGGTGCCCCCGTGCAGAACACGGGTTCTAACAGCGTACAGCTATATCTACGATAGATCGGCTCTGATACCACTGAAGGGGATCGTGTGCAGAAAACAAAAAATTTCCTACCAACGATATCCTTAAACTAGCCAAGATCTACACTATGCAGATATAGAAGTACGGCGGAGATCGGAATACATACCCTCGTAGACCGAATAGCAGGGATTACGCTCCCGCACAAGCGTTGACGATGAAGACGTCGTAGCCGACCTCTAGGTCGCGGAGAACTCGGTGCGACGAAGATGACGAAGATGACCCCGAGGTCGGGTGGAGGAAGTAGGCCTCCGAGTACCGCTAGCGCAGCACCTCGCAGGGAGTCGCACACATACGATGGAGACGACGGCCTCCGAAGCTCCAGTCCAGGACGAGCAGCGGAAGACTTGGACCGGAACACCAGCAGCGCGGCAGCGGGCTATGGTGGAAGAGATCCCCCTCCTCTACTCGGCGCGGCTCCGTCAAGGGAACCACGAGATCGAGAGAGAAATTGGGAATTAATTAGTGAATTAAAAGGCTAGGGGTGCCCCTTCTTATATAGGCTCCCGGGGGGAGCCAACCTTGCCAGCCAGGCAATGTGGGACTATCCCACAGCCTGGTTCGGCCAAGGCATGGTGCGCCGGCCCTAGGTGGGCCCCATTTGGCCCACCTAGGCCGGCCAAGCCTCCCCCACAAAATTCCCTTGAGGGTTTTCCCCCCCATGGGCCTTCTTTCGACCCGAAGGCCCATTTAGGGAAATCAGCCTAAATAAATTCTAAAATAAATATATAAAATCATATTTGCATTTTAATTACACTAATTAATATCAAACATAATATATATAATTTTTCCTAGCTCCGAAAACTCTTTCGTCGCTGCCCGATCTCCATCGGACCCCTCCCGGGACGCTCCCGGTGATCTCCTTCCTTTCCGTTTGTCTTGTCGAAACCCCTTAAGTGTTTACCCTAGCGGTTCGATATAATATCAGGTATGATCAAGACTCCTCAATGATCAACGACTAACTCGTAGGCCTGGACCCATGAATTAACCCCTGAGATATAACGAATGACTTTCATCTATCAAACCTGGACGTATAGTCTTAAACCCTTTGTCATGGCGATACTTAGCGTGTCCGAGCATCATTCTCAGATATCTCCATACCTAGCATGATCTCGTTACCGACATCGCTATCTTCTACTCATCTATGATATTATGTCAGCTGGTGACCTAGTCACATGTTTGTAAACTCATTTGACATAATCTCATTGAGTGGGCCCTAGAGTATCTATCCGGCTATGCAGACTGACAAATCCCGCTGTTGACCCCTCGTCTCAATTACTCCTTTCTGATACCCAAAAGTATCACCGTTATTGTCATACTAAATAAGATACGACGTTTGGTGCGATCAAAGTATCTTCCAGGAATAACAATAAGAGTTGATCTCACGGTCTTAAGGCGTAACGACTATGTCCTATAAATACTGGGTATGTCCATCACATCGTTACTCCTAACGATATGACTTCCGTTGCCGACCGGCGCCATGCCCTATGATCGGAAAACCTCGATCATCAATCGTGCAACGAAACTAGTCTTAGTAGAGGCTACTAGGGACCTGGTTGTTAATCTACCACACCTGTATTAATGTTTCCGCTTAATACAGTTATAGCATGGTGTAAAACATATAATGAACGATTGGGATATTGCCAATAAACAATGTTTATTAAGTGCCTCTAGGGCATATTCCCTTCACAAGACATGTCTTGTCTCTGGCAGGGGGACAATGATGGTTCAGGACGGCGCCTGCTGTCCTTAACGAGATGATGACGCAGGGGCTATGCCGGATAGTGCGGCGACTAGCTCGCACTAGCCGGTGACGACATGCCGGTTAGGCCTGTCCGGTGGGGCCAAGCCGATTTAGGGTTTCCGGCCCTCCTGGCCGGAACTCTATAAAAGGTGCCATAACTGCTTCTGTGGGAGAGAGGACCAACTTGGGAGCCAAAGCTATAGTCACATTAACTCTTAGAGCATTTACTTCTTCACACCTTGAGTTCACCTAGTTCTTTGTACTCCTCCTTTTGAGAGATCTAGCAGCAAGTTGTAGCTCTTGTACCACAGTTATATAGAGAGGAAAGGCAGGAGTAGGGGTGTTACCTCCTCACGAGGGCCCTGAACCTGGGTATATTGTGTGTGTGTTGTGTGCCTTCGTGCATTTGTTCGTGTTCGTTAGATCTTCCTCCTTGCACTTTGATCTTGTTTCTCGTTCTTGGGAAATCTCGGTTATACCGGGATCCTCCTCGCGTGGGCTATTCAGCTCGCTATCCCTCCCCGAATCCACCAACGTCCATCGGCCCCACACATTTGCCATCCTATGGCATCTGCCGTGACACCACCACGACACACCCCGACTCCTCCATTTTCCAAACCTAGCTCGATCTCACCATTTTCCCTCTCCATTTCTCCTCTCATTTCCTCTCTCTAAACCTAATTAATCCACAATAGTTTACACCATTTGGCAAGATTGAAGGCACCCCACGGTTAGCCGCTTCATCCTCTTTCCGGCATTGCTTATTTAGCTCATTTTGCCCATTTCAAATTTTTTGTGCAAACAAGGTGTTTGATGAAATGCCTAAGTTAGGATTGCATTTGTTTCATATGTGCAATTTATGCTCAAACTAAATAATGTTTTTTGTGTTTTAGTGTCGTGAGGAGCCTTATCGACGTCGATCGCCCGCGCCGTCCCGTCACCGGCACCACCTCGGTGAGCCTCTATATTTTATTTTATTTGATTTTTAAAAACATAGCTTTTATGATTTAGATGCATAGTTACTACTTGTATAATTTTCTAACTTGTATTATATGTATAGTGTCATGGTTCTGATATCCGTCCCCGTCGGTCCTCGTCCGGTCTATGATTCGGATGTGGTATATTTTCAAAACTATTTATTTCATTTTGTGTTTCTGGCAATTATGGCGACTAACTTGACATAGATTTATTTTTATCTAGGAGGTAGTTGAACCAGAAATTGAACCTGACCCTATTGTCGAGTTTTTGGATAAAGAAAACAATGATTTGAAAGCAAAATTGAAAAGAAGTGAAGATCTTTATCTTCAATGCTTAGAAGATAAGATGAAATTATAGCTCAAACTTGCCGACGTGGTCGATGGTAACGAGATCAAGATGGATGCAATGCGCTTGAAGATAAAAAGGATTAGAAAATATGCCATTAATCGGGAGGCTTGGTATCATTATGTTGTGGGTTCAGTATTTACCTTAGTTGTGATTTTGATCGCATTTGTTGTTGGATTTAAATTCTTTAGATAATTTTTATATTTGTTTCAGTTAATGTATGTTTTATGAGAACTATGTATTACCAGTTGTCACTACTCTACTCTTATTTTAATGGATGACATTGTATTAATTAATTTGCTCTTTCATATTATTTATGACAGTAGTGTAATAATGGGGTTCGATATTCTTTTATGTAATACAGATGAACCGACAATGGATGTACGGTGACCGATGTTGTCCTGAGTTCATTGATGGCATGCATAATTTTATCCATGTGGCTGAGGCAAACAAGCCGAAGAACGGTTTTATTCGTTGTACATGTAGTGCCCGCAAGAATATGAGTGATCACTCTACCTCAAAAGTCATTCACTCACACCTCTTGCATAATGGTTTTATGCCTGGTTATTATTGTTGGACCAAGCACGAAGAAACAGGGGTTATCATGGAAGAAAATGAAGAAGAGGAGGATAATGACAAGTATCCTTGGTTCAGTGATACTACAATGGGAGAAGACGAAACTGAAGAAGATCCCATTATTGATGAGCCCGACGATGATCTTTGTCAGGCCATTCGTGATGCACAAATGGACCGTGGAAGTGAAAACGAAAGGTTGAAGTTGGAGCGTATGTTAGCTAATCACACCAAATTGTTGTACCCAACTTGTCAAAATGACCAGAAAAAGCTAGGTACCACACTTGAATTGCTGCAATGGAAGGCAGAGAATGATACTTCTGACAAGGGATTTGAAAATTTGTTAAAAATAGTTAAGAAGATGCTTCCAAAGGATAACGAATTGCCGTCTAGTACGTACGAAGCAAAGAAGGTGGTATGCCCTCTAGGATTAGAGGTGCATAAGATACACGCATGCATTAATGACTGCATCCTCTACAGCGGTGAGCACGAAAAACTGAATGCATGTCCTGTATGCGGTGCTTTGCGGTATAAGATCGGGCGAGATGACCCTGGTGAAGTTGAGGGCGAGCCGCGCCCCAGGAAGAGGATTCCCGCAAAGGTGATATGGTATGCTCCTATAATACCACGGTTGAAACGTTTGTTCAGCAATAGAGAGCATGCTAAGTTGTTGCGATGGCACAAAGAAGATCGAAAAAAAGACTTGATGTTGAGACACCCCGTGGATGGGTCCCAGTGGAGAAAAATTGACAGAGAGTTCCCGACATTTTCAGATGACGCAAGGAACTTAAGATTTGGTCTAAGTACATATGTCTTTAATCCTTTTGGAGAGCAGAGCTCCAGTCACAGCACTTGGCCCGTGACTCTATGTATCGATAACCTTCCTCCTTGGTTGTGCATGAAGCGGAAGTACATTATGATGCCAGTGCTCATTCAAGGCCCGAAGCAACCTGGCAATGACATTGATGTGTACCTCAGGCCATTAGTTGAAACACTTTTGCAGTTGTGGCGTGAAGAAGGTGTACGTGTGTGGGATGAGCACAAACTGGAGGAATTTGATCTACGAGCTTTGCTTTTTATAACTATCAATGATTGGCCTGCTCTTGGCAACATTTCAGGACAGTCAAACAAGGGATACAATGCATGCACGCACTGTTTAGCTGAGACTGATAGTATACATTTAGGTAACAAGAATGTGTACCTGGGTCATCGTCGGTTTCTTGTACCCAAGCATCCATTAAGGAAGAAAGGCAAGCATTACCACTAGTGGAAATTGGGGCTCTAGTCCCGGTTCTAGAGGGCCTGTAGTCCCGGTGTAGCAACCGGGACTACCAAGGCGGGACTAGAGCCCCCCCTTTTGGTCCCGGCTCAGCACAAACCGGGACCGGAGCCCCCCACCAATTAGAGCTCCGCACGTGGAGGGGGCAGGGGCGCGCAGGGGCGAACCCTTTAGTCCCGGTTCGTGTTACGAACCAGGACTAGGGTTTTGTTTTTTTTTACATTTCAGGGTTTTGTTTTTATTTTCATTTCAGTGCTTTGCTTTTTTTTATTTCGACCGGTTTTCTGGGTAGGGGTTTCGGATGGTACCTTGTCGATGCGTCAGGGGTAGGGGTTTCGGATGCTACGGCTTCGAGGGCGAAAAACACGTATAAATTATTATACGAACCTAGATAAAATTACATCATGCATATATACAATTACATGAAGATCATGTGTTGATAACACATACACATTTAAGTACGCGTGGTACATGAAGATCACGTTTCCCGGTTCCAGATACTTAGAAGTACTTTGTTACATGGAGATCACTATATATTACATGTCCGCACTAGTCAAAATAGTGGTACTCTCCGGTCTCCGGTATGACATGGGTGAGGTAAAATCCCGTCAACTCCTCTGTAATTGCCCTGAAGCGGGTCTTTATTGGTAACTCGTTGCGCTTTCTTGCCAACTGTAAAAAAATGATATCACAATGAATACATGAGATATGAAATGAATAAAACTCATCACGATTTATGATACAAAAATAATGTTGTGACTAGAGCTTTACGTACTTCGATACTTCTTTTGCTCTTCAAACTCTCGTTGACCACAGTATGCATGTACTCGCAAACATAGAATCCACATAGACCAGTCCCTATTGGTTGTTTAAGGCAAGTCTATAGAAGAATAGAATTTAATCAAATAATAATAAAGTACGATAATGGTGCATGGGACTAGTTATAGTTCTACTTACATCGTTAGTACGCCAGCGCAGTTTCTCTGGCCATCCACTGTTCGGATGTTCCGCGAGGAACATTTTCCAAACGCTGCATGACAAGAAAATGAATGAATGAGCCATAAATTCTTTTATACTAGGAAATGAACGAAAGAGACGATAAGAAAAGAAAGTACCTTGCCACCAAATCAAAACAGGTCTTGTATTGTTTAGGGCATCTTCTTAACGAGTCAAGGACAACAATTTCTCCTTTCCGCAAGTCAATAACGATAAGAATGTAGTGGAAGCTGCACACGTTTATAAATAGTCATGCATAACTCATCAATTAAACTTAACATCGGGTGAGAAAAATAGAATGTGTAATAAGCAGTAACACTCACTTGAAGTTGTAAGGCCATAATATATATTTTTTGTAAGCTTGTCGCTTGAAAAACATTAGCAAATTCCCCGGTGTATCCTTGTTAACTAGTGGATATATTATGTTTTCTTCATGCATTATAGAGGGGTCAATGAACCCAATGTGGTTGATTTTCTGCTTCTTGCATTCGAGCATCTTCATTCTGCGTAATAAAGCACAGAAATATTATAGAGAGGATTATCACAAACAATGAACGAGTAGAGCTAATTAAAACATTAAATTACAGGAATAGATCACTTACAGACAATAGGAACTCATGATAGCTTTGTCGAGTGCCCGGAGATTGTATAACTGAAAGATTTCGGTGAAGTAAAGGATAACGGAGTATTCTTGGAAATAATGCTCTTCCTTAACTACCATCATGAGAGCGTATTTATTCGTCTCCTTTACGATATTCTTGTATCAGGCTTGAAATTGACGCATTCTTGTGGGTAAGTCGCCGTCGATAAAATTCTCCACGTGAACATAAGTACGAACAACATCCGCGAAGGGGATATCATCTCCCGAATATACCAGCTCCCGCACATTGATGTTTTTGAGAACTCTGCCATCAAGCACCTTGAGCGGGGGGGGGGGGGGGGCGACTGTGCATCTTGTTCTCCGAGTTGGGCAACTTGTTTCCCTTTTTTCGATCGATCATCCATCTCTTCGTCATATGACTTACCAATGTTGCGATCATAGTCTGTTGGCGGCGATGGTGGGGGGTTGTATAGGGCATCGATGCAACGGTCAATTTTCTCCCGAGGAATTCCGGCAGTAAATTTTGCAGGAGGCAATTGTTTCGCTAACGCTTTCTGTTTCACGCCAGCAAGCCAGGCATCCGTATGTTCTTTGCAGGCGATATCGTTTTCCTCAACGGTTCTCTCCCAAGGTAACTTTGGAGTAGGTGGCGGTGTTTTCTGCTTTCTAGGTTTCTTCCTAACAGGAGAACCAGACTGGCGCCTACTCGAGAGCGACTTAACATTCTGGCGGACGGGCATAGACTGCGATGGCCTCGCGATAGGAACCCTCTCAGGGGGCGGTTGGCTTTGCTGTTGAGCTGGAGATGGACTCGGGCTGGGGTCCCTATCGGGAAGGTGTGGGCTTTGCTGATGGGGTGGAGATGGACTCCGTCTTTGATTCCTCTCGAGGAAGATTGGACTTTGCTGGTGAGCTGGACTCCTAGAACGAGGAGTGGACTTTGCTTATTCTGAAAGGACGATGTATTTCTTGGGCCATAGTGCGAAGGCATGCTTGATGTCTGCCAACGTCTTCTCCTCATCACCTCCAGGTAACTCAAGCTCCAAGGTTTCAAATCCCGGCATAATTTCGTCGACCCCGACACAAGCGTAGCCATCTGGAATTTGACCACAATGGTAGAGTTCTCCAGGTTGAATTACTAAAGCTTGCCCCACCGCCACCTTCAAAGTTATGTTTCTCATTGCTATATGTAGCTCACAACCTGTAGGCTCTGTGATGTCATCCACTGGGTAGGGACCATCGACTTGACGCGTGGAACTAACGCTGCTTCTACGCTGAGATGGGGCGACATCTGCTTCATGATCTAATTGGTGCCGCTCCTGAGGTTCCGTTCTTTGCTCCTTCAATGCTTTTATTTCCGCCCGTTGCTCCTTCATTTCACGTTCCAATTGTAATATCCGGTCGGCCTCCTTCTTCTTACCTCTGCTATGGCTTCTATAAGTGTGAGCGGATTCCGGCCACGCAGTCTTAAACGTAGCACCGCCAGGAAAGCCTCGAGCTCGTCCAACATGTTCAGGATTCCCCAGGGCTCGTGTCAGCTCGTCATCCTCTCTATCGGGTTTGAACACACCATTGCGAACATCATTAATTGCTTCTTCAAGCTTCTTTTTTATTTTATCAACGAGAACCTTCCATTTTCCCCTTCCAACAATCTCTACGGTTTTAGGGTCCAACATTGCCCCATGCGCGAACAACCAGAATTTTGACCTCTCGGGCCAGTCAAGTGTCTTTGGACGGACCCCCAATCGAAGCAGTTTTTCTTCATAGGCTAACCACTTAGGAATGGCGCTCTTGTAGCCACCTGTCCCCAATGTATGGTGGTGTACCTTCAGCCCAGCATTCAATTTATTTATCTCCGATCGGGCCACAGCCATAGGTGCTATACGCCTTAAACGCCGCCCATTCAGATTCTAACTTCTTCCCTTGTGCTCCACTGAAATCTGGCTCTTCTTTTGTTTCTTCATATTGATTCCATAACTTTTTCTTCCAGTTCCGGAATTGTTCCGCCATCTTAATAAGAGTCCACTTCTTGAGGTTGTCCTTCTTCACTTTAGAGAGATCTGGCGGGAGGGTGAAATGTGACAAAAGCGTGTTATAGACCAAATCCTTAAGAACTTGGTGGACATAACATGGGTCCTCCACATCTGCGGCCGCCGGCTTATTCCATTCGCGTATGCTGATTGGGATCATGTCCCTAACAATAACTCCAGCTTGACTTATAAATTTGTTGTGGTTCTGTTTTGGTTCGAGCGGTTCGCCGGAATCAGCAATTTCCTCAATTGGTAACTTTGCATCCTCGCTCGTCATTCCTTTTGCCTTGCCTCGAGGAGCACATGGTGGCTGCTTTTTGGCAGATTTGCTCGATCCGGATGGCTAAAAGAAAAATAAGTCGTTAATAAATGCAACATAAATCAATTAATGCATGTAGTTAACAACAACATATCGCCATATTTATTATAAACACATATACACCTCTCCGCCGGAGTTTTTTTTCATCACATCTCGTGACTCCATTCCATCACCAAAGTCGTACAAAATTTTTTCGAAATCATAATCATCTACATCTCCTCCAGCTCGGGCATTGTTAAAAATAAGTTGTTCCATTTGGTCTTCCATCTCCTCGTCTCGTTGAAATTGTGCTTCTTCTATCTGCTCGTCTCGCAAGTGCTCCATAGCTCTACCTGCAATCCATAGCTCGGGCATTATAATCAAGTTTACATTTATTCATCTGAAAAACATATACAAGTACAATAATTGCAACAAGTATGGATCATATAGCACAACAAGGTGGCAGCGAAGAAAACAGTGTGTGCTCATCTTGCATACCTAACACAAAACTATATATATGGATCATATTTTAGAATTGTGCATATCTAACACAAAATCATCTTTTTTCGTACACATTTACAATCATCTCAATTTGCATATCCAACACACCATAATATATATACGGATCATATATTAAAATTTCATATCTAACACATTTACAATATATAGATATGGATCATATATTACAAGGTTCGTCTTGGCAGCGAGAAGCAAGACCTCCTGCAAGCCGTGGACACACCCGAGCAGCAAGGACCTCCTGCAAGTTGTATAATGAATTGTATATCAATCAAAACAACTGTATAATGAATTGTATATCAGCTCTAGCAAAAAACAGTAGACAATGTATTGCAAACACCTAGCCCTCGACACCTAGCCCTAGATCAGTTAGCAAGGTATGGCATTTGATTACTTATTTGACAACCTAAATGCTACAGCCATATGTGAGAAAATAACATGCTGATTAATTCATGTGAATAACTCAAACATGTCTGCTAATTAGATCACGGTAGTGTACTAGTTTGCTGTTTTGATATTACATATTTCAGCAATAATGTGAATTGGTATCCTAGAATATAATTATAAGCACTAGAGGCTCGAATTGTTGTCGAAAACTTAATACATATGCTACTTTCCAGTGCCACTAAGTTGTGTGTAGAGAGCAAGATTTTGTTCATAATTATTGAGCAGCAAGATTTACTTCCAAATTAAATTTGCAAACAATATTCAGCATACATGTACATAGCAAGCTAAAGTTTTCAATTCAGTGAATACCACTTATGTATGCACTAATGGCCTAGTCAGAACCCACAAACCATCAGATTTTGACCTGCCATAAGCCACTGCATTTTTCAGAAATAAATGTGTAGATTTCCTCTTGTTAGTTCACCACTCATATACACATACTCTTTTGAGAGGGGAATAACACCACGACAGGGGATAACAAATGCTGGCTTTGCTGGCTGATAGCATCTTGCATACCCGCTGATCAAAGAGTTATGGAACTTAAAGACGCTTTATATCGATGCCATGTTCATGTATACATAATTAAGGGAACAAACTAACTCCTTGGACTGATAGTTACCATGTTATTTCCCCTGGTTGTTCTTAGCTACCATGATATTTCCTCTTAGCTACCATGTTATTTACACATAGCTATCGATTATTTAATACTACTGGTTAACATGTTCTATACTCATGAAAAGATAGTAGTCAGTTAATTCAATCCTAGCAACTAGTTTATTTGCTGGTAGTTACCAAGTTAGTTCAATATTGGTTAAAAATGGAAGGCATTATTACACTAACTAATCTACTATCTTATTTTTCTAACCAAGTTAGTTCAAGGTAGTTCAATATTTTTAGTTTAATATTTTTAGCCCTAGATCACTTAGTTCAATAATTAGTAATATTTCTAGCCCTAGATCAGTTAGTTCAATATTTTTAACCAAGTTAGTTACCAAGGTAGTTACCAAGTTAGTTCACTGCTAATTAATTACCAAATTAAAAAACACAAATGCAAGCCCAAGGGAGGTAGGGGACGAGGATTACCGGCGGTGGTGCGCAGAGGCACTAGACGGCGGGGTGGTGGGCGGCGTTGTAGGGGCCGTGGGCGACGTGCCCTCCTTGTTGGTGCGGAGAGGTAGGGGCGGAGCGGCAGGGGCGATGTGGGCCGGCGGCGGCGGGTCTGATCGATGGCGAGGCCGAGCAGCGCGACGCGTCGGTGCGGAGAGGCAGGGGCGGAGCGGCAGGGGCGGTGCGGGCCGGCGGTGGCGCGTCAGATCGATGGCGAGGTGGAGCAGCGCGTCGCGTCAGAGCGGTAGGGCTTCGCGGCGACCTCGAGGCGGAGCGGCAGGGCGGCGACGGCTTTGGTCGATTTGGGGAAGACTGTGAAAAATTTCAGCCGCGACCACCCTAAACGCCGCGAAACTGGCCTTTAGTCCCGGTTCGTGTTACGAACCGAGACTAAAGGGTCATTAGTCTCGGTTCGTAACACCAACCCCGACTAAAGGGTTCTGGCTGGGCCGCGAAAAATGGGCGCGAAGCCCAGCGGCCCTTAACCAACCGAGACTAATGATTTTTTTTCATTTTGCCTTTTTACTGGTTTTTGTTTTTGTTTTCTTTTAAATTGTTTGAATTGTTTACCTGTTTCTTATTTTGGTTTACTTATTTTTTGAATTGTTTTGGTTTCTAATTTATTTTTCTGTTTTGTTTTATATTCTTTCATTTTAAGATGGCAAGGTGATTTCTTTAAAAAAGATCTTAAATATCATTTTATATTTTTTAAGATTTTTGTGAAGTAAGTACAAAAAATATGATTCCAAATGGCACCCAACTATTTTTCACTAAGAGTGGTGCACATATGATGGATGATCCCCAAGTATGAGTTTTTTCTTTGAATTCTAACTAATTTCCCCTAGTTAATTGAGTTTATGTTGATTTTTCGAAAGTAATTCAAATTTGAACTACAACTATTTGATAGTTTGGTCTGAAACTTTTGGAAAAATCATTTTAAGGTACACAACTAGTGGTTATATCACAGAAAAATTGATAGTTCTAGAAAATATCACCTCTTCCGATGATTAGTCGTAGCCACCGATTTGATCGTTTTTAAGAAAAAATGTAATAAAGTGATAAACACCTCAAAAAATCAAATCCTTTGTCATGGGCTCCTTATTTGTGTACTAGTTGCTATGAAAAATGATAAACTTGATTTTTGCCAACTTTTGCAAAAAAAGTCTTCACAAAAAGGTCTATCATGTATGACCATCTAGAAGTTTCAAGCCAAATGACCAAGTTATGGTCATTTCGACGACATAGTTTGTGATAAAGATCTCATACTCCCCACATAGGTGCATATTGGTATATTAAAGAATCGTGCTAAAGGGATTCTTCAAATTATTTTCATAAATATCATTTTCCTTTTTTTAAGTGCAAAAAATGAGGTTTTTTGTGAAGTGAGTACAGAAAATATGATTTCAAATGGCACCCAACTATTTTTCACTAAGAGTGGTGCACATATGATGGATGATCTCCAAGTATGAGTTTTTTCTTTGAATTCTAACTAATTTCCCCTAGTTAATTGAGTTTATGTTGATTTATCGAAAGTAATTCAAATTTGAACTACAACTATTTGATAGTTTGGTCTGAAACTTTTGGAAAAATCATTTTAAGGTACACAACTAGTGGTTATATCACAGAAACATTGATAGTTCTAGAAAATATCACCTCTTCCGATGATTAGTCGTAGCGACCGTTTTGATCGGTTTTAAGAAAAAATGTAATAAAGTGATAAACACCTCAAAAAATCAAATCCTTTGGCATGGGCTCCTTATTTGTGTACTAGTTGCTATGAAAAATGATAAACTTGATTTTTGCCAACTTTTGCAAAAAAAGTCTTCACAAAAAGGTCTATCATGTATGAACATCTAGAAGTTTCAAGCCAAATGACCAAGTTATGGTCATTTCGACGACATAGTTTGTGATAAATAACCGTGGCAAGACATCTCTATTGATCTACAACCGTCCGACAAAACATCTCTGATGATATGCAAACGTTTGGAACGGTCGCAGATCATCAGAGACGTCTTCCCGCTGGTTGCCCAAAGATGCCTCTGCCG
Source organism: Poa annua (assembly GCA_026929855.1). NCBI lineage: Eukaryota > Viridiplantae > Streptophyta > Magnoliopsida > Poales > Poaceae > Poa > Poa annua. Next base: position 9,831,269 of record CM049429.1, on the reverse strand, counting down.
AGGGGAGGCTTCACCTTCAGCCTTCACCGAGTGCTCTCTGCTACCCGTGTGCTGCCAAAATAAACTACAATGAGTAGACACTGAGTGCTGAATATGTCCGGGAGGGAGGCTATATATAAGGTACGTGTGCTTCTTTAGTCCCGGTTGGTAACGAAGTGGTCGTGATACTGCTGATCCAACAGCTCAGAATCTCTCAAAAGAAACACACCTCAAATCCAACGTCTCAGAAGCGTTAGAAAGAAACACACGATCCATGTGCTTCTTTAGTGTCGGTTGGTGTTCCCAACCGGGACTAAAGAAGCACATGGATCGTGTGTTTCTTTAAAGCACTTGTGAGCCGTTGGATGAAGATGTGTTTCTTGTGAGGGATTCTGAGCTGTTGGATGGGAACTATCATGACCAGTTCGTGAGTCACATGACCCTATATATAGCCCCCTCTTGAACATGTTCGGCGGTCATTGTTTCCTCATTCTACTTCATCGACAGAATACAAAGCATTTGGATTCCCTGCATACGCCCAACGGTGCATTTCATATGCAGGCACTCACGAGCCACCGTTGGGCTGTATGCAGGTGAAATCGTGTGTTTTGTTCCATGCATCTACAAAATACTTCAGTTCACTTGTTCTTCTGATACAAAGCATTCGGATATTACACATCAACAATAATATCCCTATCTAGTGTTTACTAGTTCTTATGATTGCGCCGTAACCATGGACAATCTTCTTCATTTAACTTGATACTTGGATCAGTGTTGACTTTGAAGGGCGGAATGTCATGAAACTTATCGTAATCTTCTGACATGTCTGTCTTGTCCTCCACTCCCACAATGACTCTTTTCCCTGAAAGAACTATGTGGCGCTTTGGCTCACCGTAGGATGTACTCGCTTGCTTATCTTTTCTTTTTTTTGGTAGGGTAGACATGTCTTTCACATAGAAAACCTGAGCAACTTCACTGGCTAGGACGAATGGTTCGTTCTCGTACGAAAGATTGTTGAGATCCACTGTAGTCATTCCGTATCGTGGGTCTACCTCTACCCCGCCTCGTAGGTTGAACCATTTGCACTTGAACAAAGGGACCTTAAAAGTAGGTCCATAGTCAAGTTCCCATATCTCCTCTTTGTAACCATAATATGTGTCCTTTGTCCCGTTGCAGTTTGTTGCATCAAAGCGTACTCCACTGTTTTGGTTGGTGCTCTTTTTATCTTGGTTGGCTGTGTAGAATAAATTTCCATTTATCTCGTACCCTTGAAAAGTCAATATAGTTGAAGCTGGTGATGTTGCCAACAAGTATAGCTGTTCGTCAACAGTGGTGTCATTAATGAGACGTCTTTTTAACCAACTGCTGAAAGTCTTCATGTGTTCTCCATCAATACAATCTTCAGATTTCTCCGGTTATTTGGAGCGTAAAACATTCTTGTGTTCCTCGACATACGGACCCACCAAACTGGAATTATGTAGAACGGTGTCGTGTGCTTGAGTGAAAGAATCCCCGTCTTGACATATTGTTGTTTTCTTTCATACGTTGCCTTTTCCATGCAGTCTCCCCTCATGACGTGATTCAGGAACACCGATCGGTTTCAGATCAGGAATAAAATCTACACAAAACTCAATGACCTCCTATGTTCCATAACCCTTGACGATGCTTCCTTCTGGCCTAGCCCAGTTATGCACATATTTTTTTAAGACTCCCATGAACCTCTCAAAGGGGAACATGTTGTGTAGAAATATAGGACCGAGAACAGAAATCTCTTCGACTAGGTGGACTACAAGGTGCGTCATAATATTGAAGAAGGTTGGTGGGAACACCAACTCGAAGCTGACAAGACATTGGACCACATCCTTCTCTAAATTTTTTAGAGTTAGTGGATTGATGACCTTCTGAGAAATTGCATTGAGAAATGCACATAGCTTCACAATGGGTTCTCGAACATTTTCCGGTAGAAGCCCTCTCAATGCAACCGGAAGTAATTGTGTCATAATCACGTGACAGTCATGAGACTTTAGATTCTGAAATTTTTGCTCTGCCATGTTTATTATTCCTTTTATATTTGATGAGAAGCCAGATGGAACCTTCATACTGCGAAGGCACTCAAAAAATATTTTCTTCTCTTCTTTAGTAAGAGCGTAGCTTGCAGGACCTGGCTGATTCTCTGAATGAGTATCGTCTCGATGCATCTCTTCGCTCATACGTTGATGGGTCTGCCTTCCTTTCGGTGTACCTTTTTTTGACTTCCCTTTTTTTGACTTCCCATCTTTTGACTTCCCATACACGCCCAAGAAGTTTAGCAAGTTGCAGCAAATGTTCTTTGTCACGTGCATCACGTCGATTGCAGAGTGAATCTCTAGCATTATCCAATATGACAGCTCCCAAAATATAGATTTCTTCTTCCACATGGGTACGTGGTTGTTTGCGTCATTCGGAACAGTGAGTCCGCCAGGACCCTTTCCAAAGATGACATTTAAATCCTTGACCATATCATGTATAGCAGAACTAGAAGGGTGGGTAGGCCTCGGCCGATGATCTGCCTCACATTTGTAATGCTTGCCTTTCTTCCTTAACGGAAGCTTGGGTACAAGAAACCGACGATGACCCACGTACACATTCTTGTTACCTAAATGTATACTATCAGTCTCAGCTAAACAGTGCGTGCATGCATTGTATCCCTTGTTTGACTGTCCTGAAATGTTGCCTAGAGCAGGCCAATCATTGATGGTTACAAAAAGCAAAGCTCGTAGATCAAATTCCTCCAGTTTGTGCTCATCCCACACACGTACACCTTCTTCACGCCATGTCGTGGTGGTGTCACGGCAGATGCCATAGGATGGCTAACTTGTGGGGCCGATGGACGTTGGTGGATCCGGGGAGGGATAGCGAGCTGAAGAGCTCACACGGGGAGGATCCCGGTAAAACCGAGATCTCCCAAGAACTGGGAACAAGAACAAAGCGCAAAGGGGAAGATCTAACAAATACAAAGAAATGCACGAAGGCACACAACACACAGACGATATACCCAGGTTCAGGGCCCTCGTGAGGAGGTAACACCCCTACTCCTGCCTTTCCTCTCTATATATTGGTGATATAAGGACTACAACTTGCTACAAGATCAGCCGAAGGATGAAGTACGAAGAACTAGATGAACTCAAGGTGAAGAGGAATAACTGCTCTAAGAGTAAATGTGACTATAGCTTTGGCTCTGAAGTTGGCCTCTTTCCCTCAGGAGCAGTTATGGCGCCTTTTATAGAGGTCCGGCCAGGAGGGCCGGAAACCCTAATTTGGCTTGGCCCCACCAGACAGGCCTAGCCGGGATGTCGTCACCGGCTAGTGCGACCTAGTCGCCGGACTATCCGGTGTAGACTCCTCGTCATCATCTCGTTAAGGGCGACAGGCGCCGTCCTGCATCATCATTGTCCCCTTGTCAGAGACAAGACATGTCTCTGCCCATCCCGGATAGCCTTTTCCGGATTGCCGGGCTAGGCAGGTCAGGTCTTGTCGTACCACGCTCGTACCGGCTGACGCGCTCCCGTGTCAGGCGGGAGGTGACCATGCTCCCGTGTCAGGCGGGAGGTGACCATGCTTCCGTGTCAGGCGGAACGGTACTTCCCCCCGCGATAGACGGGAAAGCCTGCTACGGACCGTTGACGGCCTACCGGAAACCCTTGCTCCGGATACCTCCTTGCCTTCCACAACCTCTTCTGCACAAGATCAACACCGAGAGTCGGTCCGGTTAGTACTTACCCGGAATACCTATCCGGTAAAGCCGAGTACACCCCCACCCGGAAGTCTCCCCGGAGTCCTAGATCCGAGATCCTTCCCGGAGACGTCCGAGCTCGTCTCAGGATGAGTATCTCTAGGCCTAGCCTCCCGAAGATGTCTTAGCCTATCGGCAAAGACATCTTCGAGAAGCTAGTTCTTAGAGGAACCACCCGCTCATGCTTGTGCTGCGACTGAGGACTGGGGGTGTCTATTTATAGTTGCCCGGGCTGACCCTTGCGGTTGCCAGGAGACACTTTGCCCTCTTCCAGTGCCTAAAGGTCAGGTTGCCCTTTCGGCACACCAGGAGGTGTCCCTTGTTATCGCCAAAGGTCAAGCACTGTTAATATTTACCGGATTATACCGGGATCTTCCCCTACCCGGGGGGTAGCCCCCCGACACTAGTCCCCGAAGCTGGTGCTGCACAGCGACCTCGGATGATGTGCGGGATCAGCTTTAAACAACAATCATTTTCCGAGAACCAATTATACCATCCTTTTATTCCATGTCTAGATCGATTCTTCTCGAGATCTTTTTACCGAGATCCTTTTACCGAGATCTCCCCACCGGGATTGCCTTAACCGGGAGGCGAAGCCTGCGACCGGATAGTACCATGCCAGTGAATCTCGACCGTTGATCTCCCGATGAATTCGAGACACTGCGCCAGGGCCCACCCGACGTCCCGTCTGTGCAGAGGCGCACTCGAGTGCCTCTGCGCACGCACGGTGTCGCTTGGGTTCCCGCGCAGGGTAGCCGCAGTCGATCCGGAATCCAACCGTTGGGGCCGTGTGGCCCTCGGTGTGGCCGGATCGGGCGCTCCGGATAGTGCCACGTGTCCTGTGGCACAAAAAAGATCCCACCCACGATCGTGGAGATCGTGGGCGGGAAAATCGGAAACCGCTCCGGAATCCCCCCCCCCATAAATAGGGGGCCGGAACGGTCTCCTTCACTTCTTCTTCTTCGCTTCTCTTCTCCTTCACCGTTTCGAACTCGCCGCCGCCGCTGCGCTCGTCGCCCGCACGACGTCCCGCTCGTCGTTCGCCGGAGCTCGCACCCCGCCGTCCCTCTCGCACGCCGTCGATCTCCTCCACCGGTGAGTTGCTCTTCTCCGATGCGATGCCTTTCTCCGGTAGAGTAACCGCCCGACTCCGGCCGTGCCCTAGCACGAGCACGGTTGCGCCGCCGCCGGTGACCACATTCGAGCGGCGCGCACGAGGCGCACGGTGATGAATCACCGTGGCGCTAGAAAGTATATCGGTCACCCTCATTCGTGCCTCGTTTGAGTTTAGCACGAGCCATTTTTCCTCCCTTTGTTTTGATTACCTAGCACATGATAGATCTTGCTTCCCACCAACTCGGTAGTGTTTAGCAGTTTATGCCCCGACACCCTCGTTTCCGATAGACTAACTTCGACTAACCGCCGCTGCGTCTGCAGAGTAGCCCGGATACCCCTGCATACTTCTCCGACATGGGTGAAGAACGTGCTCGGGGGTGCTGGGATGGGTCCGGGACGAAGCAGTCGGATCTTGACTGGCTGTATCGGACTCACCGGATTCCCCCGTAAGTCGAGAGCCGTCTACCGGGAGAGGAGGTTGCACCGGAACCCCAACCCGGGGAATTCGTGGTATTCCTATCGCACTTCGAGCGCGGGTTTGGGCTTCCGGCTAGCCCCTTCTTCCGCGACTTCCTCGACACGTATGACGTCCAACCTCACCATCTTCCCGCCAACGCCATCATGATGCTCTCGGTCTTCACCACCTACGCAGAGGCGTATCTCGGCATATGGCCATTTGTGGATCTCTGGGCCAAGTATTTCATCCTTCGCCGCCAAGCCATCCCTAATCCGGATCAGAAGATAAAGGACTTAGTCGATTGCGGAGCGGCTACCATCATCCCTCGCGCGGACTCCGGATTCCCCATAGTCAAGGGACTAGAGTCCTGCCGGAAATGGCAGCGCATCTTCTTCTACGTGAAGAACCGGGAGCCCTCGGGAGATGGTCCGGGGTCCTCGAACCCGGACTTCATCAATCTGCCGGAATTCGTCATGGGTCCTCCGCGTGAATTCCGTCGCTGGAAGTATCTTCCCGACAACGACGAGATCAAATACATGCACGATGTTCTGCATGTGCTAACTCAGCAGATGACCGGGGATGATCTCTTGCGCTGCTTCATTGTCCGCCGGGTCTGCCCCCTTCAAAACCGAGTGCACAAGATGTGCCACATGTCCGGGAACTTCGACCCCACTAGGACCAGTATCCTTGGGCTAAACCACGGGGGGGTCGTCCGTCGTGTCTGAGCTATTGCCCGGACGGAGATGACGGAGGACTATACTTGGGGGCTCCTTGGGGGATGTCGGAGAAGACCATGCGACCAGGTGCTTATATCAGTCTTTCGTGCCTTCGCCTTCGTGCATGCGCTCACCTGGACACCGACACGGCCTAACTTGTTTGCGCAGTTGTTCGAGCGTCAACACGAAGAAGACGCCGTCCACGTCAACGGGAATTACACGCCGGACTTCCCGAAACCGGACATGATGCCGAGAGAGGATCTCGACGGCGAGGACCACCTCGCCATCCCTTTCGTCAAGGCCCCGGGTAATCCTTCAACTCCAGAGGCAGTTTTCATTTCTTCGGATGATGAGGATGAGATTGACTGCGAGATCCTTGACGTTATTGATGCTCTTCCTCTGAATTGGGCCCCAGCAGTGGTTCCAAAACCGACAACCGGGACCAAACGTGCCGAGAGCCGGAAGCGCGCGGCTTCCGACACCGAGGGGGCCGATAATTCCGGCAACCCCTCCAAGAAGAGCAAACCGACTAAACAGACAACCGAGAAGCCTTCTCGGCGCCGGCAGAGGGGTCCTCCCCTTGTGGATTCCGGGTACGTCTTTCTTGCCTCATGTTATTTGACTTCGTTTTCTCCACAACTCTTACTAAGACATTTCCTTTCAGTGATGCGCTCGAGCTCCCGACACCTGCTGTTCCTCCTCCTCCGGGAACTCGGACTCCCAGCCCGGCTCGGGCCTCTCCTTCACCTCTTCGCCCTTCTGCTCGAGGAAGTGAAGCCGCCGCCTCCGGTGCCGCACCGGCAAGCGTTGCGACCTCGGATGCACCTCCCGTGATCGACGAGATCGCGGTGCAGGCCACAACCATCTCGGGAGAAGTGCTTCTTCCGGAGAGCCCGTGCCGGGTTCCCGGGCTGGAGGCATAGATCCTCAGCCCTCACCGAGAACCTGCGGCAAGTGGCGCCTCTCGGCCAACCGCGACTAAGACCATCCCGGAGAAGCAGCGTACAGCCTCCTCCCGGCCAGCATATCAAGCTCCCAAGTCTCGCGGCAAGGCTGCTGGGCAGACAACGCCTTCTGCCCCACCCGCAGCTGCTCCGACATCGTCGTCTCAGGACTTGGTGCTGCGCCCGGGTACATTTTCCTCGCTACCACCGCCTCCCGCCGAGATCCCTACTGCTGCCTTGCGGATGTTGCGAGCAACGGTCAGCTCCTTTGTATCTTCAAGATCCCGGGATGTTGCTGCTACCCGCGCTGTCGGCAGCTCCGGCATTCGGGTTGTTGATGACTTCAACAAGGCCTGGCTTGCCGCGTCGCTTCTCGCCAACGCCATCATGATGCTCTCGGTCTTCACCACCTACGCAGAGGCGTATCTCGGCATATGGCCATTTGTGGATCTCTGGGCCAAGTATTTCATCCTTGGCCGCCAAGCCATCCCCAATCCGGATCAGAAGATAAAGGACTTAGTCGATTGCGGAGCGGCTACCATCATCCCTCGCGCGGACTCCGGATTCCCCATAGTCAAGGGACTAGAGTCCTGCCGGAAATGGCAGCGCAGCTTCTTCTGCGTGAAGAACCGGGAGCCCTCGGGAGATGGTCCGGGGTCCTCGAACCCGGACTTCATCAATCTGCCGGAATTCGTCATGGGTCCTCCGCGCGAATTCCGTCGCTGGAAGTATCTTCCCGACAACGATGAGATCAAATACATGCACGATGTTCTGCATGTGCTAACTCAGCAGATGACCGGGGATGATCTCTTGCGCTGCTTCATTGTCCGCCGGGTCTGCCCCCTTCAAAACCGAGTGCACAAGATGTGCCACATGTCCGGGAACTTCGACCCCACTAGGACCAGTATCCTTGGGCTAAACCACGGGGGGGTCGTCCGTCGTGTCCGAGCTATTGCCCGGACGGAGATGACGGAGGACTATACTTGGGGGCTCCTTGGGGGATGTCGGAGAAGACCATGCGACCAGGTGCTTATATCAGTCTTTCGTGCCTTCGCCTTCGTGCATGCGCTCACCTGGACACCGACACGGCCTAACTTGTTTGCGCAGTTGTTCGAGCGTCAACACGAAGAAGACGCCGTCCACGTCAACGGGAATTACACGCCGGACTTCCCGAAACCGGACATGATGCCGAGAGAGGATCTCGACGGCGAGGACCACCTCGCCATCCCTTTCGTCAAGGCCCCGGGTAATCCTTCAACTCCAGAGGCAGTTTTCATTTCTTCGGATGATGAGGATGAGATTGACTGCGAGATCCTTGACGTTATTGATGCTCTTCCTCTGAATTGGGCCCCAGCAGTGGTTCCAAAACCGACAACCGGGACCAAACGTGCCGAGAGCCGGAAGCGCGCGGCTTCCGACACCGAGGGGGCCGATAATTCCGGCAACCCCTCCAAGAAGAGCAAACCGACTAAACAGACAACCGAGAAGCCTTCTCGGCGCCGGCAGAGGGGTCCTCCCCTTGTGGATTCCGGGTACGTCTTTCTTGCCTCATGTTATTTGACTTCGTTTTCTCCACAACTCTTACTAAGACATTTCCTTTCAGTGATGCGCTCGAGCTCCCGACACCTGCTGTTCCTCCTCCTCCGGGAACTCGGACTCCCAGCCCGACTCGGGCCTCTCCTTCACCTATTCGCCCTTCTGCTCGAGGAAGTGAAGCCGCCGCCTCCGGTGCCGCACCGGCAAGCGTTGCGACCTCGGATGCACCTCCCGTGATCGACGAGATCGCGGTGCAGGCCACAACCATCTCGGGAGAAGTGCTTCTTCCGGAGAGCCCGCGCCGGGTTCCCGGGCTGGAGGCATAGATCCTCAGCCCTCACCGAGAACCTGCGGCAAGTGGCGCCTCTCGGCCAGCCGCGACTAAGACCATCCCGGAGAAGCAGCGTACAGCCTCCTCCCGGCCAGCATATCAAGCTCCCAAGTCTCGCGGCAAGGCTGCTGGGCAGAAAACGCCTTCTGCCCCACCCGCAGCTGCTCCGACATCGTCGTCTCAGGACTTGGTGCTACGCCCGGGTACGTTTTCCTCGCTACCACCGCCTCCCGCCGAGATCCCTACTGCTGCCTTGCGGATGTTGCGAGCAACGGTCAGCTCCTTTGTATCTTCAGGATCCCGGGATGTTGCTGCTACCCGCGCTGTCGGCAGCTCCGGCATTCGGGTTGTTGATGACTTCAACAAGGCCTGGCTTGCCGCCGACGCTTCCGAGACTGTAGGGGACTTGCACGCTGCTGGCCCGAGTCACAGCGCTCAAGCCCTGCATGCTCTTCAGGTGGCCGCGCTGGATGTCACCCGAGTAAGCGAGGTAAGCTTTTCCTCTTTCAAAAAATGCATTTGTTCCTTCCACCACCACTAGTCCCCGAGATTGGTGCTTAGTGCTCTAGATTCCACCGAATAGCAGATCACTAGGTTCCAATCTTAGAGAAAAATCCAGGACTTGGACACCGAGTCCCTGAGATCCTCCCAACCGGATAGGTTGCTTCAAAATTTGCTCCACCACTAGTCCCCGAGATTGGTGCTTAGTGCTCTAGATTCCACCGAATAGCAGATCACTAGGTTCCAATCTTAGAGAAAAATCCAGGACTTGGACACCGAGTCCCCGAGATCCTCCCAACCGGATAGGTTGCTTCAAAATTTGCTCCACCACTAGTCCCCGAGATTGGTGCTTAGTGCTCTAGATTCCACCGAATAGCAGATCACTAGGTTCCAATCTTAGAGAAAAATCCAGGACTTGAACACCGAGTCCCCGAGATCCTCTCCCCTGGGTTTTTTACACCTTTTCCATACTAACTTTGCCTTCTTTGTCTTGCTTTCAGGAGTGCAGCCAAAAACGCCGCAACATCTTCAACCGGGTTCTCGCTGAACTCGGCCAATCCAAGAAATCCGAGGAGCGCTTCCGGGAGGAGCGAGACGCGGCGCGCCAGATCTCGGTGGACCAGAAGACTGCTCTTTCCACCGCGCAATCCGAGATCGCGCGGCTGAACGGCGAGCTCGGAAAGGTCCAGGCTGCTATGTCCGAGATGAAGACGCACTTCATCGAGGCGACCAAAAAGCAGAAAGAGACCCTGGACCAATCGGTGGCGCGCGCGGATAACGCCGAGACCGAGCTGGGTCTTCTCCAGTCGCGCTCTGACACTTGGCTCGCCGAACTTACCGTGTTGAACCGGGATCTCAACAGTTAGTAATCCGACATCCCTCTTCTCCTGTTACTTCCTTTATTTGCTGTTGCTTTTCTTATGACTTAGCCGTTTGACAGCTCTTCTTTTTAAAGGAGAGTTTGAGCACTCCTGGGAAGCTGCCGCCAAAGCTGTTGCCGCCTTCCGCGAGAAGCGCGCCGGGAAGGGTCCCATCTCGGATGCCTGGGACATTGAGGATCACCTCACCGCCCTGAAGGCCCGGATAGTACCTCTCCGGTCTATCGGGACGGAGCTCCTCAGCGCCGCGATTCATGTCCACGGCGTATTGTGGCCAAGCATCCGCGGGACTCTCTCGATTCCGCAGCTCGCGGGCGCACTCCGGGGTGCCGGGAGTCGCCTCCACGCGTGGAAGCGTTCCAGCGCGCGGGCTGGTGCCGACCAGGTCTTGACCCAAGTACTTAGCTGGTACGAAGGTCTTGATCTGGCGGCGATTCAGCGCCTGCGGACGGTGTCGCCATGGGTGAACGATCCGGAGAAGGTCCAGCAGCGGCAAGAGGTGGCGCACCGCATCGCCAAGTGGTCCAACATCCGTGCCTTCACCGCCAGCCTCGTTTCCTCAGAGTCTGAATCAGACTATGCGGATTCCGAAGAAGATGATGCCGCTTCTGGCGAGGCGGAGGACGAGGTCCCGGAAGGAGATGACGCTGCTTCCGATTCTGCGCCCGAGAAGGTGACTCCCCGGGATGCAACGTCTTCTCCGATACCCGAGGCCACCGAGACCGAGGTGCATCCCGACGCCCCAAGTGGTGCTGCCGATCCTGAAGGCGAAGCTGCTCCTGCTCCTGCCGGTGCTGCTTCCGAGGTCTCCGCTCCCGAGGTTGTTGCTCCCGAAGTCGCCGCTTCCGGCGTCGCCGCTTCCGAAGTGTCCGTTGAGAAGCCCACTTCCCCTACTGCATAAACACTTAAGTAGCATATTCGTTAAATCCCCGGGATGCCGGGTGCAAGATGTATCGTACACTTATGTTATTTCTGTTTCACTGTGAACTATTTATTCGAACAACTTATGTCAATGTACTCAGCTTTTAGTTCCCGAATTGCCTTTCATGTTTACCGTACTTAGGTAATTTCTGCTCTTGTCTACCGTTTCGGCGTTCGACAGTCGAGTCACAAAACTCCACATACGGCATACATTACTTAAAACAATCCGAGTTCCTACTAACCGGATTCCCGACATAAAAAACAACTAAGTTAGTAAAAACAAGCATGCCGGATAAGTTCCTGCTCCAAGTCCCCGAGACCATTTTCGTGTTTCCCACCTTCCCTCTCTTTGCTCTTGACTACCATTTCGGCGTTTGTCAGTCGAGTCACAAGATGATTTCACATGACATACATTACTTTGTCCTTGAGAATCGAACTCGGAACTTTCCCGGCATGCGCTCAATACAAAAAATAACTATCCGGCAGTCCCCGGGTTCCTTCCCGGGATGCCGGTAAAAAATAATAAACAAGCTTAACAAAACAGAAGTAATAAGGCGCACAGAACCAGGCAGTCCCCGGGTTCCTCCCGGGGTGCCTTACTTCCATAAATATTGAAAATTGAGATACACATACACTGAGTTCTTTAAGCGAAAAAGGGGCGAAGTAGAGCTACATTCCATGGACGTTTGGTTTCCTCACCGGATTTGTCCATTACACCTTTCCTAGCTTCCTGTGCATCTACAAGGTAATAGGAATCATTGTGCAATGCCCTGCTTATCACAAAAGGTCCCTCCCATGGAGGTGACAACTTATGCATTCCTGCTGTGCGTTGGATGAGCCTCAGCACCAGATCTCCCTCTCGGAACACCCTCGGGTGTACTTTCCGGCTATGATAGCGACGGAGGTTTTGTTGATAAATTGCAGACCGAGATAGTGCCAATTCTCTGGCCTCTTCGAGTAGATCAACATCATCTTCTCGGGCCTCCTTTGCCTCAGTTTCGGTGAACATTGTTACTCTCGGAGAATCATACTGTATGTTGGTTGGGAGTACTGCCTCAACTCCATATACCATGAAGAATGGGGTGTACCCGGTAGATCTATTCGGTGTAGTCCGGAGACCCCATAATACTGCCGGTAATTCCTCTATCCAGCATCCCGGAGTTCTCAATAGCGGTTCGATCAAGCGAGCTTGGATGCCAGCTAAGACTAAGGCATTTGCTCTTTCGACTTGCCCATTTGCTTCCGGGTGTGCGAATGATGCTACATCCAGCCGGATTCCCTTTTCAGCACAAAATCGAGCGAATTCCCCCACAGCAAAGTTTGTTCCATTATCTGTGATAATGCAGTGTGGGTATCCGTATCTCAAGATGATGTCTTTCAGGAATTGCACAGCGGTGTGTCCATCGCACTTCCGGATTGGCTTGACCTCTATCCACTTTGTGAATTTGTCCACCATGACAAGTATGTGTGTCATATTGCCCCTTGCCGGCTTGAATTGCCCGACCATGTCCAAACACCATACTGCGAATGGCCAAGTGATGGGGATTGTTTTCAGTGCTGACGCCGACATGTGTATCCGGTGAGCAAATCTCTGACATCCCCCACACTTCCGGACAATATCTTCTGCTTGCTGCAATGCAGTGGGCCAGCAGAACCCATGCCGGAACGCCTTTGCCACCAGGGCCCGGGATGATGCATGATGTCCGCACTCCCCTTGATGTATTTCCACCAGCATCTCTTGTCCTTCTGCTGGTTCCACACATCTCTGGAGTACCTCGGTGACACTTCTCTTGTACAGCTCTTGATTGATGACAGTGTATGTTTTTGATCTCCGCAGTATTTGCCGGGCTTCCACTTCATTCTCCAGGAGAGTCCCCTCCAAGATGTAAGCCATAATGGGATGTGCCCATCCCGGGACTGGTCTAACCGGGAACACGGGAGTGTCTATGTCCATTGGTTCTGCCGACATCACCTCTATCATCGTCTTTCTTTGCCTCTCCGAGCACTGGGACGCAGTCCACGGGTTCGATGTTATGCTCCCGACATCTACTTCCATGGGTACGGCATCTGAACCAGGCTCCTTGGGGATGAAGATAGATTCTGACTCGGGTGATGGTTGAATAGATGGCTTCCTCAGATGCTCTAGGGCTATCCCGGGTGGTATGGCATCCCGGGATGACCCTAGCTTGGACAAGACATCCACTGCTTCGTTTTCTCCTCTGGGCAAATGTTTGAACTCGCACCCGTCAAAAAATCCGGAAATTTTCTGCACATGAAACCTGTACAAGGCCATGTTTGCATCAAGGGCATCCCAATTCCCTGACACCTGCTGTACTACGAGATCCGAGTCACCAAAGCACTCTATCCGGCGGATGACGATTTCCTTGGCGACGTTGAGTCCATGAACCGAGGCCTCATATTCTGCGACATTGTTGGATGCCCGAAAATGAATCTGCAGCACATACTTCAGTACGTCTTGCTTTGGGGAAGTGAGGACCACTCCGGCACCCAATCCGATCTTAGCCTTAGAGCCATCGAAATGCATCCTCCAGAAATTGTAATCCGGTATCGGAGGTTCATACTGCATCTCGGCCCAGTCTACCAAAAAGTCCGGCAGCGCCTGCGACTTGATGGCATCTCGTCTCTCGTATGCCGGAGCATACGGAGACAACTGGATGACCCATTTGGCTACCCGGCCGCTAGCATCCTTGCAACCGATGATCTCGGCGAGAGGAGCTTCGCACACCACTGTGACCGGATGTTCCTGAAAGTAGTGCTTGAGCTTGGTCACTGCCATGTATACTCCATATGCCATCTTCTGGTAGTGCGGGTAGTTCTGCTTTGATTCCGAGATCACCTCACTGAGGTAATACACCGGCCTCTGTATCAGCTTACCCCCCTCTTCCCTTTCTACTACCATCGCCACACTGACTACCCGGTTGGTTGCGGCAATATACAGCAACATAGGTTCCTTGGGTAACGGGGATGCCAACACAGGTGCTGTTGAGAGCATTCTCTTCAGATCATTGAACGCCGCATCAGCCTGCGGGGTCCAAACAAATGTCTTGCTCTTCTTCATCAGTTGATACAGAGGCAAGGCCTTCTCCCCAAGTCGGCTCACAAACCGACTGAGGGATGCCAGACACCCGGTAAACTTCTGCACATCCTTGAGACGCACGGGCAACTTCATGCTCTCAATAGCACGAATTTTACCCGGGTTGACCTCATTTCCTCGGCTGGAGATGAGGAAACCGAGTAACTTCCCTGCTGGTACACCAAATGTACACTTATCCGGGTTCAACCTCATCCGGAATCTTCTCAGGTTCTTAAACGTTTCCCTCAGATCATCTATTAACGAGGCTTTTTCTTTAGTTTTTATGACTATGTCATCGACATAGACCTCGACATTTCGGCCTATCTGGTCATGCAAGCATTTCTGCATGCATCTCTGGTATGTAGCATCAGCATTTCTTAACCCGAAAGTCATAACACGATAGCAATAAGCCCCATAAGGGGTAATGAAAGCAGTTTTTAATTGATCATCCGGATTCAAAGGTATCTGGTGAAAACCAGAGTAAGCATCTAGGAAAGTTAAAAGCTCGCTCCCGGCAGTGGAATCTATCACTTGATCTATCCGGGGTAGCGGAAAGGGGTCTTTCGGGCATGCCTTGTTGAGGTTGGTGAAGTCGATGCACATGCGCCACACTTTAAGCAGGAGGGGATCGTCTTTCTTCTTCTCCACCAGGACCGGATTTGAAATCCAATCCGGGTGCAGCACCTCCATGATGAATCCGGTGGCCAGCAGTATAGCCAGATGCTCCATGACAGCAGCTCTTCTCTCATCCGAGAGGCGCCTAGTTGGTTGCTTCACCGGCTTCGCATCCGGTCGAACAAATAGAGAGTGCTCAGCCAACTCCCTCGGGACGCCTTGCAGATCGTCACTCGACCACGCAAAGGCATCCCGATTCTCACGGAGGAAGTCGACGAGCTCGCCTTCCTATTTGCTGTCCAGGTTGCTGCCAATGATGACTTGGCGCTCCGGGTTGTTGGGGTCCACACACA
This sequence comes from Poa annua, assembly GCA_026929855.1. NCBI lineage: Eukaryota > Viridiplantae > Streptophyta > Magnoliopsida > Poales > Poaceae > Poa > Poa annua. Next base: position 9,816,056 of record CM049429.1, on the reverse strand, counting down.
CCTTCTTGGTCTCCTTGGGGGGCTGAAATGATGCCCCCTGCTCCGGGTTCACCATCCCGGGCATTCCGAGTTGGGATGTCTTGGCCATCGCCACCACCTGCTGGATTCTCTTCTTCTCCTCCGCGATCACCAGAGACTCAGCCAAGCACGATCCCGCCGAGGCACATTCCATGGAGCGCTTGTGGTCTCCCGAGATGGTGATTACACCGTTAGGTCCCGGCATCTTCATCTTGAGGTAGGCCACATGAGTTGAGATCATGAATTTGGCGAGGGCTGGTCTGCCGATCAGTGCATGATACGGGCTCTCGAGGTCCACGACCTCGAACTCCAAGCTCTCGGTTCGGCAGTTCTCCCGGGTTCCGAATAGCACCTCAACCCAGATCTTTCCCATGGGCGAGCAAGAGATTCCGGGCACAATGCCATGGAAGGTTGTCTCGGTGGGCAGCAGGGTGTTCATGGATACTCCCAACTTCAGCATCGTGTCCTTGTACATGATGTTAATGGCACTGCCATTGTCAATTAGAACCCGGCTGAAACGGACGTTGAGGTTGGGTCCGACAAAAGTTGGGTCTACCACCAAGGCGTATGCTCCCGGCTTGGGCATAACCCGGGGGTGATCCTTCCGACTCCAGGTAATCTCCATCTCGGACCAGTGCAAGAATTTGGGCACTGCCGGGATCACAGCATTCACCTCCAGGGCACGCTGCCGCACACTTTTCCGGTCAGTGGGCTCGGTCACAAAGATCACATAGCTCTGATGTGCCTCCCGATAGTTGCTCTGCTGGTGTCCGGCTTGGTTACCGTTCTCATTCCGGGTATGCACCACATTCACTGGGCGAGGTGGGGGTCCTCTCGGAGGAGGGGGAAGTCGCACAGCGTTGGCCCCCGATGTCGGAGGAGGAGGTCTCGGGATATTGGGCCGAGATGCCGGAGCATTCTGCCGAACAGCTCCCGAGCTACCCTCCTGCAACGTACGCTGATACCAGCTGCACTGCCGAGTAGAATGGTTTGCGGGCTTGTTGGCCTCCAGAGTGTGGTAGCAGCATGGCTTGTTCAGCATTTCCTCATACGTCAGGGGCTTCTTCTGCTCTACCCAAGTCTTTTGCACCTCCTGACTCTGACCCCAAGCCGGGCCACTTGTCTTTTGACGCTGGCTGTTGCCGGCATCCTCCTGCTCCCGGGTCACTGCTGCGACATGCTGCGCGGCATGGTGATATTCGGGCTGATTCCTCTTGTGGCCGAACTCCTGGCGATCATGGCTCCTGCTCGGTCCCGAACGCTGAGGTCCCGCATTCCTCCTGTTGGAGTCTCCGACATCCACCAGGGGTTGCATGGGATCTCCAAGCGTATAGGTGTCGCCGATGCGCATGGTTTCTGCCAAGGTTGTTGGCATCTTTCTCTGCAATTTCTGCCACAGCATAGAGCCATGCCGGCATCCTTGCGCGGACCAGGAGATGGCCTGTGCCTCCACCACTCCTTCGCAAGAGTTGCGAATATTGCTCCACCGGGTAAGGTACTCCCGGTCAGTCTCATTGCTCCTTTGCCTACAGATGGCGAGCTGTTGAGGCCTGTTGGGCCTCTTGTACGTGCTGGTAAAGTTACTGATGAATGCCTCTTCAAAATCTAACCAGCAGTCTATACTGCCAGTTCTCAGATTGTTCAACCAGATTCGGGCTGGTCCTTCCAACATCTGCGGTACATAACGTACCGCCCACCGTCTGTTTCCACCGGCTATGCTTACTGCAGTTACATAGTCGGTCAGCCAATCCTCCGGCTTCTTGCTACCGTCATAGGTCTTGGCACCTCGGTTGAGCTGAAAGTTCCGAACAGGAGGTTCTCGCATGATCCGAGGTCCAAAGCAGGCAGGTCCCGGATGTCCTTGCTCTTCCACCAACTCGGACTGGTGAATCCGGTCGAGCCGGAATCTGGCGTCTGCCGGGTTCAACTGCCTGGTTCCTATCCGAGATCCCAAAGGGTTCTCGTCCGGTTGATATCCGAGCTGCTGCAACCTCGAGTTGCCATCATTGAGCCTGTCCTGTGCAGGGACCAGGGCCTGCTGGGAACGGAGACGACCTCCCTCTGCAGGTTTCCCTGAACGTGCGGAGGATTCCGGGGTGGATTACCACGGCTAGCCGGGTTATTATTTCCTACACCCAGGTTACCATCCCCACGGGTACTTCCCGCCTGTCCCGAGTTGCGCTGTCCGGCCTACCCGGCTTGCTGGATACCAGCGAAAGCTGGGTCATACGTCTGTAGCTGTTTGTTCTTCCCGGAACCTCGGCTCCGGCTCCGGCTCTTGCTCTTGCTCTTGCTTCTGCTTGGATGCGGGGAAGAGGCCTCCCCATCTGACCTCTGGCTGTCGGGTCTGGCCGAGTACACCTGGGATCCTGCCCCGGGGTGCTTCTTCTTGAAGGCCAGATTCTGACGATTGGCCTCTATCACCAACTCGTTCACCCTTTCCTGCTGCTTGCGCAGGGCTTCACCGGATAGCCCCGCCAACTCGGCCATGGCGGCTTCGGCGGCCCTAAGGGTCTTCGCTGGTGAGCTGTACACCGGCTTTCCCGCAGAAACCCGACTCCCTGTGTTACTGGTGGTGGCTCCACCAGCCAGCTCCTCATTCACCATTCTTCCTTTCTTGCGCAGATCTGCAATGCGCTTCTCCCGGGAGTCGATCTTAGGAAATCCGTGTGCTGCATTGTACTCCCGGAGGCTAGCGCTGAGCTCGCGGAGGATCTCGGCGATCTCCTGCGCCTCAGCGAGTAGCAACTTCCGCTGCTCCTCTAACTCAGCCGAAGTGGCCTGCGCATCTGCTCCGGTAGTTGCCGGTACAGCCAACTTTGCCACGAGTCCCGAGAGGGGATCCGGACGACGTCGCGGATGGGATGACTGCGGATCTCCATCCCGGGCCGCAGGCCACTCCTGCGGGGGTTTGGCTAAACGGGGGTGGCCGTCAGTATCGCCATCAGCATCTTGATATTCCTCCTCGGTTGCCGCGACCATCATCACTGCGACGGAACTCGGGGGGCGACCGGCACGCAGACCCCGAGCTGTGCAGAGCATGGGAGGATCCTCAGCTTCCAGGATTACGTCCGGGTAGCTACGGACAACCTCGATGGCCACGTAGGTGGTGAAACCACCGAAATCGATGAGACACCCGTTTACCGGGAACGGTCTGTTCCGAAAACATCCTGCACTGTCGCAGACGAAGTCCATCTCTCCCAGTCTTACGACTAGGCTAGAGAGAACCCGAACGTAGAAATGAACGGGGGAGCCCGTCCGGATGTGTACACCAGCCAACGCCTCTGTCTGCCCCATGGTGGGCGCCAACTGTCGTGGTGGTGTCACGGCAGATGCCATAGGATGGCTAACTTGTGGGGCCGATGGACGTTGGTGGATCCGGGGAGGGATAGCGAGCTGAAGAGCTCACACGGGGAGGATCCCGGTAAAACCGAGATCTCCCAAGAACTGGGAACAAGAACAAAGCGCAAAGGGGAAGATCTAACAAATACAAAGAAATGCACGAAGGCACACAACACACAGACGATATACCCAGGTTCAGGGCCCTCGTGAGGAGGTAACACCCCTACTCCTGCCTTTCCTCTCTATATATTGGTGATATAAGGACTACAACTTGCTACAAGATCAGCCGAAGGATGAAGTACGAAGAACTAGATGAACTCAAGGTGAAGAGGAATAACTGCTCTAAGAGTAAATGTGACTATAGCTTTGGCTCTGAAGTTGGCCTCTCTCCCTCAGGAGCAGTTATGGCGCCTTTTATACTCCTGGCCGGAAACCCTAATTTGGCTTGGCCCCACCAGACAGGCCTAGCCGGGATGTCGTCACCGGCTAGTGCGACCTAGTCGCCGGACTATCTGGTGTAGACTCCTCGTCATCATCTCGTTAAGGGCGACAGGCGCCGTCCTGCATCATCATTGTCCCCTTGTCAGAGACAAGACATGTCTCTGCCCATCCCGGATAGCCTTTTCCGGATTGCCAGGCTAGGCAGATCAGGTCTTGTCGTACCACGCTCGTACCGGCTGACGCGCTCCCGTGTCAGGCGGGAGGTGACCATGCTCCCGTGTCAGGCGGGAGATGACCATGCTTCCGTGTCAGGCGGAACAGTACTTCCCCCCGCGATAGACGGGAAAGCCTGCTACGGACCGTTGACGGCCTACCGGAAACCCTTGCTCCGGATACCTCCTTGCCTTCCACAACCTCTTCTGCACAAGATCAACACCGAGAGTCGGTCCGGTTAGTACTTACCCGGAATACCTATCCGGTAAAGCAGAGTACACCCCCACCCGGAAGTCTCCCCGGAGTCCTAGATCCGGGATCCTTCCCGGAGACGTCCGAGCTCGTCTCAGGATGAGTATCTCTAGGCCTAGCCTCCCGAAGATCTCTTAGCCTATCGGCAAAGACATCTTCGAGAAGCTAGTTCTTAGAGGAACCACCCGCTCATGCTTGTGCTGCGACTGAGGACTGGGGGTGTCTATTTATAGTTGCCCGGGCTGACCCTTGCGGTTGCCAGGAGACACTTTGCCCTCTTCCAGTGCCTAAAGGTCAGGTTGCCCTTTCGGCACACCAGGAGGTGTCCCTTGTTGTCGCCAAAGGTCAAGCACTGTTAATATTTACCGGATTATACCGGGATCTTCCCCTACCCGGGGGGTAGCCCCCCGACACGCCACAACTGCAAAAGTTCTTCAACTAATGGCCTGAGGTACACATCAATGTCATTGCCCGGTTGCTTCGGGCCTTGAATGAGCACTGGCATCATAATGTACTTCCGCTTCATGCACAACCAAGGAGGAAGGTTATCGATACATAGAGTCACGGGTCAAGTGCTGTGACTGGAGCTCTGCTCTCCAAAATGATTAAAGCCATCTGTACTTAGACCAAATCTTAAGTTCATTGCGTCATCTGAAAATGTCGGGAACTCTCTGTCAATTTTTCTCCACTGGGACCCATCCGCGGGGTGTCTCAACATCAAGTCTTTTTTACGATCTTCTTTGTGCCAACGCAACAACTTGGCATGCTCTCTATTGCTGAACAAACGTTTCAACCGTGGTATTATAGGAGCATACCACATCACCTTTGCAGGAATCCTCTTCCTGGGGCGCGGCTCGCCCTCAACATCACCAGGGTCATCTCACCCGATCTTATACCGCAAAGCACCGCATACAGGACATGCATTCAATTTTTCGTGCTCACCGCGGTAGAGGATGCAGTCATTAATGCAAGCGTGTATCTTATGCACCTCTAATCCTAGAGGGCATACCACCTTCTTTGCTTCATACGTACTAGACGGCAATTCGTTATCCTTTGGAAGCATCTTCTTAACTATTTTTAACAAATTTTCAAATCCCTTGTCAGAAGTACCATTCTCTGCCTTCCATTGCAGCAATTCAAGTGTGGTACCTAGCTTTTTCTGGTCATTTTGACAAGTTGGGTACAACAATTTGGCGTGATCAGCTAACATACGCTCCAACTTCAACCTTTCGTTTTCACTTCCACAGTCCATTTGTGCATCACGAATGGCCCGACGAAGATCATCGTCGGGCTCATCAATAATGGGATCTTCTTCAGTTTTGTCTTCTCCCATTGTAGTATCACTGAACCAAGGATACTTGTCATTATCCTCCTCTTCTTCATTTTCTTCCATGATAACCCCTGTTTCTCCGTTCTTGGTCCAACAATAATAACCAGGCATAAAACCATTATGCAAGAGGTGTGAGTGAATGACTTTTGAGGTAGAGTGATCACTCATATTCTTGCAGGCACTACATGGACAACGAATAAAACCGTTCTTCGGCTTGTTTGCCTCAGCCACATGGAGAAAATTATGCATGCCATCAATGAACTCAGGACAACATCGGTCACCGTACATCCATTGTCGGTTCATGTGTATTACATAAAAGTATATCGAACCCCATTATTACACTACTGTCATAAATAATATGTAAGAGAAAATTAATTAATACAATGTCATCCATTAAAATAAGAGTAGAGTAGTGACAACTGGTAATACATAGTTCTCATAAAACATACATTAACTGAAACAAATATAAAAATTATCTAAAGAATTTAAATCCAACAACAAATGCGATCAAAATCGCAACTAAGGTAAATACTGGACCCACAGCATAATGATACCAAGCCTCCCGATTAATGGCATATTTTCTAATCCTTTTTATCTTCAAGCGCATTGCATCCATCTTGATCTCGTTACCATCGACCACGTCGGCAAGTTTGAGCTCTAATTTCATCTTATCTTCTAAGCATTGAAGATAAAGATCTTCACTTCTTTTCAATTTTGCTTTCAAATCATTATTTCTTTATCCAAAAACTCGACAATAGGGTCAGGTTCAATTTCTGGTTCAACTACCTCCTAGATAAAAATAATTCTATGTCAAGTTGGTCGCCATAATTGCCAGAAACATAGAATGAAATAAATAGTCTTGAAAATATACCAAATCCGAATCATAAACCGGACGAGGACCGACGGGGACGGATATGAGAACCATGACTCTATACATATAATACAAGTTAGAAAATTATACAAGTAATAACTATGCATCTAAAACAATAAAGCTATGTTTTTAAAAATCAAATAAAATAAAAGAAAGAGGCTCACCGAGGTGGTGCCGGTGACGGGACAGCGCAGGCGATCGACGTCGATAAGGCTCCTCACGACATGTCGTGGTGGTGTCACGGCAGATGCCGTAGGATGGCTAATTTGTGGGGCCGATGGACGTTGGTGGATCCGGGGAGGGATAGCGAGCTGAAGAGCTCACACGGGGAGGATCCCGGTAAAACCGAGATCTCCCAAGAACAAGGAATAAGATCAAAGTGCAAAGGGGAAGATCTAACAAACACAAAGAAATGCACGAAGGCACACAGCACACACACGATACCCAGGTTCAGGGCCCTCGTGAGGAGGTAACACCCCTACTCATGCCTTTCCTCTCTATATATTGGTGATATAAGGACTACAATTTGTTGCAAGATCTCTCAAAGTGAGGAGTACAAAGAACTAGATGAACTCAAGGTGAGCAGGAGTAACTGCTCTAAGAGTAAATGTGACTATAGCTTTGGCTCTGAAGTTGGTCTCTCCCTCTCAGGAGCAGTTATGGCGCCTTTTATAGAGGTCCGGCCAGGAGGGCCGGAAACCCTAATTTGGCTTGGCCCCACCGGACAGGCCTAGCCGGGATGTCGTCACCGGCTAGTGCGACCTAGTTGCCGGACTATCCGGTGTAGTCCCTTCGTCATCATCTCGTTAAGGACGGCAGGCGCCGTCCTACATCATCATTGTCCCCTTGGCAGAGACAACACATGTCTTTGCCCATCCCGGATAGCCTTTTCCGGATTGCCGGGCTAGGCATGTCAGGTCTTGTCGTACCACGCTCGTACCGGCAGACGCGCTCCCGTGTCAGGCGGGAGGTGACCATGCTTCCGTGTCAGGCGGGAGGTGACCACGCTTCCGTGTCAGGCGGAACGGTACTTCCCCCCGCGATAGACGGGAAAGCCTGCTACGGATCGTTGACGGCCTACCGTAAGCCCTTACTCCGGATACCTCCTTGCTTGCCACTGAGCCTCTTCTGCATAAGATCAACACCGAGAGATACACTCCGGTTAGTACTTATCCGGAATACCTATCCGGCAAAGCCGAGTACTCCTCCACCCGGGAGTCTTCCCGGAGTTCTAGATCCGGGATCCTTCCCGGAGACGTCCGAGCTCGTCTCAGGATGAGTATCTCTAGGCCTAGCCTCCCGAAGATGTCTTAGCCTACCAGCAAAGACATCTTCGAGAAGCTAGTTCTTAGAGGAACCACCCGCTCATGCTTGTGCTGCGATTGTGAGGGCCGGGGGTGTCTATTTATAGCTGCCAGAGCTGACCCTTGCGGCTGCCAGGAGGCACTCTACCCTCCTCCAGTGTCCAAGGGTCAAGCTGCCCTTTCGGCACACCAGGAGGTGTCCCTTGCTGTCGCCAAAGGTCATGCACTGTTGATATTTACAGGATTATACCGGGATCTGCCCCTACCCGGGGGGCAGCCCCCCGGCACTAGTCCCCGAAGCTGGTGCTGCACAGCGACCTCGGATGATGTGCGGGATCAGCTTTAAACAACAATTTTCCGAGAATAAACTACATCATCCTTTTGCTCCATGCCGAGGTCGATTTTTCCCGAGATCTTTTTACCGAGATCTTCCCACCGAGATTGCCTTAACCGGGAGGCGAAGCCTGCGACCGGATAGTACCATCCCAGTGAATCTCGACCGTTGATCCCCCGATGAATTCGAGACACTGAGCCAGGGCCCACCCGACGTCCCGTCTGCGCAGAGACGCACTCGAGTGCCTCTACGCACGCACAACGTCGCTTGGGTTCCCGCGCCGGGGAGCCGCATCTGATCTAGAATCCAACCGTTGGGGCCGTGTGGCCCTCGGTGTGGCCGGATCGGGCGCTCCGGATAGTGCCACGTGGCTTGCGGCACAAAACAGATCCCACCCACGATCGTGGAGATCGTGGGCGGGAAAATCGGAAACCGCTCCGGAATCCCCCCCCCCCCCATAAATAGGGGACCGGAACGGCCTCCTCCCCTTCTTCTTCTCCTTCGCACTTTCTTCCCTCGCCGTCTCGAGCGCCCCGCCGCCGCTGCCTTCGTCGCCGTCCACCGGAGCCTGCACACCGTCGCAGTCGTCATTCGCCGGAGCCCGGACACCGTCGCCCTCGCCGACCTTCTCTTCTCCGGTGAGTTCTTCTTCTTTGCTCCGACGATTTCCTCCGTAGAGCAACCGCCGGAGCCCGGCCGTGCCGTAGCGCTAGTCCGGTAGAGCCACCGCCGGCGAGCACCACTTGAGCGGCGCGCACAAGATGCACGGTGGTGATGCATTGCCGCGGTAGGGCGTAGATTATTCACTTGCAGCACTTCGTAAGAGTTTTAGCCTGCCCCTTTTTTCCTCCCATTTGTTTTGATTATCTGGCCCACGGTAGATCTTGTTTCCCACCAATCCGGTAGTGTTTAGCAGTTTGCGCTCCGACATCCTAGTTTCCGATAGACTAACTCCGACTAACCGCCGCTGCGTGTGCCGAGTAGCTCGGATACCCCTGCGTACGTCTCCGACATGGGCAAAGAACGTACCCGGGGATGCTGGGATGGGTCCGAGACCAAGCAGTCCGATCTGGACTGGCTGTATCGGACTCACCGGATTCCTCCGGAAGTCGAGAGCCGTCTCCCGGGAGAGGAGATTGCACCGGAACCCCAACCCGGGGAATACGTAGTATTCCTCGCGCACTTCGAGCGCGGGTTTGGGCTTCCGGCAAGCCCCTTCTTCCGCGACTTCCTCGACCTCTACGACCTTCAACCTCACCATCTTCCCGCCAACGCCATAATGATGCTCTCGGTCTTCACCACATATGCGGAGGCATACCTCGGCATCTGGCCCTTCTTGGATCTCTGGGCCAAGTACTTTATTCTCCGTCGCCAAGCCATCCCCAATCCGGATAAGAAGGTAAAAGACTTAGTGGATTGCGGAGCGGCCACCATCATTCCCCGCGCGGATTCTGGATTCCCCATAGTTAAGGGACTAGAGTCCTGCCGGAAGTGGCAGCGGAGTTTCTTCTATGTGAAGAACCGGGAGCACTCGGGAGATGGTCCGGGATCCTCGAACCCGGACTTCATCAATCTGCCGGAGTTCGTCATCGGTCCTCCGCGCGAGTTCCGTCTCTGGAAGAAGCTTCCGGATAATGACGAGGTCAGTTGCATGCACGACGTTCTGCACGTGCTGACCCAGAAGATGACCTGGGATGACCTCTTGCGGTGCTTCATTGTTCGCCGGGTCTGCCCCCTTCAAAACCGAGTGCACAAGATGTGCCACATGTCCGGGAACTATGATCCCACTAGGACTAGTATCTTTGGGCTAAGCCATGCCGGGGTCGTCCGTCGCGTTCGAGCTATTGCCCAGACGGAGATGACGGAGGACTACTCTTGGGGGGTCATTGGGGGATCCCGGAGAAAACCATGCGACCAGGTGCTTATATCAGTCTTTCGTGCCTTCGCCTTCGTACATGCGTTCACCTGGACACCGACACGGCCTAATTTGTTTGCGCAGTTGTTCGAGCGTCAACACGAAGAAGACGCTGTCCACGTCAACGGGAATTACACGCCGGACTTCCCGAAACCGGACGTGATGCCGAGAGAGGATCCCGACGGCGAGGACCACCTCGCCATCCCTTTCGTCAAGGCCCCGGGTAATCCTTCAACTCCAGAGGCAGTTTTCATTTCTTCGGATGATGAGGATGAGATTGACTGCCAGATTCTCGATGTTATTGACGCTCTCCCTCTGAATTGGGCCTCAGCTGTGGTTCCGAAACCGACAACCGGGACCAAACGTGCCGAGAGCCGGAAGCGCGCGGCTTCCGACACCGAGGGGGCCGATAACCCCGGCAACCCCCCCAAGAAGAGCAAACCGAGTAAGCAGACAACCGAGAAGCCTGCTCGGCGCCGGCAAAGGGGTCCTCCCCTTGTGGATTCCGGGTACGTCCTCCTTGCCTTATGTTATCTGACTTTGCTTTCTCCATAACTATTACTAAGACATTTCCTTTCAGGGATGCACTCGAGCTCCCGTCACCTGCTGTTCCTCCTCCTCCCGGGACTCGGACTCCCAGCCCGGCTCGGGCTTCTCCTTCACCTCCACGCCCTTCTACCCGAGGGAGCGAGCCTGCCACCTCCGGTTCTGCACCGGTTACTGCTGCGACCCCGGAAGCACATCCGGTGATCGAGGAGACTCCGGTGCAGGCCACGACCACCTCCGGAGAAGTGCTTGTTCCGGAGAGCCCGCGTCGGGTGCCCGGGCTTGAGGCAGAGATCGCTAGCCCTCGCCGGCAACCTGCGGCAAGCGTCTCTTCTCGGCCAGTCGCGCCCAAGACCATCCCGGAGAAGCTGCCTACGGCCTCCTCCCGGCCAGCAGATCAACTTCCCAAGTCTCGCGGCAAGATTGCTGGGCAGAAAACACCTTCTGCCCCGCCCGCAGCTGCCCCGACATCCTCTTCCCAGGACTTGGTGCTGCGCCCGGGTACGTTCTCATCTTTACCACCGCCTCCCGCCGAGATCCCTACTGCTGCCTTGCGGATGTTGCGAGCAACCGTCAGTTCCTTTGTACCTTCAGGATCCCGGGATGTTGCCGCTACTCGCACGCCCGGCGGCTCCGGCATACGGGTTGTTGACGAATACAACAATGCCTGGCTCGCCGCCGATGCCTCCGAGATCGCGGGAGACTTGCACGCTGCAGGCCCAAGCCGCAACGCCCAAGCTCTGCACGCTCTCCAAGTGGCCGCACTAGATGTTACCCGGGTGACCGAGGTAAGCTTGTTCTCTTTCTTTTTTTGAAAAATACTTGTTCCTTCCATCACCACTAGTCCCCGAGATTGGTGCTTAGTGCTCTAGATTCCACCGAATAGCAGATCACTAGGTTCCAATCTTAGAGAAAAAATCCAGGACTCGGATACCGAGTCCCCGAGATCCTCCCAACCGGATAGGTTGCTTCAAAATTTGCTCCACCACTAGTCCCCGAGATTGGTGCTTAGTGTTCTAGATTCCACCGAATAGCAGATCACTAGGTTCCAATCTTAAAGAAAAAATCCAGGACTCGGACACCGAGTCCCCGAGATCCTCCCAACCGGGTTCCTTATATCTTTTCCCGACTAACTCAGGTTTCTTTGTCTTGATTTCAGGAGTGCAGCCAGAAACGCCGCAATATCTTCAACCGGGTTCTTGCTGACCTCGGGCAGTCCAAGAAATCCGAGGAGCGCCTCCGGGAGGAGCGAGACGCGGCGCGCAAGGTCTCGGTGGACCAGAAGACCGCTCTCGCCACCGCGCAATCCGAGATCGCGCGGCTCAATGGCGAGCTCGAAAAGGTCAAAGCTGCTTCGGCCGACATGAAGATGCGCTTCATCGAGGCGATCAAGAAGCAGAAAGAGACCCTGGACCAATCCGAGGAGCGCGCGCACACTGCCGAGACTGAACTTGCTCTTCTCCGTTCCCGGTATGATACTTGGCTCTCGGAGCTCACAATATTAAACCGGGATCTGAACAGTAAGTGTACCGACATCCCTCTTGTCTTCTTTTTGCTTTCTTTCTTGCTGCTACTCTTATGACCTAGTCGTTTGACAGCTCTTCTTTTTAAAGGAGAGTTCGAGCACTCCCGCGAGGCTGCCGCCAAAGCTGTTGCCGCCTTCCGCGAGAAGCGCGTCGGGAAGGGTCCCATCTTGGATGCCTGGGACATCGAGGATCACCTCGTCACCCTGAAGGCCCGGATAGTACCCCTCCGGTCTATCGGGACGGATCTGCTCAGTGCTGCGGTCCACGTCCACGGCGCACTGTGGCCGAGTATCCGGGGGACGCTCTCGATTCCCGAGCTCGCGAGCGCACTCCGGGTTGCCGGGAGACGCATCCACGCCTGGAAGCGTTCCGGTGCGCGGGCTAGCGCCGACCAGGTCTTGACCCAAGTACTCAGTTGGTACGAAGGTCTCGATCTGGGGGCGATCCTGCGCCTCCGGACGATTTCCCCGTGGGTCACCGATCCGGAAAAGGTCCAGCGCCGACAGGTGGTGTCGCACCGCATCGCTACTTGGGCAAGCATCCGCGCCTTCACTCCTAGCGTTATTCCTTCCGACTCGGAATCAGACTACGAGGACGACGAAGAAGATGATGCTGCTTCCGGCGAGGCGGAAGACGATGTCCCGGAAGGAGATGACGCTGCTTCCGGTGCTGCGCCTGAGAAGGTGGTTCCCCGGGACGCAGCGACTTCGCCACGACCCGAGGCCCCCGAGACCGAGGTGCGTCCGGAGGCTCCGAGTAGTGCTGCCGGCACCGAAGCCGAAGTCGCTCCCGCTGCTGCTCCTGCTGCTGCTCCCGAGGTCGCTGCTCCCGAGGTCTCTGTCGAGAAGCCAAGTTCCCCTACTGCTTGAAAAACTTAATAGATTCGTTAAATCCCCGGGATGCCGGGTGGCATATGTAATATACACTTACTATTTTCGTTTCTTAGTGAACTACTTATTCGAACTCGTTATGTCAATTTATTCTGCTTTGAGTTCCCGAATTGTCTTTCATGTTTACCGTACTTAGGTAATTTCTGCTCTTGTCTACCATTTCGGCGTTCGACAGTCGAGTCACGAAACTCCACATGCGGCATACATTACTTAAAACAATCTGAGTTCCTACTAACCGAATTCCCGACATAAAAACCAACTAAGTTAATAAAAAACAGGTATGCCGGATAAGTTCCTGCTCCGAGTCCCCGAGACCGTTTTCGTGTTTCCCACCTTCCCTCTCTTTGCTCTTGACTACCATTTCGGCGTTCGTCAGTCGAGTCACAAGATGATTTCACATGACATACATTACTTTGACTTTGAGAGTCGAACTCGGAACTTTCCCGGCATACAAAAGAAAAGTAGAGAACAGCTATCCGGCAGTCCCCGGGTTCCTTCACGAGATGCCGGTACAAAATAGTAAATGAATTTGGCAAAAATAACAAGACAAGCTCATAACCAGGCAGTCCCCGGGTTCCTCCCGGGGTACCTTACTTCCATTAAAACTGAAAATTGAGATACAACATACACTGAACCTTTTACGTGTAAAAGGGGAGAAGTAGAGCTATATTCCATGGACGCTTGGTTTCCTCACCGGATTTGTCCATTACACCTTTCCTAGCCTCCTGTGCATCTACAAGGTAATAAGAATCATTGTGCAACGCCCTGCTTATCACAAAAGGTCCCTCCCATGGAGGTGACAATTTATGCATTCCGGCCGTGCGTTGGATGAGCCTCAGCACCAAGTCTCCCTCCCGGAATACCCTCGGGTGTACTCTCCGGCTATGATAGCGACGGAGGTTCTGTTGATAAATTGCCGACCGAGATAGTGCCAACTCTCTTGCCTCCTCGAGTAAATCGACATCATCTTCTCGGGCCTCCTTTGCCTCAGTCTCGGTGAACATTGTCACTCTCGGGGAGTCATATTGTATGTCGGTTGGGAGTACTGCCTCAGCCCCGTATACCATGAAGAATGGCGTGTACCCGGTAGATCTATTCGGTGTAGTCCGGAGACCCCACAGTACTGCCGGTAACTCCTCTATCCAGCATCCCGGAGTTCTCAATAGTGGTTCGATCAAACGAGCTTTGATGCCGGCCAAGACCAAGGCATTTGCCCTTTCGACTTGCCCATTTGCTTCCGGGTGTGCAACTGATGCTACATCCAGCCGGATTCCCTTCTCAGCACAAAATCGAGCGAATTCCCCGACAGCAAAGTTGGTTCCATTATCTGTGATAATGCTGTGTGGGTATCCGTATCTCAAGATGATGTCTTTCAGGAATTGCACAGCGGTGTGTCCATCGCACTTCCGGATTGGCTTGACCTCTATCCACTTTGTGAATTTGTCCACCATGACGAGTATGTGTGTCATATTGCCTCTTGCCGGCTTGAATTGCCCGACCATATCCAAGCACCATACTGGGAATGGCCAAGTGATGGGGATTGTTTTCAGTGCTGACGCCGGCATGTGTATCCGGTGAGCAAATCTCTGGCATCCTCCACACTTCCGAACAATATCTTCTGCTTGCTGCAGCGCAGTGGGCCAGTAGAACCCATGCCGGAACGCCTTTGCCACCAGGGCCGGGGATGATGCATGATGTCCACACTCCCCTTGATGTATTTCCACCAGCATCTCTTGTCCTTCTGCCGGTTCCACACATCTTTGGAGTACCTCAGTGACGCTTCTCTTGTACAGCTCTTGATTGATGACAGTGTATGCTTTTGATCTTCGCAATATCTGCCGGGCTTCCACTTCATTCTCCGGCAGAGTTCCCTCCAAGATGTAAGCCATAATGGGATGTGCCCATCCCGGGACAGGTCTATCCGGGAACATGGGAGTATCTATGTCCATTGGTTCTGCCGACATCACCTCTATCATCATCTCTCTCTGCCTCTCTGAGCACTGGGACGCAGTCCCCGGGTTCGATGTTATGCTCCCGACATCTACTTCCATGGGTACGGCATCTGAACCAGGCTCCTTGGGGATGAAGATAGAATCTGATTCGGGTGACGGTTGAATAGATGGCTTCCTCAAATGCTCCAGAGCTACTCCGGGTGGGATTGCATCCCGGGATGATCCTAGCTTGGACAAGACATCCGCTGCTTCGTTTTCTCCTTTGGGTACATGTTTGAACTCGCACCCTTCAAAAAATCCGGATATCTTCTGCACATGAAACCTGTACAAGGCCATGTTTGCATCAAGGGCATCCCAATTCCCCGATACCTGCTGTACTACGAGATCCGAGTCACCAAAGCATTCTATCCGGCGGATGCCGATTTCCTTGGCGACGTTCAGTCCATGAACCAAGGCCTCATATTCTGCGACATTGTTGGATGCCCGAAAATGGATCTGCAGCACATACTTCAGTACATCTTGCTTTGGGGAAGTGAGGACCACTCCGGCACCCAATCCGATCTTAGCCTTTGAGCCATCGAAATGCATCCTCCAGAAATTGTAATCCGGTATCGGAGGTTCATACTGCATCTCGGCCCAGTCTACCAAAAAGTCCGGCAGCGCCTGCGACTTGATGGCATCTCGTCTCTCGTATGCCGGAGCGTACGGAGACAACTGGATGGCCCATTTGGCTACCCGGCCGCTAGCATCCTTGCAACCGATGATCTCGGCGAGAGGAGCTTCGCATACCACTGTGATCGGGTGTTCCTGAAAGTAGTGCTTGAGCTTGGTCACTGCCATGTACACCCCATATGCCATCTTCTGGTAGTGCGGGTAGTTCTGCTTGGATTCCGAGATCACCTCACTGAGGTAATACACCGGTCTCTGTATCAGCTTGCCCCCTTCTTCCCTTTCTACCACCATTGCCACACTGACTACCCGGTTGGTTGCGGCAATATACAGCAGCATAGGTTCCTTGGGTAATGGGGATGCCAACACAGGTGCTGTTGAGGGCATTCTCTTCAAGTCGTTGAACGCCGCATCAGCTTGCGGGGTCCAAATAAATGTCTTGCTCTTCTTCATCAGTTGATACAGAGGCAAGGCCTTCTCCCCGAGTCGGCTCACAAACCGACTTAGGGACGCCAGACACCCGGTAAAATTCTGCACATCCTTGAGACGCACGGGCAACTTCATGCTCTCAATAGCACGAATTTTACCCGGGTTGACCTCGATTCCCTGGCTTGAGATGAGGAAACCGAGTAGCTTCCCTGCTGGCACACCAAATGTGCACTTATCCGGGTTCAACCTCATCCGGAATCTTCTTAGGTTCTTAAATGTTTCCCTCAGATCATCTATTAATGAGGCTTTTTCTTTTGTTTTTATAACAATGTCATCGACATAGACCTCGGCATTTCGGCCTATTTGGTCATGCAAGCATCTCTGCATGCATCTCTGGTATGTAGCACCAGCATTTCTCAACCCGAAAGTCATGACACGATAGCAATAAGCCCCATAAGGGGTAATGAAAGCAGTTTTTAATTGATCATCCGGATTCAAAGGTATCTGGTGAAAACCAGAATAAGCATCCAGAAAAGTTAAAAGCTCACTCCCGGCAGTGGAGTCTATCACTTGATCTATCCGGGGCAGCGGGAAGGGGTCTTTCTTGCATACCTTGTTGAGGTTGGTGAAGTCGATGCACATGCGCCACACCTTAAGTAGGAGGGGATCATCTTTCTTCTTCTCCACCAGGACCGGATTCGAAATACAATTCGGGTGCAGCACCTCCATGATGAATCCGGCGGCCAGCAGTATAGCCAGGTGCTCCACGACAGCAGCTCTTCTCTCATCCGAGAGGCGCCTAGTTGGTTGCTTCACCGGCTTCGCATCCGGTCGAACAAACATAGAGTGCTCAGCCAACTCCCTCGGGACGCCTTGCAGATCGTCACTCGACCACGCAAAGGCATCCCGATTCTCACGGAGGAAGTCGACGAGCTCGCCTTCCTATTTGCTGTCCAGGTTGCTGCCAATGATAACTTGGCGCTCCGGGTTGCTGGGGTCCACGCACACCTTCTTGGTCTCCTTGGGGGGCTGAAATGATGCCCCCTGCTCTGGGTTCACCATCCCGGGCATTCCGAGTTGGGAGGTCTTGGCCATCGCCACCACCTGCTGGATCCTCTTCTTCTCTTCCGCGATCACCAGGGACTCAGCTAAGCACGACCCCGCCGAGGCACACTCCATGGAGCGCTTGTGGTCTCCCGAGATGGTGATTACGCCGTTGGGTCCCGGCATCTTCATCTTGAGGTAGCCCACATGAGTCGAGATCATGAACTTGGCAAGGGCCGGTCTGCCGATCAGTGCATGATACGGGCTCTCGAGGTCCACGACCTCGAACTCCAAGCTCTCGGTTCGGCAGTTCTCCCGAGTTCCGAATAGCACCTCAACCCAGATCTTTCCCATGGGCGAGCAAGAGACTCCAGGCACAATGCCATGGAAGGTTGTCTCGGTGGGCAGCAGGGTGTTCATGGATACTCCCAGCTTCAGCATCGTGTCTTTGTACATGATGTTAATGGCACTGCCATTGTCAATCAGAACCCGGCTGAAACGGACGTTGAGGTTGGGTCCGACAGAAGTTGGGTCCACCACCAAGGCATACGCTCCTGGCTTGGGCATAACCCGGGGGTGATCCTTCCGGCTCCAGGTGATCTCCATCTCGGACCAGTGCAAGAATTTGGGCACCGCCGGGATCACAGCGTTCACCTCCAGGGCACGCTGCCGCACACTCTTTCGGTCAGTGGGCTCGGTTACGAAGACCACATAGCTCTGATGTGCTTCCCGGTAGTTGCTCTGCTGGTGTCCGGCTTGGTTACCGTTGTCGTTCCGGGTATGCACCACATTCACTGCGCGAGGTGGGGGTCCTCTCGGAGGAGGGGGAAGTCGCACAGCGTTGGCCCCCGATGTCAGAGGAGGGGGTCTCGGGATATTGGGCCGAGATGCCGGAGCACTCTGCCGAATAGCTCCCGAGCTGCCTTCCTGCAACGTGCGCTGATACCAGCTGCACTGCCGAGTAGAGTGGTTTGCGGGCTTGTTGGCCTCCAGAGTGTGGTAGCAGCATGGCTTGTTCAGCATTTCCTCATACGCCAGGGGCTTCTTCTGCTCCACCCAGGTCTTTTGCACCTCCTGACTCTGACCCCAAGCCGGGCCACTTGTCTTCTGACGCTGGCTGTTGCCGGCATCCTCCTGCTCCCGGGTCACCGCTGCGACATGCTGCGTTGCATGGTGGTACTCGGGCTGATTCCTCTTGTGGCCGAACTCCTGGCGATCATGGCTCCTGCTCGGTCTTGAACGCTGAGGTCCCGCATTCCTTCTGTTGGAGTCTCCGACATCCACCAGGGGTTGCATGGGATCTCCAAGCGTATAGGTATCGGCGATGCGCATGGTTTCTGCCAAGGTTGTTGGCATTTTTCTCTGCAATTTCTGCCACAGCATAGAGCCATGCCGGCATCCTTGCGCAAACCAGGAGATGGCATGTGCCTCCACCACTCCTTCGCAAGAGTTGCGAATATTGCTCCACCGGGTAAGGTACTCCCGGTCGGTCTCATTGCTCCTCTGCCTACAGATGGCGAGCTGCTGAGGCCTGTTGGGCCTCTTGTACGTGCTGGTGAAGTTGCTGATGAATGCCTCTTCAAAGTCTAACCAGCAGTCTATACTGCCAGTTCTCAGATTGTTCAACCAGATACAGGCTGGTCCTTCCAACATCTGCGGCACATAGCGTACCGCCCATCGTCTGTTTCCACCGGCTATGCTTACTGCAGTTACATAGTCGGTCAGCTAGTCCTCCGGCTTCTTGCTACCGTCATAGGTCTTGGCACCTCGGTTGAGCTGAAAGTTCCGAACAGGAGGTTCCCGCATGATCCGAGGTCCAAAGCAGGCAGGTCCCGGAGGTCCTTGCTCTTCCACCAACTCGGACTGGTGAATCCGGTCGAGCCGGAATCTGGCATCTGCCGGGTTCAGCTGCCTGGTTCCTATCCGAGATCCCAAAGGGTTCTCGTCTGGCTGATATCCGAGTTGCTGCAACCTCGAGTTGCCATCGTTGAGCCGGTCTTGCGCAGGGACCAGGGCCTGCTGGGGAACGGAGACGACCTCCTTCTACGGGTTTCCCTGATCGTGAGGAGGATTCTGGGGCGGATTACCACGGCCAACCGGGTTATTGTTTCCTACACCTCGGTTACCATCCCCACGGGTACTTCCCGCCTGTCCCGAGTTACGCTGTCCGGCCTGCCCGGCTTGCTGGATACCGGCGAAGGCCGGATCATAGGTCTGTAGCTGCTTGTTCTTTCCGGAACCTCGACTTCGGCTCCGGCTCTTGCTCTTGCTCTTGCTTCTGCTCGGATGCGGGGAAGAGGCCTCCCCATCCGACCTCTGGCTGTCGGGTCTGGCTGAGTGCACCTGGGATCCTGCCCCGGGGTTCTTCTTCTTGAAGGCCAGATTCTGACGATTGGCTTCAATCACCAACTCGTTTACCCTCTCCTGCTGCTTGCGCAGGGCTTCACCGGATAGCCCCACCAACTCGGCCATGGCGGCTTCGGCGGCCCTAAGGGTTTTCGCCGGTGAGCTGTACACCGGCTTCCCTGCTGAAATCCGACTTCCAGTGTTACTGGTGGTGGCTCCACCAGCCAGCTCCTCATTCACCATTCTTCCTTTCTTGCGCAGATCTGCAATGCGCTTCTCCCGGGAGTCAATCTTAGGGAACCCGTGAGCTGCATTGTACTCCCGGAGGCTAGCGCTGAGCTCGCGGCGGATCTCGGCGATCTCCTGCGCCTCCGCGAGTAGCAACTTCCGCTGCTCCTCTAACTCAACCGAAGTGGCTTGGGCATCTACTCCGGCAGCGACCGGTACAACCAACTTAGCCACGAGTCCCGAGAGGGGATCCAGACGGCGTCGCGGATGGGATGACTGCGGATCGCCATCTCGGGCCGCAGGCCTCTCCTGCGGGGGTTTGGCCAGACGGGGGTGGCCGTCAGTATCGCCGTCAGCATCTTGATACTCCTCCTCGGTTGCCCCGACCATCATCACTGCGACGGAACTCGGGGGGCGACCGGCACGCAGACCCCAAGCAGCGCAGAGCATGGGAGGGTCCTCAGCCTCCAGGACCACGTCCGGGTAGCTACAGACAACCTCGGTGGCCACGTAGGTGGTGAAACCACCAAAGTCAATGAGACATCCATTCACCGGAAACGGCTTGTTCCGGAAGCACCCAGCGTTGTCGCAGACGAAGTCCATCTCCCCTAGCCTTACGACTAGGCCAGAAAGAACCCGAACGTCGAAATGAACGGGGGAGCCCGTCCGGATGTGTACACCAGCCAACGCCTCTGTCAGCCCCATGGTGGGCGCCAACTGTCGTGGTGGTGTCACGGCAGATGCCATAGGATGGCTAATTTGTGGGGCCGATGGACGTTGGTGGATCCGGGGAGGGATAGCGAGCTGAAGAGCTCACACGGGGAGGATCCCGGTAAAACCGAGATCTCCCAAGAACAAGGAATAAGATCAAAGTGCAAAGGGGAAGATCTAACAAACACAAAGAAATGCACGAAGGCACACAACACACACACGATATACCCAGGTTCAGGGCCCTCGTGAGGAGGTAACACCCCTACTCCTGCCTTTCCTCTCTATATATTGGTGATATAAGGACTACAACTTGCTGCAAGATCTCTCAAAGTGAGGAGTACAAAGAACTAGATGAACTCAAGGTGAGCAGGAGTAACTGCTCTAAGAGTAAATGTGACTATAGCTTTGGCTCTGAAGTTGGTCTCTCCCTCTCAGGAGCAGTTATGGCGCCTTTTATAGAGGTCCGGCCAGGAGGGCCGGAAACCCTAATTTGGCTTGGCCCCACCGGACAGGCCTAGCCGGGATGTCGTCACCGGCTAGTGCGACCTAGTCGCCGGACTATCCGGTGTAGTCCCTTCGTCATCATCTCGTTAAGGACGGCAGGCGCCGTCCTACATCATCATTGTCCCCTTGTCAGAGACAAGACATGTCTTTGCCCATCCCGGATAGCCTTTTCCGGATTGCCGGGCTAGGCATGTCAGGTCTTGTCGTACCACGCTCGTACCGGCTGACGCGCTCCCGTGTCAGGCGGGAGGTGACCATGCTTTCGTGTCAGGCGGGAGGTGACCACGCTTCCGTGTCAGGCGGAACAGTACTTCCCCCCGCGATAGACGGGAAAGCCTGCTACGGATCGTTGACGGCCTACCGGAAGCCCTTACTCCGGATACCTCCTTGCTTGCCACTGAGCCTCTTCTGCATAAGATCAACACCGAGAGATACACTCCGGTTAGTACTTATCCGGAATACCTATCCGGCAAAGCCGAGTACTCCTCCACCCGGGAGTCTTCCCGGAGTTCTAGATCTGGGATCCTTCCCGGAGACGTCCGAGCTCGTCTCAGGATGAGTATCTCTAGGCCTAGCCTCTCGAAGATGTCTTAGCCTACCAGCAAAGACATCTTCGAGAAGCTAGTTCTTAGAGGAACCACCCGCTCATGCTTGTGCTGCGATTGTGAGGGCCGGGGGTGTCTATTTATAGCTGCCAGAGCTGACCCTTGCGGCTGCCAGGAGGCACTCTGCCCTCCTCTAGTGTCCAAGGGTCAAGCTGCCCTTTCGGCACACCAGGAGGTGTCCCTTGCTGACGCCAAAGGTCATGCACTGTTGATATTTACAGGATTATACCGGGATCTGCCCCTACCCGGGGGGCAGCCCCCCGACACGACACTAAAACACATAAATCATTATTTAGTTTGAGCATAAATTGCACATATGAAACAAATAAAATCCTAACTTAGGCATTTCATCAAACACCTTGTTTGCACAAAAAATTTGAAATGGGCAAAATGAGCTAAATAAGCAATGCCGGAAAGAGGATGAAGAGGCTAACCGCGGGGTGCCTTCAATCTTGCCAAATGGTGTAAAATATTATGGATTATTTAGTCTTGGGGAGAGGAAATGGAGAAGAAATGGAGAGGAAATCGTTTTGAGCTCGGTCTCGGTGGAAAAAATGGAGTGAGCAGGGGTGGAAGAAGCTGATAAAGTCAGGACCTTTAGTCCCGGTTCGTTTCACGAACCGAGACTAAAGGGTTCTGACGCTGGGACCCGCCTCTGCTGCCGCATGCGGTGGACCTTTAGTCCCGGTTCCTAACACGAACCGGGACTAAAGGTCCCTCGCAAAATCGCTGCGCGGGGTTGCACCCCTTTAGTCTCGGTCCAAATTTAATTTGGGACTAAAGGGGTGAACCTAAGCCCCGATTTCCACTAGTGTACAAATGTGAGACATATCATCAGCCGAGGCCTACCCGCCCTTCTAGTTCTGTTATACATGATATGGTCAAGGATTTAAATGTAATCTTTGGAAAGGGTCCTGGCGGACTCACTGTTCCGAATGACGCAAAAAACCACGTACCCATGTGGAAGAAGAAATCTGTATTTTGGGAGCTGCCATATTGGATAATGCTAGAGATTCACTCTGCAATAGACGTGATGCACGTGACAAAGAACATTTGCTGCAACTTGCTAAACTTCTTAGGCGTGTATGGGAATTCAAAAGATGGGAAGTCAAAAAAAGGTACACCGAAAGGAAGGCAGACCCATCAACGTATGAGCGAAGAGATGCATCGAGACGATACTCATTCAGAGAATCGGCCAGGTCCTGCAAGCTATGCTCTTACTAAAGAAGAGAAGAAAATATTTTTTGAGTGCCTTCGCAGTATGAAGGTTCCATCTAGCTTCTCATCAAATATAAAAGGAATAATAAACATGGCAGAGCAAAAATTTCAGAATCTACAGTCTCATGACTGTCACGTGATTATCACACAATTACTTCCGGTTGCATTGAGAGGGCTTCTACCGGAAAATGTTCGAGAACCCATTGTGAAGTTATGTGCATTTCTCAATGCAATTTCTCAGAAGGTCGTCAATCCACTAACTCTAAAAAATTTAGAGAAGGATATGGTCCAATGTCTTGTCAGCTTCGAGTTGGTGTTCCCACCAACCTTCTTCAATATTATGACGCACCTTGTAGTCCACCTAGTCGAAGAGATTTCTGTTCTCGGTCCTGTATTTCTACACAACATGTTCCCCTTTGAGATGTTCATGGGAGTCTTAAAAAGATATGTGCATAACCGGGCTAGGCCAGAAGGAAGCATCGTCAAGGGTTATGGAACAGAGGAGGTCATTGAGTTTTGTGTAGATTTTATTCCTGATCTGAAGCCGATCGGTGTTCCTGAATCACGTCATGAGGGGAGACTGCATGGAAAAGGTACCCTAGGAAAGAAAGCAACAATATGTCAAGACGGGGATTCTTTCACTCAAGCACACGACACCGTTCAACATAATTCCAGTTTGGTGGGTCCGTATGTCGAGGAACACAAGAATGTTTTACGCTCCAAATACCCGGAGAAATCTGAAGATTGTATTGATGGAGAACACATGAAGACTTTCAGCAGTTGTGTCGGGTTATGACTCCCAAGAATCGGGGGTAGTCACTTCCTGAAGTGTAGTTCGTGAAGGGGATTGAACACGGAGGTCTAGACCCTCGAGTGGTTCCGCGACGTTGCTCGCCGGACCCGAAGAAGACACACACACACGAAGGGAGACACCAGGCTTTACCCAGGTTTACGGCCCTCGTGGGGAGGTAAAACCGCTACTCCTGCTTGTCTGTATTAGATGTGGAAGGTTACAGTACAATGGAGCTTGCCGAAAGCCCCCTTGATGCAGTTCTTGCCTGGGGAGGGAAGCGATCGTCTTCTTCCTCCACAAGGCAAAGGATTTCTTAACAAGTGTAGCTAGGGTTTACAAGGGTTGCAGTGCGCCAAAAGCCGACCCGCGCTACGATGGACCTCTTGCCCCTTTTATAGGCGCCTCTGGCCTTCTCCTTCGGCTCAGCCTTCCAGGTGGTTCCCACATGCCAGTGGCAGGGTGGTGTAGGAGTCCACCGTGCTCCATTCGTCCTTGGACTCGGTCCATTGCTGGTAAAGGTGGGCGCGGTGGCTAACCTGCGCCCGACCGCGATGTACTGCCCCGCAGGGAGAGCAGTCTCTGAGGTGGAGCCCACGATGACGTCCTCCTTTGGAGGGTTGTGTTGTCCACCCGCTTTATCTTCAGAGTAGAAGGTCCTGGCAGCTGCTTTGTTGACCACTTTATCGCCAAGGACAACGACGGGGGTGCGTGCGACACTGCATGTGTGTGGCAGAGGCCACGTGCATCTAGCCGTGCTTCCTTGTCCGCGACGTTTCCCCTCAGGCGCGGGGAGTGTCGGGGGGCTGCCCCCCGGGTAGGGGCAGATCCCGGTATAATTCAGTAAAGTGCCAACAGTACTTGACCTTTGGCGAGAGCAAGGGACACCTCCTCGTGTGCTGAAAGGGCAACTTGACCCTTGGGCACTGGTAGAGGGCAAAGTGCCTCCTGGCAGCCACAAAGGTCAGCTCTGGCAGCTATAAATAGACACCCCCGGCCCTCACAATCGCAGCACAAGCATAAGCGGGTGGTTCCTCTAAGAACTAGCTTCTCGAAGATGTCTTTGCTGATAGCTAAGACATCTTCGGGAGGCTAGGCCTAGAGATACTCATCCTGAGACGAGCTCGGACGTATCCGGAAAGGGTCCCGAGTCTCGGGGTCCGAGGAGACTCCCGGAAGGAGGCGTACTCGGCTTTACCGGATAGGTTATCCGGGTGGGAACTAACCGGAATGTATGTCTCGGTCTTGATCTTATGCAGAAGAGGCTCACAGTGGCAAGCAAGGAGGTAGCCGGCGTAAGGGCTTCCGGTAGGCCGTCAACGGTCCATAGCAGGCTTTCCCGTCTATTGCGGGGGGAAGTACCATTCCGCCTGACACGGAAGCATGGTCACCTCCCGCCTGACACGGAAGCTTGGTCACTTCCCGCCTGACACGGGAGCGCGTCAGCCGGTACGATCGTGGTACGACAAGACCTGACATGCCTAGCCCAGCAATCCGGAAAAGGCTATCCGGGATGGGCAAAGACATGTCTTGTCTCTGACAAGGGGACAATGATGATGCAGGACGGCACCTGCCGTCCTTCTCGAGATGATGACGAAGGGGCTACGCCGGATAGCCCGGCGACTAGGTCGCACTAGCCGGTGACGGCATGCCGGCTAGGCCTGTCCGGTGGGGCCAAGCCGATTTAGGGTTTCCGGCCCTCCTGGCCGGAGCTCTATAAAAGGCGCCATAACTGCTCCTGAGAGAGAGAGACCAACTTCAGAGCCAAAGCTATAGTCGCATTTACTCTTAGAGCATTTACTCCTTCTCACCTTGAGTTCATCTAGTTCTTTGTACTCCTCCCTTTGAGAGATCTAGTAGCAAGTTGTAGCTCTTATACCACAAATATATAGAGAGGAAAGGCAGGAGTAGGGGTGTTACCTCCTCACGAGGGCCCTGAACCTGGGTATATCGTGTGTGTGATGTGTGCCTTCGTGCATTTGATCGTGTTTGTTAGATCTTCCCCTTTGCACTTTGATCTCATCTCCTGTTCTTGGGAGATCTCGGTTTTACCGGGATCCTCCCCGTGTGAGCTCTTCAGTTCGCTATCCCTCCCCGGATCCACCAACGTCCATCGGCCCCACACATTAGCCATCCTATGGCATCTGCCGTGACACCACCACGACAGTTGGCGCCCACCGTGGGGCAGACAGAGGCGTTGGCTGGTGTACACATCCGGACGGGCTCCCCCGTTCATTTCGACGTTCGGGTTCTCTCTGGCCTGGTCGTAAGGCTAGGGGAGATGGACTTTGTCTGCGACAACACAGGGTGCTTCCGGAACAGACCGTTTCCGGTGAACGGATGTCTCATTGACTTCGGTGGTTTCACCACCTACGTGGCCACCGAGGCTGTCTGCCGCTACCCGGACATGGTTCTGGAAGCTGAGGACCCGCCCATGCTATGCGCTGCTCGGGGTCTGCGTGCCGGTCATCCCCCGAGTTCCGTCGCTGTAATGATGGTCGGGGTAACTGAGGAGGAGTACCAGGACGCTGACGGCGATACGGACGGCCACCCCCGTTTGGCCAAGCCCCCGTAGGAAAGACCTGCGGCCCGAGATGGTGATCCACAGCCGTCCCAGCCGCGGCGTCGCCCGGATCCCCTCTCGGGACTGGTGGCAAGCCCCCGCAGGAAAGACCTGTGGCTGCTGAAGCGGATACCCAGGCCACCTCGGCTGAGTTGGAGGAGCAGCGGAGGTTGCTACTCGCCGAAGCGCAGGAGATCGCCGAGATCCGTCGCGAGCTTAATGCTAGCCTCCGGGAGTACAATGCCTCTCACGGATTCCTTAAGATAAACTCCCGGGAGAAGCGCATTGCAGATCTGCGCAAGAAAGGAAGAATGGTGAATGAGGAGCTAGCTGGTGGAGCCACCACCAGTCACACAGGAAGTCGGATTTCAGCAGGGAAGCCGGTGTACAGCTCACCGGCGAAAACCCTTAGGGCCGCCGAAGCCGCCATGGCCGAGTTGGCGGGGTTATCCGGTGAGGCCCTGCGCAAGCAGCAGGAGCGGGTAAACGAGTTGGTGATTGAGGCCAACCGTCAGAATCTGGCCTTCAAGAAGAAGAACCCCGGGGCAGGGTCCCAGGTGCACTCAGCCAGACCCAATAGCCAGAAATCGGATGGGGAGGCCTCTTCCCCGCATCCAAGCAGGAGCAAGAGCAAGAGCAAGAGCCGGAGCCGGAGTCGAGGTTCCGGGAAGAACAAGCAGCTACAGACCTATGATCCGGCCTTCGCCGGTATCCAGCAAGCCGGGCAAGCCGGACAGCGTAACTCGGGGCATGCGGGAAGTACCCGTGGGGATGGTAACCTGGGTGTAGGAAACAATAACCCGGTTGGCCGCGGTAATCCACCCCGGAACCCTCCTCATGTACAGGGAAACCCACAGAGGGAGGTCGCCTCTGTCCCCCAGCAGGCACTAGTCCCTGCACAAGACAGGCTCAACGATGGCAACTCGAGGTTGCAGCAGCTCGGGTATCAGCCAGACGAGAACCCTTTGGGATCTCGGATAGGAACCAGGCAGCTGAACCCGGCAGATGCCAGATTCCGGCTCGACCGGATTCACCAATCCGAGTTGGTGGAAGAGCAAGGACCTCCGGGACCTGCCTGCTTTGGACCTCGGATCCTGCGGGAACCTCCTGTTCGGAACTTTCAGCTCAACCGAGGTGCCAAGACCTATGACGGTAGCAAGAAGCCGGAGGACTGGCTAACCGACTATGTAACTGCAGTAAGCATAGCCGGTGGAAACAGACGATGGGCGGTACGTTATGTACCGCAGATGTTGGAAGGACCAGCCCGGATCTGGTTGAACAATCTGAGAACCGGTAGCATAGACTGCTGGTTAGATTTCGAAGAAGCATTCATCAGCAACTTCACCAGCACGTACAAAAGGCCCAACAGGCCTCAGCAGCTCGCCATCTGTAGGCAGAGGAGTAATGAGACTGACCGGGAATACCTTACCCGGTGGAGCAATATTCGCAGCTCTTGCGAAGGAGTGGTAGAGGCACAGGCCATCTCCTGGTTTGCACAAGGATGCCGGCTTGGCTCTATGCTGTGGCAGAAGTTGCAGAGAAAGATGCCAACGACCTTGGCAGAGACCATGCGCATCGCTGATACCTACACGCTTGGAGATCCCATGCAACCCCTGGTGGATGTCGGAGACTCCAACAGGAGGAATGCGGGACCTCAGCGTTCAGGACCGAGCAGGAGCCATGATCGCCAGGAGTTCGGCCACAAGAGGAATCAGCCCGAGTACCACCATGCCGCGCAGCATGTCGCAGCAGTGACCCGGGAGCAGGAGGATGCCGGCAACAGCCAGCGTCAAAAGACAAGTGGCCCGGCTTGGGGTCAGAGTCAGGAGGTGCAAAAGACCTGGGTGGAACAAAAGAAGCCCCTGACATATGAGGAAATGCTGAACAAGCCATGCTGCTACCACACTCTGGAGGCCAACAAGCCCGCAAACCATTCTACTCGGCAGTGCAGCTGGTATCAGCGCACGTTGCAGGAAGGCAGCTCGGGAGCTATTCGGCAGAATGCCCCGGCATCTCGGCCCAATATCCCGAGACCCCCTCCTCCGACATCGGGGGCCAACGCTGTCCGACTTCCCCCTCCTCCGAGAGGACCCCCACCTCGCCCGGTGAATGTGGTGCATACCCGGAATGACAACGGTAACCAAGCCGGACACCAGCAGAGCAACTACCGGGAGGCACATCAAAGCTATGTGGTCTTTGTGACCGAGCCCACTGACCGAAAGAGTGTGCGGCAGCGTGCCCTGGAGGTGAATACTGTGATCCCGGCGGTGCCCAAGTTCTTGCACTGGTCCGAGATGGAGATCACATGGAGCCGGAAGGATCACCCCCGGGTTATGCCTAAGCCGGGTGCGTATGCCTTGGTGGTGGACCCAACTTTTGTCGGACCCAACCTCAACGTCCGCTTCAGCCGGGTTCTGATTGACAATGGCAGTGCCATTAACATCATGTACAAGGACACGATGCTGAAGCTGGGAGTATCCATGAACACCCTGCTGCCTACCGAGACAACCTTCCACGGCATTGTGCCCGGAGTCTCCTGCTCGCCCATGGGAAAGATCTGGGTGGAGGTGCTATTCGGAACTCGGGAGAACTGCCGAACCGAGAGCTTGGAGTTCGAGGTCGTGGACCTCGAGAGCCCGTATCACGCACTGATCGGCAGACCGGCCCTCGCCAAGTTCATGATCTCGACTCACGTGGGATACCTCAAGATGAAGATGCCGGGACCTAACGGTGTAATCGCCATCTCAGGAGACCACAAGCGCTCCATGGAATGTGCCTCGGCGGGGTCGTGCTTGGCTGAGTCTCTGGTGATCGCGGAAGAAAAGAAGAGGATCCAGCAGGTGGTGGCAATGGCCAAGACATCCCAGCTCGGAATGCCCCGTATGGTGAACCCGGAGCAGGGGGCATCATTTCAGCCCCCCAAGGAGACCAAGAAGGTGTGTGTGGACCCCAGCAACCCGGAGCGCCAAGTTATCATTGGCAGCAACCTGGACAGCAAATAGGAAGGCGAGCTCGTCGACTTCCTCCGTGAGTATCGGGATGCCTTTGCGTGGTCGAGTGACGATCTGCAAGGCGTCCCGAGGGAGTTGGCTGAGCACTCTCTGTTTGTTCGACCGGATGCGAAGCCGGTGAAACAACCAACTAGGCGCCTCTCGGATGAAAGAAGAGCCGCGGTCATGGAGCATCTGGCTATACTGCTGGCCGCTGGATTCAT
Organism: Poa annua; assembly: GCA_026929855.1. Classification (NCBI taxonomy): domain Eukaryota; kingdom Viridiplantae; phylum Streptophyta; class Magnoliopsida; order Poales; family Poaceae; genus Poa; species Poa annua. The sequence continues at coordinate 9,786,801 of CM049429.1, read as the reverse complement.
AATGGAGGTGCTGCACCCGGATTGGATATCGAATCCGGTCCTGGTGGAGAAGAACAAGGATGATCCCCTCCTGCTTAAGGTGTGGCGCATGTGCATCGAATTCACCAACCTCAACAAAGCATGCCCGAAAGACCCCTTTCCACTGCCCCGGATAGATCAAGTAATAGACTCCACTGCCGGGAGTGAACTTTTGACTTTTTTAGATGCTTATTCTGGTTTTCACCAGATACCTTTGAATCCGGATGATCAATTGAAAACTGCTTTCATTACCCCTTATGGGGCTTTTTGCTATCACGTCATGACTTTCGGGTTGAGGAATGCTGGTGCTACATACCAGAGATGCATGCAGAAATGCTTGCATGACCAGATAGGCCGAAATGCCGAGGTCTATGTCGACGACATAGTCATAAAAACAAAAGAAAAAGCCTCACTAATAGATGATCTGAGGGAAACATTTAAGAACTTAAGAAGATTCCGGATGAAATTGAATCCGGATAAGTGCACATTTGGGGTTCCGACAGGAAAGTTACTCGGTTTCCTCATCTCAAGCCGGGGAATCGAGGTCAACCCGGGTAAAATTCGCGCTATTGAGAGCATGAAGTTGCCCGTGCGCCTCAAGGATGTGCAGAAGTTTACCGGATGTCTTGCATCCCTAAGTCGGTTTGTGAGCAGACTTGGGGAGAAAGCTTTGCCCCTGTACCAACTGATGAAGAAGAGCAAGACATTTGTTTGGACCCCGCAGGCTGATGCGGCGTTCAATGATTTGAAGAGAATGCTCTCAACAGCACCAGTGTTGGCATCCCCGTTACCCAAGGAACCTATGCTGTTGTATATTGCTGCAACCAACCGAGTAGTCAGTGTGGCAATGGTAGTAGAAAGGGAAGAAGGGGGCAAGCTGATACAGAGGCCGGTGTATTACCTCAGTGAGGTGATCTCGGAATCCAAGCAAAACTACCCGCACTACCAGAAGATGGCATATGGGTGTACATGGCAGTGACAAAACTCAAGCACTACTTTCAGGAACACCCGATCACAGTGGTATGCGAAGCTCCTCTGGCCGAGATCATCGGTTGCAAGGACGCTAGCGGCCGGGTAGCCAAATGGGCCATCCAGTTGTCTCCATATGCTCCGGCGTATGAGAGACGAGATGCAATCAAGTCGCAGGCGCTGCCGGACTTTTTGGTGGACTGGGCCGAGATGCAGTATGAACCTCCGATGCCGGATTACAATTTCTAGAGGATGCATTTCGATGGCTCAAAGGCTAAGATCGGATTGGGTGCCAGAGTGGTCCTCACTTCCCCAAAGCAAGATGTACTGAAGTATGTGCTGCAAATTCATTTTCGGGCATCCAACAATGTCGCAGAATATGAGGCTTTGGTTCATGGACTGAACGTCGCCAAGGAAATCGGCATCCGCCGGATAGAGTGTTTCGGTGACTCCGACCTCGTGGTGCAACAGGTGTCGGGGAATTGGGATGCCCTCGATGCAAACATGGCCTTATACAGGTTTCATGTGCAGAAAATATCCGGATTTTTTGAAGGATGCGAGTTCAAGCATATACCCAGAGGAGAAAACGAGGCAGCAGATGTCTTGTCCAAGCTAGGATCATCTCGGGATGCCATCCCACCCGGGATAGCCCTGGAGCATTTGAGGAAGCCATCTATTCAACATCCACCCGAATCAGATTCTATCTTCATCCACAAGGAGCCTGGTTCAGACGCAGTACCCATGGAAGTAGATGTCGGGAGCATAACATCGAACCCGGGGACTGCGTCCCAGTGCTCAGAGAGGCAAAGAAAAATGATGATAGAGGTGATGTCGGCAGAGCCAATGGACATAGACGCTCTCATGTTCCCGGTTAGACCTGTCCCGGGATGGGCACAGCCCATTATGGCCTATATCTTGGAAGGAACCCTCCCGGAGAATGAAGTGGAAGCCCGGCAGATAATGCGAAGATCAAAAGCATACACTGTCATCAATCAGGAACTGTACAAAAGGAGTGTCACTGAGGTACTCCAGAGGTGTGTGGAACCGGCAGAAGGACAGGAGATGCTGGTGGAAATACATCAGGGGGAATGTGGACATCATGCATCATCCCGGGCCCTGGTGGCAAAGGTGTTCCGGCATGGGTTCTACTGGCCCACTGCGCTGCAGCCAGCAGAAGATATTGTCCGAAAGTGTGGAGGATGCCAGAGATTTGCTCACCGGATACACATGCCGGCGTCAGCACTAAAAACAATCCCCATCACTTGGCCATTCGCAGTTTGGTGTTTGGATATGGTCGGTCAGTTCAAGCCGGCGAGAGGCAATATGACACACATACTGGTTATGGTGGACAAGTTCACTAAATGGATAGAGGTCAAGCCAATCCGGAAGTGCGATGGACACACCGCTGTGCAATTCCTGAAAGACATCATCTTGAGATACGGATACCAGCACAGTATTATCACAGATAATGGAACCAACTTTGCTGTGGGGGAATTCGCTCGATTTTGTGCTGAGAAGGGAATCCGGCTGGATGTAGCATCAGTTGCACACCCGGAAGCAAATGGGCAAGTCGAAAGAGCAAATGCCTTAGTCTTGGCCGTTATCAAAGCTCGTTTAATTGAACCACTATTGAGAACTCCGGGATGCTGGATAGAGGAGTTGCCGGCAATGCTATGGGGTCTCCGGACTACACCGAATAGATCTACCGGGTACACGCCATTCTTCATGGTATACGGTGCTGAGGCAGTACTCCCAACCGACATACAATATGATTCCCCGAGAGTGAAAATGTTCACCGAGACCGAGGCAAAGGAGGCCGGGGAAGATGATGTAGATTTACTCGAGGAGGCAAGAGAGTTGGCACTATCTCGGTCGGCAATTTATCAACAGAATCTCCGTCGCTATCATAACCGGAAAGTACACCCGAGGGTGTTCCGAGAGGGGGATCTGGTGCTGAGGCTCATCCAACGCACGGCCGGAATGCATAAGCTGTCACCTCCATGGGAGGGACCTTTTGTGATAAGCAGGGCATTGCACAATGATTCATATTACCTTGTAGATGCACAGGATGCTAGGAAAGGTGTAATGGACAAATCCGGTGAGGAAACCAAGCGTCCATGGAATGTAGCTCTACTTCGCCCCTTTTACACGTAAAGGGCTCAGTGTATGTTGTATCTCAATTTTCAATATTAATGGAGGTAAGGCACCCCGGGAGGAACCCGGGGACTGCCTGGTTATGTGCATGTCTTGTTGTTATTTCTTGTCAAATTCATTTACTGTTTTTCACCGGCATCTCGGGAAGGAACCCGGGGACTGCCGGATAACTGTTCTCTACTTTTATTTTGTATGTCGGGAAAGTTCAGAGTTCGATTCTCAAAGTCAAAGTAATGTATGTCATGTGAAATCATCTTGTGACTCGACTGACGCACGCCGAAATGGTAGTCAAGAGCAAAGAGAGGGAAGGTGGGAAACACAAAAACGGTCTCGGGGACTCGGAGCAGGAACTTATCCGGCATACCTGTTTTTTACTAACTCTGTTATTTTTTATGTCGGGAATTCGGTTAGTAGGAACTCAGATTGTTTTAAGTAATGTATGCTGTATGTGGAGTTTTGTGACTCGACTGTCGAACGCCGAAATGGTAGACAAGAGCAGAAATTACCTAAGTACGGTAAACATGAAAGGCAATTCGGGAACTCAAAACAGAATAAATCGACATAAGTTACTCGGGTAAATAGTTCAGTGCGAAACGAAAATAATGTAAGTGTATATTACATATTGTACCCGGCATCCCGGGGATTTGACGAATCTACTCTTAAAGGTATTTCAAGGGATAGGAGATGTCGGCTTCTCGACCGAGACACCAGCAGGAGCAGTGACCTCGGGAGCGGCCTCAGCAGGAGCAGCAGGAGTAGCAGTCCCGTCGGCGTCAGCAGCAGCAGCAATCTCGGAAGAAGCAGCAGGAGCAGCTTCGGCTTCAGTTCCGGCAGCGCTATTCGGGGCGTCGGGACGCACCTCGGTCTCGGTGGCCTCCGGTCTCGGCGAAGTCGTTGCGTCCCGGGGAACCACGCTCTCGGGCGCGGCACCGGAGGCAGCATCATCTTCTTCCGGGGCCTCGTCTTCCGCGTCGCCGGTTGCAACAGTTTCTTCGTCATCCTCGTAATCAGATTCCGAGTCGGAAGGAAGGACGCTGGTGGTGAAGGCGCGGATGCTTGCCCACGTAGCGATGTGGTGCGCCACCTCCTGTCGCTGCTGGATCTTAGCCGGATCACTAACCCACGCCGAGGTCGTCCGCAGCCGCTGGATCGCCTCCAGATCGAGACCTTCGTACCAGCTGAGTACTTGGGTCAAGACCTGGTCGGCACCAGCCCGCGCACCGGAACGCTTCCACGCATGAATGCGCCTCCCGGCACACTGCAATGCGCTCGCGAGCTCGGGCACCGAGAGCGTCCGCGGATGCTAGGCCACAATGCGCCGTGGACGTGGACCGCAGCGCTGAGCAGCTCCGTTCCAATAGACCGAAGAGGCACTATCCGGGCCTTAAGGGCGGTGAGGTGATCCTCGATGTCCCAGGTTTCCGAGACAGGGCCCTTCCCGGCGCGCTTCTCTCGGGCGGCAGCAACGGCGAGAACAGCAGCCTCCCGGGAGTGCTCAAATTCCCCTTTAAAAAGAAGAACTGTCAAACGGCTAGGTCATAAGAAAAGCAACAGCAAATAAAGGAAGTAACAAGAGAAGAGGGGTGTCGGTCCACTTACTGTTAAGATCCCGGTTCAATACAGTGAGCTCCGAGAGCCAAGTATCAGACCGTGACCGGAGGAGAGCCAGCTCGGTCTCGGCATTGTGCGCGCGCTCCTCGGACTGGTCCAAGGTTTCTTTCTGCTTCTTGGTCGCCTCGATGAAGCGCGTCTTCATATCGGTCGCAACAGCCTTGACCTTCTCTAGCTCGCCGTTGAGCCGCGCGATCTCGGCTTGCGCGGTGGCGAGTGCGGTCTTCTGGTCTACCGAGACCTTGCGCGCCGCATCTCGCTCCTCCTGGAGGCGTCCCTCGGATTTCTTGGACTGACCGAGGTCAGCAAGAACTCGGTTGAAGATGCTGCAGCGTTTCTTGCTGCACTCCTGAAAGCAAGATAAAGAAGGAAGAATCAGTCGGGGAAGAATGTAAAGAAATCGGGAGAATCCGGGATCTCTAACACATAGCAAGCTACCCGGTTGGGAGGATCTCGGGGACTCGCTATCCGAGTCCTGGATTTTTCTCTAAGATTGGAACCTAGTGATCTGCTATTCGGTGGAATCTAGAGCACTAAGCACCAATCTCGGGGACTAGTGGTTGTGAAGCAAATTTTGAAGCAAGCTACCCGGTGGGGAGGATCTCGGGGACTCGCTATCCGAGTCCTGGATTTTTCTCTAAGATTGGAACCTAGTGATCTGCTATTCGGTGGAATCTAGAGCACTAAGCACCAATCTCGGGGACTAGTGGTGGTGGAAGGAACAAGTATTTTTTGATAGAAGTAGAACAAGCTTACCTCGGTAACCCGAGTAACATCCAGCGCGGCCACCTGGAGAGCGTGCAGAGCTTGGGCGTTGCGGCTTGGGCCTGCAGCGTGCAAGTCTCCCGCCGTCTCGGAGGCGTCGGCGGCAAGCCAGGCCTGGTTGTATGCGTCAACAGCATGTATGCCGGAGCCGCCGGGCGCGCGGGTAGCAGCAATATCCCGGGACCCTGAAGGCACAAAGGAGCTAACGGTTGCTCGCAACATCCGCAAGGCAGCAGTAGGGTTCTCGGCGGGACGCGGTGGTAACGATGAAAACGTACCCGGGCGCAGCACCAAGTCCTGGGACGAAGATGTCGGGGCAGCTGCAGGCTTGGCAGAAGTCGTTTTCTGCCCAGCGACCTTGGGGCGCGACTTCCCGGCAGGGGGATCAGCTGGCCGGGAGGAGGCTGCGGGCCGCTTCTCCGGGGCAGTATTATCCGGAGCCTGCCGAGAGGGACCGCTTGGCACGGAGTGCCGGGGAGGGCTCAAGATCTCAACCTCAAGCCCGGGCACCCGGCGCGGACTTTCCGGAAGGAAAATGTCCCCCGAGGTCGTCGTGGCCTGCACCGGGATCTCATCGCTCACCGGACAAGCATCCGGAGTCGCAACGGATGCCGGAGCGGCACCGGAGGCGGCAGCTTCGCTTCCTCGGGTAGAGGGGCGAGGAGGAGAAGGCGAAGCCCGAGCAGGGCTAGGAGTTTGAGTTCCGGGAGGAGGAGGAATGGCAGGTGACGGGAGTTCGAGTGCATCCCTGAAAGAAAATATCTCAATAAAAGTTTATGAAGAAGGCAAGGTCATGTGGCATAAGGCAAGGAGAATGTACCCGGAGTCCACAAGGGGAGGGCCCCGTTGCCGGCGAGGCTTCGGGGCCGTTGGTTTATTCGGCTTGCTCTTTTTAGGGGCGTTGCCGGGGTTGTCGGCAGCCTCGGTGTCGGAAGCAGCCCGCTTCCGGCTCTCGGCGCGTTTTGTCCCGGCAGTCGGCTTCGGAACCACTTCTGAGGCCCAATTGAGAGGGAGAGCATCAATAACATCGAGAATTTGGCAGTCAATCTCATCCTCATCATCTGAAGAGATGGAAACTGTCTCTGAGGTTGAAGGGTTACCCGGAGCTGCAGCCTTGAGCAGAGGAATGGCGAGATGGTCCTCGCCGTCGGGATCCTTTCTCGACATCTTATCCGGCACCGGGAGGTTCGGCACGAAGTTCTCATTGGTGTGGACTGCGTCCTCCTCGGCTTGCCGCTCGAATAACTGCGCAAACAGGTCATCACATGATTTCCAGGTAAACGCATGTACGTGGGCAAATGCGCGAAAGACAGACAGGAGCACCTGTTTTAACGGTTTATTCCGGGATACCCCAAGGACACCCCAGCTGTAATCCTCCGTCATCTTCGTCCGAGCAATGGCTCGAACGCGTCGGACGACCGCAGCGTGGTCTAACCCGAAAATACTGGTCCTAGTGGGGTCATAATTCCCAGCCATATGGCACATCTTGTGCACTCGGTTTTGCAGAGGGCAGACGCGGCGAATAATGAAGCAGCGAAGGAGATCGTCACCGGTCATTTTCTTGTTCAGCGCCTGGAGCACGTCATGCATGCAATTGACCTCTTCGATATCCGGGAGTCTTTTCCAGAGGTTGAACTTGCGACGAGGGCCATGGACAAACTCCGGCAGATTTATGAAATCCGGATTCGAGGATCCCGGACCATCTCCCGAGTGCTCCCGGTTCTTCACGTAGAAGAAACTGCGCTGCCACTTCCGGCAGGATTCTAGTCCCTTGACTATGGGGAACCCGGAGTCAGCGCGAGGGATGATGGTGGCCGCTCCGCAGTCGACCAGGTCTTTCTCCTTCTGATCCGGGTTGGGGATAACTTGGCGGCGAAGGATAAAATACTTGGCCCACAGATCCAGAAAGGGCCACACGTCGAGGTATGCTTCCGCATACGTGGTGAAGACCGAGAGCATCATAATGGCGTTAGCCGGGAGGTGATGCGGTTGAAGGCTGTAGGTGTCGAGGAAATCACGGAAGAAGGGGCTAGCCGGAAGCCCAAACCCACGCTCGAAATGCGTAAGGAATACAACGTATTCCCCGGGTTGGGGTTCCGGCTCAACCTCGCCCTCCGGGAGACGGCTCTCGACTTCTGGAGGAATCCGGTGAGTCCGATACAGCCAATCCAGATCCCATTGTTAGGTTTCGGAGCCATCCCAGCATCCCCGATACTTTCTTCACCCATGTCGGAGAAGACAGCAGGTGTATCCGGGCTACTCTGCAGGCGCAGCGGCGGTTAGTCGGGGTTAGTCTACCGGAAACTAGGATGCCGGAGCATAAACTGCTAAACACAACCGGATTCCTGGGAAATAAGATCTACCGTATGCTAAAAAATCTAAACAAAAAGGAAGAAAATAGGCTCGCGCTGGACTCGGGCGAAGCGCAATGCGGGTGAATGATCTATATCCTACCGCGATGGTACATCACCGCCGTGTGCCTCGTGCGCGCCGCTCAAGTTGTGCTCACCAGCGGCGGCTCAACCGCACTTGTGCCACGGCACGGCCGGTGGCGGGCGGTTATTCTACCGAAGAAAATCGTCGAGGCGGAGAGAGCAACTCACCGGTGAAAAAGGAGGTCGGCGACGTGCGAGAGGGACGGCGATGTTCGAGCTCCGGCGCGCGGCGAGGGCGACGGCGTTCGGGTGACGAGCGCAGAGGCGGCGATGTGCTCAAGACAATGGTGGAGAAGCAAGGAAGAGGAAGAAGGAGAGGAGACCGTTCCGGTCCCCTATTTATGGGGGGGATTCCGGAGCGGTTTCCAGTTTTCCCGCCCACGATCTCCACGATCGTGGGTGGGATCTGTTTTGCGCAGTAAGCCACGTGGCCCTACCCGGAGCGTCCGATCCGGCCACACCGAGGGCCACACGGTCCCAACGGTTGGACTCCGGATCAGCTGCGGCTCCCGGCGCGGGAACCCAAGCGACGGCGTGCTCGAGCAGGAGCACTCGAGTGCATCTCTGCTCGGACAGGACGTCGGGTGGGCCCCAGCTCGCAATCTCGAATTCAGCACGAAACCAACGGTCGAGATTCACTGAGGTTGTGTTATCCGGTTGCAGGCTTCGCCTCCCGGTAAAATAGTTTCGGTAAGAAGATCTCGGGAAGAACCGACTTCGGCAGATAGGGAAAGGCTGATGTCGTGTGTTCTCGGAAGATAGTTGTGGTTTAAAGCTGATCCCGCACGTCATCCGAGGTCGCCGTGCAGCACCAGCTTCGGGGACTAGTGTCGGGGGGCTGCCCCCCGGGTAGGGGCAGATCCCGGTATAATTCAGTAAAGTGCCAACAGTACTTGACCTTTGGCGAGAGCAAGGGACACCTCCTGGTGTGCTGAAAGGGCAACTTGACCCTTGGGCACTGGTAGAGGGCAAAGTGCCTCCTGACAGCCACAAAGGTCAGCTCTGGCAGCTATAAATAGACACCCCCGGCCCTCACAATCGCAGCACAAGCATAAGCGGGTGGTTCCTCTAAGAACTAGCTTCTCGAAGATGTCTTTGCTGATAGGCTAAGACATCTTCGGGAGGCTAGGCCTAGAGATACTCATCCTGAGACGAGCTCGGACGTATCCGGAAAGGGTCCCGAGTCTCGGGGTCCGAGGAGACTCCCGGAAGGAGGCGTACTCGGCTTTACCGGATAGGTTATCCGGGTGGGAACTAACCGGAATGTATGTCTCGGTCTTGATCTTATGCAGAAGAGGCTCACAGTGGCAAGCAAGGAGGTAGCCGGCGTAAGGGCTTCCGGTAGGCCGTCAACGGTCCATAGCAGGCTTTCCCGTCTATTGCGAGGGGAAGTACCATTCCGCCTGACACGGAAGCATGGTCACCTCCCGCCTGACACGGAAGCTTGGTCACTTCCCGCCTGACACGGGAGCGCGTCAGCCGGTACGATCGTGGTACGACAAGACCTGACATGCCTAGCCCGGCAATCCGGAAAAGGCTATCCGGGATGGGCAAAGACATGTCTTGTCTCTGACAAGGGGACAATGATGATGCAGGACGGCACCTGCCGTCCTTCTCGAGATGATGACGAAGGGGCTACGCCGGATAGCCCGGCGACTAGGTCGCACTAGCCGGTGACGGCATGCCGGCTAGGCCTGTCCGGTGGGGCCAAGCCGATTTAGGGTTTCCGGCCCTCCTGGCCGGAGCTCTATAAAAGGCGCCATAACTGCTCCTGAGAGAGAGAGACCAACTTCAGAGCCAAAGCTATAGTCGCATTTACTCTTAGAGCATTTACTCCTTCTCACCTTGAGTTCATCTAGTTCTTTGTACTCCTCCCTTTGAGAGATCTAGTAGCAAGTTGTAGCTCTTATACCACAAATATATAGAGAGGAAAGGCAGGAGTAGGGGTGTTACCTCCTCACGAGGGCCCTGAACCTGGGTATATCGTGTGTGTGATGTGTGCCTTCGTGCATTTGATCGTGTTTGTTAGATCTTCCCCTTTGCACTTTGATCTCATTTCCTGTTCTTGGGAGATCTCGGTTTTACCGGGATCCTCCCCGTGCGAGGCCTGGGGGGAATGGGCTCTCCATACCCCAGTTCCCACTGGGCCGACAGTAGCCCCCGGGCCCATGATGGGCGCGATTGAGCCCATGGGCTCAGGTGAAGCGTCGTGGGCCCTTAGTGCCCAGCCGGCTCGAGCCACGCGGCACTTGGACGAATAACGGTCTCGCACGATCCGGGGCGCGAGTCGTGGGGGGTCCCACCACGTCCCGGTAACTGCTCCTCGCGGTGACATAAAGCCCGAGCGAGGCGGCAGTGAGCCGTTACTGTTTCCAAACCTTCTCGCAGGAATTTTCCGCTCTACAGAGCTCTCCGCCTCCGATCTCCCCTGTGAATCTTCGTCCTCCAATTCCTCTGGGCTTACGCTTCCGCGACGATGAGCCCACTCAAGAGCAAGGGCAAGGCCGCCGCGAGGTCTTCCTCCCAGGCAGATGCCACTGAGACCGTGGTAGGCGCGGCACTGCTGGGCGTGCGCGTCAATGAGAAGGCGCTCGCCAAGGTCCGGCACCAGGTGGCGGACCGGGCGAACGAGCACGGCGCCACCGCCCTGAAGCCCGCGGCGGACGGGAAGCGCCCGCGAGGGTCCTTCCCGATCTTCCAGCACTGTCTGGCTGCGGGCCTGGTGCCGCCCTTCTCGCCGTTCTTGGAGGCGGTGCTGGCGTTCTACCAGGTGCAGCTGCTGCACCTGCACCCCAATTCCGTCCTGATCCTCGCCGTCTTCGCCTACCTCTGCGAGGCGTACCTGGGCCTGGAGCCCACGGTGGGGCTGTTCCGGTGCTTCTACGCACTCTAGAACACGGTGAAGAACGAGCGCTCTGGGTGCGTCTCGTTCCGCATCGTCGATGGCATGGGGAGCGTCTACATCCCCATGTCTTGGAGCGAGGGCAAGGCCATCACCTCAGTGACGAAGAAAGTGGACGACTTTCGCCAGAAGTGGTTCTATGTCGGGGTGGAGCGTCCCTACGCTTTCCTCGAGGTCCCCGACGAGCCCCCGGTGAAGAACTCCCATTGGGGCAAGGCCACCTTCGATGGCGCCAAGAACGTGAGCCTGATGGGGCGTCTGAGTTTCCTCCGTGAGGAGGGCCTCACGGGGCAGATGGTCGTCGCGGACTTCGTGACGCGCCGCATCGCGCCCCTCCAGGCGCATTCGGTTCCCATGTGGATGTACTCGGGGCCGAAGGACAAGATGCGGCTTCACGCCGAGGACAACAACAAGGATGCCGTCGTCGACGTCCTGTCCGCGCTCTTCGTCAACCCATCAGTGCTTCCCGTGGACGAGCTCCCTGCGGCGCTCCGGCCCCTCCATCAATATAATCTGACGGAGCGCGTGCACCTCCAGGAGGGGATGCCTCCGTTCACCCCGACAGGCCAGGCGGACCTCGAGGTGCCGATGCCGGTCACGCGGGGACCGGAGGGGGCCGACTCTCCCACGGCCTCGGGAGCTGATTTAGGTGAGGAGGAGGCCGCGGCTGGGGAGGTTTCCTCTTCGAGAGCTGGGCCATTTACTGACGAGATTTGCGATATCTCGTCAGGCGATGAAGACGTCTTCGTGGTGGCACCCTCGCGCCCCGTGGAGCAGGAGGCTAAGGAAGGGGAGGCCTCGGGCGCGGAGGCCTCTCCAGGAAGGCGCGGGGCTCGCACCAAAGCCGCCGTGGACAACCCAGGGGCGAGGCCGTCTAACGTCCCTTCCAAGAGGAAGGCAGAGGCGCTCGTCAAGCCTGGCGTGAGTCGACGCTGGCGCCCCCCCTTCAGGGTTAGTGCTCACAACTTTGGCTCATCCGCCTTTTAGCTTTCTCCCTTGCATTTCTTTCTCCTGAAGTTTCTTCTTGGGCTCCTGTCAATGCCTTTGCGCCCGCGAAGCGCCGCCGGCTCTGCAAGGCATCCGAGGTGAAGAGCGCCACGGCAGGGACCGTGGCCGACGAGGCCGCGAGGCCTGTGGAGGCAGCCCCCGTGATCCCACTTGAGGAGGCGCCTCAAGTGGTGCAAGCTGCGCCCCAGGCGGGGGCAGCAGGGCCTCAGGCGGAAGAAGGCGTAACAAGCCCAGATGTGCCTGTAGCGCCCCGCAAGCCTCTGGGAGCGGAAGGCCCTGAGGAGAGGACTTCCGCGCCGCCTCGCGCCTCTACTCCTCCTCGCGCGGCCACGCCTCCGTGCGAGCCCACACCGCCGCACGAAACAACGCCGCCTTGCGCGCCGACGCCTCCGCGCGTGTCTACCCCGCCACCTGCGCCCGCTGCCCCCGCGCAACCTGCGACGGAGACGCGCGAGGCTCCAGCAGGTGCGGGCGCGTCTGCCGGGTAGATTCCTTCTCTCCTCCTCGCCAAGATGGAGGCGAGGAGCGTCCCGCGGCTGCAGGGCCTGAAGAGGATGCAGGCGTGGGCACCGGCGGGGCTCTGGCTAGCCCTCGAGCTCTCCCCACAGCTGCTCCCGCGGGGCTCGATGCTGGGGCCGGGCCCTCCTAGAGCCAGGCACTGGCGCCTTGCGGCTGGGACTGGAGCGCGGGGCGCCGTGAGGTCGCCTTCGGCCTCGTTAGGGAGTCCCTGGCGGGCTTAGAGGCTCACCTCGCCCTCGGGGACATCTGTCTTGCTCGGCAGCGGGAGGAGCTGGCGGAGTCGTGGGCGTCCTTCCATGCGGCGGTCTAGGCGCGCCGGCTGGAGGATTTGGCGCTGCAGGCCACACGCGAGGAGGCCACCCGCTTCGCCAAAGAGATCCGCGAGGGGCCATCCGTGATGCTGCAGAGCTGCTCGACCCCCTTCAGGCGGAACGCGAGGTTGCGGCGGAGCTGCTGCGTGAGGTCAAGGCGGAGCGGGAGGCAATGGAGGGCTCGCTGGCGCAGAAACGCCGTGAGCTGGGCCAGCTGGAGACCCAGTGGCTCTCCGCCCACCAGGCCGCCTCGGCCGCTCTGGAGGAGGACCGCAAGGTCTTTGCCGAGCGTGAGCGGCAGCTGGCCCTCAAGGAGAAGGAGCTGCAGCAGCGCGAGGAGCAGCGCCTCCAGGTGGAGAAAGACCTGGTCACCCAGCACGAGGCCCTCGAGGAGCGAGAGGGAGACCCGGCCAAAGCAATCGCGAAGTACGACGAAAACTTCGCTGCCTAGAAGATAGCTTACGAGCGCTTCGAGCGGCGTTTCGCTGAGAAGAAGAAGGAGGCCGAAGACGCCCTCGAGGAGCGCGAGAAGAAATTCCGCAAGTCCATCTCTCAGAAGTACCGCGATTTGGCCCTGGCACAGGAGGAGCGCTTCAAGGCAAAGCATGCCGCGGATGCTCGGCGGATCGCCGAGCTCGAGAGGGCCACCTCCAAGCTGGAGGACCGCCTCAAGCGCGCCAAGGACGCCCGTCACCGAGCGGAGGAGGCTCGCACCGAAGCTGTCCATGACCTCAACACCTTGGCCAAGGACGTGGAGGAGCAGGTGGCCCCGGTGATGCAGCAGGCGGCGGAGGCCTCAGACTCCGCTACTGCAGCTCGCGCGCTCTCGAAGCAGCGCGAACGCATGTTTGAGGCGTTGGTTGCTCGTGGAAACGATCTCGCCGCGTGGCTTGGTGCAGATGCACCGCACACTGACGCTTGGGGCCGCGGCGATGCTGCCATGTACCTGATCTACTTCGACCAGCTCTTCGAGGCGCTCGAGGGTCCCGTCGCCGAGCTTCGCGAGCTGATCGAAGACGAGAGCCGGCAGCTCCTGGGGGTGGTTGTGGATCACATATTCACCAACCTCAAGCTCCTCACGCCAGGCTTCGACATCTCCTCCGTCGCAGATGCTGCTCAAGGCGAGGACGCGCGGCGGGTCTCCGGTTCCCTCCGTGAGCAGGTTGACGCCTTCTGCAACCGCTTCAGGCGCGCGGCGGCTGCAGCTGAAGACAGCGAGGAAAAGGCCTGCTCCGCCGAGGATGAAGAGGGTGCTGAGGAGGAGGCCCAAGGCGGCGATGCTTCCCCATGAGCCTTTCTTTACTGCGCCTATGTGCGCTTGTATCTGCAACAGATGTGTGCTTAGACATCTTTAAGACTTTTGGCCTGTAATATACTCTTTAATTGCTGTTTAATTTGAGTTTGTTTGCCCCCCGTGAGGTCTCTTTGGACTCATCTTAATGCCTATTTGTTCTCTGCGTCGGTAGGTCCCATCTCTTCGTGCCATGACTCCGCCACTTCGGTATGCAGGAGCGATGACTCCGCAAAGCCGGGGGGAGTTTAGGCCTAGGAGAGGTAAGAGTCCTGATTCGCGATGCTCAAGTTCCCCCCTTAGACGTGCGAGTAGTCCATGAAGCGTAAGGGAAAGCGAAATCGCTGGAGGGGCAAACGCGCGCTAGGGAGAGAAAAACGCTCTTAAATCGTGGGTGCGAGACTTAGCTTCTTGAGGTTTTCGCCCTGCGAAGGCCTTTCGCCCGGCGAGGTTGCCCGCTTGAGGGGTCGCTCCTGAGGAGGCTTTTCGCCTAGCGAGGTTGCCCGCTTGAGGGGTCGCTCCTGAGGAGGCTTTTCGCTTGGCGAGGTGAAGGGAATATGCCCTAGAGGCACTTAATAAACATAGTTTATTGGCAATATCCCAATCGTTCATTATATGTTTTACACCATGCTATAACTGTATTAAGCGAAAATATTAATACAAGTGTGGTAGATAAACAACCAGGTCCCTAGTAGCCTCTACTAAGACTAGTTTCGTTGCGCGATTGATGATCGAGGTTTTCCGATCATAGGGCATGGCGCCGGTCGGCAATGGAAGTCATATCATTAGGAGTAACGATGTGATGGACGTACCCAGTATTTATAGGACATAGTCATTACGCCTTAAGACCGTGAGATCAACTCTTATTGGTATTCCTGGAAGATACTTTGATCGCACCAAACGTCGTATCTTATTTAGTATGACAATAACGGTGATACTTTTGGGTATCGGAAAGGAGTAGTTGAGACGAGGGGTCAACATCGGGATTTGTCAGTCCGCATAGCCGGATAGATACTCTAGGGCCCACTCGGTGAGATTATGTCAAATGAGTTTGCAAACATGTGACTAGGTCACCAGCTGACATAATATCATAGACGAGTAGAAGATAGCGATGTCGGTAACGAGATCATGCTAGGTATGGAGATATCTGAGAATAATGCTCGGACACGCTAAGTATCGCCATGACAAAGGGTTTAAGACTATACGTCCAGGTTTGATAGATGAAAGTCATTCGTTATATCTCAGGGGTTAATTCATGGGGTCCAGGCCTACGAGTTAGTCGTTGATCATTGAGGAGTCTTGATCATACCTGATATTATATCGAACCGCTAGGGTAACACACTTAAGGGGTTTCGACAAGACAACCGGAAAGGAAGGAGATCACCGGGAGCGTCCCGGGAGGGGTCCGATGGAGATCGGGCACCGACGAAAGAGTTTTCGGAGCTAGGAAAAATTATATATATTATGTTTGATATTAATTACTGTAATTAATATGCAAATATGATTTTATATATTTCTTTTCGAATTTATTTAGGCTGATTTCCCTAAATGGGCCTTCTGGTCGAAAGAAGGCCCATGGGGGGGAACCCTCAAGGGAATTTTGTGGGGGAGGCTTGGCCGGCCTAGGTGGGCCAAATGGGCCCCACCTAGGGCCGGCGCACCTGGTTTGGCCGAACCAGGCAATGGGGATAGTCCCACATTGCCTGGCTGGCAAGGTTGGCTCCCCCTGGGAGCCTATATAAGAAGGGGCACCCTGGCCTTTTAATTCACCAATTAATTCCCAATTTCCCTCTCGATCTCATGGTTCCCTTGACGGAGCCGCGCCGAGTAGAGGAGGGGGATCTCTTCCACCATAGCCCGCTGCCGCGCTGCTGGTGTTCCGGTCCAAGTCTTCCGCTGCTCGTCCTGGACTGGAGTTTCGGAGGCCGTCGTCTCCACCGTATGTGTGCGACTCCCTGCGAGGTGCTGCGCTAGCGGTACTCGGAGGCCTACTTCCTCCACCCGACCTCGGGGTCATCTTCGTCATCTACGTCGTGCCGAGTTCTCCGCGACCTAGAGGTCGGCTAGGGCGTCTTCATCGTCAACGCTTGTGCGGGAGCGTAATCCCCGCTATTCGGTCTACGAGGGTATGTATTCCGATCTTCGCCGTACTACTATATCTGCATAGTGTAGATCTTGGCTAGTTTAAGGATATCGTTGCTAGGAAATTTTTTGTTTTCTGCACACGATCCCCTTCAGTGGTATCAGAGCCGATCTATCGTAGATATAGCTGTACGCAGTTAGAACCCGTGTTCTGCACGGGGGCACCGTTCCTGTTTTTGCTACCCTCTAGCGTGCACTTGTGATTCCAGCGGCATCGAGTTGATGAAGCGGCCCGGACCGACTTTAAGCGTACGCTTACGCGATACTGGTTCCACTACTGACATACGGCTTGCACCGTATCTGTGGCTGGCGGGTGCCTGTTTCTCTCTCTTTAGTTGGCTTTGCATTTTCAATGGAGGGCCCGAAAGGGATGCTTAAACATGCAATTATTGGATCGTTGTTGTGGTCATAAGGTTCGTAGGTATGAAGCGGTTCTATTTACGAAAGCCCCGAGCCACGTAAAATATGCAAAAGATAAAGTAGAAGCGTCTAACTTTATTTTGCAGGGGCTATGTGATATGGTCAAGGTAGGTTTATTAAATTGTTTATAAACTGCGGGCGCCAAGAAGACCATGGCGCAATGGACTATATCACATTGCATTACATTTGATGTTTTGTGTGCATCTTATTTTGTGTGATTGTGTGTATAGTATGCATTAGTTACACGGCGGTAGCTGAATAAGATGATCCCTTCAAAATACCACTAGTGTTCTCCCTCCAACGCGCACCACCAAGAAAGTTCTACGTTATGAGGCAGGCCGTGATGATCGGGTGTCAGACATATCTTCGTTCGCATACGGTGGGTGTAAGCCATGTTGCACAAGCGTCAGCGTGGAGGTTTTTGGTGGCGAGCCTAGCATACTCAGAGGTATGGCCTCGGAACAGGAAGACCGAAAGGTCGAGCACGAGTCACAAAATTGGTGTGGCGGACGATTTTGTCTACTCTTGAAGTTGTGCCGCCGGCTTTGATGATGAGGGGTGGTACAATGGATGGGGGTCGTGTAATCGCTTAAACGACCAGGAGGGATGTTCGTTTGAGTGGGAGTTCGGATAGTTATTTTCTAAAATACTAGAACTCAGAATATAATGAACAGAGTCTGTTTTGCAAACCTTTGTAGATATTAACCATTGTGATAGCATCTTTTCAAATTAGGCGCATTCCTGCGTTTGAGAAACTTAAAAGGTTGGGTCCAAACTTCATAGTTTTATACTTTAGCTTGAGGATACTCCTTGTTTAAACCGTTAGCTCTTTGTGATACAATACCCGCTAGGAGATAAACCCGGAGATTCCGCTAACAAAAGATAATTTTGATTATCGGATTTTGTGCGGATGATATCATCATAGTCCAGTGTATGCTATGATCTCTGCCATAAAGAACCAACGATGGGTACGAGTTTTTAGATCGCGAACATATGATATGGTCGCTAAACTCGGGGTACCCCAAACGTTGGGTTGATGAAGTTTATCAGTACGTTGACTGATTGTCTTCTCAACCAAGATGGAAGAGAATACACACATTGAGGGAGCACGTGGCGGTCATACTTAATGACGTATGTTCATGATTAATGAACATTGAGACGCCTCGCTCAGCTCAATCACTGGATGACAGACATCATTGCCAAGTGCAAATCCTCTGTCATAGACTATGTGATGCAAGGGGAATCGTTCACCTTCATGGTTCTTGATTACGGTGGAAGTATCAAGAAGATGAAACAGATCGCCGGAAGTCATCAATGATGATGGTGTATATATGATATACATGTTATGAATGTTTTAGCTAAGCAAGTGCTCGCAGTAGTGACTAAGTCTTGAACTAGTCATGTTTTGTGAAAAACCAGGTTTACTGCTTGAGTAGCTTGAAAGGATGAGGCGACATTGCGTGTTGATAACGACAGTCAAGTTGTTGTGACGGCGATAGACACTCTCCCTCTAGATCTACCATTTGAATAAATTCTTTATGATCGGGTGTTGGTATGATCGTTACGAGTGTGTCTCCTCTAGCGAGACACTTGTTCATACATGATAGTGACAAATTTGTGTCCTATATTTATGGAGTAATGATCATATGCCGATTTGAATTTAGATGGTAGGAGCTCCCACATTCATAATATTAATGCCAAAGGATACAAACTTAATAAAGACACCACATATGTGTGACACTACCGTTTAGTCATGTCAATGTTATATGCATTAGCTCCACACTGGATGGACCTACAAGTCCTAAGATTTGATCTTTTGACACTTGCAAAATAACTGTGACACCGTTTTCGGAAAATGGGCATATAACTTATTGATAGTCATACATGGAGATGTATGTGGTTCAATGAAGTAATTGACGGGTAGTGGAGATCTTTATTTCGTGAACTTCACTGAACGTTTTGAGTATAGCTTGTTGAGAATCATGCATATGGGTGTATGTGAATCAATGAAGTACTTTAACGTGTAGTGGAAGTGTTTATTTCATAGACTTCATGAATATTCCGAGTAAATATATGGATATCCACTCCGGGGAATGTTAGTCTGAATTTTTGATTCGATCAAACGAAGTTCAGAATGAAGTAGGAAATAAACTTAACAAGAAAATCAAATTCCCGCGATGCAAATCGAGGAATGAAGATTTGAGTTATAATGTTGGCACATCATTGGAAGACTTGTGAGAAGAGTTCCAGAAATTACGT
Organism: Poa annua; assembly: GCA_026929855.1. NCBI lineage: Eukaryota > Viridiplantae > Streptophyta > Magnoliopsida > Poales > Poaceae > Poa > Poa annua. Next base: position 9,767,997 of record CM049429.1, on the reverse strand, counting down.
CGCATGGAACACCATAGTGTTATGGTGTGTTAGGGCGTCGTAATCGCACCCTATCGGATAGTGTGTGGTAAATAAATCTCTTACCGAATTATTGTGATCATTAGAGTCATATGGTAGAAACGTAAACACTCACGTTAGCAAATAGGTAAACCATTTGAATCCATGGAGACAATTCCATATGAGTAATGGTGTGGCTTTTAGCCTGGATTGTCGTTTCAGCAATTTAGTGTTTCGATGTAATCGAACCTAAAATGGATTAATCTTTGTAGTATACCCTACCTAAAGATTTAGTTGGGTACATGTCTCACGACATAGGTTAAATCTTTGCCGGGATATACCTTGCGAAAGAAATAGTTTCTTGTCCGAGGGTATAAGTGAGAAAGAAAGTAGAGCAAGACGAAGTTGGTGAACTTCCTCTCCAAACATCAGAGTGGCGCAATCGAAAGTGTTTTCGGTGTCAGGCTCCACAGCTTGAAAAAGCTAATGATTAAAGATCATGATGTTCTGAGCTCATACTAAGAGCGTAGGCATACGAGGTTGTGTTCCACACTGTGTGTTACGACAATCTTGTTATGGAGGTCATATTAATGGAATATGATAGACCTACGAACTACGAAGAAGAGATGGTGGACCTAAGTCCGAGAAATGGCTATGAGTCATTTATGATCCGAAATAAAATCCATATACGATTACCAGGTATTGACTTGGGAGATCTTCTTGATGGCATCTAGGATGTTAATAGTATATGGAGTTTTATGAGAGAGTAGATATTGAGCAGATTCGATTTGTCGTGAAACAGTTCCGACAGACCACGTGAGACTTTGTCTCAAGTGGCGAAGCCTAAATCTATTCTGGGTCGTTTAGCAATCACTATAATTTCGAATGAGAAATTGATAGATGGATAAGGAAACCATGTTTCTTGATAGTGTCATTAAGAAAGAGTTGGTGATCCTGAGGATGCTAAACATGTATGCAAACTTCGGTGGTCCATTCATGGGCTGAAGCAAGCATATCGGAGCTGGAATCTTCACTTTGATAATGTGATCAAAGGATTTTGGAGTTGTCCAAAATAGTTGAAGAAACCTACATTTGCAAAGAAGTGAGTGGGAGCAAAGTAGCTTTCCTTGATCTTATATGCGAAAGGCATATTTGAGTGGGAGCTAAGTAGCTTTTCCTTGATCTTATATGCGGAAGGCATATTTGAGTGGGAGCTAGGTGTCATTTGTGATTCTGTATGTAACGACATATTGAATGACACAGATCCTCTAGTAGAGTGTAAAGGATTATTTAAGTGATTAAATTTTCTGTGAAATGAAGTTAGGAGTATTAGGCATCCGATTTATAATTGTATAGATCAGAAGGGGCTTAATAACATTAAGTCGGAGTATTTCCTAAGTCAGGATTCTGAAGTGTTTCAGAAAAGGACAAGCGAAGAAAGAGGTTCTTGCTTGTATGACTAGGTAAAAGATTAAGTTAATCTTGGCTTTTTCAGTGATAGAAAATGATGTTCGACATTCTCTATGTATCACACATAGAGTCTATCAGGCCGAAAACTCGACTTGGTGTGACCCGAGTTCTTGGTTCAAGAACAGGTTCTAGAGTGATCCTTGTGTGGATCAGTGAACAAACGTTAAGTTTATTCTTCAGTGTCTATGAGAACTGAAGATAGGTTTTCTAGTAACGGGTAAGAGTGGAATGGCAACTTGCCGTAAAGCGGTTACGATGATGCAAGTTATTACACTGACCCATACGACTAGAAATCTCATATAGGAGATGTCCTTTATTTTGAAGAAAGACATGGTTAGTTTGCGAAGTCGCATATGAATGCACGATCGCATAATCTACATAGGTATAGAAATATATCGTGACTTTAGAAGTAGCAAGTGTGATTGGACTGAGCAGTTTTCCGAGCGTAGGTGGTCCCCTTAATAGATCTATCAGACTTTTAAGGCGCATGCTACGCGAATGCTCGAGTCTCACTCCATCCACTGGGATATATTTCACCATCATCGTAAGATACGGGTTTATGTCAAACTAGGTGACATAGAAGTGTTGCAAAGCACATATAGATCTCAATGTGTGAGATCTATTGACTGTATTCCTCTTCCACGAGGCGAGCAGGCACCAAGATGCTATGGGTGTTGAGCTTTTACCAGGTTGTAAACTAGATTAAGTGTTACTCTAGTGCAAGTGGGAGAGTGAAGGGAATATGCCCTAGAGGCACTTAATAAACATAGTTTATTGGCAATATCCCAATCGTTCATTATATGTTTTACACCATGCTATAACTGTATTAAGCGATAATATTAATACAGGTGTGGTAGATAAACAACCAGGTCCCTAGTAGCCTCTACTAAGACTAGTTTCGTTGCGCGATTGATGATCAAGGTTTTCCGATCATAGGGCATGGCGCCGGTCGGCAATGGAAGTCATATCGTTAGGAGTAACGATGTGATGGACGTACCCAGTATTTATAGGACATAGTCATTACGCCTTAAGACCGTGAGATCAACTCTTATTGGTATTCCTGGAAGATACTTTGATCGCACCAAACGTCGTATCTTATTTAGTATGACAATAACGGTGATACTTTTGGGTATCGGAAAGGAATAGTTGAGACGAGGGGTCAACATCGGGATTTGTCAGTCCGCATAGCCGGATAGATACTCTAGGGCCCACTCGGTGAGATTATGTCAAATGAGTTTGCAAATATGTGACTAGGTCACCAGCTGACATAATATCATAGACGAGTAGAAGATAGCGATGTCGGTAACGAGATCATGCTAGGTATGGAGATATCTGAGAATGATGCTCGGACACGCTAAGTATCGCCATGACAAAGGGTTTAAGACTATACGTCCAGGTTTGATAGATGAAAGTCATTCGTTATATCTCAGGGGTTAATTCATGGGGTCCAGGCCTACGAGTTAGTCGTTGATCATTGAGGAGTCTTGATCATACCTGATATTATATCGAACCGCTAGGGTAACACACTTAAGGGGTTTCGACAAGACAACCGGAAAGGAAGGAGATCACCGGGAGCGTCCCGGGAGGGGTCCGATGGAGATCGGGCAGCGACGAAAGAGTTCTCGGAGCTAGGAAAAATTATATATATTATGTTTGATATTAATTAGTGTAATTAATATGCAAATATGATTTTATATATTTATTTTCGAATTTATTTAGGCTGATTTCCCTAAATGGGCCTTCTGGTCGAAAGAAGGCCCATGGGGGGGAAACCCTCAAGGGAATTTTGTGGGGGAGGCTTGGCCGGCCTAGGTGGGCCAAATGTGCCCCACCTAGGGCCGGCGCACCTGGTTTGGCCGAACCAGGCAATGGGGATAGTCCCACATTGCCTGGCTGGCAAGGTTGGCTCCCCCTGGGAGCCTATATAAGAAGGGGCACCCTGGCCTTTTAATTCACCAATTAATTCCCAATTTCCCTCTCGATCTCGTGGTTCCCTTGACGGAGCCGCGCCGAGTAGAGGAGGGGGATCTCTTCCACCATAGCCCGCTGCCGCGCTGCTGGTGTTCCGGTCCAAGTCTTCCGCTGCTCGTCCTGGACTGGAGTTTCGGAGGCCGTCGTCTCCACCGTATGTGTGCGACTCCCTGCGAGGTGCTGCGCTAACGGTACTCGGAGGCCTACTTCCTCCACCCGACCTCGGGGTCATCTTCGTCATCTTCGTCGCGCCGAGTTCTCCGCGACCTAGAGGTCGGCTACGGCGTCTTCATCGTCAACGCTTGTGCGGGAGCGTAATCCCCGCTATTCGGTCTACGAGGGTATGTATTCCGATCTCCGCCGTACTACTATATCTGCATAGTGTAGATCTTGGCTAGTTTAAGGATATCGTTGCTAGGAAAAATTTTGTTTTCTGCACACGATCCCCTTCACGAGGTTGCCCGCTTGAGGGGTCGCTCCTGGATGCCCCTTCAGGCTTGTGGGTGGATTTCCCTGCATATGTTAGAGGGGCGAACCCAAACGCTGCAACACGGCTCGAAAGGCTCGTGCACGCTTATAAGTCCCCTCAGGTGTTCCTTGCGAGGAGAGTAAGTACCAAGGTCCTCTGTAGAGATGGCGTGTTTGTGGGATCTTGCCCTCCAGCCAGAGCTCGGACTTTTGGATTTTGCAGTGTTGCTGGTGTGTCATTTGAGGCACGGGCACCGTACTCAGCCCCCGCTCGCGAGGTACGCATGAGGAGAGATATAAGCGCACACTTTAACAAAGTAATGCGGAAATAAAAACCCCCCAAATGATTTTTTTAAAAACGGCGCCGAGGCGCGAAGTTCACTTGGGAACTAAATTGAGTCATTATGCTTGGGGTTGCCAAGTTAATGCTTTGACCATGTCGAGGCATGGGGACCACTTATTAGTTGGCGAGACTCTCGACGGCCTGCGGTGGCTCGTTTAACGCAGAGCTCGAAGGGTTTCCCCTTGAGAGAAGCCTTTGGAGGTTGGAGGTTTAAGCCGTGAGCGTTTTAACCTCTAGAGACACGGGTGCTTGGAGGTTTAGCCGTAGGCTGCCTCTTCTGCTCGTGGTCTCGACGTGACAATTATCACGGACGTGGTAATGACCACGGTTGCATTTGTTCCTTTAGTAGACAAAGCATGTTTTTGGAGGTTTAAGCCGTGAGCATTTTAACCCCTAGAGACGAAAATTCTTGGAGGTTGAGCCGTAGGCTGCCTCGTCCGCTTGAAGTCTCGACGTGACAATGATCACGGGCGTGGCAATGACCACGGTTGCGTTTGTTCCTTTAGGAGACAAAGCATGTTTTTGGAGGTTTAAGCCGTGAGCATTTTAACCCCTAGAGACGAAAATGCTTGGAGGTTGAGCCGTAGGCTGCCTCGTCCGCTTGAAGTCTCGACGTGACCATGATCACGGGCGTGGCAATGACCACGGTTGCGTTTGTTCCTTGAGGAGACAAAGCATATTTTTGGAGGTTTAAGCCGTGAGCATTTTAACCTCTAGAGACGACCATGCTTGGAGGTTGAGCCGTAGGCTGCCTCGTCCGCTTGAAGTCTCGACGTGACAATGATCACGGGTGTGGCAATGACCACTGTTTTGCGTTTGTTCCCTAAGGGTGCAAAAATGTTTTGGAGGTTTAAGCTGTTGGCGTTTTAACCTCTAGAAACAACAATGCTTGGAGGTTGAGCCGTAGGCTGCCTCGTTCGCTTGAGGTCTCGACATGACAATGATCACGTGCGTGACGATAATCACGTTTTTAACCTGTTCCTTGTGGATACAAAGGTTTGAGAGGTTTAAGCCTTGAGCTTTTAACCTTGAAGGACAAAAAGTGCTTGGAGGTTGAGCCGTGGGCTGCCTCTTTCACTACATGCCCTGACGTGACAATGATCACGGGTAGAACTTGCGCAGGTGCATGATGTTCCATGGATTCTTGACGGGGATGCCATCTTGCGTCTCGAGGCGAGCCGCGCCAGGCCTGGCGATGTGGGTGACCCTGTAGGGACCTTCCCACATCGGGGATAGCTTGTGGAGGCCTTCCCTGGAGAGGATTCGCCTGAGGACGAGGTCGCCTGCCTCCAGGGTGCGCGAGCGCACGTTGCGGCTGTGGTAGCGCCTCAGGTCCTGCTGGTATTTGGCCGTCCGGAGGGCCGCGCGGTGTCGTAGCCCTTCAAGGAGCAGCAGGTCGTCGTTGTGGAGGTCCTCTTGCTGGTCCTCATTAAAGGCAAGGACCCGTGGGGATCCATGCTTTATCTCCGTGGGGAGGACTGCTTCGGCTCCATAGACGAGGGCGAACGGTGTTTCCCCGGTGGGCTTGGGTGGCGTGGTACGGATGGACCAGAGCACCGAGGGTAGCTCGTTGATCCAGCCCTTGCCGTGGCCCTTGAGGATATCGAAGGTCCTGGTCTTTAGGCCTTTGAGGACCTCTGCGTTTACGCGCTCGGCCTATCCGTTGCTTTGCGGTTGGGCAACTGAGGCGAAGCAAAGCTTGATGCCCATCTTTTCACAATGGGCTCTTAAGATGCCACTGGTGAATTGTGAGCCATTGTCGGTGATGATGCGGTTAGGCACTCCGAAGCGGCAGACCAGGCCTCTGATGAATTTCAGCGCCGCGCCTGCTGTGATTGTGCGCGTCGCCTCCACTTCAGGCCATTTTGTGAACTTGTCAATGGCCACGAAGAGGTAGCGATATCCACCTTGCGCCCTTGGGAAGTGTCCCAGGATGTCCAGCCCCCAGACCGCAAACGGCCACGAGAGCGGAATGGTCTGTAGCTCCAGCGCTGGTTGGTGGATTTGCTTGGCGTGGAATTGGCAGGCTTCACAAGCTTGAATGATGTCCGCTGCATCTTGTAGCGCATGAGGCCAGTAGAATCCGCTCCTGAATACTTTGCCTGCAAGGGTGCGGGCGCACGAATGGTGGCCGCATTCCCCGCTGTGGATGTCCTTAATCAGCAGTTTTCCTTCTTCAGGAGGGACGCATTTGAGCGCGACGCCGTTTGGGCGCATGCGATAGAGGACTCCTTCGAGGATTTGGTACGATTTTGCTTGGCGGGAAATTCGCTCTGCTTCAACATCTTCCTTGGGAAGGATCCGTTTGCAGAGGTAGTCCTTGATCTCGTCAATCCATCTTGTTTCTTGGTGCACCACTGTGAGCAACAGACGCTCCCCTGTGGGAGGCCCGCAGGCTGGGGCTCCGCTTGCCGGGGGTGGCGGGAGCACTTCGTCTGTGCTTGCGGGCAGGGCCTCTAGGGGCAGCTTTATGGATGCCTTGACGAGCCTTTCTTCAAAGACACCTGGCGGCTGAGCTTGTCTCTTTGAGGCGCGCTTGGCGATGTCATCAGCTTCTTGATTTTCCTTTCTTGGGATGTGCATGAGCTCCATTCCCCTGAAGTTCTTCTCAAGCCTATGGACCTCTTCAAGGTATGCGGCCATGTGGTCGTCCTTAGGCTTGTATCTTTTGGGGGAGAAGTTGACGAGCAGCTGGGAGTCGCCCTTGATGAGTATATGCTTGACGCCTAGGGCGATTGCGACGCGTAGGCCAGCAAGCAGCCCTTCATACTCGGCGATGTTGTTGGATATCTTGTCGATTCCGAAGCACAGCTGGACTGCGAAATACAACTTGTCTCCCTTGGGTGAGATCAGGACTACGCCTGCCCCGCCGTGGCGACAAGCGAAAGCTCCATCGAACTTCATGGTCCAGTGGCTGGGCATAGCGGCTCCAGAGGGCTCGTGCTCTTCTCCCAAGGGCTCTTCAGGGGTTGGGTCTGTCCATTCGGCGACGAAGTCAGCCAGCGCTCTTCCTTTGATTACCCTTGTGGTATCGAAGCGCAAATTGAATGGCTGTAGCTCGATGTTCCATCCCGCGACACGATCTGTTGTGTTTGGGTTGCGCAGGATTTGCTCCAGGGGGAATGAGGTGACCACCGTGATGGGGTGCCCCTGGAAGTAGTGTCGCAGCTAACGAGGAGCGCGAGGAGAAGCTTCTGCTGCACCGTATACCGCTTGCGAGCATCACGTAGCGCTGTGCTGACGAAGTAAACTGGATGCTCGACGAGGGTAGTTCCTGTTGCCTTGGCGTCTTTCGCCTGAGGTGGCACACCTTGGCCCTCGAGGGGGTTTGCCTCAGGGGGCTTGCCCTGTATCTCGAGGGGGTTGGCCTCAAGTGGATTGACTTGTGCCTCGAGGGGGTTGGCCTCAAGGGGCTTGACTTGAGCCTCAAGGGGGTTGGCCTCAAGGGGCTTTTGGCCTGGTGTAGGGTTTGTGAGGGCTGCCTCTTCTTCGAGCTCCTTGTCAGGAGGCTTTTTCTTTGGAGTGGCTGCACTCTTCTTGTGGAGTACTGGCTCTTCTCTTTCCACTACAAGTACAGCACTGGCTGTTTGTGGAGTAGGTGATAAGTACAGCTTCATGTGCTCGCCAGGCCTTGGGGTGACCATTACCGGTGGGCTGGCCAGATACTTCTTCAAGTCCTCAAATGCTTTTTCAGCTTCAGGGGTCCACTTGAAAGTGCCCGTTCTTTTCATGATCTTGAAGAACGGCAGAGCTCTTTCACCGAACTTGGAGATGAATCGGCCCAAGCTGGCCATGCAGCCTGCCAGGCGTTGCATGTCCTTGAGCCCGCGTGGAGGTTGCATGTCTTCTATGGCCTTGATTTTGTCTGGGTTTGCCTCTATACCCCGATGAGACACGAGGAAACCCAGCAATTTGCCTGAAGGGACTCCAAAGACGCACTTGGCGGGGTTGAGCTTGATGTTCACCTTGCGCAGGCTGGCGAAGGTTTCTTCAAGGTCTTCGAGGAGTGTATTTCCTTCTCGGGACTTTACGACGATTTCATCGACATATGCTTCGGCGTTTCGCCCCATTTGCCCGCCAAGGGCTATCCTCATCAACCTCTGGAAAGTGGCTCCGGTGTTTTTTAGGCCAAAGGGCATGCAGACGTAGCAATACACACCGCATGGGGTGAGGAAAGCCGTCTTCTCCTCGCCCTCCTTAGCCATTTTTATCTGGTGATAACCAGAGAAGGCATCAAGGAAACAGAGGAGGTCGCAGCCTGCCGTGGAGTCCACAGTCTGGTCAATTCTGGGCATGGGATAAAGGTCTTTGGGGCAGGCCTTGTTTACGTCGGTGTATTCGATGCAGAGGCGGCCTCCTCCGACGGGCTTTGGGACTACCACGCCGTTGGAGAGCCAAGTGGGATGCGCGACTTCGCGAACGACTTTTGCCGCTTTGAGCTTCTCGACCTCCTTTACGATGAATGCTTGCTTCTCGGGGGCTTGTTTTCTTGCTTTTTGCTTGATGGGGCGCGCGTTTGGGCACACGGACAAGTGGTGCTCGATCACCTCCCTCGGTACACCAGACATATCTGACGGTGTCCATGTGAACATGTCAGAGTTTGCCTGGAGGAAGGCGACGAGCGCGCTTTCCTATTTGGGAGGTAGCGCGGCGCCAATGGTGACGCTAGCCCCCGAGCCTTCAGCCCCCGAGCTACCTGAGCTCAGAGAGATCTTCTTGGTAGCAGCTGCCTCCTGGGAGAACAACTGCTTCTTCTTCTTGGGCCTCTCGAGAGGCTCTTGGCCCTCTTCTGCGGGGAAGGCCATGGTTGCGGTCTTGTAGGCCGTCTCAACAGCGCGCGTAGCGTCCAGGACATGCCCACGTATGGTTATCGTGCCGGCGCTGCCGGGGATCTTGACCATGTTGTACGCATGGTGCGTGACAGCCATGAACTTCGCAAGCACGGGGTAGCCGAGGATGGCGTTGTACGGCAGGACGATGTGCGCGACATCGAAGTCGATGTGCTCGGTGTGGTAATTTTCCTCGCTCCCGAAGGTGACGGCAAGCCTCACCTGTCCTAGAGGCTCGATCGAGCCGCTGGTGACCCCCGTGAAGGGCCTCGAGGGCATAAGTTGCTTGTAGGGCACTTGAAGCGCTTCGAACGTATCTATGGAGATAACGTTCAGGCCTGCTCCGCCATCGATGAGCGTCTTGGAGACAGCTACATTGTCGATGGTGGGGGTGCAGACCAGCGGAGGGTTCCAATAGTCTTGGTGGACTTGGGGTGGTTCTGAGCGTCGAAGGCGATGGTGTACTGCGACCACTTGAGGGGCCTGGACGTTTCCGTGCTTGGGAGGGCGGCGTTGAGCTCGCAGGAGAACTGCTTGAACTGGTTGTTCGACTTCGGCGCCTGCCCCCCCCCCCCCCCCACTCCGAGGATGCAAGCAATGGCGGTTCTTGGGGCTTGGTAGTCGCCGTCTTCCTCGTCAGGGAGGTTGCCGTTCTTTGCCGCGGCGTTGGCCTGATTTCCAAACGGTTTCTGGTAGCCGCCCTTGCGTCCGCTCCCGCGGTAGCCACGGCTACCACTGACTTCTACTTCCGCGCGCTCCTTGCTCAACCTTTTGAGGTCGAAGCAAGACTCCGTGGAGTGGCCGCGCCTGTTGTGGTAGATGCAGAACTGGCCGTGATCGTCTCTTCTTTCTCCAGGCTCAGGGGAGTCCCTGCGGGTGCCCTTTGCGTCAGGCTCTGCCGCGAGAACTGCGGTAGCCTTGCGCTTGGGCTCCTCCTTGGCCTCTTTCTTCTTCTGGCTCCTGGACCCCTCAGGGTGATCGTCCCCTCTCGAGGACATCTTCACGAAGAGGAGTCCTTCTTCAGCCTTGGCGCACTTGTCCGCCAAGTCGAACAGCTTGACCACAGAGGTGAGCTTGTCGTGGATCCCCAGCTTCTCGAGCATCCTGCTGTTTGTGACGCCCTCGCGGAAGGCGGCGATGACTTGGGTGTCAGGGATGTTCGGGATCTTGTTGCGCACTTGGCTGAAGCGCTGAATGTACTTGCGAAGAGTCTCATCCTTCCTCTGCACCACAGCGCGCAAGTCGTTGTGGGTGAGGGCGCGCTCGTACGTCCCCTTGAAGTTGGAGACGAACTGCTTGCAGAGCTCCTCCCAGGAGTTTACAGAGTCCTCAGGGAGATTCAGTAGCCACGACAGCACAGAGTCGCGAAGCGCGTGGGAGAACCAGTTAGCCATGACCTTGTCATCTCTTCCCGCAGCTTGGATGGAGGTGGTGTAGAGCTGCAGGAACTCGATGGGGTTGCTGGAGCCGTCGTAGCCCTTGGGGAGAGCAGGCCGGAACTTTGGGGGCCAGACCACGCGGCGCAGAGAACGGTTGAACGCCATGCAGCCTGAGGCGTATGTGGCGACCCCGTGCTGAAGCGCGCCACAGTTCTGCTGGCCCGCCTGGCCAATCTCCTCCACGAGCCTATTCTGGCGGTCTCGTTGGAGCTCCATTCCAACGCGGGCGTCGGGTGCAGTGCGCTGCACGATCAAGCAATCGTGCGGCGAGGACGCGTGCGAAGCGGCCCTCTGCGCCGCGGCCGGTGCAGGCCCCGGAGGTGGCGGAGGCGCGTTTGTCGCGACCGTTCCCTCGAGAGAGGGGCGCAGGTTGGACTGTGACGGAGCGGGACGCGTCGTAGCGATGCCGACGAGGTGGTTGAGACGTTGGAGCCACTGCTCGTGGGCCTCAGCGGTGGGCTGGTAGCGTAGCAGCTCCTGCGCCATGAGCAGCGCGGTGTGGGGCGCTAGTCTGTGTCGGCCCAGTGGGAACTGGGGTATCAAGAGCCCATTCCCCCCAGTCCTCGCTCGCGGGCCAGACGGACAAAACGGCTAAGGACTAGGCGACTCCGCCTGACGGGACCCTCGAGAGGCAACTCCCCTCGAGGGCCTGAAGAGGGCGCGAGGGCCTCAAGGGACCCCTCGCCTCAGGGGATCCTCCCTGTCAAGGAACCAACCCGCCTGAGCTAAGTCCGGCAGGAATCTCCCCTCAGGCCTGGAGGGAAACGTCGTCGCCAAGGAATCCCGACAGAGCGCACGTGACCTCTACCACGCCCGTAGAGAGGCGCTCACACCCCCGTCGTTGTCCCTGGCGATAAAGCGGTCAACAAAGCTGCGCCACCTGCTGCACAGCTGTGAGGACCTTCTACCCTGACGATAAAGCGGGTGGACGGCGCAACCCTCCAACAGAGATCGTCATCGTGGGCTCCACCTCAGAGACTGCCCGCTCTGCGGGCGGTACGAGCGCGGTCGGCCGCTGGTTGGCCACGGCGCCACCTTTATCAACGATGGACCAAGTCCATGGACGAATGGAGCGCGGTGGACTCATGCTCCGCCCCGCCACTGGCAAGTGGGAGCCACCCTGAAGGCCAAGCCGAAGAAGAAGGCCCGAGGCGCCTATAAAAGAGGGAGGACCTCCATCGAAGCAAGGGTCGGCCTCTTGCGTGCAAAACACCCTTGTAAACCCTAGCAGCTCTTGTTAGGTTAGCCTCTGGATGGAGGAGGAAGAAGACCATTGCTTCCCTCCCCAGGCAAGAACTGTCTCAAGGGGGCTTCCGGCAAGCCCAATTCTACTGTAATCTCCCACATATAATACAGACAGGCAGGAGTAGCGGTCTTACCTCCTCACGAGGGCCGTGAACCTGGGTAAAGGACGGTGTTTTCCTTGGTCGGGTGTGCGTCTTCTTCGGGTCTGGCGAGCAACGTCGCGGAGCCACTTGAGGGTTTAGACCTCCGCGTTCAATCCCCTTTCGAACTACCATTCAGGAAGTGACTACCCCCGATTCCTGGGAGTCATAACCCGACATTTTGGCGCGCCATGTAGGGGACTGAGGCGCGTCAACAACCTTCGAGTTCGTCTCTGCGCCATGGTGAACACGCGCACCACCCGCACCGCTCGAGTCGGCCAACGTGCGCCGGCGGGAGCACGCGCGCCCCCAGGCGCCGCGACCACCCGCGCGACCACCCGCGCAAGGCGGGGCCGACCCCGCCAAGAGGAGCATGTCCCCTCTGGACCTCACGTGGAGGCGCCGGAGCACGACGCCGAGCACCAGGAGGACGCGGAGTCGTCGCACCCGACGCAGCGCCCGAGCGGCTCGGGCCCGGGGAGAACCAACCCCGCGCCACACACCGCGCTGCTCATGGCGCAGGAGCTGCTCCGCTACCAGCCCACCGCTGAGGCCCACGAGCAGTGACTCCAACGCCTCAACCACCTCGTCGGCATCGCCACGACGCGCCCCGCTCTGTCGCAGTCCAACACGCACCCCTCTCTCGCGGGCACGGTCGCAACAAATGCGCCTCCGCCACCTCCGGGGCCTGCACCGGCTGCAGCGCAGAGGGCTGCGTCACACGCGACCTCGCCGCACGATTGCATGATCTTGCAGCGCACCGCGCCCGACGCCCGTGTGGGGATGGAGCTCCAGCGAGACCGACAGAACATGCTTGTGGAGGAGCTCGGCCAGGCGGGACAGCAGAACCGTGGCGCGCTTCAGCACGGGGTCGCTACGTACACCTCGGGCTGCATGGCGTTCACACGCTCCCTGCGCCGCGTGGTCTGGCCGCAGAAGTTCAGGCCGGCGCTTCCCAAGGGCTACGACAGCTCCAGCAACCCCGTCGAGTTCCTGCAGCTCTACACCACCTCCATCCAAGCTGCGGGGGGAGACGACAAGGTCATGGCCAACTGGTTCTCCCACGCGCTACGTGACTCTGCGTTGTCGTGGCTCCTGAACCTCCTGGAGGACTCTGGGAACTCCTGTGAGGAGCTCTGCAAGCAGTTCGTCTCCAACTTCAAGGGGACGTACGAGCGCAACAAGATCCCGAACATCCCCGACACTCAAGTCATCGCCGCATTCCGCGAGGGCGTCACCAACAGCAGGATGCTTGAGAAACTGGGCATCCACGACAAGCTCACCTCTGTGGTCAAGCTGTTCGACATGGCGGACAAGTGCGCCAAGGCTAAAGAGGGACTCCTCTTCGTGAAAATGTCCTCGAGAGGGGATGATCACGCTGAGGGGTCCAAGAGCCAGAAGAAGAAGGAGGAGCCCAAGCGCAAGGCCACCGTAGTTCTCGCGGCCGAGCCGGACACAAAGGGCACCCGCAGGGACTCCCCGAGGCTGGAGAAAGAAAAGATGATCACCGCCCCTTCTGCATCTACCACAACAGGCGCGGCCACTCTACGGAGTCCTGCTACGACCTCAAAAGGTTGAGCAAGGAGCGCGAGCAAGCAGAAGACAGCGGCAGCCGCGGTCGAGGCCGTGGCTACCGCGGAGGCGGACGCAAGGGCGGCTACCAGAAACCATCTGGAAATCAAGCCAACGCCGCAGAAAAGAACGGCAACCTCCCTGACGAGGAAGATGGCGGCTACCAAGCCCCGAGGGGCGCCATTGCCTGCATCCTAGGGGGGCGCAGGCGCCAAAGTCGAATAAATAGTTCAATCAGTTCGCCCGCGAACTCAACGCCGCCCTCCCAAGCACGGAAACCTCCATGCCCCTCAAGTGGTCGCAGTACACCATCGCCTTCGACGCTCAGGACCACCCCAAGTTCACCAAGACTGTTGGAACCCTCCCGCTGGTCTGCACTCCCACCATCGACAATGTGCCTGTCTCCAAGACGCTCATCGATGGTGGAGCAGGCCTGAACGTTATGTCCATAGATACGTTCGAAGCGCTTCAAGTGCCCTACGAGAGGCTTATGCCCTCGAGGCCCTTCACGGGGGTCACCAGCGGCTCAATCGTGCCTCTAGGCCAGGTCAGGATTGCCGTCACCTTCGGGAGCGAGGAAAATTACCGCACCGAGCACATCGACTTTGATGTTGCACACATCGGCCTGCCGTACAACGCCATCCTCGGCTACCCCGCGCTCGCAAAGTTCATGGCCATCACGCACCATGCGTACAACATGGTCAAGATCCCCGGCAGCGCCAGCACGATCACCATACGTGGGCATGTCCTGGACGCCACGCGCCTGTGGAGACGGCCTACAAGACTGCCGCCATGGCCTTCCCCGCAGACGAAGACCAAGAGCCCCTCGAGAGGCCCAAGAAGAAGAAGCAGTTGTTCTCCCAGGAGGCAGCTGCTACAAAAAAGATCTCCCTGAGCTCAGGTAGCTCGGGGACTGAAGGCTCGGGGGCTAGCGTCACCATTGGCGTCGCGCTGCCTCCCAAATAGGAAAGCGCGCTCGTCACCTTCCTCCAGGCAAACGCTGACATGTTCGCATGGACACCGTCAGATATGTCTGGTGTACCGAGAGAGGTGGTCGAGCACCACTCGGCCGTGTGCCCAAATGCGCGCCCCGTCAAGCAAAAAGCAAGAAAGCAAGCCCCCGAGAAGCAAGCATTCATCGTCAAGGAGGTCGAGAAGCTCAAAGCAGCAAAAGTAGTCCGCGAAGTCACGCACCCCACTTGGCTCTCCAACGGCGTGGTAGTCCCAAAACCCGCCGGCGGAGGCCGCCTCTGCATCGACTACACCGACGTGAACAAGGCCTAGCCCAAGGACCCTTACCCATGCCCAGAATTGACCAGATCGTGGACTCCACGGCAGGCTGCGACCTCCTCTGTTTCCTTGATGCCTTCTCTGGTTATCACCAGATAAAAATGGCTAAGGAGGGCGAGGAGAAGACGGCTTTCCTCACCCCATGCGGTGTGTATTGCTACGTCTGCATGCCCTTTGGCCTAAAAAACACCGGAGCCACTTTCCAGAGGTTGATGAGGATAGCCCTTGGCGGGCAAATGGGGTGAAACGCCGAAGCATATGTCGATGAAATCGTCGTAAAGTCCCGAGAAGGAAATACACTCCTCGAAGACCTTGAAGAAACCGTCGCCAGCCTGCGCAAGGTGAACATCAAGCTCAACCCCGCCAAGTGCGTCTTTGGAGTACCTTCGGGCAAATTGCTGGGTTTCCTCGTGTCTCATCGAGGCATAGAGGCGAACCCAGACAAAATCAAGGCCATAGAAGGCATGCAACCCCCACGCAATCTCAAGGACATGCAACGCCTGGCAGGCTGCATGGCCAGCTTGGGAAGGTTCATCTCCAAGTTCGGCAAAAGGGCCCTGCCGTTTTTCAAGATCATGAAAAGAACGGGCACTTTCAAGTGGACCCCTGAAGCTGAAAAAGCATTTGAGGACTTGAAGAAGTACTTGGCCAGCCCACCTGTAATGGTCGCCCCAAGGCCTGGCGAGCACCTGAAGCTGTACTTATCAGCCACCCCACAAACAGCCAGTGATGTCCTTGTGGTGGAAAGAGAGGAGCCCGTACTTCACAAGAAGAATGCAACCACTCCGAAGAAAAAGCCTCCTGATAAAGAGCTCGACGAAGGGGCGGTCGTCACAAGGACCACGCTAGGCCTAAAGACTCAAGAGGAGACTTCCCCGAGCCAACTACTGCAAGAGGTTCAGGCCGAGGGGACCAAGGAGCCTCAAAAGGCCAACATACTCGAGGCCACGACCCTCGAGGCCAAGTCCCTCGAGGCCAGGTCCCCCGAGGCCAAGTCCCCCGAGGCCAAGTCCCTCGAGGCCAGGTCCCCTGAGGCCAAGTCCCTCGAGGACGAGTCCCTCGAGGCCAAGTCCCTCGAGGCCACGTCCCTCGAGGCCACATCCCTCGAGGCCCAGGACAAGCCCCTTGAAGCCAGCCCCATCAAGGGCCACACTGGGCCACCTCAGGAGAAAGACGCCAAGGAGACAGAAACCACTCTCATCGAGCATCCAGTTTACTTCGTCAGCACAGTACTGCGTGATGCTCACGAGCGGTACCCCATGCAGCAGAAGCTTCTCCTCGCGCTCCTCATCGCCTCAAGAAAGCTGCGGCACTACTTACAGGGGCACCCCATCACGGTGGTAACCTCTTTCCCCCTGGAGCAAATCCTGCGCGACCCAAACGCAACATATCGTGTCGCGGGATGGAACATCGAGCTACATCCATTCAATTTGCGCTTCGATGCCACAAGGGTAATCAAAGGAAGAGCGCTGGCAGACTTCGTCGTCGAATGGAATGATCCAACCCCTGAAGAGCCCTGGGAAGAAGAGCACGAGTCCGCTGGAGCAGCAATGCCCAGCTACTGGACCATGAAGTTCGACGGAGCTTTCGCTTGTCGCCACGGTGGTGCATGTCTAGTCCTGACCTCACCAAAAGGCGACAAGTTGTATTATGCAGTCCAGCTGTGCTTCGGAATCGACAAGATATCAACAACATCGCTGAGTATGAAGGGTTGCTTGCTGGCCTACGCGCCGCAATCGCCCTAGGCGTCAAGCATATACTCATCAAGGGCGACTCCCAGCTGCTCGTCAACTTCTCCAACAAAAGCTACAAGGCCAAGGACGACCACATGGCCACATACCTTGAAGAGGTCCGTAGGCTGGAGAAGAACTTCAGGGGAATGGAGCTCATGCACATCCCAAGAAAGGAGAACCAAGAGGCTGATGACATCGCCAAGCGCGCATCAAAGAGGCAAGCCCAGCTGCCAGGTGTCTTTGAGGAAAGGCTCGTCAAGGCATCCATAAAGCAGCCCCTCGAGGCCCTGCCCGCAAACACAGACGAAGTGCTCCCACCGCCACCTGAAAGCGGAGCCCCAGGCTGCGGGCCCCCAACAGGGGAGCATCTGTTGCTCACAGCGGTGCACCAAGAGGTAGGATGGATCGACGAGATCAAAGACTACCTACACAAAGGGATCCTTCCCGAGGAAGATGTTGAAGCGGAGCGAATTGCCCGCCAAGCAAAATCATACCAAATCCTCGAAGGAAATCTCTACCGCAAGCGCCCAAACGGCATCGCGCTCAAGTGCTTCCCTCCTGAAGAAAGAAAACTACTGATTAAGGACATCCACAGTGGGGAATGCAGCCACCATTCGTGCGCCCGCACCCTCACAAGAAAAGTCTTCAGGAGCGGCTTCTACTGGCCTCAAGCGCTTCAAGATGCAACAGACACCATTCAAGCTTGTGAAGCCTGCCAATTCCACGCCAAGCAAATCCACCAGCCAGCACTGGGCCTACAAACCATTCCGCTCTCGTGGCCGTTTGCGGTCTGGGGGCTGGATATCCTGGGACATTTCCCAACGGCGCAAGGTGGATATCGCTACCACTTCGTGGCCATCGACAAGTTCACAAAATGGCCTGAAGTGGAGGCGACGCGTACAATCACAGCAGGCGCGGCGGTGAAATTCATCAGAGGCCTGGTCTGCCGCTTCGGAGTGCCTAACCGCATCATCACCGACAATGGCTCGCAATTCACAAGCGGCATCTTCAGAGCCTACTGCCAGAAAATGGGCATCAAGCTCTGCTTCGCCTCAGTCGCCCATCCGCAAAGCAACGGACAGGCTGAGCGCGCCAACGCAGAGGTCCTAAAATGCTTGAAGACCAGGACCTTCGATGTCCTCAAGGGCCACCGCAAGGGTTGGATCAATGAACTACCCTCGGTGCTCTGGTCCATCCGTACCACGCCACCCAAGACCACCGCGGAAACGCCGTTCACACTCGTCTATGGAGCCGAAGCAGTCCTCCCCGCAGAGATAAAGCATGGGTCCCCACGGGTCCTTACCTTTAACGAGGACCAGCAAGAGGATATCCACAACGAAGACCTGCTGCTACTTGAAGGGCTAAGACGCCGCGCCGCTCTACGGGCGGCCAAGTACCAGCAGTCCCTGAGGCGCTACCACAGCCGCATTGTGCGCTCGCGCACCCTGGAGGCAGGCGATCTCGTCCTCAGACGAATCCTCTCCAGGGAAGGCCTCCACAAGTTGTCCCCGATATGGGAAGGTCCCTACAGGGTCACCCACATCGCCAGGCCTGGCGCGGCTCGCCTTGAGGCGGAAGACAGCGTCCCCGTCAAGAGTCCATGGAACATCATGCATCTTCGCAAGTTCTACCCGTGATCATCATCACGTCAGGGCATTTATCGAAAGAGGCAGCCCACGGCTCAACCTCCAAGCACCTTTTTGTCCCTCAAGGTTAAAAGCTCAAGCCTTAAACCTCTCAAACCTTTGTATCCGTCAGGAGCAAGTAAAAAAGAGTGATTATTGTCACGCCCGTGATCATTGTCACGACGAGACGTCAAAGCGGACGAGGCACCTACGGCTCAACCTCTAAGCATTTTTCGTCTCTAGAGGTTAGAACGCCGAAAGTCTTAAACCTCCAAAAACATAGCTTTGTCTCCTAAAGGAACAAATGCCAAAGTGGTCATTGCCACACCCGTGATCATTGTCACGTCGAGAAAACAAAGTGGAAGAGGCAGCTTACGGCTCAACCTCCAAGCAATGTCGACTCTAGAGGTTAAAACGCCAAAAGGCTTAAACCTAAAGCAAATGCTTTGTCTCCTAAGGGAACAAACACAATCGTGGTCATTGCCACGCACGTGATCATTGTCACGTCGAGACTCCTAGCGGACGAGGCAGCTTACGGCTCAACCTCCAAGCATTCTTGTCTCCGGAGGTTAAAATGCCAACGGCTTAAACCTCCAAAGCCCCAAAGGCTTAACTCGAGGGAAAACCCCTCTGAGCTATCAATTAAAATGAGCCACCTCAGGACGCTGAGAGTCTCAGCCACAAACAGGTGGTCCCCATGCCTCGACATAGTCAGAGCATTAACTTGGCAACCACAAGCATAATGACTCAATCTCGTTCCTAAGTGAACTTAGCGCTTCGGCGCCGCTTAAAAAATGTTTTGGGTTTTTTTTATTTTACGCATTACTATTGTTGAAGTGTGCGCTTATATCTCTCCACATGCGTACCTCGCGAGCGGGGGCTGAGTACGGTGCCCGTGCCTCAAATGACACACCAGCGAGCACTGCAAAATCCAAGAGTCTGAGCTCTGGCTAGAGGGCAATTCCCCACAAACAAGCCATCTCTGCAGAGGACCTTGGTACTTACTCTCCTCGCAAGGAACGCCTGAGGGGACATATAAGCGCGCACGATCCCTTGATCCGTGTTCTAGCGTTTGGATTCGCCCTCTACTACCTGCAGGGAAGATTTCCCCCCGCAAGCCTACATGGACATCCGTGAGTGAGCCGTCAAGCGGGCAAACTCGCCAGGCAAAATGTCTCCCCAGGAGCGACCCCTCAAGCGGGCAACCTCGCCAGGCAAAATGCCTCCCCAGGAGTGACCCCTCAAGCGGGCAACCTCGCCAGGCGAAATGCCTCCCCAGGAGCAACCCCGCCAAGCGAGCAACCTTCGCAAGAGAAAACCTCGAGAAGCTAAGTCCCGCACTCACGCTTTAAGAGCGTTTTTCTCTCCCTAGCGCGCGTCTCTGCCCCTCGAGCGACTTCGCTTTCCCTTACGCTTCATGGACTACTCGCACGTCTAAGGGGGGCACTTGAGCATCGAGACTCAAGGCTCTTACCTCTCCTAGGCCTAAACTCCCCCTTGTCCTTGCAGAGCCATTTCTCCCGCGGACCGAGGTGGCGGAGTCATGGCACGAAGAGATGGGACCTAACGACGCACAGAACAAATAGACATGAAGATGAGTCCAAAGAGACCTCGAGAGGGGCAGACAAGCTCGAATTTAAACAACAATTAAAAGTGTATTACAAGCCAAAGAGTCTTAAGATGTCTAAAAGCACACAGCTGGTGCAGATACAAACGCTCGCAGGCGCAATAAAGGATGACTCAATGAGAAGCAGCACCGTCTTGGACCTCTCCCGCGGCGGCCTCGTCAGCCTCGGCAGGGCAGGCCTCCTCTTCGCTGTCCTTCGGCGCAGCCTCCGCGCACCTGAAGCGGTTGCAGAAGGCATCCACCTGCTCGCGGAGGGAGCTTGAGACCCGCTGTGCGTCCTCGCCTTGGGCGGCTTCGGTCACAGAACGTAGGTCGAAGCCTGGCGTGAGAAGCTCTAGGGTGGTGAATATGCGGTCCACCACCACGCCCAAGAGCTGCCTGCCCTCGTCCTCGATCATCTCCCGAAGCTCGGCGACGGGACCCTCAAGCGCTGCGAAGAGCTGCACGAAGTAGACCAAGTACATGGCCACGTCGCCGCGGCCCCGGACGTTGGTGTGCGGCGCATCTGCTCCTAGCTGCGAAGCCAGCTCGTTGCCACGAGCGACCAGTGCCTCGAACATGCGCTCGCGCTGCTTCGTGAGTGCCCGAGCCGCGTTGGCGGAGTCCGAGGCCTCCGCCGCCCGCTGCATCGCCGGGGCCACCTGCTCCTCCACGTCCTTGGCCAGGGAGTTGAGGTTGTGAACAGCCTCGGTGCGAGCCTCCTCCGCTCGGCGGTGGCCCTCCTTAGCGCGAGTAAGACGGGCCTCCAGCTTGGAGTTGGCCTTCTCGAGCTCGGCGATCTTCCGAGCGTCCGCGGCGTGCTTGGCCTTTAAGCGGTCCTCCTGCGCCTGGGCCATGTCGCGGTACTTTTGGGAAGTGGACCTGCAAAACTGCTTCTCGCGCTCCGCGGGGGCGTCTTCGGCCTCCTTTTTCTTCTCGGCGAAGTGCCGCTCGAAGCGCTCGTAAGCCACCTTCTGGGCCGCGACATTGTCCTCGTACTTCTGGGTCCCCAGGCCAGCTCGCCCTCTCGCTCCTCGAGGGCCTCGCGTTGAGCAGCCAGGTCCTTCTCCGCCTGGAGGTGCTGCTCCTCGCGCTGCTGCAGCTCCTTCTCCTTGAGGACCAGCTGCCGCTCGCGTTCGGCAAAGGCCTTGCGGTCCTCCGCCAGGGCAGCCGAGGCGGCCTGGTGGGTGGAGAGCAGTTGGGCCTCCAGCTGGCCTAGCTCGCGGCGCTTCTGCGTCAACGAGCCCTCCATCGCCTCGCGCTCCGCCCCGGCCTCGCGCAGGAGCTTCGCTGCAGCGTCGCGTTCTGCCTGAAGGGGGAGAAGCAGCTCTGTAGCGTCGCGGGCGGCCGCTTCGCGGGTCTCCTTGGCGAAGTTGGTGGCTTCCTCGCGGGCGACCTGCAGCGCCAAGTCTTCCAGTCGACGCGCCTCAACTGCAGCATGGAAGGACGCCCACGATTCCGCCAGCTCTTTCTGCTGCCGAGCGAGCCATATGTCCCCGAGGGCGAGGTGTGCCTCCAGGCCCTCCAGGGACTCCCTCACGAGGCTAAAGGCAGCCTTGCGCCGCCCCGCGCTCCAGTCCCAGCAGCGGAGCACCAGGTCTCGGTTCGCAGAAGCGCCGGCCTCGGCGTCGAGTCCCGCAGGTCCGACCGCGGGGAGGACAAGGGGGCTGGCTGGAGCCCCGCCGGAGCCAGCGCCCGCGTCTCCTTCAGACCCTGCGGCCGCGAGGCGCTCTTCGCCCCCAGCCTGGCGCGGAGAAGAGGAGGAACCGTCCCCGGCAAACGCGCCCGCACCCGCCGGTGCCTCGAACGCCTCCGTCGCGGGCTGCGCAGAGGCGTTGGGCGCAGGTGACGCAGCAGGCTCACCCAGAGGCGTCGACACTCGCGGCGGCGTCGTCTCGCGTGACGGAGAGGCCCCGCGCGGAGGCGTAGCCGCTCGAGACAGAGTGACCTCGTGCGGAGGTGTAATCGCGCGTGGCGGAATGGCGGCACCAGCTGGCGCAGGAGTCCTAGCCTCCGAGCCCTCCACCGACGGACACTCGCGCGGTACTGCAGGAGCATCCGGGCCTACGGCGCTCTCCTTCTCGGGCAGACCAGCCGCCCCCGCTAGGGGCGCCGTCGCTTCTGCTTGAAGCGCCTCCTCAAGGGGGACCTTTGAGGCCGCCCACTCGGGCCTCGCGGCCTCGTCAGCCACGGCCCCTATGTGTGGAGTATGAGATCTTTATCACAAACTATGTCGTCGAAATGACCATAACTTGGTCATTTGGCTTGAAACTTCTAGATGTTCATACATGATAGACCTTTTTGTGAATATTATTTTTGCAAATGTTGGCAAAAATCAAGTTTATCATTTCTCATAGCAACTAGTACACATATAAGGAGCCCATGCCAAAGGATTTGATTTTTTTGAGGTGTTTATCACTTTATTACATTTTTTCTTAAAAACGATCAAAACGGTCGCTACGACTAATCATTGGAAGAGGTGATAATTTCTAGAACTATCAATGTTTCTGTGATATAACCACTAGTTGTGTACCTTAAAATGATTTTTCCAAAAGTTTCAGACCAAACTATCAAATAGTTGTAGTTCAAATTTGAATTACTTTCGATAAATCAACATAAACTCAATTAACAGGGAGAAATTAGTTAGAATTCAAAGAAAAAACTCATACTTGGGGATCATCCATCATATGTGCACCACTCTTAGTGAAACATAATTGGGTGCCATTTGGAATCATATTTCCTGTACTTACTTCACAAAAAAACCTTGCACTTAAAAAAAGGAAAATGATATTTATGAAAATATTTTGAAGAATCCCTTTGGCAAGATTGTTTAATATACCAATATGCACCTATGTGTGGAGTATGAGATCTTTATCACAAACTATGTCGTCGAAATGACCATAACTTGGTCATTTGACTTGAAACTTCTAGATGTTCATACATGATAGACCTTTTTGTGAATACTTTTTTTGCAAATGTTGGCAAAAATCAAGTTTATCATTTTCATAGCAACTAGTACACATATAAGGAGCACATGACAAAGGATTTGATTTTTTGAGGTGTTTATCACTTTATTACATTTTTTCTTAAAAACGACCAAAACGGTCGGTACGACTAATCATCGGAAGAGGTGATATTTTCTTGAACTATCAATGTTTTTGTGATATAACCACTAGTTGCGTACCTTAAAATGATTTTTCCAAAAGTTTCAGACCAAACTATCAAATAGTTGTAGTTCAAATTTGAATTACTTTCGATAAATCAACATAAACTCAATTAACTAGGGGCAATTAGTTAGAATTCAAAGAAAAAACTCAAACTTGGGGATCATCCATCAAATGTGCACCACTCTTAGTGAAAAATAGTTGGGTGCCATTTGGAATCATATTTTCTGTACTTACTTCACAAAAAACCTTATTTTTTGCACTTAAAAAAAGGAAAATGATATTTATGAAAATATTTTGAAGAATCCCTTTGGCAAGATTGTTTAATATACCAGTATGCACCTATATGTGGAGTATGAGATCTTTATCACAAACTATGTCGTCGAAATGATTATAAATTGGTCATTTTGCTGGAAACTTCTAGATGTTCATACATGATAGACCTTTTTGTGAATACTTTTTTTGCAAATGTTGGCAAAAATCAAGTTTATCATTTTTCATAGCAACTAGTACACATATAAAGAGCCCATGCCAAAGGATTTGATTTTTTTAGGTGTTTATCACTTTATTACATTTTTTCTTAAAAACGATCAAAACGGTCGCTACGACTAATCATCGGAAGAGGTGATATTTTCTAGAACTATCAATGTTTCTGTGATATAACCACTAGTTGTGTACCTTAAAATGATTTTTCCAAAAGTTTCAGACCAAACTATCAAATAGTTGTAGTTCAAATTTGAATTACTTTCGATAAATCAACATAAACTCAATTAACAGGGAGAAATTAGTTAGAATTCAAAGAAAAAACTCATACTTGGGGATCATCCATCATATGTGCACCACTCTTAGTGAAACATAATTGGGTGCCATTTGGAATCATATTTCCTGTACTTACTTCACAAAAAAACCTTGCACTTAAAAAAAGGAAAATGATATTTATGAAAATATTTTGAAGAATCCCTTTGGCAAGATTGTTTAATATACCAATATGCACCTATGTGTGGAGTATGAGATCTTTATCACAAACTATGTCGTCGAAATGACCATAACTTGGTCATTTGACTTGAAACTTCTAGATGTTCATACATGATAGACCTTTTTGTGAATACTTTTTTTGCAAATGTTGGCAAAAATCAAGTTTATCATTTTCATAGCAACTAGTACACATATAAGGAGCGCATGACAAAGGATTTGATTTTTTGAGGTGTTTATCACTTTATTACATTTTTTCTTAAAAACGACCAAAACGGTCGGTACGACTAATCATCGGAAGAGGTGATATTTTCTTGAACTATCAATGTTTTTGTGATATAACCACTAGTTGCGTACCTTAAAATGATTTTTCCAAAAGTTTCAGACCAAACTATCAAATAGTTGTAGTTCAAATTTGAATTACTTTCGATAAATCAACATAAACTCAATTAACTAGGGGCAATTAGTTAGAATTCAAAGAAAAAACTCAAACTTGGGGATCATCCATCAAATGTGCACCACTCTTAGTGAAAAATAGTTGGGTGCCATTTGGAATCATATTTTCTGTACTTACTTCACAAAAAACCTTATTTTTTGCACTTAAAAAAGGAAAATGATATTTATGAAAATATTTTGAAGAATCCCTTTGGCAAGATTGTTTAATATACCAGTATGCACCTATATGTGGAGTATGAGATCTTTATCACAAACTATGTCGTCGAAATGATCATAAATTGGTCATTTTGCTGGAAACTTCTAGATGTTCATACATGATAGACCTTTTTGTGAATACTTTTTTTGCAAATGTTGGCAAAAATCAAGTTTATCATTTTTCATAGCAACTAGTACACATATAAGGAGCCCATGCCAAAGGATTTGATTTTTTTAGGTGTTTATCACTTTATTACATTTTTTCTTAAAAACGATCAAAACGGTCGCTACGACTAATCATCGGAAGAGGTGATATTTTCTAGAACTATCAATGTTTCTGTGATATAACCACTAGTTGTGTACCTTAAAATGATTTTTCCAAAAGTTTCAGACCAAACTATCAAATAGTTGTAGTTCAAATTTGAATTACTTTCGATAAATCAACATAAACTCAATTAACTGGGGGAAATTAGTTAGAATTCAAAGAAAAAACTCATACTTGGGGATCATCCATCATATGTGCACCACTCTTAGTGAAACATAATTGGGTGCCATTTGGAATCATATTTCCTGTACTTACTTCACAAAAAAACCTTGCACTTAAAAAAAGGAAAATGATATTTATGAAAATATTTTGAAGAATCCCTTTGGCAAGATTGTTTAATATACCAATATGCACCTATGTGTGGAGTATGAGATCTTTATCACAAACTATGTCGTCGAAATGACCATAACTTGGTCATTTGACTTGAAACTTCTAGATGTTCATACATGATAGACCTTTTTGTGAATACTTTTTTTGCAAATGTTGGCAAAAATCAAGTTTATCATTTTCATAGCAACTAGTACACATATAAGGAGCACATGACAAAGGATTTGATTTTTTGAGGTGTTTATCACTTTATTACATTTTTTCTTAAAAACGACCAAAACGGTCGGTACGACTAATCATCGGAAGAGGTGATATTTTCTTGAACTATCAATGTTTTTGTGATATAACCACTAGTTGCGTACCTTAAAATGATTTTTCCAAAAGTTTCAGACCAAACTATCAAATAGTTGTAGTTCAAATTTGAATTACTTTCGATAAATCAACATAAACTCAATTAACTAGGGGCAATTAGTTAGAATTCAAAGAAAAAACTCAAACTTGGGGATCATCCATCAAATGTGCACCACTCTTAGTGAAAAATAGTTGGGTGCCATTTGGAATCATATTTTCTGTACTTACTTCACAAAAAACCTTATTTTTTGCACTTAAAAAAAGGAAAATGATATTTATGAAAATATATTGAAGAATCCCTTTGGCAAGATTGTTTAATATACCAATATGCACCTATGTGTGGAGTATGAGATCTTTATCACAAACTATGTCGTCGAAATGACCATAACTTGGTCATTTGACTTGAAACTTCTAGATGTTCATACATGATAGACCTTTTTGTGAATACTTTTTTTGCAAATGTTGGCAAAAATCAAGTTTATCATTTTCATAGCAACTAGTACACATATAAGGAGCGCATGACAAAGGATTTGATTTTTTGAGGTGTTTATCACTTTATTACATTTTTTCTTAAAAACGACCAAAACGGTCGGTACGACTAATCATCGGAAGAGGTGATATTTTCTTGAACTATCAATGTTTTTGTGATATAACCACTAGTTGCGTACCTTAAAATGATTTTTCCAAAAGTTTCAGACCAAACTATCAAATAGTTGTAGTTCAAATTTGAATTACTTTCGATAAATCAACATAAACTCAATTAACTAGGGGCAATTAGTTAGAATTCAAAGAAAAAACTCAAACTTGGGGATCATCCATCAAATGTGCACCACTCTTAGTGAAAAATAGTTGGGTGCCATTTGGAATCATATTTTCTGTACTTACTTCACAAAAAACCTTATTTTTTGCACTTAAAAAAGGAAAATGATATTTATGAAAATATTTTGAAGAATCCCTTTGGCAAGATTGTTTAATATACCAGTATGCACCTATATGTGGAGTATGAGATCTTTATCACAAACTATGTCGTCGAAATGATCATAAATTGGTCATTTTGCTGGAAACTTCTAGATGTTCATACATGATAGACCTTTTTGTGAATACTTTTTTTGCAAATGTTGGCAAAAATCAAGTTTATCATTTTTCATAGCAACTAGTACACATATAAGGAGCCCATGCCAAAGGATTTGATTTTTTTAGGTGTTATCACTTTATTACATTTTTTCTTAAAAACGATCAAAACGGTCGCTACGACTAATCATCGGAAGAGGTGATATTTTCTAGAACTATCAATGTTTCTGTGATATAACCACTAGTTGTGTACCTTAAAATGATTTTTCCAAAAGTTTCAGACCAAACTATCAAATAGTTGTAGTTCAAATTTGAATTACTTTCGATAAATCAACATAAACTCAATTAACTGGGGGAAATTAGTTAGAATTCAATGAAAAAACTCATACTTGGGGATCATCCATCATATGTGCACCACTCTTAGTGAAACATAATTGGGTGCCATTTGGAATCATATTTCCTGTACTTACTTCACAAAAAAACCTTGCACTTAAAAAAAGGAAAATGATATTTATGAAAATATTTTGAAGAATCCCTTTGGCAAGATTGTTTAATATACCAATATGCACCTATGTGTGGAGTATGAGATCTTTATCACAAACTATGTCGTCGAAATGACCATAACTTGGTCATTTGACTTGAAACTTCTAGATGTTCATACATGATAGACCTTTTTGTGAATACTTTTTTTGCAAATGTTGGCAAAAATCAAGTTTATCATTTTCATAGCAACTAGTACACATATAAGGAGCACATGACAAAGGATTTGATTTTTTGAGGTGTTTATCACTTTATTACATTTTTTCTTAAAAACGACCAAAACGGTCGGTACGACTAATCATCGGAAGAGGTGATATTTTCTTGAACTATCAATGTTTTTGTGATATAACCACTAGTTGCGTACCTTAAAATGATTTTTCCAAAAGTTTCAGACCAAACTATCAAATAGTTGTAGTTCAAATTTGAATTACTTTCGATAAATCAACATAAACTCAATTAACTAGGGGCAATTAGTTAGAATTCAAAGAAAAAACTCAAACTTGGGGATCATCCATCAAATGTGCACCACTCTTAGTGAAAAATAGTTGGGTGCCATTTGGAATCATATTTTCTGTACTTACTTCACAAAAAACCTTATTTTTTGCACTTAAAAAAAGGAAAATGATATTTATGAAAATATTTTGAAGAATCCCTTTGGCAAGATTGTTTAATATACCAGTATGCACCTATATGTGGAGTATGAGATCTTTATCACAAACTATGTCGTCGAAATGATCATAAATTGGTCATTTTGCTGGAAACTTCTAGATGTTCATACATGATAGACCTTTTTGTGAATACTTTTTTTGCAAATGTTGGCAAAAATCAAGTTTATCATTTTTCATAGCAACTAGTACACATATAAGGAGCCCATGCCAAAGGATTTGATTTTTTTAGGTGTTTATCACTTTATTACATTTTTTCTTAAAAACGATCAAAACGGTCGCTACGACTAATCATCGAAAGAGGTGATATTTTCTAGAACTATCAATGTTTCTGTGATATAACCACTAGTTGTGTACCTTAAAATGATTTTTCCAAAAGTTTCAGACCAAACTATCAAATAGTTGTAGTTCAAATTTGAATTACTTTCGATAAATCAACATAAACTCAATTAACAGGGAGAAATTAGTTAGAATTCAAAGAAAAAACTCATACTTGGGGATCATCCATCATATGTGCACCACTCTTAGTGAAACATAATTGGGTGCCATTTGGAATCATATTTCCTGTACTTACTTCACAAAAAAACCTTGCACTTAAAAAAAGGAAAATGATATTTATGAAAATATTTTGAAGAATCCCTTTGGCAAGATTGTTTAATATACCAATATGCACCTATGTGTGGAGTATGAGATCTTTATCACAAACTATGTCGTCGAAATGACCATAACTTGGTCATTTGACTTGAAACTTCTAGATGTTCATACATGATAGACCTTTTTGTGAATACTTTTTTTGCAAATGTTGGCAAAAATCAAGTTTATCATTTTCATAGCAACTAGTACACATATAAGGAGCGCATGACAAAGGATTTGATTTTTTGAGGTGTTTATCACTTTATTACATTTTTTCTTAAAAACGACCAAAACGGTCGGTACGACTAATCATCGGAAGAGGTGATATTTTCTTGAACTATCAATGTTTTTGTGATATAACCACTAGTTGCGTACCTTAAAATGATTTTTCCAAAAGTTTCAGACCAAACTATCAAATAGTTGTAGTTCAAATTTGAATTACTTTCGATAAATCAACATAAACTCAATTAACTAGGGGCAATTAGTTAGAATTCAAAGAAAAAACTCAAACTTGGGGATCATCCATCAAATGTGCACCACTCTTAGTGAAAAATAGTTGGGTGCCATTTGGAATCATATTTTCTGTACTTACTTCACAAAAAACCTTATTTTTTGCACTTAAAAAAGGAAAATGATATTTATGAAAATATTTTGAAGAATCCCTTTGGCAAGATTGTTTAATATACCAGTATGCACCTATATGTGGAGTATGAGATCTTTATCACAAACTATGTCGTCGAAATGATCATAAATTGGTCATTTTGCTGGAAACTTCTAGATGTTCATACATGATAGACCTTTTTGTGAATACTTTTTTTGCAAATGTTGGCAAAAATCAAGTTTATCATTTTTCATAGCAACTAGTACACATATAAGGAGCCCATGCCAAAGGATTTGATTTTTTTAGGTGTTTATCACTTTATTACATTTTTTCTTAAAAACGATCAAAACGGTCGCTACGACTAATCATCGGAAGAGGTGATATTTTCTAGAACTATCAATGTTTCTGTGATATAACCACTAGTTGTGTACCTTAAAATGATTTTTCCAAAAGTTTCAGACCAAACTATCAAATAGTTGTAGTTCAAATTTGAATTACTTTCGATAAATCAACATAAACTCAATTAACTGGGGGAAATTAGTTAGAATTCAAAGAAAAAACTCATACTTGGGGATCATCCATCATATGTGCACCACTCTTAGTGAAACATAATTGGGTGCCATTTGGAATCATATTTCCTGTACTTACTTCACAAAAAAACCTTGCACTTAAAAAAAGGAAAATGATATTTATGAAAATATTTTGAAGAATCCCTTTGGAAAGATTGTTTAATATACCAATATGCACCTATGTGTGGAGTATGAGATCTTTATCACAAACTATGTCGTCGAAATGACCATAACTTGGTCATTTGACTTGAAACTTCTAGATGTTCATACATGATAGACCTTTTTGTGAATACTTTTTTTGCAAATGTTGGCAAAAATCAAGTTTATCATTTTCATAGCAACTACTACACATATAAGGAGCACATGACAAAGGATTTGATTTTTTGAGGTGTTTATCACTTTATTACATTTTTTCTTAAAAACGATCAAAACGGTCGCTACGACTAATCATCGGAAGAGGTGATATTTCCTAAAACTATCAATGTTTATGTGATATAACCACTAGTTGTGTACCTTAAAATGATTTTTCCAAAAGTTTCAGACCAAACTATCAAATAGTTGTAGTTCAAATTTGAATTACTTTCGATAAATCGACATAAACTCAATTAACTAGGGGAAATTAGTTAGAACTCAAAGAAAAAACTCATACTTGTGATCATCCATCATATGTGCACCACTCTTAGTGAAAATTAGTTGGGTGCCATTTGGAATTATATTTTATGTACTTCCTTCACCATTTGGAATCATATTTAAAAAAATGGAAAATGATATTAAAAAAACTAGAAACAAAAAAAAGGAAAATGAAAGAATACACTAGAAACCAAATAATTAAAAAAAAACCAAAGTATATAAAAGAAAACAGAAACAAAAACCAGGAAAAAGAAAAAAGAAACCAAAGTATTTAAAAGGAAACAAAAACCAGTAAAAAGAAAAACAAAAAAACAAGGGTGTTTAGTCTCGGTTCGTAATACCAACCGAGTCTAAAGGTCCCCTGGGCTACACGCGCAGTTTTTCGCGGCCCAGACTGACCTTTAGTCGCGGTTGGTGGCTGGAACCGCGACTAAAGGGTCTTTAGTCGCGGTTCCAGCCACCAACCGCGACTAAAGGTCAGTTTCACGGCATTTATGCTAGGCGCGACCGAAAAATGCACATGTCCTCCCCCAAATCCACGGCGAAGCCCTGCTCCGCCGCCGCGTTGCTCCGTCCATTGCTGCTCCCTGCCGCCGCGCTCCCTACCTGCTCCCTGCCACCACGCTGCTCCGTCGTCCGCTCCGCTGCTCCCCGCAGAAACCTTAGCTAGGGTTGTCCACCGCTGCGCTGCTCCCCGCCGCCACGCCGCGTTCCGCCGTTGTGCCCGAGGCTGCCGTTGTGCTGTGCGAGCCCGTCCTCGACGCCATCGTCCCGCGCACCAGTGAGATCTCTCATTCCTTGCCATGTGCCCGAGGGTGTTCTCAGTTGATTACTTGTTGACATACTATTTTGATGTGGTCTAATCATATCATTACAGCAATCGTGGGCTGATGGATGGTTACAATGATGTGATTTAATTTTTTCTTGCATGTGATTTTGGGTGAATAGCTAGTGTGAGAGCACTATGGTTTTTGTGATGATAGAATGGATCCAATACCATTTTTGTACTGATATTGTGGTTGTGTTACCTCTGTTGGTGTGGACTTGAGTGGATAGAAGTGAAGGGGATCGTGTGCAGAAAATAAAAAATTTCCTAGCAACGATATCCTTAAACTAGCCAAGATCTACACTATGCAGATATAGAAGTACGGCGGAGATCGGAATACATACCCTCGTAGACCGAATAGCGGGGATTATGCTCCCGCACAAGCGTTGACGACGAAGACGACGTAGCCGACCTCTAGGTCGCGAAGAACTCGGCGCGACGAAGATGACCCCGAGGTCGGGTAGAGGAAGTAGGCCTCCGAGTACCGCTAGCGCAGCACCTCGCAGGGCGTCACACACATACGGTGGAGACGACTTCCTACGAAGCTCCAGTCCAGGACGAGCAGCGGAAGACTTGGACCGGAACACCAGCAGCGCGGCAGCGGGCTATGGTGGAAGAGATCCCCCTTCTCTACTCGGCGCGGCTCCGACAAGGGAACAACGAGATCGAGAGAGAAATTGGGAATTAATTGGTGAATTAAAAGGCCAGGGGTGCCCCTTCTTATATAGGCTCCCATGGGGAGTCAACCTTGCCAGCCAGGCAATGTGGGACTAACCCCCATTGCCTGGTGCGGCTGCACATGGTGCGCCGGCCCCTGGTGGGCCCCTTTTGGACCACCTGGGTCGGCCCCATGGCTCCCACCGAATTCCCCGAGGGAATTTTCCCCCTCTTGGGCCTTCTTTCGACCAGAAGGCCCATTTAGGGAAATCAGTCTAAATAAATCCGAAAATAAATATATAAAATCATATTTGCATATTAATTACACTAATTAATATCAAACATGATATATATGATTTTTCCTAGCTCTGAAAACTCTTTCGGCGCTGCCCGATCTCCATCGGACCCCTCCCGGGACGCTCCCGGTGATCTCTTTCCTTTCCGGTTGTCTTGTCGAAACCCCTTAAGTGTGTTACCCTAGCGGTTCGATATAATAACAGGTACGATCAAGACTCCTCGATGATCGACGACTAACTCGTAGGCCTGGACCCCATGAATTAATCCCTGTGATATAACGAATGACTTTCATCTATCAAATCTGGACGTATAGTCTTAAACCCTTTGTCATGGCGATACTTAGCGTGTCCGAGCATCATTCTCAGATATCTCCATACCTAGCATGATCTCGTTACCGACATCGCTATCTTCTACTCGTCTATGATATTATGTCAGCTGGTGACCTAGTCACATGTTTGCAAACTCATTTGACATAATCTCACCGAGTGGGCCCTAGAGTATCTATCCGGCTATGCGGACTGACAAATCCCGCTGTTGACCCCTCGTCTCAACTACCCCTTTCTGATACCCAAAAGTATCACCGTTCTTGTCACACTAGATAAGATATGACGTTTGGTGCGATCAAAGTATCTTCCAGGGATAACAATAAGAGTTGATCTCACGGTCTTAAGGCGTAATGACTATGTCCTACAAATACTGGGTATGTCCATCACATCGTTACACCTAACGATATGACTTCCGTTGCCGACCGGCGCCATGCCCTATGATCGGAAAACCTCGATCATCAATCGCGCAACGAAACTAGTCTTAGTAGAGGCTACTAGGGACCTGGTTGTTTTATCTACCACAACTGTATTAATGTTTTCGCTTAATACAGTTCTAGCATGGTATAAAACATATAATGAACGATTTGGGATATTGCCAATAAACTATGTTTATTAAGTGCCTCTAGGGCATATTCCCTTCAGTCTCCCACTTGCACTAGAGTAACACTTAATCTAGTTTACAACCTGGTAAAAGCTCAACACCCATAGCATCTTGGTGCCTGCTTGCCTCGTGGAAGAGGAATACAGTCAATAGAACTCACACATTGAGATCTATATGTGCTTTGCAACACTTCTATGTCACCTAGTTTGACATCAACCCGTATCTTACGATGACGGTGAAATATATCCCAGTGGATGGAGTGAGACTCGAGCATTCGCGTAGCATGCGCCTTAAAAGTCTAAGAGATCTATTAAGGAGACCACCTACGCTCGGAAAACTGCTCAGTCCAATCACACTTGCTACTTCTGAAGTCGCGATATATTTCTATACCTATGTAGATTTTGCGACAGTGCATTCATATGCGACTTCGCAAACTAACCATGTCTATTTTCAAAATAAAGGACATCTCCTATATGAGATTTCTAGTCGCATGGGTCAGTGTAATAACTTGCATCATCGTAACCGCTTTACGGCAAGTTGCCATTCCACTCTTACCCTTTACTAGAAAACCTATCTTCAGTTCTCATAGACACTGAAGAATAAACTTAACGTTTGTTCATTGATCCACACAAGGATCACTCTAGAACCTGTTCTTCAACCAAGAACTTGGGTCACATTAAGTCGAGCTTTCAGTCTGATAGCATCTATGTCTGATACATAGATAATATCGAACATCATTTGCTATAACTGAAAATGCCAAGATAAACTTAATATTTTACCTAGTCATACAAGTAAGAACCTCTTTCTTTGCTTGTCCTATTCTGAAACACTTCAGAATCTTGACTAAGGAAATATTCCGACCTAATGTTATTAAGCCCCTTCTGATCTATACAATTATAAATCGGATGCCTAATACTCCTAACTTCATTTCATAGAAAATTTAATCACTTAAATAATCCTTTACACTCTACTAGAGGATCGGTGTCATTCAATATGTTGTTACATACCAAATTACGAATGACACCTAGCTCCCTCTCAAATATGCCTTCCGCATATAAGATCAAGGAAAAGCTACTTAGCTCCCACTCACTTTTTTGCAAATGTAGGTTTCTTCAACTATTTTGTACAACTCCAAAATCCTTTGATCACATTATCAAAGTGAAGATTCCAGCTCCGATATGCTTGCTTCTGCCCATGAATGGACAACCGAAGTTTGCACACATGTTTAGCATCCTCAGGATTACAAACCATTCTTAATTACAATATTAAGAACCATGGTTTTCTCATCCATCTATCAATTTCTCATTCGAAATTATAGGAATTGCTAAACGACCCAGAATAGATTTAGGCTTCGCCACTTGAGACAAACTCTCATGTGGTATGTCGGAACTGTTTCACGACAAATCGAATCTGCTCAATGTATACTCTATCATAAAATTCCATATACTATTAACATCCTAGATGCCATCAAGAAGATCTCCCAAGTCAATACCTGGTAATCGTACACGGATTTTATTTCGGATCACAAATGACTCATAGCCATTTCTCGGACTTAGGTCCACCATCTCTTCTTCGTAGTTCGTAGGTCTATCATATTCCATTAATATGACCTTCATAACAAGATTGTCGTAACACACATTGTGGAACACAACCTCGTATGCCTACGCTCTTAGTATGAGATCATAACATCATGATATTGAATCATCAGCTTTTTCAAGCTGTGGAGCCTGACACCGAAAACACTTTCGATTGCGCCACTCTGATGTCTGGAGAGGAAGTTCACCAACTTCGTCTTGCTCTACTTTCTCACTTATACCCTCGGATAAGAAACTATTTCTTTCGCAAGGTATTTCCCGGCAAAGATTTTGCCTATGTCGCGAGACATGTACCCAACTAACTCTTTAGGTAGGGTATACTACAAAGATTAATCCATTTTATGTTTGATTTCATCGAAACACTAAATTGCTGAAACGACAATCCAGGCTAAAAGCCATGCCATTACTCGTATGGTATTGTCTCCATGGATTCAAATGGTTTCCCTATTTGCTAACGTGAGTGTTTACGTTTCTACCATATGACTCTAATGATCACAATAATTCAGTAAGAGATTTATTTACCACACACTATCCGATAGGGTGCAATTACGACGTCCTAACACACCATAACACTATGGTGTTCCATGCGACGTAATTTGTGGAACTCTTCTCACAAGTCTTCCAATGATGTGCCAACATTATAACTCAAATCTTCATTCCTCGATTTGCGTCGCGGGAATTTGATTTTCTTGTTAAGTTTATTTCCTACTTCATTCTGAACTTCGTTTGATCGAATCAAAAATTCAGACTAACATTCCCCGGAGTGGATATCCATATATCTAATCGAAATATTCATGAAGTCTATGAAATAAAGACTTCCACTACACGTTAAAGTACTTCATTGATTCACATACACCCATATGCATGATTCTCAACAAGTTATACTCAAAACGTTCAGTGAAGTTCATGAAATAAAGATCTCCACTACCCGTCAATTACTTCATTGAACCACATACATCTCTATGTATGACTATCAATAAGTTATATGCCCGCTTTCCGAAAACGATGTCACAGTTATTTTGCAAGCGTCAAAAGATCAAATCTTAGGACTTGTAGGTCCATCCAGTGTGGAGCTAATGCATATAACATTGACATGACCAAACGGTAGTGCCACACATATGTGGTGTCTTTATTAAGTTTGTATCCTTTGGCATTAATATTATGAATGTGGGAGCTTCTACCATCTAAATTCAAATCGGCATATGATCATTACTTCATAAATATAGGACACCAATTTGTCACTATCATGTATGAACAAGTGTCTCGCTAGAGGAGACACACTTGTAACGATCATACTAACAGGCGATCATAAAGAATTTACCCAAATGGTAGATCTAGAGGGAGAGTGTCTATGGCCATCACAACAACTTGATTGCCATTATCAACACGCAATGTCGCCTCATCCTTTCAAGCTACTGAAGCAGTAAACCTGGTTTTCACAAAACATGACTAGTTCAAAACTTAGTCACTACTGCGAGTACTTGCTTAGCTAAAACATTCATAACATGTATATCATATATACACCATAATCATTGATGACTTCCGGCGATCTGTTTCATCTTCTTGATATTTCCACCGTAATCAAGAACCATGAAGGTGAACGATTCCCCTTGCATGACATAGTCTATGACAGAGGATTTGCACTTGGCAACGATGTCTGTCATCCAGTGATTGAGCTGAGCGAGGCGTCTCAATGTTCATTAATCATGAACATATGTCATTAAGCATGACCGCCACGTGCTCCCTCAATGTGTGCATTCTCTTCCATCTTGGTTGAGAAGATAATCAGCCAACGTACTGATAAACTTCATCAACCCAACTTTAGGGGTACCCCGAGTTTTAGCGACCATATCATATGTCCGCGATCCAATAACTCGTACCCACCGTTGGTTCTCTATGGCAGAGATCATAGCATACACTGGACTATGATGATATCATCCGCTCAAAATCCGATAATCCAAATTATCTTTTGCTAGCGGAATCTCCGGGTTTATCCCCTAGCGGGTATTGTATCACAAAGAGCTAACGGTTTAAACAAGGAGTATCCTCAAGCTAAAGTATAAAACTATGAAGTTTGGACCCAACCTTTTAAGTTTCTCAGTCGCAGGAATGCGCCTAATTTGAAAAGATGCTATCACAATGGTTAATATCTACAAAGGTTTGCAAAACAGACTCTGTTCATTATATTCTGAGCTCTAGTATTTTAGAAAATAACTATCCGAACTCCCACTCAAACGAACATCCCTCCTGGTCGTTTAAGCGATTACACGACCCCCATTCATTGCACCACCCCTCATCATTAGAGCCGGCGGCACAACTTCAAGAGTAGACAAAAGTCCGCCACACCAATTTTGTGGCTCGTGCTCGACCTTTGGTCTCCCTGTTCCGAGGCCGTATTTCTGAATATGCTAGGCTCGCCACCAAAAACCTCCACGCTGACGCTTGTGCAACATGGCTTACACCCACTGTATGCGAACGATGAGATGTCTGACACCCGATCATCACGGCCTGCCTCATAACGTAGAACTTTCTTGGTGGTGCGCGTTGGAGGGAGAACACCAGTGGTATTTTGAAGGGATCATCTTATATAGCTACCGCCGTGTAACTAATATATACTATACACACAATCACACAATATAAGATGCACACAAAACATCAAATGTAATGCAATGTGATATAGTCCATTGCGCCATGGTCTTCTTGGCGCCCGCAGTTTATAAACAATTTAATAAACCTACCTTGACCATATCACATAGCCCCTGCAAAATAAAGTTAGACGCTTCTACTTTATCTTTTGCATATTTTACGTGGCTTGGGGCTTTCGTAAATAGAACCGCTTATACCTACAAACCTTATGACCACAACAACGATCCAATAATTGCATGTTTAAGCATCCCTTTCGGGCCCTCCATTGAAAATGCGAAGACCAACTAAAGAGAGAGAAACTGACACCCGCCAGCCACAGATACGGTACAAGCCGTATGTCAGTAGTGGAACCAGTCTCGCGTAAGCGTACGCGTAAAGTCGGTCCGGGCCGCTTCATCAACTCGATGCCGCTGAAATCACAAGTGCACGCTAGAGGGTAGCAAATAACAGGAACGGTGCCCCCGTGCAGAACACGGGTTCTAACAGCGTACAGATATATCTACGATAGATCGGCTCTGATACCACTGAAGGGAATCGTGTGCAGAAAACAAAAAAATTCCTAGCAACGATATCCTTAAACTAGCCAAGATCTACACTATGCAGATATAGAAGTACGGCGGAGATCGGAATACGTACCCTCGTAGACCGAATAGCGGGGATTACGCTCCCGCACAAGCGTTGACGACGAAGACGACGTAGCCTACCTCTAGGTCGTGAAGAACTCGGCGCGACGAAGACGACGAAGATGACCCCGAGGTCGGGTGGAGGAAGTAGGCCTCCGAGTACCGCTAGCGCAGCACCTCGCAGGGCGTCACACACATACGGTGGAGACGACGGCCTCCGAAGCTCCAGTCCAGGACGAGCAGCGGAAGACTTGGACCGGAACACCAGCAGCGTGGCAGCGGGCTATGGTGGAAGAGATCCCCCTTCTCTACTCGGCCCGGCTCCAACAAGGGAACCACGA
This sequence comes from Poa annua, assembly GCA_026929855.1. NCBI lineage: Eukaryota > Viridiplantae > Streptophyta > Magnoliopsida > Poales > Poaceae > Poa > Poa annua. The sequence continues at coordinate 9,729,858 of CM049429.1, read as the reverse complement.
GATCGAGAGAGAAATTGGGAATTAATTGGTGAATTAAAAGGCCAGGGGTGCCCCTTCTTATATAGGCTCCAGGGGGAGCCAACCTTGCCAGCCAGGCAATGTGGGACTAACCCCCATTGCCTGGTGCGGCTGCACATGGTGCGCCGGCCCCTGGTAGGCCCCTTTTGGCCCACCTTGGTCGGCCCCATGGCTCCCACCGAATTCCCCTAGGGAATTTTCCCCCTCTTGGGCCTTCTTTCGACCAGAAGGCCCATTTAGGGAAATCAGCCTAAATAAATCCGAAAATAAATATATAAAATCATATTTGCATATTAATTACACTAATTAATATCAAACATAATATATATATAATTTTTCCTAGCTCCGAAAACTCTTTCGGCGCTGCCCGATCTCCATCGGACCCCTCCCGGGACGCTCCCGGTGATCTCTTTCCTTTCCGGTTGTCTTGTCGCAACCCCTTAAGTGTGTTACCCTAGCGGTTCGATATAATAACAGGTACGATCAAGACTCCTCGATGATCGACGACTAACTCGTAGGCCTGGACCCCATGAATTAATCCCTGTGATATAACGAATGACTTTCATCTATCAAACCTGGACGTATAGTCTTAAACCCTTTGTCATGGCGATACTTAGCGTGTCCGAGCATCATTCTCAGATATCTCCATACCTAGCATGATCTCGTTACCGACATCGCTATCTTATACTCGTCTATGATATTATGTCAGCTGGTGACCTAGTCACATGTTTGCAAACTCATTTGACATAATCTCACCGAGTGGGCCCTAGAGTATCTATCCGGCTATGCGGACTGACAAATCCCGTTGTTGACCCCTCGTCTCAACTACCCCTTTCCGATACCCAAAAGTATCACCGTTATTGTAACACTAGATAAGATATGACGTTTGGTGCGATCAAAGTATCTTCCAGGGATAACAATAAGAGTTGATCTCACGGTCTTAAGGCGTAATGACTATGTCCTACAAATACTGGGTATGTCCATCACATCGTTACACCTAACGATATGACTTCCGTTGCCGACCGGCGCCATGCCCTATGATCGGAAAACCTCGATCATCAATCGCGCAACGAAACTAGTCTTAGTAGAGGCTACTAGATACCTGGTTGTTTTATCTACCACACCTGTATTAATGTTTTCGCTTAATACAGTTCTAGCATGGTATAAAACATATAATGAACGATTTGGGATATTGCCAATAAACTATGTTTATTAAGTGCCTCTAGGGTATATTCCCTTCAAGAAGAACATGAGTAGTTTTGTATAACTATAGAAATGCTATTAAAAATTCTCTCATGCATAGTATTTCTTGGCATACATTTATGGAGTGTGTAACTATAATTTTTGTGTTGTGTTCATAAGACCAGTAGCATTTTGGTAAAGTTATGAGTAGCACACTACCTTTGAAGTTTCCACTTGTGTTTAACAAATAGCATGAGTAGCATTGCCTTGCTTATTTTGAGCATCCTATTAATTATTTCTACTTTTATGGGTATTGCACTAGTTGGTAGTTTAGACTTTTGTTAATGTTTAGCAAGTATAACCATAGGCTTAATGACCTCTTGATGCATTGGTAAGTTAGTGGAACACCCACTGATGCCATTGCATTTGTGGTGGGAAACATATTTCTCCCATCATAGAATTGTTTCCTTTATAGTATCCTAAAGTATGTGTGTCTTGTATTTTTTTCTTTGAGCCCTAGCACCAGTACCCTAGCACCTTAATATTGAATGTTCATGTTCATGTATTCACTTGTTCATGTATGTTTGTGGAACACCAGTACCCTAGCATCTTAATATTGAATGTTCCTGTCAACCTATGTTTGGTAAAATATGTGCATCTGAGCAAGAGATCATGTTCATATATGATTTATTTAAGTAATGATATTTGTGCAGTGCCAAATGCCTTTGAAAGGATATCTTTCATGATTTACTCACTGTGTGCACACAAGTCAGAGCCTCAGATTCACGCCGAGCATGATCTGGTGGTGCTAATATTGCTGAAATTGATAAGAACAGATTATTTACTTGATTTCTGGTCATGCGCCTGATTTCATTTCTTGCAACTATGAATGCCCGAATAGCTGGTTATTTTAGCATTTCAAAATGAGTTGTATATTGTAAAGTGTGCTTGTGTAGCTTCTGTTAATAATTTATGTACTTTGTTAAGTGATGCTTGATTATCTGGTTTCAGTTGCATGTACACACTGTTTTTGGATACCAATACACACTATATTCTAGGATCATATATGAACGATATGTTTGAGTTATTCACATGAATTAATCAGCATGTTATTTTCTCATATATGGTTGTAGCATTTAGTTTGTCAAATAAGTAATCAAATGCCATACCTTGCTAACTCATCTAGGGCTAGGTGTCGAGGGCTAGGTGTTTGCAACACATTGTCTACTATTGTTTGCTAGAGCTGATATACAATTCATTATACAGTTCTTTTGATTCATATACAATTCATTATACAACTTGCAGGAGGTCCTTGCTGCTCAGGTGTGTCCACGGCTTGCAGGAGGTCTTGCTTCTCGCTGCCAAGACGAACCTTGTAATATATGATCCATATATATTGTAAATGTATTAGATATGAAATTGTAATATATGATCCATATATATATTATGTTGTTTTAGATATGCAAATTGAGATGATTGTAAATGTGTACGAAAAAGATGATTTTGTGTTAGATATGCAAAATTCTAAAAAATGATCCATATATTGTTTTGTGTTAGGTATGCAAGATGAGCACATACTATTTTTCTTCACTGCCACCTTGTTGTGCTATATGATCTATACTCGTTGCAATTACTTGTATATGTTTTTCAGATGAATAAATGTAAACTTGATTATAATGCCCAAGCTATGGATTGCAGGTACATTTGAGCTATGGAGTACTTTCGAGACGAGCAGATAGAAGAAGCACAATTTCAACGAGACGAGGAGATGGAAGACCAAATGGAACAACTTATTTTTAATGATGCCCGAGCTGGAGGAGATGTAGATGATTATGAATTCGAACAATTTTTTAACGACTTTGGTGATGGAATAGAGTCACGAGATGTGGTGATAACAAACTCCGGCGGAGAGGTGTATATGTGTTTATAATAAATATGGCGATATGTTTTTGTTAACTACATGCATTAATTGATTTGTGTTGTATTTATTAACGACTCATTTTTCTTTTAGCCATCCGGATCAAGCAAATCTGCCAAAAAGCAGCCACCATGTGCTCCTCGAGGCAAGGCAAAAAGAATGACGAGCGAGGATCCAAAGTTACCGATTGAGGAAAATGTTGATTCCGGCGAACCGCTCGAACCAAAACAGAACCGCAGCAAATTTATAAGTCAAGCTGGAGTTATTGTTAGGGATATGATCCCAATCAGCATACGCGAATGGAATAAGCCGGCGGCCGCAGATGTGGAGGACCCATGTTATGTCCACCAAGTTCTTAAGGATTTGGTCTATAACACGTTGTTGTCACATTTCACCCTCCCGCCAGATCTCTCTAAAGTGAAGAGGGACAACCTCAAGAAGTGGACTCTTATTAAGATGGCGGAACAATTCCGGAACTGGAAGAAAAGTTATGGAATCAATATGTAGAAACAAATGAAGAGCCAGATTTCAGTGGAGCACAAGGGAAGAAATTAGAATCTGAATGGGCGGTGTTTAAGGCGTATAGGGAATCACCTATGGCTGTGGCCCGATCGGAGATAAATAAATTGAATGCTGGGCTGAAGGTACACCACCATACATTGGGGACAGGTGGCTACAAGAGCGTCATTCCTAAGTGGTTAGCCTATGAAGAAAAACTGCTTCGATCAGGGGTCCATCCAAAGACACTTGACTGGCCCGAGAGGTCAAAATTCTGGTTGTTCGCGCATGGGGCAATGTTGGACCCAGAAATCGGAGATATTGTTGGAAAAGGAAAATAGAAGGAACTCGTTAATCAAATCAAAAAGAAGCTTGAAGCAGCAATTAATGATGTTCGCAATGGTGTGTTCAAACCTGATAGAGAGGATGACGAGCTGACATGGGCCCTGGGGAATCCTGAACATGTTGAGCTCGAGGCTTTCCTGGCGGTGCTACGTTTAAGTCTGCGTGGCCGGAATCTTCTCACACTTATAGAAGTCGTAGCAGAGGTAAGAAGAAGGAGGCCGACCGGATATTAGAATTGGAACGTGAAATGAAGGAGACACGGGCAAAAATAAAAGCATTGAAGGAGCAAACAACGGAACCTAAGGAGCGGGACCAATTAGATCATGAAGCAGATGCCGCCCCATCTCAGCGTAGAAGCAGCGTTGGTTCCACGCGTCAAGTCGATGGTCCCTACCCAGTGGATGACATCACAGAGCCTACAGGTTGTGAGCTACATATAGCAATGAGAAACATAACTTTGAAGGTGGCGGTGGGGCAAGCTTTAGTAATTCAACCTGGAGAACTCTACCATTGTGGGCAAATTCCAGATGGCTACGCTCGTGTCGGGGTGGACGAAATTATGCCGGGATTTGAAACCTTGGAAATTGAGTTCCCTAGAGGTGACGAGGAGAAGACGTTGGCAGACGTCAAGCATGCCTTCGCCCTATGGCCCAAGAAATACATCGTCCTTTCAGAACAAACAAATTCCACTCCTCGTTCTAAGAGTCCAGCTCACCAGCAAAGTCCACTCTTCCTCGAGAGGGATCAAAGACGGAGTCCATCTCCACCTCATCAGCAAAGCCCACACCTCCCCAATAGGGACCCCAGCCCGAGTCCATCTCCATCTCAACAGCAAAGCCAACCGCCCCCCGAGAGGGTTCCTAGCGCGAGGCCATCGCAGTCTGTGCCAGTCCGCCAGAATGTTAGGTCGCTCTCGAGTAGGCGCCAGTCTGGTTCTCCTGTTAGGAAGAAACCTAGAAAGCAGAAAACACCGCCGCCTACTCCAAAGTTACCTTGGGAGAGAACCGTCGAGGAAAACAATATCGCCTGCAAAGAACATACGGATGCCTGGCTTGCTGGCGTGAAACAGAAAGTGTTAGCGAAACAATTGCCTCCTGCAAAATTTACTGCCGGAATTCCTCAGGAGAAAATTGACCGTTGCATCGATGCCCTATACAACCCCCCACCATCGCCGCCAACAGACTATGATCGCAACATTGGGAAGTCATATGACGAAGAGATGGATGATCGATCGAAAAAAGGGAAACAAGTTACCCAACTTGGAGAACAAGACTGGTGCTTGATGACAGAGTTCTCAAAAACATCAATGTGCGGGAGCTGGTATATTCGGGACATGATATCCCCTTCGCGGATGTTGTTCGTACTTATGTTCACGGGGAGAATGTCGACGGCGACTTACCCACAAGAATGCGTCAAGTTCAAGCCTGGTACAAGAATACCGTAAAGGAGACGAATAAAGACGCTCTCATGATGGCAGTTAAGGAAGAGCATTATTTCCAAGAATACTCCGTCGTCCTTTACTTCGCCGAAATCTTTCAGTTATACAATCTTCGGGCCCTCGACAAAGCTATCCTGAGTTCCTATTGTCTGTAAGTGATCTATTCATGTAATTTAATGTTTTAATTAGCTCAACTCGTTCATTGTCTGTGATAATCCTCTCTATAATATTTTGTGTGCTTTATTACGCAGATTGAAGATGCTCGAATGCAAGAAGCAGAAAATCAACCACATTGGGTTCATTGACCCCTCTATAATGCATGAAGATAACATAATTGATCCAAGACTTAACAAGGATACACCGGGGAATTTGCTAATGTTTTTCAAGCGACAAGTTTACAAAAAATATATATTATGACCTTACAACTTCAAATGAGTGTTACTGCTTATTACACATTCTATTTTTCTCACCCGATGTTAAGTTTAATTGATGAGTTATGCATGACTATTTATAAACATGCGCAGGTTCCACTATATTCTTATCGTTATTGACTTGCGGAAAGGAGAAATTGTTGTCCTTGACTCGTTAAGAAGATGCCCTAAACAATACAAGACCTGTTTTGATTTGGTGGCAAGGTACTTTCTTTTCTTATCGCCTCTTTCGTTCATTTCCTAATATCAAAAAAATTATGGCTCATTCATTCATTTTCTTGTCATGCAGCGTTTGGAAAATGTTCCTCGCGGAACATCCGAACAGTGGATGGCTAGAGAAACTGCGCTGGCGTAGTAACAATGTAACTAGTACTATAACTAGTCTCATGCACCATTATCATACTTTATTATTATTTGATTAAATTCTATTCTTCTATAGACTTGCCTTAAACAGCCAATAGGGACTGATCTATGTGGATTCTACGTTTGCGAGTACATGCACACTGTGGTCAACGAGAGTTTCAAGAGCAAAAGAAGTATCGAAGTACGTAAAGCTCTAGTCACAACATTATTTTTGTACCATCAATCGTGATGAGTTTTATTCATTTCATATCTCATGTATTCATTGTGATATCATTTTTTTACAGTTGGCAAGAAAGCGCAACGAGTTACCAATAAAGACCCGCTTCAGGGCACTTGCAGAGGAGTTGACGGGATTTTACCTCACCCATGTCATACCGGAGACCGGAGAGTACCACTATTTTGACTAGTGCGGACATGTAATATATAGTGATCTCCATGTAACAAAGTACTTCTAAGTATCTAGAACCAGGAAACGTGATCTTCATGTACCACGCGTATTTAAATGTGTATGTGTTATCAGCACATGATCTTCATATAATTATATATATGTATGATGCAACTTCATCTAGGTTCGTATAATAATTTATACGTGTTTTTCGCCCATCGAAACCGTAGCATCCGAAACCCCTACCCTGACGCATCGACATGGTACCATCCGAAACCCCCTACCATCACACATCGACTATAGCATCGACGTGGTACCATCCGAAACCCCCTACCGTCACGCGTCGACGTGGTACCATCCGAAACCCCTACCCAGAAAACCGGTCGAAAAAAAAAGTAAAACCCTGAAATGAAAAAAAAAGAAAAACCCTAAAATGTAAAAAAAACAAAACTCTAGTCCCGGTTCGTAACACGAACCGGGACTAAAGGGTTCGCCCCCGCGCGTCCTGCCACCTCCACGTGCGGAGCTCTAATTGGTGGGGGGGGTGCGGTCCCGGTTCGTATTGAACCGAGACCAAAGGGTTGGGGGGCTCTAGTCCCGGCCTGACAATACCGGTTGCTACACCGGGACTATAGGCCCTCTGAAACCGGGACTACAACCCCGATTTCCACTAGTGAACGTACTTCCATAGTTGCATGTATCGTGATTACTGATTACCAAGGTTGATTCAGCAGTTACCCTGATTTTTAGAATAAAGTAAAAATGAAATGGAAATATAAAATTTGTTACCCGGAATACATCCGAGCAATTAAGGGTGGATATGATTCTATACTACTAGCTCATGGTCAAGTAAATTGCACAGTTAAACAACCCAAAATCTTGCATATATATGCATACGTATGCATGTAGCAAAGTGCTCATTGAGTTTTGCATCGATCGATTGTGAACTTGTTTTCAGTGTTCCATTTGCAAACAAGAGAAAGGATTTGAAGTGAAGTTCCGCATGAACGATCTTTGTGTGTTGCCACACGTGAGAAAAATTTAGAACAAAATTTGTCACCTGCTATTCGTTGAGTTTTGCATCGATCGACTGTGCACTTGTTTTCAGTATTCCATTTGCAACACAAGTGAAAGGTTCTGAAGTTCCACAGGAACAATCTTTTTGTGTCGCCACATGTGAGAAAAATTTAGAACATAATTTGTCACCTGCTCTACACCCGGGACTACCCATCCGCGCTGCAGAAGCCAGCCTCCGCCTGCTCCTCGCGCTGCTGCTGCAACGTCGCTGCGACGGCGGCAGGCCCAACAATCAAAGGAGGCTTGGTGTGGTGGATGCCTAAGGTGGCCGCCGGAACTGCTGGGGAGAAGATGGCCAATGTATCGACGCGCAACGACCAGGGTGGCGCCCCTAGTAGGGGTGCTGGCGGGCTCTCTCCTAGCGGCGTCATGACCGGAAGCAGAGATGAAGTGCAGGGTCGGGTGTTGTTGGACGATTCCCATCTAGGATTTCTCTCGTGTCGCCTCCCTTGATCCACTTTGCTGCATGGTAGGGCCGGATCCAGTGGAGGATCGACCCTCCTCTGCCACTGTCGATTTCGATACTGTCAGACCCACGGGTTGTTGGTAGAGTTTAGGGTGGCATATATTGCAGGTTGTCGGCGGGTGGCGTGGGGGCCGCCTACCCGGCTTCAATAAAGGTGGCGGTCCTATAGTTTCTCTCGCGCCAAGATGAATATCTGCCTCACGCATGCCAATAGTCATCCGTCTTACCTGTCAACTTAAACAGACTAGTGGTAGTCGAACGAATAGCAATCCATACTGCCAACTAGTAAACCAAGAGGTTTTGTGTGGTCGAAAGTCTCCTCCGCTTCGTCTTTGTACTACCGCTTCTTTGCTTTGCCCGTATCATATGATTGTGAAGTGTGCTTTTCAACAAGATTTGTAGTAGAAAGCGTCCAAAACATAATGAAATGTTGTTGAAGAGAATAAGCTACCTGGCTCAACCACTACACCATTTTTCCTAATGTGTGACTACCCATATCAGTTACAACATATTCAATTTCCAAGTTTTCAGTGCCTTTTTCTGATAGTATACATAATAGGTCGGCGCCCCTCCCAGACACCGTATGAGGGTGCCGGTGGAGATGATCTCAGTTGTTGACTTGATCGATGAACAAGAGTTATAAGATTCGCCACTAGTTGGAATAATAGTTAATCGTCCCTTGCACTTGATGCATTCACGTCAGTCCACTTGACATGGTTGGAAGAATAGTTGGAGACTTGGAGGAGCTGCCATTAATTAATTTTATTGGAGTACAAGATAGGATTTGAACAGCAAATTTTGAAATGGGCGTCGTGCGTTGCCGCGAATTATGGAAGGCTCCATCTTCCAGCTAAGTGTGATCATGTGAAACGATGGGAGAGTAGTATTTTAAACCATTGCACGCGTGCCTGATGAACTCGCTAGGTCGTGGGGCTCCCTCGGGAACAATATGATCTGACCTCTGTATATTCGCTGTTGCTAGCCGTTGGCGATCTGGCCTGAGAGTCGACTACTGCAAGATGGATGCCCTCGAGATCAGCGTAGCCTTGGCGTCCCATCAGAATCGCAAGAGGCCGGGCATTTCTCTGAGGTCTAGTTGACAAACGGATCATAAATCACGAGGGCAAGCTGGCCGTTAGTGCGTCCACTTGACATTTGATTATGATGTGCATTTTTTGGTTCCACGTAAATAAACTTACGCGGTAATTAGACTAATTATAGTGAGGAGCATCATATGCTATTATCATGTAAATATACTTCTCTATTTTACTAACTTAATAAATAATAATGGATGGTGACATATTTGTAGCATGTATCATATTTATTATGCTATAAACTTATCTTAACTCGAAATATGTTATGTTACGGTATCTACCTATGATTCGGCTCTCTACTTATTAATTACTTGTCGTATTACTATTTTTGTCCATATATAACCTCCCACTACATGTCATAATACACCTACATATGCGCTCCAAAGTTGAATATGTGTGCATCCATATGTATGTATGATTTCAAACCTCGAGCTAGCTAGATCCCTAGCGGCTCGAATCTATCAATTGTGATCTCAGTCGCTGAGATCTCAGGATTGTGGTGCGCTAAGCTAGAGTACTCCCTCAGAGTGTGCATCTAAGGACGGTAAGAAGCTACGTCCAGTCGTTGCATGCCATAGCCGTACATAGGGAGTCCTAATTAAACACCAAATCTAGCTTTGCACATCATAATCAACTGCGATCTATTTGGATCTCAGTCGACTGAGATCTAGCCAGTCAAGCCTCGACATGGGCTGCCAGCTAATTGACTGAGATCATGTGAACCTCTCTAGCTTCCTCAGCTGCAAGCTGCTATAAGTAGTACCTCAAGGCGTACCACAAGCAAGCAAGTGAACTACCTAGCTTGCTAAATCACCAACACCGCCTGACGGTTGTGGCCGGCAGGCAAGGGAGGCAATGGTGGGTGGTGTAGCAAGCAAGACGCCGGCGACGCTTTGGTTGCTCGCTGCGTTGCTTGCGTCTGCAGGAGCAGTTGTCCTGGCCCAACACAACTACTACGATTTCATCGTAAGAGTCTACACCTACTTACTTGATGTGCATTGTTATTTGCGTTGATGTACGTCGTACTTTGTATCTAACTGGTGTGTCATATACTGTATATGTTTTGCAGGTGAAGGAGACTACCTACAACAAGCTATGCGAGCAGAAGACACTGCTCACAGTGAACGGCACATGGCCCGGCCCGACCATCACGGCGCGTAGGGGCGACACGGTCATCGTCAACGTTTACAACCAAGGCAACAAAAACATCACCATCCACTGGTAATTAAGTGGTAACTCATCCATCATCCTCTAGCAGATCAACCCACACACAACTTCAATTGGTTTTCTCTTTGATGTCTAATTCGTAGGCACGGCGTAGACCAGCCCCGTAACCCGTGGTACGACGGGCCAGAGTTCATCACGCAATGTCCCATCATGCCGGGCACGAACTTCACCTACGAAATCCTTTTGTCGGAGGAGGAGGGCACCATCTGGTGGCATGCACACAGCGACATGGACCGTGCCGGCGTCCACGGCGCCTTCATCATCCACCCCAAGAAGGGCGAAGACTACCCCTTCAACATGCCCGACGAGGATCATACCATAATCCTCAGTACGTATTTCTGTTCTTATAATGAAAAACCGAAGTTACATTCATTACTGATGGTGTACTATCTCTACGTACGGGCACGTACGCAAAGTATCCGCATCATCCATTCTTTGTATCAATTCAACTGTCATATCCATGCGCCGACTAATATTACCTTGTCATGAGTGCAGGTGAATGGTGGAAGGGCGATCTGAACCATGTTTTAGAGGAGCACCTCCGGACTGGCGGCGAGATAAAATATTCAGATGCACTCACTATTAACGGCCAGCCCGGCGACCGGTCCAATTGCTCCAAGGACGACATGTTCAAGATGAGCGTGGAGTCCGGGAAGACGTACCTGCTGCGGATCATCAACGCTGGACTCGACAACGACATGTTCTTCAGCGTGGCCACGCATCGTTTCATCGTCGTCGGCACCGACGGACGCTACGTGAAGCCATTCAGGGTCGAGTTTCTGATGATCTCACCTGGCCAGACCATGGACGTGCTCCTCAAGGCCGAACGTGCCAAGTACAGGTACTACATGGCCACACGGACGTACGCGTCCAACGAAGACCTCGGGTTCAACAAGAACACCGCCACGGCCATGGTGGAGTACGTGGGTGCGCGGGACGACAGACCTCCCGTCGGCCCAAAAATGGTGGGCAACTTCAACCACGAAATCGCCATAGAATACACGGCCAATCTCCGGTCTCTGAACAGCCGGGAGCACCCGGTGAACGTGCCCAAGACGGTGGACAAGCACATGCTCATCACCATAGCCGTCAACACACTCCCCTGCAACACCCCGGGGATCAAGTGCGACGGGCCAGGCGGCACCCGCCTCGGGGCCAGCCTCAACAACGTCAGCTTCGAGGACCCTAGACGCGTCGACATCCTCGACGCCTACTACTACTCCGAGAAGGGCGTCTACGAGGAGGACTTCCCCAACAAGCCGCCCTTCTTGTTCAACTTCACCGACGTTGCCACCTCCAGGAGGTACTGGCCAACTAAGCGCGGCAGCAAGGTAACTGTGCTGGAGTACGGCACCGTCGTGGAGGTGGTGTTCCAGGACACGGCCATCCTCGGCGCCGAGAACCACCCCATGCACCTGCACGGCTACGCCTTCTACGTGGTCGGGAGAGGGTTCGGAAACTACAATGAGACCACGGACCCTGCCTCCTACAACTTGGTCGACCCGCCGTACCAGAACACGGTCACTGTGCCCAAGGCTGGCTGGGCCGCCATCCGCTTCAACGCAACCAATCCTGGTACGTACTTATGTGCATTATCTCTTACTCTTAGACTAGTCATAGTGGGAGTAACAATGCTAGTAACATAAGTGCCACATAAGCAAAAATGGTGATGTGTCAAGTATTTAATGAAGAGAGAGGTGGTGGTGGTATCATAGGTAGATACCGTAACATAGCGAATTTCGAGACAAGATGAGTCTATAGGCTAATAAATGCATGATTATATGATACTACTCATATGATACTCCCCACTATTTATATAGTAACATAGACTAGTATCATATGCATGATATCACTTTATGATACTCTCCACTATGACTAGCCTTAGCTTCATTCATGCATTACTTTGCGCTGCCAGACGTTTCAAAAAAACTTTTGCGCTGCCAGATTAACATTTTGCATTCAACAAAAGTCTTCGTATGTATGTGTGCTTAACTATATTTTGATTTTCCAGGTGTGTGGTTCATGCATTGCCACTTCGACCGGCATACGGTGTTTGGAATGAGTAGTGTATTTATTGTGAAAGACGGCAAGGAGGACGACCAGAAAATGGGGCCTCGACCTAGCATCATGCCCAAGTGTTAATTGCCATCATCCCTGATTCACTTGAGGGTGGCAGCATTTCGCGGCACAATCAAGAAGTCTATCTATGTATCTTATTTTTTATCAATACAACAAACAATAGCCTATGGGGATTGATCCATTAAGAGTTAAGAATTTCCAGCGGCTAAGATGTTCTGTAGACCAAGCAGTGCCTGCCTGACCGGTTCGTACAGTATCCAGTAGTCGTGATTATTTGTACTATGTACTCCCTGCAGCCTCCCTCTGCCACAGAACCCTATCGTTGTTCCGGCCCGTGTACATGAGCATGACCAGCCGCTCGCCTGGTCCGCGATGATGCGCCTACGCGTGTGGCCGCGCAGGCGCATGTGTTAACACCGCACTAGCTATTCAGAGATCAATTTCTCATTATCTAGTAGGATAGTAGGGATTACAAGCCCATGGATTCGAAGTTTAGGCGCTTGCAGGAAGAAGAACAAGAGAATAAGAACTACTCCTACAAGAGACTGAAGAGAGAAGCGATGGAGACCGAGGTTGTCCGGTTCCAGGCCGAGTCATCTTCCTGATCCTCGAAGCCCATCCCCAGTAGAGGCACAGGCACAGCTTACGGTTCAGCCCAAGTGCCAATAGGGAAGCACGTCGCTAACAGCACGAGCTGGGAATCATGGGAGTCCCTGTAGAACACCTCGCGCGGCTTGAACGCGAGCAAGACACGGGCCGACCCATTAAACGTCATCCACTCTTATTTCGTTTTTTGTTTACTGTTCCATCCGAAGAACATCGCGTGGTATACGTGATTAGCTGCCTCAAACCAATCATATTTAAAAGAAAAATTGTTAACAAAGACAAAAAAAAATACTATTCCATCCGAACCTTTTAAGTGTCGTAGAAAATTTGCTATCGTAGTACAATTTTGATCCGAGCTCACGACACTTTTTATGTTTGGGAGGGGAGTATGTTTTTTAAATATTACTTTTATTGGTATGTATTTTAAATCTAATTTACTCTGAGAATGTAACATTCTTTCAAAATTTGAATGTTTAATTTTTAAAACCATTTCTAGATTTGAACATTTGAGTTGATAGTTTCATTTTCTCGACATTTTTAAAATTTGAACATTTTTTTATACTAGACAACTTTACTGAATATTTGAAGTCGGGACATTTTTCAGTTCTGCATAGTTTCATTCTAACATTTTTTTAATCATAAAAAAATGAAAACGTAAAGAAAAGAAAAAAAGGAAAGCCAGGAGAAGAAAAAAGTAGATGAATTTGAACAACAGGTATGTATACTATTTATTTTGTATGCTTATACGGTTAATTGTTTTGGAGTACAAAGTAAATTTTTGGGTGCGATGCATTTTAGATCATTCATGTTTTGACGCAAATCATGTTTTGTATGCGATTGTTTGGCCGGTGTTTTTAGATAAAAAGCACAACAATAAAGCCTCCAAAGGTCCAAGAGTGACAACAACGTAAATGGGATCGCAGATACAATATGGATCACAGAGCTCACATCCGAGTTTAGATAGTTTAAGCTTACACTAAAGCAAACTAAGCGAAATAAAGCTAAATAAACTAAGCACCAGAGGTTGACATGGCCGACTCGGCACCGACCTGCCCTTCGAGTGTGGCGTCGACGGTGTCAAAGCGGCCGGAGCGGGTGAGGAGGTGCAAGAGTGCGGAGTGCGCGAGGGCGGAGTGCAGGAGGGCAGAGTGCGCGGCTGTCGGAGAGAGGAGACGGGAGGAGCGCGGCGAGGGCCCTTGCCTCTCGTCCGCGTGCTGGCCGTGCGCGCGACCTGGATCCCCGCCAGCGGCCAGCTGCGTTGGGATTTTAGGGGAGAGAGAGAAACCTGACAGGTGGGTTTAAGAAAAAATTGCATAAAAGCCCAAAATAACCTAACAGGTGGGACTAGTCTAACATCGGCTGTCTAAATTGACACGTCACTCTTGAAACTGGGCCCTCATGTCAGTTCATGCTTAACTGAGCTTCGTGCATGCTTAGACCACGAGTGGTAGTTGTCTGAAAATTATTAGCGCTGGAAGATAAAATCGTAAGATTGATTTGGTTGCCGTAGTTGCCTCACGGCTGGCTCTGCTCATTATATACAAGAGAAAACGTTTACAACAAGGTTTACAACACCTATACAAGGAAAGCGTACCGACCTAGTCGGATACGATCAGTTTTGCCTAATACACCCCCTCAATCTAAATCGTCGTATACAAGGTTGAGATTGGTACTAAAACGACTAAGCAACTGAGAAGTAACCGGCTTAGTAAAGATATCAGCAAGTTGATCTCCAGAGGCAATGAAACGTACGTCGAGAGCACCACGCGCAACCTTCTCGCGTACGAAGTGAAAATCAACCTCGATGTGTTTGGTACGAGCATGAAACACCGGGTTGGCAGATAAATAGGTGGCGCCCAAATTATCACACCATAAGACTGGTGGCTTGGACTGCGAAACACCAAGTTCTGTGAGCACAGACTGGATCCATGTGGCCTCAGCTGTGCCATTAGCAAGAGCCTTGTACTCCGCTTCTGTACTAGAGCGGGACACCGTAGGTTGCTTGCGAGAGCTCCAAGACACAAGATTCGGCGTAAGGAACGAAGATAGCAAACCCTCCAGTAGAACGACGATCGTCAGGGCAACCCGCCCAATCAGCATCAGTATAAAATATTCAGAAGTATAGACGGGGATTTCTGAATCATCAGTCTAGTGGATGCAGTATCCTTGACATACCTAAGGATCCGCTTGACTGCCTCATAATGAACTGAAGTAGGCTGAGCAAGAAACTAGCAAACCTTGTTCACCGTAAATGAGATGTCAAGACGCGTTAACGTCAAATACTGAAGTCCACCAACCAAACTCCGATAGCAAAAAGCATCATCGACAATGAGAATAGTACTATGATCACGAGAAAACTTATCAGAAGTAGACATCGGAGTTGCAACAGCACAAGCATCTTCCATGTGAGCCCGCTGAAGAAGGTCCAAAGCATACTTATGTTGTGACAAACACATGCCTAAAGAGGTATAGGAGGTCTCAATTCCTAAGAAATAATCAAGTCGTCCAAGATCCTTGATAGGAAAAGCTTGTGCCAGGACTTCCACAAGACGATCAACAGCAGCAGTAGATGATCCCGCAATCACGATATCGTCAACATAAACCAGCATGTAAATAGTAGTATCATCATGTGTGAATATAAATAAGGATGTATCAGCCTTGCTGGAGACAAAACCAAGCTGATTAAGCTTGTCGCTCAGCCGAGCGTGCCACGCATGAGGAGACTGCTTCAGACCATAAAGAGCACGCTGAAGCTTGCATACATGTTGCGGATATCGAGGGTCCTCAAATCCAGGAGGTGCTGCATATACACCTCTTTCTCAAGAAAACCATGAAGGAAGGCATTACCGACATCAATTTGTCGAAGAATCCATCCATGAGAGATGGCAAGAGATAAAACCAGACGAATGGTAACCTGCTTGACAACAGGACTGGAGGTGTCATGATAGTCAATACCGTGTTGTTGAGTGAAGCCATGAGCAACTAACCGGGCCTTGTGCTTGTCAACTGATACATCAGGACGAAACTTGGTTTTGAAGATCCATTTGCTGCCAACAATATTAGTGCCAGGAGGACGCGGAACAAGACGCCAAGTCTGATTGCGCTGCAGGGCATCAAACTCATGTTCCATAGCAGTACGCCATGCCGGTTCAGAGAGCGCGGTGCGGTGAGAAGACGGGACCGCAAGAAAAGCTCGGCGATGACGATAGGGATCATACCGGACAATGCCATCGGTGAATTTCTTGGGGCGATGTATTTTATTGCTGCGTCGAGTAACAATGGGTGAAACAGCAGGTGGTAGAGGCGCAGGCAATGGATCAGCTGCACCACAATCCGCACGGGAGACGGACTCGCTCATGGTTGCGGGCGACGATGACTCATCCGATAGCGTAGAGCCGTGGCGCAATGGGCTGGACGTCGGCCCAGGCAATGACGGGCTAGAAGAAGACCCACCGCCGGTAGGAGAGAGCAGTCCAGGAGGCGTTGTACAAGCCTCAGGAGACGCTGGCTCGCTGGACGAGGCATGCACGGGAGGCACATGAACGTCTAAGGTAGACTGCACTTGTACGTCGATCGCTCCATCAGCTGGAACTGGTGCCTGCATAGGGAAATCACAAGAGATACCAGGTGGATCAAACGATAACAAGGACATGTCATAATTACGCATATTGGGACCCTGAATAGCTGGTTCATGTGCTGGAAAAGACACCGGATGTAAAGAAGAGACATCAACGACAACACCCGGCGTGGCAAAGGGAAAGAGAGTTTCATCGAAAATGACATCACGCGAGATTTAAATCCGACTGGTACTACGATCGAGACATTTGTAGCCTTTGTGCATAGGACTGTAACCAAGGAATACACACATCTTGGAAGGAAATTCTAATTTACGCGAATTGTACTTGCCAAGAGTAGGCCAACATGCACATCCAAAGGTGCGAAGGAACGAGTACTCAGGAGACTGATTTAATAACCGTATGATAGGTGGTAGGTTGTTGATAACAGGGGAGGGCATACGGTTAATAAGATAACAAGCGGTGAGGAAGGCTTCATCCCAATAATGTAAAGGGAGAGAAGAATGGGCAAGAAGAGCTAGCCCAGTCTCGACAAGATGTTGGTGTTTACGCTCAACAATACCATTTTGTTGTGATGTGTGCGGGCATGACACACGATGGAGTATACCCGTACGACGAAAGAAATCATTTAGGCGATGATACTCACCACCCTAATCGGACTGCACCACACGGATCTTAGTGTTAAGAAAATGCTCAACATGAGTTTGAAAGAGGTAAAAAAATTCCTCGACGTCAGATTTGTGTTTGATTAAATAAATCCAGCAATGGCGACTATAGTAATCAACAAAACTAACATAATATTTATAACCTCCGGATGAGGATAAAGGAGGGCCCCAAACATCTGTATGAACGAGTTCAAGAGGAGCAGTGGAAACACGACTAGAACGAGTATAAGGTAATTGGTGAATCTTAGCACGTTGACATGCATCACACACTGACGACTCAACATCTGATGAACACGAAAGAGAATTGTTCTTAACAACACTTTGAACTACATTATTAGACGGATGACCAAGCCGTTGATGCCATTGCCTAGACGAGAGTTGACCACTAGCAGCATGCCGAGTAGGTGAAGACGACGCCCGATGAAAAGGAACATGATAAAGACCCTCCTGGCTTTTACCTTGAAGAATGATTTTCTTCATGGCCTTGTCCTTAACACAGAAAAAGTCACGATGAAATTCAATGAAGACATCATTATCACTAACGATCCTATGAACGGAGATATTTTTTTTGCTAATATCAGGAACATGGAGAATATTTCTAGGATTAAGAGAATGCATAGAAACAGCTAAACAAGAGTGACCAATGTGCGAAATTGACAGACATGCACAGTTGCCGACTTGAACTTGATCCCTGCCTTGGTATGGCTCATGAATCTGAAGCCGCTCCATGTCATGCGTGAGGTGGTCGGTGGCGCCGGTATCCATCAACCAATGTGGTTGGTACTCGGGGTGGTTCTGGCTGGTAGAGGCGGCGTTGCCGAAGCAAGGAGCGTCACCGTTCAGGTATTTGCGACATTTGGGTGCCTCATGACCCCATATGCCGCAGAATTGGCAGCGCAGACGTTGGCGACGCCCGCTACGACCACCGTTTGGACCACCTCCACGGCCGCTGTTCTGGACGCCACCACCAGTTGGACCACCTCCGCGGCCGCCGTTCTGACCGTAGAAGCTTCCACCTTCATTGCCGCTACCATGGTAGCCCTACTGGCCACCGCCTTGGCCATGATAGCCACCACCGTTGTGGTAGTAGCCTCCTGCACCACCTTGACCTTGAGAGTCGCCACCTCCTGGGCGACCGTTTGGAGGATAGCCACCTTGCTGCACCCCACCACGGCCGCCGCTTGGGCCGTAGGAGCCGCCACCGGAGTTGCGGCCATAGTCACCACGGCGCGCAGCATTGGCCGAAGAGGAGAAATCAATCTCACGGCCCGTCGACTCCTGCATGGCTTCATGAGATACAAGCATGGCGTAGAAATCAGAGGTTGATGACGCCGTTGGGGTTGGTGTTGGAGTAGACATTGAGGGACGCCTAGAGGGGGGCGAACGCACTGCCCAAACCAACCAAGATGTAGTCGATGAGTTCCTCGTCGGGCAAGGGTGCACCAACGG
Source organism: Poa annua (assembly GCA_026929855.1). Taxonomy (NCBI): domain Eukaryota; kingdom Viridiplantae; phylum Streptophyta; class Magnoliopsida; order Poales; family Poaceae; genus Poa; species Poa annua. The sequence goes on along the minus strand of CM049429.1, from coordinate 9,711,042 downwards.
TTGCCATAGCATCTGCAAAGCCCTTCATTAGATGAAAGTAGTCATCCACAACCATGTCATGCCGCTGCGTCGTCGCCAGCTTGCGGCGGTAGGCGCAGGTACTCGCCCGTCCCTGGGCGGAGAACATGGAGGTGAGGAAGCTCCACACGGAGGCAGAGGTTGTGCGCCCGACCATTTGGGCGAGGATCTCTTCGGTCATGGACCCTATAAGTACGTTGAGGATGCGTTGATCTGTGCGCACCCATGCACTGTATTCAGGGTTGGCGATGGTGGTTGCTTCCGCGCCGGTGCCGGTGGTGATGGTCTTCGGCGGCGCAGGGGTAGTTCCATCGATGAACCCGAGCCGTCCTGCTCCTGTGAGATTGGGGACGACATGGGTCTTGGAGGAAGTTACTCCGGTCGAGGCGGACGGTGATGGTGTTGAACTCGCTGGCCGGAAGAACACCGACGTCGGAAGATGATTGCGCGGAGGAGGTCGACAACGCCATGGCGGCGGATGTCGCGGCGGAGATGAACTCACGGCGGAGGACTCGCAGCGGAGGAACCCAAGAGCGGTGGCTCTGATACCATGATAAAATCGTAAGATTGATTTGGTTGTCGTAGTTGCCCCACGGCTGGCTCTGCTCATTATATACAAGAGAAAACGTTTACAACAAGGTTTACAACACCTATACAAGGAAAGCGTACCGACCTAGTCGGATACGATCAGTTTTGCCTAATACTGGACCGGTTGTCGCGCGTAATTTTCGTGAATCCCGATGGTTTTACGTGAACCCTAGAGGTAGTTATGGTGGTTTTTTGTAATTTTCTCTAAAGGAAGTGTCTTTAATTTGTCTAAATAGTAAATATGAATGTATTCCCAACAAGACTCATGGCTTTGAATATACTCTGTCTAAGTATATTAAGTTGAGTAGAAAGAAGAAAAAACGACAATCTGGTGGGGGCAACAACAACGAGACGTGGAGGAGATTGATATTGCCAACAAGACTTGTTATGGCTCTGCTCTGCCCCTGCAGCTCTATTGTTCTTTCTCTCCCTATTCTTAGCGCAGAGACGTGGAGAAAGATGTTCTTATCAACACACCGCCCGCGCCGATTCGGTTGGTCTGTTGCTGCTTGATTGGACAAGACGACATCTCTGCCTGAAACTGCACATCCTAGCTTGCAAGCTGAAGCAAATCCCAAACCGCGAGGTCCGAAACATTGTTCATTGACTGAGGACTGGGGTACGGTAGCATCAGCGTATCACCTAAATTAAGATTGAAATCCTTCCTTAGATTGTTCAGCAGTAGTATATATCTTTTGTTAATTGGTAATGATAGGATCGTCTAATTATTATTAGTGCCTGCTTGCTGTTCTTGGCTGGGCGTGGGCTGACCTGGTAAAACTGATGCTCAGCAGCAGCAGCGAATTGATGTTCTTTGTGCGTTTCTTGTAGCAACGTCCACGTCCAAGCAAGGAATAAAACCTTTGCCTCCACCGTGTGTGTACACAGCCGTTACTGTCCCATTGCTCTATTAATAATTATTATAAAATATATATTTCCTCAGTATTGCCGTCAAAGTATTTTGTTTTCTTCCTCTGGAGCGATCACAATTCACAAACCGCCCGCTCCGATCAGTAACCGCTGCTGCGCTGCTGCTCGTACGCATCCAATCCTGTTCGCTGGATTTCTTGAGATCGATCAGGAGCGGCGGCATGCAAGGAGGAGGAGCGGTGGTGCTCGACAGCAGCAGCAAAGACGGGCAGGCTCCCGCGAGGGCGCCGGCGCCGGGGAGGAGCTTCCCGGTGAAGCTCGTCATCCGGCCGCTGCTCCTCTTCGCGGTGCTCGCCACCGCGCTCCTCCTCTTCGTCATGGGCGGCGGCGGCGGTGCCGTCTCGTCCTACCGCGTCCCGACGCTCGCCGTCTCCGACGTCCTCCTCGCGGCGCCGTGCGCGGAGAAGGAGGAGCAGGAGCGGTGGTGGGCGCGTCCGCCGTTGAGGAGCGCGTGGCACAACATGAGCGACGACGAGCTGCTGTGGGCGGCGTCGTTCGAGCCGCGGCGACGTCGGCAGCCTTCGACGAAGGCGCCGGGGAAGGTGGCCTTCATGTTCCTCACCCGCGGGCCGCTGCCGCTGGCGCCGCTGTGGGAGCGGTTCTTCAACGGCACCGATGGGAGCGGGCTGTTCTCGGTGTACGTGCACACCACGCCGGGGTACCGCCTCGAGTTCCCGCCGTCGTCGCCGTTCCACCGCCGCCAGGTGCCCAGCAAGGTACGCCACGTACGTAGCCTAGCTGTTGCGATCAAAGTTGGCTTCTCTCTTCCTCGGTTGGATGGATTCTTCGCGTTCGTTGTCGGAAGGACGACCGTCCGATTAGGATCAGACGGACTAGGAGAGTACACGTACGACGACGTGGTCTCAAATGCTCTGGTTTGAACGGCACTGGACGGGGATGCCTGCTCCAGAGTCAGTCCACAGAGCACCTCAAAAAAAAAAGTCCACAGAGTGCGAAAGCTGAAAGCGATGAGCATCGTGTCCCTGTCGATGACGCCACGGCCAGGAATCCTCTTCCTGTGACCTTTTCACTTTCTCAAAATAATATCTTCATCTTTTCGATGCAATGTTAATTCTGATTTCTGACTAACAGATTGCAAAATGTGTGTTGAAACTAGATACAAATCTCACCACCATTTCTTCCGTTTTGTTCACGCAAAGAAGGGAAATTAAACTATAGTTTTTTCCTATCTGTTTTAGCCAGTTTGAACCTAACCCATTGTTTAACACACCCCTAATATCTACCTAGTTTGTGTTCCAATGATCTTTCCCCCCAAGATTTTAGTAGACTCTTACTAGCATGTTGAAACTAGAAGACACTTAACTTAATATATCATATATGTTTTTGCAGGCAACACGGTGGGGCGAGACGAGTGTTGTGGACGCGGAGCGCCGTCTCCTTGCGAACGCGCTCCTCGACCTCTCCAACGAGCGCTTCGTCCTCCTTTCCGAGTCATGCATTCCGCTCCACCCTCTCCCCGCTATTCATGCATATCTGACCCGCTCCCGCCACAGCTTTGTGGGCGCGTTTGACGACCCTGGCCCGCACGGTAGAGGGCGGTACCGTGACGGCCTCGCCCCCGATGTGTCCGTCTCGCAGTGGCGCAAGGGAGCGCAATGGTTTGAGATGGACCGGCATCTTGCTGTGTTCGTGGTCGCTGATGGTCGGTACTACCCAAAGTTCCGGGAGGTGTGTCTGCCACCCTGCTATGTAGACGAGCACTACCTGCCCACCGTGCTTACCATTGAGGCGCCCAGAAGCATCGCCAATCGCAGTGTCACGTGGGTCGACTGGTCCCGTGGTGGCTCACATCCAGGCACGTTCGGCGTTAATGATGTGAACGAGGCTTTCTTGGAGAGGCTGGCGGGGAAAAAGGAGAAGGAGAGGTGTATGTACAATGGGCAGCCGGCGGAGGTATGCTCCTTATTTGCAAGGAAGTTCGCACCTAGTGCGTTGCAGCCACTGCTCAAGCTTTCATCCAGGATTCTCGGATACTAGCTTACTAGCTTCAGCTGTTCAACTCACTTCTACATGTTTCAGTTTAATGTTTAGGGAAAGAATTCTTTTTTTAGAGAACATAGAACTTTATTGATCAAGGAACATCATTACAAAGTTCATCCCGGATAAGGTCCGGGATCACACTAACTACTGAAATATTACAAACTCTGGACTCAGCAGATCGAGACAGTTTATGAGCTAGTATATTCAAAGAACGATGAGAAAATTTAAATGAGCAGGACTCAAAGTCCGTTGTTAAAGACCTGATATCTCCAATCACGGAACCCATCACCGAGCGATCGCGGGTTGGAGATAGAAGGCACTGGATCATCGACAGACAGTCGGACACAAGAACAAGTCTCCTGACACCACGATCTTGGCAAAGCGTCAAAGCTCCCCGGACCGCAATGGTCACGGCGAGTTCCGGCCGCGGGAACCCATCCAGACCTTCCCTGACAGAAAGGATAGAATTCTTTTTTGATGTAACAAAACCTTGGGAACAATGGAGGCGACAAATTTTGCATGCCCGTACATATTCATAGCTTAGCGCTTATGTAATCATGTGCATTTTTTCATGCGGTTCTCATGGCAACAAAACCGAGTTTCTCTTATGGTATTTCTCGGTTTATGTAAAGGGGCCCTCCTTATTATAAGGTAGCGACCTCCTGCGTATAGTGCTAGTCACTAGGTCGACTTGCTAGCACACACAGTTTAAGATGAAATACCATTACATTGCATCAATATTCATTACACGATGATCCAGAAATAAAAGGTTCGATAAAAGGCGCATAGCCCATGACTAGCTCAAACTGAAATAAACAAACAGCGGAAAGCAAATGGATAGGTGAGCTCCATCTTCATCATGTGCCACAGGCAAGGCATGTTGGTTGGAGACTCGCGACCCTAACAATCCTTACTCCTCGTCTGAGGGTCTTGCAATGGTGAGTTACAGCCCAAACTATACTGGGTCAGCACAATTGAATTGTGGTGGCAAGATGACACTTTGTAACTAAAATTACTAAGACTGTGTCTACATGCATATTTGGCTCGGTGGAGTTTCAGTCTGATTCGCATAAAGCCAGTTTTGTCCTAACATTTATAAAACAACTTTTCATCTTAGACAAAGAGTACCACTGATAGACAACAGTGAACACCTTTGACAACAAAGAGTACCACCGATAGAAAACGGTGAACAACTTTGAAAACTACTCACAACGAGCACCACCGATAGAAAGCGGTGAGCTCTCCCAAACCCTTGTTCACCCATAAAATTTTATTATAGAAATTGGGATGAGGAGATCTTCAACATCTGCCCTATTTAATTGCTCAAATGTCCATAACCGGGGACGCGGCTAAGTATACTTAGTTTTTAACTCTCGAGAGGGTGTGCACTTTCACCACAAGAGCCAATCATTCCCTCGTCCATGACAACCAATTATGAAATGGAAAAGAGAAGACCGAGACGAGACCTTTCCAAAGTAATTCCCCGAGTCACAACGCGTGACCCGTACCAACCTATCATCCCCCTACATCTGCTGGTCACGACGGATCGGGGTCTCACAACATGTATGGTCAAGACAGAGCCCATTTGACAAGTGGTTGCACTAGAAGCTACTAAACAAGGTGCATCTACAATCTCTTTAATCCTGAGTGACTTTCCACATTTGTGCGCTTCCACCAAGGGTAATTACCATAGACATGAACCATAGACATGGACCCCCTGAGTAGCCACCCACCATGGTTCTCCAACCAGCATCCAGGTAGTTCATTAATTAATTTCATTAATTTTTCACCAACCAACTAGTCAAAACATTTTTCATTGCTTGGCTAAGCATCCTACGTGTTCTTGCTTCTAAGCTTAGGGTGGGGGATAGCTAAACACTACATAGGAGCATTGCATAATATAGAACTTGTCGTGGTATCGGCATAATTGATAGGAGACGGGGGTCCTCTAGCCTACGTATGGATTGTGGGGAAGAAGGTTGGTATCGTCAAGGACGGGATTGAACACGGCGAGTTTACCCAGCTTCGGATCCCACAGCGGTGGCGAGATCCTACGTGCTGCTATAATTCACTATGAGGCAATAGCCGTGAACAGGTTACAATGTGTATGATGTGTATTGAAGCGCCTGCCCTAAAGGCTCCCTGGTGGCCGGCTTATATAGGCGGCCAGACCCCAGGGTACAAGGCAAGTACTTGTCCGGCAAGTAAACAGAGTCCTAGACCTAGCCGGCTTAGTTGCCGCCTTCCGTCTTGGGCTTGGTGGCTTGATGGGCTTCGGCCTTCTGCCTTCCTTGGACCGTCCGCCTATTTCCTTGTACGTCAGCTATCTGGGCCGCCCGGCAAGCTTTGGCCTTACCACCCTTGGGCCACACTGGACTAGCCGGATTGATCCATGTTGGTTATACCCCTAGTTGATATATCCCCAACATTAGCCCCCAGAAAGGTTGAAGTTCTCCAGGCGCCGACTTCTTCTTGATTCTTCATCTGCCAATGTTGGCGGCTGCAGGACTTGAACCATTCTGAAAATCAACGAGGCATGCGCGTCTTGATATTGACACGCGGCCGCCTTCATCCAACATGGGAAAAGACGGCTACTCTGCAATTTCGCCGAGCATTCTTCTTTGCCGGATTCCACTTAGCCGGCTCACGACAGTTTGAAAACGGCCTTCCTTCCACGGCGTCGAGCGGTCCAGCGACCGAAACCGCGTCCGCGACGGTGATGGGTGGCGTGGTAACTCGTCTCGCGACGGCGGCGGCAGGCAATGTCTGAAGGGGTTACGGTGCAGAAAACAATAATTTTCTAGCGAACGAAACCCTAACTAGCCAGGATCTATCTATCTAGTACATGCGATAACGGTGGTGGAACGGGTTACATTACCTCCATGTAGACCGATAGCGGGGATTACGCTCCCGCACAAGCGTTGACGATGAAGTCGTACGTAGCCGACCTCGAGGTCGCGGAGAACTTGCCGCGATGTCGGAGTCGATGATGCCGGGGTGTCGACGATGATCTGCGTCGACGGGCGTCGGGCGGAAGAAGGCAGAGTGCCAGCACCGGGGCTGGCGCGCCGGCAGCAGAGGGGGAAGGCGCGGCGGCTGTAGGGGGCGAGACGACGTCGCCCAAGCTCCTCAATAGAGTAGCCTCCGAGCACTCGCAAACATACGGAGCCTAGCGACAACTCCCGGTCATTCAGATCCAGCTGAAATCGCAGGAGTAGATCTTATCTGGAATCCCGCAGAGCAACGGCGCTCTGCGGTATGGCTTAGGTGGAGAGAGACCCCCTTCCTCAGCTCGGCGCGGCTCCAACTTGGGAACCACGGGATCGAGAGAGAAATTGGGAATTAACTGAATTTCCTATGAATTAAATCAATTAATATGCCTTGCTATATAAAGGGGGAAGGGGGTGTGCAAACCCCTTGGCTCCCCCATGTGGGACTAAACAAAGGGCAAGGAGGGGGGGTTCGGCCCCCACATGGGCTGGCCGAACCAGCCTATGGGGCCCACCCCCTTTGGTGGTGCGGCTCCCCCTCTTGGGCTCTCTTAGGGCCCATATAGGTGGGAGCCCCCTTTTTCCTTTATTTAATTAATATTAAATTAATATAAAAATCCCATTAATTCATAATTAATATATTTATATATAATTCAATATCCCGTGACTCCGAAAACTCTTTCAGACCACCCGAACAACTTTCGGACATTCCTGGAACCATTCCAGACCTCTCCGGAACTCCTTCCGGACCACCGGAACTCTTTCCGGATCATTTCTCTCTCTCCAACAAAAACCTATAAAATTCCAGAACCTATCTCCTAGCGTCGCTAAGACCTTAAATTTGTTACGCTACGGTTCGGGAACACTCCAGACATGGTCGAGACACTCCGCTCACCAATGATCGTCAGGGATACCTGGAAATATATGACGACCCCTGTGCATTCCACGAATATCGTCGTTGAACCATAAGTATGATATTCATTCCCTTTGTCTCTGCGATACTACCTTGTCTGAGATATGATCGTAGACACACCGATGCCTTTGTTGTATCTCGTTACCGACGAAGGTTATTAACTCGTCTGCGATATTACATCTCCATGACCTAGTCATAAGCTGCAGCTATATAGATGCAATATCACCGAGTGGGCCCAGAGTATCTTTCCATTACAAGAATGAACAAATCCCACTCTTGATCCTTACGTCTCGATGCTCTTTCGGAATACCCAAGATGGACACCGTTATTGTCATGCTATATAAGACACAACGTTTGATGCTCTCAAAGCACTCCTACGAAGCAACAATAAGTACGGTCTCACGGTCTAAGGAATAAGCTATCATACTCTTATCTATTGCAAATGACAAACATCGTAATACGATCTTATTGCAATACTTTGCGTATGTCCACCACCTTATTCAACTAACAAGATGACCCCATTGTCAACCGACGTCATTGTCCTTGATCGGGAATCTCGATCAACTGTTGCCCAATGGACTAGCTCATATAGAGGCTTGCTAGGGATCTGGTTGTCTATGTATCACACGTGTATTAACAATTCTGATTAATACAGTTATAGCATAATACACAAACCTATTATAAACTTATGAGATAACGTAATAAATACTACTTATTTATTTGCCTCTAGGGCATATCTCCTTCAATGTCGCCACCGCCGCTCCTCGGATTCCTACCGCGCGCGCGTCGGCGGCGGTCTCTTCGGCTCCTCCATCGTCCACCGTGGCGACGACGGCGAGAGGCGCTCCCGTCGACGAGGAAGAGGAAGCGGCGGACCTCGTGTCCCGCTACTGGCTTCCCTCCATAGTCGACGAAGACGCCCTCCAAGACTTGGAGGCTGTCGGCTACCTTCCTACTCGGGAAGACTGCCAATGGAGGGCCGCCTTCGGAGACGTCATCCCGGCTCCGAGAGCCGGGGAGCGGGTAATCCTCACCTCCCATTTAGTTAGGGGAATGGCGCTGCCGCCTTCCGCCTTCTTTAGCGAGGTTTTAGATCACTATGGGCTCCAGCCCCACAACATAGCCCCCAATAGCATCTTAGTCTTAGCCGGCTTCACAGCTCTGTTCGAAGGCTATCTAGGTATTAGGCCTAGTCTAGACTTCTTCAGATACTGTTTCCGTTGCCGGCGACAGACTGTGCCGGACGGCGGGCTGGCAACCTGCGGCAGTGTTACTTTCAACTGCCGCCAGGGCGGCCAATGGTATCCTAAGATACCATACCTTGAATCCGTCAAGGGCTGGACCTCCACATTCTTTTACTGCCAAGATATGGCAGCTCCGGGCCGCCAATTTGGCATCCCGGAATTCGTCAACGCGCCGCCTATGCCCCGGCCATGCTGGGACGAGGCGGTGCCCAAGCTGACGGAGGAACTCCGCCTTTTTCAAAGGCGGATTGAATTCCTCACACGGACGATGGCTCCCCCTCTGCTGGATGGGGTCGACACCGTCATCTGCTGGCTCGGCCGGCAGATCCTCCCCCTGCGGTACAGCCCGCACAAAATGTGTCAGTATTCGCCTACTGCCACGGCCTCTCTCCGCGTAAGCGAAGAGAGGTTGCCGGTTGCCGACCTGGCGTTCCGGCTCCGCAGCCTTGTCAAGGCGGGGCTGGTGAAGGCGGTGGAGGGCGTGCCCATGCACACCCACGACAACCCTCCCCTCGAGGTAGATATCTTGTTCCTTGCCCCTTGTTGATAGCTTTGCCGGCTAAACTTGAGCTCCATTAACACTTGTCTTCTTTTTCAGCTCTCCGACTTGGGGGAGGATGACCTGGCTCCCGACTTCTACGAGTCGGAAGCCGGGAAGACGAAGAAGCGCAAGGCATCCGGCGCCGCTTCCTCTACGGTGATTGCCGAGAGGAAGAAACGGATCGCATCGGCTACCGAGCCGGCTCTCGCCAACCTTGGCGAGAACGCGGGGATTAACATCCCCCAAAGGTACTCAATTCTGCCTTTAATAGACGACAAACTTCTTCAATACTGGCACCCAATTGACTGTGCTTGCTTTTTATTGACAGGGAAAGGGTTGCGACTTCCCGGTTGACGACCAGGCTTCTTGGCAAGGGCAAGCGGCCTCAAGGCGGCTCGCCGGCTACCGTGCCGCCAACCCCTCAGCCCCAAGCCGGCAACTTTATGGGCGACGCTCGTCGTCAGCCCCCGGCTCCGGCTTCTGGCGCACCGCCAAGGACCTCCTCCACTGACCGCGCACCCAAGACTCCCGTACTTTTGGCTGAGGCTACGGCCGATGAAGCCGCTCAATCACGCGCCGCCAAGGAAGGGTTGCTGGAGGCGACTGCCGGCGGGTCTCAGAGGGCAGCCCCGACTGCGGGAGGCGGCAAAGTCAGGGACCCTTGGTCCACCTTTAAGGAGGCCAAGGAGTCAACTTTGGCTTTTGCCGACTTCGCCTCCCAGGCCTTCGCCGACTTGGAGGGCGACCTGTCTGTAAGTTTTTAGCACTCCGGCATATACATAGTCTTTCCCCTGAGCACTTAGATGGCAGGTCAAAAATAAAATAAAAATTGACTGCCGGCTTAGTGGTTATTCGACAATATGTTTTATGTCTTTGTTTTGTCCTGCAGGGCCTTGTGTCCGCCAACGTTGAGCTTGTCTCCTCCCGAGTCGAGATAAACCGGCGCTGTCGCGACCTGAAGAAGGAGTGCGAGGCTAAGGACCTGCGGATTGCCGAGTTGGAGGCGGCCCGCAAAAAAGATGAAGGTAGGGTTGATCCTCTTTGCCTTCAGCTATATTTTCGACTTATGTTGCCGTCAATCATTTAGTTAGCGAATCCATATTTGTAGAACTGCAGGATATACTGAAGGCGTCCACTGATATGCAAGCTCTTATGAGTGAAGCTTCCGATTTGGCGGCCGCCAACTTGGAGATGAAGGAGGCTCACCAGAAGGAGATGGAGGCCCAGCAGCTCAAATTTGCGCAGGAATCTAGCCAGCTCACTGGTGCGCTAGAAAGCCTGCGCAAGAAGTTGGCGGAGGCGGAGAAGACGGCTGCCGAGGAAATCTCCAAGCAGACTTCTCGCGCCCAAACTGCTGAGGATGCGTTGGCAACTCATATGATTGAGCTGTCCGCTTTCCATAACTCGGCCCTTGGTAATTTCTCACTCCTTATTTGACGTTGCCATTTTGCTTAGCCTGAACCAAACTGATGGCTTCATTTTTGATACAGTTCCCGCTGGTTTAGGCGACGACAAGGTTTTCAGCCCCCGCCTGGATCGCCTTGCGCGTCTAGGCGAACTGATCACCGAGACTTTGTCAGCGTCCAAGCGGTTTGCCGCCAAGTTCTTCGTCTCCTCCGGCAGCCAGGAACCGACCGAATTCAGCGACGTGCCCGCTATCTTGGAGCAGGCGACCAAACTGCACAAGAGCTCGCTGAAGTCGGCGGCGCGGGGTGGTGCCAAGACCGCACTTGGGTTATTCATGGCGCAATACCCCGAGGCGGAGGTAGAAGCCGTCACCGAAGGCATGCCGTCTACGTATGAAGACGGCAGCGAGGTTGCGCCGGCCGCTGTTCTGGATAGCGTTGCCGGCTACGCCACGCGTGTTGCCGATATGGTGGACACTTCAATCTTCTACCGGCGCCATCCTGTGCCTGCCGGAGGGAAAGCTGGAGCTGCCGGCGCGGCCGAGGCGGAGGGGAGTGACAGTTCCGGGGCTGAAGTTGTCAGCCCCCAAGCCTGATGTAGACGCTTCCCCGAGCCATAGCTTTCTGTCCTTGCCTCCTTTTAGCCTTATTTGTCGGCCCCTGATACCATGCAACTTTGACTTGTACTATTTTTATATACTTTTGTTGTTGCTTTGCTAGGGGGAAACTAGCTGACAAGTTTTATTTTGTCTTTATTTATATGGTCCGCCTTAATTTTACCCTGACTTATATGTTTGACTTTTTGTATGTTGACGAAACCTCAGTCGGTAACTTTAGCTGAAACAATCAGGGCTAAACCATGCGTTTAGAATCAGAGACCAAAGCCAACATGTTGGTGTCAAAGACATACTACTAGGCGAACCACATATAAGTAATCAGAGGTAAAGGAATTAGGCGGCGCAAAAAAGTTTATTTTTGCTTTGGGTTGGCTCGAAAGCTGCAAGTATCTACCAGTTTGAACCTTTGCACGGAGCTAGAAAAATAGGTAACTTAGATACATAGGGGAAATATGATTGCAAGAAAAGACAAAAGATGGCATGCTTCTCAACACAGATGAGGAACCATAGACTTTTATTTCATAATCATATTTAACTTATTACAATTAAAAATTGCTAAGTGTAGAAAGGACGTAGCTGCTCAATATTCCAAGGTTGTCTTGTTTGTTCGAACGGATTTCGTCAATGCCTCTTTTGCGCTTGGTTCCCCTTTTTCCTGCCGCCTTCTTGCGCATTTTCTTTTCGTCTTCGTCGCGGATGTTGGCCAGGTAGTAGGAACCATTGAGCAACGCCTTTGTGACTATAAACGGTCCTTCCCATGCCGGGGATAACTTGTGCAAGCCTTTTTTGTCTTGAATTAGGCGGAGAACCAGGTCACCTGTTCGTAAGCTTCGCTTCCGCACTCTCCGGCTATGATAGCGGCGAAGTTGTTGCTGGTACAAGGCGGAGCGATGGAGAGCGACGTCTCTTTCTTCGTCTAGCAGGTCTAGGCTATCCTGTCTTGCACCTTCTACGTCTTGCTCGATGTAGGCTTGAACTCTTGGGGAATCGTATTTCATGTCGTTAGGTAGCACCGCCTCAGCGCCATATACTAAGAAGAAAGGAGTATAGCCGGTAGATCTGTTTGGTGTTGTGCGCAAACTCCATAGTACCGACTGCAACTCATCTGCCCAAGCACCGGCTGCCCTGTGTAATGGAGCTTCGAGACGAGGCTTAAGTCCTGATAAGACTAGGCCGTTTGTACGCTTTACTTGTCCATTGGATTGAGGGTGTGACATGGATGCCAAATCAAGCCGGATACCCAGATCTCTGCAGTATTCTTCTATGTCGCCTTGAGACAGGTTGCTGCCATTATCAGTGATAATGCTGTGTGGAACTCCAAACCGAGAGATAATTCCCCCAGAGGAAATTGGTGGTTGTTCGTGCGTCAAGCTTGCCGATCGGTTTAGCCTCGACCCATTTGGTGAACTTGTCGACAGCAACCAATAGGTGGGTATACCCACCACGCGCCTTCTTGAAGGGACCCACCATGTCTAAGCCCCAGACCGCGAACGGCCAGGTGATTGGAATCGTCCTTAGTTCTTGTGCCGGCAAGTGAGGTTGACGAGCATACAACTGGCAGCCTTTGCATGTCTTTACGATGTTCTCGGCGTCTTCTTTGGCGGTAAGCCAGTAGAAACCTTGGCGGAAAGCTTTGGATACAATGGACCTGGCGGAAGCATGATGCCCGCAGGTGCCAATATGTATGTCCTTCAGAATTCCCCGGCCTTTTTCCGGCTGTATGCACCGCTGATAGATTCCGCACGTGCTTCGCTTATATAGCTCGCCTTTTATTATCGTGAATGCCTTGGATCGCCTTATGATCTGCCTTTTTAGCACCTCATCGTCCTCCGGCAACTTTCTGTCGATTAGAAAATCGAGATACGGGACTGTCCAATCCGGCTGTGTCAAGTAGACAGCGAGACTTGCCGCTTCTACCGGTTCTTCTGCATCGGGGTCCATCAAATCGGCGCCTTTAATGGATAGCTTGTGCAAATGTTCCAGGAAAATATCTTTTGGTACCTTCTTGCGTTCTGATCCTAGTCTTGCAAGTGTGTCTGCCGCCTCGTTCTCAGCTCTTGGAACATGCCGGACTTCGTAGCCCGCAAAGTTTTTTGCGAATTCGTCAACTTTGGCTCTGTATGCCGCCATTGTTGCGCTTTTCGCATCCCATGTTCCGCTTACTTGCTGCGTGACCAAATCTGAGTCGCCATAACAGAGGATTCTTTTGACGCCTAGGTCGTTTGCCACGTGTAACCCATGAAGCAAAGCTTCGTACTCGACAACGTTGTTGGTTGCTGTGAAGTGGATTTGCAACACGTAGCTAATCTTGTCACCTTTAGGCGTGCGCAGAACGACTCCAGCCCCTGAGCCCTAGCATCTTTGATCCGTCAAAGTGCATAACCCAATATTCTGATTCGGGGAGTGTCGTTTCCTCCATGGCTTCTGTCCAGTCGGCGACAAAATCTGCAAGCGCTTGAGACTTAATGGCGGTCCGTGGTTTATAGACTATATCAAAGGCGGCAAGTTAGATGCCCCATTTGGCAACTCGACCTGTTGCCTCTGCATTGTTGATTATGTCTCCCAACGGTGCCTTGCTGACTACTGTCACTGTGTGTTCCTGGAAGTAATGCCTAAGCTTTCTGGAGGCGAAGAATACACCATAAGCCAGCTTTTGGTAATGCGGATACCTCTGCTTGGAGGCGGAGAATACTTCACTGATGAACTAGACCGGTCGTTGCTCACACGTCGCGGCTTCGTTCTCCTTTCTTTCCACAGCCAAGACAACGCTGACAACAGCTCTTGTTGCCGCGATGTACAACAGCATTGGTTCCTGTGATCGAGGTGCTGCCAATATCGGAGCGGATATGAGGGCCTCCTTAAGTTGTTGTAAGGCGGCATCTGCCTCTGCTGTCCACTCAAAGTTGTCGGATTTCTTCAATAGCCGGTAGAGAGGCATTGCCTTTTCCCCTAGGCGGCTTACGAAACGACTGACGGCTGCCGCCGATCCGGCTAGGCGTTGCACGTCCTTCAGACAAGTAGGTCTGGATATGTTTTGCATGGCCTTGATCTTCTCCGGATTAACCTCGATCCCTCGTTCTGAGACGATAAACCCGAACAGTTTGCCGGCTGGAACGCCGAAAACGCACTTGGCGGGATTGAGTTTCATCTGATACCTCCGGAGATTCTGAAACGTTTCCTCCAAATCCTCTAGGAGATCTACCTTCTTTTTTGACATTACCGCGATGTCGTCTACATAGACGTGAACATTGCGGCCGATCTGTTCGTGCAGTCAATTTTGCATACAACGCTGGTATGTTGCCCCTGCATTCTTCAGGCCAAAAGGCATCTTAATGTAGCAGAAAGTCCCGTATGGAGTGGTGAAAGATGTTTTCAGCTGATCTGACTCTCTCATCTTGATTTGGTGGTATCCGGAGTAGGCGTCCAGAAAACAAAGCAACTCGGAGCCTGCTGTGGAGTCTACGACTTGGTCAATTCTAGGCAGCGCAAAGGGATCCTTTGGGCAGCACTTGTTAACACCGGTATAGTCAATACACATCCTCAGCTCTTTATTCTTCTTTGGAACAAGTACAGGATTTGCCACCCAATCAGTGTGTACAACCTCTTTTATGAAATTGGCGGCCTTCAGCCTATTTATCTCCTTTCCTATAGCCTTGCGTCTCTCATCTCCAAAGCGTCTTGTTGCTTGCTTCACCGGCTTGGATCCTTTTATGACGTTGAGTGAGTGCTCGGCAAGTTCCCTCGGTACACCAGGCATGTCGGAAGGCAACCCAGCAAAGATGTCACGATTCTCACGGAGGAACTCGACGAGCGCGCCTTCCTATTTGCTGTCAAGGTTGGAGCCAATGACAACTTGCTTAGACTTGTCACCTGGGATGAGGTCCGCCTTTTTGGTGTGTTCTAAAGCTTCGAAGGTCTTCTTGACATCAATCTTTGGCCTTGGCATGGAGTTGTCTGAATCCGCCCCGAGCAGCGTGAGTTCTTCCTTGTGGATGACGGCCTCTGCGAAGGCGGCCATGCCACGCTCGCACTCCTTGGCTTTCTTGAAGTTGCCGGAAATCGTGATGGTTCCGTGCTCCCCCGGCATTTTGAGCTTGTTGTATATGTAGCATGGCCTTGCCATGAACTTGGCGAAAGCCGGTCGTCTGAAGATTGCATGATAGGCGCTTTTGAAGGGGACAACTTTGAACCGGAGGAACTCTGAGCGGTAGTTCTCTTTTGGTCCGAAAGTTACCTTCAGCCTAATGCTCCCCATTGACTTTGCTTGCCTGCCGGGCACTATGCGATGAAAAGTTATGTTGCTGTGGTCCAGCTGATCCTCTGATAGGTTCATGCGGCTTAGTGTGTCATAGTACAGGATGTTGAGGCTGCTGCCGCCATCCATAAGTACCTTTGTGAGTCTGAAGTTGTCGACAATGGGATCGACGACAAGGGCGTACTTGCCTGGGTGAGGAACGTGATCAGGGTGGTGGGACCGGTCCCAAGTGATCGTTGCTTCCGACCAGTTCAAATACTGAGGGACGTCCGGCATTGTCGCGTTGAGTTCGCGCATTTCCGCCTTATCCGCCTTAGCCGAAGGCGTGCCGACAAAGCACACAAGAGATTCTTTGACCTTCGGATATGGTTTCTTTTTCTTGGCGGCTGTGTCATCTTCGCTTGAGATAGACATGTCGTCGTCATCCTCGTCCTCCTTGTTGTCTTTCTTGTCGTTCTTCTTTGACTTCTTTGACTTCCAGCCGACTGTGGGGTCCTTTTTGAAGTCGTCCATGAAACGGCACTCGCCGAGCATATGTCTGACCTTGCCCAGTGAGGCGTGGATGGGACATGGCAAAAGTTTTGCCTGTTCGTAAGTGATTCGCGCCGCCTTAGGCCCTGAGCCGGCGCCGCGACCATCTTTCTTATTCTTCCACTTCTTTTTGCGTTCCCTTGGAATGCTACGGCTACCTCGTTGGAAGGTCCGGCTTTGTCATCTGCCGCCTGCTTGCGCTTGTTGTTCCGCTTTGGTATGATGTTGACGTCTGGGTCATCGTCCCGGGCGTCGTCATCCGCCGCCGCGTATTGGGCGGCTAGGTTGAGCATCTCACCAAGGTCCGTGATTTGCTCGCGGACGAGCCTATGACGGAGCAAGGACTTCTTCTGTAGGCCCGTGTAGAAGGCGTGGATAGCCTGTGCGTCCGAAACACCATTACAGTTGGCTTTTTCGGATATCCAACGGCTGACAAAATCTGTCATGGTTTCGTCCCGCTTTTGGATACAGCGCTGCAAATCCGTGTAGGTATTTGGACGCTTGTATGTTCCTTGGAAGTGCTGGCAGAAAACCTTTTCCATGTCGTACCAGCTATGGATAGACTTTTCAGGAAGGTTGTCGATCCAAGCTCTTGCCGTGCCTTCCAACATGAGAGGTAGGTAGCGGACGGCAATATAGCTGCTCCCGCCGGCAATTTCTATGGCCATGGCATAATCGGATAGCCATGAGTCCGGCTTAACGAGGCCGTTGTACCTAGAACAGTTTTTTGACACTGATGTCATGTCCTTAGGGAACGGCTCTCTGCGGATGGCGTCACCGAAGCACTTTGGTCCAGAGTATAGCGTCTCCTTTCCTCTTGCTATGTCTTGTAGGCGGTGTCGTGCGTCTTTTGGATCGAGCTGCCGCGCGCCTCTGTTTGCGTCCGGCTCGTCTTGCGCTGCCCGGCTTATGCTGCGCATGGGTCCTTCTGCCTCCTCTCTCTTCTTGTTGCCGGTGCTACGCTGCGGAGACCGGCTTCGACCTCTCCTGGGAGGGTCGTTGCCGACATCTTTCCTAGGCGGCGGCCTATTGTCCCGGCTACCGCCGTTGTCGCGTCTTGGCTGGGATGGAGGTGGCAGGTCTCCTCTACTTCATGTCCTTGAATTCTCGTCCTGCCTTGGCTTTGGCGGTGGCGTCTTCTTTGGAGGTGGCGTTTGAAGGGGATCGTGTGCAGAAAACAAAAAAATTCCTACCAACGATATCCTAAAAGCATGCCAAGATCTATTCTATGCAGATATAGTAGTACGAACGGAGATCGGAATATGTACCCTTGTAGACCGAAAGCGGGGATTACGTTCCCACACAAACGTTGTCGATGAAGACCGACGAAGCCGACCTCAAGGTTGTGTAGAGGAAGCAGGCCTCCGAGTACTGCTAGTGCAGCACCTCGCAGGGAGTCGCACACGTACGGTGGAGACGACGGCCTCCGAAGCTCCAGTCCAGGACGAGCAGCGGAAGACTTGGACCGGAACACCATCAGCGCGGCAGTGGGCTATGGTGGAGGAGATCCCCCCTTCCTCAGCTCGGCGCGGCTCCAACTTGGGAACCACGAGATCGAGAGAGAAATCGGGAATTAATAGGTGAATTAAAAGGCTGGGGCTGGCCCTTCTTATATAGGCTCCCGGGGGGAGCCAACCTTGCCAGCCAGGCAATGTGGGACTATCCCCACATGCCTGGCTCGGACATGGTGCGCCGGCCCCTTGGTGGGCCCCATCTGGCCCACCTAGGCCGGCCACAACTCCCCCACCGAATTCCCAAGGGGGTCCCCCCCCCCCCCTCTTGGGCCTTCTTTCGTCCGGAAAGCCCATTTAGGGAAATCTGCCTAAATAAATTCGAAAATAAATATATAAAATCATATTTACATATTAATAACACTAATTAATATAAAATATAATATATATAATTTTTCCTAGATCCGAAAACTCTTTCGGCGCTGCCCAATCTCCATCGGACCCCTCCCGGGACGCTCCCGGTGATCTCCTTCCTTTCCGGTTGTCTTGTCGAAACCCCTTAAGTGTGGTACCCTAGCGGTTCGATATAATATCAGGGTTGATCAAGACTCCTCAATGATCAACGACTAACTCGTAGGCCTGGACCCCATGAATTAATCCCTGAGATATAACGAATGACTTTCATCTATCAAACCTGAACGTAAAGTCTTAAACCTTTTGCCATAGCGATACTTAGCACGTCCGAGCGTTGTTCCATAGATATCTCCATACCTAATCCCGACCTCGTTACCGACGACGCTATCTTCTAATCGTTCATGATCTCATGTCTCCGTGACCTAGTCACATGCTTGCAAGCTCATTAGACATGATCTCACCGAGTGGGCCCGAGAGTATCTATCCTGCTATGCGGACTGGCAAATCCCGCTCTTGACCCCTCGTCTCAACTACTCCTTTCCGATACCCAAAAGTATCACCGTTATTGTCATACTAAATAAGATACGACGTTTGGTGCAATCAAAGTATCTTCCGGGAATAACAATAAGAGTTGATCTCACGGTCAAAGGCGTAGCGACTACGTTCTCCAAATCTGGGTATGTCCATCACATCGTTCTCTCGCAGTATGACTCTCATTGCCGACCGGCGCCATGCCCCATGACCGGGAAACCTCGATCATCAATCGCGCAACGAAACTAGTCTTAGTAGAGGCTACTAGGGACCTGGTTGTTTACGTATCACACCCGTATTAATGTTTCCGCTTAATACGGTTCTAGCATGACACAAAAACCTATTATGAACAAATGAGATATGATAAAGAATACACTTTATTAATTGCCTCTAGGGCATATCTCCTTCAGCGTTGTCTTCCTTTTGTCGCCATGGCTACTGGAGCCAGACGGGCCTTCGGGGTCGGCGCCAGGTGCAGCTTTGCATTTTCCTGACTTAGACTCTAGGTCTCCCCCGCGAGCATCCGCCATGTGGCCGTAGGAATCAGCGCGAGCTTGTTGTTCTAGGGCCTTGCTCACGAAGTGTCTTGCATTGGCCAGCTTTTCTTCCGCCGTGTAAGTGTTGTCGTCCAGGGTATCTAGTGCGGCGGCCGCGTTGAGGATGGGGGTGCAGAAGACAACATCTCCCCTTCTGTCCACGCGTTGTGGTGCCGTACGCCACTCGAACCCGAGATCTTGAGCCGCTGTCGTTGCTTGCGTTGGCGGCTCTTTGCCACGGCGGTTTTTTGATTACCTTTTCTCCTCGAAGAGTTGCCGGCTTGTTTTGGCCGACATCTTCTCCTGTTCTTTATCGATCTTCTTCGCGAGGCTCTCAACGTGCTCCTCTCTTTTTCGCAGGAAGTCAGAGTGCTTAAGCATGTTAAGCCTAAGCTCTTCCACTTCGTCAAGTGGGGTGTCTTTATTCACTGGAGTATTCATGATCTCGTCTACTTCTTTGATGACGGAGAGCAAATCCGTGGGTTTGCTGCTGCCGCCTTTCTCGAGGCCAGTTTTCTTCTTTGCGCGCACCTTGTCGGAACTTTCAATGAGTTCACCGGCAGTGGTGTCGCCGGCATCTTCCGCCGGCTTGTTTTGCGCTTCCGAAGTAACTGGGGTTGTCTCGTGACCGACAACAACCATCATAGCCAGCTTGTCAGGCATGTCAGTATCTGATGTGCCCTCTGAAGGAGCCGGATTACCACTGGAAAAGCGGGTTTTGGTCTTCTCTTCGAAGAGACTAGCATCATCATCAGAGTCAGAGTCTACGTTGACTTGAACGGTAGATCTGGATCCGGCATCTGACATCGCATCCTCCTGTAGAGCAGGGAGGATTGACTCAGGATCGTTGTTTTCCGGCTGGGAGTCTGATCCCAGTCCGACAACTCCGACGAAGTGGAAATCAGATTCGGCCGACTCCTAGGAGAAGGCGGATTCAGATCCATCTTGTCGGTCGACTGCTTGGTCGAAGGGTTGGTGGGTGGGGTTGTAGAAACGCGGTAGGCCGTACGCCTCTGGCGTATACCCAATGAAGACGTCGATCCCTCCGATCGGTACGATTGCGCATCCGATAAGGTAGTCGTCCGTCGGGAGCCAGGACTCATCCGAGTTGACGTAGTTGTGGCCGCCATACCTTGTGACGCGACCGACGGCGATCTGTTTGCCCACGCCGCCAAGTGTTCCCGCCTGGAACGTGACGCCAGGAACCTTACGCCCCACGGTGGGCGCCGACTGTCGTGGTATCGGCATAATTGATAGGAGACGGGGGTCCTCTAGCCTACGTATGGATTGTGGGGAAGAAGGTTGGTATCGTCAAGGACGGGATTGAACACGGCGAGTTTACCCAGCTTCGGATCCCACAGCGGTGGCGAGATCCTACGTGCTGCTATAATTCACTATGAGGCAATAGCCGTGAACAGGTTACAATGTGTATGATGCGTATTGAAGCGCCTGCCCTAAAGGCTCCCTGGTGGCTGGCTTATATAGGCGGCTAGACCCCAGGGTACAAGGCAAGTACTTGTCCGGCAAGTAAACAGAGTCCTAGACCCAGCCGACTTAGTTGCCGCCTTCCGTCTTGGGCTTGGTGGCTTGATGGGCTTCGGCCTTCTGCCTTCCTTGGACCG
Source organism: Poa annua (assembly GCA_026929855.1). Lineage (NCBI taxonomy): Eukaryota > Viridiplantae > Streptophyta > Magnoliopsida > Poales > Poaceae > Poa > Poa annua. The sequence goes on along the minus strand of CM049429.1, from coordinate 9,690,454 downwards.
TCCGCCTACTTCCTTGTACGTCAGCTATCTGGACCGCCCGGCAGGCTTTGGCCTTACCACCCTTGGGCCACCCTGGACTAGCCGGATTGATCCATGTTGGTTATACCCCTAGTTGATATATCCCCAACAGAACTGCACACAACTCCTAACATGCATACTACAGAAAAACACTACTATGCATATAGTAAAAATAATAGGTGGTTTATGAGCGTCACTTGCCTTTTGAAGGTTGTCGTTTCTCACACTCTCTTCAACGAAGAACGTTTCACTTCGTTCAATCTATACGATGAAAGAGAAATACAATAAACAAACAATTCGGCCAACACATAACACATAAAAGCAAACACCACAATAATGTGTTCATTAATAGTTGGTTTAGTTCATTTATTTTATTGTCAGGTCTTATCACATAATTCAATTTACAAAAATAATCTAATGTGATAGGACTTAGGGTTTGTCATTTATGTTCGAGGGATGGTCTAAACCAATTTGAACATTTCAAATCTAAATAGGTTGAATTATTGTTTCAATATTATAATGTCTGGTCATGTTCATAATATTTGCACAATGCTTTTATCAACGGGAAATAATAACATTTTCAAACTATGGTTATGATTTAAGGAAGGCACAAGATTTTAATCAACTTCACATGTTTATGCATCATATGGATCTAATGAATTTTAGTATTGGATCCTCCAAGACTATAGTTATTTTAGTGACATTTTGCATAAGATTTCACATTAAAAATGATTTGTCGAATTTAAATTATATCAAATTACACAAGTTGTATCTCTGATTTATAAAACATTTTTAATTAGACAAAATCATTTCTAATAGTTGCATCATTTTATACTAGTTGAAAGGTTTGTACAAATATTTTATTTGCATTTTTAGGATTCATGAATTTATATTTATGACAAATTTACCTAATTCTTCCACTTGAAATTTGAATACATTTAAACTAATACAATCTTGAAATCTAATAGGTTTTAAACATATCTTTACAAGTTTATATTTCAAAAGTGGGTGAGTAGGCTTAGTTTTGTTACCTCTGGTCAAAACATAATACTTGTGTTATTTTTGTAAAAGAACACAATTTAATAAGGTTAATAGAATTTAAACTATGTTAAAAACATACAATTAGGGTTTCTGATTTTAAATGGAAATGACATTGCTAAAATAAATTTTAGCAGTGCAACATTATTATACATGTCCTAAGTTTCCCAAAACTATTTTATTTGAAATTTTGGGACTTATGGATTTGAACCTTGGTCAAATTTTCTCAAATCTTCCATTTGAATTTGAGTAAATTTTAACTAGTCAAATTTTAAATTGAACAATACCAAAAGATTCTACGTGTCAATTTCTTTCCAATGGTATAAAGTTTTTCAAATTTGGATGTGCGGTTTAAAAGATATGATGGTTTGAATTATCAGGGGCTTTTCTGCAAAACTACAATTTAATTTTCTACTCGGGATAAATCCAAAAAATAAGTGATTTGGTTGTGGACGTTGGATCTGGATCTAAGGGATGAGATTAGAAGATACCTCTTCGCTTGGGTCTTCTAGTCCTGGCCGTAGATGTGGGATTGGACGGCTCTGAGGGGTTAACCAAAACCAGGCGGCGGAACTCGCCGGAGTTGGAGGGGATGGCGGCGAACGGCACGGGCGTGGACGGATACGGCTCTACCGAGGTCTCCCAGGCTCCAGAGGAGGACGACGAAGCTCCCCTCGTCACGGCGGAGAAGATGGCAGTGCTGGCGACGTCTAGTTCTTCCCGGACGCGCGTGGTAGCGTGGCCGGAGGCGCTCGGTCGCCGGCGAACTCCGGTCGCACACGAACACGATGTTTGGCTGCGAAAAAATTAGGGGAAAGGCGCTAAGAGGTGCGAAATCAAGAGGGGAGGGCAGGAGTACATGAATCGGAGGCGGAGGCGCATTTGGTTCATCGGAAACGAAGAAAAACGGCGACGGCGTCGAGCGGCTCCGGCGAGGAACTACGACGGCCTCGAGGCATTGTTTCGGAAGGGAGGAAAGGGGAAATGGGACCGGGGTCGCGGGATATGTAGGGAAGAAGGCGGGGGCGAGTTTTCGGGGCTCGGGGGAGTGGGGGAAGTGCAGGTCGTGGGCGCGGTGCTCCGGTCGTGGGCAGTTGCTGGAGGTGGGAGATGACGGGTGGGGCCCACGCGTCAGTGAGTGGGGAGAGCGAGAGAGGCTGAGGCGGGCTGGTCCTGGGCCGGTGGTGGGCCACTCCGTGTCGCCCGGCGTGGAAGGAAAGGTTGGGCCGGCTCGGGCTGGCCCGACTAATCTCTTTTTTTTTGTTTCTTATCCTTTTCATTTTCCTTTTCTGTTTTACTTATTTCTTTTATATATTTTGTTTTATTTATCCAAAGTACCTCAAACCAATTCTTTAAAACTTGTAAAAACCATGTCTTTCTTTTAAAACATTCAAACGCATATTTTCAACACATTTCAAATTATAAATTTTCGAATGACATGATTTGAGACACTTTTTGTAGAATTTAAAATAGAGTCTCAATTATGAAATTTGTCTCTTAATAAAAATTAAGTAAAATTTCATAAATGCATTGTTTAAAAAAAATCTTTCCATACCCATTTTAAAAATCAAACACTTGATTCAAAACTATATTTTAAGGATAGAGGATGTTCTAAATAGTTGTCGGCCCAGTGGGAACTGGGGTACCAAGATCCCGTTCCCCTCGGGCCTCGCTCGCGGGCCAGACGGACGAAACGACTAAGGACCAGGCGTCACCGCCTGACGGGACCCTCGAGAGGCGATTCCCCTCGAGGGCCTGAAGAGGGAGCGAGGGCCACAAGGCACCCCTCGCCTCAGGGGATCCTCCCCGTCAAGGAACCAACCCGCCTGAGGGAAGTCCGGCAGGAATCTCCCCTCACGCCTGGAGGGAAACGTCGTCGCCAAGGAACCCCGGCAGAGCGCGCGTGACCTCTGCCACGCTCGTACAGAGGCACTCACACCCCCGTCGCTGTCCCTGGCGCTAAAGCGGTCAACAAAGCTGCTCCGCCTGTTGCACAGCTGCGAGGACCTTCTACTCTGACGAAAAAGCAGGTGGACGGCGCAACCCCCCAACGGAGATCATCATCGCGGGCTCCACCTCAGAGACTGTCCGCTCTGCGGATAGTCTGAGCGCGGTCGGCCGCCGGTCGGCCACGGCGCCACCTTTATCAACAATAGACCGAGTCCATGGACGAATGGAGCGCGGTGGACTCGTGCTCCGCCCCGCCACTGGAAAGTGGGAGCCACCTTGAAGGCCAGGCCGAAGAAGAAGGCCCGAGGCGCCTATAAAAGAGAGAAGACATCCATCGTAGCAAGGGTCGGCCCTTAGCGTGCAAAACACCTTGAAACCCCTAGCCCCTCTGCTTAGGTTAGCCTCTGACTGGAGGAGGAAGAAGATCATCGCTTCCCTCCCCAGGCAAGAACTGCCTCAAGGGGGCTTCCGGCAAGCTCAATTGTACTGTAATCTCCCACATATAATACAGACAGGCAGGAGTAGCGGTCTTACCTCCTCACGAGGGCCGTGAACCTGGGTAAAGGACGACGTTTTCCTTGGTCGGGTGTGCGTCTTCTTCGGGTCCGGCGAGCAACGTCGCGGAGCCACTTGAGGGTTTAGACCTCCGCGTTCAATCCCCTCTCGAACTACACTTCAGGAGGTGACTACCCCCGATTCCCGGGAGTCATAAACCGACAATAGTTTTGTGACTATAAATATTTATCTAGGGTTTAACCAGAACCCAGAATATTGTTTTGAAATTAAATAACTTATAGAAAACATTTTGAAATAGGCATACCAAAATAATTTAAGTTACTTTACAAATATGGTGTTTGGTTTAATAAGTATTTAGAATATTTATTTTAAGCTTATCAACTCAAGTGAAAATAAGGTTTACTTATTTCAAATAAATTCTTAAAACTTTTGTATAATTCAATATAATCCTTTTTGTTTAGCTTTCTTGACATTTGATGATTTTATCATGATAAGAAATAAAAGTTTTAAATTTTAGCGGTTTTTAAACATTCCAAAATTTTGTGATGTTACAGTTTACTTACTCGATTTAGTAGTCTTAGCGTTATATCCAGATCACGGTACATATTTGCGGATGTATTAGTAGGAAAAAAATTCAAAAAACAAATACACCCTACTCAGAAAATACTACTCTTACAAAGTTAGGGGGCTTATCTTTTACTTGATAAAAATAAAAACAGAAATCATTTGTCGAATGTTCTCCCTCCATATATATATGCACCCTATCATCTCTCTCACTCTTGACCATCACAAATGATATTTATGAAAATAATTTGAAAAATCCCTTTTGCATGATTGTTTCTTATACCAAGATGCACATATTTGTGTAATATGAGATCTTTATCACAAACTATGCCATGGAAATGATCATAACTTTATCATTTGGCTTGAAACTTCTAAATGTTTATAAATGTGAAGGGAATATGCCCTAGAGGCAATATCCCAATCGTTCATTATATGTTTTATACCATGCTATAATTGTATTAAGCGAAAACATTAATACAGGTGTGGTAGATAAACAATCAGGTCCCTAGTAGCCTCTACTAAGACTAGTTTCGTTGCGCGATTGATGATCGAGGTTTTCCGATCATAGGGCATGGCGCCGGTCGGCAATGGAAGTCATATCGTTAGGAGTAACGATGTGATGGACATACCCAGTATTTATAGGACATAGTCATTACGCCTTAAAACCGTGAGATCAACTCTTATTGTTATCCCTGAAAGATACTTTGATCGCACCAAACGTCGCATCTTATCTAGTGTGACAATAACGGTGATACTTTTGGGTATCGGAAGGGGGTAGTTGAGACGAGGGGTCAACAGCGGGATTTGTCAGTCCGCATAGCCGGATAGATACTCTAGGGCCCACTCGGTGAGATTATGTCAAATGTGTTTGCAAACATGTGACTAGGTCACCAGCTGACATAATATCATAGACGAGTAGAAGATAGCAATGTCGGTAACGAGATCATGCTAGGTATGGAGATATCTAAGAATGATGCTCGGACACGCTAAGTATCGCCATGACAAAGGGTTTAAGACTATTCGTCCAGGTTTGATAGATGAAAGTCATTCGTTATATCACAGGGATTAATTCATGGGGTCCATGCCTACGAGTTAGTCGTTGATCATAGAGGAGTCTTGATCATACATGTTATTATATCAAACCGCTAGGGTAACACACTTAAGGGGTTTCGACAAGACAACCGGAAAGGAAAGAGATCACCGGGAGCGTCCCGGGAGGGGTCCGATGGAGATCGGGAAGCGCCGAAACAGTTTTCGGAGCTAGGATAAATTATATATATTATGTTTGATATTAATTAGTGTAATTAATATGCAAATATGATTTTATATATTTATTTTCGAATTTTTTAGGCTGATTCCCTAAATGGGCCTTCTGGTCGAAAGAAGGCCCAAGAGGGGGAAAATCCTCAAGGGGATTCGGTGGGGGCATGGAGGCCGGCCTAGGTGGGCCAGATGGGGCCCACCAGGGGGCCGGCACACCCTCCTTGGACGAACCAGGCTGTGGGATAGTCCCACATTGCGTGGCTGGCAAGGTTGGCTCCCCCTGGGAGCCTATATAAGAAGGGGCACCCATGGCCTTTTAATTCACCAATTAATTCCCAATTTCTCTCTCGATCTCGTGGTTCCCTTGTCGGAGCCGCGCCGAGTAGAGGAGGGGGATCTCTTCCACCATAGCCCGCTGCCGCGCTGCTGGTGTTCCGGTCCAAGTCTTCCGCTGCTCGTCCTGGACTGGAGCTTCGGAGGCCGTCGTCTCCACCTTATGTGTGTGACGCCCTGCGAGGTGCTGCGCTAGCGGTACTCGGAGGACTACTTCCTCCACCCTACCTCGGGGTCATCTTCGTCATCTTCGTCGCGCCGAGTTCTCCGCGACCTAGAGGTCGGCTACGTCGTCTTCGTCATCAACGCTTGTGCGGGAGCGTAATCCCCGCTATTCGGTCTACGAGGGTATGTATTCCGATCTCCGCCGTACTTCTATATCTGCATAGTGTAGATCTTGGCTAGTTTAAGGATATCGTTGGTAGGAAATTTTTTGTTTTCTGCACACGATCCACTTCAGTGGTATCAGAGCCGATCTATCGTAGATATAGATGTACGCTGTTAGAACCCGTATTCTGCACGGGGGCACCGTTCCTGTTATTTGCTACCCTCTAGCGTGCACTTGTGATTCACGCGGCATCGAGTTGATGAAGCGGTCCAGACCGACTTTACGCGTACGCTTACGCGAGACTGGTTCCACTACTGACATACGGCTTGTATCGTATCTGTGGCTGGCGGGTGCCTGTTTCTCTCTCTTTAGTTGGCTTTGCATTTTCAATGGAGGGCCCGAAAGGGATGCTTAAACATGCAATTATTGGATCGTTATTGTGGTCATAAGGTTCGTAGATATGAAGCGGTTCTATTTACGAAAGCCCCAAGCCACGTAAAATATGCAAAAGATAAAGTAGAAGCGTCTAACTTTATTTTGCAGGGGCTATGTGATATGGTCAAGGTAGGTTTATTAAATTGTTTATAAACTGCGGGCGCCAAGAAGACCATGGCGCAATGGCTATATCACATTGCATTACATTTGATGTTTTGTGTGCATCTTATATTGTGTGATTGTGTCTATAGTATACATTAGTTACACGGCGGTAGCTATATAAGATGATCCCTTTAAAATACCACTAGTGTTCTCCCTCCAACGCGCACCACCAAGAAAGTTCTACGTTATGAGGCAGGCCGTGATGATCGGGTGTCAGACATCTCGTCGTTCGCATACAGTGGGTGTAAGCCATGTTGCACAAGCGTCAGCGTGGAGGTCTTTGGTGGCGAGCCTAGCATATTCAGAAATATGGCCTTGGAACAGGAAGACCGAAAGGTCGAGCACGAGTCACAAAATTGGTGTGGCGGACGATTTTGTCTACTCTTGAAGTTGTGCCGCCGGCTCTGATGATGAGGGGTGGTGCAATGGATGGGGGTCGTGTAATCGCTTAAACGACCAGGAGGGATGTTCGTTTGAGTGGGAGTTCGGATAGTTATTTTCTAAAATACTAGAACTCAGAATATAATGAACAGAGTCTGTTTTGCAAACCTTTGTAGATATTAACCATTGTGATAGCATCTTTTCAAATTAGGCGCATTCCTGCGATTGAGAAACTTAAAAGGTTGGGTCCAAACTTCATAGTTTTATGCTTTAGCTTGAGGATACTCCTTGTTTAAACCGTTAGCTCTTTGTGTTACAATACCCGCTAGGAGATAAACCCGGAGATTCCGCTAACAAAAGATAATTTGGATTATCGGATTTTGTGCGGATGATATCATCATAGTCCAGTGTATGCTATGATCTCTGCCATAAAGAACCAACGGTGGGTACGAGTTTTTAGATCGCGAACATATGATATGGTCGCTAAACTCGGGGTACACCTAAAGTTGGGTTGATGAAGTTTATCAGTACGTTGACTGATTGTCTTCTCAACCAAGATGGAAGAGAATACACACATTAAGGGAGCACGTGGCGGTCATACTTAATGACATATGTTCATGATTAATGAACATTGAGACGCCTCGCTCAGCTCAATCAATGGATGACAGACATCGTTGCCAAGTGCAAATCCTCTGTCATAGACTATGTCATGCAAGGGGAATCGTTCACCTTCATGGTTCTTGATTACGGTGGAAGTATCAAGAAGATGAAACAGATCGCCGGAAGTCATCAATGATGATGGTGTATATATGATATACATGTTATGAATGTTTTAGCTAAGCAAGTGCTCGCAGTAGTGACTAAGTCTTGAACTAGTCACGTTTTGTGAAAAACCGGGTTTACTGCTTGAGTAGCTTGAAAGGATGAGGCGACATTGCTGTTGATAATGGCAGTCAAGTTGTTGTGACGGCCATAGACACTCTCCCTCAAGATCTACCATTTGAATAAATTCTTTATGATCGGGTGTTGGTATGATCGTTACGAGTGTGTCTCCTCTAGCGAGACACTTGTTCATACATGATAGTGACAAATTGGTGTCCTATATTTATGAAGTAATGATCATATGCCGGTTTGAATTTAGATGGTAGAAGCTCCCACATTCATAATATTAATGCCAAAGGATACAAACTTAATAAAGACACCACATATGTGTGGCACTACCGTTTAGTCATGTCAATGTTATAGTCAATGCATTAGCTCCACACCGGATGGACCTACGAGTCCTAAGATTTGATCTTTTGACACTTGCAAAAATAACTGTGACACCATTTTCGGAAAACGGGCATATAACTTATTAATAGTCATACATGGAGATGTATGTGGTTCAATAAAGTAATTGACGGGTAGTGGAGACCTTTATTTCGAGAACTTCATTGAACGTTTTGAGTATAGCTTGTTGAGAATCGTGCATGTGGGTGCATGTGAATCAATGAAGTACTTTGACGTGTAGTGGAAGTCTTTATTTCATAGACTTCATGAATATTCCGAGTAGATATATGGATATCCACTCCGGGGAATGTTAGTCTGAATTTTTGATTCGATCAAACGAAGTTCAGAATGAAGTAGGAAATAAACTTAACAAGAAAATCAAATTCCCGCGATGAAAATCGAGGAATGAAGATTTGAGTTATAATGTTGGCACATCATTGGAAGACTTGTGAGAAGAGTTCCACAAATTACGTCGCATGGAGCACCACAGTGTCATGGTGTGTTAGGACGTCGTAATTGCACCCTATCGGATAGTGTGTGGTAAATAAACCTTTTACCGAATTATTGTGATCATTAGAGTCATATAGTAGAATCGTAAACACTCACGTTAGCAAATAGGTAAACCATTTGAATCCATGGAGACAATACCATATGAGTAATGGTGTGGCTTTTAGCCTGGATTGTCGTTTCAGCAATTTAGTGTTTCGATGTAATCGAACCTAAAATGGATTAATCTTCGTAGTATACCCTGCCTAAAGAGTTAGTTGGGTACATGTCTCACGACATAGGCAAAATCTTTGCCGGGATATACCTTGCGAAAGAAATAGTTTCTTGTTCGAGGGTATAAGTGAGAAATAAAGTAAAGCAAGACGAAGTTGGTGAACTTCTTCTCCAGACATCAGAGTGGCGCAATCGAAAGTGTTTTCGATGTCAGGCTCCACAGCTTGAAAAGGCTGATGATTCAAGATCATGATGTTCTGAGCTCATACTAAGAGCGTAGGCATACGAGGTTGTGTTCCACACTGTGTGTTACGACAATCTTGCTATGAAGGTCATATTAATGGAATATGATAGACCTACAAACTACGAAGAAGAGATGGTGAACCTAAGTCCGAGAAATGGTTGTGAGTCATTTATGATCCGAAATAAAATCCATATACGATTACCAGGTAATGACTTGGGAGATCTTCTTGATGGCATCTAGGATGTTGATAGTATATGGAGTTTTATGAGAGAGTAGATATTGAGCAGATTCGATTTGTCGTGAAACAGTTCCGACAGACCACATGAGACTTTGTCTCAAGTGGCGAAGCCTAAATCTATTCTGGATCGTTTAGCAATTACTATAATTTCGAATGAGAAATTGATAGATGGATGAGAAAACCATGGTACTTAATAGTGTAATTAAGAATGGTTTGTAATCCTGAGGATGCTAAACATGTATGCAAACTTCGGTGGTCCATTCATGGGCTGAAGCAAGCATATCGGAGCTGGAATCTTCACTTTGATAATGTGATCAAAGGATTTTGGAGTTGTCCAAAATAGTTGAAGAAACCTACATTTGCAAAGAAGTTAGTGGGAGCAAAGTAGCTTTCATTGATCTTGTATGCGAAAGGCATATTTGAGTGGGAGCTAAGTAGCTTTTCCTTGATCTTATATGCGGAAGACATATTTGAGTGGGAGCTAGGTGTCATTCGTGATTTGGTATGTAACAACATATTGAATGACACAGATCCTCTAGTAGAGTGTAAAGGATTATTTAAGTGATTAAATTTTCTATGAAATGAAGTTAGGAGTATTAGGCATCCGATTTATAATTGTATAGATCAGAAGGGGCTTAATAGCATTAAGTCGGAGTATTTCCTAAGTCAGGATTCTGAAGTGTTTCAGAAAAGGACAAGCGAAGAAAGAGGTTCTTACTTGTATGACTAGGTAAAAGATTAAGTTAATCTTGGCTTTTTCAGTCATAGATGCTATCAGACTGAAAGCTCGACTTAGTGTGACCCGAATTCTTGGTTAAAGAACAGGTTCTAGAGTGATCCTTGTGTGGATCAATGAACAAACGTTAAGTTTATTCTTCAGTGTCTATGAGAATTGAAGATAGGTTTTCTAGTAACGGGTAAGAGTGGAATGGCAACTTGCCGTAAAGCGGTTACGATGATGCAAGTTATTACACTGACCCATACGACTAGAAATCTCATATAGGAGATGTCCTTTATTTTGAAGAAAGACATGGTTAGTTTGCGAAGTCGCATATGAATGCACTGTCGCATAATCTACATAGGTATAGAAATATATCGCGACTTCAGAAGTAGCAAGTGTGATTGGACTGAGTAGTTTTCCGACCGTAGGTGGTCTCCTTAATAGATCTCTTAGACTTTTAAGGCGCATGCTACGCGAATGCTCGAGTCTCACTCCATCCACCGGGATATATTTCACCGTCATCGTAAGATACGGGTTGATGTCAAACTAGGTGACATAGAAGTGTTGCAAAGCACATATAGGTCTCAATGTGTGAGGTCTATTGATTGTATTCCTCTTCCACGAGGCGAGCAGGCACCAAGATGCTATGGGTGTTGAGCTTTTACCAGGTTGTAAACTAGATTAAGTGTTACTCTAGTGCAAATGGGAGACTGAAGGAATTATGCCCTAGAGGCACTTAATAAACATAGTTTATTGGCAATATCCCAATCGTTCATTATATGTTTTATACCATGCTATAACTATATTAAGCGAAAACATTAATACAGGTGTGGTAGATAAACAATCAGGTCCCTAGTAGCCTCTACTAAGACTAGTTTCGTTGCGCGATTGATGATCGAGGTTTTCCGATCATAGGGCATGGCGCCGGTCGGCAATGGAAGTCATATCGTTAGGAGTAACGATGTGATGGACATACCCAGTATTTATAGGACATAGTCATTACGCCTTAAAACCGTGAGATCAACTCTTATTGTTATCCCTGAAAGATACTTTGATCGCACCAAACGTCGCATCTTATCTAGTGTGACAATAACGGTGATACTTTTGGGTATCGGAAGGGGGTAGTTGAGACGAGGGGTCAACAACGGGATTTGTCAGTCCGCATAGCCGAATAGATACTCTAGGGCCCACTCGGTGAGATTATGTCAAATGAGTTTGCAAACATGTGACTAGGTCACCAACTGACATAATATCATAGACGAGTAGAAGATAGAAATGTCGGTCATGAGATCATGCTAGGTATGGAGATATCTGAGAATGATGCTCGAACACGCTAAGTATCGCCATGACAAAGGGTTTAAGACTATTCGTCCAGGTTTGATAGATGAAAGTCATTCGTTATATCACAGGGATTAATTCATGGGGTCCAGGCCTACGAGTTAGTCGTTGATCATAGAGGAGTCTTGATCATACCTGTTATTATATCGAACCGCTAGGGTAACACAATTAAGGGGTTTCGACAAGACAACCGAAAAGGAAAGAGATCACCGGGAGCGTCCCGGGAGGGGTCCGATGGAGATCGGGCAGCGCCGAAACAATTTTCGGAGCTAGGATAAATTATATATATTATGTTTGATATTAATTAGTGTAATTAATATGCAAATATGATTTTATATATTTATTTTCGAATTTTGTTAGGCTGATTTCCCTAAATGGGCCTTCTGGTCGAAAGAAGGCCCAAGAGGGGGAAAATCCTCAAGGGGATTTGGTGGGGGCATGGAGGCCGGCCTAGGTGGGCCAGATGGGGCCCACCAGGGGGCCGGTGCACCCTCCTTGGCCGAACCAGGCTGTGGGATAGTCCCACATTGCCTGGCTGGCAAGGTTGGCTCCCCCTGGGAGCCTATATAAGAAGGGGCACCCCTGGCCTTTTAATTCACCAATTAATTCCCAATTTCTCTCTCGATCCCGTGGTTCCCTTGTCAGAGCCGCGCCGAGTAGAGGAGGGGGATCTCTTCCACCATAGCCCGCTGACGCGCTGCTGGTGTTCCGGTCCAAGTCTTCCGCTGCTCGTCCTGGACTGGAGTTTCAGAGGCCGTCGTCTCCACCGTATGTGTGTGACGCCCTGCGAGGTGCTGCGCTAGCGGTACTCGGAGGCCTACTTCCTCCACCCGACCTCGGGGTCATCTTCGTCATCTTCGTCGCGCCGAGTTCTCCGCGACCTAGAGGTCGGCTACGTCGTCTTCGTCATCAACGCTTGTGCGGGAGCGTAATACCCGCTATTCGGTCTACGAGGGTATGTATTCCGATCTCCGCCGTACTTCTATATCTGCATAGTGTAGATCTTGGCTAGTTTAAGGATATCGTTGCTAGGAAATTTTTTGTTTTCTGCACACGATCCCCTTCAAAATGATATACCTTTTTGTGAAGAAATGTTTTGTAAATTTTGTCAAAAATCAAGTTTATAATTTTTTATTGCAACTATTACACATATAAGGAGCTCATGCGAAGGATTTCCTTTTTGGAGGTGTATATCACTTTCTTTTAATTTTTGGTTAAAAGCGATCAAAACGATCACGATGACTATTCATCAAAAGATGTAAAATTTTATAGAATTATCAATGTTTTTTATGATATAACCAAAATTTGTGTACCTTAAAATGATTTTTCCAAAAGATTCAGACCAAACTATCAAACAGTTGTAGTTCAAATTTGAATTATTTTCAAAAAATTGGCATTAACTCATTTAAATAGGGGAAATTAGGTAGAAATCAAGAAAAATCATAATTCTTGGGGATTATCCCTCATATGTGGACTACTCTCTTTGAAAATTAAATAGGTGTCATTTTGCATCTTATTTTTTATACATTGTTCAAAAAACAATCATTTTTTGGCACTTAAAAAATAGAAAATGATATTTATGAAAATAATTTGAAAAATCCCTTTTGGCATGATTGTTTCTTATACCAAGATGCACCTATTTGTGGAATATTGGATCTTTATCACAAACTATACTGTGATAATTTGATCATTTGACTTGAAACTTCTAAATGTTTATAGATGATAGACCTTTTGTGAAGATTTGTTTTGCAAATTTTGTCACAATCAAGTTTATCATTTTTCATTACAACTATTACACATATAAGTAGACCATGCCAAAGAATTCTTTTTTTAGATGTTTATCACTTTATTCATTTTTTGGTAAAAATATCATAAGTGGCATGTGTGTATATATACATTAGATAAGACCAGAAAATCGATAATTGTGGCGCACCCGGCCTCATGCGCCACACATACAATTTGCATGTTTTTTTTTAAATCGCCCCCAAAATTATCTTTAGCACACAAAATATAGATGCGCCACAGGTAAGTTCCTACTTCTGCGCAAAGGGAGCACCAGCTGGAGTCGCGGGAGCATGAAAACAACCGCCGCGGAGCTAAGGCAGAGCTGTAGACCTGTCTCGGTTTGTCAAAGCCGTTGGCAGAGGAGCAGGAGCGCTCTTGGAAGCATGCAGCAGTTTCCCGCCATGGAATTGGAGGCCAAGGACACCGGCCGCCTATAAAAGGAGACGAACCCCGACCTAGCAAAGGCTTCGGACTGTGTAAGCTCAAAACCTAGAATCTCTAGGCGTTCACCATTGTAAGGCTCAACAAGCAATACATCAAAGCATGAGTAGGGCATTCACCTCCGTGGTGGCCAGAAGCTGGGTAAACAAAGTGTCACTCTCTGTCATGTTTCCTTCCCGTTCATCGAGCTCGGTGAGTCTAGAGGCAACGCTCTAAGGCCCCTGTGTTCGATACCCAACACACACAGCTTCTTGGAGACTATATTCCGACAAATATGACGTGGCAGGATACATGACGCCTTATGCCGGCCGCCCCAGAGTCGGGCGTAGTGAAATGGGGTTTAGATCGTGAACTATTTCAAATTTTGGTTCATTTTATAAAATAAGTTTAAAAAAGGTCAAATTCGTCGAAATTAGGGTCGCATTGTGAGATCCATGTTATGGCTAGAAGAAATAATGACGTCATTGTTGTCTCGATCGAGCCTTAGCTCCTCAGCCCCATGTCTTACTATCCTTCCGAAATGCTGCATGAGTGGTAATCTTGATCACCTCCTCTGGTGGCGCGGTCCAGCTGGTTGCATTTGGGCTTGAGCTTTGCTTCGGTTTTGGTTTGTAAAACTGTACCAATGAACTCATTATTAGTCTGGTGCTTGACATGAGATCCCCCACCGAATACTGATTTTTTTTTTCACTCCACACGTACGGGCACCATGCATTAATGTAACGTAACAAACATCATGTTCTGATAGCTGCCAGATGTAGTCCATGACCCGGAGATGCATGAATGATTCCAGCAAATGAAGCGGAACATCCTCCAATCTGTTTTACAAATTTGCATCTCAGCTGGAAAAGGGTGCCCCATCTTCACGATAAGCGAGCGACCTAGCTAGCTTTTTTAGCGAGAGGTGAGTGAAGTGGAGAGACGCGACGTACCAGCTGGTTTTTTTAGTGTGTGTTTGGTAGTCTGTGTCTTCTCAACATGACTTTCTCAACTGGGCCAAGCTGAGCTGATACGGGTTGGGCTGAGATTTTATTATGTGTTTGTTAGGTTGCATATGTTGAGGCAGGTTGACCTGAGATGTTGTTTGGTAGGTTGTATGTGTTCATACTAGAGTCCAGAATTTAAAGTTACAACTAGGTCCAAAGTTTAACACCCGAGTGGGAAAGTGAGGAGTGGTTTCGTGAGGGGGCGGCCGACGCAACGCCCGAGTGGGTCCCACGCGTGGGAAGTTGGTTGCATGAGCTCGGTCAGGCTCGGTTGTGAAGCTCGATCTGAGCTTCTCAACCCGGCCAGGTTGAGACCCCTTTTTCGCACCGTGTGGGCATGGCCCGGATGGGCAACCCAGGCTACCAAACAACTGAAAACTGGGTGAGCTGAGATTATCTGGGCTCACCCAGGCTACCAAACACACCCTTAGCGAGAGCACAGAGGGCAGAGGAGATGCCTGCCAGTTTTGACGTTGCCGTTTCTATGAGAAAGGAACGCCGCCTCAACTATCACAAGATAAAAAGTCTGATGCTCTGTGTCTGACAGCATTGATCATAGTTCCTCGCGCTGGAACGCGGACGGTTCAGGCGCCAGATATATCGGTCTAGACATAGTAGCGTGGAACCTTGAGCGCGTTCAGCCAGATGCGGCCCAGAAAAGAAACGAGAATTTCATGGAGTTCTCTTCTCTCAGAGAGAGGTCCATTATCTTTTCAACCCACTGGAAGCTGACCTGCAGCACGTACGCCGAGAGAGAATGTGCACGGCTCGCTTCCTGACGCCCTACCCAGTGGCGGAGTCAGGAATTGAGACGAGTAGAGGCAAACGATAAAAGGTGTGCCACCGGTGATTTT
The DNA here is from genome assembly GCA_026929855.1 of Poa annua. NCBI lineage: Eukaryota > Viridiplantae > Streptophyta > Magnoliopsida > Poales > Poaceae > Poa > Poa annua. The sequence continues at coordinate 9,674,870 of CM049429.1, read as the reverse complement.
TTTTACGACACGTGTAATCCCCAATTGTATAAAAGGAACAATGTAAATAAGTTGAACCCTCACAATATTAAACCTCACAAATTTTAGGCAAAAACAAGTGTATTTAACACAAAAAAGATTCAAACATATTCAATTTCTCTATATAGTACCTTGGAAAGATCGAAATGCGCCACACACGGTGCACACTACATGAAAAACATTACTAGACTCATACCCCTTGCCTAATCAAGTCATGGCCCTTGCCGTTCCAATCACGAGGAAAATGACTAGGTTGTATGCTGTGTTACCTGGATTATATTTGGTGAGTAACCTGGATAGTCTTCTAGGCTTCTAGCCACCGACAACATCCACTTTTTTCCTAACCATGCCTCAAATCCCTTCATAGCTAACTAAATGAATAGGGCCCAAGGCAACGAGAGAAAATGCCCGATCTGACTAAATGAAAAAAAGGCCCAAGTCCACACATAACGCTTCCTTCATCTCCCACACGAGAGAAAAGCATCATAGCTGCTCTCAGGGCCGGGCCGGCGAAATTCAGGGCCCTGTGCCAAACTCTAAAATAGGGCCCTATATAAATAGGTGGGAGGACTATTGTTTTTAGGTGAAAAGGAGTAGGGGGTCTTTTGTAAAAAAACACCAAGATCGGAGGGAGTAGAATATATATGACATATATCTTGCATAACAATTGGCTATATTATAAATCTTACCTATTCAACTCATGGTTGCATAATGTTTATATAAACATCATCATTCTTATAGTTATTTTTTAAACAAAATCTTCAATATTTCAACATTTGTAACAGGTGAAATATTCAAGTTAACATCAATATGATCTTCATCTACATCAATATCATCTTTCACTATCTAACAATTTTTAAATCGTTGTGAATTGTCTTTCGATCAAATATAATCGGGAAGCAGGCGGCCGCCGCCGATTCATCAATATCGATCTAATCGATCGTATTCCGATCGTATGCGCGTGGGGGCTAAGCTGATTTTTTTTCCGATTGTAGTTATGTGAGAAGCTTAGTAGCCCACGGACACATGCTCCCTGATGCGGATGGTGCGAGCGGCGCTTAACAGAAATTATGACCCAGGCCCAGTAACATGTATACTATCTGCACAAAAATTTGGGCCCCAAAATTTGATGGGCCCTGTGCGGCGGGCACACTTGGCACCACTGTCGGCCCGGCCCTGCTGCTCTAATGGCGACGCCAACCCTCACTGAACATGCCTGGCTGAGGAAGATGGAACTTGGGGGCCCCTTGGTTTTGGGGTAGAATAAATTAGCACAAGCTGAGAGAGAGGGGGGGGGGGGGGGGGGCAGCCGCCCCACCTCGCCCCCTGGTGGCGCCGCCCCTGCGCCTACCCGCTACGGCGCGCGCTATATAAACCCAGCCAGTTCTTCTGATGTAATTCACACTGTCTAACAAAACAACCACACCATACCACTCTCAGAACCCGCCACCCAGCAGTACTTGCCCTACAACTAGGCTATGGCGCCAGTGCGCGTTATGATCTTCGTCCTCGCGGTGCTCTCTGCGGTCTCCGCAACGGTGGGAGGAGAAGGAGACGACGACGTCTACCCCACGCTGCGCACGTTCGACCTCCCTCCGGGCGACGGGGTACACCATCTCGGCGGATGGCCAGTTCAGCGTCACCCTGCCCTCGACTTGCCATGTGAAGGCAGGGTCGCACACCGTCCGCTACCACACCGAAATCTCAGGTGAGATCGCAGATCCAGGCTTGAAGTCGCTCGACGGTGTCCGTGTGAAGGTACTTTTATGTGGATTCCCATTACTACAGTCGAGGCGAAGGGCGACAAACTCGAGTTTGTGGCTAGCCCGGCCAAGGAGGAGTTCCCAGCGTCCGCCTTCGCGACCTCACCTGCATGCATTTGAGGCCAGCGTTGTATGTGTGTGATCCATCCCCATCGTGTATGTGTTATTTGTCATATACTAGTAGTCTTGCACGTGAACGCACGTCTCTATCTGACACACTTACGTTATTATGATTCCAATTCCTTTGACTCTAGGGTCCCGAGCACCCCTCCCCTACCTCAAGTTTTGTCGCACCACCCTACTTAGGGACATGGCAACTTACATCGCGCGTCACTCATGCTTCGTGTAACGGGCAGCCTTCACCCGCTACAACCGTGAAAAACATTGAGACAAACATCACAAATTCAACTTCATTATACACACCGAACATCCACCTTTGTACCTTTCATTGAAGAAACTCACTGCACACTAATCATTTACCATGTACATTGAGCATATAACTCTTGAGTGAAATGGAAAGTAATAAAATAAAAAAGATAGAAATTATGTCCCTAAAAAAAGGTGAGAAATTGTGTCCGTACAAAATGATAATTTTTTTTAAAGTAACTGATAAAATTTTCAATTTAAAAATAAAGAGGATGCGTGCATCAGATCATCATTACAGTTAGGAAAAGAGCAGATAGGCTGAAACACACTGAAGTTATATGGAAATTATTGCTCTATGCAAATAGGTCAAAATATGCAAAACGTGCACATGCACACATGTCTATGCAAATTTATACAAATAAAACCCCAGTCATTTGAATTGCCCCCACTGCTATATGTTTCTAGGTCCGCCCATGCTCCTTCATCGCCGGCGTCATGTTGAACGACTACGGCAGGCAAACCCACATCCTCAAGTCGAAGTAGTCCTATACCCTCTGGTCAATTGTACACCTAGCACCAACATTCATACTACAGGCAGGCCTACATGACAAATGAGAGAAAATTTAGAAACAACATACATTTTGATGGTGGTGCTAAACATTCCACCACTACCTAGGCATTTCAACAATCCACCATAACTGGAATTTAATACCAAGAAAGTCCACTTAATACCTCAAATAGAAGTTATGCTCACACATATATCTCAAGAAAGAAAGTACAATAGATCAATATTAGGTGATATCTACAGCTTGCTTGCTGGGTTGGTGCAGGAGAGATCACGCCATGGCTAGGAAGCTGCGCACGGCACTGATCCAATTTTTGTTCCGTGGCATATTACATGTAGACTAGACGATAAAGGAGACAATTAAATAGGCTGTATGCATCGATCGATGTAGAGCCTGGGACTACCCTTTTTCTAAAAAAAGAGACAATCAAATGAATTTCCGTAGATATTCTGCAGCATACCCGAGCTGTTTTTTCCAAGCCGACATCCGTGGAAGTTCAGACGCTTCACCATACCTCCTGATATCAGCCCAGCTGAGGTTCTCCCGGACTTTATACAGATCAAAGACAATGCCCGACGCAAGCATATTGTTTTTATGGTTCAGATCAACCTAGCCCCCGTGGAGAGGAGGAGGACGGCTTAATACAGGAACCAGAACACAGAGTCATCGATGTCGGCCTCCTAGTCCGACAGCATCGACCGTACTGATGTTGCAAACCCAAGCTCAGCGAGCTAGCGGAACACCTCTAAAGGGTCTAGGCAGTACAAAGGCTAATTTCCTTGTATATAATCACCATCTTCCTGTAATATCACCATGGGCGGCCACTCCATGTTTCAAGAATGATAATTGACTTTCTAAATCTTCCACAATGACCCACAAATGGCATGAAGAGGAAATAGATATTGTATGATTAAATGAACAAATGAATTACACCCTCAAGAATTGAGTAGATCCAGTTCTCAAACTGGAACGCTTGTATATACCTTGCAAACCAGATAATATGTAGATATTAGTAAACCAAAAGCCCCTTCTTCGGGGATACTGAAACCCGCACAGTCAAGGTTTTCCATTACACTGCTTCCATTAGTTCTTGGTGCCTGCATTTGCAATAAGAAATAAGTTAGATCGTTAAAACGAAGATCCAATTCCCAAACTGCATCGATCGTTAAATTTCTATGCCTACGGCATTCACAGTACTGAACTGGTCTGAGAGAAGTGTTAGAATCAAATAAGTGCAGTTACTTAATCATGTACCTAGAAGGAAGAAGTGTACGATGCAAAGCTTGTGGAAGAGATGCATTTCTTGGATGGCACAACCCTTAGTGTGAGCAGTCTTTGAAAGGGGAGGCTCCATTGGCGATCTAGAGGGAGACGCCGTCGTCTTGGAGCGGAGGCATCCCAATACCTGAAGGGGATACAGAGGGCTTCACGGCTAATGGCGCCGGCGAACTTGGAATGATTGGCGACGGTGTGACGGCGTCGTGTGGATGGACGACAAAGTACGCCGGGGAGGACAGTGGATGCATCGGCTTTGGCGGGCGCATCAATAGCGATCTTGAGGCGTGTCGATCGAGGTCGAAAAGCGGTGAGGGCAGGGTTCACGTAATTGGCAGCCTTGAGAGGAAGCAACCGTGAGTGGGGGGCTTCTGGCCGGTCGACGTGTAGGCACTTCAATGCTCGATCCGCCTGCCATGCCCTCGGCTGGAACCCTAGCCATTTCTAGCTCCGCGGAAGGGAAATAGAATCAGGGGTGACACAAAAGGAAACGAAGCTTTAATCATGCGCTGGCTAACAAAAAAATGATGATTACGACGAAGGCCTACCCAGAAGTCTAGAACCGCGTGGAGCGGTGGATGGATGTGCAAGGAAAGACAGACCGACGGAAAATTGAAAAAATAAATGGAAACAATCATCTTAACTGTGACGGTAAACCAGAGGAAATGTTGGACGGAACGAGAGGAGGGAAAAATGAATCAAATTTTCTTTTTAGATAGGAGAGATTTCACCGATTTCTTAACATTGTCAACAGGCCGAGGCCCAAATGAAACACTACATTGTCAGCAGTCAGCCCCGTTCACCAGCGAAACCTTTCTATACCGAAAACCATTGGGTTAAAACTTAAAACCTCAAATATTTTCAAAATTCTGAGCCCCCTCCCCTCTCACCAAACCCTAACCACGAAATGGACGGCGACGACGGCCACCTCGTCTTCGATTTCGAGGGCACCCTCGACGCCGCCGGCGCCGGGCCCGAGTCCGTTGTCGTGGGCGCCACCTCCGCCTCAGGCTCCCTTGGCCCCGCGGCGGCCGGGCCGCACCATGGCCAAGGCCGCGGCAGCGGCAACGTCCGGCATACCGTGTGCCGGCACTGGCTCCGGGGCCTGTGCATGAAGGGAGACTCCTGCGGGTTCCTGCACCAGTATGACCAGGACCGCATGCCGGTGTGCCACTTCTACCGCTCGTACGGCTGCTGCCGCGAGCAGGATTGCGTCTTCAAGCACAACGCCGAGGACGTCAAGGAGTGCAGCATGTGAGGAACATCTATCCCAGTCCCTCTTTTGCTACCTGTCAATCTGTCATTATCTTAGCTATGGGATTTAGATATGCTGTTAGGGTAACTTTCTGTTTTGTTATAGTCGGTTGGTCCTAGATCTGAGTTGTGATTGTGTGATCCGTATTATGTGATTGTTGGAGCTTATTGGAATTCAAAGCCGTCTTGTGGGAATTCTCAGCATTTGTTCTACAAGTTGAAAGCCCTACCAAAAAGTTTGATGATTGCATTTGGGATGGTGGTTAAAATAGATAGACCCAGTGCGCAATTTCTTTTTGTACAAGCGATAAAACAGGGCTCCTTTGATTCATAGGATAAGAAATCTATATGAATAGGGAATTTAAAGAATCTGAATGTCATGTCTAGTTGAATCTTATGGGAATAGGAATTCTCTTTGATTCCCTTTGATTGTAGTGAAAGAATTTTCCATGAGGAATGACCTAATGCTTTATTCCTATGGGATTTTTACACTACAAGATTTTCATGGGATTATTTCCTATGGGATGTAATCCTATGAATCAAACAGCTTGTATAGAAAAAATCCTAGGGATTGGATCCTCCAAAAATCCTATAATATTCCTTTGAATAAAAAGGGTTTCTTGGGCAGCTTACAATTGTAACTTATCTTTGAAAATTTATCCGTCAATGGGATATTGGTTTGTAGTGGTTATATCAAATGGGATGTACTGCCTTGACCAGTTCATCTTTAGAGTTTATGTGTGTATAGTACTGTTGGTTTTCTTTGTACGTATACTTGGGCAGCAACATCTTATCATGGCAATAGAATTCAGGTTCAGGTTATTTTTAATAACAAATTCAAGTTATATGCAAACCTCGACATATCTTTCTAGGCACCATTTCGTACTCATGCGTGAGCTGCTACACAAGCACAACGGTTTAGGGTTTAGTGTTTATGTTCCCATTGTATGTGTGACGTGATATATAATTGTTTTTTTTTGAATTGGACTTTTCCTAGGTGAAGTAATTGACTATATAGGGTTTAGGGTTGCATTCTACTACTCTTTGAGTAGATAGTGATGTATGTTATTTTAGGGTTTTCTGAATTGAATTCCTCTTGGGAGAAATAACTGACTCTTGTAATGGAATATACTGCATTAGTAATTGACGCAGTTAGGTCAAACTTAGTTCTCAAGCTGTGTGAATTTCTGTAGCTACTAAATTTGATGGATATTATTATTGTGTTATTATGTAATAGAACTTAATTGGTAGATTTTAATTTAGCCGATGCATGATACACTATAACAATTTTGGGTACCTTTGATTAAACTGGCTTTCAATTATTAGTATTGATTTTAACTTTAACTTATGTGGCGGTTTCGTATTGTTATTCACACTTTTCTCTCTTGTGCTACCCACTAGAATACTAGATCATACAATATGTGATGTGACTTGACATCTAAGCTCCAATTCTACCTTCCACGTACCATAAAAGATTTCTGTCTGAACTTTAACCTAAAATGTGTTCTTTCTTTAATCTGCATTGCAGGTATAACATGGGGTTTTGCCCTAATGGCCCTCGTTGCCTGTACAGGCATGTTAAGAAACCTGGGCCGCCGCCTCCTGCTGAGGAAGTTGTCAAGAAGCTTCGACAGATGAATTCGTTGAACTACGGCTCATCAAGCGGAATGTATCAGCCTAGAGACAATTACAATAATCAGCAGGAGAAACGTCAGGGTCAACATGGCTCGGTGCTAAATAAACAAAATTTGGCTGCAAATGCTACGCCTGTAGTGCAAGAACCCATTGCTCATCATGTTCAGACAGAAAATCAGCAGCATGTACTACCACCATACATACAGCAGCAGCAACAACAAAATGCTCATGTGCAAAGTGTCCCTAATGGTTCATCTGATAAAGCTACTACAACTGCAAGCCCACTTCCACAAGGGCAATCAAGGTGGGTAGGGGGCTTCTAGAGGTTTTCATGAAGCTTTCAAGCATTTTGGGTGAAAACGACAAAACATACCCGTATACCTGTATCTGTCAGGGCATTGTTTTCTCTTGTTCTGGTATTTTATGCTTCCTGTCTTCCTGATAGATTGATGGGTTTAATTTCTGAATTTATTATGCAGTGTTCTTTACTGGCTATTAGCAAGAGTCGTGAATCTCTGTTGTATTGTTATGTTAGGAAAAAACTATTTTCTCTGGATTATGAGCCAAATTAATTCTATGGATAGGGAATCAAGACGATTTTGATATTCTTAATTTTATTGGTAGATGATGACTGTGCCTCGTCGTTAGATGCATGTGTGTGGATATTGATCCCACTCGAGCATTTTGGGTGAAGACGATAAACATAGCCGTTATGCATGTATCTGTCTTACACATCAGGGACAATATGTCGCTTGTTCTGGTTCTTTTGGTTTTTGTCTTCCTTGTAGAATGTCGGGTTTAATTTTCCAAACTTGTTCTGCAGTTTTGTTAACTTTCTTCCAGCAAGAGTCATAACTCACTATTGTATTATTCTTATGCTAGAAAAATCATTCTTCTCTGGATAATGAAACAATTTTCAAGAAAACTAATGAAACGAATTAAGACATGGCTATGCAAGTAAGGCGATTTTGATACAACTGGTGCTATTTAACTGAAGAGGCTTTTGCCTTGTCTTTAGATGTACGTGTTAGAATATTGCTTTCACTACTCACTCCCCGCTCTTTGTATCAAATGATTTGGCAAGCAGAACATGAAATTTCACTTGGTTTTTTTAACCTTTTATGTAATTTGGAACCGTGCTTATGGAATCTAGTGAGCACATTAATGCACTAGATGAGTTTTGGAATTATGCTTATAGATATGTTTGAGCACATTAATGCACATTGGTTTCTAGCTACTTGTGACATTTGTATATTCTAGGGACCATGTAGAAATTTATTTTCGCACTATTTTGTGGAATATATAATAATCTAGAAACAGAGATCTTGAAAAATATCATGTTGACCTGTCATTCCATATTTTACCTATTTCTTTTCCGTAATGTGCTTCCTTAAAAAATCCTGACTTCTAGTGGTTTGAAGTTCTAACATATTTTATCTTGTTATGTTAAAAAAATAGGTACTCTGTTGTTAGAAGATGCAATAGGGAGAATCTGGAAATATCAGTTCAGCAGGGTGTTTGGGCCTCCCAAAGTGGAGTAATGCTGTCATTTTAATATTCTCCATTTCTAGAACTCGACATTACCAGGTGAAGAATATGTTCCGTCTTAGCTATGCAATAGCTAACATAGGCAATACTCCCTTGGTTACACACTATAGTGCTTTAAGGGGGAAATATTAACGTGTCTTCCAAATCTGGTCGTACATTAATTATAGTATTTATTGCTGTTCAGACTTAACATAAAAACAACTCAGTTATTAAGGTAGTTAATTGATGGTAGAGGTGTATTGGTAATCATGAGTTGTTTCTTTCCTTTTTCTACTTGCATCATGACTTCATGTATCATTTATTAATGTGTAATCCCTCCAATTTGGTATGTAGCTCCAACCACATGGGACAAGAAAGGATTTAATGACTTCTTTACATAGTTGACCCAACTGTATGTCAACTTTAAACATCACTGCCAAAAAATATTGATATCGCATTTGGTGGAAAATATTGCCTCCAAAACTGGATTAACAAGTATACACAGATGAACAAACTTGCTACATGGCATATATTCGTAATATCATTTCTTTTTTACATAGTAGTTTAGAGTAAACCTAGTCCATCCCTTCTGTCTAAGAAGATATATGTACTTCCTTTGGTTTCAGTGGCATGTTTCTTATTAGAATCAAGCCTATTTATCACTTTTAATACCTGGAGAAGGTAGTTTAAAGTAAAATAATTATATTCATGTTGCATACATCAAATTATAGCTAAATTCACTTTTTTCGAAGGTTGTGCAAATGTTACTTCTCGATTTGATGGTGGAGTTGGAAATATCAAGTCCACTATTGTCAGAACTTCTCTCCGGTGGAATATGGTATTGAACTTGTTATCCATACTCTTTTCGTTTATCATCATTTCACATTATTTCTACCCAGTGACAAATAGTACTACTCTTTCTCACTGATGGAATATAGGATTTCTTAGCAGATTAGACAACAGAAGGTTGTACATCCAGACGACACTGCACTGCATGCTAATACTTGTTAATTGCAAAGAAATAGTGAGTTTCTGTACCATTCTATTCATGTAGCATAATATCTCACATCAGATGATAGGTCCGTAAATTAATTATAGTATCATTTTGTGCTGTCGCAAATAAGCATGCAAATAACTTTGTTTAGTTACTAGTGGGTTAGAGCTCGATTGCTAATCATGAGTCATTTCTTTCTTTTTCGATGGTATCATGACTTCATGAATTGTGCATTGACATGCTCTACCTCCGATTAGGTACTGTCGCCGTCTACTTCTGTAGGGCATATTTTTTATGAGCGCATAGATTACAGAGAAATCGTGGGACTGATTTGCCCCTAAAAAGTGATACTTATTCTTGTTTAAGAATCCCCTCGCACATCGTCCTGGCTCTCAGCCCTCAATAATTGATCCGCAACCTTGTAAGCTCTGGCTTTGCTCGCCTCACTTTCATGGTGATGCCACATGCACTGAACGTGTTTAAGTTAGATTGCTGAGGATTTCTTTTGAGATGTTACAAGAATATAAGTTCCTCGTTCTAATCAACTACCCCCCTTGATAGTACTTCAATACTTACAAATAACTGGAAGAAAAATAGCAAATCTGGTCCTGAGGGATGTGTTTTCTTTTCTTATTTTAGGGGTTACCATTGACATATATGACTAAAAAGCATAGAGAACTAAAACCCAAACTAAAATTTGGTAGTCTCTTATTTGCCTTGTCCTTAATTAACCAAAACGCATTAAGTGTCGTAGATGCGCTTTTAATGCTTGCCAGTTGCCACACACACATATAACATAGCCCCCAGTGCACGAAAGCATGGGTTAACCACACCCTTGCAATCTTGTTGTTGCACTTGCTTGCTTTGTTAGCTTTCCCTGCTTATCATGTCATGGTGGAGCTTAGCCATGGATTTATCGAGAACGTCGTTGCTGATGTCACGCATGGCAAGCACCTCCATGATCTCGATATAAAGATGAAAATAAACAGTGAAAGTAGCCTCAGTACATGACATACACCTTAGATAGATATAGATGGACAGGAGCGAAAAAATATACCCTACAAAGGTGGACATATGGAGTATATATTTCTTTCGCTTAGATCTCCAAGCGCATGGAACATGAATGACTTAATGTGGTCTTATAAAAGAGGTTGGCCCAACTGTATGTCCAACCTTCACATACTACCACAAAGTACTTGTGGGGGCATTTAGTACAAAATATTGCGTCCAAAACTAAAGTAACATGAATGTGCTATATACAAACGAAATAAACTTGCTAACATGTCGTATTTTTTACCGAAGATGGTTATTTGGTATAATATCATATGTTTGTAACAAGTATTTGAAATAAAAATTATGCCTCTTAAGTTGGATGCATCAAATATAACTGAACTCACTTTTTTCAAGGGTTTTGCAATGGTTATTTCATAATTGGTGGCTACGTTGGTGATGGATTTGGAGGTATGCTCAAAGCAGTCCAGTATGGTAAGAACTTCTCTCCAGTGGTTATGGTACATCAAAATTTTAGACTTCTTAGTCATAGTCATTTTAATTTATCATCTTGCACGTTATTTCTTTCGAGTGACAAGTAGTATTATTTCTCAATGTTGGTATACGGTTTCAGAGCAGGTTAGACAACATAAGCTTTTATCCACACCTTACTGTGCTGCCTGCCAATAATTGCCAATTCCGTTTAATCTCCAAATAAGCCTTAGTGGGTTTCTTTACCATTCCATTCTCTTAGCATGCTATTTAATGGTAGATCTTATGCTAGAGACATTTCTGTAATTTCTATTTGCTTTGCCTTACAGTCTTAAAGTTGAATTGAACTAGGCTGAATTCACATTGTTTGTGATGTTTGCAAACACATAATGTGATTGGTTATACTAAAAAAATCACGGTGTAGGAGCAAATGTGGAACTTTGCTGGATATTTAGGCTTTGATTTCATAAGACATTTGGGCAAAAGAAAAAAAATCAACATTCCTTGTGGTAGTAAGGCAGTTAAGCAAAGTCAGACATTTAAGGAAATCTTACTGGCCATCTTAATTGTGAGAGAGAAGCTGTTAAGGAGACAACACGGCGAGAGAAAATTAGGTACTCCCTCCACAAATAAGTGTCTCAAGTTTGTCAAAAAAGAGATGTATCTAGACACCTTGTCTAGATACATCTCTTTTTTGACAAACTTGAGACACTTATTTGTGGACGGAGGGAGTATCTTATTTCAGTATGAGAAAATTAGGTATCTTACTGGCCATCTTAAAGTAGGATGACCAGGTGCTGAGCATTCAGTTTAGATAATTGATGTAAGCTACTCTAGAACATTCACCCCATGTGCTGTAATTTATTGTTTTCTGACTACTTAATATCTCACACTGGATGAAACTACCTGATGGTTTCTAACCATTTGGCACTTCATTTATGAAAATATGTGGCTATGAATTGAAATTCTGGATTTTTGTTATTGTTGTACGATGCGCTGCTCGCTGATTAGGCACAGGGACTTGGCGGCTTGGCGCTGATGAGACATCATGCTATGAGAAAAGGAGGGAATCGACGAGAAGGGCGAGAACTGTGGCCCAGCTACTGATGGAAGTGGAACATGACAGTTTCTTTGTTCATGGTGATAGTTTTGGATTTGTGGCCACAGATTTCCTGGCGGTTTCTCAAGGGGGTCTGAGCCTTGCCGTATAAGGGTCCTCTGCCCAATAGGCACAATAATTCAGGAGTATATAGTTGCATGTACTATCTGCGTCCACCACAGCACGGTACCCCAGAGGCTCTCCTCCATCTTGTGTCTGCCAGCTCTCCATCTCGTGTCTGCCAGCTCTCCATCTTGCATTCGCATGTCCCAGCTGCCAGCTCCCCGTTGCACGTGCCACACGTGCCAGCCGTAGCTTTCTTACATCAGCCATTGCATTCCTCTCCCCGTGGACACATGTAAGGCAATGTCCTGCCCGGCTACAAGAAATAGCTCATCCTTCACGGGCTCACGGCTCATTGCTAGTTTGCTACATTGCTTTACTTTGATATGATTGTTCCCCCACTGTATCTTGTTTTCAAATTGTGATGTTGGTCGCTCAGTTGGAGATTTCTTTTGCTTGTTGGAAGCAGACATTGATATTGTTTTACCTGTGCTCCTAGGTCATCTTGCTAAATATATAAGTAAGAGCGGCAGTTAACTACGGTACAATTCACTATCGATTAATCTATATCTTATCTTGGGAGAGTACCCGAGATAGGAGTCGGCTTGTGCATGTATTATCATCAGTTACTATTTTAATACGAGTAGGTGGTAGGAATATTTACAGAGAGAACCTGCCTATATAAAGAACACTTGCCAATTATTTATTTCTGCCGTTTGACACTCAGCTTTTGTATGGTTAGTTATTGTGCTGCTGTTTCCTAAGGTGATCCTAATGTGTAGCACCTGATGATCATGTGCTAGTAGTTAATGTGTTAAAATTACGCAGAGGACCAATACACGGCGTACAGTTTAGGTCGTTTATTATAATTGACTAGCAATCTGTCTTTATATATGACCAGTAATACGCAGCATGTGCAGTCTATGTACATGACCAGCGTTCTGTCGTTCCATGTGCATCTTTATATAATTTTTTTCTTTTCTACAAAATGTGTAGTCTTAGTGATATCCACAAGACATTGGTTCTGCTCCTGATTTAAGAGGCAAACCAGTTCACACTGATCAAGTTCAAGTCCCATGGTTATTTTCTGTGAATTTAATCTGTTAAAGTAACTAGGAGGCCGAGGCTTATTAGTTCACTCGCCGATAGCTAGTTTTCTGGAACTGCAGGGAGCTATATCATTCTGCAAAGGTGATGTTTGGTGAATTTGAACCTCAATGGATCAAGAAAGCATCATAGGCCCTGGTGAATTGCTGATAACTTTGTGTCATTTATTGCTGGTTTGGTCATGATGGATGGTTAGAAATTTTCAGTCCAGTATTGCCATGTAACTCTTGAGCTACCAAATATCTTGTTGGCATATATGACTGTATTGTCTGTATGCAATATAGTCTTCAGGCATGTAGCAAACCTAATGCTGCATTCAGAACTACGTGCTATGTGGGATTGAATTCAGAATTATGGGAACTACAGTGATAGAAACTCTGAGGATATGTTTTTCATTGTACAGAATTACAGATGCTGTTCTGTTTCGGTCATTTGACAATTCATGGGCGCTGTTCCAGTTATGGTCATATTAAGGTCCATGTGAAAGCATTTGTCTGTTTTGCCCTGCGGCTTGCTGTGCAGGTCCGTTTGGGCCTTGGATTTCCAATATTACGGCAACTAGTTGAACTTCCCCGTCTGATGCAGTTACAGGTTTGGTTGTAACTAGTGTGTTGGGGCTACCTCAAGACAGGTATGTTTCAGTTTTACCCAAGCCAGTCTTCTCCTCAATAAATCTTCCATTTCGGTTGTGCGCTGAGTAGATGAAACTGCTTTTCCTTTGTGGGAAAGCCAGTACATATGGTACTTTCCCGATGATGGCATCCAGTGGCGTCATAGTTCATGATATTTCAGTGTTTATGACAAAAGGAAAATTTACATACTCCTTATTTATGGTCCAAGGCAGGATGGCCCATCTGCATCACCAGAAGAAATACTGCAGAACCACACGGTGGGCACAAAAGGCAAAGTCAGGTGAGCTGTTTCCCTAAACCGGTACAGCCGCAGGAGAAAAGAGGTGATAATTACCCGCCTAGCTGCCAGGAGATATGATGGTTTTTGACACGTTACCATTGTTGACAAACACCTGGAAAAAAGCACATTATGTTGGGGCAACGCTCCACCTTCAATTTCGGCGTCTGAAAAAAGTCAGTCTTGACGTGATATGTGATCTAAATCCGGGTCCCAAATGAAGATCTGAAACAGATGGGAGGAATATTTTGAGCTGAAGAAAAAGATTAGTGGCTTGCGACTTTGGGATCCACTTTGAATTTGTCACAATCCACAACCAAACAAACCCAAAACCAATTGTAACATGTTTCGACACAATGTTTAAAACGCCAGGATCACAAGAGGCACGAGGGCCCCGAGGAAACTGGTATGTGATGAGGAGAAGCATCACATTCACCTTTTTTTTTCAGCCATTAGCTTAGTTGGTGGGCACTCAAAATGGTCAATCAGATGGGAACCCAAAAGGCAGATGCCAGTAATGCTCCATGTCTTTGCCGCAGTACGTGCTAAAAGGGTCAGATGACTTCCCTCCTGGATCATACCAAATCAATTTTTTGACTGAGAACATCACCTAGTTGTCATGGTACCCTTTATATTTTGTACTCATAACAGTACTGCTAAATGCTGAGTAGCTACATTCCTAAAACAAGTTCAGTAACAACATTCCTGTTCATAAGTTGCTTACAAATACTGGAAGTATGAGTAAACTTGCAAGTGGAGCATAGTAAGGTTAGCTCACTGGTCAACTAACCATGGTTAACATAGTTCCATGAAATGAACTCCTACACACAATTGCAGAAACTTTGACCATTGCATAACAAATTATCCTCTGTCGCCATCATCGACAGTGAGAACATGGAACCAAAGCATCATAAGTTGGCGGAACATTACCAAAACAATCTCAGTGACACTCTAGACAACAAGGGTGAAGAGTCTAATATTAAAGGCTCTGCATCCACAGAGCACCTGCATAGCGAAATGCAGTAACTACTAGCAAAGTCTTATCATATGGTAGCTACACTTGATCTATGTGCTTTAGTTCCAGTTCACGAAACAAGGAAGAGCTGCAGAAACACATATAGAATAGGCCAGAGCCTAGCACCGAGGGCCACGAGCTCCCTATCTTCAGAACTCAACAGTACCCACCGACGCGATCCCAGTGCTTAGGCTTCTCGATTCCTGTCTGCTACCGTAGTTATCACAACTGTTGCCGAGCCTCCTTGCAGGAGCCGAGCTCAAGAGGTCGATGCCCTGCTTTCCCATCTGTTGCACCTCCTGCGGTGAAAGTATCTTGATGCACGATACACTGTTCACAAACTCCCTGCAGATTGTAAGATCCAGAATTGTAAAAACAAACAAACGCAAAGCAGTGCGAGGAAGATTTTGTAAACTTGTTGACTAAGACTTACTGCCATGGGTCATCGCCGACTAGAAGGACATCATCCTCTCGGTCAACAAATACAAGCTGCCAGCCTGATCTCACAGGGTCTTCCAACTGGCCCTCAAGGCCAAATAGGCACCCTACCTCGCTACGAAGTTCATGGTAGCTGCTAAATCTAGTGATGTCGAGCAACCTTCCAAAGGCTCCGGATTTGTAAACCTGTAGGACAAGGCTTGTCAACTCTGCTTTCAGGGGAGGAAATAATACGAAGGAAGCAACTTTGCAAGATGAATAGTTGGACGTGTCGATTTGCTTACCTTCACAAAAGTTGCAGGCGGTCGATTCACTTTATCAGAATTTTCCGAAAATGTCATGTATTCTGATTCATCTAGGCAGCCCGGACTAGTTAGTGCTTCATGCAAGGGAAAATCATTCTGAGAAGGGCTCAGGAAATTGCAGGTGGAGTATGGAATCGTGCCTGGACCATTGTCATCCTGAAGGCTTGCAATGCAACCATTGTCATTCTGAAGGCTTGGCATGCCACCTTGCATCAAAAGTGACTGAGAGTCTATATTAACACCAAACAAGAGGTGATTTTGATGGTCAGAACTTCCATCTTGATCCACCAAGCACTCTCTTCCAGGCAATGGTGCTAATGAAGAGCCTTGAGGTGTATTAGAAGGCGCTGAATCAAAGTGTTCTAGACGCGACAAATTACCATGAGACCGGGAAGGAATCGCTGGCTCCACCGCAACCCGCTTAGATGACCATGGGTCAGAGACAGGTGAAGGGGTGGTTCTTGATACACCTTGGAGGTTTGAACCGGCTTCGGAAGGAAATGGTCTCAACGTGTCATGCATAGACGAGACATTCGATGGAGAAAGAGAGGTCATATTTGGGTCTTGAAAGTTTTGCTGCTGTGAGAATCCTGAAACCGTCTGTAATGTGGGAGGTGGAGACTGAGTGTTGGAGGAAAGCTGGGAGAAAACTGACAATGAATTTGGTAAGGAATGGAAGTCAGGCGACTGCTTCTGTTCTTGCATTTGTTGATGTTGTGGTGTTCGCACGCACTGTGACTGTTGCTGCTGGTGTGATTCTTGCTGCTGCGGGGGTGGTGGGTTCTGCCCATTAAATGATTGGCAGCGTTGAAGCTGTTGCTGGAGGTACTCAGACTGATTGTGGCCTTGGATTGCACTGTCATTGTTGTGTTGGTGGTGCATCTGCTGAAACTGAGGCTGTACTTGTTGCAGAATCTGACTCGATAGAAGAGCAGATCTACCAGCAATGTTCTGAGGCTGCTGGAACTGCAATACTGCCGGCGATACTTGCTTTGCCATGTTCGGAAAAGCTGCTGCCGAGATTGCTTGGTACATGTCAGGTTGAAGACCAAGTAGGGAAGTATCAAACCTTGGCTGCATCCAAGCACTTGTACCAAGTCCACCAAAATTGAATGACTGAAAACCTGGGTTTGCACCAAAATCCTCACTTGTACCATATAAGGAAGGTAATCCTGTTGGCCACGGACGCTTCAATCGCATAGGAAAAGGAGATGAATACATTGGGTAAGTTGTCAGAGGCTCAATCTCCCAAAGAGACACCCGTGGCTGCCTCTCTCCAGCAGTTGACTCATCCCATCCCACCTGCATGGTTGAGCAAAAAAGATTGCACGCTCAATTTTAAAGCATGAGGCAGATAATGTAACTTTAATCTGTAACATCATGCTATCAACTGGAAATGGAACTAAGCACAGTTTGTTTTAAAAAAATTGGACTATATGCAAGCATTTATCTACCTTTGGAAACAAACAAACAAACAAACATATAATTTTTATTTCAAGATCTACCTTTACAGAACGCCAGTGTGAGTTTTGCCAACGAACAGGATCAAGGTCGCTTATTCCTGTAATTGTTCCCATGTATCTACAAGAGCACAAGAGCAATTTAGACCACTTATATCATGTACTCCCTCCGCATCAAAATATAAGATGTTTTAGCACAAGGTATGCATGTGGACATATTTTAGTGTGCAAGGTTCAAACATCTTATATTTTGATGCGGAGGGAGTACTACTGAAAAAGGCAGCTCATAACGACATCAGAAAACCAGCTACGAAAGATATATACATTGAGAAGCAGACATTGGTTCAGGAGGCCCAGCGCAGAAAAACAAGTTAAGGTGGCTAAGTGGAGAACAATTTCTCTATACACATAACAGAGAAAGCACTGATAAAAAAAAACTTATGTAAATGATGTCCAATAACTAAACTAAATCAAGGCAAGGAAAGAGCACTATGCAATGGCCGCGTAACAGCATTGTAAGAGATAAACACAGTTTTGACATACCGTCTAACACTGGATTCTTCTGTCTCAAAAAGCATTCGGAAACGCATGCCCACAGATATGCGGGTATGGTACACAGCTTTTACATACTTAGCCAGTGGTATAACAAACTCCGTAGGGCTTGCTCTGCAAAACACGAGGACAGCCCTGAGTATCTGCGAGGACAATGTTAGGATATATGATAAGGAGTTGTTCTACCTTGGATTATAGAAAATAGTGAACCGGCTATTTGTAGATGCAGCATGAGCAGCTGCAGCGAGAAGACCAATATGCATGCTGTCACTAGACAATACTGATGATGGCATGATCGTTTGTGGCCTATTTCCTCGACGAATTCCTAGAAGCAGCTGATTGTTGTCATTCCTGATCAACCAAAGATGTAAATGATATCATCAGTGCTCTGCTGGGAACAATAAGGTTAAGATGGAGAACAAACACTGACTGTTCTGAACAAAAGAAACTGGAAGCACAGATCTACCAGATAAAGAGAACGGAGTCTCCAGCAACCAGTCTCTTCGCACTTATAAAGACACTCCAACCTGTCGTCAGAAGATGTCGCTTTGGCTGACCTGCATCAGCAATTTTTCTTACATCATGAACTGGCTTGTGAAACTTACGTGAGTTGCATTGAGCAAGGATGAAACATACCGAACAATCATAAAATAAAGAAACAATAAAAGCAGCTGGAAAATAACTAACCTCGAAAGATATGGCGGAATTTCCACTCATTACCATGAAGGTCTTTTGCCATCAACTCCTGTACTGGAGGCTGCTGAGTGAAATCCTACAGAATAATCAAGGAACATTTATGGCCAATAATAATCCAGTCCAGTTAATCTAAATTAAACATATCTGTTCAAACGATACAGCAGAAAATGCTGATCATCGGCACGTACCAGTGGAGGAAACACCTTCTCCGCTGCCCGGCGGGGAACAGAGAATCCACCATGCGTACTTGTGTCACTTGCAGTTAATGTTTTGCAAAAATAATTTGTTGGCTGTTTGCTAGCACAACCCAGTTCAGCAGGTAGAAATGGGTCCTTCAGTTCTTGCTGCAACAAAAAAAATATACAGTATAAGTTAATCACAAACATAATTATACAGATACAAGACAATAGGTAGGAGACCATGTATTACCGGGCTGAGTGGCTGTAGCGTCATCTGTGCATAGACCTCATCTGTCTCTGCATCAGCCTGAAGAGAAAACAGCAAAATGTATGAGACGCAGAGCTAAATAGATAATGATGGTATTACTTGGTTTTGAAACAGGTGGGCTATATCCCTCCAAACTTACGTGCATGGTCGCATTATGTAGTTGGCATATAAGCTGCGGAGGCAGATTTGGATAGTTGGGGATCTGGGACTCCATCTCCTTATTTGTTGATGCAGATACCTATGGTCAAAATCTACTATGTAAGTCTACAGGTGTCTAAAAAATCTTTAATTCTGGCAGAAACGTTTAAGGTCTGACAAAGAAACATTGCACAATATAGAATTCAAGAGGAACCTTCCAAAAAGTAAGGAAAAACAAGATCAATCTGCAACCTTTACTGATACTCATAGACATTTTACAAACTTTCAGTTTATTCCTTTGGTACTGAGAGAAAGGAGAGTAACCTGCTCGCTGTGACCTTGGGGAAAATACAGCACCCGACTACCGACTGCAGGCAAAGAAACAAGCGGTCCGGCACAAGCATGCCAGAGCTCTGAATTTAGGCATTTATGCTCTTCTGGTGCTGAAAAGGAAAATCATCTGAGCAAAAGGCACAGTAAATCTATAAAGTTCAGTTAACAACAATAGCTCTAGGAAGCATCTTTCAGACATTCCAAGTTGACAAAAATGATTCCTGCATCTTAAAGCAATACTGTTTCTACACCTTTCACGGAAAATCTGTTCTGTTTTTGCAAGAATTAAATACTATAAATAATAAATACCAATATGTTCATAAACACGCAGACTATAAATGCTATTCCATCATGTGTAGTAGTATAATTAAATTAACCGAACAGTCCTGTCGTCAAGAAGCATGGAACACCAGAAAGAAGAATAAATTTGATAGGTTGCATATGGCACATTGAGTTGATTCGGGCCACATGATTACACAGATTAAAAGCAAGAGCCGCAAGCCAGCCTAACTACAAATTTAATCCACCACTGGAAGAGCAGAGAGTACTAATTAGCCAAATAAATTGCAAACTGTCAACTGAAATGCCAAGATTTAAGGTGCTATTGTACCTTCCGGCGACGCCGGCTGATCTGGCAGGCCGCTGCCGGCGGCGGCCGACGGCGAGAGGTTCATGCTTCACGAGCTGGCAGGAGATACAGCACAGGAGCACAGGAAACGGAGGCGGAAGGGACAGAAAAAATAAACGAAAGAGAGCTTCCTTTCTTTCTATTCTCTACACCAAATCACGAGCACTTCCAAACAGCACCACCATCGCTTTCTCCTCCCCCAAACTGGCCAAACCTCCCGCCCTGCCTCCGCCGCTGCCCCAAGGCGCAGTCTTTTTCCGATCCAGGAACTAGAAATTTTCGAGCCTCTCGATCCAAGAACCCCAGCTTTCGTCTCCGGGAAGCGGGAACCGCGGCCTCCGGGAGCAGGCAGCTGCGGCGGGAGAAATGCGCCGCCTTTGCGGCTCCGGGAGCTAGCTAGCTAGCTAGCTAGCCAAGAAGCGAGCCGGAGCCTTCTCGATTGTAAGAAGGCGGCGGCGCCTCAGATCTCGCCGCCACGAGCTCCAGAACGACGGCTCCCAGCTCCGGAGGACACGCCGTCAGATCCGAACGCCGCCGCCGCCGCCGGAGGGGAGGAAGCTACTGCTACTCCTAGCTAGTGCTGCCTGCTTATCGCTGGCGGCTTCCTGCTTGCCCGTGCTACTGTGCTAGCACTAGCAGTGGTGGGAGAGAGAGATGGAACTGCACTTGTTCTCTCTGAGTGAGTGGTGGCTTGCTTCGCTTCTTCCTGCTTCTCGGCCTCTGCGCCCTGCGCTGCTGCTCCTATGCAGTTCTTGGGGTTTTAACCCCACGACCACGAGCGCTGCTCTCTCTCCGTCTCCGCGCTTAAAAATCCCAACTTTTTCTCTGTGCAACGTGCATTTTTTAGATAAAGGGCGCTTTTATTAACCTCCAATGTTTACATCAAGGTGATACAATCAAAGAGGGCCACACCCGGCCTCTGCATAGTAAGGATGCACACAGCCGAAGGTACCAAAGTGAGAGGCAAATCTCATAGGCAAATCCTAAAATTTCATGAATCTATTAGAAACGCCTATGGTGGAGGTGGTTCAATCCGCAAACTATGCTGCCACCCATGTTGGGTAAAAATCTCTTTCGCCACCTGCTCCAACCTTGAACAAACCTCCATATAAAGGCCTCGGTGTTCCAGTTTTTGTAGAGTAGACCACTCCCGGAGTAAGTGTGCACAGTGATACAATACCTGCATGGGGGAAGACAGTTTACCATTAAAAACCTGATTATTTCTACATAGCCATAGCGACCATATTAATGTAATCGCTCCCACCCGTATATGTATTTTATCCTTCTTGTCCACTCCATTCAACCAATTACCAAAAATATTGGCAACTGAGCGCGGTGGAGACAAACTTGAGGCTACTTGGATGGCTGACCATATAGAACGCGCAAACTGACATTGGAAAAACAAATGTTTGATAGTCTCGTCATGATGACAGAAACAACACTTTGTACTTCCTTGCCACTTGCGTCTAACCAAGTTATCTTTTGTCAAAATCACACGCCGACGTAAATACCAAGCGAAAATTTTAATCTTCAATGGTATTTTCATCTTCCAGATGTGTTTGTGTTTATGCACCGGAATATCAGAATGCAGTAGTGCTTTATACATGGAATCTACTGAAAATTTTCCATTTTCGGTCAAATTCCAACGGAACTCATCATGCTCATCTGTTAACTCCAATGTTGCTAACCGCTCTTGTAGAGTGTGCCAATCGGCAAGACGTGCCCCAATGAGATCTCGTCTAAAGGTCACGTTGGGAGGAGAAGTATTTAACACTTCATTAATTGTATCACTCTTATTTCGTGCTATAATGTATAAAGCCGGATACTGATCCTTGAGAGGTAAAGTTCCTAACCAGATATCCTCCCAGAATCTGATCTCCGAGCCGTCCTTGATAATGAAGGATCCATGTTGGAAGAAAGAATTCTTCACATGCATTAGACCAGCCCAAAAGTGTGAATCCCCTGGTTTCCAGTATATTTGGGATAATGCCTTTGAGCCAATATACTTCCTTCTCAATAGGGACTGCCATACTCCATCCTCGGTTAATAGCTTGTATAGCCATTTTCCAAGTAATGCGGTATTTTTGGCCTCCAGGTCGTGGATGCCAAGTCCCCCTTGGTCTTTTGGACGACAAACGACATTCCATTTTGCTAGTCTATACTTCTTTTTTTCCGAATCTCCTTGCCAAAAGAATCTCGAGCGATAATAGTCTAACCGCTGGAGTACTCCTTTAGGAACCTGGAAGAAGGATAGCATATACAAGACCATGTTGGTAAGGACGGAATTAATCAGTACTAGTCTTCCTCCAACTGAAAGTAGTTTTCCTTTCCAGCTGCTTAGACGTTTCTGTAACCGTTCCTCAACCGCTTTCCATTCTGCATTAGTGAGTCTCCGATAATGAATCGGGATTCCTAAGTACGTCATTGGGAATTGGCCTTGTTGACATCCAAATAATTCGGTGTATTGAGCCATTGAT
The DNA here is from genome assembly GCA_026929855.1 of Poa annua. NCBI lineage: Eukaryota > Viridiplantae > Streptophyta > Magnoliopsida > Poales > Poaceae > Poa > Poa annua. The sequence continues at coordinate 9,652,323 of CM049429.1, read as the reverse complement.
TCTTTTGCCTCTCCAAAGCAAAACAATTCACTTTTATGGAAATTTATTTTTAGACCCGATAATTGCTCAAACGCTGATAGTATTAACTTCAGGTTCTTAGCCTTTTCGATGTCATGCTCCATAAAGAGGATTGTATCATCGGCATATTGAAGTATCGACAGACCTCCATCAACTAGGTGAGGTACGGTACCACCAATTTGCCCATCGCTCTTGGCTCGCTCTATCAAGATTGCCAACATATCAACCACGATATTAAATAACATCGGGGAGAGTGGATCACCTTGACGTAATCCTTTCTTTGTTTGGAAGTAGTGGCCAGTGTCATCGTTGACTTTTATAGCAACACTGCCTCCTTGTACAAAGTTTCGGATTAAAGCACACCATTCCGGGGAGAAGCCTTTCATTTTAAGAACTTGAAAAAGAAAAGGCCATTTGACTTTATCATACGCCTTTTCAAAATCAATCTTAAAAATTACGCCATTCATGTTTTTACGGTGCAGCTCATGGACTGTTTCATGTAGGGTCACTACTCCATCGAGTATGTATCGCCCTTGCATAAAAGCCGTCTGTGTTGGTCGAACCACATTGTCTGCCACCGAATTAAGTCGAATGGTCGCCACCTTGGTGAATATTTTGAAGCTAACATTAAGGAGACAGATCGGTCTATATTGTTGGATCCGTTCCGCATCCTTAATCTTTGGCAGCAGAATAATTTCACCGAAGTTAAGTTTGAAAAGATCCAGTTGTCCTTTGTGAAGATCACTGAACATCTCCATCAAATCATCCTTAAGAATATCCCAAAAGTTTTGATAAAACTCCGCTGGGAATCCATCCGGCCCAGGGGCTTTATTATGTTCCATTTCAAAGATAGCGTTTCTTACTTCCTCTGTAGTGAAAGGAGCCGTTAAGAACGCGTTCTCTTCGTTGGATACTTGAGGGATATCTCCTATTTGTGACTCGTCAAGAGAAGAATTTACTTCCTCTGGTGGTCCAAACAGGGTTTTGTAATACTTTGTTATATATTTCTTTAATTCATTTTGGCCCTCGATCACACCCTCATCTTGGTGAAGCGCGTGTATACATTTCTTCCTATGACGACCATTAGCCACCATATGAAAATATCTTGTATTACTATCGCCTTCCAGAATGAATAGGGCTTTGGATCTTTGATACCACTTGATCTCTTCTTCTCTGAGCAGTCGGGCTATTTCCTCATTCGCTTGATTTTTCATTTCAAGCTCATGTTGTAATAGCACACGGGATTCTGCTATAGTTTCAAGTGTATCAATGATCTCAGAGAGTCTTTTCTTTTCTTTTTTGTATAGACCAGATACATGCCTTGCCCATCCTCTTAGGTGTTTCCGTAAAGCACGGATTTTATTATTCCACCTTAGGATGGCTGAGTTGCCCTTTACCGGTCTATTCCATACCTCCTTGATCATATCCTTAAAACCCTCACGGGAAAGCCATCCCAATTCAAATTTGAATGGTGGCTTCTTCCCTTGCAGTTTATTGGACCCAGTGTCAAGAAGTAATGGAGCATGATCGGATAGCTTCTCAATACGTTCCATTGCCCGTACGGACACCATAGGATATTTTGACTCCCATTCGGCATCCATAAGTACGCGGTCCAATTTTTCGTATGTAGGTATTGGTCTATTATTAGCCCAGGTGTATTGCCTCCCCGTCATACGTACCTCTCTAAGATTCAAGCTGTCAATGACGGCATTGAATAAGAAAGGCCAGTACTCGTCGAAGCGGTCATTGTTCTTTTCCTGCCTAAACCTTAGGATATTAAAATCCCCTCCTATAAGTATAGGATGTGGATTGTCCTTGGCAAGATTGACCAATTCCCTTAGGAAAGCCGCTTTGTGCTCATCCTGGGCCGCTCCATACACGGCCACTAGGCTCCATATGAAATGATCGGATTTATTTTGTAGATGGAATTTAATATGAAATTCCCCTACTGAATAGTCCAATAATTCCAAAGTGGAGGCCCGTATACCAAGCAAAATCCCCCCAGACCGGCCGCGCGGAGGTATCCATTTCCAGATAAATTCAATGCCACCTGAAAGGTGGTCTAGAATATGCATCTGAAAATCTCGTTTACCGGATTCCGTGATTGCGACAAAGTCTAGCTCATGATCCTTAATGTAGTCGGCGATATGTAAGTGTTTAGCCAAGTCACGTAGACCTCTGCTGTGCAACGTGCATGCTCTGGTAAGTTTTTCCACTGCGACCCGTGTAACGTATTGCCATATTCAAGGAGCTGTATGTACACGAGTCAAAAAGGTTGCCGCCGCATGGTTCTTCCACATTTCATGCGTCATAGTACTTCCATTACTACTAGTACTACTATTATAATTCCAAAATATTTTATATTTTACTGGCTATATCAGCTTAGTGTAATTTCTGTTTGAACTTTCACTAAAACTTCATGGACAAAGCAAATCATATGAAATCAGGTGGTATGTATGGTTGATGAACAAACGTCAACAAGGTTTCTACGGTATGTATGGTTGACACCGGTTTGGATTAGTGCTGCTCGATCTATGGCAATAAGATAATCACCAAACAGCCAATGGTTGATGTGGGGAATCGAAACGTGTAGAGATGAAAAGGTAATCCATGTACAGTAGAGTATTTGCAGGGGTCGTGGTCAGCTAGTGGGCTTTTTTGCCGTCTCATGTAGATCCCCCATGATACTGCCTTTTTGACCAATGTTTATTCACCATCATTACATATTGTGTTTTTTCTTGTTGTATTTCAGCTGTACAAGACCCTGTTAAGCGGTGCGGTCAAACGAGCGTACGTGTACGTGCGGATATGTTTATTGCTCCAAGCACATGCGGTTGGAGTTGGATGCGTACCCTGGAGTTACTTATTTCGCAGCATCACGTTGCAGTGAACCAGTGTTAGCTAAGTTTGGGGCATGAAAATTTCACAAAAAAGTTTTTAATAACCGCATAAATCGGGTAAATTCACGCGAGTGTTAAAACCGGCACCAAAACTGGTAGAATGCATGTCGGATGAGGTTTACGGCAAAATACATGAGTTCTTGGACTTCACCTATTTCTCTATGAGCTCAAGTTCATCGGAACTTGCTCAATCTCTCGGGGTGGAACTTGAGGTGATGACCAAACTTTCACAAGCTTGCTTGAGGCTTGTTTTATAAATCGGAAGCTCTCAAATTGACGCCTAATCGGCATGGATATGTCGAATCTCTAAGATAGATACATCGGATATATGTAGATGGTGATCTTGCTAGATGAACCTAAGCTCACCATCCCCCTCTCTCAAAGATCCGCTCAAGAAATATATCATTAATGCCTTAATTGATTGTCATTAATCATCCAAAACTCACTAGGGCACTAGATGCAGTTTCACATACACATTCCACAACAACTGAAAGATGCCCACTGGGCAGGGGCGGTCACACATTGAACGGAAGTTGACCACCTAGAGGGGGGGTGAATAGGTGGTGACCAATTTTTATGTCATTTTCAATTTTAGACAAGCGGAAAGTAAGTTTTCTATATGTGAACTAGATGATACAAGTGATAGACAACAAGAAAACTAAGCAAGTACGATAAGTAGGTAAGCAATAAAGTAGAGCGAGTGGAACGAGATAACCAATGAAGAAATCGGAGACGGCGATTTTATCCCGATTTCCACCACATAGGTGTACGTCTCGGCGGAGGGGTGTGAGCTATCACAAAGGTTAGCTCAACGCCACAAAGACCTCACCATATTCTCCGTGAACTCGACCACAAAGGTACGAGCTCACTTTTCCACTAAGGACTCCTTTAAGGGCGGAGAAGATCCTGTACAAATTCGTGGGGCACACACCCACAACTGAATTGGGAGCTCCCACAATGACCACAAGAGGTCTTGATCACAAAGGTCTCAAATCCAACAAAAACAACCAAGTAAGAACTCTAGGTTTTCAAAGGAAAGCCTAGCACTAGATCCCTCTTGATAGAGAGGGGGAGATTCTATTTCCTTCGGTGGAGAGCTATATCTAGGTGTTCTCACTCACTTCCCAAAAGATCAAGCGATTTGGGTGGAGGAGTAGGAAGATCCAAAGCTCAGCAACAATGGAGGAGAGAGAGTGTAGAATCGTCAACTGCTCTTGGGGAAGATGAAGTCTTTAAATAGCCCCCCCCCCCCCCCCCCCGAAAACGAGTCGTTGGTGTCTGAAAAAATCACTCAGCGGTACTACCACTGAACGGTTCCCAGGCAGAATTACTCTCCAGTTCCAGCGGTGCAACCGTTGGAGCTGGGGCAGCGGTACTACCACTGCACGAGCGATACTACCGCTGGGTACTAAGCCGTAGCACGGAAAGAACACCAGCGGTACTACCGGAGTGATACCGCCTGGTACCGTAGCCTCTGCCGAGAGTTTTTCCAATTCCAGCGGTACCTCCAGCGGTAGCTGGCGGTACTACCGCCACAGATATCCAAGGCAGAAGAGATCGTCAGCAACAGCGGTACCAGAGGTACTACCGTTGCTCCCAAGCTAGCGGTACTACCGTTGAGCCAGCGGTACTACCGCCGGGTCCTTAGTCGAAAAACGAAGGACACCAGCGGTACTACCGGACCTCTACCGCTAGGTACCGTAGGCTATGCCGAGGGTTTTTCAAAGGTCCAGCGGTACTACCGCTGAACAAAAAAACTGAATTAAAAATCATGGGTCACTCTCTCCTTTTTCAACTCTTGATATAACCTATAAATCTGCACATAACTTAGCACACACATTAGTCCTGTAGATGTGTTGTCAACAATCTCTAAAATCAATTTAGAGTAAATGCACTTTCACACATGGTATCAAGGGTATTCAACCGAATACAAAAGTTTCATTACCATTAATTCTAGCCTTACTACTATATAAGCACTTGTTGGTGATGTTGGTTCATGTAAGTGCACTCAATCAGCTGATCATGTGTTCGATTTCTACTGCTCCTAGTTTCAGCTTTGCCTTTATGTATTTTTCTTTTTGAATACACTTTGCCATAAACCTAGGCCTGCCACTGCCACCGGGTCCTACGTCGTAGAGAGAGAGATGCTTGCTTACAAACATAGATGTGTTCATAATGTTTCCATTTTTTTAACCTGGCCAAAATAAAATCGACTCCGATTTCCTTACTTGATCCTTGTTGGACCGAATAACAATCTTCTAGAAAAATGTGGTCGCACAAACTAGATGCAACAATGCTAATATTGATTGCATCATTAAGATTTTACCCTCCACAAGAACCAACCCCCCAATGCATGGTCTCCCTCTCTTTGCTCATAGCTTAAGGGGGTGGCTTTCAATGCATGAAAAAAGTTGAAGACGTGGAGCATACAAATTTTCACTCATCCATGCTATGACACCCTCGTGAAGTTCTCCATCACCCTACATGATACACCAACTCACGTTGTTGTACATGCCCTACAAGGCAAAACGAGCACTTAAAAATTTGTGTCGAGCCTTTATTAAACAAGAACTTAAACTCTCATGCCGCAGGGAGAAAATGTTAGGTCAAATTTTAGCCTGAAGGATCAAGGACATCGACTAGAGGGAGAAGGTAAACATAGGCCTCTATTTTTTTTAAAACAAATTCAATCATTTGTTTTGGAAGTGTGGAATCTATATGTCAAGGCAACAATAGCAAGCAAGATTAACATGCAAACAAGAGGGATAATGTAATCACTACTAATGAAGGGTTTGAAATAAGCAAAGGGGAGCACTAGGAAATTATAAGGTTTATACTCGAAGTTCAATTTCTTGGAGGATTATGATCTTCGTTGGAGAGGCTTGATCAGGAAGTTCCCTTGGCCACAAAGGTGTAGCCATCTTCTCCATGAACATTGTCCACATAGTGCAAACTTAGGATAAACCTTTAGGCGAACTATTGATCTTGAGGAAAATATGTAAGCTTGGAATTTTTAGTTGACTCCGACCACATACATGTCCCATAAATCCAAGAGTAAGAAGCAATATCTAGAATTCAAAGGCGGTTTCAAAATTAGGTCATGCAAACACGGATCTAGGTCTCCTCTCACCTTTCCACCACATAATTTGAGATCAAAGCGTACTATATACGTTGAGATCTTTAATGTTGACAATCATATTCAAAACTTTTGAATTGTTGGAGAAGAAGCCAACACTTCTAGGCCCTCCTCATTTTTGTGTGTTACCTAGTTTCTACTACTCACATAAAGTTTCTGGGCCTCAACAGAGTTCATGCATCCAGAGTGAGTTAAGTAGCTACTGGACTCACTCTAAGGTTGACCCCGAGAGAGCCTCCAAATAGAACCTTTTTCCATTGTCAGAAAACAGTACTAGAACATAAGGTTACCTTTTAGGTGGTCTATTCCATAAATTTGAGTTATCTAGGATTGTTGTAGGCATGAAATCCCAACACTTTGTCTATCATTGAAACCCATATACTCATATTATGGTTTTCCTACGACTCAATCATAAAAAAAAGATGCATAATGGTAGATGTGCTTGATTAATATTTAGGATGGTGGGTCACCCATATCGGTCGGGGCTGGTAGAATTGTGCTCTCATAAATCAATAAATGAGTCAAGGATGGGATAGGATACAAGCTTGAAACCAAACATTGGGGGTGGTTTCACTCAGTACGAATGATCATCAAAATAAATCAAAAGTGATGCGACCACATCTTGTATATTAATTAGGGGAAAGCACACCTAAAAGATTTTACCAAATAGTTGTCTTTTTTTCAAGGTTTTCCCCCTTTAGCCTTCTTGTAGCATCTTAAATCCCTTACTGATTGGGTGGAAATATGCTTGATTAGTGAGAAGATATCTTTTTTCCTATGTTAATACTGGTGTGGCTAATTCTCAGTTATTCTCATTCAAGTGATACCATCCTCACGATTTTGTACCACGCAAAAACCTTATGTGATGTGTGAATATCTTTTTATATGGTGTTAACCATTTTTTCGGTCCCAAGCCACTTATAACTAAAAAATATTTAGTTGTGACCCTGTTACAACTGAAAAATATGAGTTACAACCTACTTGTAATTCATAGGGCGCATGAACCTCGATATAAATATGAAGGTGTTAGAGTTATTTAAAATATAACTTAATTCTAAACAAATGAGAATTGGCAAAACCGAATAAAATAACATTTTTCAAGCTTACATGCATTATATGAAATCATATTCATAGAAAAAACAGCCCACTTGTTTGCTCTATTAGGAGAACAAGAATATCCTATCCCTATCACACACATACAATACGTATAGATACCTTTAAATACCGTACGTCAGCCAAAACATACGTACGTTTATTCCGAATTTTCTCTTTCTCATATAGAAAATGAATCAGTATATATTCTCTTTGGCAAGTTTAAATTGCTTCATCCCTGCAGATTGATAGCCACCGAAAGATGTGTACCATAGTACACATAAAAGATGCAAATCTCGAGAACTATTCACACGGACCACGAAGCCTGCATCTGCGAAATTCTGCGACTGTACATGCACGTTCACACGAAAAGCAGGACACTGACCACCCCCTCCATAATGCAAGGACGCAAATGCACGCACGTAAGCGCTTGCCGACACAAATTTAAGTCAAGATCGATAGGGTTTAAGTCCGTACTTTGGTTTCCGTAATTCGAGTTCATACAACAAGTCAAGTTCATGGCCGATCTCTTAATTAGACGCTTAAGATTATTTTTTTTGTTCTACAAAAATAATTAGTAAGTGTGCTAGGACAAAGATGAGCATGTAGAGGCAATGAAAGCATAAGCAAATTAAAGCTAGCAAACCAAACCGTCGCCGGAAAGCCGATAGAAATGCTTACCCTCTGGACGTACGATTGCTCCAGCCAACTCCAAATCGCACATGGTGATCGATGCCAATGCCAAGAAGCATCTTGGCATCCGGAGGGAGCATGCACACGATCTATATATGCTCCTATGACCTTTTGGATAATTGGATCCCATTTGGAAAACGACTTGACCGGCATTCCTTCTCCTCGACCCACTCTCTGCGTGCCCACCAAGCCTACGTGGTACTTAACCAGGTATCCGTGTAACAGAAAGTCTTTTTACACTACTCTGATCTCTTAAACAGTTTTCGTCCCGCTTTATAAATAAAGTCATACGACCGAACCGGTATAAAGTAATGAGGAAACCCTCTTACATAGCAGATCAAAGAAAAACAAGAAATGGTCAGAGTAGCCACACCACGAAGAAACACCTCAGACTACTAGTAAGAGGTGTCACACGACTCGAAGTGAAACCACTGGACACCGTCACACCGCACCCCACCAAGCTATTACCGGAGAAGGCCGCCTGCGTTCTTGCTTTGGGCCATGGAGCGCCGATCCTACCAACAGACAACAAGGATGGGATTGGCGACGACGGTGTCATGCGTAAAAGATAGGATGCCATCCTAGCTCCGAAGGAGTTTCAAATTAGGATCCAAACTTGCCCATCGAAGAGAACAGAGCGATGCCAAAAGGTAACATACGATGATCCCCCAAGAGGGAGTATCATAGGAAGTGGCGGAGCTAGAGCTGATGTAGTCGAGGTGCATGCTAGGGAAATAGGTGCACATATAGACAAAATAATTAATTTTAGGGGTGCACATGTGGTGAAAATTTAGATCTATACAAAGAAAACAAGATTTTTGGGGTGTCCTGTGCACCCCCAAGCTGAACGTGCCTCCGCCACTGATCATAGGTGGCAACATGCATGTCATGTTGGTAAAAAGATGATGTGTCACTGTAATTAACGATGAGAGATGTTATAGTGATATATATGTATATATAGATGCAAGTTGAGTATACAACCCAATAAATATAGTGTCATATGATATCACATATATGATGAAACTAGTGATGTAGACTAGTATCATATATACGAGATGATACTCCTCACTATGGCTAGCCTTATCCAATAAAGATAGATCGATCGAGTTTTACTATTTGATCAATTTGAAATATTAGATCTAAGGTATGTTAATTCATTTCAAACCACATTTTTAAACTTGTTTCGATAACCGGATGACCCACTCTTAGGCCATGCATGTTACTCTATGTAGGTATAACTTGAGAAATTTGTCAAAACATATGGTTTATTACAATTTATAATTTTGCCCATCTAGAAATGAGCCCCAATTTTGACGGAGGGATTTTCCTAAAAAAAATCATTTGATGGTATTAGGGACTCCTTCCTTTAGATTTTTTTTTTCAAAAACAATTAGTCCACCTTATGCCAAATATAAAGGATTAGTAGTTAGGTCATAAGCACGTAAACAGTGCATGGACGCGCGTACGGCCATGCATGCATGTACTCTTACTTGCTTTAATGCAAAATCTTGCAGTCAATCAGTGCTCAGTGCCGATTAAGGAGAGAATTAATTAGTTGTCTCTTGCATTCACGTCTAATTAATCCGAATTGAGTCCTGATAGATGGGTGACAGGAGTCTGATAGCTGGGGCCTGGGGCTAGCCATGCATGCGTGGCGAGCAAATTTCCCCATATTTGTTTCTTTTTTATTGGGTGGTACCACACTCTTGCAGAAGCAGTTGTGTACACACCACGGTGTGGCAGGACCAGGCAGACACTATTACACTTTGGGCAAGCTCAATAAGCATGTCTTGATCGTGACTAGTAGTACGTCACTGAATCTAGTCTTTTTCTTCTTGTGTGTACATTTCAGAAACATGGAATTGATGATACTCTCTCCATCCTACCTAAAATAATTGTCTCAAATTTGCTTAAAAGTGAATGTATCTTACATAAAATACATTCATTTTTTAGACAAACTTAAAACACTTACTTTAAGACAGAGAAAGTATATATTTTGCTATTTAACTAGTGGACACCATGCACTAAGCTTCTGGTTAAGAATATTTATGCAAATGAAGATAATAGGGCTGTCATACCTGCACGAGTAAACAGTGCTAGTAGCCAAATCGCTAACAAAGATTACTCCATTTACTGCCAAAAATAGGGCAATGTGTCACTGAACCTTAGCCTTTTTTTTGCATGGGTATACATTTAAGAGATATATGGATTTGATGATATGTTTTGATATTTAATTAAGCACCACGAACTAAAGTTATATGAAAGATTGACACTTTGTTGATTATGTCTATCAAAATTGATACCGTTGTAGGCCTAAAAAAAAATTTGATACCGTTGTACATATTTATATATAGTTAAATTTTTGCAATTGTTGTGATTTTGTGACCATATATATAGATAGGAAGTTCTGAAAAAGTGCAGTTCGACTTGGGCTCCCTGCATTCCCCACAAAGGGAGTATCTAATAAACATTTTGACGGATCTTCCGGTTTGTTCTCATTATCCAACTACCACATGACTCGCCAAATCTGAGATGCCCCGGTGGACTAGCATCTGGACTCTCTGCATTTGTGATCCAGAAGATAGACCATCATACTATATACCAACCAAATTGGAATATTACATTCTGGTACTCTGGGCAGCTGGAGGGAAGCATTTTCTACTTGGGGTAGTCATGGAGATCAAGAAAAATGATAGTTTGAGGCTAGATTGCACAGTAAAATTTGCTCATGTAATGTGCCCATCTGGTCGACCCCATGCATGCATGCGGGCCGGCTACAGTGTGGAGGCAGGACCATATTGCTCTTGTTGGGGCACCTAAAGAATTAATATCATGGTCCATTCCTCCCTTCCCAAGTCTTCTCTCTCTATGACCACTTTGGACAAAGAGCTAAGATCTTTGTGGGAAACTATATCCATGAGTCAAATGTAATTTATCTCTTTCTCTTGCATTGGCAATGGTGAGACATGGGATATCCATTTGCAAGATTTAGACTAGTCATAATGGGTGGTAACATAGTGGTAACATAAGTGCCACATAGGCTAAAAAGATGATGTGACATGCAATTAAGGAAGAGAGAGACAAATGAAGTAACTAGCTATGTTACTGTAACATCACATATTTTAAGACAATATGTGTCTACAACATAATTAATAAAGTATTGCATGACACCACACATATGTTACTACCCACTATGAAGATAGTAACATAGTATCGTAAAATGTGTATGTTACTAGTTCATGTTACTGTCCATTATGACTAGTCTTAGTGTGGCGGGGTGCTTGGGGGAGAGAGAGAGCGCGCGCGCTCCGGGACTGCAGTGGAAAGTACATGTTATCTCTGGTAAAATTAAGGCATTGCCAAATGTGCATGCGTCCTGCCTTGTAGCCACTGTTAAAAGCAAAATGTTGCAGTTTCACACAGGTAAGGCCCCAGTGATTCACATGCATGATTTTGAAAGGAACAGAACAAACACAAACCTGTTGTGTCTCATGTTCATATAAATCCTAGACGATTGTGATTTGTTTGATTTGCAGCATAGGAAAACAAAGGAAATTTTCAACAGGTTCAAGTGGACGGAGAACTTCGTACGACATATTGTACAAATGAACCCTTATGGAAAATTCCTATATGATTCTATAATCAAATAAAATATCAACATAGGAAAAATCTCAAAGATTCCAATCCTACAATTTTCTATGGGACACATTGAATCAAAGAAGCCATTATAGCTCAAAGATGTGATTAGCTTAGTCATAACCACCTTTTGCTTGTAAAAAATGTATGATGCTCTATTACAATTGAAGCTAATGTTTTTTTATTTCAAGGATACAACCCTGGAAGGTGTATCATATTTGATACATCATAGAAGAGATCAAGACATCCGGTACATCAGGTATTTTTGTCGAGAGTATGAAAATTGCCTCATCTATTGGGAACGTCATCTTCTCCTATTGTCTGAGAGAAGCAAACATGTGTGCTCATGACATAGCTAGAGAGGGCTTTAGAACTAGATCTCTTTGTATTTGGGACGATGATTCCCTAACTTCCTCCTTAGTTCTCTCTTAGACGATGTAAGCATACAATGATTCAAAAGCAACAAGTTTCATACGCACTCTTTTCTTTACCAGTGTACCTACGGGGGCTGGAAGGTTTTTAATGAACCGGCTTGATGACGTAATATACTGGCTTTTTTCTAAAAGACATCTTGTACATCAACATAAGGCTACACGATACAAACACGTCACAAGGTTTATGACACAATCCACACCAGCCAAAGCAAAACGACAAGGCCTCGCCATGTATTGTCTCCTGCCATAAATGATGAGGAGGCGATATACATAGCGTCTAGGCCATCTCCAACTCCGATAAGATTCAAGCTTACACACTGACCGTCCATAAGCGCCTAAGAGTCGGCGAGTAAATGATGGGACCAAATCAGAATGGAGGAGGCATCGACCAAGAACATAGACATGGGTGTACATAACTCCCTGCAAGCCCACACTCCGACCGACGGCTAACATCGACTATAATTGGCGCATCAAGGAAATCACTAACCACTTAGGTGATCCCCTCAAGGAGGAAACAATACACCTGATGTGCCGCCACCCTTTTGAAGGTTAGATCTAGGGTTCCCCTGGTGCTTGATGTGGGGTAGCACATGAACCACCCTGACGACGCGTCGACGCCTCTAAAGAGGTTACAGACCCGTGGGCATTATGTCAGCTTCATGCATGGATTTCGCACTGGCTCAGGACTCCAACGTAGATCAGATCCGCACAACAAGGAGCCACATTTTAGCCTCACCGCGCACGATAGATGAGAGAATACGACAAATCGACCAAATCTAACCCTTATGTAAAACTTCCACATGAAATGGAGTGCCTTCAAATGTTTAGGTAAATCTAATCTTTTTTAGTACTCCCTCCGTTCTGAGTCAATTAATTCAGAACGGAGGGAGTACAACTCAACATATTGACGGTACAGTTAGATGTGATACCGCTATTATAATTCTGACGGCACTATGGCTAACCCTACCGCTATCAAAATTGCTGGAGAATACCGGCAGCGTGTTTCTTTATACTGCCCAAGTACTTCAGATACATGAACCACCATGACGACGCCTCTAAGGAGATGACGGACTCGTGGGCATCGCCCCAGCTCCTTCATGCATGTATTTGGAACTGGCTCTGCCGTCGACTCCAACCCCTATCAGATTCGCACAGCAAGGAGCCACGTACATTTTGGCCTCACCGCGGCCAATATACGAGAGAATACTGGCAGAGTGTTTCTAACTGCCCAAGTACTTCAGTAGTTCTATATATCTGAGAACCTGGACGCCAACAACTTCACCTTCCTTTTACACGCTCGCGAGCTACAACATGAGTTGAACTCTCATGCCTTCTCCTCTATGCAATGCAACAGCACAAATAGCTCCTACCAACCTAGCCAGCACCAGTACTATACAGTAGGCCTTGGAAATTTCTCTCCAACGAAGGACGATGCAATTGTTGCATCCAATCCATGGAGGAGATCGATGAAGAAGCAGCTTTAGGTAGCTTGTCCAATGCACATTGTACCATGCTCCTCCTTAACTCCCATCCATCAACGCATGCACATGTACTGTGTGTGGTCTCGTCTCCTTTCCCTTTGTTGTGTCAATGAACAGTGACGATTGTGCCTAGATGTGACCCGGTGACCGTAGATCGCAAGCAGCACCGGTGGTACAATTGCCACCAATTCCATCCGGGGAAATAAATCGCCATCAAACTAATCACCCAGAGGCGGCACTGTGCGTGTAGACCGGAGCACATTGCGTTCAGTGCTACTTCCACAGGACAAGTACTTGGGACATTAATCGTGCCGAATGGGAGGAGGGTGAGATCTGGAATGTAGCGTTTAAATGCACGATTCACCGGCTTTGCTGAGTTTTCTTTCTCTTGTTTGAGAAAAGAGTCTAGGTGGTTGCTTGGCCTCTCTCCATTGAGCAAGATCAGTGATTTTATATCTGAAAGAGTGGTTGTTTCAAGCACAAACCCAGGGAGTAAACATAGCAACAAGCTCACTGACGCTGGGAAAACCAAGCATCACATAGCAATACCGCTAAATCGCAATCCGAGTCGTACAGGTTCATATAGACTAATCGAATTCTTTTTTTTTTAGAAAGACTAGTCGAATTCTGAAACCGCATGTAGACTATATAGTTTAAGCGTGGGAGTGTTGGCCTAATTGAACCAGTGGATAAGTTCAGTGACCCGCCGTTGCTATCTATTCTTGATCTTATGGAAACATTTAAATTTAACATATTTTAGTTTGTTCAATCATGCGATAGACGATTAGTTTCAAGAACAATCCTAAGAGATGATATTAGATCTCTATTTTGCACCAAGCTCGATTAGGAACACCAAAGGAACGAAAGTGTAGTGCATCCCTTTAAAACTTGATGGGTTTGTCCCAAGTCCTTTGAATCTCAACGGAATCTGGAAATGATAAGCATATTGTATCAACATACTATGCATACTAGTATTTTCCTATCCACACAATGTAAAACAATTAATTCATAATAAATTTCACCTTTCACCCGGTTGTTGTGAATACATGTACTTATATACTCCTATCCACACCATATGTAATGCATCTTTACCTCATTCTTTTTCGATAAGGGGCACTTTATTAATTAAAAGGTTTAAATGTTTACACTCAGCCTCTACATAATTAAGATGCACACAGCTATCCCACCGTTCCCAATCCGAAACTGAATTAAGGCGTAATACATATCATAACAATGAGCAAATGCAACTACGACTGAAGTGGTGGTGGTCCAGTCCATAGATTATACTGCCACCCATGATGAGAAAAAATATCCTTCGTTGTGGACTCCAACCGTGCACAGACCTCCGTAAATAGGTCTCCGTGCTCTACCCGATGAAGAGATGGCCATGAACGGAGTGTACCGGTACACTGGTAGATGACCTGTAAAGGAGAAGACAATTTATCGTTAAACACTTCATCATTTCTACATAACCATAGCGACCACTTCATCTGTAGACAATCTTTACCTCATTCTCCCCGTAGGTTTTAATTGTGAGAGCTTATAACCCATTTAGAAATAGTACCACATTTCCCGTGAGCTACGATATTATAATAAATTTTGCCTCATTTCATTTTTTTCGCAAACTGATCCCACTTGTAAGGACGACATGGTAGCTAGCTACACTAGTAGAAAAAACCTAGCCGTGGAGTGTCAATTTCAGCCTTAGGGCATCTCCAGTCGTCCCCCCCCCCCCCCCAGCGCCCCCCAAGAGACCTTTTTAGCGCCGGCGGAAGCAAAAAACCACCAGCCGCCCCACAGGAGTCGATTTAGCGCCGGTTAGCGCTGTTTCGCGCCGGCGAACCCAGGCCAAACCCAGCTTCCTGGGTTCCGCCTGGAGGAGTGGGGGGGGGGGGGCAAAAGGTGTGCGCGGGCCAGACCTGTTGGCGAGAGTGGGCGATTTCCCTCCATAATTTTGAGCCTCACTCCCTCCCCCCCCCCCCCCCCCCCCCAAATAGCTCACCTGCCCGCCCGATCCCGTCATTTCCCCCCCAGTTCATCAGGCCGTGGCCGCCATGGCTCGTCGGGCATGAGAAACAAAGAATGGATCGCCGAGCAGGAGCGCCGGAAGGCGGAGAACATCCAGCGCCGGGGGAGGGAGAACAAGCAGCGGCAAAGGGAGCTGGCCGCGAAGCTGGATGCCGCGGGCGAAGCTGCCGCCGAGGAAGAAGAGGAGAAGGAGAAAGAGGAGGAGGTGGAGGATGAAGATGTGGAGCCGCCAACTCCGGCCGCGTCCGCGGCGCGCACACGGTGAGTGTGTTGTTGGGAGACCCCAAGAGGAAGGTATGAAGTAGTGCATCAGCAAATTTCTCTCAGTTATGAAACCAAGGTTATCGAACCAGTAGGAGATGAAGAATTTGCCCGAGGTATCAACGGCGCCAGAAAAGAGCTGGTGCTAAGTTGACGTGGAGCCTGCACACAAACAATCAAGATACTTTGCCCCAACTTAAAAGTGAGGTTGTCAATCTCACCGGTTTGCTGTAACAAAGAATTAAACGTATGTGTGGAAGAAACGATGTTTGATAGCAGAAAGTCACATTTGCAGTTGTGGTTTTATCAGATTAATGAGAAAGACCAGGGTCCACGGTTCACTAGTGGTGTCTCTCCATGCGTGGTAAACAAATTACAGCTAGGCAATTGACAGAATAATGATGAGCAACCCAATGCATATACTAACATTATAATGTCTAGTGTGAGATTCATTCGGGCATTACAACAGTATACATAGAACGTTCCAACCGCATCTATGACTAATAATCCACCTTCCGGTTAGCGTCCACACCCCTTTCAGTATTAAGTTGCATGCAACGGATTATCGCCTTAAGCATTGTGTGTAAAGTAAGTAAGTAACATCATCCTTAGACAAAGTACTACTGTTTTATCCCTAATAGCAACAATACATCTACAACCTTAGAGCTTTCTGTCACTGCCCCAGATTTAATAGAGACATGAACCCATTATCGAGCATAAGTACCCCCTCTTGGAGTTACGAGCATCTACTTGGACAAAGCCCACACAAGTAACAAAGAGCATGCAAGATCATTAAATAGCACACACATGATATATTATGAAGTAATAACTTTAGTACTCAATATTCATCGGATCCCAGCAAACACAACATGGAGAATTACATAAAGATGATCTTGATCATGATAGGCAGCTCACAAGATCTAAACATGATAGCACAAGAGGAGAAGACGACCATCTAGCTACTGCTATGGACCCATAGTCCAAGGGTAGACTACTCACGCATAAGTCCGGAGGCGGTCATGGCGACGTAGAGGCCTCCGGGGACGATTCCCCCTCCCGGCAGGGCGCCGGGGAGCAGTTCTGATCTCCCCCAAAGTGGTGTTGACAATGGCGGCGGCTTGGGACCCGTGGAGGAAAAAGTGAATATCCTCGAATCATTTTTAGGTCAGTGGCTATTTATGGGCGAAAGGGCGATGTCGGTGGAGGGCCGAGGGGCCCACACCACCTCCTGGCGCGACCAACAAGGGGCTCGTGCCACGGGGTGGTGATGGCGCCTCGTGGCTCCTATCCGTCTCGTCTTCGGTGTTCTGGAACGTTCCTTTTCCAAAAAATATTCCAGGATGTTTTATTTCCAATTCCGAGAATATTTCCTTAAGTACTTTTCTGGAACCAAAAACAACAGAAAACAGGTAACTGGCACTTTGGCATCTTGTTAATAGGTTAGTCCCAGAAAATGCATAAAACTATATAAAATGCATATAAAACATGTAATAACATGATATAACATAGCATGAAACATAAGAAATTATAGATACGTTGGAGACGTTGAAGGAAATATGACCTAGAGGCACTTAATAAAGATAGTTTATTGGTTATATTCCAATTGTTCATTATATGTTTTATACCATGTTATAACTGTATTAAGCGGAAACATTAATACATATGTGATAGATAAATAACCAGGTCCCTAGTAGCCTCTACTAAGACTAGTTTCGTTGCACGATTGATGATCGAGGTTGAACGGGAATCCGACACCTAGAGGGGGGGGGGGGGGGGGGGGGGGGTGAATAGGTGCTATTACAAATTTTAGGTCTTTTCAAATTTAGGATCAACACAAAGGTAAATTCTCTAGATATGCAACTACGGTGAATTTACCTAAATGACAATCTAAGCAATAACAAGATAAACAAGCTAACAAGACAAGCAAGTAAGGGAGCAAAGATAAGGGGAACCGAGCGAAGCACGCGGAGACGAAGATGTAATCCCGAGTTCCACCCAAGGGTGTACGTCTCGTTTGGAGAGGTGTGCGCTACCACAACAGCTTAGCCGCAACGCCACAAAGGCTCACCTTCTTCTCCGATGAACTCAACCACAAAGGTTGCGAGTCCACCTTCCACTATTGATCCCCTTTTAGGGCGGAGATCGAATCTCTTACAAACGCTTGAGGCACGCACCCACAACTTAATTGGGGCTCTCAAGATGACCACAAAAGGTCAAGGACCACAAAAGGTCAAGGCAACACCAAGATTACAACAATGGTGAACTATGTTTTCCCACCGGAAACCCTATCCACGAAATTACCAAGTGAATGGGGAGGAAATGCAAATCCCTTCGGTGAAGATGTAGATCCGGGCCTTCTCCTCCAATCCTCCAAAGATCAACGAATTTGGATGGAGGGATTGGGAGATCTTGTTTATTTGAGCTTTCAAGAATAGTAGGAGAGAGAAAATCTGAGAGCTAGCTGTTCTTGAGTGAGTGAGGGGGTATTTATACCCCCTCCCAAAATCTGGCCGTTGGCTGCCTCGGGGACCCGGAAATTCCGGTATAAGTGACACCCGGAAATTCCGGGTCACCCGGAATATCCGAGTCTGAGAAATATCCGAGTTGAATTTCCGGTTGAGATCAGAACGTCTTCGACATCTTGACTTAGCCAAATTTCTAAGGGTGACTCGGAAATTCCGAGTCAGTGAAATTTCCGAGCTGAATTTCCGGTTGAAGTCAGAACCACTTTGACATCTTGACTTAGCCAAATTTCTGAGGGTGACTCGGAAATTCCGAGTGAGTGAAATTTCCGAGCTGAATTTCCGGTTGAAGTCAGAACCACTTTGACATCTTGACTTAGCCAAATTTCTGAGGGTGACTCGGAAATTCCGAGTCAGTGAAATTTCCGAGCTGAATTTCCGGTTGAAGTCAGAACCACTTTCTGATTTTTCCTTAGCCATTTTTCTGTTAGGTATAGGAGACCCGGAATTTCCGATCCTGGAAATTTCCGGTTCCAATAATCCGATTCTGGGAAGAATTCCAGAAACTCTTTTTCTCTACATTTTGGCTTTGAGATATGTGATGCAACTCACACAAACTGAAATTCTTAGCAATAGGATTAGTACATCATTGGTATTGTTAACTAACACTCAAAACACTAGGGATTAAGAAATGTTCTTTCAATCTCCCCCTTTTTGGTGTTAGATGACAATACCAAGATTTGCAAAGAAACAAAATGCAATATCATGTTTTTGAAAGAAAATGGCACCCACTAAACAAGTGCATGTAAGCAACATAATATGACAAAGGATAAGAGCAATTTTATAACAACAAACACAAGATATCATATAGGAGAAAGGAGACAAAATGTAAGGTTATGATAGCATTTGAGACTAGATAGATTTTCATACCTTGTGTATATAGGATATGAAGAGAATACCAACACAATAAATTTGAAGTCTCAACCATAGGATAATGGTAGCATAACATTGTCTCAATACACATAGTCATCACACATAGAAAATAAAAGAGTTCAACAAATAACTTCAAACAAGATAAATGGACACAAGCGCAAATAAATGGTAAACGCATATGCTTGTGCCCGAACCCTTGCAAATCCCCGAAGTCCTACTAGAGCAACTTCTCCCCCTTTGGCATCTAAATGCCAAAAAGGAAGAGGAGCGATGCTACGTCCCATGAAGGTCTTCAGTCCGAGGGGGTCTCCTCATCATCATCATCATCCTCCTCCTCATACTCTGCCTCCTCCTCATCATCTTCCTCCTCATCATCATCATCATAATCATGTCCAGTGGTGTACAAGCTGCCGCCAAGGTCATGGTCAATCTGAGTCGACGGAGCCAAAGAACCATGGTTCCACTGAGAAAAGGTCAGGGGATCAGAGAGTTCTGCAGGAGCAGGAGAGCCAGACGCATGATGAAGGATCAAGTCTTGCTTGTAGGCCAGCTGACGGCGATCCTTGTAGGCAGTGTATTGCTCCTTGCGGATGTCCACATTCATGCACAGGATGTTGCGTTGGAACCAATTCAGCTTCTTTATCTTCGCATGAGTGGCTGGAACATAAGTAGGAGCAGCAGCCCTCCTAGCATCACCCATAAAAGATCCACCCTGAGCTGAGCTAGAAGAAGGCCTAGGAGGGGGCTTGACCACTGTCTTCTTCTAATAAAGTTTCTTGAAGTCATGTGGCTCCATCTCATCATTGCTGAAGTCATAGTCAGGCACCTTGAACTTGATGAGTTTCATGATGTAAGGAGCATAGGGAATAGTGACCCTGGTGGTCATGGCTTCATACATCTCATTGTAGATGTAATCCATAACATCCACACTCCAGTCTGCATCAGAACCAGGGTACTCCACAATGCGGTTGGCATGAAGGAGCAAGTTGCATAGAGGGGTCACCACATTGTCGTTGTTGCCACCACTTGGTGCAATGTTCTCACGGAGGATGCGCACAAGAACATCATAAAGTGGAAGCAAGTCTCGAGAATTGCCAGGGGTGGCTCCCTCACCATATAAGTGCACGGTCTGCTTCTTGTTGAGCTTGTAAGGGTGGTGCATGCGATAGCCTTGAGGATTGTCACCATCAAACCTGTAGCCCAAAACCTTGGCAAACTCCTCAAAGTTGGACTCACAGAAAGATTCACCAGTCATCCACTTCATTATCTTCTTCGAGTCACCCTTGATCACTAGAGTGGCAAAGAACTGCATCACAAGCTGAGAGTTGTAAGGACAACGAGTGAGCACCAGCCTCTCCAAGCCCATAGTCTTGACAATATGAATAGCTACAACAAAGGAGGCTTTCTTCTGCAGAGTTGCAAGATCAAACGGATGCATAGGCTGAATGGGCTTCGACAGAGAGAGGTAGAGGTCCACGAGTATGTGCTCTTGCTCTTGACACCAATAGCTGCGATCATCCAGAGTGTTGTCCCTTGGCCTAAGGTACCAATCCTCTTGTCTGAGCTGAGAGTATTCAACAGAGTTCATCTTTGAGTAGTTCTGACGTTGAGGAATAGGAGCATTCTTCCTTTTGTTGGATGGTGGCTTGCTAGCAACAACTTTCTTCTGCCTTTGAATAGGTGGGAGGTGGCAGGACCCTTACCCTTGTTGACAGGGTTCTTGTGAACATGTGCCCTTAATGTGTTCCTTGATGCCCCAGCGGACGGACTCCCACTAGAACCTGTGAATTTGAGCATAGTGGGTAGCATAAGGTAAGTGCACACAAGTCAGGCACATTAGGTAGACATTTGATGAATCATATGTAGTTAAACATGAGTTAATCTTAAAACTGCAGTGTTTGGCTCGGAAATTCCGATTCAGACATAACCGGAAATTCCGGGGGACCGGAAATTCCGAGTCAAACTGAGTCGGAAATTCCGACCCAAACAGAAACAGTGCAGATCTGAGATTGACTCGGTCTAAAACTAGATCGATCCAACACAATGCAAAACTAATATATGTAGATGGCAGGGAATGGTGCTAGAAACAATCTCTACCAAGCAATATTGAAACAAATAACTCCACATCAAGATCCTAGTGCAAGCACATAAGGAAGAAGAAAAGTGAAGTTACCCTCATCCATTGAGGCCATTGCTTGGAGGAGTGAGTTCCCGGGGCGGAGGAGGAGCAGATCCGGCCGAGAAAGAGGTTCCCCGGCGGTCGGAGTGCTCCGGAGGGATCTTGGAGCAGCAGGGGCGGCGGTTGGAGGAGAGAGAGGTCGGGGGTGGAAGAAGGGCACGAATGAGCCCTTCACCCCGAGCCTGCCCTTATATTTTTGGACAAACCGCCCGACCGGATATTCCGAGTGTAACTTACACCGGAAATTCCGAGTCACCGGATATTCCGATTCATAAATGAACCGGATATTCCGACCTGCTGAACTAAAATCCCAGTTTTCAAATGGATGACTTGTGTGCAATAGAGAGAAATATTTTCAGGGGGAAGTAGGCTTGGGATAGATTTCCAAACTGTCATTGTTACACCATACTCAACTTACAAGTACCAAAACGAAACATAAAACGCCAAGTTGAGTAGGTTTCCCACATGCATGAAAAGGAGGGCAAATAGCAACAATAAGCTCCAAATAAAATCAACTCTTCAAAGAGAAGAGGTCGGTGGCCGAGGCCACCATGTAGGAGTGTATGGCATGTTACCGCGAAGATGTATCTTGGGTACATAACCAATACTCGTCGTTTTAGCTCATTAGTCATAAGTATGAATATAGAGATAAAAGAACACTTGCTATCGGCATAATGGGGGGAGGGATGGTCCAATGTATTAGGACCGCACTCCCCCTATTTCCATGCCTACATATAAACAAGATAAGATGCAATTACGCCCTAGGTGAGTGTGCAAGCGATCAAGCTAAGGACCTCGAATCAATGATATTTAGCTCATTTCTCAAAAAGCAAAACCTTCCTTCCTCAAGGGGCTTCGTGAAGATATCCGCCAATTGATCCCTTGTGCCCACATATGATAAGTCAATGTCTCGTCGGGCCACATGATCTCTTATGAAATGATGGCGGATCTCAATATGCTTGGTTCTTGAATGTTGCACCGGGTTGTAAGCAATCTTGATGGCACTTTCGTTGTCACATAGAAGAGGCACTTTGTCGCAATCGACTCCGTACTCCTTTAAAGTTTGCCTCATCCATAGCAACTGAGTGCAACAACTTGCGGCGGCAACATACTCGGCTTTGGCGGTGGAGAGAGATATACAATTTTGCTTCTTAGAAGACCAACTTACCAAGGACCTCCCAATAAATTGACAAGCGCCGGAGGTTGACTTCCTATCATCTTGATCTCCCGTCCAATCGGAATCCGTGTACCCACATAATGAGAAATTTGCATCCTTGGGGTACCACAATCCAAAGGTTGGGGTATAAGCCAAATATCTAAAGATCCTCTTGACCGCCATATCATGGCTTTCTTTAGGAGCCGCCTGATATCTTGCACACACTCCTACGGCTAGCACTATATCCGGTCTACATGCACAAAGGTAGAGGAGAGATCCAATCATGGAGCGGTATACCTTTTGATCCACATCCTTACCCTTAGAGTTGAGCTCAAGGTGACATTTGGTTTGCATTGGGGTATGGGCACCCTTGAGCTCAAGCAACTCGTACTTCTTGAGCATGTCTTGAATGTACTTTGCTTGGTTGATGAACGTTCCTTCCCTCAATTGTTTGATCTCAAATCCGAGGAAGAACTTCATCTCACCCATCATAGACATCTCAAACCTGTCAGTCATAAGCTTAGAGAATTCTTCGTTAAATGCATTGTTAGTCGATCCAAATATAATGTCATCCACATATAATTGACAAATGAAAAGCTCTCCATTAACTTTCTTAGTGAAAAGTGTGGGGTCGATTTCCCTAACTTGGAATCTACGGTCTACAAGTAGTTCTCTAAGGTGCTCGTACAACGCTCGTGGGGCTTGTTTAAGGCCATAGAGTGCCTTATCCAACTTGTAGACATGGTTCGGATACTTGAGGTCTTCAAACCCCGTTGGTTGCTTAACATAAACAAGGTCATTTAGTGGACCATTTAGAAAAGCGGATTTGACATCCATTTGTTGCAACTTAAAGTTACGATGAGAGGCATAAGCAAGAAGAATACAAATTGACTAAGTCGAGCCACGGGCGCATAGGTTTCTCCAAAGTCAATGCCTTCAATTTGGGAGTAACCTTGAGCCACCAATCTTGCCTTGTTCCTCACCACCATGCCATGTTCATCTTGCTTGTTCTTGAAAATCCACTTGGTGCCGATAACATTGTGGAAATCTTTGGGTCTTTCCACCAACTTCCACACCTTGTTGCACTCGAAGTTGTTGAGCTCTTCATGCATAGCATCAAGCCAATCCTTATCTTCAAGAGCTTCAAAGACCTTCTTGGGTTCCACCATGGAGATGTGAGCTTGATGTTCACTAAAGTTTGCAAGTTGTCTTCGGGTAGAGACCTTGCTTCTCACATCACCAAGCACCTTGTCAAGAGATAGAGCTCTTAATTCTTGTGAGGTGCCAACCCTATTCAAACAGCGGATCTCGATTTCCCTCCGAGTGGTGGGAGGAATCGCTTGATCATCTTGATCATTCATGTCTCCGCCTTGACAGATTTGATGGCCTTGATCAACCATTGGAGTGATGTCCATCGGTGAAGGAGAGGGTTGATCTTGGCCTTGCTGCGAGCTGCCACCGGGAATGTCAGCAGGACCGGATATTCCGGGTTCAGTATGGACCGGAAATTCCGAATCACCGGAATTTCCGACTCCAGTTTGAACCGGATTTTCCGGCCCTCCGGAAATTCCAGGAGCAGCTGGAGAATCTTGTGCTTCTTCTTGGCTAGGCGTATTAGGCACGGTGTTGTTGATGGGTGTTTCTTGTGTTGGGGTAGCCACCACATGTGAAGAGCTTGATCCTTGTTGAGCAACCTCATAATAGAGTCAACGGGGCGGTGGACTCCCAACCCCATTCTCCGGATAGCATCTTGAGGTTGATCATCACCTACAACGGAAACACCACTTTGCTCCACAAGGGAGCCGTCATTCTCCTCGAACACCACACTACAAGTTTCTATGATTATGCGCGAGGCCTTATCATAGACTCTATAAGTGTGGGATTCGGACCCGTAGCCCAGAAATGTCCCTTCAAGAGACTTAGATTCAAACTTCCCTAAACGAACACCTTTGATGAGATAAAAACACTTACAACCAAAAACTCGGAAGTAAGAGATATTGGGCTTGTTCCCGGTGAGCACTTCATAGGGGGTCTTCATGAGTCCTTTGCGGAAGAAGAGTCGGTTGGATGAATGGCAAGCGGTGTTGACGGCTTCGGCCCAAAAGTTGTGAGGGCACTTGAACTCGGCCATCATCGACCTTGCCATCTCAATAAGAGTGCGATTCTTCCTTTCGGCTACACCATTTTGTTGGGGAGTATAAGCAGCGGAATATTGATGACGAATCCCTTCTTCACTAAGGAACTCGTTGAAGGTGTAGTTCTTGAACTCGGACCCGTTGTCACTTCTTATCACCAAGATAGGGACATTGTGTTGACGTTGAGCTTCATTGGAGAAGTCGATGATAGTTTGTTGAGTCTCCATCTTCGACTTGAAGAAGAAAACCCATGTGTATCTTGAATAGTCATCAACAATCACCAAGCAATATTTCTTGCCACCAAGACTAGCTTCCGGAATGGGACCAAATAGGTCAACATGGAGAACCTCCAAAACCCTTTTTGAAGAAATGATGGTCTTGCTTGGATGGTGAATGTCATGCATTTTTCCTTCAACACACGCCCTACACATTTGATCCTTCGAGAAAGAAACATGGTCTTTTAGTCCTAGGATATGGCCACCCTTGTGGAGACTTTGCAAAGTCCTCATGTTGACATGGGCTAGTCGGCGATGCCATAGCCAACCCAAGTCCGCCTTTGCGAATAGGCACATTGTATGGGAAGTGGTGACTCCGGAGAAGTCAACCACATAGAGCCCATTCTCAATGTACCCAACGAAAGACACATTGAGAGACTTGCTCCGCAAGAGAATGACCATTTCCTTTTCGAAGACAACGGTATAACCCAAACAAGTTAAGGAATGGACCAAGATCAAGTTGAAACCTAGGGACTCGACAAGCAAGACATTCACAAGTGTGATGTCCGGTGCCACTACCACCTTGCCGAGCCCTATTACCTTAGACTTAGAATTGTCACCATATGTAACGGTCATTTGATCATCATTGGGCTTCAACTCCGTTACAATCTCCTTGCTTCCGGTCATATGACTAGTGCACCCACTATCAATTATCCATTTCGATCCTCCGGAAGTAAGGCCCTACACACAATCAATTCTTTGGTTTAGGTACCCATTTTGCAATGGGTGCCTTTTGGTTAGCAACAAGGGTCTTTGGAACCCAAATAGCATATTCAATATAACCATCAAAAGGACCAATGTATCTAGCATAGACATCCCCATAATGATCAACATATAAGGCATAATTGGGGTTAGATATGCCCGCAAAGTCATCACGAGTGGGAGTGCCCCTTGTGGCATTTCCACTCGCAATGTCATCTTTCTTGGCTTGTGCGGGCTTGGTCTTCTTCTTGATCTTCTTCTTCTCCTTAGCAACATAGCCTAGACCTTCCTTGCCCTTGTGGGGCACTCGCTCATGAAGAGGAGTAGTGAGTGTCCCCTTGCCTTTATCAAGGGAGGTCTTGGGCTCGGTTGCCATGGAGGGAACAAACAAGATCCTAGCTTTATCCTTGACAACATTTGCATTAGTATTCAAAGGAGTAGAAGTACTAGGTTTCTCAAGAATAGATATCCGAGTTTGGAGTTGATCACGATACTTGAGGAGACGTTCGTGATCACTTGTCAATACCTTGTGAGTATTTTCAAGTGACTCGAGGTCTTCGCAAAGTCTAGCATGAGCAACTACAAGCTCGGACTTTTCATTTTGCACAATTTTACATTTAGCAAAGTAGAGATCACGATCCTTAGTGATCTTAGCAAGTCGCTCCTTGAGGAGAGCATGAGCTTCTTGTTCATCTTCGAGAGAGGATTGGAGGGACAACTTAGCGTGTGCATCCTCTCTCTCAATCTCACCTTTTAATTCAAGCTCATCCTCAAGCTCACCTATACGACTCATAATTGAGCCAAAGTGTTTCTTTCCTTCTCCTTGCAAGTTAGTCATGAATTTATCAAACGCGATAATTTCTTCCTTGACTTCTAGGCTCATACCATCATCAATGTCATGGGATATGGAGGTGGGGGACAATTTTACCTCGGATGTCTTTGCCATGAGACATCTTGGATTCTTGATGATGGGGATCTCGTTTGGTGAGGAGAAGAGTGACGGAGGTGTGGAATAAATGGCTAGTGCGGCCACTTGCGTTGGAGTATCCTCCTTGTCACTATCTTCATCATCGGTGGGATATTTCTCTTGAGTTACCAAGACAATCTTTTGGTTCTTCTTGAAGTAGGGCTTCTTCATGGGCATGGGCCCCTTGCCCTTCGTCTTGGCCACGAGCCTCCCACCATGATCCTCTCTTCTCTCCCATGGGCAATCTGCAACAAAGTGGCTTTTGTCATCACAATTATAGCAAAGCCTCACCTTGTTGAATGGCTTTCCTCCATTGGATGGAAACTTCTTTTCAATCCTCGGTTTGGCCCTTCCGGGGTTCTTCCAAAACGTTCTTGCCGCAAGACCCATGTGTTGAGTAAGAGTACTTGAGAGGGTCTCACTAGATAGCTCGACTTGATCATCATACTCCTCTTCATCCTCTTCTTCAACGGTGGTCTTCAAGGCAATTGAGGCATGCTTGTGCATCCCTATGGCTCTAGCTCTTGCATCTTGTGCAATCTTGGAGGCCACCTTGTATGCGGTCATCTCTTGCATGACTTCATTGGATGTCATCTTTGCGAAGTCATGTCTCCCTTGGAGTGTCTGCAAATCCGTTTCCTCAAAGGGCAAGAGAGCGGTCACAAACTTCCTCTTGATCCAAGCATCATCAATGTAGACCGCCCCGAGGTTCTTGAAGGAGTTGGCAACCAACACCAACCTCCGGTACATGTCCTCGTGGCTTTCTCCATCCAACTTGTAGAACCCTTCCACCTCATTGCATAAGGCATCATACCGGTTCTTCTTCATGCTCTCATTCACGACGAAGATGTCGGAAAGAGCATTCCAAACTTCTTTGGCGGTGGAGAATTGTTGAATGAGCGCCATGTCCTTCTCTCCAACAGCCATTTGGAGTTGATGAAGAGCGGTGGCGTTGAGTTGGCTATCAACCACCTATCTTCTTGTCAAGTTGGTTGGATCATGGGGCTTGTATCCTTCTTCAATGATGCGCCATAGCTCAATGGAGCCACTACATAGATGAGACTTCATTAGAAATTGTCATTGAGAGAAATGAGTAGGTTTAAGCTTAGGAGGATCACTTCTAAAGTTTACATGAGGGTGAGGGATAGGAGGGTTAGGAGAGTAATTATGGTTGACATTATGAAATTCCTCTCCTTTGGGGGTGTTAGAGGAGCTAGGTGATTCATCCTTTTCTGCCTTCCCGAGGGAAACACTTGGAGTAACATCTTTGGACCCGTCCGACGATGACTCCTTAGAGTTCTCAGCATGCTCCTTAGGAGGAGAGGGAGAAGTAGCCTCGGACTCCTTAGACTTCAAGAGTGCCATGAGCATCTCATTCATCTTGAGGAGTTGGGCCTCCAAGGACGATCTCATATCAATAAGATCGGCCATGGTTGCCCCTTTGGCTAACGCCTCCTTCTCCGCCTCTAATTTCTCACGGGCGGCCCTCTCGGCATCGGATTCCGTCATCGTTGCACTTAGGCGGTTAAGCCCTTAAAAGTGAACAAGGCTCTGATACCAATTGAACGGGAATCCGGCACCTAGAGGGGGGGGGGGGGTGAATAGGTGCTATTACAAATTTTAGGTCTTTTCAAATTTAGGCTCAACACAAAGGTAAATTCTCTAGATATGCAACTACGGTGAATTTACCTAAATGACAATCTAAGCAATAACAAGATAAACAAGCTAACAAGACAAGCAAGTAAGGGAGCAAAGATAAGGGGAACCGAGCGAAGCACGCGGAGACGAAGATGTAATCCCGAGTTCCACCCAAGGGTGTACGTCTCGTTTGGAGAGGTGTGCGCTACCACAACAGGTTAGCCGCAACGCCACAAAGGCTCACCTTCTTCTCCGATGAACTCAACCACAAAGGTTGCGAGTCCACCTTCCACTATTGATCCCCTTTTAGGGCGGAGATCAAATCCCTTACAAACGCTTGAGGCACGCACCCACAACTTACATGGAGGCTCTCAAGATGACCACAAAAGGTCAAGGACCACAAAAGGTCAAGGCAACACCAAGATTACAACAATGGTGAACTAGGTTTTCCCACCAGAAACCCTAGCCACAAAATCCCCAAGTGAATGGGGAGGAAATGCAAATCCCTTCGGTGAAGATGTAGATCCGGACCTTCACCTCCAATCCTCCAAAGATCAACGAATTGGGATGGAGGGATTGTGAGATCTTGTTGATTTGAGCTTTCAAGTATAGTAGGAGAGAGAAAATCTGAGAGCTAGCTGTTCTTGAGTGAGTGAGGGGGTATTTATACCCCCTCCCAAAATCTGGCCGTTGGCTGCCTCAGGGACCCGGAAATTCCGGTATAAGTGACACCCGGAAATTCCGGGTCACCCGGAATATCCGAGTCTGAGAAATATCCGAGTTGAATTTCCGGTTGAGATCAGAACGTCTTCGACATCTTGACTTAGCCAAATTTCTGAGGGTGACTCGGAAATTCCGAGTCAGTGAAATTTCCGAGCTGAATTTCCAGTTGAAGTCAGAACCACTTTGACATCTTGACTTAGCCAAATTTCTGAGGGTGACTCGGAAATTCCGAGTCAGTGAAATTTCCGAGCTGAATTTCCGGTTGAAGTCAGAACCACTTTGACATCTTGACTTAGC
The DNA here is from genome assembly GCA_026929855.1 of Poa annua. NCBI lineage: Eukaryota > Viridiplantae > Streptophyta > Magnoliopsida > Poales > Poaceae > Poa > Poa annua. Next base: position 9,623,177 of record CM049429.1, on the reverse strand, counting down.
CAAATTTCTGAGGGTGACTCGGAAATTCCGAGTCAGTGAAATTTCTGAGCTGAATTTCCGGTTGAAGTCAGAACCACTTTCTGATTTTTCCTTAGCCATTTTTCTGTTAGGTATAGGAGACCTAGAATTTCTGATCCTGGAAATTTCCGGTTCCAATAATCCGATTCTGGGAAGAATTCCAGAAACTCTTTTTCTCTACATTTTGGCTTTGGGATATGTGATATGCAACTCACACAAACTGAAATACTTAGCAATAGGATTAGTACATCATTGGTGTTGTTAACTAACACTCAAAACACTAGGGATTAAGAAATGTTCTTTCAGAGGTTTCCCGATCATAGGGCATGGTGCCGGTCGGCAATGGAAGTCATTTCGTTGGCTGAACGATGTGATGGACATACCCATTATTTATAGGACATAGTCATTACGCCTTAATACCGCGAGATAAATTGTTATTGTTATCCCTGGAAGATACTTTGATCGCACCAAACGTCATATCTTGTATAGTGTGACAATAACGGTGATACTTTTGGGTATCGGAAAGGGGTAGCTGAGACGATGGGTCAACAGTGGGATTTGTCAGTCCGTATAGCCGGATAGATACTCTAGGGCCCACTCAGTGAGATTATGTCAAATGAGTTTGCAAACATGTGACTAAGTCACCAGCTGACATAGTATCATAGACGAGTAGAAGATAGCGATGTCGGTAACGAAATTATGCTAGGTATGGAGATATATGAGAATGATGCTCGGACAGGCTAAGTATCGTCATGACAAAGGGTTTAGACTAGACGTCCAGGTTTGATAGATGAAATTCATTCGTTATATCACAGGGATTAATTCATAGGGTCCAGGCCTACGAGTTAGTCATTGATCGGAGAGGAGTCTCGATCATGTCTGTTATTATATCGAACCGCTAGGGTAACACACTTAAGGGGTTTCGACAAGACAACCGGAAAGGAAAGAGATCACCGGGAACGTACCGGGAATGGTCCGATGGAAATCGGGCAGCGAAGAAATAGTTTTCGGAGCTAGAATAAATTATATATAATATGTTTGATATTAGTTAGTGTAATTAATGATTAAATATGATTTTATATATTTATTTTTAAATTTTGAAAGGCTGGTTTTCCTGAATGGGCCTTCTGGTGGAAAGAAGGCCCATGAGGGGGGGGGGGAAGTCCCCCCAGGGCTTCGGATTGGGGGAGGGCAGGCCTAGGTGGGCAAAATGGGGCCCACCTAGGGCCAGCAGCTCTATCCTAGCCGCACCAGGCAATGGGGGATAGTCCCACATTGCCTGGCTGGCAAGGTTGGCTCCCCCTAGGAGCCTATATAAGAAGGGGTACCCCTGGCCTTTTAATTCACCCAATTAATTCTCGATTTCTCCTTGATCTCGCCCTTTGTCGGAGTTGCGCCGAGAAGGATGAGAGTTATCTCTCCACCATAGCCCGCTGCCACGCTGCTGGTGTTCCGGTCGAAGTCTTCCGCTACTCGTCCTGGACTGGAGCTTCGGAGGTTGTCGTCTCCACCGTATGTGTGTAACGCCCTGCGAGGTGCTGCGCTAACGGTACTCGGAGGCCTACTTCCTCCACCCGACCTCGAAGTCATCTTCGTCGTCTTCGTCGCGCCGAGTTCTTCGCGACCTAGAGGTCGGCTACGTCGTCTTCGTCGTCAACGCTTGTGCGGGAGCGTAATCCCCGCTATTCGGTCTACGAGGGTATGTATTCCGATCTCCGCCGTACTTCTATATCTGCATAGTGTAGATCTTGACTAGTTTAAGGATATCATTGCTAGAAATTTTCGGGACGCAGTCCATGCTCGGGATGCACCACGAGAGCATGGACGAGATCATCACCACGGGCTCGGCGGCGGCAGCGGCAACCCTGAGCTTCCTGTCGGCACCTAGCGAGGAATTTCCCCCGGGCGGCATCGATTTCGGCGGCGTCGGCACGGAGGAGGCCGAGGAAGGAGGGGATGAGACCCAGGCTGCCGAGGGTGAGGACGAAGGGCCAGCCAAGGAAGGCGACACAGGTGGCCGTCGTCCCAGGAAGGGCTCCCAGGCCGCGCACCCAAAGCCGCCCGTCGAGCCCAGGCGAAGAATGCCACAACAGCTGCGACGGCCATCGACCTAGAGGATGTCACGCCCGTCGTCGACCTCGAGACCGCCGAGGATTTCACTCCAAGATCGGTGCCCATCTACGACGTCCGACCACCGTGCCCATCTATGACGTCGACGCCGCGCCGGCCTTTGTCTGATTGCCGAATGCGGCCGTAATAGCCTAACTGTGGCGTTTTTTTGTATGATCCCTCGCCCAACTGTTGTGTTTTTTTATGATCACCAACCGTGGCCGCTGGATCGCCGAACTCGGTCTATTTTTTGGGGGCGGGAAGAAGGACTTTCAAAGTTATGTTCTATGTGTTTTTCTAGGTGTGCCGAATGGCTGGTGAAATCGCCCCGCCCCCCAGGTTTTGGTTAGCTCCGACGTTAAGGCTAAAAATCGCCGGACCGAAATCGGGGGGGGGGGGGGGGGCGAACGACTGGAGATGCCCTTAGCACACCACTAGTTATGCGTCATTGTTAACTTGTACCGGAGGTGTGCATTAGACTCGACACTGTTAAGTGTTGCATATGTGGCGCGTATATTCGCCACGCCATAGGTGCGAGTTACCTGTCGCATTCAAAACACACATCACCATTTTAATTTCAAAATTAAAATTAAACCTGACACTAAAAATTTAAATTTTCACTAAAATGTAATCCAAATTTATAATCTATGAACTCAAAATTTGAAATTTCATTCATAATTCGCAGGAAAACCCAGGGAGTAAACATAGCAACAAACTCATTGACTTAGGACTACCAAGTATCATATAGCAATACCGCTAAATCCCAATCCGAATCGTATACTCTATATATAATGGCGGAAGTTTTTAGTGATCCCTCATTCCTCCAAAATTCAGCCGTCCGATCTGTTTTTAGGGATCCCTCATTCCTCCAAAATTCAGTCGTCCGATCGAGATGGCCGAATTTCACCAATCCGCCGGGTGAATAGTGCCAGCCGCTTTTGTGATTTCCCCCAAGAACCTAAGCGCAATTACGGTAAACTGCAGGGGCTTTTTTGCAAAAACATCTACACAATCACCCCGGCTCATCCTGTCCCTCGCGCGACCTCCGTCCCGCCGCCGGCGTCATCGCTCGCCGCCGCTGCTCCGCGCCTTCCCGCTCCAATCCACGGCCACCGGGAGGAGCGTCGTTGTTCCCTCTGCCGCCTCGTCGAAGATCGGGCGGCGAGACGCTGTTTCCGCGTCGGGACCGTCCGCGGCGCGCTCCGACACCGCCGCCGCGTCCGCGGGTCTCTGCCGGCGCTCCGGCGACCTCCGACAGGCGCCGCCGCCACTCTCGGTTTCCCCATCTCCTGGCACATCCAAAGCACTAGGCCACACGTTCCGGCTCGGCCGGAGGCGCCGCCGACGAGGTCGGCTTCGCCGCGGCCTCGATCGCCAGATCCGGCTGTCGCTGACGCCGGCGTGACGTCAGCCTGTCCCACCTGTCAGCCTCTCTTTCTTTTCCACTGCAAAAAAAGAAGAAGAAAACTCACAATATTCATAACTCATAATATATCCAGCAGAAAAATATAAAAAATATACTAAAATGACCAAAAGAAAAGACCTAATTACTTACAAAAAAATAAAGTGCATTTTAAGGTTTCAAAAACAATGCAAATTTTACGAAATTTTATGACCATTCATTCTAATAACCGCAAAAATATTTATCAGAAAAAATATGAAAACATGCAAAATGACCACAGAAAGAAATACCTAAAAATATACTAAAATGACCAGAAGAAAAAGACCTATTTACTTACAGAAAGATAAAATGCATTTGAAAGTTTAGAAACAACATAAATTTTAACAAATTTTAAAACCGTTCCTTCTAATCTATGCCAATAAAATATACAAAAAGAAATATACGCAAGAAGAAGATACCTAATTACTTATGACACATGTACCCCATTTGAAAGTTCCAAGTTGGTGTCAATTTAGACAAAAAATATCAAGATGTTGAATATTGAAAACTTATATACTTAAATATAACCATCAAAGGAAATATGACACAAATATTAATACCAAAATTCACACCAAGGGCGCGGCGTGCCGCCGCTCCGAATTCAGCTTGTAGGTTCATATAGACTAATCGAATTCTGAAACCGCATATAGACTAGTTTAAGCGGGGGATTGTTGGCCTAATTGAACCAGTGGATAAGTTCAGTGACCCGTCGTGCCATCTATACTCTTGATCTTATGGAAACATTTTGATTTAACATATTTTAGTTTGTTCAATCATGTGATAGACGATTAGTTTCAAGAACAATGTTAAAACATGATGTTAATTCTCTATTTTGCACCGAGCTCGATTAGGAACACCGAAGGTACAAAAGTGCAGTGCGTCCCTTTAAAACTCGGATGGTTTTATCCAAGTCATTTGAACCTCAATGGAATCTAGAAATATATAGGCGTATTACATCAACATTTTACTCTTAGGTTATTTTTTTTGCCGCGTAGTACCAACCGTGATGCAAGAATCATGAACAATGCACGCACAAAGACTGTCGAACTGACAGCCGTTCCAAACCATAGTTTGCATTGGCTGGACAAGTTGCAGCGTTGATTTTCTTGCATGGTACAAATTGTTGCCCAGCCGAGTACTGGATGGATCCTCGCCACCTCGCGTGTACATGGAGAGGTCCACGAGACGCCACGTTGACCGCATCTAGGATCAGTGTTACCACTGCTTGAGCAATAGAGACTCGAGAGGACTGTATCCGTGTCTTTATCAGTAGTGCCATGTCTACTTCAGCAAATCAAACAACATGGACAGATTTTTAAATTTAGAATCACTTAATTGGCAGGGACTTCTGCCCTAAACAGTTTGATTTCCGTGGACTCGGGAGAAACTATTGTACTGTAATCTCATTGAAAACTCTTTGAGTTGTGTAGAAGAAGAAAGCCACCGTACGCTGTTAATTCAACACCTGCATGCATAGCTAGCTTCATCCTCTGGCTGTCCACATCCTGCGCTTCAACAGCCGATGAACTCTGGCAGCTAGCCCGAGAAGAATTGCACCGCGATACTAGCAACTGGCAACAAGAATAGTCTTGATGAAGGTATCTCACATTCTCACCCCACACCCTCCTAGTCCACTGAAATAAATCTGTGGGGCCATGCATCTAGCAAGACCACTGGGCCCACACTGTTCCGGGCTTGGTTGCTAGCTTGAAATCTTGGACATGGACATGGAGGGAGGAGGAGGAATGCATGTGGTGGCAAAGCATGATAAGACAATTTTCATTGAGAGGAGAAGAAGCATGGTGTCAAAGGTGGTCAAGAAAGGCATCCAATGATGCTTCCTAAGATGACCTTATTCCTCCCCAAGTTAGGGCAAAGCCCCTCCACTGTCAATCAGCAAAAGAAGATTTCTGAGGTTAGGTATGATCACTGATCTATGGTGTATAGAATATGAAGCAATGGCCAGAAATAGCTACTCTAGTATTAGTTGGTTAGTTAAGTAGGCCCTTGGGTTATGCTCAAGTATATCTTGTGCATGATGTGATACTAAAATACTCAAAAAGAGGTTCGGTGTGTTATTTTATTTTGTCTGCATTTAAATAAATACTGATTTGTGTAATCTGTCACTTCCTGAGTGTGTCATGTAGGTTCTTGGTGCAGTAAGTGACACTAGTAACATTTAACCTGCACTTGCATGAATGTACAGTGCATCTGGATAGATAGAGTAGTGAAAGATGACAAGTTGGGATCCATGAGCCCATCAGTCATCAAAGAGAGATATACATATATACTTGAGGATGAGATTCACCTGCCAATATGCTGCAGATGCACACAGTATGGTGAAGGTTCAGTTCACAAGTTCAGTTCATTCAGATCTGTTCAGCATATATCTAGAGTCCCTCTCTGCTGGCTTCATGATTGCAAATCATGATCTATGCACAGGAGCAGCAGCTGGCCCATACATAGATTGCAAAATAAATATTCGAATACTTAAAATTCTCAATGGTACCAGTTTTCTTGAGCATGCAAGAATGCCGGTTCAGAACTAGCTAGGCGGTTCCTCTAATTAATGAAAAGGGCCCCTTAACTGGGCCTAACTAACCCAGTACTTCACACATACGGCACTTAACCCCAGTGATGCATGGGTCTATCAGGTTTTGTAAGAGCGACAAGGAGGTTAGCTGTACACAACTACATACAAACTGACCAAAATTATGGAGTAGCCTGAAGCCTTGAAGAGTACTCTTTTTTTGACAAAAGGGCTTGCCCTGATTTCCATTAAACTAAATCATACTACAAAGTTTGACCACCTTCAACACTCCATCTCCTATAGTTTACTGAACTCAGGCAGCACAAAGGCTACAACAAAGACTGCAGAAAGTTTACAGACTAAACTACAGCAATGCTGGGATGATAAAGTGACTACAAGAGGAGATACGTGTTTCCACCTTTCCATGATTAATTGCATGGGGACTCTTGGAATTAGCTGCATGATCATCAGTCATGACTGTCACAAGTCACATCCTTAATTATGCACCATTAAATAAGACAAATCTAATTAATCACGGGATATGCATCGTACCTAAAGTGACCGCACATCCTAATCAAAGCTACTGGACAAAGCCTAGCTAGCTAGCCTCAGTTTTGGGTTTACTCTCTCTCTCTGTGAGGGAGATAATTAATCAGTGGATAATCACAAGACCAATTAAGTTGTAAGTTGTTTACCGGCACCAAGTGCATGTATGATAAGGACGACACTCAAATATGATATATGCCATGTGGAGCCATGCATCCTTGCATGTATTATCTAGGAGGTTCATGATATATTAGCTACTTCCTACTAGAATATATATTTGGGTTTTCTTTGTGCTCGGAGAAGTGATCTAGACAGCTAGCTCAAGCGGGAAATGATAATGACTAAGGATGCATGTGTTATGTAGATGCATGCCTGTTGTAAATACACGCATTAGATCTTGCAGAAAGTAGAAGGAAAGACGACGTTTGTTAACGTAGTTTGGCAACATTGCCTACGTTTGTGGGGCATGCTTACGGGCGCTCCTCCCCATTGTACTATTCAGCATAGTACCATCGACGACAAGCCCGCCACGGTATACAGACACATCAGATCACACGACGCCACGCCGGCGCGGCCGCCCCTGCCACGGGCGCCGCCCGTCCTCGATCTATATCTTATGTCTGACCTAGCTTTCGTCTCATAGTCTATTTGGCTACCACCGGTGCCTTTATATATCAGGCCCGGGTTACAAGTGTTCGACTCCAACACCTAGAACCCTACCGTAATCCAAGTCCAATTGTAGCCTATGCACATATTTGACACACCAAAAATGACACTCCACCTTGGCAAATATGCGTGTAAACACCTGTGTATGTTGAACTTGGTTTTCTCATTTGCTCACTCGCATGAGCCAGCACCCGACTCCTTGGACTCGGCTGCCTCCGCCATACATGTCTCCGCGTCTTGCCTCTCTCCAGCTCCACCTTGAACAATGCACACGTGAACCTTGTACAAATTGTTGTTGGTCCTCTTACCCTTCATCACCAACTTCTTGTTAACCTTGACCCTCATGGTTGACATGTCCCTCTCACCTTGATAGAGATAACCCTTACCATGAAGTTCCCCAAGTGAGATTAGATTCCTTCGAGCTTTCGGTACATGTCTAACATCTTGCAGGAACAATTCACCACCTTGTTCAGTCTTGATCTTGATATCTCCCATGCCCATGATATGTTGAGGCGTACCATCGGCTTGATAGACCACTCCAAGATCACCAGACGTATATGAAGAGAACCACTCCTTGTTAGAGGTCACATGAAAAGAACTCCCTGAATCCAGCAACCACACTTCATCGAACAATTCGCTCTCTAGAACAAGAGTCTCGCTGTCATCTTCACCAGCAGCGACAACAATATTTGCGGATCCATTAGCCTTGGTCCATGTTGGACAAAACTTCCTGATATGACCCCACTGCTTTGAACGGATAGACGTCGCCTAGAGGGGGGGGGGGGTGAATAGGCGATTTAAAACTTTTTCGAGGAGCCGGAATATCCGGTCCAAGAGTGACCCGGAAATTCCGAGTAGCCGGAATATCCGGTCCACGAATGACCCGGAAATTTCGGTATGCTTGATAAAGGCGGAACAAAACTAGAGGTTTACATTAACAAGCATACAACCTAGATATATAAACTAGGCTCACCTATGTGCACCAACAACTTAACCTAAGCAATACAAGTAACAAGATGATAGCAAGATATATGACTTCAAGCACGAAGGCTATCACAATGTAAAGTGCATAAGTAAAGAGCTCGGGTATAGAAATAACCGAGGCACGCGGAGACGAGGATGTATTCCCGAGTTCCACCCAAAGGGTGTACGTCTCGTTTGGAGAGGTGTGCGCAACCACAACAGGTTAGCCGCAACGCCACAAAGGCTCACCTTCTTCTCCTGATGAACTCAACCACAAAAGGTTCAAGTTCACCTTCCACTATTGATCTCCTTTGGGGCGGAGATCGAATCCCGTACAACTCTTGAGGCACACACCCACAACTTAATTGGGGGCTCCCAAGTCTTGAGGCACACACCCACAACTTAATTGGGGGCTCTCGAGTGACCACAAAAGGTCTTGACCACAAAAGGTCTTTTCCACAAAAGACGTCTAGGGTCCAAAGACCCAAGAGTAACAAACTCACAAGTAACACCACCACGAATCCTCGTGGAGGGCTCAAACCGATGCAAATGCAATGGCAAGAGCACACGAAGTGCTCAAGTCCTTCACTCTCAAATTCCAACACAACAACAAATGTTTATGGGGGAATAAGAGAGGAAGAACAAAGGAAACCACAAAGGAGTCAAATCCTTCACTCCCAAATCCCACCTAAAGCAACTAATGCTTATGGGGGGATAAGAGAGGAAGAACAAAGAGGAAGAACCACAAAGTAACTCCAAGAACTAGATCCACTAGGTTCCCCTCACTTAGAGGAGAGATTGATTGGTAGGATTGTAGATCTAGATCTCCTCTCAACTTTCCCTAAAGAATATGAAACAATAAATGGAGGGATTGAGAGGAATCAAGCTTTCCAAGGTCAACAATGGAGTAGGAGAGAGAGGGAATTCGTGCTACCTTTGTTGGGCAAGGGAAGAAGAAGGGGGAGGGGTATTTATACCCCCCAAGAAAATAGAACCGTTGCACCCAGAATTTAGACCGGAAATTCCGCCCAAAAGTGAAATTTCCGAGCTGAATTTCCGGTTCCAATCAGTGCCTCTTTTTCGAGAAAAACTGCGAGAATCGGATATTCCGATTCATTCAGAATCGGATATTCCGAGTGACTGAAAACTGACAGAAACAGCAAAACCAAAACTGCAATATCTTTTCCATCCGGACTCTGTTTTCGATGATTTTTGGCTCGTTGGAATCGTTACAACGAGCTCTACTTGAATATGCATAGAAACATCATAGTCCATCATGTGAGGATAAAACCAAATGGGGAAAGGTTTAACTTTCCTAAAACATGTAAACCGATAAACCTCCAATATCAAAAATGTAACAAGATATTCATACGAAATCCGTTTTTGATGAACTAGAGCTTAGTATGGAGATAAACCAAGCTCTAAATCCTCACATGGATGAAAGCCAACAAGTTTTCCAAAGTAAGACCGTTTCCGATGAACAAGAGCTTGACATGGAGATGAACCAAGATCTAGTTCCTCACCACCATAAAAGCCAAATAAGAACCCAGAAATATGATATGCCAAGTATGCAAAGGTTTGAACTCTCCACAAGAATGAGATCAAGTTACTAACTTGAGAGCCCCTCTTGATAGTACGTCTATCTATCCTATAGCCCTATCAAGATCATACCTTTGCCTTGAGCAATCCACTTGAGTTGGATGATGACTATCTTGATCTCTTCAAGTGGGTCATCTTTCTTGATTGCGCGTCCAATCACTTGCTTGATGAAGACTTCTCCAAATACTCGCCCATGCTTACAATGGGAGAGTCTCGCTTAGCTTCGTCTTCATGTATCTATTGCAAGCACCAAGCATAGGATCTTTTCGAGAAAGCTTCTCTTGGTCTTGCACAACTCATCTTTTCTTCACTAAGATGATGTCTTGAATCTTCAAGACATTCTTGCAATAAGCTTCACTCAACACATGAGGTTCAAGAGTCCAACACATGAACTCCACAATTCCATGGACATGATCTATAATGATATCTCAATGCAAACATTAGTCCATAGAGATTGTCATTCAATTACCAAAACCACACATGAGGGAAAATGCTCTTTCAATCTCCCCCATTTTGGTAATTGATGACAATCTCTTTTGAGAGGGTTTATAATATGGAATTTAACGAACAAGAATGGTTGCACTAACATCAAATACTACAAAGGTATGTGATGTTAGTCCATCCACATATATAGAGCAAACTCCCCCATAATTTATGCAGGTGTGTATGAACATGAATTCATTGCATATATTATCGACCATTACCGATGGTGGAGTTTCCACTATATATATAAAACCAAGCAACGAATGCAAAGGCAAGGAAGGCAAATACTTAAGAATAAACCAAAGTACAAATCCAATTTCATACAACCCTCCAAAACTTCTCCCCCATTGGCAACGATTGCCGAAATGGGCGAAAGGCTTTGGAAAGGTAACATAATAAGATCTCCTTCATGATTTATGCATTTCTCATGATATGAGTAAAATCAAATGCACTTATCCAATGACGAATAGACGAAGGGGATCAAACTATATTGAGGATCCAAAAATTGCACAAGAAAGATATCAATTGAAATCCACTGGAAGGATACCAATTGCAAAGGGGGAAAGCATTCACAAAGAAGCAAGCAATCAAGGGATCCAAAAACCAATTGAGCACAAGAAGATGTTATGATAAGATCAACCAAGTGTTCTATAAATCAAGAGGGAACTCCCCAAGGTACATGCACAATGAAAACATTTGTATTTCAATATGGTGTGCATAACATGGAATCCTCGCTTCCTCCTAGATTCTTTCGAACACAAAAAGGTGCAAGGTTGTAAAGTTAAGAGAATAAGTATACCTTGCAACAAACAAATGTTGAGCAATAAAGGAGAAAAGTGGAAAATAAAGACTTGCTCAACCGGGAAATGATGGGTGTGACATGAAAATACAATTTAGGAGACTAAACAAGGATGAGCCTAAGCAACACCATAGTCTTTCAAATTAATAGGCACATAGTGCATATCATGCATTTCGCAAGAAGCACACCCAAGAGGATAAATCAAATAGGATCACAAGCTTATTAAGAGGCAGTGTGAAACCAAAAGAAAAACAAAGCTTGTGCCTTTTAGAGATCACCAAAGAATCAAGAAAGTAATAAAAGGTGATCACTAAAGATTTTGAATACCAATTAAATATGTAACTACCCTTATGTGTATAAGTTTCTAAGTGGACACTAAGTCCACAAAGAAACATGCACACACAATGTAGGTACAAGGTAAATCACATGGTATCCAAGAGGAAGTCATAAATACACCGATAAGAATTTTTTGCTTAAAAGCAAAGCACATAGCTCAAATTATTCTTGGAGGGTATAGATAAACTTCCAACACCAAGTTCTCAAAGCATCACAAATACCCACATACGATAAGTGATAGTTGGGATACTTCGAGACACAAAACAAATATCACAAAAGGCAAATGATTTAGGAGAATTCATCAATATTGCACGTGAGAGATTTTTGAAACGAATTTGCTAGATAAACATATTGGGGATCGGTGAATCATGAAGATGATTATATAAATCCCCTTGATGTGTAATCATCCCGGCTTACTCACATTAGCAATGAAGATATTTTGAAAGAAACTTTGCAAAAATCATATCAAATGCAACTTAGAGAAACTCGTGCCAAAGAACAACCTACATAAGGTTGAGAGCTAGAAGTAAATGCATGAGTTAGATACTTGTTACCGAGATAGCATTGATGGTGTGGAAGATGAGAGTTCACAATCATCCAAGCTTGGCTCCAAGAAGCACATGGTGAAGACATCTTCTTTAAATAGAGGCAAGATTCCAATGCATCTCTCATGTACCTAAAATAAATCAAGTACACAATGGTACCCAAACTAATTGGGTCCAAAGTAGTTAGACCAACTACAATACATAGGACAAACTCCACATAAATATGTGCATATTGATATGAAATAGAATTTCATGCACATCTTAGCCATTTAGGATTTGATGGAGTTTATCCTATATATTGGATCAACGAAAGTAAACATGCCATAAGATATTCATATAGTAAATATGCATGCACAAAACTTTCAAGAACCAAGCGAGATACAATTTGGACAAAACACCAATTAAAACAAGAAGCTACACAAAAGTGTGGCAAGAGAAGGATTTGTCCTTATTGTATCAAAGACTCAAACCAACACATGATAGGAGAAACCAATTTGAAAAGATATCAAATGAAAACAAGGTCAAGGCTAAACCAATGAGCATAAGAAATAAATCAAACAAGCATGCTCGAAGGTTTATCTCATCCAAAAAGGTAGACTAGGAACCATGGGATGAGATAGCCAACTCCACAAAGAAGAGTAAGGTTCCAACAAATAAATCAAACCCTCTACACTTTTCATGATGGCACAAAGTACCAAGACGAAAAATGTTTGTCTTTCAAAGAGACATATCATCGGGATCAAAAACCAATTGAAGACAACTAATGTTGAATAACATATAGGATTGCTCCCCCAAGATTTATGCATTACTTATGATCTTGTATTTAAATAAAAAATGCACATAAATGGGATCATCACTTTCCATATATATTGTTAAACAATTAGTCATGTTGAAGAAGAGCAATACGATACAAAACCAATTTAAAAACCAATTTAAGGAATAGTGTTCTAAAGAGTATAGAGTAGCTTCCCCATAATTAGTGCATTATTTGAGATCTTGTAGGTAAATACAAAATGCACACAAGTGGGATCATTGCCCTCCATATATCCTTTTGAACACAAAGTTCAAGAAAATCAGTAAGACCCGATAACAATTAAAAGGAAGATGTTCTACTCAATGTAGGATAGCTACCCCAAGGATGGTGCATTACTTATAATTAAGTCTTCGAATGTAAATGCACAACAATGGGATCCTTGCTTTTCCTAACTCAAGAAAGTACAACACAAATTATGAGTAGAGCAACAAAAGGATCCAAATGAAGCAAAGAAGACAAAATGATGGTTAAACCAAAACAAACTTGGCGATAGAAAAATACAACTTAAGAACAATAGCCAATGTGAATATGATCAAATAATTTACCACAAATATATTTATCACTTGTCAAAGACGATGATTGTATGGAGACATTTCTCGGTGGTATTTGACATATATGTATTCAAGATCATATTCACAAAACATAATCATGTGGCAAAATAAACGAATTGAAAAACATGCTTATCATGATATTCTTGATAACTTCACATATTCAATGATCATTCTAAGCATCAAGAAACTTTCTCATAAATAAGATACCAAAAGATGGTTGATAAAAATGCATTTAAGCAAATATGGAACTTGTTTGAGTACCATGCCACCTAGGAACAAGATAAACAACAATATCAACTCTAGGTGACAATACCTCTCATGTTAACATTTTCTAGGCTTGTAATATGCACATAGCTTATTACTCCCCCATAATGTGATAATCCATTCTTTGTAACAAGAGGCAAAAGAAATCCAACAAGAGATAATTAATGGACATTAGAATTTGAATTTCTCATGAGTAAGACATACCACAAAGAGAGTAGATAATATTGAAATATCACTATTGAGTGGTATTCCTCATGAATACACATTTTAAGGGGGTGAGTTACCAAAAAGCACATCACTCCCCCAAAATGGGATAGTCCATTAAAATCCCTAAATGAGCCAATAAGATAAAAACAAAAAGACAAGAGGCTCAAACATACATGGTGTGCAAACCAACATACACAAGCTTGATTACTCAACATAAGTAAGTAGAGTGCACAACACATATGAAACACTAGTAAGGCACAAAACCAAACACATGCAAGGGTGCAAGTAACTTTCAATGAGTACATATGAAGTAAATACAAGTTACCGCAAGGAGGAGCATTGGATATATGCTAAGACAATATAATCCAATTGACTTGACTTGAGAGAATATGAGTGATGAAGATCCCTTAATTCTTCATGATGTAGTCAAGTCTCCAATGTCCTCCGTTTACACCTATTGATCAAGTTTGAGCTTGTTGGTCCCCAACTAAGTTGGGTCCTAAGAGGTTAGTCACAATAGGTTTGGCAACCCAAATGGTTCTTTTCTTGACACCACTTTGAGTACCAATAAATTTGGCAAACACATTGCCAACCTTATCCTTCCGAAGAGAATGAACATTATCAATAGTAGGAGGGTTGGATAAGGTACCATGAGTGCATGAAGAAGCAAAGTGATCCTTCCCACGACATTTGTAGCAAAGGCGGCTTTTACCTTTCTTCTTGGGAAGGGAAGGTACTTCAACTTGGGAAGCTTGAGTTTGGACTTGATGTTGCTTCCCTTGTTGCTTCTCACTAAGAGGCTTCTTCTTCAAAGGGCAAGATCTCACATGGTGCCCTTCAACCTTGCACTTGAAGCACACAATCTTGGCCAAATCAATAACTTGTTCTTGGCCCTTCTTCTTGACGAACTTGTGCTTCATCTTGTTCTTGGACTTGTTCTTGTTGTTGGAGTTGAATCCAAGTCCACTCTTGTCATGAGAAAGTTGTTGCACTCTCAACATGTTGTCGAGGGTGGACTTCTCTTCATGACATTTCTTCAAGTCTTTGTTCAAAGAAGTGACTTGTGCCTTGAGCTCTTTAAGTTCCTCTACATGGTTAGTTTTAACACAAATACTAGAGGAAGTAGATGCTACAATGTTAGAGCAACAAGGCAAGGAAAGTAATTCATCTTGTGATGTAGCAATTTTATGAGTGGATGAATTACTAGAACTAGCACATGGCAATAATGCATTAGAAGTAGAGTTTGTGCTAGTGTTCACAAGAGGCTCACAAGATTTTACCTTCGTAGTGACCGCCTCATGAGCTAACTTTAGCCTAGCATGGGATGCTAGACGATCCTCATTAGAGCTTGAAAGCTTTTCATGATTTTCTTCTAATATCCCATACTTGCTAGTTAGCAAATCAAGTTGAGCCCTTAGCTCAACATTCTCCTTCAACATAGATGCTTCACACAAAGTGGAGTTAGTAGCACAAGCATCATTATCATTGGAAGTGGAAGGAGACAACATGACAAGCTCATTGTTTAACTTAGCAATTTCTTTACTAAGCACATTACATTTAGCAATAGCATGGTCATGTTCTTTAGTGAGTTTAGCAATTACTTCATTGTTTAACTCCTCACTAGATTCCAATCTCTCCTCGAGAGCAACCCGAGTTTCTTGCTCTTCCTCAAGAGCATTCTCAAGATTGTGGACCTCACCCGCGGAATCACGAGCAAGACCCCACCCTTCATGACAACGGGTCTCCATAGCCTCAAAGGTCTCCTTAAGCTCATAAAGTGTAGTCATGATTTCTAAGAAGATCGCATGAGCATTTTTATTATTTAAGAGAGCATGAGAGACAATATCAAACTTCTCCTTAATTAGATCATCATCATCATCATCATTATCATCATGAGATATATTGGAGTGCACGGTAGGAGATACCTTATACTCCTTAGCCATTAGGCAAATGTGATTAGTGGATGAAGACGATGAAGAGACACTTGAAGCACCTTGGAGGTCCAAGTCTTGTTCCAACAATTGTTGGGATTCCTCTACATTGTTAGCCAAACAAGTACTAGAGGAAATAGACACATTTTGATTATGGCAACAAGACAAGGAAAGCATATCATCATGAGATTTAGTTAGCAACTACTACATGATATGCAAGGACTATCAACACTACCATGTATGACATTTGGAGTGCTAGAGATGTTTAAGTCCAAAGATAGAGCATTGCAATAAGATGTGTGTGAAGTATAGTCAATAGATTCACCATCAAAAATGCAATTTCAATCACCACTCACCATATCATTACCTTGTGGCAAACCACATGTCGGTGAAGTGGAAGAAGACGTGAGCTCATCACGGCCGGAAGTGGAAGGAGGACAATCATCCTTGGAAATGTTGGACACCTCATATATATCTTGAAGTTTTGTCCATAATTCATGAGCGCTCCGGAAAGGCATGATTGACGCAAGGACTACATCGCTCAAAGCACATATAAGACCATTAGATGCTAGAGTATCGAGATAAGAGTTTTTCTCATCCTCTAAAGATAATTCTTGTGAATCCTTTGGAGGAGAAAAACCCATATCTACAATACTCTCTAAATTTGAACCCATGTCTCTAAAAAGATTAAGCATGCGAATTTTCCAAACATCATAATTTGTGCCATCGAATCTATAAGTGGGATTGTGCACTAGATCTCTAAACGACATCTTTATCTCTAGGCGGTTAGTCCTAATAATGAGATAACCTGGCTCTGATACCAATTGAATGGATAGACGTCGCCTAGAGGGGGGGGGTGAATAGGCGATTTAAAACTTTTTCGAGGAGCCGGAATATCCGGTCCAAGAGTGACCCGGAAATTCCGAGTAGCCGGAATATCCGGTCCACGAATGACCCGGAAATTTCGGTATGCTTGATAAAGGCGGAACAAAACTAGAGGTTTACTTTAACAAGCATACAACCTAGATATATAAACTAGGCTCACCTATGTGCACCAACAACTTAACCTAAGCAATACAAGTAACAAGATGATAGCAAGATATATGACTTCAAGCACGAAGGCTATCACAATGTAAAGTGCATAAGTAAAGAGCTCGGGTATAGAAATAACCGAGGCACGCGGAGACGAGGATGTATTCCCGAGTTCCACCCAAAGGGTGTACGTCTCGTTTGGAGAGGTGTGCGCAACCACAACAGGTTAGCCGCAACGCCACAAAGGCTCACCTTCTTCTCCTGATGAACTCAACCACAAAAGGTTCAAGTTCACCTTCCACTATTGATCTCCTTTGGGGCGGAGATCGAATCCCGTACAACTCTTGAGGCACACACCCACAACTTAATTGGGGGCTCCCAAGTCTTGAGGCACACACCCACAACTTAATTGGGGGCTCTCAAGTGACCACAAAAGGTCTTGACCACAAAAGGTCTTTGCCACAAAAGACGTCTAGGGTCCAAAGACCCAAGAGTAACAAACTCACAAGTAACACCACCACGAATCCTCGTGGAGGGCTCAAACCGATGCAAATGCAATGGCAAGAGCACACGAAGTGCTCAAGTCCTTCACTCTCAAATTCCAACACAACAACAAATGTTTATGGGGGAATAAGAGATGAAGAACAAAGGAAACCACAAAGGAGTCAAATCCTTCACTCCCAAATCCCACCTAAAGCAACTAATGCTTATGGGGGGATAAGAGAGGAAGAACAAAGAGGAAGAACCACAAAGTAACTCCAAGAACTAGATCCACTAGGTTCCCCTCACTTAGAGGAGAGATTGATTGGTAGGATTGTAGATCTAGATCTCCTCTCAACTTTCCCTAAAGAATATGAAACAATCAATGGAGGGATTGAGAGGAATCAAGCTTTCCAAGGTCAACAATGGAGTAGGAGAGAGAGGGAATTCGTGCTACCTTTGTTGGGCAAGGGAAGAAGAAGGGGGAGGGGTATTTATACCCCCCCCCCCCCCCCCCCCAGAAAATAGAACCGTTGCACCCAGAATTTAGACCGGAAATTCCGCCCAAAAGTGAAATTTCCGAGCTGAATTTCCGGTTCCAATCAGTGCCTCTTTTTCGAGAAAAACTGCGAGAATCGGATATTCCGATTCATTCAGAATCGGATATTCCGAGTGACTGAAAACTGACAGAAACAGCAAAACCAAAACTGCAATATCTTTTCCATCCGGACTCCGTTTTCGATGATTTTTGGCTCGTTGGAATCGTTACAACGATCTCTACTTGAATATGCATAGAAACATCATAGTCCATCATGTGAGGATAAAACCAAATGGGGAAAGGTTTAACTTTCCTAAAACATGTAAACCGATAAACCTCCAATATAAAAAATGTAACAAGATATTCATACGAAATCCGTTTTTGATATGGAGATAAACCAAGCTCTAAATCCTCACATGGATGAAAGCCAACAAGTTTTCCAAAGTAAGACCGTTTCCGATGAACAAGAGCTTGACATGGAGATGAACCAAGATCTAGTTCCTCACCACCATAAAAGCCAAATAAGAACCCAGAAATATGATATGCCAAGTATGCAAAGGTTTGAGCTCTCCACAAGAATGCGATCAAGTTACTAACTTGAGAGCCCCTCTTGATAGTACGTCTATCTATCCTATAGCCCTATCAAGATCATACCTTTGCCTTGAGCAATCCACTTGAGTTGGATGATGACTATCTTGATCTCTTCAAGTGGGTCATCTTTCTTGATTGCGCGTCCAATCACTTGCTTGATGAAGACTTCTCCAAATACTCCCCCATGCTCACAATGGGAGAGTCTCGCTTAGCTTCGTCTTATGTATCCATTGCAAGCACCAAGCATAGGATCTTTTCGAGAAAGCTTCTCTTGGTCTTGCACAACTCATCTTTTCTTCACTAAGATGATGTCTTGAATCTTCAAGACATTCTTGCAATAAGCTTCACTCAACACATGAGCTTCAAGAGTCCAACACATGAACTCCACAATTCCATGGACATGATCTATAATGATATCTCAATGCAAACATTAGTCCATAGAGATTGTCATTCAATTACCAAAACCACACATGAGGGAAATGCTCTTTCATGCTTACAATGAAAACACTGCGGCTTCTTCTTCGACTTCCCACCAATGTTATTTCTGACAAAGAACGCTTGATCATCATCTGCTCCTGTAGAGGTACTATCCTCAGTTTTCTTCTCCCGCTGATCATAAGATAACAGCGCCGTAGTAACCTCACTTGCAGTGATACTGGTCTTGCCATACGTCAGAGTAACAACCAAGCCCTTGTAGGACTTTGGCAACGAGGAAAGCATCAGAATAGCCCTGTCCTCATCCTCCACCTTGACCTCGATACGTGCCAGGTCCAAGATCACACGGTTGAAGTTATTGACATGCTCTGTTAGATCCGTCCCTTCTTGCATCTTCAGGCCATATAACTCATGTTTCAGATACAACTTATTAGGTGCAGTCTTATCCAGGAATTGCTCTTCCAACTTCGCCCAGATTTCTTTCGGTGAATCCATCTCAATCACATGATACATAAACTGATCAGACAGGGATAACCGTATAGTCCTGGCTGCCTTGATTTTCATCTCCTCCCAGTCTTCAGCGTCCATCTTGGCAGGCTTCGTAGCATCGGCTCTGATCGTCCTCAGGCAACCCTGCTGTCCCAGCAGGTCCTTGACTCTCGACTGCCATAGCACGAAGTTGCCCGTACCATCTAACTTCTTCACCTCGAACCTGGTTCCCGCAGACATGACTGCCTGATGCTGCTCTTTCCTCTGAACAGCCGCCGATCCGATCGTGTAGGTCAGAACGATCGATCCAGCCCGAGCTTCCTCTCCGGTTCAGCAATGCTTCCTTGCGCTCCGCCTTGCTTCCGAACTTTCCGTGCTCGAAATTAGGGCTAGACAACTATGAGCTCTTGATATGTTGCCCTCTCAGCTCCTCCTTTTATTGACCTCGTGGTGCCTTCCCCTCAACCGACTCATAAGTCGTAACCGAGTAGGACTCGACCACCAACCAGGAAACTTTCCTGATTCGAGATAGTTCGGATCTATCTCCACCTTCAATTCGAACCCGCGTGACAATCCTTGAGCACCAAGTCACCTATGCATCATCCAACTCGGCCTCCTTTGTTCCCGTGTGTGCACACAAAATAAATGAGCTGGTCCATGCCGTTGTCGAATCGAACCTGTATGACTCCACTACATGCATCTGAATCTTAGAGCCACACGCGCACATTGCGTGCATCAGAGACCTCCACCTTTGCATCGTGTCTCTTCACGTCGAGCCGCCCTCTCCGGTTGAACCGTCCGGTCTGACCGCTCGAACCCGTTGCGCCGCATCCAGTCGGTACGATCTCCCCCAACTTGCGCGCCAAGCTAATCGAACAGACGATGCAAGTCGATCCGATTTGCTTCTCCACGGCTGACCGCCTTGCGCCGTCGCGCCCATGCTCCATGCCGCTGCTTCTTGATGTTGTCCTTCCGCCGTCAATAACTCGTACCGTCGGCGGGGGAAGACCCCCCCCCCCCCCCCCGCACCCCCCGTGTCGTGGTCGGCCACATGGGCGGCTTGTATCGTCGCTTTGTTCCGCTTGCTCGGCTTTCTCGCTCCGCTCGAACCCGGTCGCTACGCGACTGGAGCCGAGAAAGCGGAACGAAGCCCCTCCACAAGCCCGCCTCCCTTTAAGAACAACCATCACCCACGTCTTCCTCTAAATCATCAACACCATGATCCAATCCTGCGAATCTCAGCTCTGATACCACTTGTTGTAAATACACGCATTAGATTATTACAGAAAGTAGAAGGAAAGACGACGTTTGGTAACACAGTTCAGCAACATTGCCTACATCTGCGGGGCATGCTTACGGGCGCTCCTCCCCATTGTACTATTCAGCATAGTACCGTCGACGACAAGTCCGTCACGGTATACAGATACATCAGATCACACGACGCCACGCCGGCGCGGCCGCTGCCACGGGCGCCGCCCGTCCTCGATCTAGATCTTATGTCTAACCTAACTTTCATCTCATAGTCTATTTAGCTACCACCGGTGCCTTTATATATCAGGCCCGGGTTACAAGTGTTCGACTCCAACACCTAGAACCCTACCGTAATCCAAGTCCAATTGTAGCCTATACACATATTTGACACACCAAAATAACAATGCCTAATTGCTTACCATGTCGTTTTCCTGTGTTTGACACATGTTACCTTCATGTGGACAAAGATGCAGTCTTCTGAATATAACATTGACTACCGAACATAATCATGGTCCTCGCGCACATACAGGCACGCACGTGAATTTTGGTGAAAAAAATGTTATAATCTTTGAAATTAGAAAAAATAACAAATTTAGTTATTATCCACCAAGTTCTAGCAAATTAAATAATTTAAGCTACATTAAGTCGTACCAAAAATAATCGTCACGTTTCGAAGATGTAACATCTGTGTACCCCCTATCTATAATCTACACGTATAGACTTTTTAAGAATTGGTAAAAAATAGATTTTCTTGTTACGTTACTATTGTGGAGGGGTCCATAGCCTACTCATGATCGGCGCAAATTTCATATATCAAAAGTTATGTAACTCTGTTAATCGAGGCTCACAGGTAAATCGTAAATGATGGTTTGATTAGAGAGTTCAATGTGAGAAAGATGAAAAAACGACAATAGAACGTTGGGGAACAATAGAGAACATTGTCGCTTGTGAGATCTGGAATCCAAAATCTAGCTAGGACACTCGTCGTAAAGAGAATTTGAGAAAAGACCGCAACAACTGCCATAGCTCAAACTAGTCGAACAGGCTCCAAAACCCACACAAAAGAAACATGTCCGAACATGTGGTCGAAAAAAACCGAAAACTGGACCTACCCCATGGACTCAAAGTAGTCGGCACGCTTAGTACATGTTGTTGTATATATATGAAATTAACATATAGATTAAGTACATCAACACACACAAAAAAAAAACACCCCTCGCTGAGAGGAGAGATAGAGAATTGTAATTATAGATTCGTCATCCTGATGTCCAAGTGCTTAGAGGTGAAAGTTTAACATTAGGCATTAGAGAGCTGGAAACCCTACAGGAATATTCGAGATTAAACAAGGATATTGTTTATTACTTCATTACGATTTGAAGTCCAAAAGAGGATATGTCACAAATACAACTTGCCCCTGCATGACATGTGCTTTATCCGAACTTCACACTATAAATAAAGAACCACCCTAGTGACGGAGACAGTTATACACACTTATGATGTCATGGTGTCAACATGTATTTGTAATGATTTTTTATTTTGTATAATTTCCAGCCTATACAAGAAGGAGGGAAGAGAAATGTGAGGAGGAGGCCTCGTTCTTATTGTCACGTCACCGATGCCACCAGGAGTTGTCTTCTTCGAGAGTGTATTCACCAATGTGCGTTACCACGGGAGAAGTCACCGCTAGCAAGATACGCCGTCACCTGGAGTTGTTGCCAAGAGCTACCATTGTCGAGAGGAGTCGCCGCCACCGATGCAACATGTCATGGCTAGGGACCTACGAAGGAGATGCATTGACACTAAACACGTCTAGTCTAGATACGTGCGAATCAGAATAAAGTAAAAAAGAACTATTTAGTAACAGAGGGAGTACAATTTTAGGATTCACTTTTTTCTACATGCCACATACATATGTACATGCTGCGGAATTGTCCTATTCATCCAGTGATTTATAACTTATTCGATGCATATATGTATCTTGATTAATTAGAATGTTAGCAATATGTAACTACTTGAGTCATCCATCTCTCTAATTAAAAAAAAAATTTGAGAATTTTTCCAATCATATTACGCAACATTACAGAGTAGACCCTTACAAGCACACTGAAACACAAATACAATGGATCATTAAAATCTAGAAAACCCTAAGAAACCCATAACACATGAACATCTCCGGAGCCCTGTGTTATCATCCCTGAAACTTGAGAGAAGACCCCTGGGGCAGAAAGATCTGCAACCAAGCGCAAGCAGGTCATTAAAAAAACAAAACAAAAAAAAACAAAAAAACGAGACCCAAGGGTACTAGCACCCAGGGCTTACTTTTATAGTAGAAAAGGAGCTACAAGCAGCGCCTGGGTCGAGACTCAAACCCAGGACGCTGGGAAGCCATCCTCAACTAGCTAACCACTGGCCCTCTGACCAGCCTCAGCTAGCTGCAAGCAGGTCATCATCTTCGACCATGGTACAAGTGTCGCCACGCTGCTTCCTCCTGTAACAGCCGTCGCCATCTTTGGCTTTGAGTACCGTGAAAAGTGTCTCTTCCGAGAGGAAGAGAGCTCGAGTCAACCGACCGATCCAGCACCGCGGCCGGGCCATCCGTCCGGGCAAAACAGGATCTCCCTCTAGCATCAGCACAGAGGAGGGAGAAGAATAACAGTAGCACACCATACCGACAAGGAGGGAGAAGGGTCTTTGTCTCCATGCATCCATCGCCCATCCGAGGATCCAATCGGCCAGAGCCGATGGGCTCCAGACAATATAGCCCGTGACCTCCACGAGATTCGGGGATCCCCAACCCCGCTGGCTCCTAGACGAAGGCCAGAGCCCCGCCTGACTGCGACCGGAGCCCGGGGAACCTTATTCCGACGCAACACCACCGTGGAAGCCTCGGCGGCGTCTCCCTCAACCCTATCCCTACCACACACCCGCCTAGCGCACGAACCCATGGTTCCCCCTCCCTCCCGCCGCCGGTGCGGCCGATGGAGAGAGAGGGAACCGGCGACGTCGTCAGCGGCGTGCAAGAGCCCACGCGCAGTCGCCCCTCAGATCGCCTGTGTCTCTCTAATTAATTAAGCGTGTGTACGTACCTGAAATTCTCATCCAGAATTTTATCCGTGGATGTACATGTCATGTACCACTGCGTACCATCAAATATTTGCATATATAGACCAGTTGCTTTCAGTCCGATGTCATGAGCATTTTTCATTCTATAGCGACTAGGCTCACTGTAGACTACATGGTATGTCGTTGTAAAGTGTGTAATAATTTAGCATTTGAACATGGAAATCATACCAAAACGAAAGCGAAAAAGGGAGGAGGAATTTCGATCATCCGATGGAGATGTGCCACAAGGAGAGCGAGAGGGGATTGGGATGAGGATGTGACAGTGACCAAAGCAGATCAGGCGAGCAGGAGAGATCCTATTGGATGACCATAATCTCAACAAAAGAAATAGAAGTAAGAAATTGTGTGATCATGTGTATGCATGAGTCAAAAGGGGGTTGAAAAAAGAAGGCAACGCCCGACTGTGATATGCTACTGATCCATATGGCCACTTCTTCATTTTTCTTGAATCAATGGCCACTTCTACATTATTTGCGTTCTTGTTATAAAAACCAAAGTGAAGTTGATCGAGCCCGTAGTTCAGGAGTTTCGTGTAACCTTGCATCTAGACCTAGTCCAGAGGGAAGGTGGAGGGGTGGGACGGCCACCTCGAGCCCAAATAATTTGTTTCCCATCCCAATTCCACAATAACGGGACGGTTTGATGCTAATACTGAAATTTGTCGAATATGATGAATAGGATATCGACACCCTCATCCGACGCCAAGTTCAGCAATCCAACCAGCGGCTCTTAATTGGAATCCCCCAAAAAAATATCCTTGCTAATTTGTTCATGAGACCGTCATTTGCCCAAGGATGACGCATACCGTAATGGCCTATAAAAGATTAGAGAAACAACATAAGTTCTATATTTATGATGTCTCTAAGTTTTTGGTATCGATAGTCTATTCCCTAAATTTAGTTACATATTATTTTAATTTTTCTTATCATGCATATGTAGTCTAAAAATTGTCCATCATGTAGGCAATATTGGCGACTTCATGCAATTTCCTTTGAGTTTCTTAAAGTAATAGCACTTTAATAAATTCACAGGAGTTGACGATAGCTTTTGGATGCATTCTATTTTTTTGACTTTTTTTTTTTTGAGAAACACAGTACAATGTAAGCGTTCATATACGCGCGCACACACTCACCCCTATGAAAGCACGCACACCCTATCCCTATGAGCATCTTCGAGAGACTGATTCGGTGGGTCAGGTCTTGAGATTGGCGAAGTCACCACAGACGCCTCGCTGTCGACGGGAACGTCGCCTCCCACTGAAGAATATTCCCCCTAAATGAGAAACACCAGCGCCAAACCTAGGGTTAAACTCTGGTGAGCTGGGGTACAACCACCCTCCTAATCATCTTGCCACAGGTAAATTCTCTTTTAACTATTATATTAATAGTTACATCGTAGTACTAATTTCGCCCAAACCCAAAATTTCAGAAATGCCCGCCATCATGGAGGATTGGAGGCAAACTGAGGCTAAATGGCCTAAGTTAGATAGGGCTGTGCTTATTTATTTTTAGTTCTTTCTCACAAACAATTCTTTCTGATGTGAACTGTACATACATATAATATATATATATCGTAAAAGTCGCATAGTTTTCTTTTTTTGAAATTGAGTCACATAGTCTTATCTACACGTATCAACGTATCACTTGCACAATCTACACGCATCATGAGCTCGAGGTAAAGGAAACTTGTGGCTACCTGTCAGAGCCGACAAGAGGAGTGAAATGGCCCATGGGCATCACGGAGCAGTGCCCGCTTGGAAAGCCCATTCAGAAAAGAAAAGGCACGAGCAGAACATACTACGCACAGATCGATCAGAAGAAGCAGATCATAGGACGCATTGGTCAGTGTTCCTCCAGGTTTCGGTGAACCTTTTCCATTAATCAGAAGAAGCAACATAAGAAGTTTTTAATTAGATTTGGTTGGGGTGCGCCACAACCCAGGCAGTAGTGCAACGCCTGGGGAACACCTGAGAGCCCCAGTGGCAAGCCACTGTGGTGGACCCTCCCCCATAAAAAATAAATTTAATATCGTTGTGGGCACATGGCCTACATATCAGATATTAAACTGATAAGAACAGATACTACACTTGATCTTAGCCAAAAGGCCGAGAAAGGTATGCTTCAACACCCTGCCCTCTGCCCCTTTTTATAGCCTCCTCAACCGCCTCTCCTCTCCCCGGGAGCGAGGTGGGACTAAACGATCCCAACAGCAGGAGCGTAACGTTTCACGCTGCGCCTCTGCGCTTTTCTCATCCCCGCGGTTGGTCCGCTCCGAAGCCCAACAGGGAAACGGCAGCCCATATGCATAGACGGCCCAGTCACGTTACGTAGGAGTAGGAGTAAATTGTACCTACCTCTGGCCAATAAGATGACACAGGACATTGCTTCGTCTTCATCTTCTGTTGTTAAGTTCCACCATGAGAAACCATGCGAGGTTGCGATCCTCAAAGAAAAGATCACAACAAGCAGACTGCTCGACGCATGGATCAATGGATCTCGGATTCTTTAAAATAACAGTCAACATTAGCATCAGTATCCAAAAGCTGGAGCTTATTAAATTTACTCTGTAACAAATGAAACGTTTTACAACACAATGTTTTATCATATCCGGCCAAAGAAGAAAAATAAATGGAACAAATGATGAGTGTACAACAACAACAGAACTAGCATTATGTCTTCTACAGTCATTTGTATTCTTGGAAATTGACATGTCCAGTGGCTTGCGCGTGTTCGACAGCTTCCTGCAAAATGAAATGGCTTACAGTGTTAGTGACAAGAAAATTCCTGCAGACGCTACCAACATCTTGTACTTTTCAAAACCAGAGAGTCTGACCTTTTGACCAATGACACCAATTTGGCATACGCCGCACCGCAACGTAAAGTTTGCAGTGTCTGTGTAGCTCCGCTTCCTACACAAGACATGGCCAACCAAAACTCAGCAACATTTCTACTCAAATCTTATCGTGGTTTCTAGTCAAATGACAGATTACTGCAAAACAAGCGTACTAGTTGCATTCCCCTTGAGATGCTTTCTCACATGCATTTTAGAGGGCACAAGGGGTAGCTAAGACGACTACTCATGACCATGCTGAAATATATTAAATAAAATACCAGGAACTAAAGCTACTTAGCACCACGTGAGCTATAGGACAGGTTAGATGCATTTTTTTTATTTCTACTGCATATTTAACATCACACTACAGCTACCTCCAAATATACTGCTCACTGCGATGATCAGTCCAATTACTGACCAGTAGCCATTAGCCATGACCAATAGTGTGAAGTGTTCAAACCACATGATTACATGCTAAGATAAGTAATATACTTGGGAAAATTGAGAGTAATTTATGAATACTTACCTATTTGCCTCCTTCGCTAAGTTAAGAGCAAGGCCTTCTACTGGACCAATAGAACGGTTATGGTCAACAGGGTAGATTGTCTGATCAAATTCTTCTGGTGCTGCTTCAAATGGAGACATCTGAGTTTGTATCGATAAAATTAGTTAATACCGAGTTGTGTCTCCTTTTTCATTAGTGGGTTAATGTAATGAAAGCTTACTGCTAAAGCATCATAATGCAACCCATCGTAAATGAGCATGGCTCTCTCGCCATAATTCTTCTCCTGTATCAAGGGATGCAAAGCTAAGAACTAGCATAAGATTCTGGACAAACAAAGGAAGCATACGAGATCACTAACCTGACCATAAAGATCGCACCGTGTTGTCTGTATGTCATATGCAGCAATTTCACGCCCATAATATTCTGACAGGATTGAAAGTTCTATGGCACCTTTATAAACAAAGAAAAAAAGTGAATTCATGAAATAAGCAGCACACACTAAAACATCATGAAAACTGGCTTAAAAAATAAACATTTACAAAAAACTTGTGTAATGTCTGTAACAGATGTTGAACCTAAACACATCTATTAACCAACTGGAGTGCTAATATTATGTTGCAAATGGTTGTTTTGCACCACGAGAATCATAACAGAAAACATACAACTAATTAATCTAGTATATTTCTTATGGAGGCATATAGTATTATTGTGAAAATACCTAACAAGGATTCAATGAATACTGAGCTCTTGAGTCCTGACATTTTTCATGGGCAAGATTCCAACAGTATGTTTTTTCTTGGGGCAAAGATGACATCTAATGCAAACTTCAGGACATGATATGACGGTGCATGGCTGGCAATGACCAGTTTTCAAACAACATTGTATATGCATACTTCAACTACGTAGTTTCAGCAAAAATATTTGATGTACAAGATTAATAGTGCTGAAACTCACCTCCCCACTTTTCAGAGTCCAAAATCCAAGCGCAATATGCTTCATTTGGTTTTCCAAGAAATACTTCGTTATACTTTGCAGGATCACTTGCAACTGCTGCTGCTATGACCTTAGAGCAAAGAAGGAATAAAAAGTAGCTAAGTGAACACCAGAAGTTTAGAAAGGTAAGCAGAAAGGTAACAACATATACATGCCAACAATATGTGCATAACAGTTTCTAGCTAAAAAGGAACATCATGGTGTACAAATAAATGATTAATTTATCCTAGCTGCGCTAAGGTCATCTTCAATTGTGCTGGTCTTTGTTTTCTACTGATAGATTGTACTGACAAAACATACTAGGTTGTGACTGAAGGAGTTTGTTGTTTTGAATAATATAATACCTCGTACTGTTCTGCAAAATTAGATCAGAAGTAAAATCATGCTAATTAGGAATGTTATTGTTCCAAAACTAATCTAGGATACTCGATTAGTATGCTATGTTTTTTTACTGTCTATCTAATGTGGTGTGGTCAATTTTTCTGTCAAAACCAATGTATATATGATCACTCAGAACCTCGTTGATTTGATTTCAAGCAGCTTTTTGGATGAGAGGGTCTGATGCCGGTCTGAGAACAACATCACAATATATTATACACGAGCTGCTGAAAATTAATTGAAATGGTATAGATAAAATTCGTTCAGGGTTTCTTTCATGGCAGTTAGTTAATGCAACAATATTCAATTGGCTTCAAGAACATTGCAGTTAGTTGAGGTGCTATTACATCATTTAGTGAACTGTAGCAATGTTTCAAAAAATAATATGCAGGGCTATCTGATGTTCAGCTGATGTGTTATTGGTTTCGGAAACTACAGGCACTGAAAAGCAGGGGAAAAGCATGCAGAGGTACCAAAGCACTTACCTGTCTGAGCTCAGAAGCCTTATTTCTGTTATGCTCCATCACATACCTACATCAAGAGAGGTATTGAGAATATAATCAGCAACCCCAATCATCAGTAAAAACTATTTCTTTACTAATAGACAACATACCCGACGGCATTGAAGAGGCAACTGTTGTCCGACGGGATCACTCTCCTCACAACAACACCTTCCATTTCCACTCAAGCAAGGAAGCGTCCGAATCACTGAAAACGGCCAAGGAAGATTCAAAATTTGGGTTCAGACAAGATGTGCAGCTGCGCGGTGCTAGACTAGATCCCCAACCAACACTTTTCACACGAAACAGAGGTGCTCAGACTGAAACAGAGAGAGTGGCACGGACGGCGCCTACTCCGGGACGGCGTAACCCGCACAACTCCATTACCCACCCAGTCACCCCACTAACCAGTAACCAACAACCAAATTCCTCATCCAATCCTATCGTATGGCAATCAAAGCGTGATTCTGACGCTCTCGAGCTACGGCAAACGAGAAGCGAGCACGCGGAGTCACGTTCACACGGGCCGTCCACGCGACGCGCCGGCCACGAAATCACGCACCTGGATGGCGGGCATGCGCGCGAGCGGGGGATGAGCGCACGTACCGGGAAGCAGGGCGCGTGATTCGGCTGATGCTCGCGCCGGGGGGGGGGGGGGGGGGGGTCTTGGGGAGGCCGGAGCTGCGCCCGAATCGGCGGAGGAGGATGAAGGGGATGATGCGAATGCGGCGAGCCGGAACGAGAAGAGCTTTTCCCAAGAAAGAAAGAAAGAAAGAAAGAAGGCGACGGAAGGAAGTAAAGAAGCTGATCTGGTTCTGGAGCGGGACGCAAGTTGGCGACTTGGATCTGTTTGGTTGCTGCCCTGGCCCAGGCCAGGCCACCAACAACCTAACGGCCCAGGCGCACCAGTAAATAAAGTTAAAATACTAATAATAATAATAATTACTTTTTTATGGAGTTAATAGAACTTATTAATTTTAATTTGCGTGATCGTTTCTGGCATTTTTTCCCTGCAAAGATTGATGAGTAAAAAACATATGTCGTGTACAGTGTAGCAACCCAAAAATATTTTTAGCCACAAATTTTATTTTTCATCCGGATCATAAAACTTATCTTCCCGTGAAAATTTTCATGTACACATAAAAATGTCATTGACATGTATATTTTTTCGAGATTTTGTTAGCAGCATGATGCCATTTGTTACACGTGGGAGCAAATGTACTTGGGAGCAAGAATTTTTTTCAAAACGAGGCAAAAAAATACATATTTAGCAACAAATTTCCTTTTTCCTTCCAGATCATAAAATTTATCTTCTGCCTACAAAAAATTGCATGTAGACATAACCATGGTCTTTGATATGGTCTTAGGTTCACGAGAGTTACACATGAATTTCAAATAGAGTCTTTCAGACAATTCACTCCTCGGAGATCTCACCTGTGTAGTGTTGGGTTCGTCCACAGACCGGTCACACCAAAAGATCACGGCACGCGTACACGGGAACTTGTGGCTTTCTTCTTATTTTTTCGAACTATTACACGGTCTAATCTTACAATTTTAGAGACCTTGGGTGTGCTTTTATACCGCATAGGTAACCACTGACCAGCGAAAAGACCTAAACCTACTCGGACTAAGTCACGTGTAACGCATCTTTCAAATAGACTGTAACTCGGACACGGCTAACAACTCCGAACCTCACTCAAACACGTGTACCACATAGGAACAAAGCAACAAATAGTTCAACGCACATACATTCACGTAGTATAGTAACACCATCTTTCCACACTTGCCCACCACCACCAGATCGAGCTGATTCCACCTAAATGGAGAACTTCAGAAGAAAACTTAAATTCCATCGCATTCATCTCTGACTGAGATAAGATAGTCATCCTGGAGAAATACCAACCTATTCCCGGTCAGAGTTGCCGCAAGGGTACAAATTGGACCGTGGAAGGGCTGCTGTATCAAGCGGGAAATTAATCAGGACCACACACACATAACAAGTGGGAAATAGGTTAGGCAAAGAACAAGCATAAAAGGAAAGCAAGTACCTTTGACCATACAACAACTCTCTCAACACCAAGAAAAATGGGCACATTCTTCCTCCTAGCCATTCTTCCATTGCTCAACATTCTGCCATGCCCGCATGCTTCGGCCCAGTCGATGCTAAGCACCGGCTCATCCTTATCCGTAGAAGAGCGTGGGCAGGCCTTCCTTACCTCGCCACATGATGATTTTTCTTGCGGCTTCTATGAAGCTGGAGGTAATGCATTCTCCTTCTCTATCTGGTTCACCGCCACCGTGGAGAAGACTCTTGTATGGTCTGCAAACCCCAGGACCCTGGTGAACGGCCATGGTTCCAAGGTGTCGCTGGACCATAACGGAAACTTGGTCCTCACTGATATCAATGGCACTGTGACTTGGGACACCGGGACCAGCTCTGGCGAAGGCACAATGGTTTCCCTCCTTGACACCGGCAACCTTATCATCAAAGACTCCACTGGCGCGATTCTGTGGGAAAGCTTCTCTTCACCGACAGATACACTGCTGCCTTTACAGCCTTTCATGAAAGGTACAAGGCTGGTCTCCAGTTATTACAGCCTCTATTTCGACAACGACAATGTGCTACGCCTTATGTATGATGGTCCAGATATATCAAGTATCTATTGGCCAAGTGCAGACTACTCAGTGTTTCAAAATGGACGGACAAACTACAACAACTCCCGGATTGCAGCCCTCGACACCGAAGGATTTTTCCTCTCAAGTGATGGGCTGAATGTCAAGGCTTCTGACTGGGGTTCTATAGCCAAGAGAAGACTGACAATTGGTTATGATGGAAACCTAAGAATGTACAGTCTAAATGCGACGACTGGGAGATGGATAGTATCATGGCAGGCTATAGCAGAAATGTGCAGTGTGCATGGAATATGCGGACAAAATGGAATGTGTGAGTACTTGCCAAGCCTCAGGTGTTCATGTCCACCAGGATATGAGATGACTGATCCAAATAACTGGAACAGAGGTTGCCGGCCACAATTCAACAAAGGCTGCGGCAAAACAAAACAGTTTGACTTCATCAAGGTCCCTCACAGTGACTGTTATGGCTTAGATCAGACCTTCAACATGTCCGTCTCACTAGCAGAATGTCAAAAGATATGCTTGGACATCTGTTCCTGCTCAGGAATCATTTACCATGCGGGATCTGGAAGTTGCTACACCAAAGTGGTACGCTTCAGTTGTTACAGATCCTCAAATTTTCCTGGAGATAACTATATCAAACTACCCAAGAACATGGGCAACTCCAAACAGTATGGTCTCATTTGTAAACCGGGTACTGTAAGCATGTATGAAATGAATGATGGCAGCAAAAGTTACACAACTTACTATGTATTTGCAGCAATACTGGGAGCCCTGGTCTTGCTCTTTATAGGTATAAGCTGGTCGTTTCTTTACAGCAAGCAGAACATACCCAAGTCAATGGAAACAGGTTATAGGATGTTGATGAGCCAATTCAGGATGTTCACGTACCGAGAATTAAGGAAAGCTACTGGAAAGTTTAAGGAAGAGGTTGGGAGAGGGGCCTCTGGAATTGTTTACAGAGGATTATTTGAAGATAAGAGAATAGTTGCAGTGAAAAAGCTAACAAATATTTCACATAGTGAAGAGGAATTCTGGGCTGAAATGAATATAATCGGAAGGATCAACCATATGAATTTGGTGAGGATGTGGGGGTTTTGCTCTGAGGATCAAGACAAACTACTGGTGTATGAGTATGTTGAGAATGAATCACTCGACAGGTTTATATTTGGTGATATAAGTTCTGAGAGATTACTATCTTGGAGCCAACGATTCAAAATAGCATTGGGAACTGCAAGGGGCTTGGCATACCTCCATCATGAGTGCCTTGAGTGGGTAATCCATTGTGATATTAAGCCAGAGAACATACTCCTGAGCCGAGACTTTGAAGCCAAGATAGCAGACTTCGGACTAGCCAAACTCTCAAAGAGAGACAGATCCAGTTTTAGCGTTGCCCACATGAGAGGAACAATGGGCTATATGGCACCAGAATGGGCGCTGAATTTGCCAATCAATGCAAAGGTCGACGTATACAGTTATGGTGTTGTCCTTCTAGAGTTAGTTACTGGAATTAGGATCTCAAGTGGGATAGCAGTGGATGGTAAAGAAGTAGAGCTTAGACAGTTCGTGCACGCAGTGAAAGAATTGCTGGTGAGTGGAGATGTCAAGGATATAGTTGATACTAGATTGAATGGTCATTTTAATCCTGAGCAAGTGGCGATAATGGTGAAATTGGTTCTGTCTTGTCTTGAAGAACGAAACAGCAGGCCTACAATGAATGAAATTGTAAGGGTTCTGCTAGCATGTGATGACCATGACAATCACCCAGCCTACACATGGTGACCTGTGATAAGCTATAATATCTCGATTTCCAAGAAGAAACAGTTTATATGTTGTGTGGTATTTGATAGTAAAATTAATACTTATTAGAGAAATGTCATTTCTTATGTTGTATATATCCTTCTCAATGTAACAGGTGTAACAGCAAGTGCAATTGTATTTGAATTTTCATTGCCATATAACTCTTGCATGAAACATTGAGGGCTTATCATTTTCATACTCTGCTTGAGTCACTTTAGGTTCATATGACATACATTAGTTGCCATGCGTACAGGAAGAGTCTAGTTTTTCCTTGCAAGAAAAAGGGAAGAGTTTAGTTTGCATACTGTTAGATCCTCTGGAGCACATACCAACTTCTGAAGATACCCATTTCTTTAAAAATAAGGTCCTCCGGCAGATTTATTGTTAGCAAATAACGAGTTCACGATTCACGACATTCAGTCGAGAATAGTCAGAGATGCTGCATCACAAGGGCAATGGATTTGGGATATCTCTGGACTGCTGAACGTGGAGGGAATCATATAACTCTAGCACTTCGTAGATCTAATCACCAAATGAAGCCAGCGCTTACACATAGAGAATAAGTTCATCTGGCACTGGAGTCCATCAGGATAGTATTTGGCTTGTTGTGTTTACTGGGCCCTCATGCACGGCAAGGTCGACTCACCACTTTGGCAGTCCAGCTGAGGTTGCTGGGAGGCACTAAAGTGCAAAACATTTGCTTGGCTGGCTGTGGCGGATCATCTCGCATGGCATGGTCTGGATCACCCCAATACCCTCCCTCTAATGCAATCAGGAAGACAAGGACGTATCACACCTTTTAAGGAAGTACGTTTTCCCTAGATAAGTCTGGCACAAGAGCCTTCAATGTTTGGCTTAGGTAGTCGCACTAGTTCTATGATCGGTTCTTACAAGCAGCTGAGGACACAGGTGATGGCGAAATCAAGGGAACTAATTCGTGGAGAATTTGGCAACAACTATATGCATGTGTGTTCCATGGTTCAGCCCCAACATGCCAGGAGATGGGTGAGTTCATCCGCAATGATTCAGAATTGTGGAAGATGGCTGGAGCCAAGGCACTTCATCATTTGATGGCAACAGCGACCAAGCCAAAGCCGTGAGTAAGTTATCTAGCTTCATTTGTTTTTAGAACATTCAGGATCTATCCATTTTGGGTTACGACCGTGTGAATTTGTTATTCTCCAATCTATAATGGAAATCTTAGGGTTGGTTTAGCTGTGATGATTTTTGCTGATCTCGTGGATGTGGTGATGTGTAGGAGTGATGCATTGTCCCAAGCCACATCGAGGAGCAACATCAAGATCTTCTCCATGAAGGAAAAGGAAAGGACCGGACCAACAGTTCAAAGAAGTGAGAAAGAACTGAGTCCTCTGTAACAAACACACAAAACACAGTTTAAAAGGAAGACCTTAGCAACTAAGGTAGTTGGACCAAATTTGGGTGTCTTCCTTGATAATTATCATGTGCCTACAGTTTGTGGCGTCTTAAAATATGTAACTGTCTCAAACATATTTGAATTTTTAATTTTACATTGCTATATCTTTTTATAACCATGAGTGTTTTTATGGTTTGACATTCAAGAAATGTTTGACCGGAAAAAAAAAATTCAAGGCCCATTGCAAAGCACGGGCATTCAACTAGTAAGACCTTGTTGCTTGAAAAAACGAAACTTTGGCATTTCAGCAAAGTTTAAAGGCAATTTACTAGGGGTTATACGATCGAATGTGAAAGTATAAAGTGGTAATCTATCCAACTCTCTCTTTATTATAATCCTTTTTTTTTATCACAGTGACATTTGAAAAAAAATATCCTATGAAACAGCAATCTCTTCTAACTGTTTCGTGTCATGGTGACCATTTTTTAAAGGTAGACATCCTCATAATTGGAAGAACGATTTGAGCGTGTTATAACATTTTTTATCACCGGTAAAAGATCTATCTATTCTAAAATAATGTAAGGATTTTCTTCTCAATAATAAACACTTTTTACAAGCTAAGCGGTCATATTTCTTGGGTAAGCAAACATTTTTCCATAAGCAGAGAAAGAAAATCTCACCTCATACGGAAATCGATGTGAGCTAACGGAACATTTTCTATGACCTATAGAAAGGGTAGTAGTAAAAAAATCTATTTGATACTCTCTCCGTTCCATATTAGTAGATGACTTCAATTTAAACAAAATGGCTGTATCTAGACATGTTACAAGTCTAGATACATCCACTTCTGTACAAATACAAGCCATCTGATTTGGAACGGCGGGAGTACATTTGTAAAATATTATGACAAATTCTCATCATGCAGCTGCATGATTTGGAAGAATCGAGCACACCCTGCTGTCCTGTGAGCCACGTGATCACGTGCGAACAGCAACAGATTCGTCGGCTCCTGCTTGTCTTCCACCCCCAGCACCAAGCAGCTGATCGGAGCCGGTGACGCCGCAGTGGAGAAGGTCAGTGTGAGCCGGGTACACTGACGCGCTGCAGCGGAGGCGAGCAATAACCCACGGCATACAATTCAAGATGCCGGCAAGCTCCCACCGGTGTGCAGCAGCACTAGCACTGGAGAGGGCGAGTGGCAGAGTCCACTCGTACACTGGTAGCTATACATACTAACAAGTTCAGGGCCTCAGGTTTTATACTTCTCCAGTTAAGTACAGGCAGATTAATTCTTTTACCGGAAGCCATAGGAGGAGCTCTCGGCGTCCTTGTATTACTAACGAAGAAACTCAAGGATCCAGAAAAAAGCACAAGTTCTTGCCCTGGCCACACATTTCAATCACATATCTAAAGCGGTTTCTGTACAATACATTTGAAAAGTTTGGTCTGAGGCTTTTTGAAGAAAATGCTGCATGAAAGCATCACATCCGGGTACCAGTGGAATAATCTGTATTTGTTCAGATGTAAACAGTGAAGCACGATGGTATACTTCTTCCTTCCTAAACGAGAAAGGGAAGCTGGTGTGCTTACCGTGCTGTTCATTGGCAGGGAAGAAGTTGGCATCTTAATAAACTATTGCCATGCACGTTAAGGAAAGCTACTCTGGAAAGTATGCTGCCAGTGCCAAAAGGCCTCTGCTCCTGTCTGATAAAGCAAACAGAAGTTCAATCAATCAATGTACTTATAATTCCACAAGTATCATATGTTTCACTACTCATTACATCTAATAGTAAAAGCCAAAGCAATTTCAGCAAAGTAATAAAATAGGTGACATGCTTCTATCTACTTCATAGACAAATGAGAGTGTGTTGTAATAAAAGCAACTGATGTGAGTTTCATACCAGGTCACTCGGAAATTAGCCATTTTGTCAGTCAAAGGCAACAGTGATGACTAAGAGAGTTGAAGATGATGAGCCTAGATGGGTCATGATTTTGGTAGCTCTAAATCGTGCCAGGGACGCATATGTTTTTTTCAACAGCTAGAGCTAAAACTCTCAAGTGGATTTCTCTCTGAGAGCTGCAGTTGAAAATAATGCAAAAAAAGGGGGTTAGCTCACTATAGAGATAAAAGAAGCTTCAGGAATCAATATTGACTGGACATAATAACAAGAAAAATCTCATGAAATCCAAACAAAAAAACAGAACTATTTTACAGGCTAATAATAACAGAAGTGCAAATAAAAATATCATGTAATCTTTTCTAGAAACTATCCTTCCTACCAAACAGAAGCATAGGCAATGTGTAAGCCAAACATATTCTGCCAAAACATGAAATTGACCTTTTTATAGCCTTATAGGTCGAAGTAAGCCTATATGTATATTGATATTTATGCAGCAATCAACATACTAAAAATCAATTTTTTAGCTTATGCAACTTCACATTTATTTTTCTAGAAGTTTAAACATGATCATCATGAGATCTTGAAATAAGTAAAAATTTATGAGAAGATACTATTATGCATTTCATGAGATCTTCAACATAGTATGCATTTATGCAATAACCAAATTGGATATATTTTTAGAATTTTCCTGACCTGTCAAATAACAAGAGCAACTCCAATGAGAGTGAACGTGCTCAGTTCCTAATCACTAACTCATGAAGGAACTTCAGCTGCAACCAAGCTCTGACCAGGTGGCTTTCTAGGAACACCGCCATTTCTTATCTTCCTTCTGATGGAATCAACTTCATGCCAAAGGTTCTGGTTAGCATAGATGTTAGACAGAAGCACACCCGCACCTCCTTTATAGGAGCAAACAGACTCAATCTTCTTCAGAACTAGTTCCCCAATCTCCAACTCATTATTGACACTGCATGCGCTCAGCAATGCTCCAAGAATTGTCAAGTTTGGCTCGAAAGGCATGCTGTCGATAAGCTGATACGCACGTGAAAGAAGCCCTGCCCTGCTGAAAAGATCCACCATGCAACCATAGTGCTTGATGTCTGGGGCGACCTTGTACTCACCCTCCATGGAGTTGAAGATGCATATCCCCTCATCGACCAGTCCAGCATGGCTACAAGCAGACAGAACCACAACAAAGGTGGTCGGATCCGGCAATACTCCCGCCTCCCGCATGCTGATAAACAGAGCAACCGCTTCTTTGCCATGTCCATGAGAAGCCAACCCTGAAATCATCGTCGTCCAGGAATGCAGGTCCTTCTTCTCATGCATAAAATTAAACAGAGCACGTGCCGACCGCAAGCCACCACACTTTCCATACATATCCAGCACGGCGTTCATCACAATCAGCTTGCCTCCCAACAATCCCACCTTCTCCACATACCCATGCAGCCACTTGGCGTACTCCAGGGAGCCAAGGCAGGCACACGCAGAAGCAACCGACACCAGTGTCGCCACGTTAGGCCCTACTAAAGCTCGCAGTCTCATCTCCTGAAAGACCTCAACGGCTTGAAGATGCATCCCAGAGTCCACGTAACCGGACACCATGCCGGTCCATGCAACCACATCCCTCGCCTGCATTTCATCGAACACCCTGCGAGCGGGAGCCGGCAAGCCGTGCAGGAAGTAGACGTTCATCAGCGCCGTCTGCGTGAAGAGGTGGGAACTGTACCCGAGGCGGACGCTTAGCGCGTGCAGGGACTGGCTCAGTGGAGGAGGATCAGCGGCACCGGAGCAGCAGGCATGGATCAAGAAGGGGAGGGTGTAGGTGTCCGTGGGAACGCGTCGGCGGCGCATTTGGTTGAAGAGGCGGAGGGCGAGGGGTGGAGGAGACGCCGCGCGGATGAGCGAGTTGAAGGAGAAGGGCGAGAGGGAGGAGTCGGGGAGGTGGGAGAGGAGGAGGATGGAGAAGGGGAGGGAGAGGCGCGAGGAGGCGAGGAGGAGGCGGGAGGCGACGAAGGGGTTGCCGGCGAGGCCGGAGACGAGGCAGTGGGATAGAGCGGGGAGGAAGGCGCGGAGGGAGAGGGAGGGTTGGAGGAGCGGGAGAAGGCGGCGGTGGCGCCGGAAGAGGGCGTTGGCCGCCGCCCATGCCGGAAGTGGGAGAGAGGCCGGTGACGGTGGGTCCATGCAAAGGGCGATCGCATGGTCTACATGGGACGGGATGGTGCCATGGTGGGGGAGCGCTCTGGTGGGGGGAATGGAGAAACGGCTGGAGGTTGAAGAAGAGCTGTTGCAGATGGTCAAGATTACGGAAAATCTACGCCGCAGGCGCCTTTCACCGGGCCTACGCGTGCGAGCCGTTGGATCGGGAGCGAACGGTGACAAGCTGAATGGAGCGGTTAACTTCCGCGCACGTATCTTTCGACCCCGGTTCTCCTTCCTCCTCTCTCCTTGCGGTTGCGGCGACGGGGAGGCGATCCGGCTTATTCCTTCTCCGGCCATTTTCGCCGAATCGCCGCCGTGAGCGCGTGTGTCGATGACGGATCCACAATCGACCGGGATTCGACCGTCGCGGGTTACCTCCTCCCAGCGCAAGCGGCCAAAGGACGGTGAGCTCACTCGCGTCGTCGAGGATCTGCAGGAGCGTGATGCCAGCTGCGCACCGAGGAGCCTCATGTGCGCTCCAGCCAGAGGATATACTGGTCCTCGACGCGGTCCGCAGCGGGGTGTACTGGGGTAGGCTCTCCGCGGACGATCTGATTGAAGGAAGCTGGAGACCAGGGAGGCTCGTTGGCCGGAGGGCTGGCGCGGCCAAGGGCGTCACGGTGCTGGTGCCTTGGACCGTCTCGACACGTACCAGGGCTCTTCACCCGCCCACGGCCTCAAATCTTGCCAGGCTACTATGGTCATCGGTGTTCATCTCAGCCTGCTGCTTGCGGTGGCCATCCCACACAAATGTGCTCCATTTCACCATTCAACTCTGCATCGGCTACTCTACAATACATGCGACCAAGACATGGCCACTTAATTTTGCTGTAATTCCTTGATTTTGTGTTATTATGATTCGTGGATGATATTAGTTGTGGAAAATCTAAATATCACCCTCCTTACACATCTAGTTCGGAGACATTTGTTTACTTATCCAAATAGCCCTACTGAAATAATAATCAGTATTCACTAAAAAGTTTATCCATCCAATATTGATGAACTTATCACCTTGTAATTGTAAAGTTATCCACCACAAAATTAATATAGTTACCACACTATTTCAGTAATATTTACCACCCGGTTACTTATGAAGTTATCCACCATGAAATCAATATAGTTACCATACTCTTTCGATAATATTTACCACCCAATACTGATAAACTTACCACCCGGTACTTACAA
Source organism: Poa annua (assembly GCA_026929855.1). Lineage (NCBI taxonomy): Eukaryota > Viridiplantae > Streptophyta > Magnoliopsida > Poales > Poaceae > Poa > Poa annua. Next base: position 9,583,131 of record CM049429.1, on the reverse strand, counting down.
AATTATCCACCACGAAATCAATATAGTTACCTGAAGGAGATATGCCCTAGAGGCAATTAATAAAGTGTATTCTTTATCATATCTCGTTTGTTCATAATAGGTTTTTGTGTCATGCTAGAACCGTATTAAGCGGAAACATTAATGCGGGTGTGATACGTAAACAACCAGGTCCCTAGTAGCCTCTACTAAGACTAGTTTCGTTGCGCGATTGATGATCGAGGTTTCCCGGTCATGGGGCATGGCGCCGGTCGGCAATGAGAGTCATATCGCTGGAGAACGATGTGATGGACATACCCAGATTTGGAGAACGTAGTCGTTACGCCTTTGACCGTGAGATCAACTCTTATTGATATTCCCGGAAGATACTTTGATTGCACCAAACGTCGTATCTTATTTAGTATGACAATAACGGTGATACTTTTGGGTATCGGAAAGGAGTAGTTGAGACGAGGGGTCAAGAGCGGGATTTGCCAGTCCGCATAGCAGGATAGATACTCTCGGGCCCACTCGGTGAGATCATGTCTAATGAGCTTGCAAGCATGTGACTAGGTCACGGAGACATGAGATCATGAACGAGTAGAAGATAGCACCGTCGGTAACGAGGTCGGGATTAGGTATGGAGATATCTATGGAACGACGCTCGGACGTGCTAAGTATCGCTATGGCAAAAGGTCTAAGACTGCACGTTCAGGTTTGATAGATGAAAGTCATTCGTTATATCTCAGTGATTAATTCATGGGGTCCAGGCCTATGAGTTAGTCGTTGATCATTGAGGAGTCTTGATCATACCTGATATTATATCGAACCGCTAGGGTAACACACTTAAGGGGTTTCGACAAGACAACCGGAAAGGAAGGAGATCACCGGGAGCGTCCCGGGAGAGGTCCGATGGAGATCGGGCAGCGCCGAAAGAGTTTTCGGAGCTAGGAAAAATTATATATTTTTTGTTTGATATTAATTAGTGTTATTAATATGCAAATATGATTTTATATATTTATTTTCGAATTTATTAAGGCAGATTTCACTAAATGGGCCTTCCGGACGAAAGAAGGCCCAAGAGGGGGGAACCCCCTTGGGAATTCGGTGGGGGCTTGGAGGCCGGCCTAGCTGGGCCAGATGGGGCCCACCAGGGGGGCGGCGCACTCCCTTGGCCGAACCAGGCTATGTGGGGATAGTCCCAGGCTCCCCTTGGGAGCCTATATAAGAAGGGGCACCCCCAGCCTTTTAATTCACCAATTAATTCCCAAGTTGGAGCCGCGCCGAGCTGAGGAAGAGGGGATCTCCTCCACCATAGCCCGCTGCCGCGCTGCTGGTGTTCCGGTCCAAGTCTTTCGCTGCTCGTCCTGGACTGGAGCTTCGGAGGCGTCGTCTCCACCGTACGTGTGCGACTCCCTGCGAGGTGATGCGCTAGCGGTACTCGGAGGCCTGCTTCCTCTACACGACCTTGAGGTCGGCTTCGTCGGTCTGCATCGACAACGTTTGTGCGGGAACGTAATCCCCGCTTTCGGTCTACAAGGGTACGTATTCCGATCTCCGTTCGTACTACCATATCTGCATAGAATAGATCTTGGCATGTTTTTAGGATATCGTCGGTAGGAAATTTTTTGTTTTCTGCACACGATCCCCTTCATTACCATACTCTTTCGTTAATATTTACCCACCCAATATTGATGAACTTACCACTCAATACCTATTAAGTTATCCACCACAAAATTAATATAGTTATCATACTATTTCGGTAATATTTACCCAATACTGATGAACTTACCACCCAGTACCTATGAAGTTAACCATCCATGTGTTGGTGATATAGTTATCTACACATGAAATCAATGTAGTTAGCACACTCTCTTGATAATAATTACACACTTAGTACCTATTGATTTATGCATCCAATTTTTATTAAGTTATCCATGTGTTCATGATGGCCCATCATATGGTGTAGTAGTTACCGTGGAATCGATCGTTATTATCCTGGTACTTATGAATTTGTACGAGTGCTTTCAATATATAGTTACCAATTTATGCACGCTTTCAATATATAGTTACCAATTTATGCACACTTTTATAGTCACCATTTTCAAAGTGATATCCACTTATGAAACACTGGTTGTGGTAACTTCACAACTTGGAAAAAAAATACAAGCTATGAAAAAATAATCATTAATACGGTGATAACTTATACACTACGGTCTTGATAACTTCTATAGGGATAACTTTTGGGACGAAAAAAAAGTTGTCAGAATATGTCATTATGAGATCTAGTTTCGAAGATCTCGTCGCAACTAACTCAACGGTGAAAACGGATTCTAAATCGAATAAATGGTTTGATCTATAAAACTATTTAAATTTTCGAATTTTGCATTAAATGCACTATGACATCAACATTTTGTTTGGTCTGCATACATGTAAGAGAGTTTGGTGTCCGGACATTGCGTATGTATTCGCTAAATATAGGGCACCTGCTCCCTAGTCAAGTCCCAAAACTATAGCCTGCCAAATGAACTGGTCAGAAGCACGATTTTTTTTTAACACGGCATGGTACTAAATGGGCCACGGCATGACACAGTCCCATTAGTGCTTGGACCGCTGCTCGACTTGAAACACGACACGCGGGTTGACATGACAAAATTAGCAAATTTTTAGACTTTATACCAACTTTTACTTATTTTTTAAATTTTTACAGCTATTTTCACATATATTTTTTAAAAAATTGATGGGTCCTACGTGGACCGAACGTGTCGGCCGGGTCAACGTGTGTCGAATTCCCCGTGCCCAACCTCGAATCGAGACCTGTGGGCCAACCTAGGCACATCACGATTCCTATCATGACTAACGGGTCGTGCTGCTATTTAGTCGTGCCTGGCACGGCCGGGCCGGCCCATTTGGCAAGTTATAGCCAAAACGATGACTGTTATACGGAGATTTTTTACTGCTATCTACACTTCCTATTTTAGGAGGAGCTTGCTTTGGGTACACGACCTTTTTGAGTACTATGTCGCCTTGGAGAATACACTCTTTAACTCGGAGTTGTAGAAGTCTTGCTTGCTCGAAACGTGCTTGAGGAGTGATAGCTTACGATCATCAGCTTTAATCATGCCACTAGGCATTTGATTAGGACACTGCACAATGATCCGATCGCATCTCTTCACTTAGTAGAAGTGGAGGCTGGATATAGACACTAGCCGTCTAAACCCCTTATATGGCTTATGTATCTCAGAAAATTGCACACACGTGAACCCGGCTCTAAGGATAGTTAGGAGGTGCAATGGCCTAGGGCCCAGCCCAGGGGGGCACAATATTATTTTTTCTTCATACTTCGACGACTATATAGCGTTTCCTTAAAAATAAAAATTGTTTGTTGGGGTGAGCCTTTCCATCACGAGAGAACGATATATAGCTGGAAAAGCACGACTCCAGAGGAGCATGTTCACTCATTCATTTTCTCTTCGCCTCCCCAATCTCAATCTGAGTCGGCTACTCGCCTATTTGGTTCATCTTGGCCTCTTCGCATCCCCCGTCTTGATCGAGTTCCCGCCAGCTCGCCAAAATATAGGGGCCATTTTTTCAACCTTGCACTAGGGCACTAAAATATATAGAGCCGGCCCTGCACGTGAATCCTCTTTTCTTGCGATGGTCATTGAATTTGTATGCAATGCCAATGAGTTATGAGATTGAACTTTGGTCAGACTAAATTCAACCAACAACATCTTCATTGATCATTACACGAGGAGAAGTGCTTACAGCGGTCGGTTGATTTAAAATTCATGTAGAAAAACTTTTTAAAAGTCATTGAAGCACTTCTTCTTACTGCTGCTTTTTGCTCTTTTGCAATTTTAAGTTCAAAAATATAATTGAACGTTTCATACGATCAAAATCACAGAAAAAATCAAACCAGCTCTAATCTAGGTAAAGAAGTTGCACGTTGTCCCATATTCGTCGTAGAAGGCGCCGTGGCCATGGTCATCGCCATGCCCATGGTCTCCTTCTTGGTTGCAGCCATAGACCGCGCTAAGGTTGTTGTAGCCAAAGCCATAGTTGAAAGGCAGAGGAAGAGGCGGCGGCATCATCGGTGCGAGCGCATGGTCGAGGTTACCGCCCATCAACTTCATCGTGGTGTCGACGGTGATCTCAGGGCCAAAGCCGCCGGTGCAGTCAGCCGTGAACGGGCCGGAACCGTGGTATTGGAAAAGGCCGCCGGGAAGCCTCATCGTCGTGTCCATGGTCACCGCATCGCTGCTCGTGCCATCGGCAGCGAAGGAGCCAGAGCCGAGCATCCCGAGATAGTCAAAGAGGCCATTGCCGGCGCCGGCGCCGTCCCCCACCAGCTTCATCGTGGTGTCCGTGGCGACCTCCTCATGGCTTCCGGCGCCGTCGGTCGTGTACGAGGGACCGGAGCCGATGTAGCTGAGGAGACTGCTACCGCCCGTGCACTGCTGCATCATGGCCTCCTGGGCGAAGATCTCGTGCGCGCGCACGGCGGCCTCCGCCTGGACCCTCTCGAGCGCGCCGAGAGCGGCCTGGAGCTCCGGCAGCTCCCATCCCCGCACGTCTCCGTCGATCCTGACGCCGGCCGCGCGCATCTGCGCCGCGAGCTCGTCCCCCCTGCGCAGCTCCGCGTCCCGTGCCTTGATCAGCTCCTCCTCCTGGCGGAGGAGCTCGCGCATCTCCGCCCGGCGCGCCGCCTTCGCGTCCTCCTCCGCGTCGGAGGCGGGGCGTGAAGCGGAAGGGTCGAGGAGGCGATCGATGACAGCGTCAAGGGAGTAGTGGGCGTAGGTGTAGGGCTTGCCGGCGGGGGAGAAGACGATGAACCCGGCCTCCGCGCCGCAGAGCTCGGAGAGCTCGAAGGCCTTCTTGAGGAGACCATTGCGGCGCTTGGAGAAGCAAACCTGCAGCCTGTTGGCGTCCTCGATGCGCTCCATCGGGATCTTCTTCCGCCCCTGCGTCAGCTTCTTCCTCCTGCCTCCCTGCTCGCCGCCGCCGCCCCTCTCCGCCGCCTTTTCCATTTTCTACGACGCACGCCGGGCCGGAGCGGTCGATCAATGGCTACTGGCTAGTGCGCGTGTGACGCAATGTGATGCGACGACGTACGTATATATAGGGCGTGCACGGAATGTGGCTAAGGAAAGGAAGGATTTTGATTGGAATGGAAGGATACCGACGCATTTCGATTGATTGACTAGCTGGCTGATTGATTGATATAGAACTCGTGAGGTTTTTGGCCTGTCAATAAGCACTCAGCAGAGAGAGGAAGAAGGGTAATGTTGGGTTGGATGATCAGATTTTCACGGCGCAGTTTCCATGTATACGACCAGGAAATCGAATTTTCGTGCCAACGGTCGGTCGCCCCGCCGGCGACAGAACTGCCGCGGCCGCGGGAACGGGACCGGATGGCACCAATCTTCTATGCAAGGGTTGCATATATACGTGGTTCAAATTCGAGGCGGCTGCATGTAGAACCGAGATGCCCATATTATCCTCCGGTTTTTTTAGAAACATTGTACAATGCAAGCGCTCATATACACACGCACACACTAACCGCTATGAACGCATGCACGCACATTCTGAACTGAGATCAGGTGACATGCACATTTTGCATGTTACACGGTGATATGCGGCTTAAATTCAAATTTAAATATTGTGAAAAAATGTACAAAAAATCATGCATGTTCACAGCACATATTTAGATAATTCATAATAAAAGAAACTCAAAATTTGAAACATCTTACACATCCTATCCCTATGAGCACCTCTAAGAGTTGCTGCTCTACGCCTCTATGCTCCCGTCCGGTGAAACTGATTTGTGATTGGTGAAAATGTGGTAGTAAATCTACACCTCCACCCATGTTCCATTTGAATATATAAATTGAAAGGTTCAAAAAGGTCAGGGGTGAATAGGCGACTACGGATTTATATTTTTTGAACAATTTAATGGATGTAAGATAATATAGGTTCGCTAAATATGGAACGCGGTGAGATCAATCTAGATGGCAAGATACAACTAGCTACACATGATAAATACGTAGTAAGCTAGTAGCAAGTAAGTAAGTAGGTTGAGATATAAATATAATCACATAATTAATACATTTTTTTTTCTCAAGTTCCAGTCCTTTGATGGCACTAGTGAGCAGTGTAGTAGTATCTTTTGAAGTGGATGCCTTCCTGATAGTACGGATTTCCTAATGACTCAAACAAAGAGAAAAGCGTCATGAAGTGACCTCTTTTCACCCTTTACTCCTTCTTGATGGGTTTACTGTTGTAGTCTCCATGACTTTTTTCCCCGGTATTCGTTAAAAAACACTGAGCCAAGCGGGACCTAAGGGGTAATAATTTCTAGTAGTGGCATGTTCATAATTGGATTAGGTGGCCACAAAAGTATTTACCCAATAAAATGCAGATTGCAGTTTAGGTAATCGATGTTCTTGCTTAGTTTGCTTATTGTCTCATCTTTGAGGAATTTTTTGGCCGAGACCAATGTTATGCAATAGCCAATAGGACCGGAGCTTGGAACCCAATTGAGGAATTGGTATTCTCGCAGTTCCAACTTCCAAATCCAAATACCCATTCATCAATTTGGTGACCAATCGGGTAAACCATTGTGCGATCGGAGCAGCTTGATGCAATTATGAAATTGATAGTAGTAACTTGTATCACTAAACAAAGAAGAGTATACTCTAACCAAACCAAGCAGCTATTGAGTCCAAGTCACAAACATATTAGGATCAATTACAACACAACATCAGATCGGAACAGTAGCAGATCTACTCAATCAGCTCTAATAAGCTGACAGGCTAGCAAAACCATCTGCACAGAGATCTGCAACTGCAAGCGGGGATCTAATAGCACGTCACTGCCAGCGCGCGGCGGCAAGATCCCACGACGGTTCCAAGAGCGCCTCCGGCGGCGGCGGCATGAACACCACGCACCTGGCCGCGGCCATCCTCCTCCTGAGCGGGTACCGCCCCACGCCGCACAGGCCCCTCGAGGCGGGGCCCGCCAGGAAGTGCGGCACAACGTCTTGGTGCCTCTGCTGCTCGGCCGGCGCGGGGGACGGAGGGGCGGACGGGATGGGGAGGCGCGCCGCTGCAGCCGACCGCAGGGAGCGGGCGACGATCCTGGAGTCCCGGAGCAGGGCGAGCGCGCCGGGGCGGAGGAACCGGCCGTGGGTGGGGCGCTCCTCCTCCGCGCGCAGCGTGGCGCGGGGGCGGCGGTCCATGGCCATCCTCGCAGCCGGTGACAGGGGCGGGGAGTAGGAGAGATTTGTCCTGGGCTGCTGCAGTGCTGCTGCGCCGTGGAGGTGTGAACACGTGCGTGCGGTCTGGGAGGATTGGCGCGGGACGGGCTGGAGATTTAATACGGATTTGGAGCGGGACGGAGCGAGCTTGTGGAGGGAAACCATGGCGGGAAGGGGAAAACGGGAGGGAACTTGGAATTTTGGAATGGAGACGAAAACCGTTTGCTGGCGCCACGGGCAACTTGTACAAGTAGATGACCAATTTTGGAATGGAGACGAAAACCGTTTGCCGGTGTGTGCTCGGCCCATGCCGTGTTGGAAGGAAAATTACTGGAACTTTTTCTTTTAATTTCAGTCTCAAGGCAAAACGTGCAGGAAATATAAAAAAATCAACTCAGACTTCATTTCGTATTTCCTATGAACAAGGAACGAAGGCAGGTTTTTACATGTCATCCTTTCCCATTCGGCCATCCCTATCTCTTTCCTATTCCTTTGAATTTCCTTTCCTACAAATCAAAGAAGCCCTAAACCAGTTTCGGGTTCTCCAAAAACTGATTCTCTATCTCACAAGTTGATCGCGCAGAACAGGTATCGTAAATTTGTACTGGAAATTCAAACTCCACGCTGATCAATCATCGATTCATACCCATCGAAACACATTTCATCAACTAACACTTAAACTAGATTTATAAACATTAAAATTATACAAACAAACATAGCACGAAAAGGGGTTCTTCCTTTCCAGCCGCCACGCTAATTGTTACTGACTCGGCGAACGACATGTTGGGGGCGCTCCGCGCTCAAACAATACTTCGTTGATCACGGCGACCTTGTGATCGACTGAACGGCGATGCTTCTCAGCGCAATATACGGAGCACACCGACTTCTCCTCGATACGAATCAGGCAACCCATTGTCGTTTGTGATTATGGTGGGCTCCTCCGCATCAGATTTGATGGTGGCTCGGTGAGCGAGGAGATGGAACCGGAGTTCTTGTGTACTCTTTAGAGGCGGAGTCCTCCGGTGGCGGTAGCGACTCCCCTGCCGCATCGTCAAGTCTAGCACTGTTGGACGAAGTGCACCGTGCAAAACACAACTCAGAGTAGGCACACCGTCGAATCCATGGTCCATTTCGGAGGCGCGAGGAATCACGCCAGACCAATCTATCCCTAATGGTGGCGAAGGGAACAGGGCCCGAACCCTAAATGCCCTCGGTAACGTTGGTATAGTGTCGGAGACACCTCTTATCTGGATCCTCGGATCCAGGCCAGGCGATATGTGGTGCCATAATTCATTCTTTGGTGATAACTGTTTTTACGGCCCAACCACGTATCGGCCGGAATTTTCCGAGTCTGGAGCTTTTTACGGGACTTACTAGAGATGCTCTTAACTTGGAAAAAACTGCCAGACATAGTTTTAGCAACAAAAGAATAGATTTCCTTTTCATTCAAAAAACATGGGAAATGAAGTAAAGTAAAACTAGTCAAGGGACCATGTGGGCCCCTTCACGAGTCACCCTCTCCAGACATGCTGAGGGGGAGGGGTCTTGCCCCCTCAAATCTCACCTTGCACCCTCATTTTGATGGACACTGATATGTCCAAACACTTTTGCTATTGTTTTACATCTAGTTTGTGTGTTTTGGATGCAACTAACCGGACTAACGCTGTTGAAAGAGCATTTTCCCTCATGTGTGGTTTTGGTAACTGAATGACAATCTCTATGGACTAATGTTTGCATTGAGATATCATTATAGATCATGTCCATGGAATTGTGGATTTCATGTGTTGGACTCTTGAAGCTTATGTGTTGAGTGGAGCATATTGCAAGTATGTCTTGAAGGATTCAAGACATCATATTAGTGAAGAAATATTGGAAGATACAAGGTTGATCAACACACAAAGCTACAAGATGTATCAAGAGCGATCATGTATCTCTTGGGATGGTAAACACTTGTCCGCATAGCTTTGTGAACTAACCCATGATATATGTGTGTGTGGTATCTTTATATGAGGTTAGGTATCTTCCCATGGGCTTGCATCAAATCAAGATTTCATATAGCTCATGGAGGATGACGTCATGTGGTGATCGTCATCAAGGTGAGATGTGCAATACCAAGACCAAGAGAAGCTTCTTGAAGAGATCCTATACTTGGTGCTTGCAATGGATACATGAAGATGAAGCTAAGCGAGACTCTCCCATTGTGAGCATGTGGGAGTATTTGGAGAAGTCTTCATCAAGCAAGTGATTGGACGCGCAATCAAGAAAGATGATCCACTTGAAGAGATCAAGATAGTCATCATCCAACTCAAATGTAATGCTCAAGGCAAAGGTATGATCTTGATAGGGCTATAGGATAGATAGGCGTACTATCAAGAGGGGTTCTCAAGTTAGAAACTTGATCGCATCGTTGTGGAGAGCTCAAACCTTTGCATACTTGACATATCATATTTCTTGGTTCTTATTTGGCTTTTATGTTGGTGAGGAGTTAGAGCTTGGTTCATCTCCATGTCAAGCTCTTGTTCATCGAAATCGGTTTTACTTTGGACAACTTGTTGCGTTTTCGGTGGCGGAAATATTGTCGGTTCTACCGTGAGGAAAGTCCCACACCTTGCCATGTGTGGTGATTTTACTCTATTTATGGGATGCAATATTTCTAACAATATTTGTTGGGTGCTCATCGTCGCTATCTTTTCAACAAAATTGGTCTCACCTCATTTGGAGTTCATTTGCAAAAGTATAGCAGTTTTCGTTTCGGTGTTTTGCTGATTCGGATTATTGGGGCCGGATATTCCGCTATACCGGAATTTCCGGTTCCCCAGCTCATCCAAGAAAACGGCTAAGGAAAGGAGAAAAAGGGTTCTGACTCCAGTCGGAAATTGTGCTCGGAAATTTCCGTCTACCGGAATTTCCGAGTGCACCCAGAAAGCCCTCCAGTTTTGGCTAAGGAAAGAAGGACTTTTGGTTCTGACTCGAACCGGAAATTGTGCTCGGAAATTTCCGTCTACCGGAATTTCCTAGTGCCCCCCAGAAAAGTCCTCCAGAAATGGCTAAGGAAAAGTTTGGTTTTGCTTCTGACTCCAGCCGGAATTTCAGCTCGGAAATTTCATGGACTCGGAATTTCCGGGTAACCGGAATTTTCGAGTCTCACTTATACCGGAATTTCCGAGTGTCGAAACGGCCAACGGCTATATTTCCTTGAGGGGTATAAATACCCCTTCCCTTCTTCTTCCCCAGCCAAACCAAGGTAGCACGAATTTCCTCTCTCTCCTACTCCATTGTTGACCTTGGAAAGCTTGATTCCTCTCAATCCCTCCATTGATTCTTCCATATTCTTTAGGGAAAGTTGAGAGGAGATCTAGATCTACAATCCTACCAACCCATCTCTCCTCTAAGTGAGGGGAACCTAGTGGATCTAGTTCTTGGAGTTCCTTTTGAAGGGGATCGTGTGCAGAAAACAAAAAATTTCCTACCGACGATATCCTAAAAGCATGCCAAGATCTATTCTATGCAGATATAGTAGTACGAACGGAGATCGGAATACGTACCCTTGTAGACCGAAAGCGGGGATTACGTTCCCGCACAAACGTTGTCGATGCAGACCGACGAAGCCGACCTCAAGGTCGTGTAGAGGAAGCAGGCCTCCGAGTACCGCTAGCGCAGCACCTCGCAGGGAGTCGCACACGTACGGTGGAGACGACGCCTCCGAAGCTCCAGTCCAGGACGAGCAGCGGAAGACTTGGACCGGAACACCAGCATCGCGGCAGCGGGCTATGGTGGAGGAGATCCCCTCTTCCTCTTGCTCGGCGCGGATCCAACTTGGGAACCACGAGATCGAGAGAGAAATCGGAAATTAATTGGTGAATTAAAAGGCTGGGGGTGCCCCTTCTTATATAGGCTCCCAGGTGGAGCCAACCTTGCCAGCCAGGCAATGTTGGACTATCCCCACATAGCCTGGTGCGGCTAGGGAGGTGCGCCGGCCCCCTTGGTGGGCCCTTGGCCCACCTGGGGCAGCCCTCCTGGCCCCCACCGAATTCCCCTAGGGAATTTTCCCCTCTTGGGCCTTCTTTCGTCCGGAAGGCCCATTTAGGGAAATCTGCCTTAATAAATTCGAAAATAAATATATAAAATCATATTTGCATATTAATAACACTAATTAATATCAAACATAATATATATAATTTTTCCTAGCTCCGAAAACTCTTTCGGCGCTGCCCGATCTCCATCGGACCTCTCCCGGGACGCTCCCGGTGATCTCCTTCCTTTCCGGTTGTCTTGTCGAAACCCCTTAGGTGTGTTACCCTAGCGGTTCGATATAATATCAGGTATGATCAAGACTCCTCAATGATCAACGACTAACTCATAGGCCTGGACCCCATGAATTAATCCCTGAGATATAACGAATGACTTTCATCTATCAAACCTGAACGTGAAGTCTTAGACCTTTTGCCATAGCGATACTTAGCACGTCCGAGCGTCGTTCCTTAGATATCTCCATACCTAATCCCGACCTCGTTACCGATGACGCTATCTTCTACTCGTTCATGATCTCATGTCTCCGTGACCTAGTCACATGCTTGCAAGCTCATTAGACATGATCTCACCGAGTGGGCCCGAGAGTATCTATCCTGCTATGCGGACTGGCAAATCCCGCTCTTGACCCCTCGTCTCAACTACTCCTTTCCGATACCCAAAAGTATCACCGTTATTGTCATACTAAATAAGATACGACGTTTGGTGCAATCAAAGTATCTTCCGGGAATATCAATAAGAGTTGATCTCACGGTCAAAGGTGTAACGACTACGTTCTCCAAATCTGGGTATGTCCATCACACCGCTCTCCAGCGATATGACTCTCATTGCCGACCGGCGCCATGCCCCATGACCGGGAAACCTCGATCATCAATCGCGCAACGAAACTAGTCTTAGTAGAGGCTACTAGGGACCTGGTTGTTTACGTATCACACCCGCATTAATGTTTCTGCTTAATACGGTTCTAGCATGACACAAAAACCTATTATGAACAAACGAGATATGATAAAGAACACCCTTTATTAATTGCCTCTAGGGCATATCTCCTTCACCTTTGTGGTTCTTCTCCTTTGTTCTTCCTCTCCTCTCCCCCCATAAGCATTAGTTGTTTTTGGTGGGATTTGGGAGTGAAGGATTTGACTCCTTTGTGGTTTCCTTTGTTCTTCCTCTCTTATTCCCCCATAAACATTTGTTGTTGTGTTGGAATTTGAGAGTGAAGGACTTGAGCACTTCGTGTGCTCTTGCCATTGCATTTGCATCGGTTTGAGCCCTCCACGAGGATTCGTGGTGGTGATACTTGTGAGCTTGTTACTCTTGGGTCTTTGGACCCTAGACACCTTTTGTGGCCGGCCTTTTGTGGCCAAGACCTTTTGTGGTCAAGACCTTTTGTGGTCACTTGAGAGCCCCCAATTAAGTTGTGGGTGTGTGCCTCAAGACTTGGGAGACCCCAATTAAGTTGTGGGTGTGTGCCTCAAGACTTGGGAGACCCCAATTAAGTTGTGGGTGTGTGCCTCAAGAGTTGTACGGGATTCGATCTCCGCCACAAAGGAGATCAATAGTGGAAGGTGAACTCGCAACCTTTTGTGGTTGAGTTCATCAGGAGAAGAAGGTGAGCCTTTGTGGCGTTGCGGCTAACCTGTTGTGGTTGCGCACACCTCTCCAAACAAGACGTACACCCTTTGGGTGGAACTCGGGAATACATCCTCCTCTCCGCGTGCCTCGGTTAGTTCTATACCCGAGCTATTTACTTATGCACTTTACATTGTGATAGCCTTCGTGCTTGAAGTCATATATCTTGCTATCACCTTGTTACTTGTATTGCTTAGCATAAGTTGTTGGTGCACATAGGTGAGCATATTATTTATATCTAGGTTGTATGCTTGTTAAAGTAAACCTCTAGTTTTATTCCGCCTTTATCAAGCATACCGGAATTTCCGGGTCATTCTTGGACCGGATATTCCGGCTCCTCGGAAAAAGTTTTAAATCGCCTATTCACCCCCCCCCCCCCGCCCCACTAGGCGACGTCTATTCGTTCAGCTGTTTTCAGCAGAATTACCCTGGTGTCTTATTTTTGTGCAGAAATATCAACTTCGGAGAAAAACCCCAAAATCCAAACAGAAGTTATTTTCCATTCGAGAGGCACCAGGAACCACGAAGACCAACCAGAGGGGAGTCACGAGGGCCCCACACCACCTGGTGGCGCGACAGCCTCCTGGCCGCGCCAGGGAGTGGTGTGACCGACTCAGTCACCCCCTCGCGCTCCCCTCGCGGCTACTTAACCCTCCATACCTAAAAACCCACGGTGGATAGACACTTTTTCAGAGAACTCCACTGTGCGCCGCCGCCATCGCGAACCCTCGTTCGGGGACCAGAAGTCTTTGTTCCGGCACCCTGCCGGGACGGGGAATCGAAGGGGATCATCGCCATCGTCATCTCCACCGCCTCTCCATCAACCCTCCATGTTTCCGCCGTCCATGAGTGAGTAATTCACCGTTGTAGTCTTGAGGGGATGATAGGGATTGGATGACATCACTCATGTAATAGCGGTAAGATTGTTAGGGCATAGTGCCTAGTATCCGTTATCAGTGTTTTACGTCATTGTTGCAACTTGTTATGCTTAATGCTTGACACTAGGTCCGGAGTGCCATGATTTCAGATCTTAACATGTTATTAAATTATGATGATAATTATTATTTTGGATCATATCTATGAGTTGCATACACACGTTATTGTCCAGAACCGATGGCCCCAAAGTGAGAGCAATTGGGATAACCGGAGGGAATGGCTATGATGTGAGGATCACATGTATTCACGGAATGTTAATGCTTTGCTCCGGTACTTTATTGAAAGGAGTACCTTAATTGCCAGTAGTTTCCCTTGAGGCCCCGCTGCAAATGGGTTGGCATGACAAAATATGATGTGCAAGTTTCTCATTGCGAGCACGCACAACTAAATTGGAATACATGCTTATGATTAGTTAATGCCTGGATGCTTTATATTATTTATCTGCAAATGCCTATGTTATGTTATTACATGAATTATCTTGTCCATGCAACGCCCGTACATCCGTCCCTATGCCTACAGTATTTTAATCTTGTTGTCTACTTCAATCACAATCGCTGTCTTAATTATCCTAGTACTGTTACTTCACTACTGTCTCTGCTATAAAACTGTTGATACTGATAATCTTCCTCGAGCAAGTCTATTCACAGGTGCAGCTGATTTGACAAATCATCTGTTAAAGCTTACAAATATTCTTTGGCTCCCCTTTTGTCGAATCAATAAATTTGGGTTTTACTTCCCTCAAAGACGGTTGTGATCCCCTATACTTGAGGGTCATCAGACACCTACATATATGACAAAAATCTTTGCCCTAAGAGCACAAAGCTTTTTGCAAAACAAAGCACCGCCTCCGTCGCAATCAAGGTTTTCAGGATCAGGTTGATCTTTCACTCTCAATGCTGGAGGGAGGGATTTAGACGCCGTCTTCACCAATCCAATCACCACCGCCATTCGTCCCACCATGTGCGAGTATTCCTTTGTAGGTAAGGTTCTTTGATGGACATATTCTTGGCGGCAACCAGCAAACACATAGCGGTTTGTGTTCTCTCATGCTAGGTAGACCTGGCTCGAGGTAGAACTGATTGGATAGGCTAGGTTTTGTAGTCTTATATTGACCTACGGGTTAGAGGGAATTATATCTGATCGATCATGTAATAACATTTATACATCAAAATGTGGGATACCTATCTAAAGATGTTCTCATAGGATTGTTAATGCGCCTCTTCTTTGCGTCATGTTTTTACATGAACCCACAATTTACCCCCACTGCCCCTTTGATCCCCACATGTCACTGAGTGGATTGTTAAATTTTATAGCAGTGCTCTCGGAGAAGAAAAAAATAAGTTGCAATGCTGATATGTCTCCAACGTATCCATAATTTCTTGTGTTCCATGCTATGTTATATCATGTTATTACATGTTTTATATGCATTTTATATAGTTTTATGCATTTATGTGACTAACCTATTAACAAGCTGCCACGGTGCCAGTTCCCTGTTTTCTGTTGTTTTTGGTTTCAGAAAAGCTCTTAAGGAAATATCCGCCAAATTGGAAACGAGCCAACCAGTATTTATTTTTGGAATATATGCGTACAGGAAAACCGAAGACGAGACGAAGAGGGGCCACGAGGCGCCCTCATCACCTGGTGGCGCGGCCCACAAGCCAGTCGCGCCAGGAGGTGAGGAGGTCACCTCGGGAGCCCACGTACCTAGGTCTTTCGCCTACAAATACTCCCTTGACCTAAAAACAGAGCACTGTTGAACACTTTTTCCTCCATGGGTTCCGAGCCGCCGCCGTCATCAACACCACTTCGGGAGAGATCAGAACTGCTCCCCGACACCCTGCCGGGAGGGGGAATCGTCCCCGGAGGCCTCTACGTCGCCATGACCGCCTCCGGACTGATGCGTGAGTAGTCTACCTTGGACTACGGGTCCATAGCAGTATCTAGATGGTTGTCTTCTCCTCTTGTGCTATCATGTTTAGATCTTGTGAGATGCCTATCATGATCAAGATCATCTTTATGTAATTCTCCATGTTATGTTTGCTGGGATCCGATGAATATTGAGTACTAAAGTTATTGCTTCATAATCATATGTGAGCTATTTAATGATCTTGCATGCTCTCCGTTACTTGTGTATGCTCTGGCCAAGAAGATGCTCGTAACTCCAAGAGGGGGTATGTATGCTCGATAGGAAGTTCATGTCTCTATTTAATCTAGGGCAGTGACAGAAAGCTCTAAGGTTGTAGATGTGATGTTGCTACTAGGGATAAAACAATAGTACTTTGTCTAAGGATGATATTACTTACTTTACACGCAGTGCTTCAGGCGATAATATGTTGCATGCAACTTAATACTGAAAGGGGTGCGAGCGCTAACCGAAAGGTGGATTATTAGTCATAGATGCGTTTGGAACGGTCTATGTATCTTGTTGTAATGCCCGAATGATCTCACACTAGACACCATATAATTAGTATATGCATTGGGTTGCTCATCATTATTCTGTCAATTGCCTAGATGTAATTTGTTTACCACGCATGGATGAATGTTACTATTATTTATGGAGAGGCACCAGTGAACTGTGGACCCCGGTCCTTCTCAGTAATCTGATAAAACACAACTGCAAACTTGTTACTTTCTGCAAACAAACATATTTCTTCCACACATACGTTTAATATTTTGTTACGGCAAGTGGGATTGACACCCTCACCGTTGAGTTGGGGCAAAATACTTTGATTGTGTGTTGTGTGCAGATTCCACATCTCCGGCGCCACACCAAGAGTTTCTGGCGCCGTGGACACCTCGAGGGGAACGTTCATCTCCTACTGGTTCGATAACCTTGGTTTCATAACTGAGGGAAATCTTGCTGCTCTGCTACTTCACACCCTCCTCTTGGGGATTCACCAACCACACACTTAGCAAGCATCAAATGCCTTCTCTCTCCTCTTTTTATACACAGTATATGCATATCCACAACATATATCAATGCTCTGGGAGACGCTCCAAAGAATATTGGGTGGGGGTTGCTTAGAAAAAAAGTCCATGCATTGCCTGGCATGGGACAAAGTTGCGATACCTAAGGGGCAAGGCGGCATGGGTTTTAGGGACATGACTTCTTTCAACATTGCGCTCCTAGGTAAACAAGGTTGGAGACTACTCACTTCTCCTGAGTCTTTATGTGCTCGTGTTTCAAAAGCAAGGTACTATCATGATAAGAGCTTCATGGAAGCTACGACACCAAGGGCAGCATCTCACACTTGGAGGGCAATCCTTGCAGGTAGGTAAGTGTTGTCAAAAGGGATTATCAAGGATGTAGGTACTGGAGAAAGCATCTCTATCTGGGAGGATAACTGGATCCCAACCTCCAGTACGCTACAACATTTGTTTCGGCCACCTTCGTCAACGGTTGAGAAGGTGAATGAGCTCAACGATGATGATGATCACATGTGGGATGTTGAGAGGATGACAACAAATGGTTTCAACTTACTGGATATTGATCGTATTCGGCAAATTCCTCTAAGTAATCGAGTACAGGAAGACTGGATTGCATGGGCTCATGAGAAATCTGGTCTTTTTTCAGTAAAATCAGCCTACCGCATGCTGGTGTCCTCTAAAGGAGCTGAGCCGGGTGGTGTGGAGGTTTCATCCTCATAGGGGGGGGGGGGGGAGAATATGTGGAAGTTGCAGTGGCGTATGAAGGTAGTACCGAAGGTGCGAGTTTTTTGGTGGAGAGTTATGCGAGGCATTGTGCCGGACTACTCAACTCTCACCCGGAGGCATGTCAGAGTCTTAAGCACCTGCCCGGTTTGCAAAGCTACCTCAGAAACGTTATTGCATACGTTAACGGAATGCTCTCATGCGAGGCTGTTTTGGACAACAACGCGGGATATCCTGAACATCCGGTTACCAAAGTTGCACCCACATGCTTGGGCTAAGGACATTCTGTGTGAATCTTGGTGGTGACAGGAAGAAAGGGCAAAAGTGCTTACCGTCATGTACTCCATCTGGTCTTCACGTAACAAATGGGCACATGATGACAAGGGTTTTGACCCACATGTAGCGGTGACAACAGTTAATGAGACACTGCTAGAACTTGAGCTACCCCCAAAAAATACTGCTCAACCGGAGCGGTCTACCTCCACGTGGCATCAACCATCAATTGATTTGATCAAGATTAATGTGGATGGTGCTATCAATGGGCAAGATAATGTAGCTGGGAGTGGAGTTGTGGCACGTAATGCGGCTGGCGGCTTCATGGGTGCTTGGTGCAAACCATATCCTGGCATTGGCGACCCTCTAACTTTGGAAGCTTTGGCTTTACGCGACGCGGTGATTTTGCTCAAGCTCGGAATTTCACTCGCATCATCATCGAGACTGATTGCTTGGAGCTTGTGTGTCCGTGGGAGGCTCGGAGGAGGAATCAACATGTGATTGCCCTTCTCCTCGAGGAGATCGATATCTTAAGTCTAGGTTTTCAGACCTTTTCTATTTCTTTTGCTCGTCACTCAGCCAACAACTCTGCACACGATTGTGCACGCTATGCGTGCCTGAATAATGTGTTTGCGGAGTGGACTGACACGATGCCGGTTTTCCTTCAACACAACCTTCGGGCTAATTGTAACAATGGTTATGTGTAGCAGCAAGTTTCAGACGCGCTCTTTTCCTTACCATGGTACCTAAGGGGGCTGAAAGGTTTTTAATAAGCCGGCTTGCTAGTTTTAATATATATATATTTGTCTTAAAAAAAATGGGAGACGAGAATATTGGGTGGAAACCAAATTCTGATGGAAAAAAATTCTTGTGGAAACAGTGAAACCACGAAAAAAAATGCGTTTACAAGTTCTAAAAAACCTCAACAAAAATGCATTACGTTGGGAAGGAAGGTAGAGCTTTACAAACATGCAAATTCGCAAGTTGAAATTGAAAAATTCAGCAATGAATAGTAGTTCAGCAGTGAATAATAACTTCTGCAACTATTCACTGCTGAATTTTTTACTTTTATGGCTCCTAAAAAGTTGAGTTTTAACTTGTAAATTTACATGTCTATAGAACTCTAACTTACCATTGTAGTGTATTTTTGTTGAGAACTTTTTAGAATTATTATACATGCTTTTTTTGTGGTCTCACCAGTTTCCACTAATAGTTGGTTTAAACCACATACTTTCTTGATACTTTCTTCTTAGGACAGAATATCATCCTTTTATTTTAGTTCGTGACTTCATGATCTAATTTTTATGCTGTAATTCATAATCTGAATTTTTTGGAAACTAGAGTGTAGTTTCGGTAGCAAAACATGAATTCCATCCGAGATGTGCCAAAACGGAGTAGTTACAACTTTACAATCTTTGGAATGGCAGGTGATGAACTTGTTTCCTTTCATTTAGAGTGAGCCTCACGTAGGACTCTCAGCAGAACGATTACAGCTGCTCCAGAATTCACTGAAATGAAGCATCAGGATTCAGGCAGTTTATTCTGGTCATACATCTCGGTGGCCAAACAGTACAGGAGATCGATACAAAATGGCCACCTAAAACTTTTTTATCCACGAAAAGAATGCATCAACAACTCGTGTACCCTGCTGGCCTTCGTCACCTTCACCGCCACCGGCAGACAGACACTACGTAAAATTGTGGTCTGCTTCGTCGGTGTCAGCCAGTCCCAGAACCAAATCACAGCTACCTACAGACGAATTACATACACAGCACCACGGGCGATCTAGTATACAACTAACAAACAGGAAAGGTTCGCTTCAGCTTCTGCCGGTGTTACGTTTGCCCTAGAAAGTGGAATTCCACAGCACCTTGTCCCCTTCAGCACACTTGTTGTGCACCTCCCAGATCCTCCCTTCAGAGTTACATATGCCGCTGCATTTCCAATCGAATGACGCGGCACAGATATTCCCGGCCTGAGCTTTCCATTCGCAATCTGTGAGCAAAGTTGGGGAAAAGATGTGACTATATGTCCATGCACTAGGTCACTGATTAAGCTGGGGTCATCAGACATGAAGTAACAGAAGCTCACCAGGTGGAGTACCACAACAAAGTCTCCGGTCATCGATGTGCTCAGCATCTAACCCGAGGAACCAAGATCCTAATGAAACATCCTCGTTTATATACTGGTGCAGGACATGCCTAGCATAAATTGGGTTTAACAGCGACAGAATTAGCTTTCACCAGAACCATACTAGATCGAAGTATGTAATTACATGAAAATGGATGCTATCTCACTTGTTTATAGATATGTAGGTCGCTAGATCTTTGGAAATAGCGTACAATTGACCAGTAGCATGTCGAAAATACTTATTGCCTGGTTCACCAAATTTCCAATGCTCGGGCTCATAGTATCTCACACCCCTGGGTAAGAAGAGCTAACATGTCTAAACAACTTGATAAGGCAAGAAAGATTCGCCAAAAAAAAACTTGATAAAGGAAGAAAGGAGAGATCCAAATGGTGCACTTACTTTTCAGATAGGACAGGTCCAGATTTCATGCACCCGATATATACTCTGGGCTTCCAAGCATGTTTGGACAAAATCTGTCCAAGCGTTGCTACAAATGAAAGAAAACAAAGAGTTATTGTTATCCTACAAAGTATTTGACATATTGGCTAATACATCTAAAAATGCAATAGGTACATTGTTGATGATCATCAAGAAGTCGATGAGGAGCTTTCAAAAAGATATGACAATGCAGGCACATATGATCACTTTGCTCCTAACTTCACAGCAGCAAAGGCCAAAGGGCATAAAGAAGATATAGATTTACCTATGTTGACATGCACATCATCATCAACTTTAACATAAAAATCTGCATCCCATAAGGAAACAGCTGTAGAAAAATATGTCTTGGTTTTGCCAGATAGTGCAAGGTATCCTTCGACATGGTCCTGCATAAAAAAATAACCACACTAATTAGGGAAGGAAAAAAACATTGCCGGCCAAAATGAGAACATCAATCACATTATCACTCCCGTGTGAATTAATAGGCGTTCAAGCAACAAACAACTTACTATTTTCATGAAATCACCATGTTTTCTGTCCTCTGCTTCAATTGCTCTATCAATAATTCCACCCGATATAGCACTACACCGCATGTGGACAAAAATGTTATGCATGTCTTGCCGTAAAGAGGTATAAACTGAACAACCGTGAAACATGACTAAGACATTCTAGCTATAACATTGAATGCCACAAATGAATCAGCTTTCAAAGGATCACATTGCTTTTAATTTATTTCTCAAAACTTTAACATCTTCTATAAATATATCTTGTATAAAGCAATTCTTAGAAGGGGAAACTGAAACTACATTACGTCTCAACCAACTAGTATAGCTTGTCTTGCACAACAGGAAAACATATATATAACTGTTTAAATCAGTGACCGGTATTCCTGAACTAAGTTTTGCTCAAAATTTCTGACTAGTTAACCGTAAGTTATTTTTCCAAATATCCCCAATTACACTCACTATTTCGGAAGTCGTTTAAGTCAACAGGAATTACCTCTGGAAGCATCATTCGACTATATTAGAACCTGAGTTTGTATATAAATTTATTCTCAAAGGTACAATTGACTGAAACAAATATTCAATGTACAAAGAATCAATTGGAAAATTGTTGTTGCGAAAGATACAGACTACGAGGAATTTATGTTCCGACAACTAGGTGGAGCTTATGTTCTGAAATCGTTCTGACTTGAGGTACCTTTTTCTCAATCTAAAAATGATAAGAACCATGACTATTTTTTTTGGATCCAGAGAGAATAAATAAGTAAAACCAGAAATTAATATTGACAAATAAAACCAGAACCTAGATACATAGATAAATCTATCCACAACATACCTGTGGCCGATGACAAAACGAATTATGATCCCTTTCTCTTCTTCAAGTTTTTTCCTTTGTTCACCTATTATTCGCATTGCTCTGTTATTTAGTGATCAGGGTGCGCCAAATGTAAAGAGAACTCCAAAGAAATTGAGATTATAAAAGTTCATGTTAATAACCTCGAGGCATCCAGGTGTAACGTATGGAGTCTCTCCTCTTGCGACTGCTAAAGGCGGTATTGATGCCGATCACCATACGGTATTTTCTCTTTCCAATCGACTCCGAAACTTTGAACTCTTCGGATACAGGGGAACCGTTGAGCAAGGACTCCTGCAGGGTTCTTGCTGCTGAGAGTTCTGTCTCTAAGCTCGCTATTGTCTTATCTAGTGTTCTACATCAGAAACATATGAAAAATGCCAATCAAAACTATATATATCATAAAAGCGAAAATTTCTATGAAGGAATAAAGGTTGTGCTCAAGCAAGACAAGGTGGGTACATACTGTACATCATGATGAGCATCCTGAACTGATAACTCATCTTTGTAACTTTGCTGGTCTTGAACCTAGCAGCCCATACAGATGGCATTAAAATAAAAAGAGATGTACTAATCAACTACTCATTATAGCTACTTTAGGGGAGAAGTACACCACACCTTTTTCGAACCACAGCCTCCATCAGCTAGCGTGTTGCCTTCCTCGTCGTTTTGGTTCGGTCGTGCAATCTCAGTTGCCTCAGGTAGTGTCCACATTCTAGATCAAGCAAAAGGAGGATGTCATAAAGCAAAAGGAGGATGTAGCATCCCAAAATTCGCAATGCAAGGTATACTGGGATAGTCGAATTAATTTTTTTCTTGTAAAGGGAACTGAGCCCCGGCCGGCCCCTGCATGAATTGATGTACACGTCCGTATATATAGTCAAATTAATTCAACGTCATAAGATGTGATTACACTGCTGCAGTACGATGCCACTGCGGAGGAGTACAATTATTTAATGTTGGGAGAGGATACATCGCCTAACAACAACTCGTCTGTACAATCACATCTAGATTCTGCGCAGGATGATTCACACTCGGCCCCGATTGGTGAAGAATTCATGCGCTGTGGCGCACTCGCATTCGATCGAAACAAATCATTACTTAGCTAAATTCGCAAAAAAATCAAAGAAAAAAGATTCGCAGAAATAGGCGAAGACGCCGCCGACAGAAGCATGAAATCCCCAAATCAAGAAGAGAAATTCGCCCCAGATGCGGAGGGCGCATGCAGATCTTGCACATGCTCTCTGGGAGCTGAGCCGAAGCGAGCTCCGCGTGTACTGAGGTGAGCTGAGCCGCGAATCACAGAATCGAAGAAGCGGGAGGGAGGGAGGGAGAATAGTACCTGTTGGTGAAGAGCAGGCCGATGCAGAAGCTCCCGAGGCAGAGGAGCACGGCCCAGCGCCTGGACACGCCGCCATCCCCTCCTTTCCTCCAGTTCATGGCCGCCGCCGACGCCCACCAGCTCCCGCCCTTCTCAGTCCCTCACCTCCTGCCGCAGCAGCGGTTGCCGTTCTTGGCTCGCTGTATCGGCGCTGGCGGTCTCGCGCGCACGCACGCAGCTCAACTCTGCTGACTGCTGTGACTGCTCACCTCACCTCACCTTCCCCCCACGACGGGCCATGTGGGGAGGTCGGTCAGTATCCCCTGGCGCACGCCATTACGCGACAGCGTGGGGCGGTAAACTCGAAGGGGGGTCGGTGCGTCCGTCCGTCGGCAGCGTCAAGACTCAAAGAGAATAACCGAGGCCGAGGAAGTTGGCGGGTAAAACAAAGAGAAGGCGTCGGATCGAATCAGATCAAGATCAAAGCGGCTGGTTGTCCTCCGGGGATTCGAGATCCTCGAGGTCCTGCGCCGTTTTTTTAATGGCGGGGCTCGTTCGTCCTTTCTTCCCGGTGCAGACCACGGTGGAATTTCACATGCGCTGCTGAGCTGAGCTCCACTTGCTAGCAGCAGCAGCAGAGCATGGTGGTGGTGGTGGTGGTGAGGGGATGTGGAAGGCCCAACCGCTGCGCGCCATCGTGGTGTGCTGGTGTAGCGTCGCTTTCGGTGCCCGGCAAGCAATTGTTGTTGTTAGGTCTCGATTTGTTTTATTTTTCCTGATCTACTGTAATTAAGTTCTTGTTTCGTTGCAGATTTCAGCGGGGCGTGCTTGATTAGAAAAGGCGCAGCATGTTTTAGGAGTGTCGGCCGACTAAATATCGGCATATCATACTTGCGCGCGGGAGGCTCGTGCCGCACACCCCGTCGTCGCAACGGGCAGGCATATCAATTGCACGTTATGAGTTTTCTTTTCGAAAAAGTCCATTTTAAACACTGAATTTATAGAGGTCGGACGAATTGAACCCTAAACTTTAAATATCGGTCGTTCGAAATCTAAAGTTAGCAATCCCGATCTAAAATGAACCCTGTAGCTATTTGGCGCACCTGAAAACAGAAAATTCCAATCAGGAATATCGATTGTCTCATTAACAGGATGGGCCGACATGTCATACTCATCTCTATCCCCAATTCATCTCCAATCTGGCCACTACCGGTCTGGCCGAGCTTGTGCCGGTGAAGGAGACCGCAGGGGTGAGCACACTGTCGATCAGGTCCCGAGCAGCGCGAAGAAGAGTACCGGCCTCTGCAGCACTCTGTACCGCTCAAGCATCGTCTTGGCCCTGGACACGGCCCGGTCGCCGCGGCGGAGACGGCGGAGGAGGAGGCCTTGTCGTCCGTCGACGCGAGTTTCTAGAGGTTGAAGATGCACATGACATTCAGTGAAACTGGCAAATTATTTAGTTTGACTTTATTATTTTTTCTGTGTTGAAATCCTGGTTCAGGGTTCAAAATAGACCGGGATTCACAAGTTTAGGGTCCGAACGACAGGGATTTAGAGTTCAGGGTTCAAATCGCCGAACCTCTACAAATTCAGGGTTTAGAATAGACTTTTCCCTTTTCTTTTCTCCTGAGTGCAGAAAAGGTTATATTTTCTCCTTACATTTCGTTTTATTCTTTGTGTTCTTTTATTTTTATGTTTTTGTCTGCTTCAAACTTTTACGTTTATTTTGAGTCTTATTAAATATTTCAAAAAAAAATAGAAATTGAGAAAATCAAGATTTTAAAAATGTTCAGAGTTTATCAAAAGTTTAAGTTTTGAAAGATATGCGGAGTTTTAAAAGATCTTGGTTTGGAAAATATTAAGACTCATTTATAGTTCAGATTTAAAAATTTATAGATTTAGATAAATTCAGAATTGAAATATAATTGAGTTTTAAAATTATTTGGATTTTAATTAAATCATACTTAAGAATCAGATTTTAAAAAACAAGATTATGAAACGTATATGGGTTAAAAGAGAAAAAAATCACTTGTTATAATGGGCCGCAACACTTCAGCCCATTTAGTAGTGACAATAGGCGTGAACATGAGGCCCCTAAATTTTAGCGGATTCATATCACAATTTTTGCCTTGTGTTTGTTTGTATGGACGTATTTTCTTTTCTTCTACTTATGGGCTCTATTATGCTTTTTCTTTGACTTGTTTTATTCGACCTTGTGTGGTTAATATTGTGCTTTTTTCTTTTGGCTTGTTTTGTTGGACCTTGTGTGGTTAATGTTGTTGGACCTTGTAGTTCAAAATTACGACATGTGAGAGCTAGAAGTTGGTTTCTAATTGAATAGAAGAAATTTTTGTAAGACACCGAGTTATAACTGATATAAGAAAACATGCAGAAACTCCCGAGTTATAACTGATATAAGAAAACATGCAGAAACTCCTCCTAGCAGCCAGGTGTTACGAAAGGAGATTGCTAAACATATATAAAAAACCTTTTCCCTCTAGGCACTATCACGAACATAGATCTAAGACAACCTTTTCCCTCTAGGCACTATCACGAACATAGATCTAAGACGCCTAATTGTAGGCACCTACATCTCTTTCGTTCTCTCATAATAGAAACGAGAAACACAATAACTCAATAAGGATCAAGATGGGGAGAAAAAGTATCCCAGTAACATTGTGGTTGCAAGAGAGCATTAAAGAAAAAGAAAAATACATATGGACCAGGTACTAACAAATTATTCTCTAGTGTTGTTGCATGCAGCTCCTTGTAACACCTCATTGGTTTACCTCCGTTGTTCCAACCATTGTATTGATGTTCTATAATATGTCCTTGATTTGTGAAGTACAAATCAATCGAATTTACAATAAGAACATGTACAATAGAATGAAATACAAGCAAATGATGTGTTTAGCATTTTTTTTTGATCCACATACATGTAGGCATGTCTTATAGCAATGTTCACATGATTTTGAACCTTGGATAAAAAATGCTAAAATATCTTATATTTCAATACGGAGGGAGTATTTGAAAAATGCTAAAATGATGTGTTTACACCATATATGTTGCACTTGTTTCACCAACAGGGATAAACCCTCAAATCCCTTAAAATACACTCTAAATAAATTATAAGCAAACGAGGCGGAAGAGCATCCACAACGCCTTGTGCTAAACTATCAGTAATCCTAGTTAACTAATTACTGCAACTTGGTCAATGAACACGCCACAAGTATGCAAAAAAATATTTACACAAACATGGAGTGCATACGGATCATTACATTGAGTATTACAATTTGTACACTTAATTTACACCCAACCCGAAAAAAAAACTAAACAGTCCGTACTCTGTCGACACGAAACACCTAGCGACGCGTGCAACTATACGAGGAGTAACCTACGCACACTTGCGGACGCTGCTAGTAGTCTAGCAAACATCAAAATTAGTGGACACTATATATCCAAGAGGCTCTACATGATGGTGCACGCCGCGTTGGGGTTCTCGTCGGAGAACGCGGACATGTACCTGACCTCCGTGGACGAGGCCCTGGCGAGCGGCGCGGCGCCGGGCTCAGCCACGACGTTCCTGACGAACCCGGGCGGCGCCTTCTTGTCGTAGGCGCCGGGCGCGTAGGGGTGCGGCACGACGTCGTATGGCACGTACGGCCATGGCTCCACGCGCTTGCCGGTCTTGCGCGCCACCCGCCGCATGACCTTGGCGGGGTCGTCGATGTACCCGGTGACGGCCACCTTGTTCTGCTTGGGGATGACCTCGACGCCGGTGACGCCCTTCATGCGGTGGAGCGCCCTGTGGATCCGCTCCTCGCAGCCGTCGCAGTCGATCCGGACCTTCATCTCCACTGTGGTGAGCTGTGGGCGCTTTTTGATGCGCCGGCGGCTGCGGAGCGTCGCCGGGCACATCTCCGACACTGCGTCCAGGATGCCCATCGATCCTTTCCTAGCTAGCTAGCTCAACGACCTACGAGTATCTCTCTAGCTTAGATAGAGGCTCACTCAATTTGTTGCAGGCAAAGCTATATATAAAGCTAGACACTAGTGACGTTTGGGTAGAAACGAAGCTGAGAGCGAGGGACGACGACACGTCCAGAAGGTGCGTGTGTGGAGATGATAGGAGGATGGAGACGGCGCGCGTGCTCTCTCGATCCTCCTACGCCATCTCATCTCCTGATCGGGACGGGCACCACGCCCTAGTCACACTCACACAGTCACACGTCGGCAGCGCGCGCACACACCCGAGATGTCTTGCATGTTGCCACGTACGTCACCCCGGAAACTCTGAAAGATTGGACCAAAGACAACTCGTATTGCTACACTGAATTCTCTATGTAATCGTACAGATATCGGAGCGAAGAGTCAGCGTCCGTCGTCACAATTCACACACGAGTATGTATAACGCGACGGCGTTAAGCGTCGTCTTCCTCGTTGAGCCCGTTATCGGGAAGTTTCTACAGTCTACCAATTTACTTGGCAATCAGGCGCGGTGATACGCCGCACCCGAGTCTTATATATGTGATGATTATAAATAGAACATAAAGCTACTAAAATATTAAAAAAAATGAAATTCTTTTTTTAGAAAGAGGCGTCATTTTTTATGTGTAGGGGTAATTATGCGGGAAGTAAAAGTAAAAGGGAATTAGAGAAAATGTGAAAGTAAAAGTTTGTTTTGTTGTGGTCATTCAAATATAATTTTTCCATATTTTCCTGATGCATATATTTAAAGTTATATTTAGTCTATAATTATAAGAAATGGATTTGAAATTTGTAAAAATTTACACCGTTATGAGTCTTTCAAATATTTTGCATTTTGTTGTAAATAATCTCCGGCGGTGAGAGAGAGGAGGTGGCGGCGCACTTCCCCGCGTCCGTCGATCTGAGCGGGGAGGCCCGTAACGGCGGCGGTGGCCGGCGGCGATGGCGATCTCCGGATCACGGGAGAGAAGAAGGGGATGGGGGCGTCTGTGGGGTGTTTTTGCAAAAAAGCATATGAGGTTTTCCGTAATCACGAATAGGTCCTACGCTGTACTGGAAATTGGACTGCGGGTTGATGTTCTGTTTTTCGAGTGGCTTTTCTACAAAAAGGCACGGTGACCGGTGGAACTGGAGGCGATCGCCCGGTGACCGGGCGACGTGGCACGCTGTGATTGGTGGAGAGCTCACTGCTACAGTAGATTCCTTTTTGGATAAAAAAACTTTCAATCTGAGCCGTCCGACGCGCCGATCGAACGGCTGATGAAAAAAGGGTGACGTGGATAGCGGATTGGGATGCACCAACTTTCATATATAGGGTAATGTGCCCCGGATCAAAGCCTAGGTTCAGTCCCTGGATGTGTGCTCATTGCTCGTGATGCTGGTTTAAGATTCATAATAAATTTAAATTTAAGTAAATGAAAAACCGTGAACTGGAAATAATAGTGAAAATCAAACCAATAGAACAAAGGTTACCTCTGCATCTAACGGAGTCATCCCAACACTTGGATAACCATTAATAAAATGATTTTTTTTCAAATATTAACCATTTTGGGCTAACCAAAATTACAGGAACCAGAAACCGGTGAACTGGAAATAAAATTAAACTAAAACTTATGGAACCAAAAATAAATGTCG
Source organism: Poa annua (assembly GCA_026929855.1). NCBI lineage: Eukaryota > Viridiplantae > Streptophyta > Magnoliopsida > Poales > Poaceae > Poa > Poa annua. The sequence goes on along the minus strand of CM049429.1, from coordinate 9,554,511 downwards.
GTGAACCGAAAATAACAGTGAAGCGAAAAGGTACTAAAATTTGGATGGAGCAAAAATAAAAATAATAGTGAACAAAAATGCCTAGTGAACCAAAAATGTTGGTGAAACAAAATAATTAATAAGACAAAATAATAGTGAACCAAAAAAGTAGATAGCATGGTTCTAAAAATGTTCATGGGTTAACGAAATATTCAATGGTCTTTAAAAATGTTTCAAAATCCAAAAATAATTGTATTATTGAGGAGGTTATACCAAACGGGTACCCCTTCGTGTGGATACCTGGTGCACGTAATGACTAAACCCCAATTGTCAATAAACAGAAGAAGCCCAAACAAGCGAACCCCAAGTCGAAGATTATTTCATAAATAAACATAGTCGGTTATACTTTCCATATCTGTAATCCTAGTCGGATACCGCCCGAGACCTGTACCTCTATATAAAGGACATGAGGGTGGACGATCAAGGACACATCCAATCAGAACCACCAAACCCTAGCAAGATCAACATCTTCCTAGACCATTATACTCACCGCATATTCATAATCAATAACAAACATGCATGAAGTAGGGTTGTAACTCAGTCGAGAGCACTGAACCTGATAACTCTCTCTTGTCAGCCGACGAATGTACCAACACTACGCGTTCTCTACCTCATAACTCACACCCAAGCCTAGCAACCATGGGTATTGATGAGGACACCCCTCGTCAATTATGCATTCCAAAAAAAATGAGAAAACAAAATGAGAAACAAAAATATTACAGAAAAATGAACAAGAAAAGAAAGAAGAAAGAAAAATAAATTTGGAAAAATGAAAAAAGAAACCAATAAAAGAACAGAAAGCAAAGAACAAAAAAAAACCCCAAAAAGTGAGATAGGTTATTCCGGGCGTGGCCCAGTGCATATCGGACGAGCTAGTGCCATGCGTCGCAAGGAGTGATAAATAGTGGATGCACCCAATTCCACATGTGTAGTCCCACTCCTCGACCCACGTTTTGCCCCAGCACCATAGGCCAAAACCGTATCTCTATCTCTACTATATAATATCTCCTACGGTGTCCGGTACGTCGCGGCACCTTTGCATTTTAGCCCCTCAGGTTGTTTGAAATTAACCCGCAGTCCACCTATTCTTCCACCTAGCCCGAACCGTTATTTTTCTGAACGAGGACCGCGAACCGATGGCGGCGAGCAAGGCGTGGGTGGCGGGGCGGCGCGACGGCGGGCCCTCGAAGCGCGCGCCGACGTGGCGCAGCAGGTCGTCCATGGCGCCGCAGAGCATGGCGGAGAGGCAGGGCACGGGGCGGCCGAGTAGGGCCGACTCAGAGGGCGTGAAGTGTGAAGGAGATATGCCCTAGAGGCAAATAAATAAGTATTATTTATTGCATTATCTCATGAGTTTATAATAGGTCTGTGTATTGTGCTGTATCCTCTTCATAAAGATCATAATATTTTCATAAAAGAACTTCTAAATAAAGTGTTGTTATATTTAATATTGCTGTCAGGTCACAGCACTGTATTAAGTATTTCATATCTTGTTGACAGATCAAGGTGCACTTTATGAATACAAAGAAAGTTGAGAAAATATCAGAATACGAACAAAGGCTTTTTGAGTCTGGAAATCCAGAGTTATATTTGAAAGGATTAAGAGAGTAATTGTTGCTGCAATTCTTATTAGAGGAATAAGATTGTTTAATCGTCATATAAGGTGTTATATGATAAATGTGACTATAAGAAAGACGCAGGAGCATGTTTTGTCAAGAAATGTGTCTTGGACAAGATCAAATTTGTTGACTACATTTGTGTAGACATGCTTGAAGTCTGATGGATTTGTATTAATGTAATACTGTAGTTTGTATTAAATTCGAATTGATAGTAGATCAATGATTTTGGTTTAACCAAGATGTCGTTTTAAGTGGGAGTCATAGTTAGTTCACTCAGGAACTCAAATATGTGGATGACACGTTTTTGAGTGGGAGCTCGTGTTATCAAATATGTGGAGACATAGTTTGAGTGGGAGTCGAATTCATCTTGTGTAGTTAACACATTGTGAAACTGTACCAGTAGAATAGGATGAAGTTGTGAAACTATTTGAAAGTTAGTGTCTATTTGGAAATAGAACGGAAATTTTGAATAGTTAGTCGAGTTGTTTTGGATTATATCTGAGGAGTCAGAATAGAATCAAAAGGATGATCTTTTGGAGTCCAATCGATCATTAAGAGTAATGATGCGTGATAGTAATGGTTGTATGACATGTGGGTCTATTATGTAATATTAGACATCATACAGAAACCATATTATCTGCTCGATGAAATATAACCGATGTTCTTGAAATAAGAGCAGTTATGAACGTGAATTTGGAATTTACTGGAAGTAGAAGTGCGTTAGTTAAGGGATTGACATTTGAATGTCAAGTTTTCTACATTGGTGTGAAAGTATGTGGATATCGCGAGTTTGTAATTGTTACAAGGGGCTCTGTATGGCTGAGTGTGTTTTTCAGAGCAGTTATCTGGTTAGTATAATCAGAGTAAGCGCTGGGAAGCAGAAGTCTCACTTAGTTACGGTATTAGCATATATGTTGTTAGACGACGTGATGTGATGATATCAAGCGAGTTGATACCAGTGAATCGCAAAAGCGTGTACAATCATGGATTGTGCAGTAACACTTTTCCACAAGCAAGCATTATCAAATGATTCTTATTTGATAAGGGATTCTGATAAAGTAAAATGCAGCTAGTTTATTTGTACTCTAGTGCAAGTGGGAGACTGAAGGAGATATGCCCTAGAGGCAAATAAATAAGTATTATTTATTGCATTATCTCATTAGTTTATAATAGGTCTGTGTATTGTGCTGTGACTGTATTAATAGGAATCATTAATACACGTGTGATACACAGACAACCAGGTCCCTAGCGAGCCTCTATCTGAGCTAGTCCATTGGGCAACAGTTGATCGAGATTCCCGATCAAGGACAATGACGTCGGTTGACAATGGGGTCATCTTGTTAGTAGAATAAGATGGTGGACATACGCAAAGTATTGCAATAAGATCGTATTACGATGTTTGTCATTTGCAATAGTTAAGAGTCTGATAGCTTATCCCTTAGACCGTGAGACCGCACTTATTGTTGCTTCGTAGGAGTGCTTTGAGAGCATCAAACGTTGTGTCTTATATAGCATGACAATAACGGTGTCCATCTTGGGTATTCCGAAAGAGCATCGAGACGTAAGGATCAAGAGCGGGATTTGTTCATTCTTGTAATGGAAAGATACTCTGGGCCCACTCGGTGATATTGCATCTATATAGCTGCGCAGCTTATGACTAGGTCATGGAGATGTAATATCGCAGACGAGTTAATAACCTTCGTCGGTAACGAGATACAGCAAAGGCATCGGTGTGTCTACGATCATGTCTCGGACAAGGTAGTATCGCAGAAACAAAGGGAATGAATATCATACTTATGGTTCAACGACGATATTCGTAGAATGCACAGGGGTCGTCATATATTTCCAGGTATCCCTGACGATCATTGGTGAGCGGAGTGTCTCGACCATGTCTGGAGTGTTCCCGAACCGTAGCGTAACAAACTTAAGGTCTTAGCGATGCTAGAGATAGGTTCTGGAATTTTATAGGTTTTTATTGGAGAGAAAGAAATGATCCGGAAAGAGTTCCGGTGGTCCGGAAGGAGTTCCGGTGAGCTATGGAAGGGTTCCGAGAATGTCCGAAAGTTGTTCGGGTGGTTCCGAAATAGTTTCGGAGTCATGGGGTATTGAATTATATATAAATATATTAATTATGAATTAATGGGATTTTTTATATTAATTTAATATTAATTAAATAAAGGAAAAAGGGGGCTCCCACCTAAATGGGCCCTAAGAGGGCCCAAGAAGGGGGAGCCGCACCCCACAAGGGGGGGTGGGCCCCAAAGGGGTTCGGCCGGCCCAAGGGGAGGCGCACCAACCCCCCCCCCCCAACCTTTAGTCCCACATGGGGGAGCCAAGGGGGTTGGCACACCCCCTTCCCCCTTTATATAGCAAGGCATATTAATTGATTTAATTCATAGGAAAATCCAATTAATTCCCGATTTCTCTCTCGATCTCGTGGTTCCCAAGTCGGAGCCGCGCCGAGTAGAGGAAGGAGGTCTCTCTCCACCTAAGCCATACCGCAGAGCGCCGTTGCTCTGCGGGATTCCAGATAAGGTCTGCTCCTGCGATTTCAGCTGGATCTGAATGACCGGGAGTCGTCGCTAGGCTCCGTATGTTTGCGAGTGCTCGGAGGCTACTCTGCTGAGAAGCTTGGGCGACGTCGTCTCGCCCCCTGCAGCCGCCGCGCCTCCTCCCCCCTCTGCCGGCGCGCCACCCCCTCTGGCGCTGGCGCTCTGCTTCTTCCGCCCGACGCCCGTCGACGCAGATCATCGACGCAGATCGTCGACGCAGATCATCGACGCAGATCATCGACGCAGATCATCGACGCAGATCATCGTCGACACCCCGGCGTCATCGACTTCGACATCGCGGCAAGATCTTCGCGACCTCGAGGTCGGCTACGTACGACTTCATCGTCAACGCTTGTGCGGGAGCGTAATCCCCGCTATCGGTCTACATGGAGGTAATGTAACCTGTTCCGCCACCGTTATCGCATGTACTAGATAGATAGATCCTGGCTAGTTAGGGTTTCGTTCGCTAGAAAATTATTGTTTTCTGCCCCGTAACCCCTTCAAAGTGCACGGGCCCGGCCACCTTGTAGAGGAGCACGACGCGGAGGCGCCACGCGACGGGGCAGCCGTCGGAGCTGTAGACGTGGACGACGTCGTTTCCGTCCTCGGGGGCCTCGCCGTCGGGGTCGGCAGAGACGGAGGAGATCTGGCGAGCGCGTAGAGGTAACAATGCAGTCTCCTCCGATTCAGATCTCCCCTCCCCACCCACCCCACCCACCGGACTCCCTTCCTTCCTTCTCCATTCCTCCCCATCCCCCTTTCTCCCGATCGATCTCTTCGTCGTTCAGGGAGCCAGCAGCGTCCGTGACGGCCGAGGCCAATGGCGGCCATTCTGTAGCAGGCATCTAAGCTCCGAGAGCAGGTTGCTCGCAAGCATCAGGTGAGCAACGCGGCACCGCCGTCCGCTCGCTTAGGATTCGTGTCAGTCTATGTCTATTTACTGGATCTAACAACTGGGATTGTGGTTGGTGAGCCTCTGATGACATTGCAAATTTGTTTGCCTTATTCTCTTATGGTTACTCTTATACAAGAAGGAGCAAATTAGGTACATTTACTCTCTGAATTTTCATCAGCTTATGCAGTTATGTCCAACTTGGCATGTGTTTTGCATAACCTGTAGCGTGGTAGAGAAATAATTTTCAAGGATTTGGATCCTTAGCGCATCCATGCATTGGCAGCAGGTTACTGGTCTTTGTCCATCTTTACGGTCATTACTTGTTTTTCTGCTTTGGAGGTATGACTATTTTCTTTTGTTTCGCAAACACAGATAAGTTTAGGAATTTCATTAAGCATGTTTACGTAAAACTGAGATACACTCGAGAAATAAGCTCTATTAGACCACCTAGGGGTGAAGGTGACTTTTTCTTGTATATGTTCAGTAATTATTTTTCAACACATGTGAAGATAATCATATGGTTCTTTCTTCTATATGGAGCTAATTAATTATTTTAGGCAACATTGCATTGTCTTTATTTTTTAAAAGCTATTGTTTTTCCTCATAGGAGTGCTTAGCTGCTTGCTCATCTATGTAATTTTTGCTTGCAATTGGGCTTCCTTGAACTTTATTAACTTCAATAGTTTTTCTTCATTATGAGTATGAACGTCACTTGTGATTGAGATGACAACTAATGCAACTATGTAACCTTAAGAAAGGGGACATGGTTGATGGGATGCATGCTTCGTGGGTGTTTACTTGTGGCCTAACAGAAACCAAGGTACGCAAAATTCAGTTTACCGGTAATTTTGTGATCTCCCTTCGATTATTTTCTGTAATGTATTTTCTTACACATTCATATCTGAATCTCAGCCTCAGCATTCATTGTCCATCAAATTTTTGGTTTTTTCCAAAAGTCATGCTTATTTACAGTGAATGAGGTTCTAGATAATTAAATATATGATTTGCTTGAATAAGAAGCTTGTATTCGATGTGGACGTGCTCCGAAAGATGTTGACACATGGTAGATTATGCATGAGTGTCGCTATCACATCACTGAGCCAAAGTTTGAGCATGACGCAAGTATGAGTGAGCCTATATGTTTCTTTACTATTGTTATATTCTTATCAAAATTCTGCCTTTAGCTGTTGGATGTACCAGCCCCATCGAGGATAGTCCTCTCAATCATAACATTTCGATTTTAGCATGTAAAATAATATAATCAGATTATCGACACAGTATGAATCATTTTTTCCATATTATGTAAGTTTAGTTCTACATGACATGAACATTGTACTGCTCAAACTGGTTACACTTGCATAATGCCTCTTTATTTTTATTTTTTTTGATGGGTGCATAATGCCTCTTTGTGATGCTTATGTGAGATGTGTATTCCAAAAGCAAGTGCAGAAAAGTGAAAACTGAGTGCTCGACACCGGCGGAAAATGAAAGACCCAAGGCGAGCTATTACAGCCTGTTAAATCTCGATTCTTGTTCTCCTTCCTTTGCAGCTTAATATCGAACTTCCATTCAAATTTAAATTGACGCCCCATGTAAATATTAGCTTATTCTGTGGAGCAGCAACAATTTATAAACTTTCTTGCATATGCTACTTATTTTCATTTTATATATTGCTACTATAGCCTAAATTGGTTCGCGTTGAAGCTGCTCTCAAGTCTACTTTCCCTGTAAAACATTAGATAGCGTGGCTGTTGTGTTTCATACATTATCGGTTTCTGTTTTAGGCCTTTGGCAGAGCTCTTGATCTTTCTTCCATACAACCGAATCATGCCGCTACGAGCCCTACTTCTGCCCCAGCACTCGCTGCAGGTGCAGCGTCACCGGCCAATCATACGTGCTCAGACCTCACCTCATCAGCCGGCACAATTGGCACACGATCAACTTCCGCTACGGCGAGAGCTTCCATGCCCATGCCCGTGAGTCAACAAGGACAATGGCGAGCTCTTCTTCCTGGACAGCTTCCGCGAGGGCTGCAGCACAGCTCTGTCCATGATCCGCATCCGCCCCGACAAACTGAACCGAAGACACCGACATGAAACAGCAGTACGCGCCACAAGCTGCAGATGCAGTAGACATCATGGAATACGTCGTTTTGTGTTTTTGATTTTTTATGACGGAGGGAGTGTATCATTTACGAGTACGAGTGGAGTATGGTTAAAGATCTAAGTGGATAAGTTCATTTGATATTTTCCAAGATTTGTTGAACTAGGTTTTTGTGAGCTTTCTTTCAGCCACTATGCATGCCACCTAACCAATGACTACAAAATCTGGTTTGAGTAAAGTTAATCCTTCACTTTTGATTATAGGCTTCACATAGCTAATAATTTCATTGTTGATGCTTGCATTCGGTTTATGAAAGAGGGGGTTGATTAGAAGATTTCGATAAAGTCATAAATGGAAGAATACAATGAGTCGAAACTTCAGTGCCCGTAGCAACGCACGGGCATTTTACTAGTAAAGACTAGTATTCGTTGCCGCCCCGTTTGGTACCATCACCGGTGGTGCGGACTCGCCCTTCGGGGGAGCTCCTAGTCAACGCAGCAGACGTAATAAATCTCCTTGCACCCCCCGAACGCCTAATGGGACGCGTTTCTCAGCCCAGCTCCGGCCCCCGAACCCCTGAATGTATTTTGAAAATTTCTGAATTTTGAATTTTTTTAGTTTTCTAAACTTAAAGAATTTTCAATTTTGTTTTTTTACTGAACAAATTCATGTTAGAACCTTTTTAAAATTTGAAATTTAAGAAGTTGAACATTTTCAAAAATATATTTTGTTACAAAAATTTGAATATTTTCGAAATCAGAACAATTTTTTGTTTTAAAAAAATATATGCTTAAACATTTTTAAATTTCATTTTTTAAAATATATCCCAAAAAAATAGAAAGAATGTTCTAGCACCTATTTGACGACCAGGTCGTGCGCTATTAGCGCACGACCACCCCCTTCGGGGCGAATGGGCCGGCCCAATAGCGCACGGCCTGGTATTTTTTTCTTTTTTTCTATTTCTTTTCTTTTTCTATTTATATTTTCTTTTTTCGTTTTATTATTTTTCTTATGTTTCTTTTTCGTTTTCTTTTCTGTTTTTAAGTTTTAAAATATTTCATACTTTATAAAAAAATTAACTATAGTTATTTTTATGTTTTTTCTTTCCTCTATTATTTTTATGTTCATGGATTTTTTCTGTTCATGGGATTTTTTGTGTTGACATAAAAATATAATTTTATAATTGTTTAAATTCAGAAATTGTTCACATATAAAAATTGTTCAAACACGAAAATTGTTCACATATAAAAATTATTTATTTTTAAAAAGATTTTAAATTTAAAAAATTGTTCAAAAATGAAAATTGTTCACATTAAAAAATTATTCAAATTAAAAAGTTTTAGATTTTAAAAAATTATTCAAATTAAAAACTGTTCAAATTTAAAACTGTTCAAATTAAAAAATTGTTCAAATTCAAAAAAAAAATCATACACAAATATCTTTGAACTTATGTTTTTTACTGTAAAAACTGAAATGAGAAGAAAAACTGAAAAAAAGGGAACTGTTATTGGGCCGGCCCATTACGTGGGGGTGGTGGTGCGCTATTAACACACGACCAGGTCGTCAAATAGGGCTCCCGCTAGAACACCACTGCAAGAACTTCTTTTTTTCGTCAGATTTCCGCCATAATGGGCCTGCTGGGCCTAATCTTTGTTCCTGCGTCTAAGCCGTCATTATCAATTCATACTGTTGCCCCTGGTGACTGTACTGTAAAATAAGCCTATTTTAAAAGCAGGTCCATCTCTTATTTACCAAAGCTTTACGTCAACTAATGGTTTTGTTTCAAAGGAAGTTCAGTGTAGACTATCCTACCTCATTTACAACGGAATATATTTAGTCACATGCATTAGTGCTCCCAAAATAATCCATTAAATTAAGGCGGCAATATTTTCTACTTACAATTTTCTTAAACTCATGATTTGCTGCATTGGCACTTAATTTTTCCTATTTTTTTAAAAACACACTACAACGCAAGCGTTCATATGCACGCGCACACACTCATCTTATGAACGCACGCACACCCTACCTAATGTGGTTATACATAACGGGTGTGCCCAGCCCGCTATATTAAAGGGTGATTTCCTAGAAAGCCTTGTTGATGGCCCATGTAAAGGATGAGTCAAAGAAGAAAAAAAACTTCTGAGAAGCTGGAGTGCGAAAAAAGTTAGGAGATTTCATGCCGACCTAGTATGTCTAGAGATGTAACACGAGTTGTAATCGAACTCCTATCACCTGGAACCCTATATATATGGGTCCGGAAAGAGGCAGTAAGGCTACATGCAACCTGAGATACCAAAATCCTATCGAGACATCGACTCGCCGGGACACCCTTGTAATCTTACTGTGAGATTGATAATATAGATCTGACGAGCAATTCTTTGCTTGTTAGCCGTCCGAGTTCGCCAACACCCATATACTCTTCCTGTTGATACAACCCTAGGTGCCTTACCATGTGATTTGTCGAGTTAACCCCTCGTCAATTGGCGCCGTCTGTGAGAAGAACGTGTGTTGGATCTACGGAATCGGCGGCTCCTTCGACAGCGACAACGACAGGGTCGTCACAGGACCCGCTGGATCTTAGAAAGCCATACGCACTTAGGACCTTCGATTTCGTCCCGCACTCGGCATCGGAGCGATCAGTGTTCGCGGGTGTACACTCAGGTATGGATCTGACCTTTGGCGGTTTCCGTTTTCTTGTCAACCAGTGGGGAACACTCCACGTGGCGAGCCCGGTCCGACCAACGAATCTGGGCGACAAGATCGCATCTGCGCCACTCGCGGGATCCTCGACTCCCGGGTCACCATCAACAATCAAGATCGCATCTACGTCACTCGTGGGATCCTCGACTCCCGCGTCAGCATCAACAGTCAAGATCGCATCTGCGCTACTCGCGGGATCCTCGACTCCCGCGTCACCGTCAACAGTCAAGATCGCATCTACACCACTCGCAGGGTCCTCGACTCCCGCGTCACCATCAACAGTCAATATCGCATCTACACCACTCGCAGGGTCCTCGACTCCCGCGTCACCATCAACAGTCAAGATCGCATCTGCGTCACTCGCGAGGTCCTCAACTACCGCTTCTTCATCAGTAACCAAAATCAAATCCGCGTCGCCCGTGGAAGCAACAAATCCGTTCGCTTCAGTGGAGGAGACAGCGTGACGTGCTACTGCTCCGACTGCGTTGTTTTTCAAATCGCATCCATACTTTGCAACGGGAGATCGTCTGTGGATAGCGAGCGCGAGCATAGGTACAAGGGGCGCAGTGCGTACAATCGGTAGGCTATTCAAGTGTGCATGGTGGACGTCACCCCAGGAACCACACCGATTCAGCACCCTGCGCCACAGGGTACCCAGTATCCTATCACAATACGGATGGCGGGTGAAGATCTGGACATCACAGAAGAGATGGCCATAAGGCTAGAAGATGTTGTAAACAGAGGCACCTTGCTACCTGTCGACTCCCCAAGGAGGACTTATTGGCATACCAGTACCTGTTACGTAAGAAAAATCTCGAATTAATCGAGATGCAGAGCGCACTCAACGAACGACAGGTCAGAGCTGATTCGCTCAGCGCATGAAGGCTGGCTTACTCGTCTTCATACTCAACTGGCGCAGTGCCCGACACAGCAGAGCATGTAAGGACCATATTAAGGTTACCCAGGGCAGGGTTAGATCTGAATAACGTCAGCCATAAATTCATGACTATCGTAGAGGACAGTATTCCTATTCCAAAAACCACGGCGACAGCCGTATCTTCTGTAGCAACCTACCTCAGATCCACCATGCCTCCACAGGACGACCCGCGAGACACTCTTCTTCGGGCTCAGATCGAGGCTTTAGGACATGTTGGGTCGACTTTTGTACAAATGGCTACTCCGACAGGACGACCTGGGATCAGCCCTGGTCAGAACCCCCAGGTACGGACACCCGTGCAAACGACAATAGAGCCGATCAACCGCCTCCGGGTGAAGACACCCGTCGCGATAGCCGGCGACGAGAGGAACACACTCAGGACGATCCAGAAGGAAGTAGGTCCAGGCGCCGCCACCGCGACGAGCGGGACAAAGGTGACCTAGAGCGGAGCAGGTCCAGGCAGCGGCACCGGAGCAGTCGAGATAGAGAGGAGACCAAGGAAGAATGGTCCACTCGACGTCGTCGCGAGAGGGGTGAGCGCATGCGTGACAGGGAGGAACGGCGTCAGCAAAGACAAGCTGCTAGCTTTGATCATGATTATGTAGAGGAAGGACTCGATGCAAGAAATGTAATCAATTAGCGGGAAGTAAACAAACGCCGACATCAACATAGGCATCGCAATCACACTCCAGGCTCCAGTCGAAGCAGTTCGGGCTCGGAATCTGATGTCGAGCCGTGCGAAGCGATTTGCTTCACATCGATAGTACACGAAACTCGAATGCCAAAAAGGTTCAAACTAAATTCTGAGACTCCAAGTACGATGGCAGTCAAGAGACGTTCGCATGGTTAGAGGACTATACAACAGCAGTAGCATGTCAGCGAGGAAATACCACGACTGCCATGCAGTATATCCAGTTAATGTTGACGGGATCAGCCCGTGCCTGGCTCAGAGGATTGCCTCGCAGTTCGTATGGAACATGGGAAGTTTTTTGCACCGAATTCAAGATAAACTTTTCCTCCACGTTCAAACGACCCACGTCTTTCCAGCAGCTCAGAGCTTGCAAGCAAAAGCCCGGTGAAACACTTCGCGAGTACATTCAGCGGTGGACCACCATGAAAAACTCAGGCGCAAACATCTCCGAGGATAGCGCCATATTTTTATTTATACAAGGTGTCAGGCGCAATGACTTGCAGGAAGCATTAGGCCGGGAAGACCCAAAGACAATCGCACATCTCATGGAAATAGCCAATAAGTGGGCTGACGGAGAAGACTCAGTCAGAAACGACAGAGGGCCATCACCCAAGGCGGATCGCCAACAGGGTAACAGCGGTCATTGCGGTTGTTTTGAAGGAAGAATCAGGCCAAGGCCGTACGGCGATGTAGAAGCAGTCGAGCAGGTAGCGGCTGGATTCCAGGAGAATCGTGCAAACCAGAACATCCACAGAGGGGAGAACTCGCGTGAAGAGCGGGATGACAGGAATCGTCTTGATAGAAATCGAGATGATGCGAGTAGAAGACGTGATTTCAAGCCAAGAGGAACTCGGTTCGAATGACCTTATTAGACGCCGGCTCAGCAACTCACCGATCCATGCAGAATGCACCTATTTAAGGATGACTTCGGCAACTTACGAGCAACACACATACTAAAAGACTGCCGTGATTTATCGCATTACAGGCTGAGATACGACGTAACGCTGCCTCAAATCTGGCTCTGCCCGCACATGCAGCATTACCTCCACCGCCAGCAGGGCACATCGCAAGAGCACTTAAGGAGAAACGGCAGCAGGAAAACACGGGCGCACCCCACGACCAGTACCCTCAAACCAGAAAGGGCGGCCATCAAATCGGTGTCAGAAACTCATCAGTCGCCAAGTTCATTTGGCCACCGTGGCACCACCAGCAGTAACAGAGTACCTGCAGGGTTCAGAAACTCCAATCGGCTTCACTCGGGCGGACCACCCCCCGCGAGTCCCGCGCCCAGGCCACGCGCCTCTCGTCATTCAGGCTTTGATTGGAGGGTTTAGGATGAACAAAGTGTTCATAGATGGGGGCAGCGGCATTAATATCGTCTTCGCAGATACTCTGCGCAAGATGAACATGTCGCTCGACAACTTGAAGCAGTCTGAAAACACATTTCACGACATAGTGTCAAGCAAGACAGTATATCCTCTGGGTTCTTTGTGGCTCGAGGTTGTGTTGGGTGACGAAGATCACTTCTGAAAGGAGAGTGTTGAGTTCGACGTCGTCGACTGGTCGTCTCAGTACCACATAATCCTTGGGCGACCAACGTTTGCCATGTTTATGGCAGTACCTCACTATGCGTATGACGAGGGATGTCCCCATCAATACCCATGGTTACTAGCCTAGGGTAAGAGTTATGAGGTAGAGAACGCGTGGTGTTGGTAGATTCGTCGGCTGACAAGCGGGAATTACCAAGGTTCGGGGCCCTCGAGTGAGGTAAAACCCTTACTCCTGCTTGTCTGTTATTGATTGTGTATATGCGGTGAGTACAGGGGTCCAACAAGAAGTTGATCTTGCTAGGGTTTTGTGGTTCTGGTTTGGCATGTCCTTATTCGATCACCCTCCTGTCCTTTATATAGGTGTACATGTCTCGGATCGTAACCGACTAGGACTACATGTATGAAAAGTATTACCGACTATGCTATCTATAGTAAGAGATCTTTGACTTGGGCTTCGCTTGATGGGCTTCCTACGGTTGACGATTGGGATTTAGTCATTACGTACACCAGGTACCCACACGAAGGGGTACCCGTTTGGTATAACCTTGTCATTAGCCCCCGAGTGCTTGGCTAATTCGAAGAATCAGTCATGTACTCACTACATAGTGCACGTCTCATATTTTATGCTTTTGACATGATATTTCTGTCTTTTGGACTTTATGGATTTTGACAAAGGATTTCGACTAAGTAGGCCTGGATTTATTCGATGAGTCGAAACCAGTTAACTGCACTTGAGCAAAACCTTACTAGCCTTCAGTCAGGCTTCGAGTCCTTGGGCTCGACCCTGGAACATATTGGACAGACACACCTCAGGCCAGTCGATGGTCTTACTGATATTGTTCTGCAGTTTTAATTTGCTACCCAGCGCGTCCGTTAGGATTTTCATCGCATCTGTTGATACGGAAAGTTCTAGGATTAAACACTGTTGGAGTGATCCTCGGCCCTTTCGACTAATCGATGGGTCTTACCTTTGTATTTCTTGTATACAACATCCAATGTACTCTGTCGACTGATTTTCACTCGGGATTTTTATGCCTTGAGTGTCCTTTATATATATCGGGTGCACGACAGTGCTCCTGATGGTAGTAGCCCCCGAGATTGTGCTTTACTGCTTGCAGTAGAGGATAATCTCAATTTTTCGTTTTGTCAGTCGAACGTTTTTTGCCTGCTCCCGATGGGAGTTTCCCACTCGAATATCTTTTACCTTTTAGTTTTGCGACTGAGTTTTGCCAGGAGCTTTTCCTGTTTGCCCATCGCGGTATGACGCTTTCTGTATTTGCTCGTCTGAAATGATGTCATGTGTGACATCTCTGGCGTGCGAGTAGCACTCTGACGGGTCATGACATTGTGGGTCCCATTATTTGCTCGGTTGCTAGCTTCATTAGTTCTGCCATACTTTTTGGTTTTTGCCATCAAAGCGCCTCCCGGAAATCTTTCCTAAGGACTTAGTTTGTGAAGGTGTCCATGGCCTTGTTCTCTGATATTGCGCCCACCGAGTTTCGAATGGAGGTCCACCTTCTGATGTAAGATCTGAGCGTCTCGTCTGACCTTTGTCGACATGCTCTCAGTTCTTCAAATGTTTTCGACCTTTCGCAGAGGGGGTCAAAATACTTTATGAAGTCCTATTTGAAGTGATGCCATGAGTCGTAGGCTCCTGCCGGTAATGATTTGAGCCAGTCGCGGGCTGTGCCTTCAAGCATTAGCTGTATGTATTGAAGTGATGTCGTTGTTGTTCCTTGTTGGCATATGACTGCTAATTTGTAATCTTCTAGCCATCCCGAGGGTTCTTGTTTTGAGTTGAATTTCAACATGGTTGGTAGGCCGAACTTCTTTGGGAGTTTCGTTTCCAGAATCCGTCGAGTGAAGCATTGTGCTCCACATGGTCCTGCATTGCGATTGTCATGTGATTCCCGTCCGCCAGATCCTCTGGATCTGCTTCTTGATCTGCGGCGGCTTGAGCTTTTCCTGCCACTGCTTCGCTGAGGGCTGCGACTAGAGCGCTCTCTTGAGCGGCTTCTGCTACGCCTTCTCCTTCCTCCATCGACCAGTTCTTTTGCTGCGATCTCTAGGGCCTTCATTTGTTGTAGGTATCTTGCCTCAGCTGGGTCACCTGCCGGTGGTTTTCCTGCTTGGAGGTATGCTCCTATGGATATGAGGGGCCCTTCTGCTGTTTCGGCTGGATTATGCCATCAGAGTCGACGGTTAGGAACAAGTTGTTTAGGTTTTGAGTGATGTATGCCCTTTCATGTTCAGGGATTCTGTCGAATCTGGATCTGCATCGTGCTTCATTTGCTCCTGTAGAACTCATCGATAATTTTCGTCTGCGAGCGCTTGATATGCTTGCTTGCCTTTTTTTCTCTTCGAGTGTTGCCTTGTATTGTTTTAGGCGGTGTGCTTCCTGCCAGTTGAAGTAGTTGTATGTTGCCAACTCGTTTGGAGATGCATCTGCTGGCATCATTATGCCCTCTTTGATGAATTTTGTTATTTTCGTCGCTATCTCTGCTGAGATGTCTAGAGTGGTTGTGCCGTCTGGCAGGGTGACTGTGCACGGGTACTCGACGGGTTGTCGATTGGCCGCGTTTTCTGATGTTTCTGCTGCCGTTGCTACGTAAACTTGTTGTGGTATGTGATATGTGTAGTCGGACTGTTCTTCATATGCTCATCCGTCGTTACTGCTCTGCTCTATGTTTTTGTTGCCTTCGTCATCTTCTTCATGTTGCGTATGTTCATCATAGTCGACGGCAGTATGCTTTGGCGACTGGATCTCTGCGTCGGTGAAGTCAGCTAGATGTATGCTGTCTTCTGTAGGCTCATCATACTCTGGTAGGTGAAAGCTTTCTTCTGGAACGTCGATCTGCATACGATCTTCGGTTGGGTTGATATGGAAGGTCGACTGCACTTCTTCTTCCATCTCGTTTTGCCTTATGAATTCGTTGAATTCCTTTGTGGACATGGACCCTGCTATGGATGAGATCGGATCGAACTGTGATGTTGGCGCTCAAGTGCTTCCGGCCAAAGCTGTCGATATGATCATATCGTCGACTAAAGTAGTCGACAGTTCTTCCTCTTCAGGGAACTCATCCGCCATGAATTTGTTGAATTCTGTGGATGTCATTGACTCTGTTGGAGATTGTGGCGGTGGGATCAGATCGGTCTGCGACGAGTTATCTTCTTTGTCTGCTGCAGATGTGATCTCGGTAGATCTCTTATGAGATGGCTGAGTTGCGATCTGTTCGGCTAAATCCTGCACACCATGCTGATCAATAAAGAAATTATGTTCTCCAACAGTTAGATTAAAACCTGAATCAAGATTGGAGTAGATCTCCTGAGTTTCGGGTGAGTATGGCCTGATCCTTGCTGGCTGCCTTTGGCGAGTGGTCGCCTGTGATCTGGATATGAGCTGTTGTTGATGATGTGCATCCTTTTGAAGTAGTCGGCTGATCGCCGTTTGAAATTTGGACTGAAAAATCCGTGGATCCAACACCACCTGTTCCCACAGACGGCGCCAATTGACGAGGGATGTCCCCATCAATACCCATGGTTACTAGCATAGGGTAAGGGTTATGAGGTAGAGAACGCG
Organism: Poa annua; assembly: GCA_026929855.1. Classification (NCBI taxonomy): domain Eukaryota; kingdom Viridiplantae; phylum Streptophyta; class Magnoliopsida; order Poales; family Poaceae; genus Poa; species Poa annua. The sequence continues at coordinate 9,537,845 of CM049429.1, read as the reverse complement.
TGGTGTTGGTAGATTCGTCGGCTGACAAGCGGAAATTACCCAGGTTCGGGGCCCTCGAGAGAGGTAAAACACTTACTCCTGCTTGTCTGTTATTGATTGTGTATATGCGGTGAGTACAGGGGTCCAGCAAGATGTCGATCTTGCTAGGGTTTTGTGGTTCTGGTTTGGTGTGTCCTTAGTCGATCACCCTCCTGTCCTTTATATAGGGGTACAGGTCTCGGTTCGTAACCAACTAGGATTACATGTATGGAAAGTATTACCGACTATGCTATCTATAGTAAGAGATCTTCGACTTGGGATTCGCTTGATGGGCTTCCTCAGCCGGTTGACAATTGGGATTTAGTCATTACGTGCTCCAGGTACCCACACGAAGGGGTACCCGTTTGGTATAACCTTGTCAGCGTACCTCATGCTCAAGTTGCCTAGACCGAAAGGAGTCATTACGGTCCGCGGCAATTTTCGGTGTTCTGACGATTGCGACAGGGAATTCAACAAGATATCCGAGTCCTTCGATGCGCAAGAGCAGCTTGCGGAGATCGCTTTGGACAATGATCGCACCTTGTTCCCTGAGGCCACGAAACCTGCTCCCGAGAATTCGTTCAGCGCCAAAAACGACAATAGGGCTCACAGGGTTCACCCGACGGACAAGGACAAGACAGTCCTCGTGTCGTCTAGTATAAATGAAGCATAGGAAGGTGCCCTCGTCGAGTTCCTCCGTGAGAATTGGGAAATTTTTGCCTGGCACCAGATATATGACAGGAGTACCCAGGAAACTTGCCGAGCATGCATTACAAATCTATCCAGTATCCAGGCACCAAGCCAGTTAAGCAGACCATGAGAAGATTATCAGAACCGATGCGAGAAGCGGTCGGGTCAGAAATTGATAGACTATTAGATGCAAAGTTCATCCGAGAACTCAAAAAATCGGACTAGATCGCTAACCTAGTGCTCGTGCCAAAGAAGGGAGTCAAGTACAGGAGGATGTGTATTGACTTCACGTCGCTAAATAAGTGTTGCCCCAAGGATCACTTTCCGCTGCCACGGATAGATCAGATCGTGGACTCGATAGCAGGCTGTGAGCGCCTCTCGTTTCTTGATGCTTATTCAGTGTATCAGCAGATTCAGATGAAAAAAGAAGACGAAGAAAAGACAACGTTTATCACCCCTCACGGCGTATACTGCTACACCAAGATGACCTTCGGGCTAAAAAACGCAGAGACGACCTACCAGCGTATGATGCAGAACTGCCTGCGGGATCAGATCGGTAGAAATATCAAAGTATATATAGACGACATAATTATCAAGACTCAGAAAGCCAACACTCTGATCGACGACCTGAGAGAGACTTTCACATCTCTCAACAAATATCGAATGAAACTCAACTCAACCAAGTGCGTGTTTGGAGTGTCACTACCCCTATGAGCAACTCCGAGAGACTGAGCCGGCGGATCATGTCTTGAGATTGACGAAGTCATCACAGGTGTCTCGCTGTCGACGGGAACATCGTCTCCCATTGAAGAATACTCTGGCTAAATGAGAAACACCAACGTCAAACTTTGGATTTAAACTCTGATGGGTTCGAGGTACAACCACCCTGCTAACCATCTTGTCACATACAAGTTCTCCTTAATTTTTCCTATTAAAAACTTATTGTTTACATCATGCTATCTCATTTACACACCGCAATATCATCCTATCGTATATGAATGTAAATAATTTCCCCACAGCACACACACAGAGTAACAGAAGGCTTAAACAATGTCACCAATCTTGGAGCAAATGTGTGGATGCAAGCATGAGCGTGGGTCCCTACAAATTGACTTATTTAAAGTACGGTACAACTTAAATTACACGTATGCTAAATGTTTAGACTGAGAATCTTGAGCCGGACGGTAAAACCTAGGAAATAAAGTAAATAGATGATCAGGGACGAACACTAGCTAGTGTGCACAAGGCTGAGTCAAAGCACTAAAAAATGTCAAAAAGGTTTTGTATGGTGCTAAATACAGTCAAGATCGAGGAGCCCCCTATCCTGATGTGCAACCACATGAAGAAATAGAACTTCTAAAGATAGCAAACTTGCACTGACTAGGCCCTGGTTTTGCTCTCAACCGTGTGCTCACAAGTTGTATGCATGGCATGAGGAGAAGGAAGTACTAGGTACAATAAGAAATTAATACTTATCTCTCTCCCAAGTTTCAAGTCATATCTTTCAGTTTCATCGTTGCTAGCATCGTCATCTCAGAGTTCTCTCGCAGTGCCCACCGGTAACATCTTATTATCTCTTCACACAATCATTTCAAATTGGCATGATCATAGCGTCACCCTTGTGGATTTCCTGGTCCGTCCAGATAGTTATCAAAGAGGGAAGGCATGCAAGGTCCTGGTTCGCATCCTCCGGTTGCATTCTACCCCGGGGGATACCCTCCTCCACCAGGATGGCCTGGTTACCCTATCCCACCAGGCGCATTTGTTCCAACACAAGGGTATGCTCAACCTGGAGGATACCCACCATCGCAAGCAGGCTACCCTCCAGCTGGGTATCCACAACAGCCAGGCTATGCGCCGCAAGCTGGTTATGCCGTTCATGGCTCATCGAAGAAGAAGTCTTCGAAAAAAGGTAGTTTATACCTTCTGCATTTGTCATGGCTTGTCATGGTTACTTTGCTAAAATTAAAATGAATACGTTTTCAAAACATATATAATACACGTAATGAAATACCATGTATGCAGGGAAAAAAGGTAAGGGTGGTGGCTTTGGCTCATTCCTTGCTGGTGCCGCTACCGGGGCAGTTGCAGTACTTGGAGCTGCATTGGTTGAAGATGGGGGATCTTCTGGCAAGTTCAAATGGAAGTGATCAAATAAAAAAATGTAATTAACATTTTGTCTTTAGAATGATGGAGGAAAAATCATCTAGTTGTTAAGTTATGACAAGATCATAATTCTGGGTATTTTTCGATCATTTTTTTGTGTCGCATATTTTGTCAGCATACAATACATAAATTCTAAGCTTAGATAGTTTTTTTAGGGAAAGACATTCAGCATCTTTATTGATTATCAAAATTATAGTTACACCGTTGAGAAGAAAATAGCTACATATGGCAGTTTAGGTGTACATATGAAAGTAAAATAAAACATTAAGAAATCTCAACACTTACACACGGTGGTGTCATAGAAGGAAACAATTGCAAATCAACCACCCCGCCATGCTCGAACGCAGGCGGCGAGGCAAAGCTCGCTTTTGTTCACCTAGTTCTTTTATTAGGTTGTCCAAAAAACATTGCACTGGAATACTGGACTGTTGTTCGTTCTAGCTATTGCACCTCAGGAAAAAATATAGAAGTTAATTGCCACTTGTATTGCCTAATAGTAGTATCACGTTGATCCACTTGACAACATGGCATAAATAAGGGTTAATTACTAGTAGCAAGTCTCCATCCAACTCACCTAGTCGATCGATTAGCCGCCACCCAGATGCAGTGGCTTCACGTACATATTGCAGGTAAACAACCGAGTGTCTTCTCTCCAGTGTCGACACATGCATTGGAATATATGTGATATCATCGCCGTCCCTACTAATTAAGCAGCTGTAGCCGCCACGCCATGTACGGATATGGATCCACTTGATACAATGATCTAATAAGAGAGAGATTAAGTGTTAGCCATCTTGCAAGTTTTTCCATCTATAAATACCTCGCAACAATGAACGCATCACAACGCAAACACTTCACACTTTGCATCCATCAGCATCAAGTAAGTAAGCTAGCTCTACCTAGTGACTAGCTAGTGAACGTTTGTGCATATGGCGATGCGCCGCGCCTGCGCTCTCGCGCTGGCCATGGCGGCGGTCTCCATGGCTGCCACCATGTCCATGGCCCAGAACTCGCAGCAGGACTTCCTCGACAGCCACAACGCGGCGCGCTGGGAGGTGGGCGTGAGCGAGCAGGTAGGGTGGGATCAGACCCTGGCGAATTATGCGGCGTGGTACGCCGACCAGCGGCGCGGCGACTGCGCGCTGCAGCACTCGGACTACAACAGGTTCGGGTACGGCGAGAACATCTTCAAGGGCTTCGGCAACTGGCCCGGCTGGACGGGGCTCAAGGCCGTCAGCGACTGGGTGTCGGAGAAGGACTACTACGACTACAACAGCAACACCTGCTCGCCGGACGCCCCGTTCGGGACGTGCGGCCACTACACGCAGGTGGTGTGGCGCAACACCAACTGGATCGGATGCGCCCGCGTCGAGTGTGACAACAACCTCGGCGTCTTCATCACCTGCAACTACTACCCGCCGGGGAACTGGCCTGGCGAGTGGCCGTTTCTGGCCGCGACCGCACGTTCTGCTGCTGCTTAAATATGCACTAGTAGATCGACATACACTGCTGCTGCTGCGATGGATATGCATGATCCAGCCATCGTCGTGCTGCTTCAATTGAGTCCATGTCTACGTACGTGTCTCATGATCGAGTGTTCATACTTTCATAGCAATGGGTGCTGCCTGTCTGCACTCTCCTCCTTTCTGTATTATGCTTTTCCATATTGTGCGTTTGCAATAAAGTGCTCTGGATCTTTGTGTGTATTACTTCTCGTTGCTACATATTATACTCCTTGGATATTTATTTGTTGATAAGATCATGTACAGTAACTGATCAAGTCACGTACATAGTTGACATTACTGTGCTGAGAGCATCTCTAACAGAGCACTCAAACCGCGCGAAATCGTAGAATAACTGTCAAAGGCGGTTCGGAAACCTTAAAAGAAAAAATAGCAGCGCACTCAAACTTCACGAATCCGTAAACCATTTTAAGGTCGCCCCGGGAATCTGCCCACGGGACTGCGAATTTGAAGGTTTCGGCTCGGAACCGGCAGCGGGAAGGACATTTCAGCACGGCTCCGAGACTGCTGCGTTCCCCACCCGCCGCCGCCTCCGCCACCGGCCCCGCCGCCTCCTCATGCCGCCCTTCCCCGCCCGTCCCGCCACCGCCGGAACGTCTCAAAAGATCGTCGGCCGCCGGATCTACCGTCCAAGAGCAAGCGGAGGTGCAGCGCTTCGGGAAACGCCGCCGACGAGGTAAATCGCCTCCGCCGAGGTTAAATTCAGCTCTTCGTGTCCATTGCAGATGGATTTGACCCTGTGTGAGCAGTTCGTCCTCTCCGACTCGTCGTCCTTCGATGATGACGATGTGGACGACATGCTCTTCGAGGTGCACCGACGGCAGATGGTGGTTGCGGTCCTCGCCATGAAGGAGTTCGAGTACCGCTACAAACAGACACAGCAAGGATCAAGATCCGGCCGCCTCTGCATCCCGCGCAACCGCTTCGACGACAACGAACTGCTGATGCGCGACTACTTCGCCGAGAACCCAACGTATCCGGCTCACATCTTCCGTACCAAATGTGCCGCTCTCTCTTTGTGAAGATTGTGAAAGCATGTGAGGAAAATTGCAGATATTTTAGCCGTCGACGGAATGCTTGAAGGGGTTACGGTGCAGAAAACAATAATTTTCTAGCGAGCGAAACCCTAACTAGCCAGGATCTATCTATCTAGTACATGTGATAACGGTGGCGGAACGGGTTACATTACCTCCATGTAGACCGATAGCGGGGATTACGCTCCCGCACAAGCGTTGACGATGAAGTCGTACGTAGCCGACCTCGAGGTCGCGGAGAACTTGCCGCGATGTCGGAGTCGATGACGCCGGGGTGTCGACGATGATCTGCGTCGACGGGCGTCGGGCGGAAGAAGGCAGAGCGCCAGCACTGGGGCTGGCGTGCCGGCAGCAGAGGGGGGGTGGCGCGGCAGCTGCAGGGGGCGAGACGACGTCGCCCAAGCTCCTCAATAGAGTAGCCTCCGAGCACTCGCAAACATACGGAGTCTAGCGACAACTCCCGGTCATTCAGGTCCAGCTGAAATCGCAGGAGTAGATCTTATCTGGAATCCCGCAGAGCAACGGCGCTCTGCGGTATGGCTTAGGTGGAGAGAGACCCCCCTTCCTCAGCTCGGCGCGGCTCCGACTTGGGAACCACGAGATCGAGAGAGAAATTGGGAATTAACTGAATTTCCTATGAATTAAATCAATTAATATGCCTTGCTATATAAAGGGGGAAGGGGTGTGCCAACCCCCTTGGCTCCCCCATGTGGGACTAAAGGAGGAGAGGGGAGGGGGGGTTCGGCCGAACCCCCCTTGGGCTTGTCCCACTCCTAGTCCAACTAGGACTAGGAGGCCCAAGCCTTCCCCCTTTCCTTGTAGGATGCGGTTTCCCCCTCTTGGTCCCTCTTAGGGCCCATTTAGGTGGGAGCCCCATTTTTCCTTTATTTAATTAATATTAAATTAATATAAAAATCTCATTAATTCATAATTAATATATTTATATATAATTCAATACCCCATGACTCCGAAACTATTTCGGAACCACCCGAACAACTTTCGGACATTCTCGGAACCCTTCCATAGCTCCCCGGAACTCCTTCCGGACCACCGGAACTCTTTCCGGATCATTTCTTTCTCTCCAATAAAAACCTATAAAATTCCAGAACCTATCTCCTAGCGTCGCTAAGACCTTAAGTTTGTTACGCTACGGTTCGGGAATACTCCAGACATGGTCGAGACACTCCGCTCACCAATGACCGTCAGGGATACCTGGAAATATATGACGACCCCTGTGCATTCCACGAATATCGTCGTTGAACCATAAATATGATATTCATTCCCTTTGTCTCTACGATACTACCTTGTCCGAGATATGATCGTAGACACACCGATGTCTTTGCTGTATCTCGTTACCGACGAAGGTTATTAACTCGTCTGCGATATTACATCTCCATGACCTAGTCATAAGCTGCGCAGCTATATAGATGCAATATCACCGAGTGGGCCCAGAGTATCTTTCCATTACAAGAATGAACAAATCCCGCTCTTGATCCTTACGTCTCGATGCTCTTTCGGAATACCCAAGATGGACACCGTTATTGTCATGCTATATAAGACACAACGTTTGATGCTCTCAAAGCACTCCTACGAAGCAACAATAAGTACGGTCTCACGGTCTAAGGAATAAGCTATCATACTATCATCTATTGCAAATGACAAACATCGTAAAACGATCTTATTACAATACTTTGCGTATGTCCATCACCTTATTCGGCCATGTTTCATCGTGAAAAATGCTGGTTTGAGTTTCCGTCGGATAAGTGCCGTCTGAATGATGCCTTCATAATGACTGATCCAACGCCCGCGCTACGTGGACCCCCAGGACGCCAACGTCCATAAGAATGACACGTGCATAACGTGTCGTGGTGATGTGTTCTAGCCATCGTTGCCTCACGACTTGAATTCGTGTTTGACGGTTTGATACCGAAAAAAGTGATGACCGCGTTCCGTTTATTGGGTCAATATGGGGCAGTTGTGGCTATTAGACGGCTGGAATTTGTTAATCCGTGATGCTACCTTCGTTGCCTTACGTATATCGTTGCTGCTGCAACGCTACTGTTGCACGGCAACACCCGCTCGCTGTGGACACTCTCTATTAACAAGATGACCCCATTGTCAACCGACGTCATTGTCCTTGATCGGGAATCTCGATCAACTGTTGCCCAATGGACTAGCTCATATAGAGGCTTGCTAGGGACCTGGTTGTCTATGTGTCACACGTGTATTAATAATTCCGATTAATACAGTTATAGCATAATACATAAACCTATTATAAACTTATGAGATACTGCAATAAATACTACTTATTTATTTGCCTCTAGGGCATATCTCCTTCAGTCTCTCACTTGCACTAGAGTACAAATAAACCAGCTGCATTTTACTTTATCAGAATCCCTTATCAAATAAGAATCATTTGATAATGCTTGCTCGTGGAAAAGTGTTACTGCACAATCCGTGATTGTACATGCTTTTGCGATTCACGGATATTAACTTGCTTGATATCACCATGTTGTTTAACAACACATATGCAAACACCGCAACTAAGTGAGACTACCGCTTCCCAGCGCTTACTCTGATTATACTAACCAGATAACTGCCCTGAAAAACACACTCAGTCATGCCGAGCCCCTTGTAACAATTACAAACTCGTGATGTCTACATACTTTCGCACCAATGTAGAAAACTTGACATTCAAATGTCAATCCCTTAACTAACGCACATCTACTTACAGTAAATTCCAAAATAACTGTTCTTATTTCAAGAACATCGGTTATAAATCATCGAGCAGATAATATGGTTCCTGTATGATGTCTAATATTACATAATAGACCCACATATCATACAACCATTACTTTCATGCATCATTACTCTTAATGATCAATTGGATTCCAAAGGACCATCCTTTTGATTCTATTCTGACTCCTCAGACATAATCCAAAGCAACTCGACTAACTATTTAAAATTCACGTTCTATTTTAAAATAGACACTGACTTTCAAATAGTTTCACAACTTCATCCTATTCTATTGGTACAGTTTCACAATGTGTTAACTACACAAAATGAATTCGACTCCCACTCAAAATATGTTTCCACATATTTGACAACACGAGCTCCCACTCAAAAACATGTTATTCACATATTTGAGTTCCTAAGCTCCCACTCAAAAATATGTTCTTCACATACTTCTCCTGAGTGAACTAACTATGACTCCCACTTAAATCGACATCTTGGTTAAACCAAAATCATTGATCTACTATCAATTCGAATTTAATAAAACTACAGTATTACATTAATACAAATCCCTCAGACTTCAAGCATGTCTACATAAATGTAGTCAACAAATTTGATCTTGTCCAAGACACATTTCTTGACAAGACATGCTACCGCGTCTTTCTTATAGTCACATTTATCATATAATACCTTATATGACGATTAAACAATCTTATTCCTCTAATAAGAATTGCAGCAACAATTACTCTCTTAATCCTTTTAAACGTAACTTGGATTTCCAGGCTGAAGAGCCTTTGTTCGTATTCCGATATTTTCTCAACTTTCTTTGTATTCATAAAGTGCACCTTGATCTGTCAACAAGATCTGAAGTACTTAATACAGTGCTGTGACCCGACAGCAATATTAAATATAACAGCACTTTATTTACAAGTTTCTTTCATGAAAATATTATGATCTTTATGAAGAGGATTGCAAGCAGAAAACAATTTTCTAGTCTCCCTCACTCTTAATCACCAAATTTTCATTAGCAGACATATACTCTTTGGAACATCTTCCAACATAAGTCTGACACTTTATTCCAAACTTCTAATTTCAATCCATAAACCATAATTCGAAAAGTCATCTTTTCTCGGAACTACATAGACAACAAACTGAACTTTGTTTCTATTTGGTTTTGGAACACACTCTCATTTAATGCGAGCAATCTACAAAGAACCACTCACGTATATTCCGAATTATCGCATAATCATATACATGTCGACACTACTGTCGATTCTACGAATTCTCGTTGAGAAAAATATCTATTTTCTAAAGTGAACATCGACTATAATGTTTCGAACGTATTAGGAGATTCTAAGACTGATTCTGACAGGCCACACTTTATTTAAAATAGAGCATGATTATAATTCCCCACATATCACTATATATGACATTATAATTCTGTGAAGCAAATTTCCACAAGTCTCTTGTGTTGAAAACATAATCCAAAATACTATCCTTTGATCGAATTTTGTGAATACAATGTTCACTAATCTTTCTTCTGAAAAACCCCATTTGATCTATTATAAAATTAATCTCAGACTCCACAATTCATCGGGCAAATACTCCTATTTGCCAAAGTCATGGAGGAATTCGGATCAAACAATAAACACCATTAATTAATCATTTAAAAATGACACTCAATTAATTTCCGCTAGTATTGCAACTTCAATACTTGATTTCAGGCTTAATCAACTCAGCACTTGAAATACTTAAATGGACCAAAACATCCATTACTTCTTTCATTGCTTTTATGACTAAACTCGACGGTGTTTGTTCTAGCGGTAGAACCTTTGTTCATGGGACTAAATATTTTATCATATATACAATTATGAATACTTATCATACAATCAATGTAACTGAGATGTGGAAACTTTATTCATAAGATAAAACAACTGACTTGTTCCATAACATAAAACAACTGATCTTGTCTTATTACATGAATAACGTTGTCTTGCAACAATCAAGACACACACACTCTCTCACTATTACAAAAGATCGTATCAAAAACTATTAATGATAACTATGATAACTTGAGGACGTGAACACCAAAAGGCCATCAACTCCTTGACTACCAGCTTCAGCGCCAGGTCATATCAAACTGCGCCGCATATATGTGATAATCAGGACCTGTTTCACAAACAGAGCAATTATCAAACATTTCATCATATACCATGGGCGAATTCATAATTCTGCATATATCAAATATATACCTGTAGCATCGAAGATCTCTCCTTCGATGAAATCAACCTTCAGAGACTGGAACTCACGCACGAACACGTAGAAGTTCATATCATCAGCTTTCAAAATGTACTTGCGAACATGCTTCTCATAGCTAGGAGGTAGAGATATCAGGACAGTTCGAATGGCACAAGAATCTGCCATCCAGTAATCGAAGACCATCGTCAGCTGGAAGTAGATGTCATACAATCTCTTCAAATGTGTGTCAGACAGGTATGCTCCTCCATGTGAACGGTCTGGAACATTCTAAGCTGTCTGAACTGCTCACGTTTTAATTCATCCCCGAAGTGCGTCTTTATCGCATCCATCATGACGCTTGGCTCCTTGCGTCGAAACATCTCTTTCAACTCGGGTGCCAAGCATACGGTCATGGTGATCTCCACTTCAATGAATATGTCTCGACGCCTACGGAAATCATCTTCCTCCTCCTCGCTAGCAGAATCTCCTGGTCCTTCTCCTACCGGTTCATCGAGAACATATAGAATGTTGTTGTGTTCGAGAATGTTTCTAAAACCCCTGTACCATCTGATGAAGTTGGATCCGTCGGCTTCTAATGTAGCATCCGGGCTCTTGAGGAAGTAACCGAAGTATAGTTGCGTAGTCTACAGATGTGATCGCAAAAGAGGTAACGTTAAGTTTATAATATGTAGGTGAGTTTTAGTTCTATAATCTCATTATCAAAAACACACCACACCAAGATTATTATCCCTAAAATAATAATGGCGATGACACGACCCTCATCCACCATACTACCCCCGATCATCACGGCCGGCAGCACAGCTTCAAAGGTGGACATAAAATGTCGATCATAACAACTCTATGACTCGTGCTCGATCTTTCGATCTTCCCGTGTTCCGAGGCCATACCTCTGAGTATGCTAGGCTCGCCAATCAAACCTCGAAGACCTGCGCGTGCAACATGGCTTACACCCACTGTATGCGAACGACGAGATGTGTGACACCCGATCATCACGGCCTGCCTCATAACGTAGAACTTTCTTGGTGGTGCGCAACGAGGGAGAACACAATTTTGGTATTTGTTAGGGATCATCCTATTTATGACGCTACCGTTGTATATCTAGCATATAAGCAATCAATAGGATTCACACACAACAACACACAATAATGATGCAATGAAGTGCGATGTGACATGGTCGATGCGCCTGGACCTTCATGGCGCCATGTGCCTGGCCCCCGGCGCCCCGGCATGACTCCGAGTCTACAGAGCCCTCCATTGCCTCCGACAGTACGAGTAATATCAAAACTTACCGTAACCATGTCACATAAGATAACGCCTCTGCAAAACAAAGTTAGACGCCTCTAGCTTTATCTAGTTTTGCAAGTTTTACGTGGCATATAGGCTTATTCGTAAGAGAATCGCTTCCCTACCTACGAACTTTGTACCACAACGTCGATCGTATAATTGCATGTTTAAGCATCCCTTTCGGGCCCTCCATTGAAAATGCTTTGCCGACTAGAGAGAGAGAAACAGACACCCGCCAGCCACAGATACGGTGCAAGCCGTATGTCAGTAGTGGAACCAGTCTCGCGTAAGCGTACGCGTAAAGTCGGTCCGGGCCGCTTCATCAACTCAATACCGAAGGCGTCGCAAGTGCACGCTAGAGGGTAGCAAATATAAGAAAGACGCCCTCATTCAACATGAGTTCTAACCGTACCAGCAGTACTACGCATAGATCGGCTCTGATACCACTGAAGGGGTTACGGTGCAGAAAACAATAATTTTCTAGCGAGCGAAACCCTAACTAGCCAGGATCTATCTATCTAGTACATGCGATAACGGTGGCGGAACGGGTTACATTACCTCCATGTAGACCGATAGCGGGGATTACGCTCCCGCACAAGCGTTGACGATGAAGTCGTACGTAGCCGACCTCGAGGTCGCGGAGAACTTGCCGCGATGTCGGAGTCGATGACGCCGGGGTGTCGACGATGATCTACGTCGACGGGCGTCGGGCGGAAGAAGGCAGAGCGCCAGCACTGGGGCTGGCGCGCCGGCAGCAGAGGGGGGTGGCGCGGCGGCTGCAGGGGGCGAGACGACGTCGCCCAAGCTCCTCAATAGAGTAGGCTCCGAGCACTCGCAAACATACGGAGCCTAGCGACAACTCCCGGTCATTCAGGTCCAGCTGAAATCGCAGGAGTAGATCTTATCTGGAATCCCGCAGAGCAACGGCGCTCTGCGGTATGGCTTAGGTGGAGAGAGACCCCCCTTCCTCAGCTCGGCGCGGCTCTGACTTGGGAACCACGAGATCGAGAGAGAAATTGGGAATTAACTGAATTTCCTATGAATTAAATCAATTAATATGCCTTGCTATATAAAGGGGGAAGGGGTGTGCCAACCCCCTTGGCTCCCCCATGTGGGACTAAAGGAGGAGAGGGGAGGGGGGGTTCGGCCGAACCCCCCTTGGGCTTGTCCCACTCCTAGTCCAACTAGGACTAGGAGGCCCAAGCCTTCCCCCTTTCCTTGTAGGATGCGGTTTCCCCCTCTTGGGCCCTCTTAGGGCCCATTTAGGTGGGAGCCCCCTTTTTCCTTTATTTAATTAATATTAAATTAATATAAAAATCCCATTAATTCATAATTAATATATTTATATATAATTCAATACCCCATGACTCCGAAACTATTTCGGAACCACCCGAACAACTTTCGGACATTCTCGGAACCCTTCCATAGCTCCCCGGAACTCCTTCCGGACCACCGGAACTCTTTCCGGATCATTTCTTTCTCTCCAATAAACACCTAAAAAATCCAGAACCTATCTCCTAGCGTCGCTAAGACCTTAAGTTTGTTACGCTACGGTTCGGGAATACTCCAGACATGGTCGAGACACTCCGCTCACCAATGACCGTCAGGGATACCTGGAAATATATGACGACCCCTGTGCATTCCACGAATATCGTCGTTGAACCATAAATATGATATTCATTCCCTTTGTCTCTGCGATACTACCTTGTCCGAGATATGATCGTAGACACACCGATGCCTTTGCTGTATCTCGTTACCGACGAAGGTTATTAACTCGTCTGCGATATTACATCTCCATGACCTAGTCATAAGCTGCGCAGCTATATAGATGCAATATCACCGAGTGGGCCCAGAGTATCTTTCCATTACAAGAATGAACAAATCCCGCTCTTGATCCTTACGTCTCGATGCTCTTTCGGAATACCCAAGATGGACACCGTTATTGTCATGCTATATAAGACACAACGTTTGATGCTCTCAAAGCACTCCTACGAAGCAACAATAAGTACGGTCTCACGGTCTAAGGAATGAGCTATCATACTATCATCTATTGCAAATGACGAACATTGTAATACGATCTTATTGCAATACTTTGCGTATGTCCATCACCTTATTGTATTAACAAGATGACCCCATTGTCAACCGACGTCATTGTCCTTGATCGGGAATCTCGATCAACTGTTGCCCAATGGACTAGCTCATATAGAGGCTTGATAGGGACCTGGTTGTCTATGTATCACACGTGTATTAATAATTCCGATTAATACAGTTATAGCATAATACATAAACCTATTATAAACTTATGAGATACTGCAATAAATACTACTTATTTATTTGCCTGTAGGGCATATCTCCTTCAATGCTGCGGGCTTGCTAGGATTTAGTGCTTACCAAAAGATCTCGGCCGCAATGAGAGTGATTGCGTATGGAGTTCCGACTGACTACGCCGATGAGTATCTTCGCATTGGTGAGGATACAACAATCGAGTCAGTTCGCACATTTGCGAAAACGATCATCCGGGTGTTCGGCAAAGTGTATCTTCGAGCACCCACCGAAGATGATACGAAGAGGTTGATGGCTGCCAATGAGAAGCGGGGTTGGCCGGGCATGCTAGGCAGCATAGATTGTATGCATTGGACATGAAAAAACTATCCAAAAGCTTGGCACGGGCAATATTGCGGCAAGGGAGGCGATGCAACAATTGTGCTAGAGGCAGTTGCATCTGAGGATCTATGGATTTGGCATTGTTTTTTTTTGGTTTGTCACGCACGCTCAATGATATCAACATTTTGCAGTGGTCCCATCTTCTTCGTAGGCTAGCCGAAGGCGATGCTCCCGCTTGCAACTTCACTGTGAACGGGCATGATAACAAAGGGATACTATCTTGCCGATAGTATTTATCCTTCTTGGTGTACATTTGTGAAGACAATATGCAAACCAAAAGGAAAGAAGGAGGCGGAATTTGCCAAGGCACAAGAGGCTTGTCGAAAGGATATAGAGAGAGCATTCAGTGTCCTGCAATCTAGGTTTGCCATTGTTCGAAGACCTGCCCATTTCTGGGACAAGAAGACCCTGAAGAACATCATGACATGTTGTGTTATTCTTCACAACATGATTGTTAAAGATGAAAGGGACTTGAACTTGTATTTGTCTCATGACAATGTTAGCAGCCGTGTGAAGCCAGCAAGAAACCCGGATTCCGTATAAGCATTCCTTGAAACATACAGGGAGATTGAGAGTGAGGAGACCCACAAGCAACTGCAGCTAGACCTCATTGAGCACCATTGGCAGCTGCACGAGCAGTAATTTTTCATCTCGTTTGAGTTCATGTTTCATTTCGTTTCATTTTATTCATTTGAGTTCATGTATGATTGGTACTATTCTTCCAAATGGCACATTGTGTTGTAATATTGCTGAGTCAACATTTTATTGGATTATTTTAATAATTTGGATTATTGTTTCAGATACGAAAATATTTTTCATTGTCAAATGTGTGATCTTTGCTGAAAATGATGAATATTGTATGGTTTAAGGTTCGCCAAAACGAGTCGCGCAATAGCAGTACCCGTAAAGCAGAACCTTACAACAAAATATTTTATTTTAAGTTTCTGCTTTACGTGTACTACTATTGCACGGCTCGTTTTCGCGAGAAAAAACGCGACTTCCACGAACCTTAAAAGGGCTTTAAGGTTCCGCGGTTTGATGGCTTTGTTAGAGATGCTCTAAGAATGATTCTCTTAACATTGCTAACCAATATCCGAAACTTTCGAAAATTTGTTGTATGGGAAAATTTAGAGCTGAACTACTGATGATACAGATGCTATGTCCTGGAGTTAAGAACAGATGATGATACGGGCATCGTCGGCATTATATTGGTCGATTGACACGCTAGGACATATGTAATAGTAATATAAGTCTAAGGTGTTGTTAATTAGGCCTGAGTGTCAAATATGGCCGAACCCAACCATGAGTCGGTTTGTATCAGTTTGAGTCCAATTAGGTTTGGATGTCTGAGTCGAACCAGGTTAAGTTTCAGCGGCTCCTACCCCTTTGACCTTTATAACCAGAGGGGGTGTCATAATATTAGGAGAGTTGAAAATTATGTAGAACATTGTGTTCAAGGTCGCCCTCTGACCTAAGGGACCGGCATGTACACGGCGTATCGGACGTTCGTCGGTTATCTTTGAAAATAAAGGCATGAGTGTTCTTGAATTATCAAGAGTTATCGTACGTGCGTGAACGTTCTTGGATCTGCCAAGGGTTGTCGTGCTTGGCGTGAGGCGTGGTGTTCATCATCATGTTGCTCGCCTAAATCTATCCATGTTCTTTAGGTTGCGTGGACTGCCACGTGGTTGGGAGAATAGTTATCTCGGTGGTGTTTGCGGTGAAAGATCGGACAAAACTCAAGGGATCATTGGAGTGATCCTTATCATATGGTATCAGAGCGTCAGGTTGATCACTGCGAGTGAGTTTATGCAGTTCAAGATTGATCTGTAGGTCCGCAGATCCGTTTTTGCAGAAGTTGTTCCGAGGATGATCGATGAGTTGGCATGAAAATTGCATCTCGTTAAGTTGGAGTTTGGCGGTAGCTGGTGATTTTCCGTTTTCCAGATCAATAGCCGGACCAAGCAGATCGGTCACGTTGGATCGAGCGAAGAGAAAAGGAAAGCAATCTGGAGATCAGATCGTGTCAATGAATAGGAAAGATAAGCAAGAGTAAAGAGTAAAGGAAAACGTTTGGTACATGCAGATTTACTTCTGCGTGGAAATACGAGAAAAAAAAGGCTGGTCTAGATTGATTTGCTATAGCGTGATTGCGTTGAGTCTGTTTTCAGCAGGAAAAAAAACATCACGTAGTGTGGAAATAGGAAAAAGGAGATCGGTGGTTTCCTTGGTACGTGTGCATACAAGAAAAAAAAGGAGGAGCTTGATTCGGATCAGAAAAGAAATAAAAAGGAAAGAGCAGATCTCATATTTGATTTGTTCCGGATTTGTCTGGTTACTTTCGAGCAGAAAAGGAAAGGAAATAGAGTCGGTTCAGATCCAAAATTTGTGGTGAACGTGATGAAATATTTTGACACGGTTTTGTACGTACAGATTGGATTGGACGCGGGTATTCTGTGCATATATGTGACAAAAAAAGAGAGCTGAAGACCCTGATTTAACGGTGGTGGACTTGAATCATTTAGATCCTTGGTACAATTTGTGTTGTTTATTTTGGATGATGTGTCAAGTTTGTCCCAACAATTTCAGATTGTCTCACATGAAATGGACTCTTGGTGTGCAAAAATTGTATTGTTGTGTTTGGAGTGATTTGCGTGGTGCGTTTGCCTTGCAGTTAGAAAGTTGTGTGTCTCAGTATGGATGTTGGTTGACGCCAAGAGCAGTCTAGCTAGCCAAGTGGGAGGATATGGTGTGATAGGCCGGCGAAGACTTGATGATGAAGACGGATCGTGGCGATGTGCATATTTGACGCCACAAGCGTTGGAGAAGACCTTCCGGCGTTGAGGACAACGCCTTTCTAAGAAGGGGAGGATGCTATGGGCATCGTCGGCATTATATTGGTCGATTGATACGCTAGGACATATGTAACAGTAGTATAAGTCTAAGGTGTTGTTAATTAGGCATGCGTGCCAAATATGGCCGAAGCCAACCATGGGTCGGTTTGTATCAGTTTGACTCCAATTAGGTTTAGATGTCTGAGTCGAGTCAGGTTAGGTTTCAGCGGCTCCTACCCCTTTGGCCTTTATAACCAGGGGGGTGTCACAATATTAGGAGAGTTGAAAATTATGTGGAATATTATGTTCAAGGTCGCCTCTGTCCTAAGGGACCGGCGTGTAGACGGCGTCTCGGATGTTCGTCGGTTATCTTTGAAAATAAAGGCATGAGTGTTCTTGAATTGTCAAGAGTTATCGTGCGTGTGCGAAGGTTCTTGGATCTGCCAAGGATTGTCGTGCTTGGCATGAGGCGTGTTGTTCATCATCATGTTGCTCACCTAAATCTATCCATGTTCTTCAGGTTGTGTGGACTGCCATGTGGTTGGGAGAATAGTTATCTCGGTGGTGCTTGTGGTGAAAGATCGGCCAAAACTTAAGAAATCATTGGAGTGATCCTTATCAGATGAAAACTAAATATGCACGAGTCTGCTGATGTGAGTGACGACTTCAAAGATAGAATGATCATGGGAAAAAACGGTACTCCAGAAGATGTTGTGTTTGACAAGGAATTTCAGTGTGTAAAGGAAAAAATCAATTCTGATCTTTAATCTGAATGTGGGGAAGACTGATGGATTCTGACTCATAATAAAGTCTATAACGTGTAAATACTATTTTGTTCAGCCTAGCAGGAAAAGTGAAAGAAACGGATGGTCAAACATGTCGGTGGAGAAGAAGGTTGCTCACTTGTTGGCCGTGAAAAATTAGGGGATTTCAGTATTACCAAGTCTACTTTTATTTTTGGTTTATTTCTTTTAAATCCAATGCCACCTGAGTACTTAGAAAAGATTGTTTTAGATAGTAAAATATATTTTTATGGTAGTCAAGGTTCACCTGTTCAACAAACTAGATCATGAGGTGCATGTTGCCGCTCCCGTGCATTAGAAAAAGAGATGGTTAGGAATTTATGAAAATATATTTGGACTTAAATAGCATGTTCTAAAGTGTTGAACCACGTCCTGGTGATATTATATAGTCCTATAAGGGTAACTTGTACGTGTCCCCTATGTGGACAAATTCATTTGCATCTGAAGCTAAAAAGTCTCATTATAATTAGTGGCTTATTGTAAGGATAGCATGGATGGTCAACAAAGAGAGAATGTTCTATTTTCTATAAATTATTTCTTAATTATGTAGTCAGTATATTTTTTAACCTAAATATTGTTCTTCAGTTCTAGTTTTTCTCTCTCACCTGGGATGACTTCTAAGATGGGGAAAAAACTGCATGTAAAATTTCGTGATTCTTTGCAGAGTGATATAATTCTGCAAAATACATCTTCAAAGGAAATGGACATGCCAAATTCAAAATAATACAATACATTGAAATGGAAAACAAAATTAAAATAAATGATTCTAGTTTCATTTTTGCATCATTTATTTTCTTTCCTTGTGTTTCTATAAAAACAGACCCAAGGTTAACTATGAAAGCAGGGATACAAACATCATTTGTCTTTTCACGCTGAGGAGTTTGTAACTTTGTATAGCCTAGTCCTCTCCTGGACATTGCTATGGTCCTTAGGGTGGTTCCACGGGCAATGCTCATTTACATGATAGTGGTTTAACTTTACTTCGCCCAAGCTAGCCTATTCGAGGTCTCGTTTGGTAAGAAAATTAATGTCGGAAATTTCAGGAAAGTGGTTATGTTGACCTGAGGTTGCCAGAGCCAACCCAAAACCATCCCCAGCCTTCTTGCTGAGCGCCATATATTTGTCTTCACTTGTTGCATCATCATGGTCCATATAGCTCAAACTGCAAGACTCTAACCCCGTTGTCAATTCATTTTTACGAACAGAACATAAGCATCATCAAACATATATCAACATAAGTAAATGGAAATGGGATTCTTAAATCTGCAATACTCTTATATTATCTACTACCTGTTGGAGATATACTAACTAGGTGTATCTCTAACATTGATCAATCCGGCTAGTACATGGTGGCATAAGGGCGGTAAGGCTGATGCCTACCGGGCGGACCAAATAGCTGACGTATAAGGAATTAGGCGGACGGTCCAAGGAAGCAGCAGACTGAAGTCCATCAAGCCACCATGCCCAAGATGGAAGGCGGCAACCAAAGCCGACTACAACTAGGACCATGTTTACTTGCCAACCAAGTACATACCTTGTAACCCGGGGCCTGCCCGGCTATATAAGCCGGCCACCGGGAGGCCTTTAGGGCCAAGCTCATCCAGGTTGAGCCACGCTCAATACGCATCACGTCCATTGTAACATGTTCACGACTATTTGCGTCATAGTGAATTATAGCAGCACGTAGGATCTCGCCACCACTGTGGGATCTAAAGCTGGGTAACTCGCCGTGTTCAATCCCGTGCTCGACGACTCTAACCTTCTTTCCTACAATCCATACGTAGGTTAGAGGACCCGTCTCCTATCAAATATGTCAATACCACGACACTACCTCCAGTTGGTAATGATTGTCGTGTGAACAAAATTAAGTTAGTACAATTTTCTTCACTGCTCACGTCAATCTATACCGATCGGAGGGAGTAGCATAAAAAACTTCTAAAACATCATCAACTCTCGGAAGGAAAATAATCTAATCAGTTGTGGAGGCTAAAATCTTCAGCTACCTACCATTTTTAGTAATAAACACAGGTGGTTATCTGTGCTTCTCTTTAACATGTTTCATCAGCTTGAACATGCCCCATGGAACCATGTGCAGCCAACGTGATGCCACCTGAAAATCTATAAATAAATATGAACTTTCAATCAAATAAATAATTATATTAAATATATGCAAAACTAAAGCACATAGCAAGTCTGAAGCAATGGAAGAAACAACTGTGCCAATCTTTCCGTTTCTCCTATTTATTTTCCATGGCTCGAAGCTGCATCGTGATGCAGTGAGGAAATCGGTAATACTGACATTGGATTGGAAAGTTTATAATAGCTTCATTATCAAGACTGGCCGGTTGGGATGACAGCAACATCGGTATAAGCTTCATTCATTAAAGTTTCCTGACCCGCATCGTGTCAGTCCTAGCATATAACGTCATATAGTTTATCCCTACAAAATCTAGCGAGCCAGATACTAACTGTGCTTCCTGATTTGAAGACAGCAAGGAGGAGGTAATCCTTCAGGTTATTGATGATGCCTAAGATGTACAGTAATGTCGTATGTTATACACTTTCTTTTCCAACAAGACTGTCGATTTTAAGAAATCCGGTGGTAAGGGAAAGCAGAGCTGGAAGTCCGGGAGGGAGGGCAAGATGATTGGCATCTACCATCGGGATTAGTTTTGGTTTTAAATAAGTGTTATTTTATACCATCCTTTAGTGTAAATATTATAAGTGAGTCTTGCCTGTTACAAGACGGTTATTCATTTAAATCAGTATCAAGCAGTTGTGCTATTTATATGAATGAAATCTTTTATGTCGATGCTCCCGAGAATAATGGTTTATTCATGTTTAATCTCGATCGTAATACTCACATCCATAACATATAAGCCAAACGGATTAAGTGTAGTGATGATACCGCCATGTATATGTGGCATTGCCGTCTCGGTCATATTAGTATAAAGCGCATGAAGAAACTCCACTCCGATGGACTTTTGGACTCGTTGGATTTCGGACCCTCGATACATGCGAATCATACCAAAATGACCAAGACACCATTCAAAGGTTTCGTTGAACGGGCGTCGAATTTATTGGGAATCATACATACATATGTGTGTGGACCGATGAGCGTTTCGACACGCAGTGGTTATCGTTACTTCGTCACCTTCACTGATGACTTGAGTAGATACAGTTATATCTACTTGATGAAACACAAGTCTGAAACTTTTAAAAAGTTCAAAGAATTTCAAAATGAAGTTGAGAATCAGGTTAACAAGAAAATCAAGCACCTCTGATCCGATCGTGGTGGCGAGTATTTGAGTTTTGAGTTTGGCACACATCTGAAGAGTTGTGGCATTGTATCCCAACTTACGCCAGCCGGAACACCGCAGCATAACGACGTGTCCGAGCGACGTAATCGTACTCTACTGGATAGTGTCCGATCTATGATGTCTCTTACCGATTTGCCCGTATCCTTCTGGGGTTATGCGTTAGAAACAACCGCATTCATTTTAAATAGGGCTCTGTCCAAATCCGTTGAAACGACACCGTATGAATTATGGTATGACCAAAAGCCTAAGTTATCGTTTCTGAAGGTTTGGGGTTATTGAAAGAGCATTTTCCCTCATGTGTGGTTTTGGTAATTGAATGACAATCTCTATGGACTAATGTTTGCTTTTGAGATATCATTATAGACCATGTCCATGGAATTGTGGAGTTCATGTGTTGGACTCTTGAAGCTTATTGCAAGTATGTCTTGAAGATTCAAGACATCATCTTAGTGAAGAAAAAATGAGTTGTGCAAGACCAAGAGAAGCTTTCTCAAAAAGATCCCATGCTTGGTGCTTGCAATGGATACATGAAGACGAAGCTTAGCGAGACTCTCCCATTGTGAGCATGGGGGAGTATTTGGAGAAGTCTTCATCAAGCAAGTGATTGGACGCGCAATCAAGAAAGATGACCCACTTAAAGAGATCAAGATAGTCATCATCTAACTCAAGTGGAATGCTCAAGGAAAAGGTATGATCTTGATAGGGCTATACGATAGATAGGCGTACTATCAAGAGGGGCTCTCAAGTTAGTAACTTGATCGCATTCTTGTGGAGAGCTCAAACCTTTGCATACTTGGCATATCATGTTTCTTGGTTCTTATTTGGCTTTTATGTTGGTGAGGAATTAGAGCTTCGTTCATCTCCATGTCAAGCTCTAGTTCATCGAAATTGGTTTTACTTTGGACAACTTGTTGCGTTTTCGGTGGCGGAAATATTGCCGGCTCTTCCTTGAGGAAAGTCCCACACCTTGCCATGTGTGGAGATTTTACTCTATTTATGGGATGCAATATTGCCGGTAGTCATCGTCGCTATCTTTCCAACAAAATTGGTCTCACCTCATTTGGAGTTCATTTGCAAAAGTTATAGCAGTTTTGTTTTCGGTGTTCTGCTGATTCGGATTATTGGGACCGGATATTCCTCCCTACCGGAATTTCCGGTTCCCCAGCTCATCCAAGAAAACGGCTAAGGAAAGGAGAAAAAGGGTTCTGACTCCAGTCGGAAATTGTGCTCGGAAATTTCCATATACCGGAATTTCCGAGTGCCCCCAGAAAAGTCCTTCAGAAATGGCTAAGGAAAAGTTTGGTTTTGCTTCTGACTCCAGCCGGAATTTCCGAGCTCTCTTAGACCGGAATTTCCGGGTGACCCGAATTTCCGAGTCTCTCTAGACCGGAATTTCCGGATGACCGGAATTTCCGAGTCAAACTTATACCGGAATTTCCGAGTGTCGAAAAAGCCAACGGCTATATTTCCTGGAGGGGTATAAATACCCCTCCCCTTCTTCCTCCCCAGCTAATCCAAGGCAGCACGACTTTCCCCTCTCTCCTACTCCATTGTTGACCTTGGAAAGCTCACTTCCCTCTCAATCCCTCCATTGAATCTTCCATATTCTTTAGGGAAAGTTAAGAGGAGATCTAGATCTACAATCCTACCAATCCTTCTCTCCTCTAAGTGAGGGGAACTTAGTGGGTCTAGTTCTTGGAGTTCCTTTGTGGTTCTTCTTCTTTGTTCTTCCTCTCTTCTCCCCCCATAAGCATTAGTTGCTTTTGGTGGGATTTGGGAGTGAAGGATTTGACTCCTTTGTGGTTTCCTTTGTTCTTCCTCTCTTATTCCCCCATAAACATTTGTTGTTGTGTTGGAATTTGATAGTGAAGGACTTGAGCACTTCGTGTGCTCTTGCCATTGCATTTGCATCGGTTTGAGCCCTCCACGAGGATTCGTGGTGGTGATACTTGTGAGCTTATTACTCTTGGATCTTTGGACCCTAGACGCCTTTTGTGGCCGGCCTTTTGTGGCCAAGACCTTTTGTGATCAAGACCTTTTGTGGTCACTTGAGAGCCCCCAATTAAGTTGTGGGTGTGTGCCTCAAGACTTGGGAGCCCCCAATTAAGTTGTGGGTGTGTGCCTCAAGAGTTGTACGGGATTCGATCTCCGCCCCAAAGGAGATCAATAGTGGAAGGTGAACTCGAACCTTTTGTGGTTGAGTTCATCAGGAGAAGAAGGTGAGCCTTTGTGGCGTTGCGGCTAACCTGTTGTGGTTGCGCACACCTCTCCAAACGAGACGTACACCTTTGGGTGGAACTCGGGAATACATCCTCGTCTCCGCGTGCCTCAGTTATTTCTATACCCGAGCTCTTTACTTATGCACTTTACATTGTGATAGCCTTCGTGCTTGAAGTCATATATCTTGCTATCATCTTGTTACTAGTATTGCTTAGCTTAAGTTGTTGGTGCACATAGGTGAGCCTAGTTTTTATATCTAGGTTGTATGCTTGTTAAAGTAAACCTCTAGTTTTATTCCGCCTTTATCAAGCATACCGGAATTTCCGGGTCATTCGTGTACCGGATATTCCGGCTACTCGGAATTTCCGGTCACTCTTGGACCGGATATTCCGGCTCCTCGAAAAAGTTTTAAATCGCCTATTCACCCCCCCCCCCACCCCCTCTAGGCGACGTCTATCTGTTCAGTTATGAGGCGTATGTTAAGAAACTACAGCCCGACAAACTCGAACCGAAGTCGGAGAAAGTCGTATTTGTAGGATATCCACGGGAAACCGTTGGATACACCTTCTACAACCAAGCTGAGGGCAAAACCTTTGTCGCGAAGAACGGTGCCTTTCTAGAGAAGGAGTTTCTCGCGAAAGGAGTAAGTGGGAGGAAGGTAGACATCGATGAGATCGTTGATCCTGAACTCGAGATTCCAAGTGGCGCAACGTAAGCAATTCCGGAAACGTCCTCCGTGGATGGAGTGGGAGAAACTGTCGAGGAAAGTATTCTACCTCGTAGGTCTGTTAGATCTCGGATCGCACCAGAATGGTATGGCAACATGGTTTGCACCGTCATGTCAGTTGAACAAGACGAACCTACGAACTACAAGGAGGCGATGGCGAGTCTAGAGTCCGAGAAATGGCTTGAAGCCATGAAATCCGAGATAGGATCCATGTATGATAACAAAGTGTGGACTTTGATGGATATTCCCGAAGGGCGCAAGGCCGTCGAGAATAAATGGATCATTAAAAAGAAGACTGATGCTGACGGTAATGTGACCGTCTATAAAGTTCGGCTTGTCGCAAAAGGTTTATGACAAGTTCATGGGATTGACTACGATGAAACTTTTTCACCGGTAGCGATGCTCAAGTCTATTCGGATTTTGTTAGCAGTTGCTGCCTATTACGATTATGAAATCTGGCAGATGGACGTCAAAACAACCTTTCTAAATGGAAACATTGAGAAAGAGTTGTACATGGTACAACTGGAAGGTTTTGTTGATCTAGGAAATGCTAACAAGGTATGCAAGATTCAACGATCCATCTATGGATTGAAGCAGGCATCTCGGAGCTGGAATCTTCGCTTTGATGAGGTAATCAAAGGTTTTGGATTTGTCCAAAATTTGGAAGAGACCTGCATTTACAAGAAAATGAGTGGGATCTCGGTTGTGTTCTTAGCACTGTATGTAGATGACATATTGCTGATTGGGAATGATGTGGAACTTCTGAATAGCGTGAAGGAATATTTAAACAGTAAATTTTCCATGAAGGACTTAGGAGAAGTTGCATACGTCTTAGGCATAAAAATCTATCGTGATAGATCAAAGCGCCTATTAGCGTTAAGTCAGAGTACTTATCTTGATAAGATACTGAATCGTTTCGGTATGGAGAAGGCGAAGAAGGGTTCTCTGCCGGTTATCAAGAATAAAATATTGCGGAAAACATAGTGTCTGGTAATGGATTTGGATAAGGCCGATATGACTAAACATCCTTATGCTTCAGCCATAGGATCAATCATGTATGCAATGTTGAGTACTAGACCTGATGTGGCATTAGCTCTAAGTTGACAAGCCGGTTCCAAAGTAATCCTGGAATGGCGCATTGGATTGCAGTTAAGAGCATTCTTAAGTATCTCAATAAGACAAAGAAAATGTTTCTTGTCTATGGTGGCTGCGATAAAGAACTTGGCGTAACAGGTTACGTGGATGCAAGTTTCTGCTCAGACCCCGATGACTCTAAGTCACAGACAGGTTATGTGTTCAAGGTGAATGGGTGCGCCGTGTGCTGGAGAAGTGGGAAGCAACCCATTGTCGCACAATCTACAATGGAGTCGGAGTACATTGCTGCTTGCGAAGCCGCGAATGAAGCTGTGTGGCTGAGAAAGTTCGTCATCGAACTTGGAGTGTTCCTGAGCGTGCAAGACCCCGTGATCCTCTTCTGCGACAATACGGGTGCCATTGCTAACGCCAAGGAGCCAAGATCTCACTCCACCGCCAAACACATTCTCTGACGCTTCCATGTGATACGTTAGTACGTACAAGGAGGGATGTGAAGATTTGTAAAGTGCATACAGATCTGAATGTGGCAGATCCGCCGACGAAGCCTCTCCCGCTTGACAAGCATGAAAAACACCAGTTAGCCATGAGTGTTAAGCTTTTACCAAGTTGTAATCTTGATTAATTTGTACTCTAGTGCAAGTGGGAGACTGAACGAGATATGCCCTAGAGGCAATTAATAAAGTGTATTCTTTATCCTATCTCGTTTGTTCATAATAGGTTTTTGTGTCATGATATAACCGTATTAAGCGGAAACATTAATACGGGTGTGATGTGTAAACAACCAGGTCCCTAGTAGCCTCTACTAAGACTAGTTTCGTTGCGCGATTGATGATCGAGGTTTCCCGATCATAGGGCTTGGCGCTGGTCGGCAATGGAAGTCATATCGTTGGAAAACGATGTGATGGACATACCCAGATTTGGAGGACATAGTCGTTACGACTTTGACCGTGAGATCAACTCTTATTGTTATTCCTGGAGATACTTTGATCGCACCAAACGTCGTATCTTATATAGTATGACAATAAAGGTGATACTTTTGGGTATCCGAAAGGGCTAGTTGAGACGAGGGGTCAAGAGCGGGATTTGTTAGTCCGCATAGCAGGATAGATACTCTAGGGCCCACTCGGTGAGATCATGTCTAATGAGCTTGCAAGCATGTGACTAAGTCACGGAGACATGAAATTATAGACGAGTAGAAGATAGCGTTGGCGGTAACGAGGTCAAGCTAGGTATGGAGATATCTATGGAACTACACTCGGACACGCTAAGTATCGCTATGGCAAAAGGTTTAAGACTTTGCGTTCAGGTTTGATAGATGAAAGTCATTCGTTATATCACAGGGATTAATTCATGGGGTCCAGGCCTACGAGTTAGTCGTTGATCATAGAGGAGTCTTGATCATACCTGTTATTATATCGAACAGCTAGGGTAACACACTTAAGGGGTTTCGACAAGACAACCGGAAAGGAAAGAGATCACCGGGAACGTCCCGGGAGGGGTCCGATGGAGATCGGGCAGCGACGAAAGAGTTTTCGGAGCTAGAATAAATTATATATAATATGTTTGATATTAATTAGTGTAATTAATATGCAAATGTGATTTTATATATTTATTTTCGAATTTAGTTAGACTGATTTCCCTAAATGGGCCTTCTGGTCGAAAGAAGGCACAAGAGGGGGAAAATTCCCTAGGGGAATTCGGTGGGGGCTTGGTGGCCGACCCAGGTGGGCCAAGAGGCCCGCGCACCAGACAATGCCGCACCAGGCTTGTGGGGTTTAGTCCCACATTGTCTGGTTGTCAAGGTTGGCTCCCCCAGGAGCCTTTATATAGAGGGGCACCCCTGGCCTTTTAATGTCCTGAATTGGGTGGAAAAGAGGCATTAGATCACACAACTGTGACTCTTGATTCGTTGAATAACATTCACCAATTAATTCCCCAATTCTCTCTTGATTTCGTGATTCCCTTTGTTGGAGTTGCGTCGAGTTGAGAGGGGATCTCTTCCACCATAGCCCGCTGCCGCGCTGCTGGTGTTCCGGTCCAACTCTTCCGCTGCTCATCCTGGACTGGAGATTCGGAGGCCGTAGTTTCCACCGTACGTGTGTAACGCCCTGCGAGGTGCTGCGCTAGCGGTACTCGGAGGTCTGCTTCCTCTACACGACCTTGAGGTCGGCTTCATCGGTATTCATCGACAATGTTTGTGCAGGAACGTAATCCCCGCTTTCGGTCTACAAGGGTATGTATTCCGATCTCCGTTCTTACTACTATACCTTCATAGAATAGGTCTTGGCATGTTTTAGGGTTATCGTTGCTAGGAATTTTTTTTGTTTTCTGCACACGAACCCCTTCAGGTCTCGATTGACGCCTGTAGCTTCGCCGCAGCCGGCGCGGCGTCCCTCGCCGCTCTGGCCTTCTTGTTTCCTATTGGGGGACGGCCATCCGAAGCACCTGCAACCGACGCGTCCGGG
Source organism: Poa annua (assembly GCA_026929855.1). Taxonomy (NCBI): domain Eukaryota; kingdom Viridiplantae; phylum Streptophyta; class Magnoliopsida; order Poales; family Poaceae; genus Poa; species Poa annua. The sequence continues at coordinate 9,510,010 of CM049429.1, read as the reverse complement.
ACATACTCCTTGCCGGCCTTCGCCAACGATCGGCGCGTTTCGGTCCACTTCTCACAATTTAAAGTACTTGAAGTTCGTCTTCTCATCGTCCTTGTACGCCTCTAGCATCCGGGCGATTTCCATCTCCACGTTCGCCCCGCTCTTCAGCCTGTGCTTGACGGGCGAAATCGGTGTCGATCATGCGGCGCTCGTCGTACGCCAACTTGACGCGCTTCCAGTAGTTCTCCATGGTCTGGTTCGAGCTGTGGATAGTGTTCTGTGTCGTCACCTTCCATGCCTCGGCGAGGAGGGTGTCCTCCCCGCTCTTCCACTTGATGCGCGGCTCGACGGGCGGCTTTGGTTGCGCGGGCGGCTTCTTGGAACGACGGCCGCCCGTGCCGCCTTCCTTGGCCGGCCCTTCCTCACCCCCGGCCGCCTGCGATTCAACCCCTCCTCCGTGCCGGTGCCTCCGCCGAAATCGCTGCCACCCGTGGCAAAATCCTGGCCCAGCATCGACAGGAAGCCCGGGGATGCCGCTGCCGCCGCCAAGCCCGTGGTGATGATGTCGTCCATCTCGGCGCTCATCCCGAGCATGGACTACGTCCCGAAAGTGGGGGAGCGTCGTAGTGGCGGCAAAGGCACGTAGCCCGGCGAGCCGCCGTACATCATGGTCGGATGGTGGGGGAAGGTGGCGTTGGGGTCGAAGCCGCCATGGAGCTCGCCGTCGGCGAATGAAGGCGAGAAGTGCGGCGATGCGCACCAGCGCGACGAAGGCGATGGCGACGCAGATTGGCCCCAGCCGGCGAACTGGGGGTAAAGATGAGGATGAGGGGCCATGTCGGTCCTACGATGGGCCCGCGGCGCCGCAGAAACGGCCGGAGTTGGTGGCTCCATATCTTGAACTTCCTCCTCCTCCTTCTCCTGCTCTTCTTCCACGGCGGCAATTTCTCCTGCGGCCTTCAGCTTCTCGTCCAGCTCCCTTTGCCGCTGCTTGAGCTCCCTTCCCCGGTGCTGGAGGTTCTCCGCCCTCCAGCGTTCCTGCTCGGCGATCCAATCTTTGTTGGTCATGCCCGGCGGCCTTTGCTTCGGCGGTCTCGGCTTGCGCGGTTTTTTGACGTGGAGAGCGGCGAGGTCGGCGGCGGCGTTGGTCGCTGCGGCTCGGGGGCCGGCGAATTTGGCGGGAGGCATGGCGGGCTCGAGCTGAAGAACTAGGGGGAAATGGCGGGATCGGGCGGCGGGCGAGCTATTTGGGGGGCAAAAAGGGAGGGAAGCTCAAAATTGTGGAGGGAAATCGTCCAGTCTCGCCGACAGGTCTATCCCGCGCACGCCTTTTGCCTCCCCCAGGCGGTACCCAGAACCTGGTATCACCGGCGCGAAACGGCGCAAAAAACGGCGCAAAATCGATTTCGGGGGGGGGGGGGGGGGTGACTGGTAGATTTTTTCTTTCTGCCGGCGCTAAGAAAACCTCTTGGGAGGGCGTGGGGGGGGGGGGGGTAGATCCCTAAGATGGTGGGGGGGGGGGGGGGGGGGGTAGATGCCCTAAGATGGGTGTGTGTGGGGGGGGGGGGGGGGATGTCGTACTGCATCTTGAGCACGTGAACATGGGAAGAAACATGGATTGCTCTGTTCTTTTCTTAGGTGACCTATGGGTTCTGAGGTGAAGCTTGCTATGTTCTTTTCCATCATCGGGGATTTGATGGTTTGGGTCCCCGGTTCTATTCAAGTAAGGATGGAACCATACATAAGTCACAGTATACTACGATGTCGTCGCCTACGACAGTCAAGTTCGATGCAAGCCGGGGGCTTACTCTGTTTTTCATTGATACTATATGGTGGACAAATAATCCATTTTATTGGCGTGCACAACCACAAGAATCCGAATCCTAGCAGATCTCGGGATCACCAAGAATCATCCAATGCCAATCCTCTAGCAAATGTTGCGCAGCGGGGTGTCGGCGAACGGTCCGTTCAACACCCCGTCGGCAATAACGTTGTACGCCTTCTCCGTCATGTGAATGCCGTCCCAGCTCGCGAATCCGCCGGGGCTGCCCCAGATCTTGGCCTTCTTGTCGCACGACTTGCCGGTGTGGTACTTGGCGTCGCCGCCGCAGCACGCCACGAGCGGGTCGGCGATGCCGTACGTATGCGGGCTCTTCACGAACTGCATGGCGGCGCCGAAGTAGTCGGCGTAGACCACCTTGGCGCCGGGGTTCCGCGATTGGAGCCGGGCGACCTCCTTCCGCAGAGCTTGGTTGTGCCTCTGGGAGAAGTCGTTGAACCACCTCAGGCAGCCGTGCTCGTCGTAGTCCGACGGGTTGGCGCTCTGGTAGCCGGCCAGGTACGCGGGGACGCAGCCGATGGGGAAATTGCCCGGGACGACGACCGCCCTGGCGCCGAGGTCGATCACCTCCTGCGCGGCGGCGCCGATGCGTGCGACCACGTCAGGGAGGTACTGATCCACTGTTTCACGTGGCTTCCGCGCCAGGAACCAGAAGTTGTAGTCGTTGCCGCCGATCTCCCCCATCAGCACCAGGGACTCGTTCAGGAGAGCCCTCGTGGCACCTGCAGTGTGTCAAGACGATTGAATAATCAATATATACCGTAGAGCGGTGGAGTGGGCGATGGCGCAGCTGCTCCGCAACCCGACCAAGATGGCGAAGGCTCGCGCCGAGCTGAAGGAAGCCATTGGATCCGGCAAGGCAGAGGAAGGCGACCTCGCCAACCTGCCGTACCTCCAGGCGGTGGTGAAGGAGACGATGCGACTGCACCCGGCGGGGCCGCTGCTGCTGCCGCACGAGGTGTCGGAGTCGGGCGTGACGATCGGCGGCTTCTCCGTGCCCAAGGGCGTGCGCATCTTCGTCAACGTCTGGGCGGGTCCTCGTCACCGCAGTTGTAGCAACGGCCGTGGAGCGCCACGGGTACCCGCCGCGCAGCGCCGCCGGGAGGCTCACCGAGCACACGGTTCGAGGGGGCGACAACCACAGCCCAGCCATGCTCACCGAGCACACGGTTCGAGGGGGCGACAACCAGAGAGCGGAGGACAGGCGGACGGCGCGAGGTGACGGAGGAGCCGCTGTCGTCCGAGTCGGAGAGGGCAACCCTGCTCATGGCGTTGTCGGTGGCGAGGTAGGCCTTACGGGAGGGTAGCAGGCGTACGGAGCGAGAGCGAGGAGCGCCGATGAGGACGCCTACGTGGCGCTCTTCTACCTCTGCGAGTGGCGCCGTGCGGTGGACGCCGGGATGCGGGCCTGCGAGCACGCCGACGCCGGGATGCGGGCCTGCGAGCACGCCGACGCCGCGCACCCCAGCTTCGGCCTCCGCCTCGGGAACGCCATGCTCAGCATGCTCGTCAGGTTCGGGGAGTCCTGGCACGCCTGGAGGGTGTTCGCCAAGATGCCCGACCCGGACGACTTCTCCTAGAACATCATTGTCGACAGGTACAGCAAGGCGGGGTTCTGGAGCAGGCGCTGGACCTGTACCACCGGATGCGGTGGGCCGGGGTCAGGCCCGACGTCTACTTCCCCTGCTTGCTGCGGAGCTGCGGCGGCGTCCCGGACTGGAGGATGGGGAGGGAGGTGCAAGCCCATGTCCTTCGGGTATAGAGTCGAGGTCGACGTGTTGAATGCGCTCGTCACCATGTATGCAAGTGCGGAGATTTCGGGGCTGCGCGAAAGGTGTTCGACAATATGGCCTTGAGGGACTGCATCTCGTGGAACGCGATGATTGCCGGGCATTTTGAGAACCATGAGTGAGGCGGGGCTGGAGCTGTTTCTTGACATGCTGGAGGATGAAGTGCAGCCAAATCTCATGACGATAACAAGTGTGACTGTTGCGTCCGGATTGCTGTCTGACATCGATTTTGCAAAGGAAATACACGCGTTAGCGGTAAAGAGAGGTTTGGCTGCTGATTTTGCGTTCTGTAACTCTTTGATTCAGATGTATTCGAGTCTTGGGAGGATGGGGAAGCATGCACAATATTCTCAAGAATGGAGAGCAGAGATGCATGCATTTGCACTTATACGATTATCAAATTCTTTATGTATGATTAAGCGTGACTAAAAACAGATTTTGAATACCATATTGATTTGCTTTAGACATGTTGCAACGCACGGGCATTTTGCTAATTTCTTTTAATATCCGTAGCAACGCACGGGCATTTTGCTAGTCAATATACCGTAGAGCGAGAGAAAATAGTCATATGTTGAACTTGCACCATATGAGATGAAATAGACGACGCATGCATGAATATGAGATGAAATTGCACGTTATATGTACTTACCGTCACCGGGAGCGATGCGTGCCAGGATTCTCTTGAAGGAGTTTAGCTGCAGCTCGAGGTGGGACGGCACGTTGATCGTGAAGTTGTACCTGGTCTTGAAGTACGCCGGCGGCAGCGCGGTGGAGGCATACACGGCGAAGTTGACGCCGGTGGCAAACTGACCCGACGCCTCCTGCGGAATGCTCGGCGGCAGCAGCTAGCGGCAGGCCAAACGCCTCCGCTGAAACAAAACGCATACATACAGTTACACATACATCTATTAAGCGAAAGATCACAAGCGATGCATGCGATGGACAACGATGACGGCGGTGGCGGCTCACCGTAGAAGTCGACGATGACGCGACCGTCGCAGACGCGGCCGCTCGGGTGGTTGAAGAAGGTCATGCCGTAGGGGAGCTCCTTTAGCGCCGACTGGCCGTTGCCGATGTTGTACACGAAGTTGCCGGTGTCGATGATGGAGTCGCCGAACGCAATGATGCGCTTGTAGCTGCATCCGCAAAGGCCGAAGTGGGCATTGAGAAGCAGCACGGCGGAGACGGCGAGGACGACGGCGGAGGAGCGCCTGAGATTCGCCATATCTATACACCAACGTACGTACGTGTTCTGCTAGCTGTTACGATATGTGCTTCTGTTCTCCCCTTCTTATAATTTGGTGCCTTGCCTTTTTATAGAAGTTTTTACTATGGCATATGTGATTAATTTGGAATGCGTATCAATTCGAAAGCGGGCGGATGTTTATGGTGAATCTCAACATAATTATTTACTTCTATATATAGCCACATACATTAGGCAGTGTTACTCAAGGAGAAGATCTGGGGTTTTATGGTATATATTGCTATGCATGCTGTGCGTGATATTTAGGAAACATATTCCTTTGCTCTAGTTTTGAACTATGCATCAGAGTATACTGTATACGAGGTAAGTCTTAGTTTTATGCAAAAGATATGACTTGTTTGGAAACCAATTAGCTTCCCTGCCTCTACAATGTGAACACATAAAGAGATGCTATATATAGTTATGTGCACCAAAATACACAATGAACTGCAAAATAAAACTACGGAACATAAAGATCCAAGGTGGCCTTTACTTTCCAGGGTCATCATATATCGTCATGTTCAATCGTTGCCGAATGAGCCGTTGGATAAGAACAAGGCAAACGGTCATCCCAACTTCATCCAATCTGAATTATACGATGTCCTGATTTTTTTTGCAATCGCATGCATGTATCTATACGTGTTTCACTGTGTTTGCTCACTTTATTTCAGTATATATGTAGATCGCACTGAAATATGAAAACATCTTATCATACTTCGGCAATGGCTTGACAAGCCGCAAGCTTAGATAAGGGATTTTGTGCACATGGGCACTCGTGATCCTGTTTTTTTTTCTTAAATCGAAATTAATACTTTTAAGTTTTTAACGTGAATACATATGCATGGTGTACATTTTTTTTTGCAAAGTATTGATTAAAAACACTTTTTTATTTTGGGTTATAAAGAAATAACAAATTTGTGGCTGTATAAAGTATAGTAAAAATCCCTTATTTTGTCCTGAATTTTATCTTTTTTGTTTAACCTCAAACATAATTATTTTTAAACGAAATTTAGTACATACGTAGAAAATATGTATACATATACTTTCTCTATATTTTTTGGAACACAGAAAATTGATTTTCAAAATAAAAACAAACGAGATCACTGGTGTCTAGGAGCCAAAACAACTTTCCGCGCAAGTCCCCCACTTTTTCTATCCCACAACTTAGGTGAAAAGAAATCGTCACATGTCATTTTTATATCACACGTTTCTAATTAAGTCACACATATAGGTTTGGACGCATGCATACAATAATTATTATTTAGATAAAACTGAGAGATAGCTCGATGTTGTTGTTCTTGTCATCTCTACGTGACGTGCAGGTCTGAAAGAAGGGCGCCGGGCCTCCTAAATCACCATGCACGCGCTTAGACATTCTCTAGCAGGTTTTACAGTAAAGAGGGAAGTACCAATAACGGCTAAAGAATCCTTTACAACAAATCAAAAGCGTCACTGCAGTTCGGAGGTCCTTCATGGGTGAAAGGCCGCAGTGGCAGACTGGGAAGAAACGGATGTCATCTCTTGCGATGTCGTAATCGTCATTAAAAACGAGGGATGAGAAGATGCGGGCACGACAGGGCTAGGTGGTTTCAGACTTCCAGTCATGGCACTCTACTCTGAACACTTATCTCTGCTTCTGTTGGGGAGTGCATTACTTGCCGTAACATCGCAAAAAAGGTTATGTTACACCCCATAGACAGTCCAGCACCAAGGGAAAACTGTGATGGATCTAAAGCATCGCTGTGCTAGGAAGGATGTCGTATCAAGCTTGTCTTGGGAGTCAAACCAAAATGTATTGTGTATCCAACATGGCAACACTTCAGTTACAAGAATTAGTTGCTTGTGAAGCGTGTGATCGGCTCGGCCATTCTGCGCGAAGGCTAACCCCTCAAACTAATGATGTATGTTCGTGTGTACTCCCCTCCGTTCTATATTAGATGACTCTCCTTGAGAAAAGAGAGTAATCTAATTTAGAACGGAGGGACTACATGAGCAACAAACTGTTTTATTTTACATTTACTTGCAGAATTCAAAATGAAAACATCAAGCATTCCCTGACAAAAAAAATGGTGCAAGTACAGAGTGTACAGTAGCTTGGGAAAATAAAAAACATGTCTCCTGCACTGGAATCCGGATCTTACACCTGTGCAACCGGGAAAGTATCCAGTGAAAACCAATATTCGTTGGAAAAACTAATGAAAATCACGAAAAAATCATGTTTAAAAGTTTGAATAATTATCAACAAAAATGCATTACATTAGAAAAGCAGAGTTGTATAAACATGCAAATCTTCAATTTGACTTAAAATTATTTAAAATTTATGAAAATGACAATTCGACAATGAATAGTACTAGTCAACAATGAATTGTAGCAACGTTACTATCCATATGTAAATTTTCATAAATGGTAAACCAGCGGGAATGTTCCTTTTACTATACTAGTTTAAAAAAAACATAAATTGCACTACAACCATGTTAAAAAAATTATTTACAAGATGTACTTGCATTGAAGATTCGTGACTTTCAGCCCAGATTACCAAGGTCATACACATATCTATGTCTAAATTATTGCTATCATTATTAAACATGGGTTTTGACATTGTAAAGTTCCATGCGAGTTTCCAATAACCTTTTGAAAGTTTCTTTGTTTTAGTGTCAAAATTTATGATTTTTGTGAAGCAAGTAACATAAATAAGATTGTAAATTGGACTCATGTAATTGTCACAAAAAGCATATCATATGGGAGGTACAATACCTGAATGTGTTGATTTTATAGCCTTTTAGCTATATGTCTATGTCTATGCATTAGATGAGTTATCGAAAGTAACTAATATTGTAATACAGGTGCCCCATATCTTCTTATCATCTCTCTTTATTCCCCAATCCCGTTCAGGCTGGATTCAGTGACATGCCAATGTCACCATGTTACTGGTGCCCTTCTTTCCACGGTTCACTCCCCATCCAACGATTGAGATTAAGCCAAAAGTTGAACATAAAACTCATTTTTTTTTAAATAATCTAGTAGATCCCCGTTTTGTATTCTGAGAAAGTATTACTTCATTTGGATAATTGGTTAATTTTGAAATAGCTTTTCCTATTTTAAACTTGAAAAGCTATTAAATCATACACAAATTATCCAAATGAAGCGAAACATTCTCAGAATACACAACAAACCATATACTATTTACTAGAATGTTTTCAAGAAATTGCGAAATATTTGAATTTTGTCAAATTTTGGGTTAATCACAACCATTCATGAAGAGTGAACGGTGACTGGAAGGCTCCAGATACGCACCCCATGTGCCTTTTTCTCTAGCTCGACGGCTGTCGTCCCCGACGATGTTGCGCCTAGGAATCTAGGATGTTTCCGGCGCACTTCCGCTGCCGTTGTCCATAAAAAAGAGGATATATTTTTTCCGGTTCTCCACAAGCTCGATCGCCGGCGTTGTGGAGATCTGCGGGAGCCAGCACCGTGCCTTCGTCGTCCGACACGAGCGTGGGTGAGGTTTATTTTTTTGTCAATGCTACATGAAGTATTGTTAGTACATTAATATAAAAATTAAATTACATAAATCCAAAAAATTATAGACAATATATTGATATTTAAATATTCATATATAATTTGTGTATGGATCATAAATTATTTGGATGTTACGTATAAGTCCGGGAGATCCTCCGTAAGTACGGAGTTGCATTTTCTTCGCCATTGCGACGGCGCATAGTGTGGACGCTTCCAATAGCGTGCGGCAATACTAGTATCGGGCACTCTGTTCAAGCACTCGTGGAGATGCTTTTACCAATTAATCTATTCTACCAAATATTTTATGCAACATCAAAATACATTGCTACGCCGAGGTTTTAATCAAGTGTAGCGTTACTAGCCAGCACAGGAACTAACTTCACACCTTTAGTGGTGTTTACTCATGATAATGTACATTACCTGACCTTGAAAAGTATATAAGACACGACAAGTGATTTATAAAGGAACAATAATCATTGGGACAATGACATAAACAGGCTCTCGACACAATACATCACATGCAAAAGTATATCAGGGTAAATCTCTAATATCAGTCTCATATGAGGACTATTCCGAAGTTGCCTTTCCCCACATCTCTCTTCTTTTCTACGATGTCGACTATGAACTATACTAAATCATGTAGGCGCGCGTTGCCGCGCCCGTCTATTAGGTAAATAAATTTATAGTCTTTGACAATATATTTATATTTTTTAAGATGAAGAACCGCCTAGTAGAGAATAATATTAAACCAATGATAATAATTTATCAATAAATCAACTCGAGTAATACCAAGATGAAAATAACAAATAAAAATAGATATGAAAACACTTTCAGAGAGTTGAAAAGAAATACGAAAACTATTATTTTCTAAAGAGCATTTACTCACAATACTTACATCTAAAGAAAAGTAATAGTATTTTAGTAGCTACAGCTACACTATTTGTAATATAAAACTTAATCAGTTTTAAGTTTGACCATTACAGTGGAAAACAAACTGGTTAGACAACCAAATTATGTAAAACGACACTACTTTTGGCCAAATCTGCATGAACATAGTAGAGAGTAAAAGGTTAGGAAGCTGATTCTAAATCAGAATTAGAAAAAATATAAGATTTGCACCTGAATTGTTTACTACGTATGTCGCTTGTATGCATCCATTGGATCTTTCTGAAATATCACAACATAATTCGAGGATTGTTATAGATGGGCCAATATTTAGTGGAATTTTTAAAAAAAATCATAAAAATGGAGGTCTACTCCAAAGAATATCGAAAAAAAAAAACCTGTGCAATCCAAGTATACTATGCAATGTTCTTTATTACTTCTACCTGAAAGATATAAGAATATACACTAGGTGTTGTGAAGTTAGTATGTACTAACAGATTCCATATACAATATGGCCGTTCGGTTCACCGGACCAACTAAGCAGGATGCCGGAATTTGATGCGGGGAGTAGCGTCCCTAGGGACTTCAATAAACGGACGTGATTAGCAAAGTATATAAATCCAACGGTTAAGAAAGATAATGGTATGAGAAGGCTCCAATTTGTGCCAGTTATAATATCCCTAATGGATATTGGATAGTCCTGGTAACACGCGTCGACAATACACATGTTGTTATTTTTTATCGAATCCATAATAACTCGTAAGACACATTTGACCATGAAAAAACCAATAAGGATTTTTGGTAAAAGAATATAGCTTCTCCAGAAGTTTCTACATGTATATATATATAGGAAGCTCAACTGGGACACCTAGGAGCCTGGGCACCATGCATCTTGACCGTCTGATTAGGTATATATATAGTTAAAAACTAAATATTTGTTAAGATGTTTCTTATACTATATAATTTACTGATATCTAACATAATATGTACAATACAATTTATGCAAAATTTGATGACAAAAAGAGTGTTATAAAACCAGTTTTAGATATAGCGTTGTATTCTTCATTGATATACACTAAATATATATACAAACAACACTTAACCAATATTAAATAACTTTATTTTATGCTTAACTATGTCAAATAAGCATTAGAGAATTATACTCAGTAATACAGTATCATGTTGCAAATGAGTTTGAAATACAAAAGTTCAGAATAAATGTATAAAATATAATTAATTCAATCTACACCGGGTCCAAGTAATGTTTGGGCCGGTCCCGGACCGTATGTATGTGGTTGTTAAACCTTTATCTTCGTGATTTTGTTTGATAGTTTGAGTAGGCATGCACCTTCTTGAAACTTTATGCACTATATTCATCGTTAGTGTTCATACGTGTATCTTGTGTTGAACCACTTTGAGTAGAGTCAACAAACAACTAATATGACCTTGCATAAGCCTACGGTAGCATTTGATGGTACAATGTATCACATGGACAATTAGCAATTTGATGAACACTTCATTTGATTCTAATTTTCTGTAGCAAGCGTGTGATTGTTGTCACATGCCAAACAAGTGAAAATTGATCTGGACAATGTTCAATGATCCACTTATTTCATGCAAATCGTCTACATGTAGCTCTACTATGTTCTTTTCGCCATTTATCTCTAAACTTCTGTGACGGTGTGAGAGCTTGTTCTTTAATTTAGTCGCAAAACATATTGTGGTTCATATCTTTCTTATACTACTATTTTCGTTTTTTAATATAAGATGTTTTATGTGCTTCACATATTATCTACATACATACTAAAATGAATGAACATACACACTAAAATTTACCTAGAGATATTTATATGGGCGCGCCTGGAGCTCAGTCGACTGAGAACTCGCGAGTTCTCAGTCGGCTGCCTTCTTCCTCAACTCCGGCGAGGTCGCCTCCCCCGCAGCCACCGCCGGCCGAACCGCCGACCTCCCGCGGCCGGCGCGCTGCCGCGACGCCTCGCCGCCCCGCCCTGCCCAATCTCCTCCTCCGCCGGTCCGCCGCCGCCCAGCCATCTCTCTAACCCCGCCCCCTTCTCCGGCGCCGGCGAACCCTCCCCCACGCACCCCCCAAGTTAAGTTGCTTCTCGTCTCCGCCGCCTCCGCCGCGGAAGCCGCGGCTGCGGCAGCTTCGCCTCGGCTGGTCGCCGGCGTCGGGAGGAAGAAGAAGCCTAGAACGAATCGCGAGGAAGATCGATGGTTCTTGACGTCGACTGAGAAGTAGCAATTCAGTATTTATATACATGTAAATATGAATAAATACAAAATCATATTATATTAAAAAACAAAGGAGAACTCTCCCCGTTGCTTCCTCGCAGAATCATTAATCCAGATCCCTCTCCCTCCTCGCACTCTTCCTTCCTCCCTTGATCCACCGTCAGAGACTACGCACGCACTCACGCACAGAAGCATTTTCCGAATCCGATTCCCCTCACGCGACCTCGCCTCCACTCCCGTTGCCACTGCCCGGGGATCGGGGCCGGATCCGGGCCGAATCCCCCGGGGCTCGCTCGTCGTCGTCTTTCCGCGCGCGCGCGCACGCACGGCGGTGATGCGCTGCTGCTGCTGCTAGCCGCGTCGTCCGATCGGGGGCGATGAACATCGTCAAGGGCGTCGCCGATCTCCTCCGCAAGTCGACGCCCTCCTCGCCTGCCGCCGCCAGCGGTGGAGGCAGCGGCGCGGGCGGGGCCGGGGACGGCGGCCCCACCTCCGCCGACAAGCTCGCCGCCGCGCCGTCCCCCAGAGTCCGCTTCAGGTACCCAGCCAGCCCTACCCCCCCGAACCCCCGCGAGTGGGTCGCTCGTTTGCCAGTCGGAAGCGCGACCTGCTTGTTGTGAACTGTGTGAGTGGGTGCGTTGCTGAATTCGAGCTCGTGTTGGATGGTAGACGTGTTTGCTGCCAGTCTCTTCAAGTTCGGTCAAGGTTTTGTTTGAATGAAGCTTCGAGGCGTCATATCTACTTTTCGTGGTGGGGTAATGACTTAGCTACGTGGAAGTGGCTACACGTGTTAACTTGTTAACTGACAGCAGAATCGATGATCATAGCGACTTAGGATGTTTGATTAATCTGCTCATCCATTTCCGTTTCACTAGGCCCGTACTTAGCATTTTGCTGTAGACACACTAAACTGTTGGCCATTGGGTAGTTGAGTGGATTACTCTGGTTTCGTATACCTAATATTCGAATATCGTGCCATATAAGGTGCTGATCCCATACAATGTAGACTAACTACTAGACCGTGTTAGCATTTTTCGTTTGCAATTTCTCTTAAGGTTATGTGTGTTACGCCATTTCTGTTAAGGTTAATGAAATGTACCAGTGGTGGCTGGCTCTCACGCCGGACGTGGCCATTCTATCCTAATGCTGTGCTATATGGTTCCAGTGACAGTGGCGAGGAAGGAGTCCTGAACACGCTTTGGCAGAAGTACGAGAATGCCATCGACAAGGTACTCACCGTTACTGAATTTTCGGCAGACATAGTATCTCAGAAAAACCTTGTGTGGTGCAGACCATAGCCTCAAACTTGAAGCTGTCGGCAGACATTCTGATTTGGTTGCAACATGATAAATCCACAAATGTATTCTAACACTTGATTCGTAATGCTGAATCTTTGTCCATGGCATGGCTTTGATGGGCGACTAACTTTACTAACAAGTAACAACCTCCCTAAGAATCCTGTATTATTGAGAACCATGCTTGGGTAAGGGTCTGAAAGAGGTAGGGAGCTTGCCATCATCTTGTCAATGGAAAGGTTCTTCACTGTCATGTATTCCCAGAGCCTCCAATACTCAAAGCAGAATATATTGAGAGACTAGATAACTTAGGTTACTCTTTGCTTATTCAAATAGAGTTGGCAGTGCTGTGCTTATATTGTCAATGTCGTGTAAAGGGTATCCAGTGCAACCAGTCTACTACTAAACATAAGATTGTTATCTGAACTATTATGAAGATACACATCTAACTGATTCTGATACCTTATGTCGATCTTCCTAATTTCTTATATCTTAGCAAACATGACCACTTTTAAACTAATAATGCATAGCACTTGTCCACTGACTACTGCACGTTGCATGCGTGCTGCTGCACATAAAATGTATAAGTAGAGGAAGTTTCCTAATTCGTGAATGAATCAACCTATGTCTTCTACTACCTCCGATCCATAAAAAATGTCGCAATAAATCAACTGATCATTTACAAGTAAATAGTACAACCACCAACACTTTTTATGAATCGGAGGGAGTAGATGATGTGAATTAGATAAAGAAATTGCACACATTTGTGTTTCTTTCAAGAAGACAACAACATAGAGGAGGTACTTATGAGCCGTGACAGTAATCAAACTCTAGAATTTAATTTTAGCATGAGGATTTTTATTTTTTATTATCTGATCATGTTCATTTCTCCTATCAACAATATCATAGGCTGAAAAGAAAAAGTCCCTGCAAGTATTTGTCTTGCATTTCATACAAGCATTTAAAGACTGGGAGCCACACCATATTGATCAATCAGTTGACCGGGAATCAGCACTGGATGATACAGTTTTAGGATGTTCTGGTGGGCATCCTTCTGAGGTCATCCTTATTCTCGTTCAGGAGATCACTCAATTAACTTCATCTGTTGCCGAGAGTAAGTAGGCTCACTGAAGAAATGATATCTTTTTTTAGTATTTATTCCTGGCCCCTTCATTTTACCTTTTTTATACTGTAAATACAATCTAATAGGTTTCCAGTAATCCCGTCACCACTAGTCATGTACCTTTTTGAAGTTGCCATTCAGATGTCTGTAAGGGCATCTTTGCATGTCGTGTCACTGAATCATCTAAGACTATAACTTTAGTGAAAAAGGAATGAAACAATTGCTAGACTTGGGAATTGGAATTATGACTTAGAAAAGAGTTGCTTCCACCAATCACTAATCACATAGTGTTAAAGGCAGTTCTAAATTTGTTGGTGTTTGCTGGATACTCTCAAGCAGGTGGAACCTACAGGCTATAAGGTTAGTTTGGTACCCTGAAATGCTATGTGGGGCTACGTATCGAGTTAGCTATTTATTTTCCTTGAACTATCTATTGAATATTTTCAGTCTCATCACTTTACTTTGGTGTTATACTAAAATAATAATTGCATTCTGCATACCAGATAAAACAATGAACAATTGTTATTATATGCCAATGGGTGTTTTTCAGTGGTTTATTTGGTTTGCAATTGCAGTAATTCAGTGAGAATTGAGATCTTTTGTTTTCTGTATTAGTAGGCAGCAGCTGTCCAGAATCCTCAGCCAATCTCTCAGAGCAATCCACAGACCTGGGATTAAGTACTGAAGTGTTGACTGTTTTGGAGTGCTTCACAATTGTTACTCGCTCAGTGCATAACTGCAGAGTATTCAGTTATTATGGAGGTGTGCAGAAGGTTACTGCTCTTTTGAAAGGTAGATTCTTTCTTTAGTTGGGTGTTTACCATTCTAGATTCATCTTGATTCTTTACAATTTTTTCTATGTTATGAATGAACTTGTTGCGTAGAATGTGATGATTATTATTTCTATAATGAATCTTATATTAACTGCCCTTTCTCTCATGTATTCAGCCGCAGTTGTAAAGCTCAAGACCTTGACCAGTTTGCTTGCCGCAGATGAGCAACTGTCAAATAAAACTGTAGAAAGTATGAGGATGATGCAAAAAATTCTTGTATACATTGTTACGATAATTTCAAACTTCATGGATTTGGAGCCAGCTGCAACAAGGATTTCACGGGTTGCCAATACCACTGTTCATACCTCACCAAATAAGAACTTTGCTACAGTTACTCCTAATACTACAAGAAGATATGTTTCTGATAGAAATTGGCAGCAGAAGGCCATTGTTTCAGTTATGGAAGCTGGTGGTGTCAATTGGTTAGTAGGTAAAGTGGAGTTTTCGATGTTTACACACTTTTTACTATATCTACTAATGATTTGCTTTGTTACTTGTTTGGGATAGTCAATCTTAGTCTAGATATAGATATAGGATGGTCCTCTTTACTATCACTAAAAAAGTCTACTTTACTCACGCTAAAAAAATCTACTTTATTCAGAAGAGTTTGCTGGCAGTTTGAAGTACACTCCATGCTTTCTACTTTGGAGAAACATTTTGCAGGGAGTATCGAAACAAGTATTAGCTGTCATGTAGGTTCTACTCTGAAATTAAAATGAGGCACTTTTAATTTATCTTGCTACCATAAGGCTTGATAGCATGCTGTGTTGATGCAAATAATATTTGTGTTGGTATAACAGTGGAAATAACTGATCAACTAGTGGATCAGCCTTGATTGGATAAACAAAATACTCCCTTTGTTCGGAAAAAGATGATGTCTTAGAATGCATGCAGTCGAACTTCTATAACTTTGACAACCAACATATTAAAATTATTTGAATTTCTCAATAAAAGTACATTTGATGTAAACAATGCTTTAGTAATTTGTGGATTTTACTAATATATGCATATGAAAAGTAATGGTCAAAGCTGATATGTGTAAAAACCTGAAGTATTAGAACCATGCATCAAAGAATTAATATTACATGAAATAAAGTTTAAAGTTGTGGTAAAACAGTGCATGTTGAATACTTATGCCATATATTGATATATATGTAGTGTAGTTTCATATAAGCTGGTAGCATATCCAGGAAAGCATGGTTACTGAACTCCTCAGAAGCTGCTGATATTATATTAATTAAACCTACATTTTTCAATCATTATTATCTTAAGTATCTAAAATTGTTCTTTGCAGAACTCTTAAGGGTCATTCGGAGACTGAATTTGAAAGAGCAGTGGACTGACTTGTCACTTCATTTTATAACTTTGTATGCTCTGAGATCAACAATATCTGAAAATACTCGTGCACAGAATCATTTCAGAAGCATCGGAGGGCTGGAGGTTCTGTTAGATGGACTGGGACTACCATCAAGCAAATTTTCAGTATCAAAGCATTCTTTTGTCCCTAGTGATGAAAGGTAAGTGTTTTACTGCTTCAGCAGTGGTAAAATTAGACCTTCACCATAAGAGGTTCCAAAGTTGGAAAAATAGGGGCAACAATTATAATGATTCAAAAGAAATAAACTAAGTAGATTACTTGTCCTTGCAAACACAATATTCTCAAGGATTACGATAGTTCCTCAATTCTGGGAGGAATTTCCCCTCTATACGGGGTTTTTCTCTGTTGCTTTGGTTCAATAGCATTGCATTATGCAGCAATTATTTTCATCTTTCCTGGCAAGCATCAAATTAATAATTGCACTTCCACAAAGGATTAACAAATGTATGACCGATATGTATTCTGTAGCTAGTGTGCTAACTTACCAGGTACTGCCATTTGAGAGCAACGTCTTATATTTTGCTTTCTAATAGAGGAAATACCTTAAAAGCAATGATAGTGTCTTGTTAGCTACCTGCCATCAAGTGTTCAATAAGAGAACTTTTGCCATTATAAGTTGACTAACTCACTCAACCAACAATCCACCAGAGATTGCAAGATGCATTTGTCTGATCATGTTGTTTGTTTGCCGTTCTGTTTTGTTCTTGTGATCTCAAAATGACATGCTTTTGCAGGAGTGACATTCTGCAGCTCCAGATACTATCTTTGGAAATTCTGAGGGAAGCGGTGTATCCTATTGCATAACTTCTTATGTAGATAATTAGTCCATCCCTTATTAGACTTTGTTATATCTTCTTGATTCTGCCTTCTTGGAGCAATGATACCATATACATTCTGAATATGCTGACCTCTTATTTAACACAAGAGCTCCAATTAGATCATGGGTGTAGACTGATAGTGCTAACTTTGCCTATGAGAGGTCATTGCTCACCACTTTGTCAGATTTTATTTTTCTATTTTCATGATTTTACCTCTCTTGGTTCCTTGACTGTTTATTCAGTTTCGGCAATGTCAACAATTTGCAGTTCTTATGTGAAATTGGACGGATACATAAATTTGCGAATAGCATCTGTTGGCCTGCATTTATGTTTCAGGAGTTTAATCAGCAGAAGTTTCGTGATCCTCAAGTGCCCAACTGGAAAGTCGATAGGCAAAGCAAAGGGACTTCTGCTACATTAGAATCTTTCCCGAGTCCTGTTGATATTCTCGATACAACAGAATGGAATGAGTATTCTGTAAAGTTAAGCATGGCCCTTTGCTCCTTTCTTCTTCCTCCTAACGAGATCAGGTACTGTCCTGGGGCAACCATGGTTACCCAAATTTCTCTATCCATCTCATTGGCGTACTGGGAGCAATGTGTAAGGTGGATCATAAAGATTCTTTCAACAGTTTTCCCATGCATCAAAGCTTGTGCTAGTGATACCGAATTGCCTAACCATATAATGTAAGTTCATGTTCTCCATTTGTTATGTGTACATCTTTGCTGACCAGATTAGTTGATATTTTCAATATTTCCACTCTATAAAGATGCTTTATTAGCTTCATGAAAGTCACTGTTGAACCTAAGATTTCGGTTGGAAAAGTTTAGTTGCAGAATTAACTGTACCAAATTACATTAATGGAATTTCCACTCTTCTAATAGATACTTTCCAGCATATTCGTAATTTTGAAAGTGCAGTTAGTCTCCTAGTATCTGTTATCCATTTTTTGCACATTGTTCACTGTTCTGCTATCCTTTTTTCCTTTGAGGTGAACACCTTTGTCTATATGGAAGTATCATGTTTTCTAAGTTTCTGCAAGTGGTTGAATCTGTAAATCTCTATGTATTTTTACTTAATTGTTTTCTTCTCTAAATTTCCTTTCCTGATTACTTCTTTTGGTTTGTCAGGATTCTAGCAAATACCCTACAGAATTACATGCTCTGCACATTTAGGAAGGTTCTCATTTCAGCACCAGTTCTACTCAAATCTTTTCGAGAGGAGGGTTTGTGGGATCTGATATTCTCAGAGAATTTTTTCTACTTTGGGCCACATGTGAAGTGCATTCATCAGATTGTTGGTGACAGTGACACACAAAATGATCATCTTATTGATGCCACTGAATCAGCTGGTTCCATAAGTAATCTAGCTGATGTCAACATCCTTCAGTCAGAAGCTATTTCCTTCTTGGAGTTTGCTGCAACACTGAATGAAAATACAAATAATCTGGTATTCCTGAAATTTCTCCTTCGTCACATTAGATGTTATTACTCTTTCATAATTTGAATAACTGCCATATTGTTTTTGCATTCATGTATTTGTTCTGTTTTGTTTGTAGGCAGAATGCTCAGCGTTGTTAAATGCACTAGAATATTGCACTAATGGTCCTGGATTGGTTGGTGCTATTCTTAAGAGCTTTCATGTTATCCTACAACTCGCCACTGAACAAACTCTTGCTTCTTTTAAGTCACTGGACGTGCTTACCAGAGTCCTGAAGGTTGCATGCATTCAAGCACAAGAACTAAGTAAGTTGAACCACGGAGATGACTTAAGTGAAAATGGTTCTCAACCAAATAATGGTCAGATGGCTTCTTTGGATGAGAGAATAAAGAATTCTCGTACATGTGTTGAACTGGCTTTCAACCTTTTCAAGGAATATGTCACAATATCTGACCATGGAAGGAGTCTAGTTTTACATAATGCCAATTGTATTGTGTGCCTATTTGATTTATTCCAAGAAGAAAACCTCCGGAAACATGTACTGGAGCAAGTTCTTGCGTTATATAAGGTATAATCATGTTCATTATCTTTCTCTCCTTTTGTCGCTCTTGATATTACTGTTAGACTTAACTCTCTCCTCTGATGTTCTTTCTTACAATCAGTTGCCTCCGTTATCATCACAAGATCATGCAGCAAAGTTGCAACTATGCGCCAAATATTTAGAGACCTTTACCCGTGCAAAAGAAAAGGAAAAGGACTTTGCCGAATTGTCGATTGATCTATTAGTTAACATGAGAGAGATCATTTTGATAGATCGCGCGGTACGTTTTTTTTGTATAGATGGTGCGCAGTAATTCACCACTATCCTTTGTTTCTTCTCATCCTAGTAGTGCGTCATGCCTGATGAATCACTGATGTCTTTTGCTAGTATTACCAAAATTTGTTTCGCAATGGGGAGTGCTTCCTGCATATTGTCTCTTTGTTGAACGGGACTTTTGATGAAGCAGTTGGAGAGCAGTTGGTCCTTAATGTTCTGCAGACGTTGACTGAATTACTTGCTGCAAATGATGAAGCTAAGGTAATAAAATATTTTTCTATTTGATGTAGTTCACTCATGTTCTATAAATACGAACTATTAGGGACCAGTAATAGTTTTTGGTCATTTTTGGATGGCCACCTGCGCCACCCTCTAGTTCCAAGATATTTATTCCAAATTAATCGGTCAAACCAGGTTATCCACCAAGTCTTTGCTAACGTTCATGTACATAACATTTTTTATGCAAGGATGAATTTGAAATGTCAATCAGAACAAAACAGGGCATATCTCTCCCCTCATACTTGCATTTCAGGCAATGATTGGAGTTACTCTGGTTCATATACCTTATTTGTTTAATGCTCTTTAATTTTTTTTATTGTTTGTCTTATCCAGGCTGCTTTCAGAATGCTGGTGGGCATGGGCTACCAAACACTTCAAAGCTTGCTACTGGATTTCTGTAAATGGCCACCAAGTCAGAAACTCTTGGATGCCCTACTTGGCATGCTTGTCGATGGGACATTTGAGATAAATGAAAAAACAACAATAAAGGTATGCAGCCTTCATGACTGAAGCAATGACATATTCATATATTCAATTTCAATTGCTTCACTCAATTGTACTTGCATTCTTGATTCTGTACCCTGATGTTTTATTTCTTATTTGCCTGCAGAATGAAGATGTAATTGTACTATTTTTAAATGTTCTACAAAAGGTCCGTCTCTCTCTCTCTCTGTCTCATTGGTGATTTACTGATTTATGTAACACACACACACACACACACACACAGATATTTTATGTAACATTGGTGATTTCTGATTGGCAGAGCAGCACTCCGCTTCAGCATTATGGGCTTGTGGTCTTACAGCAATTGCTCAAGGGGTCTATTACAAATAGAACTTATTGTTTCAAAGCAGGAATGCTTAATTTTCTCCTTGACTGGTTTTCAGTTGAGGAAAGGGAAGACACAGTTATCAAAATTGCTGAGTTAATTCAGATTATCGGAGGACACAGTATTTCTGGAAAAGATATTCGAAAAATGTTTGCTCTCCTGCGTGGTGAGAAGTTTAGTGTCAAGCAGAAGCATAGTTCATTGCTTTTGACAAGTCTTAGTCATATGCTCAAGGAAAAGGGACCTGAAGCTTTCTTTGAGTTCAGTGGTCATGATTCTGTGAGTCATTATCATTTTCAGTACTTTTCATCATTTTCATAGTATTTTGACAAAACTAAAATGATTTTTTTCCATATTGAAGCAGTGTGACATGGTGTTCATCGCTTTTCTGAACAAAACCTGCTGCAATTTTTTTTGTACTTTCGTTCAAGTATTATTTATGCGGTAACTAACTATCATACTCTCCCTTCATCAGGGTATTGAAATGAAATCACCTGTTCAATGGCCTAACAGTAAAGGTCTATCATTTTGCTGTTGGCTAAGAGTGGAAAATTTCCCTGACAATGGTATGATGGGCCTTTTCTCCTTTTTCACGGAAAATGGAAAAGGATGTTTAGCTATGCTTGGAAAAAATACTCTTGTCTATGAGGTAATGGTGGTTGCTTCCTTCATTTCTAGAACATTCGCTGAGCTATGCTAATATTTATTTCTCATTAAATAAATTATTTTTTGACAAAAGAATTTGGTGTGTAAAGTTGGGAAATGTTTTAATTCAGCATAGTGACTGAGATACATTTATCATGAAAATCGTTATTTAGCACTCCCTCTGTACCGTTTTAAGTGTCGTGGAGATAGAACTAGCGTAGTGAAAATACATAGCATAACTAGCGACATTTAATTAGGATCGGAGGGAGTATTAAATATATTTGAACAAATGCATTAATTTCATCAAAGAGGAACTGTATCCATTTTACAGCCTAATCTTTGATCATGCATTCCTGATTTCACCTTATATTTATCCATTCCGATCGTAAGCATGATTATGCTCCATGTTTCTACTAGCCCATAATACCTCCATTCCTGAAAATAAGGAGTATAATTTTTTCTAAAGTCAAACAACGTAAAGTTTGACTAAATTTATATAAATAACTACCAAGAAAGATAATATTCTATAGATGCACAATGCAAATATATTTAATGATATATCTAATAAGATTGATTTTATAGGTAGATGTTGATAGTTTTTCAAAAAGTTTAGTCAAACTTTGCATGGTTTGAATTTTAACAAAAAATATACGCCTTATTTTCCGGAACGGAAGGAGTACTGCTCGGCTTGCTATTCAGAGTTGTTTATTATCCATTAGACCATTACCAACATGATATTTAAAATAGGCCATTTTCCCGATAAGAACTTGATAATGTTTTATCGTAGTTAATTAGTTATACATCTTTCACATGGCATGAGCTCGTTACCTCTTCAGTTATTCGATAATAGAAGTTTGATTTCAGTATTAATGTCAAATTTAAACATCCTACCCTATGCAGTCAGTCAGTCAAAAGAGCCAGTGTGTTTTGTTGCCTCTAAGCCTCCCACCGAAGCAATGGAAATTTCTTTCTGTTACTCACACTATAGGGAGAGCTTTCTCTGGAGGAAGCCAGCTGAGATGCTATGTAGACGGTGATTTATTATCAACGGAGAAGTGCAGGTGTGTGGTTTTTCATTTCTTTGGTGCACAATTCTTACTTCTTGGGTGTACTGTGTTTGATATCTAAGGAGTAGTCTACAGTCTTTTCTTGTTTAATTATTTGAAATTTCTTGTTGGTACAGTCCTTCTAATAGTGTCTATGTCATGAATCTTATCACTATTATTCTTACATGTTTTTTATATCCTTTTAAAGGCAATGTTAGAGCAAATTTGCTAATACTTCGACTAAAAACTGACGTGCACAAGCCCTAATTAAAAAAATAGCTACTGGGTGTCTTGTGAACTATAACGCTGAGGTTTTTGGCCTGCTGTTTTCATTTCCAGTATATTAGCTGAGATGTTTTATGCCACTGTTTTCCTCTTTTTAGGTACGCAAAAGTTAATGAAGTAATGACTCGCTGCAGTCTTGGCACAGAATTGATGCCCATTGGTGAAGAACCTACTTCTCTTGGTTTTGAGGGCACTTTTGCCTTTTCTGGTCAAATGGGCCCTGTTTATGCGTTTTCCGATGCTCTCTCTTCTGAACAAATAAGAGGCATATATAATCTAGGACCAAGTTATATGTACTCTTTCCTTGGTGATCAGAACTTGCTTATGAATAATGACTCACTGTACAAGGGAATTTTGGATGGAAGGGATGGTATTTCATCAAAGATGATTTTTGGCTTGAACGCACAGGTATGAATTGGCCTCTGAACAATATGTTATCTTCTTTTGACCAATTACTGGAACCAGAGAAATGAATACTGTGTTCTTTTCTTCTTCCAGGCTAGCAATAATAGGACTTTGTTCAATGTGTCTTCTGTACTTGATACTGTTGACAAGAGCAAGCTTGAGGCAACCATCATGGGCGGCACAAAGTTATGCTCACGGCGCTTGCTGCAGGACATAATTTACTGTGTTGGCGGTGTCTCTGTATTTCTTCCTCTTCTGATACATTTTGATGAAGCCATCACTCATAGTGGAGAATCCGCCACTGGTGATGAATTGGCAGGTCAAGTCATTGAGCTTGTTGCATCTGTTCTGGATGGAAATGTAGCAAATCAGCAACAGATGCATCTTCTTTCTGGATTCTCCATTTTAGGTTTCTTGCTTCAATCTGTTTCACCGCAGCTGCTAAATTTCAAGACTCTTTCAGCACTCAAGTACATGTTTAATGTCTTGACGAACTCTGGTGATCTCTCTCTCCCCCCCCCCCCCCCCCCCCCCCCTTCCTCCCTCTCTTCCTCTCTCTCTCTCGAAACTGTGTACACCACTAACTAATCTGGTCTTTCAGGCATGCCAGAAGTTTTATTGAAAGATGCTCTTTCACAAATTTATCTTAACCCACACATCTGGGCGTATGCAAGTTATGAAGTACAAAGAGAACTTTATTTATTTTTGATACAGTACTTTGAGACTGATGGGAAACTATTACCAATACTGTGTGGACTCCCTAAGATCATTGACATTGTACGTCAGTTCTATTCAGAAAAGTTAGATTCTAGGTCTTCCAAGCCTTTACTACATCTGGTAACTGAACAAGTGATTGGAGAGAGACCACATATAGAAGAAATTCGGAAGATCCGTGTTCTCCTCTTGAGTCTTGCAGAAATGAGCTTAAAGTAAGTACTCTGAACTTTTCATTCAGAGATGCTTTTTTGTGTGTTTACTCCAGAATATTGCGTTTTTTCTCTCCATCCTAACTTCTGCATCATTTTCTCAATTATCATGTTCAATTCTTGCAGATATGCAAGTCTGAAAATATTTTCTTTGGATTCATATGCAAACATATTTACTTATTCCTTTGTATATTTTCTCTTGAGATTAATATTTTTTACAAACTTCTGTTGTAGGCTGAAGGTTTGTTCACATGATATAAGAGCTCTTGTGTCCTTTTTCGAGAAAAGTCAAGATGTTGCATGTATCGAAGATATACTTTACATGATTATCCGTGCCCTTTCACAGAATTCACTTCTATCATCTTTCTTGGAGCAAGTAAATGCTGTTGGTGGTTGTTACATTTTTGTCAATCTTCTAAAAAGGTAATACACATCTATAAGACCCAAGTCATTGAGTACTTACGTTTATTGAGTGATAGTCTTTGCAATGTAAAGCTAGTCTGGATTAAATTCGACTTCTACAGAGTGCTTGAGCTTTAATCAACCATTTACTAAGGTCATGCAGACAAGCTGCACCTGTATTCAACAATATAGAATGATGCCATAAGAGAAAGACACGACCCATCAAAATAAACAAAGCAAGCTAAACATTGTAAGTACCGCCAGCCCTAAGTGGTTGTTTGGATAACAAATTTTAGGCGTGGGCAAACGAGTTTTTAGCCGATTTTTGTAGAGGAACCAGTTTTGATAACTTTCCGTTACTAATCGGTTCATAGAAAACTATGTTTGGGCTGGTTTTCCAGCTAGTCCTATTGTTAAAAATATATTTATCTTCTTTTCCCGTGAGTTCATGCCATCCAGGCTTCCACTTCTGATTGCCCATGGCTGCTTCCTCCTGCCGCCGCATCCACTTCTCGCGGCTGTCCCCCAGCTCCTCTGTCCTTCAGCTCCTGGACGTTGTTGCTAGCCTAAAAAACTCGTGGCGTTTGGACGTCGGCATAGACACCTGATGCTTGCCTCTTCGGGCGTCCATGACGTGCCGTGGGCAGCTGCCTGCACTCATTCCCCCTCGACCCTAGGCTGCAGCACCTATCTCCCTTACCGTATGGGCACAAGCTGCAGGTATGCCCGCACATGGACGCCAACTGTCTAGTCCCGGAGGCCGGTCATCGTCTTTTAGCAGCAGGTTTTCTGGCACCGGAAGCAGCGGCAGGAAGTCCGAGCTGCGCATAATCGTCCAGCACTTCAGTAGGGACAACGACGGGCACTCCTTTATCAACGCGACTCAGCTCCTTGACCACGATCACTGTGCCGCTGCTCAAGGTGGACGTCGATGCTTTGCTGCGTGTATGCTGCATTGTGCTGGATGTGCTTATGGGCTGGCGAGAAGGGCGGCACGCACATCCGGCGGCAGTGAGCAGGTAGCCGGGCGAGCGCGATGCGGAGGGTTTACAGGAACAGCCTGTCCTTCTTCGGCGCCGAGCTGCTGAGCATACCACCGTGCTACAGGCTGGGGTCATCAAGGAGCCGGCGAAGCTCGGAGTCCTGGGGCTCGACGGCTGTACAAGGAGGCCGAGAGGTGTGGTCTCCGTGGGCGCCAACAAGAGGTCATAGACATGGACGACCAGATCGTCGCTCAGTTGCCACCCACGGACCTGCCCTGAGTAATCGCATTTTCAAAAAAACAATTATTAGTCGTTTTGCCAAGACACGTTTTTCTAGCTTTGTGGAAACCCGGTTTTGCTTATTCACATTTTGCTAATCCACCCATTTTTTTTAGTCTGTTATACACGGTTATCTTAGCTTACATGAAACTTGTTCTTCTAAACTTGAAAGAAGTCCATATACGGATATACCCCCACAATTATCACAGTTTGGACGCTGCACCCCTTCAACTCTAAACTAGCACACTTAACCACTTCAACTCGTCAAAACCGGATAAATGCCCTCCTGACCCTGGTAGGCTGTTTTAAGAGCGGTTTTGCAACCTCCGGTCGTTAGGCTGGCAGCTAGGCTTCCGTTGACCGATTGTTGGCTGTCTCCTTTAGTCCTTGGCCTCCACCGAGAGCTACCCTGGGTTCTTGACACCTCCGGCATGGCGTCCGTGCACCCAATGTGGTCACCGTAGCAGGGAGATCGTTCATGTCGCTCCATGGCGTGCAGCCAGTACTGTTGGAGTAACTCCACGTACTCTGGTGACACGTGCACGTAGGGAAGGTAGCTTGGTTGGACTGTGACAACACACGCACGTACAAACAAGCAAGCGCCTTGATGGATGCAGCAGCTAGCTTGTACTCATGTATAATCGCTGGACGCACAATAAGTTCTATGCAAGCAAGCAGTTTGATGGAATCGCTGACGCCAACTTTGTATGCCAGTATCGATCGAGACGCTGTGAACTCCAGTGAATGGAGTTTTGACACAAGGAGAGGTGGACGCCATGCTGGGCGGGGACTCAGGCAGCGGAATGAACAGGCAATTGAGAGCCAGGCCACTGGCGAGCACGGAAGGGCGCATGGAGCGCTTCCAAGCAGAGACGGGGGCGGGCCACAGAGTGCACGGGCGAGCACGGACAAGGAGCAGTTTGCATGCGCACGGACGAAGGCGAATGTGGTTGCGCCGTCAAGCGGGAGAAGGGGCTCCCCTCGTGCTCCAGCTGCCGCGGCCGATTTGACAGCCAGGAGCTTCAGGGAGATTTGGCCGGACACCAGCCACGCGGCGGGCGTGCTCACGCGGCAGAGCATGCACCCATGGAGACGTCCACATCAAAACAACCTCCACGTCGGCAAAACCACCCTCCAAAAATACAGTGGTCACGGGGTCATTTGGTTTTCAGAAGTTGAGGGGGTTAAGTGTGCTCGTTTAGTGTTGAGGGGGTGCTGTGTCCAAAACTTCTGTATCTAAACAAGGCCTAAGATACGTAGTGGTGGTGACACGCCATGACCTGAGATCTCACCACTCTTTACTGTGGCACGACTGAGACCCTGGCAATCCTGTACAAAGTGAGAAGCAAGCTTCTAAGGCACGGAGTGCATTCATCCACCACGAGAGCTTGCAGCCAAGGCAGAGCTCACCCAATCATGATCATGTTGTCGATGACAGCTGTACAAGCACCACAGGGGCAACAGCCACTAGCATGACCAGCCCAAAACGAAGGTCAACCACCACTTGCTCGAGCATCAAGCTAAGGGAGCAAAAGAACCTGATAAAGAAACGAGACCTCCACGATCGCAACAAAGGGCACAGCCACCATCACATGCTGCCTGGCAAGGAGCCCAACCTAGCTGCATCCAGTAGCGCCATCAGCGACCCACAGCGACCTATGCCCATTTCTTGTTCTTTTAATGTGTGGCCATATTTTCTTACTAATTCTTCTTAGAAGGATAGGGTCTGTGCTGCTGGATTGTATTTTTTGCTTTCATTTCTTGACATTACTTGTTTATATGAGTAAATTAATATTTTTATATCACACTTTACAATCAGTATTATTGGCCATGTGTATTTCTGACATTAGTTGTTGTTCAGGGAATTTGAACCAATCCGTCTACTGGGGCTTCAGTTTCTTGGAAAGCTTCTTGTTGGAGTTCCATCTGAGAAAAAAGGACCAAAACTCTTTGGCCTTCCTGTAGGACGACCTAGATCCATTTCTGAAAATCTACAGAAACGAATAACAGCAACACCCCAACTGTTTTTCTATTCAATATCTGAAAGGCTTTTCAAATTCCCACTTTCAGATCATTTATGTGCTACCTTTTTTGATGTTCTTCTTGGTGGAGCCAGCCCTAAACAGGTAACGTCGCAAACTTCAGGTTGAATATGGTTCTATGCTGTCTATCCTCTGACGTCAGACTCCTGTAAACAAATAATCTTATCTTGGATTATATTTTCTGTTCAGGTCTTACAGAAACGTTCCCAATCTAACGAGTTAAAAGATAGGAGCAGTACGTCAGTAGTGAGCCTGGCTCCATTTTATGTTCCTCAGATGTTGGTCTGCATTTTTAAATATATGCAATCTTGCCAAGACGCTTCAGCACGCACAAAGATATTGAGTGATCTTCTTGGTTTGCTCGATTCAAACCCCTCAAATGTCGAAGCCATTATGGTAATTATAGGTTACTCTTTTCTTAGACCTATATAAGTTACTGCCCGTGTTATCATAATTCATAAATTGATTTCATCAGGAGCATGGTTGGAGTTCTTGGCTCGAGACATCTGTGAAGCTTGATGTCTTCAGGAACTACAAATCAATTTCGAAAGAGAAGGAGAATAATTTGGAGACCAATGAGCTAATTCTTGCCAGGAACATGTATTCGTTAGTCCTCTCTTATTGCTTGTGCTATGTGAAAGGTGGCTGGCATCAGCTGGAAGACACAGCAAATTTTCTTCTCTTGAAAATTGAGGAGGTTGGAACGCTAACTTGTTTGGTTTATGTTATAGCAATTTAGTAGCTTCTTCCCCGTTCTAGTAACTCTTTTGATATTGCTAATCCACAGGGACAGTTACCAAATTTATGTTTGCTGCGAGACATCTTTGAAGATATCATTGGAAGCCTGCTCGAGACATCTCCTGATGAAAACATTTTTATTTCACAACCATGCCGTGATAATATCTTGTATCTTTTAAAGCTGAGTGATGAATTGCTTGTTGATCAAATTGGAATTAAACTCCTGGTACACTCTGAATAATACTCCATACAGAACAGAAAAAATATGTTTTTTTGTATACTGCGCCATCCACTCACTCTGCTCCTTTTGTCTCACACAGTTTCATTCACCTGATATGCATGCACAATCTTCATCCGATGGCTCACAGAAAGATGACATTAGCTCTGCAGTTGTAGAAATTGTAAATGCTGAGACTAATGGCCAACCTACAAGGTAATAATATCTGTCCTGCTAGTACATAGAAGCTCAGCCTCACTGAATATGTACCATGAACAATTTTGACGAAAGAAAGTTTGGAGCCAGTCTAGGAAAATACTTCTGCACAAGCACAAGTCAAAATTTCTATCAGCTATGCGTCACTAACTGCACCTACAAGCTGAATCTAGTCAAGGTTTGCAATCCTAAAGTGAGCAACCAATTAATATATCTCTAAGAAAATTAAATGCGCAAGATCAAGAGGAGAAAACCACAGTGATGAACTCAATGGATATATAGAGCCATATGCTCATGCGAGAAGAATTTCAGCTGGGTCGGTCTGATCGAAACCCTGACCATGGCCAGGCCACGTCTCAAGCGTATATTCATAAAATTATAGCCAAGTTGGCTTGGTTAAACCAGTGTGCTAAGCCTGATCAGAAAAGGCTTGACTGCTTGAGGATCACAGAGGCCCAAAGGAAACTCTCAGGAAAAGATTGACGAGAACTAATATGTGGTCTGTCCAGTACAATTGATCAGTCTGCAAATACTTTTTGGGAAATAGAGACAAGAAAGTATGCCTACTAGAATTAAACTGATCGGGAGGAAAATAATATTGATCAATGTGGTCTCCAATAACTATCAATCTAGGTAGCAGCACTAAAAGTTAGCCTACCCACCCGGTCTTCAACCAAACTACAAAAGTGGCAGTGTCACAAAATGTACTCACTATTCGGCTTCATTCTTACCTTGTCTTGAACTTTTTCATTGCCTAATACTTATTCGAATCTGAGATTATTTCACCTTCATTAATCATAGTGGAAATGTTAGTCATATTATCTGATTGTAGCTAACCTTAAACTAATTTAGGTGCTTAAATGCTTTCGAAATATAACCATATGTGTATTTCAATAGGTAATGTGTGCATGTTAAAGATCATGTTGATGGAAATATCTACTACTTATACTAAATTTGGAACGTTTGGACACTACGGTGTATTCCTCTGCAGAACCTTATCCTTATGTGAAGAGTGCCTGATGTGTTGCATACTTGCATCATGTTCTTTTTTTAATCATTTATATTTTACTTACCTCAGTGGAGAGTGTGACACAATCACCACAAACAGGCAGGAAACAGAATCTTAGTGCAGAATATGTTATGCTAAAACACGATTGATGATCTGTCTGGTTTAATGGGAACATGATATGCTAAAACACAATTGATGACGATGTTATTTCTTCTTTCAAGTCTGGAGCCCTGGATAGATGCTAAATATAGTGGCATACCTAGGATTAGTGACTGCTGCTGCTGCTGCTGCTACTGCTGCAGTATAAGTTACATTGTCTTGATATTTGTTAGTTAGGTAATTAATATCGATAATTTGACTCCAAACTGTCTGTAGTAACTTTTGTTCATATCTCTGTTCACTCGCTTGCCTTCTGTTTCGATGATATGCAAGAGTAGTACTTCTGATAATATCAGATTTATCATCAGTAAACATGCTCAGTTTGCACTTTGCAGTCTTCCTTGGAGTAGCCACATATTTACTGATGGAGACAAGCTGACTGATGATTGGTGGAGCTTTTATGACAAAATATGGACTCTTATTTGGAACTTAAATGGCAAAGGACAAAGCAGATTGACACCAAAGGGATCAAATGCCGCTGTTCCATCTATCGGACAAAGGGCACGTGGGTTGGTAGAATCTCTGAATATCCCGGCTGCAGAAATGGCTGCTGTAGTTGTAACTGGGGGCATTGGTACCGCATTAAGTGCAAAGAACAACAAAATCACTGATAAAGCCATGATGTTAAGAGGAGAAAGGTTCCCAAGAATCATCTTCCACCTCGTAATTATGTATTTATGCAAAGCTGGCTTAGAAAATGCATCTAAGTGTGTCCAGCAATTTATAACAATGCTTCCTAATCTTATTTCGGAAGAAGATCAATGCAAAAGCAGACTCCATTTCTTAATTTGGTATGCCAAACACTCGTTAGGCTGTACAAACTTCCCTTCGAATATTGCGATTTTTGTAGTAATTTCCTTTTTGCTGCAGGTCTTTACTAAGGGTTAGATCCCAGTACGGGGAACTTGATGATGGTGCACGTTTCCATGTTATGTCACATTTGATTCTTGAAACTGTCATATATGGAAAGTCTATGCTTTCCACTAGCATGTCAGGCAAAGATGATTCTGCTGAAGCAAATAGCAATAGGGAGTCTGGGTTCATTCTTAATCTTGTTCAGAAAGATCGTGTTCTTGCTGTGGTTTGTCCCTGCGTTCGTTTTTAGTTTATTCAGAAGTTTTGTGTTTTAGCATACAAATATAATGCCTTACATTTTTGCGCTGCACTTTTTTTTTTACTTTGTTCTATATGATCTCTTACCTAAAATCCATTCTCAGGCTGTTGATGAAGTAAAGTACATGAAGGATGCTAAGGTGGATCGCCTGAGGCAGCTCCAGGAACTTAATTCTAAACATGACGAGCGCTTGATTGAAGATGTAGAACAACTCCAAAGCTTTGAGGATGATATACAGTTTGCCAAGACTGCTGCAGTTTCTGCAGATGACAGTAGAAAAGCAGCTTTCAAGCTTGCATTCGATGAGGATCAGCAAATTGTGGCAGTAAGTTGTGGCCACAGTAAATTTTACCTAATATGTTGACGTTGAGTAGTCCGAATGTAAATAAAACTGACACATGTTTCATATCAGGATAAATGGATACACATTTTTCGTGCTTTGAGTGATGAAAGAGGCCCATGGTGTGCTAGTCCTTTTCCAAATAATATGGCGACATACT
Source organism: Poa annua (assembly GCA_026929855.1). NCBI lineage: Eukaryota > Viridiplantae > Streptophyta > Magnoliopsida > Poales > Poaceae > Poa > Poa annua. The sequence continues at coordinate 9,478,723 of CM049429.1, read as the reverse complement.
GGAAACATGACAAGACAGAGGATAAATGGCGGCGGCGACTGAAGCTGAAGCGTAATTATAAGTTCGATGAACGCCTTTGTCAGCCACTGTCCACCAAATCTAGTTACGAAAGCACTGCCCCGTCTGTTTATCCTTTCGTTAATGCCAAGCTTCCAGAAAAGATGAAGCGCTTCCTTCTGAAGGGAGTGCGCGGAATCACAGGGGATATTAGTTCTGAATCATGCGAGGATAACAATGATACGACCGAGCCTTCACATAATAATCCAACAGAGAACCAGGCATCAAGTGATGCTGCAGATTCTGCAGACTCTTCAGGGTATCCCACTATTGTTCAAAATAGAAAAGAACCATTATCTACTGGTGGAGATAACGATTATGCTGAGGTAAGCAGGTTTTGTTATGTGCATGCAAAATTTTGTGGATTTTTATTATTGTTTCCTCCATCAGACCCTTCGTTTTCCTTCTCATTTCCCAGGTGCTATCTTCCGTTCACTGTGTTCTTGTAACACCAAAAAGAAAACTAGCTGGACAATTGACTATCACACGAAGTGCAATTCATTTTTCTTTCGAGTTTTTGATTGAAGGCACAGGGGGCTCATCTGTTTTCAACAGGTTTCTAGATATAAAGGAATCAGATTCCAAGAATGAGCTGGGAAGTGTGGAAAAGCTGAAGGGTAATTCTGATGTAGGACGAGGCAATAAGGATGAATCTGGTGATGCTCTTTTGAAAAATCAATCTAACAAAATCAAACACCATAGAAGGTGGATAATAACCAGGGTGTGTTCTCTCTCTCTCTCTCTCTTGCTCTCTTTGCCCGTGTGGATTTGCATACGTGCCAGTCACATATTTGACTCCACTTTCTTTGTTGGACAGATAAAAGCAGTTCACTGGACACGTTACCTACTACAGTATACTGCAACAGAGATATTCTTTGATGATGCAAATGCACCTATATTTCTTAATTTTTCCTCCCAAAATGATGCTAAAAATGTCGGGTCTCTTTTAGTTTCCCTGAGGAATGACGCTTTGTTCCCCAAAGGAAGTATGAAAGATAAAAATAGTGTGATTTCATTTGTTGACAGAAAGGTTGCACTTGAAATGGCTGAGGGTGTCAGAGAAAGTTGGAGAAGAAGAGAAATCAGCAACTTTGAGTATCTAATGATTTTGAATACTCTTTCTGGGCGATCTTACAACGACTTAACTCAATATCCTATATTTCCTTGGGTACTGGCAGACTATTCCTCAGAAAAGCTTGATTTCAACAAGTCATCTACTTTCAGGGACCTGTCAAAGCCAGTTGGTGCACTGGATGAAAAACGCTTTAAGGTATGTCCGCGAGCTATCGAGTACTGTTTTTCGGTTATTATATCTGGTATAAACATCCAATAAACAATATACAATGTGCAGGTTTTTGAAGATAGATATCTTAGTTTCTGTGATCCTGATATACCAAGGTTTGAGCTTGATATTTATGCATTATGTTCTTTTAAACATTTTTATCTGCGCCCCAAATTTAGATATTCATCACATCAAACTTGTGTTCACTTTTGCAGTTTTTATTATGGATCACACTACTCTAGCATGGGAATTGTCCTTTATTACCTTCTAAGGCTTGAGCCTTTTACTGCTCTACACCGCAATCTTCAGGTCCTATATTCATCTTATCCTGCTCTCTGCTGGCATTGTATATTGGTCCTTCATTGTCCTTTATGAATTTTCACTTTGTTCTGAGTATTTGTTATATTATTTTCTCTTACAACAGGGGAGTAAAGTTGTGTGTGTATTCTTTCATGGCATATGTTTCATTGAACTGGAAATATTGGTACAGCAAATTGACTAATACATTAGTTTATATGTTTATACAGGGTGGTAAATTTGACCATGCAGATCGTCTCTTTCAGAGCATTGAAAGTACATACAGGAACTGCCTATCAAATACAAGTGACGTCAAAGAGCTTACCCCTGAATTCTTCTACATGCCTGAGTTTCTTGAGAATTTAAATTCGTATCATTTTGGGGTAAAGCAGGATGGTGAACCTTTAGGCAATGTTGGTCTCCCTCCATGGGCAAAGGTAATGGGTAGATGAACTTTGAGTGAATCTACTCGTATAATAACCAATCTAAATATTTGAAAGGATTATTGTTGGTTAAAGATGCAAAAGATTTACTGCACACTATGGCACGCAAATTTATGACCGAAGAAAACATGTCTCATGCAGGGTTCACCTGAAGAATTCATTCATATCAATCGCGAGGCCCTTGAAAGTGAATACGTAAGCTCTAATCTTCATCACTGGATTGACCTCATATTTGGGTATAAGCAGCGTGGCAAGCCTGCTGTTGAGGTAAACAGTTCACTATTTTACAGCGCACTTGAGTTCTTAGTTCTCACAATTTCACCTTATTAATCACATTGCAAATTTTTGGAGCAGGCAGCAAACATATTTTACTATTTGACATATGAGGGTGCAGTTGATTTGGAAAACATGGATGATATGCTGCAGAAGTCTGCTATCGAAGACCAAATTGCAAATTTTGGACAGACACCCATTCAAATTTTTCGGAAGAAACACCCCAGAAGAGGACCTCCTATACCAATTGCACACCCTCTATATTTTGCTCCACAGTCGATAACAGTTACTTCTGTTGTCCCTAGTACAATCAACTCTTCATCATCTGTATTGTTCATTGACTTGTTGGACTCAAATATTGTCTTAATGAGTGAGGGGCTCATACTGTCAGTAAAGCTTTGGCTAACTACACAATTGCAGTCTGGTGGAAACTTCACCTTTTCTGGATCAATGGTATCTTCCGAATGACAATTATAAATTATTGTTTCATAATATATGCAATTCTATTTCTTATGTACGCTATTTTCTTGCAGGAACCTTTCTTTGGAATTGGCTCTGATGTTATTTCTCCCCGAAAAGTTGCTACTTCCTTGGCTGAAAATGTTGAGTTTGGAAGACAATGCCTAGCAGCTGTCCAAATTCATGGCGACAACTATTTAATTTTATGTGGTAATTGGGAGAACAGTTTCCAGATCATTTCTCTTAGTGATGGAAGAATTGTACAGAGCATCCGGCAACATAAAGATGTTGTCAGCTGTGTTGCAGGTAGTTAAACTTTTCTGAAGTGTATAGTATTAAAATTCGTCTTTAAGCTCCAGCCTTAAGCAATCATAGTCCAAACTTCTGTACCTCCATCTCCACAATAGATGTCCAGAATACATATAGGAGGCATAAAACTGTAGTAAGATATAATGGAATATAACCATACTTGCTTCCATTAGATTGATTAGTAGTATGTCTATCTAATAGGGTCAAACCTCCATGAAATATTACTCGAGTCTTGAACCATCTTTGTATGCGTTCTGGGCTGATATTATGAACAAGAGGGAGTGTTGGTTAGGGCTAGCAACTAAGCAGATCTCATATATGCATTCTTCCTTTCCATTTTGCCTTAACATGTCGAGGACACACTTTTGTGCAGTTTCATCTGATGGAAGTGTAATTGCAACTGGAAGTTATGATACAACTATTATGATCTGGCATGCATTCCGAGGAAGATCAAATGAAAAAAGATCGAAGAATGCAAATAATGACCTATCGACAAAGGACCATGTTATTATTGAAAACCCTTCTCATATCTTGTGTGGTCATGACGATATCATCACATGCTTATTTGTTAGCACGGATCTAGATATTGTTATCAGTGGATCAAAAGATGGAACGTGTATATTTCATACGTTGCGGGAGGGGACTTACGTTCGATCCATTCGACATCCATCAGGTGCTGGTCTGTCAAAGTTGGTGGCATCACAGCATGGCAGGCTAGTATTTTATTCTGAGAGTGATCTCTCCTTGCATATGTATTCCATCAATGGAAAACACATTGCTTCGTCAGAATCCAATGGCCGCCTCAATTGCATGGAACTAAGTTGTCGCGGAGAGTTTATGGTATGTGCTGGTGATCATGGACAAATCATTCTGCGCTCTATGCATTCTCTTGGCGTTGTTTGGAGGTATGAGGGAGCTGGGAAGACAATAACTTCTTTAGCTGTGACACCTGAGGAGTGCTTTTTGGCTGGAACCAAGGATGGTAGCCTGATTGTATTTTCAATAGAAAATCCTTTACTTCGCAAAGGTGGCATGCAGCGGAACAAGTTAAAATCTTCTGGGGGCTAGTGGTGTATCGGAGAACATTAACCAGCCTTCCTTGCTGCACTTTCTAAACAGAAGGTGAGTCATGGCCACGGTCAATGCTGCCTCTCATGGCATTGTTTTCTTGCTTATACCTTTTTACCACTACGCCTTTTGATGTCTTTTTGCCAATGTCTACCAATTTGTTTGTTATCATCTCCAAGCTTGCAGAATGCTCATCATAGTTAATTTGCCCTTTGGGATCTTTAAGTGAAGGATATTGGTTTGATTTTTGACTGCTCTGTACATCGATTAGGGTGGTATTTTCGTTGCTGTGTGTCCATTAGGTACTTACTATATGTTCCCATTTAAGCTTCTCTCTGTACCTACAGTATTTATTGTAGTTATACAATTGTTTGTACTTATTCACAAGCTTTATAGAAGACTAGTATGTATTTATTGTAGTTGGCAACTTGGCATATCTTGCTAGGTTTCTTGTTGCCACCTTTCTGGGCCATTCAGGATATATCTAGGGTAGGATGCTACTGTGAGCCATCGCAGGTTTTAAGGAAGATGAATATGGTTTATTGTTGTTGGCCATTTGTTATCTTTGTTCTGTTCAATTGGATGCCTGGGCTTGGCTGATAATTAAACATAGTGCACTCTGCACTGTTCTGAGCTCTCAAGTAATCAGCAACTAAGTAAAACTCTAGAAGAAACAGGCAGCCTTAGTTAATGTGTTTTTTACGAAGTTCGCATACAGTAGCTTATAACTGCACGGTTGAAGAATTTCTTGTTCTATGTATCCGATTCCTCAGTAGTTGGGCGAGGCAAATTGTCTGAATCTACTGTAGTTGCACCATTTTCTTCTTTTTTTTGTCTGGGAATGCTGATGTTTCTATTTTGAATTCTCCAGGTACCGGCAGTTAAATGTAAAAGATAACAGTTTGTTGCTCCTGTACACATGTACATACAACATTAGATTGAGGGGTAGAATGCCCGAGTCGGTCAGATAATTCTTCTTCTAACTGAAGTATTGGATACACGATACATTTTGTTTTGACTCTCAAGACAGATACGGACATCCTCCTGGTAGTGATGCTTAGGTCCATCACGGTTTTCCCTTGGTGCTGGACTGCTGGTTGCATAGCAAGTGCATGTGAGTGTAACATAACCCTTTGCAATTTTACGAGTAGTTACGGCGAGTAACTTGCTCCCAATAGAAGTTGTCTGTATGTATTACATGATACTCCCCTGTAGTCACGAAGCCATACAATGTACATGGAAGCTTGTCTTAGTGGGAAAATAAGCGGCACACGACTTGTGCCATTCGTCTCTTGTGACGTGGAAACCTTTATTTTTTAGCGCTCATGCTGGCTCGTGTATGTTTCTTGTTCGGAAAATCTAAATAGTAGGCGCCTGTCACCGGGCGTAGCTCAACGCAAGGAGATCCGGAAATTGCCTCTCCGCATGCATGCATGCACAAACAGTTTAATGTGAAATCCAAAAATTCAAAAAGTTGTGTAGCCCAAACCGCTTATTCGATTGAGAATTCGTTTTCACCGCTGAGCTAATCGTGACGAGATCTTCGAAACTAGATCCCATATTGACATATTCTGACAACTTTTTTTTCGGACCCAAAAGTTACCCACTCCGTAGCATATAAGTTACCAGGTTGTAGTATGTAAGTTACCAACCATAATTAACGGTTAATTTTCGGGTTGAAATAGAACAATTTTTATTGTTCTTTTCGATTTGTTAAATTACCACACCTAGTTATTCATAAGTGAATATCATGTTGGGATGGTAAATGTATCATACATAAGTTTATAACTATACACTAAAACACCCATTCAACTTCATAAGTATTAAAATGATAACTCTCGTTTTCATAGTGATAATTACATCATAAGAAAGACTATTGATAATACCCACCTAGTACTGATAACTACCCACACAGTACTGATGGATTTACCCACCTAGTACTGATAAAGTTACACATGTGTTAATGATATCACCCTAATACTAATTGTTTTAGTTAGTTGTCCTAAATTTATAATACCACGAAATTGATAAAGTTACCCATATGTTTTTCATGGTGAAGTTACCCACTCAGTGCTTATTAAGTTATCCATGTGTTCATGATTAGTTATCTACCACGAAATTGATGTAGTTACCATGTCCTCTAAATAATAGTTATCATCCTAATACTTATTCATGCATGATAAATTTACCATTTAAAAATAATGTGGTAACTTTAAATCTCGTAAAGATCTAAAATAACAAGAAAAATGTTCTATTTCAACCCCAAAACTAATCTCTAATATGGTTGGTAACTTACGTATAAAAGACTGGGTAACTTCTTTGTTACGGGGTGGTAACTTTCTGGGCAAAAAAAAAGTTGTCGAAACATATCGACATAGGATCTAGTTTCGAAGATCTTGACGCGACTAGTCTAACGGTGAAAACAAATCATAAATTCGATAAACGGTTTGAGCTACAAACCATTTTGAGTTTTCAAATCTTGCATTTAATGCGTCAGCAATTTCGGATTTTAGTGCATGCATGCAAACATTGCTATTTCTCTCACACGCAGAAGAGCTAGCTGAGATTTTTTTGCCGTCTAGCACGTGGAGCTACGCCTCGTAGCAGGCGCATGCTGAATAGCACAGTCGGGAATTGCTAATGCTCAACTAGCTGAGCAATACTTACAGCGCAGTCACTCTGCGCGCCGAGATCTGTGCAAGGGCTGGGATTTATTGTTTTTGGCCCATGTCGCTTCAGACTGGGGTTCGGGCCTTTTTTTTGTTTGTTACGGGCCGGTTTTGTGTCTTTTTTCCCCTGCGGGCTAGTTTTGTTGGACCGTTTTTGGTGGGAATTTCAGGAATGTCTTTTTTTTTACAGTTTCGATTTTTCTGTTCCCATTTTTTACATGTATTTCGAATGTTTTTGCAGTTTCGATTTTCTGTTTTTACATGTTTTTTGCAGTTTCGTTTTCTGAAAACAAATGTGTGCCAGCTCGCGTTATGTATTAGTGTGATTTTTTTTTGCTTTTTTAGTCTTTCTTTTCCTTCTTTTTAATCTTATGAATTTTTCTTTTATCTTTTTAATCACAGATCGACACACTCATCTTTTTAAAATCGCCACGCAAAACATCTCCCCCATTGGAGTCAGCTGGATCTCGACTCGTAATCGACATTCCTGCTATTTTTTTTGTAGTTGTTGTCAGTCGCAATCTGACACGCAACTGTCCCATACTCCTACCCTATCTAAGTCAGCTGCAACTAACATCTTTTTTTATAGCTGTAGCCAGTCGTAACTTTTGAAGTTGCCCCATAACCTTTTGAGAATTGTTAAATACGGTACAACGCAGCTACCTCGCCTACCGTCCGATTCTCCCTCGTGCCAAGATCTGTGCGGCCTGCATGAGCTTTTGTGTTTCGGCCCGTGTTGCTTCATAGTGTTTTCTGTGCCATGTTTTGTTTGTACCGGGTCGTTTCCTTGGGTTGCAATTGGCACTCGACTCATCTCCTTGTTTGGAGTCAGTTACAACTCGACTTGCAACTCACATCTCCTCTCCACGGATAGTTGCAAATCGACTTGCAACTGACATCCCTGCTATTTTTTTTGTAGTTTTAGTCCGTCGCAACTTGACATGCAACTCAAATCCTCTCTTTGTTGTAGTTAGCTGCAACTCGACTTGCAATTTACATCCCCGCTTTTTGTAGTTGAAGTCAGTTACAAATTGACATGTCGTTGCCCCCATATTATCAGAGTCAGTTGCAACTTGACTTGTAACTGACATCCATGTTCCTATTTTTTGTAGTTGTAGCAAGTCGCAACTTGACACGCAGCTACCCCATACGCCTTCGACTATATAGAGAGTCAGTTGCAGTTAGGGTTGTAACTAAGGATTATGTCCCATGGTCGTCGTCTTTTTTTGTCATAAGTTGCAACTGCGCAACTTACATTCTCCCCAAGACCGGGAGAGAGTAATTGTAACTTGTCACACAACTGACATTCCCCCCCTAACTCGACACGCAAATTTTAGGGTTGAAACTGAGAAATCATGATTTTGATGGGTTGGTGACCCTTTTATTTGTTGCAACCCGACGTGTAACTGCCATTTTCCAAATAAACCCTCCCAATTGTAGATGGAGTCAGTTACAATTATGATTATAACCGGTGGATCGTGTTCCATGATCGTTGTATTCAGTTGCAATTTGAGAGAGCATGAACGAATCGATGGGAAGCAAATTAATGCATGAGTCGGCGTACATGCAGGTGCACCTCACAAAAAGATGGACATAGAGCAGCTAGCTGTTGTAAATAGGAATGGGTCCATTAATTGGCTATATAAAAGAAAAAATCCGTCCAATAAGAAATTTCACAATAATAATATGCTTGCAATGGATTAAAAACAATGGATGACTAGGGAATATCTTATTTCCTAGTCAACTACACATAGCAGGAGGTAGAGAGATGTAATAGGCTTATTTACTACGCTGAAGTCACCTGACTAGGAAATAGGGAATAGAGAGACCCTTCTTGTTCTTGTTCATGGAATTTCAGTTGCTAGAGGAAGTGTGGCTCGTGTAAATCTTTTTTGCTGGTTGATCAGTGTTTTGATGAGAGCATGTAGTTTGGGAAATGAGTCTGTTGGAGTACCCACAAGGAAATCAGTGCAAATTTTAACTTCTCCACAAATATTATTAAGCAAGGGAGTGTCGGATCAGCTCGGGCGGGACGTAGGTTCACGACTCGTGATTTTTTCCTTTCTTTCTAACAGATTTGCTAGAAGCTGGATAGTGTTCAGAGTGAAATTTGTAATCCTGCGAACAGGCGAACAGCCAGCCGTCTGGGACTCAAAACCATCTAGCCCTTTCGTGCCCGCATCCTCTTGAGTCTCGTCCCTCTTTCTCGATGACAACATCGCCAGCGACTCAGCGAGTGGAAGCTTGTGATTTCCCCCCGTTGTAGGTCTGGAAGCAAAACATTCTATATAGGGATCACTGGTACCCCATAAATCAATATAAACACATAGATAATATATGAGAATAAGTGTAACAAAACTACAAAGTTCATGTATGCATTTTAGATGCATCATCTCCCTGTATTGTTGATTCTCATCGCACCTGCGATCCTGACAACGAATTTCTTTTTTGCCCGTGACGAGGTCACATGTGTATTTGAACGCCGCAGATAACCCATACCGGTGGCATGTGAGGCTGCACGCGTCACTAACTACTACTTACCAGTGGCGCGTGTACCGCACACCACCCGTAGCAATTGTCAGTGGCACATAAGCAGTGACGTGTCGAAAACGCGCCACTAAGGCCAAAATCGACAAGCCATTGTTACAGTTTTTCCTACTACTGAGAAGTGTGGGTGGGGGTGGGGTGCGGGGATGCCGCATGTCACCTTTCCAGCGTTGCGTTTGATCTCATCTTTGAAAACAAATGGCATACGGCAGTTCATAAAATCATTGGCCAATAGTATTTTTTTAGTTCTTGGGAAGACGGTTGTGTGTTCTTTTCCAACAGCTAATCCCGTGACGGTCGTGGCGACCCAGCAAAAGCAGAAATATTACCTTAAATCTTTGTGTTCATTTGTTATTTTTTTGTTCATTGTGTACATTGGTAGAGGCATCTATATTCTCTCTACGTATGTTTGTATTTGTATGTGTTATTTTCCTTTGCTATATGCGTAGCCTATAGCCGGATGACGTATGACGTAATCACCGCATCATGAGAACGGGGCAGTGGACCAACAGCTAGGTTCACAGTAACAAACCTATCAACCTGAGTCATTTTGCAGAGGCATGCAAGCTGAATGACTTGTACATAAAGCCAAATCTTTTGCATAAAACTAAGATATACTCCCTCCGTTCCGTAATCCAAGAACTATAGTTTTTTTACAACTGTTTTAAAATGAATGGGCTTCAGCTGATTTTGATGTGTCCCGCGTGCACAAATTGATGGGAATCACTGAAAATATGGAGTTTGTTTGATCGCTCAGCTAACTTTCGAGAAAAACTAATCACTATTTCCATCTAATCTAACTACCGCATGCAACATCTCAACAGAAAACAAACGTGCGCTAATTCCCGTGCAGAAAAACTATATCTCTTGGATTACGGAACGGAGGGAGTACCTCATTATATCGTCAACCCTGAAAAATATTATATTTTTAATTATTGGTTCATAGAGATTTAATTATTTTCCTCAATATATTTCCTAAAGATCATGCACATAATGCATGGACTAAGAAGGAAACAATGCCATAAAAACCTAGATCTTCTCCTTGAGAAACACTGCATATATAGAAATAGATAAATCTTTTAAGATTCACCATTATCCCGAATTGATACGCACTCCAAATCGGTCACACATACCCGGCCATGAAAAAAATTCTATAAGAACCGAATTGTAGGACAGAGAGAAGCACCCAAGTATAGTACAGTAGCAGGCTTGCAGCAGAAAACACGCGTACGTCCGAGAGGTGTGTAGAGAAATGGGGAACCTCCGGTGCTCCTCCGCCGTCGTCCTCGCGGTCTCCGTCGTGCTGCTTCTCAACGCCGACGTTGCCCTGAGCGGATGCAGCTACAAGCGCATTTTCGCATTCGGCGACTCCATCATCGACACCGGCAACTTCGTGAGCCTCATCGGCAACGGCCAGTCGGGGTTGAAGGAGCCTCCCTACGGCATGACCTTCTTCGGCCACCCTGCCGGCCGCATCTGCGACGGTCGCGTCATCGTCGACTTCTACGGTAAGTGATCGCAGACATCAGCTAGCGTCGCTCTCGTTGATAAATATTATGTTCCATGGATGCTTAGCTAAAGAGATGGGTGAATGTACAGCGGAGGCGTTCGGCCTGCCGCTGCTGCCGCCGAGCATCCCGGAGGAGGCGTCGAGTGAGTTCGCCACCGGCGCCAACTTCGCCGTGTTTGGCTCCACCGCGCTGCCGCCGGAGTACTTCAAGAGAAAGTACAACTTCACGATACACGTGGCGTCCGACCTGGACATGCAGCTCGACTCCTTCAAGAGAGTCCTCGCGCGCATCGCTCCCGTTGACGGTACGTTTCTAAACACACACACATGCATATGCATGCATCGTCAATTTGTACTCGTGTGGTGCAAGTGCAATAACATGGAGTGTAATTCATGTAGTATATACTTTGTATCTTTGCACAGTCGCCGCGAGGGCTGTCCTGAACGAGTCCCTGGTGCTGATGGGCGAGATCGGCGGCAACGACTACAACTACTGGTTCGGCCATTTCCCGCGCGAGACGGCGGATCAGCTCATCCCCGACGTGGTCGCACGCATCGTCTCCGCCACGCAGGAGGTGATCGACCTCGGCGCCAGGTGGGTCGTCGTCCCGGGCAACTTCCCCATCGGGTGCGTGCCGTCGTACCTAAGCGGCCAACAGAGCAACAACACTTCGGAGTACGACGAGCACGGCTGCCTGGTCTGGTTCAACGACTTCTCCCAGAGGCACAACCAGGCGCTGCGGCAGGAGGTCGCCCGGCTCCAATCGCGGAACCCCGGCGCCAAGGTGGTCTACGCCGACTACTTCGGCGCCGCCATGCAGTTCGTGAAGAGCCCGCATACGTACGGCATCGCCGACCCGCTCGTGGCGTGCTGCGGCGGCGACTCGAGGTACCACACAGGAGCGTCGTGCGACCAGAAGGCCAAATTCTGGGGCAGCCCCGCCGGGTTCGCCAGCTGGGACGGCATTCACATGACGGAGAAGGCGTACAACGTTATTGCCGACGGGGTGTTGGACGGCCCATTCGGCGACACACCACTGCGCAACATGTGTTAGAACTTAGAAGGAATTCCATTTGATCCTCGGACCTGTTGGGATTATATTGGGATTCTTGGGATTATACTAGATTATTGCCAGTAGAAACAGAGCAATCCACCGGGTTTTGTATCGAATTTATATATGTTTATTTCTGTTTTCGTAAGATCATTTGACCGTGACATGGAATTATGCGACTTCTATATGGTTTCATTTTTATTTGAATGGACAACTCATCAAATTCCCGATGATAGAAACAAGGAAAAAACATTCAAAACCTGAAACAAATCGAACCGCAAAGTCAAAATCTGTGTTATTCGCCACCTGAAGTATTGGATCCCTGGATATATATCGAACCATAGAACTAGTGCACTGGGAAAGCAACAATCCCTTTGGAGTACATGTTACTCTGATTTACAATAGGGTCCATGTATCGTATACTCATATTCATCTTCATCCCCCTCCCTTAGCCGTCCTCCAAATAAGTTCAAGAGGTGCAACCGGCAGCGGTGGTGTCTAAATGCATTCGATGAACAAACTTGGGTGTCTTCCATCATACTCCCTCCGTTCTCTAATAGAAGACGTTTTAACTATTTCGAAGTAGACTAGATACGGAGCAAACTGAGTGAACCTAACTATTAAAATGAGGCTAGATACATACTTTTGCCAAAATGCTTAAACGTCTTATATTCTTGAACGGAGGAAGTAATAAGGAAATAACTAATCATTGGTATTTTTTTTGAAGTTTACCGGTGTGCCTTTTTTAACCTTACTGGCGGCAAACGCCCACGTCGGTAAAGTCACACCAGTGCTATTTGTGATCACCGACTTGTCCATGACCATGCCAGTACTAACACGGAAACCACTGACGAGGGAAGTCACGCCCGTAGTAGTGTTGATATCACTGGCATGTCCTGGAACAGACTCGTCGGTTGTATTTATTTTCCAAATAAGAAAATATAACAAATTCTTGCATAACTAGATAATACCCCACACGTTGCTGCGGAAATATATAAACTAGCAAATAGAAAATACGAAGCAAAGAAACTTGTAATAATGTGCAATTCGCATGGAGATAAATGTACTTTAACCCCACCAGAACAACTATCATTTTAAACTGTTTTTGCCCATCGGCCGGTGTGTGGAAAAAGAAGTGGGTCACTGCAATCTGAAGCGAACATGATTTTTCATCTCTCAATTGCGAACAATGGATTGATCTGAGAAAAAAATAATAATAAGCAAGAAAAATTATATACAAGTAAGTGTAAAGAGAGATAGGATGTAACATACTTTTGGTATAAATAACCCAGTACAAGTACATGATGGTACTGCGCACAAACACAACAATCATGGGATCGTGGGGGAGGAGAGTGGCGATCGTGTGTTTGACTATATACAGTTACACGCACGCACACATAGCTTAACAGTAAGAACCAAGGAAAAATAAGGCTAGAGTGCCTATGAACATAGGAGCCGACAAAAGTCCAAGAATCTTAACTCAATTAGCACGGACCTTCACGCTTTGCTAATATCTGTAATACAACCGGATTAATCATAAAATTGACACTATCATTTTCATCTAGAGATCTAGCTGAGAGCGGCAAGGAGCAACAGAATTTGAAATTTACAAATACGGTGGTTCTTTGCTTATCATACTAGTGGAAAAAGGCTTATAGGTGATGTGCACCTTTGTGGCGCACCAGTATCCCATGCGCCACAGAAAAGATTTAGTGCCGTACCAAACTAATGCGCCACAAAGATCTGTGGCGCACACAAAAATCATGCGCCACAGAAAGTTGTTTTTTTTGGCGCACCGTGAGACATGCGCCACAGAAAGAGGGTGGGCCCCACCACGCAGTTTGAATTTTGAAATTCTGAACACAGTCTGTGGCGCACCGGGCCCATGCGTCACAAAAACAAGCACATTCTGTGACGCACCCACGCCCATGCGCTACGGAAAGCAAACATTCTGTGGCACATAGTGAGGGGTGCGCCACAAAAACCCAACATTCTGTGGCGCATGGTCATGGTGCGCCACAGAATGTGCCTGATTTGTGGCGCATGGGTCTGGTGCGACACAAAAAAACTTTTGGTGCACTACAAAAAGTGAACCTGGGACCACTTAAGCATTCAATGCATAAAAACCTCATATTCCTTAGCAACCTTTTCTCTTCCCTCACCAACTCGTTTTTCTCCTCTTTCTCACCCAATTCCCCCCCATTCTTTCTCCATGATTCCTCCATTTCTAGAAGAAAAACCTTTTTTGTTCTAGAGATTGCTTAGTACGAGAGGGGGCATCATATATCAACTCTCCTCTTTTTGTCCACTAATTTCTCTCCAAACAAACATCACACGATCACCGTCTCGGAGGAGCTTCAATCTTAGGTGAAACATCGATCTTCTCCTCTTTTTGTTGTGGCCGGTGTGCATGATTGTGTAGCGGTGGTATGGCATCGGTTTTTGGCCTTCGATCGGTGTATGTGGACACATGCATATATATGCATGTTTGTTATTTTTGTTGTCTCTTGCGCCGGCGTGGTGCATGTATATGTTTGCCGAAATGTTGATTCATTTCCATTTCGGCACATTTTTGCACCACCCATACTTCCAACTATTAGGAGAAGTCATGTAAAAAAAATCCGTCGAAAATGCATGTGTGAATGTGTGCATATGTGTGCATGTGTGTTACGACTGTAAATAACGTATACTCTCGTTTCTCGGTTGTGTGTTTTATGTAACCCGTGTAGGCAACCATGGTCGTCATGATGAGATCCGGTCAAATTACTAAATACAAGGAAGAAGCAAAGGCGGAAATGATTAAGTGCAACAAGCGCCAGATAAGATGTCTTTGTCAGAAATGCAAACTCGAGAGGTGGATCGACCCTAATTCCGGACAATTGGAGGATCACTTGCTGAGGCACGGTTTCATGCTAGGATTTAACCAGACACCGACACAGGCAGCAAATGCGCCTGGACATGACGAAGGAGATGTGGGCGGAGTACAAGATGATCATGACGAAGGAAATGTTGGTGGACAAGATGATGATAATGATGACCATGGGGGAGATGGCGGTGGAGAAGATGTGAACACGGAGAACACACTAATGTCGGCCTTACGAGACCCTTATGTTCAAGAACTGCTCCTCCAGGAGACGAGCAACGCCAGAGAGAAAGCCAAACTGGCGCAAATGGAGATCGACGGGAAGACTCCGTTGTATCATGGGTGCCGGACACAGGATATGCGCTTGAATGTAACGCTTGATGCTCTGGTGATGAAGGCGCAAAGAAAATGGACCGACGTGAGCTTCACGAGAAACCTGAAATTCATGCACGGTTGAGTTCCCGAGGGGAACACATTGCCAACAAGAATCGATGAGGCCAAGAAAGTCGTGTGCCCAGTTGACTTACTGCACGTTAAATACCATGCATGCATCAATGATTGCATAATTTATCACGGCGAGTACAAGGACATAACCAAATGTTCGGTGTGCGACATAGGACGGTACAAGGGTGCGAACAATAAAGTTTCTCGAAAAGTGGTATGGTACTTTCCTATCACTCCCCGTCTGCAGCGGTACTTTGTGGACCCTAAGGAAGCAAAGCTCATGCATTGGCACGCGGATAGGGAGAAGCCCGAAGAAGATCCGGAGAAGGGAAGAATCCTTTCACACCCTTCAGACGCTAGCCAGTGGGAAGCATTGGACGCCTTTCAAAATTTCGAAGGTGACGCAAGGAACATCAGACTGGGTATGAGCACCGATGGACTCAATCCGTTCGGGAACTAGAGTAGCACGTACAACACCTGACCCGTGTTTGTATGGCCTTACAACCTTCCCCCTTGGTTGTGCACGAAGCAAAGGTACATACACATGAGCATTCTCATACAGGGGCCGAAACAATCGGGTGTCGACATACATCTTTATCTCACGTTGTTGAAGGAGGAGTTAGCCACGTTGTGGGAGACGCCATCCCGTACATGGGATGCCTACACTAGAGCATATTTTGACATGAGAGCCGCCTTGTTCACGAAGGTGCTGGACTATCCTGGTTGCTCGTACGTATCGGCCCAGGTAGGCCACGGATTCTGTGCATGTGTCAGGTGCATGGATGGGACCCCGCATCTCCAGCTACCAAGGGATGGGTCTTCGAAAACTGTGTACCCAGGTGCTCGACGGTGGCTTCGCATGGATCACCCGTGAAGGAAACGCGGTGACCTTTTCAATGGTGAACACGAGCTCGAAAGCCCCCCGCGCCAGAGGACCGGCACTGAAATCGACGAGCTTTTGAGAAATTGGGAGGAGTGCCCTGCTCCTGGAAAGAAGCGATCGAGGGTTGATCCCCTCCTGGGTGTATGGAAAGCGAGGTATTTTTCACGACTTGCCGTACTGGAAGGTCCTTAAAGCGCCCCATAGCCTAGATATGATGCACATTACGAATAATATCACCGAGAGTCTACTTGGCACTCTTTCCAACATGCCGGTAAAGTCCAATGATGGGACAAGAACAAGATACGATCTAAAATGGCTTGGCATCAAGAAAGATCTGTAGGCACCCGACAGTGATGACGATGACGATGACAAGGATGATGATCAAATGGAAGGAACTCAAGGTCGCCGCAAAAGGGAAAAGAAGAAATCGGTGGTGCTTCCCGCTACCTGCTTCACTATGAGTCCGGAAGAGCTCGGCCAGTTCTATAAGTGCCTCGTAGGAGTCAAATTTCCGTGCGGTCACGGGGAAGATCAGCAGGTATCTAGACCCAACGAAGAAGAGGTTCAGTGGTATGAAGTCTCACGATTGTCACGTGTTGATGACGCAGATAATTCCCGTTGCGATCCGAGGGATAATGGACAAGCACGTCCGAGATACGCTGCTTGCCCTGTGCAACTTTTTCGATGTCATCAACAGGAATTCGACCGGTGTGAAGCAGCTCGACAGACTACAGGAAGAGATCGTGCTGATACTATGTGAGCTCGAGATTTACTTCCTGCCCTCATTCTTCGATATCTGCGTGCTCCTTCTCATGTCGTTGAGGACATCAAGCAGCTCGGATCGACGTTCCTGCACTACATGATGTCGTTCGAAAGGCATAACGGTGTCATGAAAGGATACGTTCGCAACAGAGCCCGTCCGGACGCAAGCATGGCGAAGGGCTTTCTAACCTACGAGTGCATCTCTTTCTGCTAGAATTATCTAAGCACCGAGAACGAGGATGTTGGTCTGCCCACCAGGAAGCACCTCGGCAGGCTAGGTGGAGTTGGTCACCACGAGGGCTCCCGCTCACTCTTTGTGGGCGTTCATGGTCGAAGAGAAGACCTCGACAGAGCTCACCGTGTCGCTCTACAACACTTACAATTGATCGAACCTTGGGTGGAGGAGCACAAGAGCTTTATCGAGCAGAATTACATGGAATTGGGGCGAAAGAGGAAGAATGGAGACGTATCCAAACAACACAACTCTAGCTTCACACGTTGGTTCAAGGACATGCAACTGTTTCAAGCAGCGAGCCAAACGCCATCTACGGAAGATGAAAACCTCATATTCTCATTATCACAGGGCCCCGGACAGAACGTAAGGACCTATCAGGCGTACGACATCAACGGTTACACATTCTACACCGAGAAAAAGGATAAGAATAGTGAATATCAAAACTCAGGAGTAACTATGCTATCCTACGGTGATGACAAGGCTACTGCCAAGGAAAGATTCTTCCGAAGGATCGAGGAGATATGGGAGCTCAGCTACTGTGGAGAGTTGGTGCCAATGTTCCGTGTAAGATGGGCCAAGGACGTCGTGAAAGAAGGCCGATATTTCACCACCATGGTAATACCCGATGCCAAATCGAAAAAAGCCTCCGCGAAAAACGAGCCATGGGTACTCGCTAGCCAAGTTGAGCAATGCTTCTTCATTACCGACTCGTCAAAGCCTAGCCGTGTTGTGGTGAGGAGGGGCAAGTGGAGCATCATCGGAATGGACGGAGACGCCAACGAGGAAGACTTGGACGGCGATCCGAAGATCGAGGAGGATTTCGACATTTTCTTCGACATGCCGACTACCAGAAAAAACCCAATGAAAACCTCCGTACCTACTAAAGGTTGTCCGTTCACGCGAAGAAATCTCAAGTTGCCCGGACTAAAGTATTTAACCGCGAAGAAGGGAAAGAAGAGAAGCTAGCTCTCTCGGAACCTCTCGGGATCGACAAAGTAGACTTTTTTTGGTGTGTGTGAAACAATGCAAGCATATATAGGCATTTTTATATCATGAATATTTAAATTTTCATGATTTACATATATATTTTGGTGTGTGTGAGACACTACAAGCACTTGGCAACAAATTTGCATGATATAAACTTTTTTGGGTAATAATATATATGGCAAAAAATTTGTATGTATGTGCACGAGCACTTGGCAGCATATGTATGTGTATGTCATGACTAAAAAAATGAAGTACTAAAAGTTGAAGCATATATGCGGCAAAAAAAATGATAACAGGCAATAAAATTCTGTGGCGCATGGGTGCCAGCCATGCGCCACATGATCTAGTAATTATGTGGCGCACCGAGCTAAACCAGGCGCCACCGAATATTGAAGGGTGAGCCAGGCGTGGGCGGGCCCATGTGTAAGCGGCAACAAAGGAATTCTGTGGCGCATCCGTCGCGTATGCGCCACAAAATTCTTTTGCTGCCACTTAAACGTGGGCCCGCCCACGCCTGCCTCTCACACCCGCACGCCGAAATCACCAAGTCCGGCGCCAGTGGAAGAACCACTCCCGCACGTCGCCGCCGTGCCCCACGGCTCGCCGCCGGCCGCCCCCGCCCAAACCTGCACGCGCCCTGCCCAACCTCGTCGCCGGCGACCTCCCCGCGCCACGGACGTCCTCGACGTCGCGCCCCAGCGCCCTCTGCTCGACGCCGCGCCCACTGCTCGCCGCCGCGGCGCACCGCCCCACTGGTCTGCGCCGTCCGCGTGCCACCCTACACCCCGCCAACGACCCCGCCCTCATCCTCCATCCCTGTGAGCTCGCCCCTTCCCGTTCCCCTTCCTCCCGCAAGCCGGCCGGACTCCATTCCTTCCTCATGCGCACTGCCGCACTATAGGTGTTTGTGAAAATGCCAGAGCCATGAATCCTGCCATTTAGCTTCCATTCCTTTGATGATTTGTGCTTAGCTTCCATTTAGCTTCCATTCCTTCCATTCCTCATGCTTTGGATGCTTTGGATGAATTTTGTGCACTGTTTATGAGTTAGGTTTTGATTCAAGCATATGAATTTTTGGTGTTTAGATGGTATGTGTTCGATGCAAGCATATAGAGTGCAATGCAAGATTTTGATGTTATGTTCAATTTTGTGCACTGTTTTTGTGCACTGTTTATGTATTATTTGTGCTACCATGACCATCGTGTCGTGGTTGTTTATGCTCCGACCATCGTGTCGTGTATGTGGATGTTTCCGGCTTGCAATGCCGCCAACATGATTTGTGCATTGTTTGCAGGTACCCCGTGAGTCCCTTGAGATTGCTAGAACGTTGATTAACTTCCGTTCCGGCAAAGTTGGGTACTCCATATGTCCTTTTTTAGCAAAGGTTATGCCAAAACATTTCATGAATTTGAGCACGACTTTGCTAAAAAAGGACATATTGAAAGGGATCGTGTGCAGAAAACAAAAAATTTCCTAGCAACGATATCCTTAAACTAGCCAAGATCTACACTATGCAGATATAGTAGTACGGCGGAGATCGGAATACATACCCACGTAGACCGAATAGCGGGGATTACGCTCCCGCACAAGCGTTGACGACGAAGACGACGTGGCCGACCTCTAGGTCGCCGAAGTACTCGGCGCGACGAAGACGACAAAGATGACCTCGAAGTCGGGTGGAGGAAGTAGGCCTCCGAGTAACGCTAGCGCAGCACCTCGCAGGGCGTTACACACATACGGTGGAGACGACGGCCTCCGAAGCTCCAGTCCAGGACGAGCAGCGGAAGACTTGGACCGGAACACCAGCAGCACGACAACGGGCCATGGTGGAAGAGATCCCCCTCCTCTACTCGGCGCGACTCCGACAAAGGGAATCATGAGATCGAGAGAGAATTAGAGAATTAATTGGTGAATTAAAAGGCCAGGGGTGCCCCTTCTTATATAGTCTCCCAGGGGGAGCCAACCTTGCCAGCCAGGCAATGTGGGACTATCCCCCATTGCATGGTGCGGCTAGGGCAGTGCGTCGGCCCTAGGTGGGCCCCATTTGGCCCACCTAGGCCGGCCCTCCCTCAATCCGAAGCCTTGGGGGGACTTTCCCCCCTCATGGTCCTTCTTTCCTCCAGAAGGCCCATTTAGGGAAACCAGCCTTTAAAAATTCGAAAATAAATATATAAAACCATATTTAATCATTAATTACACTAATTAATATCAAACATATTTTATATAATTTATTCTAGGTCAAAAAACTATTTCGTCGTTGCCCGATCTCCATCAGACCATTCCCGGGACGTTCCCGGTGATCTCTTTCCTTTCCGGTTGTCTTGTCAAAACCCCTTAAATGTGTTACCCTAGCGGTTCGATATAATAACAGGTATGATCAAGACTCCTCTATGATCAATGACTAACTCGTAGGACTGGACCCCATGAATTAATCCCTGTGATATAACGAATGGCTTTCATCTATCAAACCTGGACGTCTAGTCTTAAACCCTTTGTCATGGCGATACTTAGCGTGTCCGAGCATCATTCTCAGATATCTCCATACCTAGCATGATCTCGTTACCGACATCGCTATCTTCTACTCGTCTATGATATTATGTCAGCTGGTGACCTACTCACATATTTGTAAACTCATTTGACATAATCTCACCGAGTGGGCCCTAGAGTATCTATCCGGCTATGCGGACTGACAAATCCCGCTGTTGACCCCTCGTCTCAACTACCCCCTTATGATACCCAAAAATATCACCGTTATTGTCACACTATATAAGATATGACGTTTGGTGCGATCAAAGCATCTTCCAGGGATAACAATAAGAGTTGATCTCACGGTCTTAAGGTGTAATGACTATGTCCTATAAATACTGGGTATGTCCATCACATCGTTACACCTAACGATATGACTTCCATTGCCGACCGGCGCCATGCCCTATGATCGGAAAACCTCGATCATCAATCGCGCAATGAAACTAGTCTTAGTAGAGGCTACTAGGGACCGTTGTTTTATCTACCACACCTGTATTAATGTTTTCGCTTAATTCAGTTATAGCATGGGTAAAAGATATAATGAACGATTGGGATATTGCAAATAAACTATGTTTATTAAGTGCCTCTAGGGCATATTCCCTTCAGTCTCCCACTTGCACTAGAGTAACACTTAATCTAGTTCACAACTTGGTAAAAGCTCAACACCCATAGCATCTTGGTGCCTGCTCGCCTTGTGGAAGAGGAATACAGTCAATAGATCTCACACATTGAGACCTATATGTGCTTTGCAACACTTCTATGTCATCTAGTTTGACATCATCCCGTATCTTACGATGACTATCGGGTTATGACTCCCAGGAATCGGGGGTAGTCACTTCCGGAATGGTAGTTTGAGAGGGGATTGAACGCGGAGGTCTAAACCCTCAAGTGGCTCCGCGACGTTGCTCGCCGGACCCGAAGAAGACGCACACCCGACCAAGGAAAACACCGTCCTTTACCCAGGTTCACGACCCTCGTGAGGAGGTAAGACCGCTACTCCTGCCTGTCTGTATTATATGTGGGAGGTTACAGTACAATTGAGCTTGCCGGAAGCCCCCTTGAGGCAGTTCTTGCCCGGGGATTGAAGCGATGATCTTCTTCCTCCTCCAGCCAGAGGCTAACCTAACTAGAGCTGCTAGGGTTTACAAGGATGTCTTGCACGCAAGGAGCCTACCCTTGCTACGATGGATGTCCTCTCTCTTTTATAGGCGCCCCCGGTCTTCTTCTTCGGCTTGGCCTTCAAGGTGGCTCCCACTCGCCAGTGGCGGGGTGGAGCACGAGTCCACCGCGCTCTCCCCGTCCATGGACTCGGTCCATTGTTGATAAAGGTGGCGTCGTGGCCGACATGCGGCCGACCACGCTTGTACCGCCCGCAGAGCGGGCAGTCTCTGGGGTGGAGCCCACGATGACGATCTCCGTTGGAGGGTTGCGCCGTCCACCTGCTTTACTGTCGGAGTAGAAGGTCCTCACAGCTGTGCAGCAGGCGGAGCAGCTTTGTTGACCACTTTATTGCCAGGGACAGCGATGGGGGTGTGAGCGCCTCTGTACGAGCGTGGCAGAGATCACGTGCGCTCTGTTGGGGTTCCTTGGCGACGATGTTTCCCTTCAGGCCTGAGGGGGGTTTTCTGCCGGACTCGCCTCAGGCGGGTAGGTTCCTTGATGGGGAGGACCCCTTGGGGCGAGGGGTCCCTTGAGGCCCTTGCTCCCCCTTCAGGCCATCGAGGGGAGTTGCCTCTCGGGGTCCCGTCAGGCGGAGTCGCCTAGTCCTTAGCCGTTTTGTCCGTCTGGCCCGCGAGCGAGGCCTGGGGGAATGGGCTCTTGATACCCCAGTTCCCACTGGGCCGACAATGACGGTGAAATATATCCTAGTGGATGGAGTGAGACTCGAGTATTCGCGTAGCATGGGCCTTAAAAGTCTAAGAGATCTATTACAGGGACCACCTATGCCCCGAAAACTGCTCAGTCCAATCACACTTGCTACTTCTGAAGTCGCGATATATTTCTATACCTATGTAGATTATGCGACAGTGCATTCATATGCGGCTTCACAAACTAACCATGTCTATCTTCAAAATAAAGGACATCTCCTATATGAGATTTCTAGTCGTATGGTTCAGTGTCATAACTTGCATCATCGTAACCGCTTTACGGCAAGTTGTCTTTCCACTCTTACCGTTTACTAGAAAACATATCTTCAGTTCTCATAGACACTGAAGAATAAACTTAACGTTTTTTCATTGATCCACACAAGGATCACTCTAGAACCTGTTCTTCAACCAAGACTTGGGTCACACTAAGTCGAGCTTTCAGTCTGATAGCATCTATGTCTGATACATAGATAATGTCGAACATCATTTGCTATTACTGAAAATGCCAAGATAAACTTAATATTTTACCTAGTCATACAAGCAAGAACCTCTTTCTTTGCTTGTCGTATTCTGAAACACTTCAGAATCTTGACTTAGGAAATATTCCGACTTAATGTTATTAAGCCCCATACGATCTATACAATTATAAATCGGGTGCCTAATACTCCTAACTTCATTTCATAGAAAATTTAATCACTTAAATAATCCTTTACACTCCACTAGAGGATCTGTGTCATTCAATATGTCGTTACATACAAAATCACGAATGACACCTAGCTCCCACTCAAATATGCCTTCCGCATATAAGATCAAGGAAAGCTACTTTGCTCCCACTCACTTCTTTGCAAATGTAGGGTTCTTCAACTATTTTGGACAACTCCAAAATCCTTTGATCACATTATCAAAGTGAAGATTCCAGCTCCGATATGCTTGCTTCAGCACATGACTGGACCTGAAGTTTGCATACATGTTTAGCATCCTCAGGATCACCAACTCTTTCTTAATGACACTATTAAGAAACATGGTTTCCTTATCCATCTATCAATTTCTCACTCGAAATTATAGTGATTGCTAAACGATCCAGAATAGATTTAGGCTTCGCCACTTGAGACAAACTCTCATGTGGCCAACTTTTGAATCTGTCGAAACTGTTTCACGAAAATCGAATCTGCTCAATGTCTATTCTCTCATAAAATTCCATATACTATTAACATCCTAGATGCCATCAAGAAGATCTCCCAAGTCATTACCTGGTAATCGTATATGGATTTTATTTTGGATCATAAATGACTCATAGCCATTTCTCGGACTTAGGTCCACCATCTCTTCTTCGTAGTTCGTAGGTCTGTCATATTCCATTAGTATGACCTTCATGACAAGATTGTCGTAACACACAGTGTGAAACACAACCTTGTATGCCTACGCTCTTAGTATGAGCTCAGAACATCACGATCTTGAATCATCAGCCTTTTCAAGCTGTGGAGCCTGACACCGAAAACACTTTCGATTACGCCACTCTGATGTCTGGAGAGGAAGTTCACCAACTTCGTCTTGCTCTACTTTCTTTCTCACTTATACCCTTGGACAAGAAACTATTTCTTTCGCAAGGTATATCCCGGCAACGATTTTGCCTATGTCGTGCGACATGTACCCAACTAACTCTTTAGGTAGGGTATACTACAAAGATTAATCCATTTTAAGTTTGATCACATCGAAACACTAAATTGCTGAAACGACAATCCAGGCTAAAAAGCCATGCCATCACTCGTATGGTATTGTCTCCATGGATTCAAATGGTTTCCCTATTTGCTAACGTGAGTGTTTACGTTTCTACCATATGACTCTAATGATCACAATAATTCGGTAAGAGATTTATTTACCACACACTATCCGATAGGGTGCAATTACGATGTCCTAACACACCATAACACTATGGTGTTCCATGTGACGCAATTTGTGGAACTCTTCTCACAAGTCTTCCAATGATATGCCAACATTATAACTCAAATCTTCATTTCTTCGATGTACATCGAGGGAATTTGATTTTCTTGTTAAGTTTATTTCCTACTTCATTCGGAACTTTGTTTGATCGAATCAAAATTTCAGACTAACATTCCCCAGAGTGGATATCCATATATCTACTCGGAATATTCATGAATGAAATAAAGACTTCCACTACACGTTAAAGTACTTCATTGATTCACATACACCCATATGCACGATTCTCAACAAGCTATACTCAAAACGTTCAGTGAAGTTCACGAAATAAAGGTCTCCACTACCCGTCAATTACTTCATTGAACCACATACATCTCTATGTATGACTATCAATAAGTTATATGCCCGCTTTCCGAAAACGGTGTCACAGTTATTTTGCAAGTGTCAAAAGATCAAATCTTAGGACTTGTAGATCCATCCGGTATGGAGCAAATGCATTGACTATAACATTGGCATGACTAAACGGTAGTGCCACACATATGTGGTGTCTTTATTAAGTTTGTATCCTTTGGCATTAATATAATGAATGTGGGAGCTTCTACCATCTAAATTCAAATCGGCATATGAACATTACTTCATAAATATAGGACACCAAATTTGTCACTATCATGTATGAACAAGTGTCTCGCTAGAGGAGACACACTTGTAACGATCATACTAACAGGCGATCATAAAGAATTTATTCAAATGGTAGATCTAGAGGGAGAGTGTCTATGACCATCACAACAACTTGACTGCCATTATCAACACGCAATGTCGCCTCATCCTTTCAAGCTACTCAAGAAGTAAACCTGGTTTTCACAAAACATGACTAGTTCAAAACTTAGTCACTACTGCGAGTACTTGCTTAGCTAAAACATTCTTAACATGTATATCATATATACACCATCATCATTGATGACTTCCGGCGATCTGTTTCATTTTCTTGATACTTCCACCGTAATCAAGAACCATGAAGGTGAACGATTCCCCTTGCATGACATAGTCTATGACAGAGGATTTGCACTTGGCAACGATGTCAGTCATCCAGTGATTGAGCTGAGCGAGGCGTCTCAATGTTCATTAAGTATGAACATATGTCATTAAGTATGACCGTCACGTGCCCCCTCAATGTGTGTATTCTCTTACATCTTGGTTGAGAAGACAATCAGTCAACGTACTGATAAACTGAAGGGGTTACGGTGCAGAAAACAAATTTTTTTCTAGCGAACGGAACCCTAACTAGCCAGGATCTATCTATCTAGTACATGTGATAACGGTGGCGGAACGGGTTACATTACCTCCATGTAGACCGATAGCGGGGATTACGCTCCCGCACAAGCGTTGACGATGAAGTCGTACGTAGCCGACCTCGAGGTCGCGGAGAACTTGCCGCGATGTCGGCGTCGATGACGCCGGGGTGTCGACGATGATCTGCGTCGATGGGCGTCGGGCGGAAGAAGGCAGAGCGCCAGCACCGGGGCTGGTGCGCCGGCAGCAGAGGGGGGGGGGGGGGGGGGGAGGCGCGGCGGCTGCAGGGGGCGAGACGACGTCGCCCAAGCTCCTCAATAGAGTAGCCTCCGAGCACTCGCAAACATACGGAGCCTAGCGACAACTCCCGGTCATTCAGATCCAGCTGAAATCGCAGGAGTAGATCTTATCTGGAATCCCGCAGAGCAACGACGCTCTGCGGTATGGCTTAGGTGGAGAGAGACCCCCTTCCTCAGCTCGGCGCGGCTCCGACTTGGGAACCACGAGATCGAGAGAGAAATCGGGAATTAATTGGATTTTCCTATGAATTAAATCAATTAATATGCCTTGCTATATAAAGGGGGAAGGGGGTGTGCCAACCCCCTTGGCTCCCCCATGTGGGACTAAAGGAGGAGAGGGGAGGGGGGGTTCGGCCGAACCCCCCATGGGCCCTCCAACTCCTAGTCCGAGTTGGACTAGGAGGCCCAGCCTTCCCCTTCCTTGTGGGGTGCGGTTTCCACCTCTTGGGCCCTCTTAGGGCCCATTTAGGTGGGAGCCCCCTTTTTCCTTTATTTAATTAATATTAAATTAATATAAAAATTCCATTAATTCATAATTAATATATTTATATATAATTCAATATCCCATGACTCCGAAACTATTTCGGAACCACCCGAACAACTTTCGGACATTCCCGGAACGATTCCACACCTCCCCGGAACTCCTTCCGGACCACCGGAACTCTTTCCAGATCATTTCTCTCTCTCCAACAAAAACCTATAAAATTCCAGAACCTATCTCCTAGCGTCGCTAAGACCTTAAGTTTGTTACGCTACGGTTCGGGAACACTCCAGACATGGTCGAGACACTCCGCTCACCAATGATCGTCAGGGATACCTGGAAATATATGACGACCCCTGTGCACTCCACGAATATCGTCGTTGAACCATAAATATGATATTCATTCCCTTTGTCTCTGCGATACTACCTTGTCCGAGATATGATCGTAGACACACCGATGCCTTTGCTGTATCTCGTTACCGACGAAGGTTATTAACTCGTCTGTGATATTACCATCTCCATGACCTAGTCACAAGCTGCGCAGCTATATAGATGCAATATCACCGAGTGGGCCCAGAGTATCTTTCCATTACAAGAATGAACAAATCCCGCTCTTGATCCTTACGTCTTGATGCTCTTTCGGAATACCCAAGATGGACACCGTTATTGTCATGCTATATAAGACACAACGTTTGATGCTCTCAAAGCACCCCTACGAAGCATTAATAAGTACGGTCTCACGGTCTAAGGAATAAGCTATCATAATCTTATCTATTGCAAATGATAAACATCGTAATACGATCTTATTGCAATACTTTGCGTATGTCCATCACCTTATTCAACTAACAAGATGACCCCATTGTCAACCGACGTCATTGTCCTTGATCGGGAATCTCGATCAACTGTTGCCCAATGGACTAGCTCATATAGAGGCTTGCTAGGGACCTGGTTGTCTATGTATCACACGTGTATTAATAATTCTGATTAATACAGTTATAGCATAATACACAAACCTATTATAAACTTATGAGATAACGCAATAAATACTACTTATTTATTTGCCTCTAGGGCATATCTCCTTCAGTCTCCCACTTGCACTAGAGTACAAATAAACTAGCTGCATTTTACTTTATCAGAATCCCTTATCAAATAAGAATCATTTGATAATGCTTGCTTGTGGAAAAATGTTACTGCACAATCCATGATTGTACATGCTTTTGCGATTCACTGGCATCAACTTGCTTGATATCACCATGTTGTCTAACAACATATATGCAAATACCATAACTAAGTGAGACTTCTGCTTCCCAGCGCTTACTCTGATTATACTAACCAGATAACTGCCCTGAAAAACACACTCAGCCATGCAGAGCCCCTTGTAACAATTATAAACTCGCGATATCTACATACTTTCACACCAATGTAGAAAACTTGACATTCAAATGTCAACCCCTTAACTAACGCACTTCTACTTCCAGTAAATTCCAAATTTACTTTCATAACTGCTCTTTATTCAAAGAACATCGGTTATATTTCATCGAGCAGATAATAAGGTTTCTGTATGATGTCTAATATTACATAATAGACCCACATGTCATACAACCATTACTTTCACGCATCATTACTCTTAATGATCAATTGGATTCCAAAGGACCATCCTTTTGATTCTATTCTGACTCCTCAGATATAATCCAAAACAACTCGATTAACTATTTAAAATTCCGGTTCTATTTCCAAATAGACACTAGCTTTAAAATAGTTTCACAACTTCATCCTATTCTATTGGTACTTCACAATGTGTTAACCACACAAGATGAATTCGACTCCCACTCAAATTATGTCTCCACATATTTGATAACACGAGCTCCCACTCAAAAACGTGTTATCCACATATTTGAGTTCCTGAGCTCCCACTCAAAAATATGTTCCATACATATTCCACCTGAGTAAACTAACTACGACTCCCACTTAATTCGACATTTAGGTCAAACCAAAATCATTGATCTATCATCAATTCGAATTTAATACAAACTATAGTATTACATTAATACAAATCCCTCAGACTTCAAGCATGTCTACATAAATGTAGTCACCAAATTTGATCTTGTGCAAGACACATTTCTTGACAAGACATGCTCCTGCGTCTTTCTTATAGTCACATTTTCATATAACACTTTATATGACGATTAAACAATCTTATTCCTCTAATAAGAATTGCAGCAACAATTACTCTCTTAATCCTTTTAAACGTAACTTGGATTTCCAGGCTGAAGAGCCTTTGTTCGTATTTCGATACTTTCTCAACTTTCTTTGTATTCATAAAGTGCACCTTGATCTTTCAACAAGATCTGAAATACTTAATACAGTGCTGTGACCCGACAACAATATTAAATATAACAGCACCTTATTCAGAAGTTTCTTTCATGAAAATATTATGATCTTTATGAAGAGGATTGCAAGCAGAAAACAATTTTCTAGTCTCCCTCACTCTTAATCACTAAACTTTCATTAGCAGACATATACTCTTTGGAACATCTTCCAACATAAGTCTGACACTTTATTCCAAACTTCTAATTCAAATCCATAAACCATAATTTGAAAAATCATATTTTCCTCGGAATTACACAGACAACAAACTAAGTTTTGTTTCTATTTGGTTTTGGAATACACTCTCATCCAATGCGAGCAACCTACAAAGAACCACTCATGTATAATCCGAATTATCGCATAATCATATACATGTCGACACTACTGTCGATCCTACGAATTCTCGTTGAGAAAAATATCTATTTTCTAAAGTGGACATCGACTATAATGTTTCGAACATATTAGGAGATTCTAAGACTGATTCTGACAGACCACACTTTATTTAAAATAGAGCATGATTATAATTCCCCACATATCACTATATATGACATTATAATATTGTGAAACGAATTTCCACAAGTCTTTTATGTTGAAACCATAATTCAAAAATATTGTCCTTTGATCGAATCTTGTGAATACAATATTCACTAATCTTTCTTCTGAAAAACCCCATTTGATCTATTATCAAATTAATTTCAGACTCCATAATTTATCGGGCAAATACTCATATTTACCAAAATCATGGAAGAATTCGGATCATGCAATAACACCATTGATTAATCATTAAAAATGACTCTCAATCAATTTCCTCTAGTATTGCAACTTCAATACTGCATTTCAAACTTAATCAATTTTGGCACTCGAAATACTTAAATGGACCAAAAATATCCATTACTTCTTTCATTGCCTTTATGACTAAATTCGATGGTGTTTGTTCTTTGGATACATAATTTTATCATTCCCGCTATTATAAATGTATATCATACGCATAATGTAATTGAGATGTGATGAAAATTACTCATAACATGAAACAACTGCTTTGTTCCATAACATAAAACAACTGATGTGTTCTATATGAATAATTATGTCTTGTAACATTCAAGACACCAAACTAGATCACATTCTCACTATTACAAAATGTCTTATCAAAAACTATTGATGATAACTAATATGATATCTCGAGGGCGTGAGCACTACTGGCCATTAACTTGCCATCACTTGTGCACTGTCACGTCACCCTTCGCCACATACTTGTGATAATCAGGGACTGTTTCACAAACAGAACAATTATCAAACACTTTTCATCAAGTATGATAAGAATACATTTATATCTTCGTATATCAAATATACCCATAGCGTCGAAGACCTCTTATTCGATGAATCAACTTTTAGAGATTTGAACTTGTTCACGAACGTGAAGAAGCTCACCGTGTCTCTATAGCATATTCATGCACATGCTATTCACAGCTAGGAGGTAAAGCACAATCTCTATTGCACTGGAGTTCGCTATCTAGAAATCGTAGATATTCGTAAGCCTGAAGTAGATGTCACACAACTTCTTCAACTGAGTCTCTAGACAGGTATGCTCCCCATGTGAATGGTCCGGAACTTTCTAAGCTGTCTGAACTGCTCAAGACTCAATTCATCTTTGAAGTGACCTCTGATCGCATCAATCACGACATATGGCTCCATGTGTTGAAACAACTTTCAACTCAGGTGCTAGGCATACCCTCATGACGATCGTCACTTCCATGAACATGTCATGATGCTTACGGAACTCATCATCTTGCTCCTTGCTATCAGAATCATCTGGTCTAACTCCTAACTAATGTTCTAGCACATATAGGATGTTTGTTGTGTTTGGAGAATGTTTCTAAAACCAATGCACCAGCTGATGAAGTTGGACCCGTCGGCTTCCAAGGTAGAATCCGAGCTCTTGAAGAAGTAACCGAAGCGTAGTTCCGTAGTCTCCAGATGTGATCGCAAAAGAGGTAAGATAAGTTTATAATATATAGGTGAGTTTTAGTTCTATAATCTCATTATCAAAAACACACCACACCAAGATTATTATCCCTAAAAATAATAATGGCGATTACACGACCCTCATCCACCACACTACCCCCGATCATCACGGCCGGCAGCACAGCTTCAAAGGTGGACATAACATGTCGATCACAACAACTCTGTGACTCGTGCTCGATCTTTCGATCTTCCCGTGTTCCGAGGCCATACCTCTGAGTATGCTAGGCTCGCCAATCAAACCTCGAAGACCTGCGCGTGCAACATGGCTTACACCCACTGTATGCGAACGACGAGATGTGTGACACCCGAACATCACGGCCTGCCTCATAACGTAGAACTTTCTTGGAGGTGCGCAACGAGGGAGAACACAATTTTGGTATTTGTCAGGGATCATCCTATTTATGATGCTACCGTCGTATATCTAGCATATAAGCAATCAATAGGATGCACACACAACAGCACACAATAATGATGCAATGAAGTGCGATGTGACATGGTCGATGCGCGTGGACCTTCATGGCGCCATGTGCCTAGCCCCCGGCGCCCCGGCATGGCTCCGAGTCTACAGAGCACTCCATTGCCTTCGAAAGTACGAGTAATATCAAAACTTACCGTAACCATGTCACATAAAATAACGCCTCTGCAAAACAAAGTTAGACGCCTCTAGCTTTATTTAGTTTTGCAAGTTTTACGTGGCAAATAGGCTTATTCGTAAGAGAATCGCTTCCCTACCTACGAACTTTGTACCACAACGTCGATCGTATAATTGCATGTTTAAGCATCCCTTTCGGGCCCTCCATTGAAAATGCTTTGCCGACTAGAGAGAGAGAAACAGACACCCGCCAGCCACAGATACGGTGCAAGCCGTATGTCAGTAGTGGAACCAGTCTCGCGTAAGCGTACGCGTAAAGTCGGTCCGGGCCGCTTCATCAACTCAATACCGAAGGCATCGCAAGTGCACGCTAGAGGGTAGCAAATATAAGAAAGACGCCCTCATTCAACATGAGTTCTAACCGTACCAGCAGTACTACGCATAGATCGGCTCTGATACCACTGAAGGGGTTACGGTGCAGAAAACAATAATTTTTCTAGCGAACGGAACCCTAACTAGCCAGGATCTATCTATCTAGTACATGTGATAACGGTGGCGGAACGGGTTACATTACCTCCATATAGACCGATAGCGGGGATTACGCTCCCGCACAAGCGTTGACGATGAAGTCGTACGTAGCCGACCTCGAGGTCGCGGAGAACTTGCCGCGATGTCGGAGTCGATGACGCCGGGGTGTCGACGATGATCTGCGTCGACGGGCGTCGGGCGGAAGAAGGCAGAGCGCCAGCACCGGGGCTGGTGCGCCGGCAGCAGAGGGGGGGGAGGCGCGGCGGCTGCAGGGGGCGAGACGACGTCGCCCAAGCTCCACAATAGAGTAGCCTCCGAGCGCTCACAAACATACGGAGCCTAGCGACAACTCCCGGTCATTCAGATCCAGCTGAAATCGCAGGAGTAGATCTTATCTGGAATCCCGCAGAGCAATGGCGCTCTGCGGTATGGCTTAGGTGGAGAGAGACCCCCTTCCTCAGCTCGGCGCGGCTCCGACTTGGGAACCACGAGATCGAGAGAGAAATTGGGAATTAATTGGATTTTCCTATGAATTAAATCAATTAATATGCCTTGCTATATAAAGGGGGAAGGGGGTGTGCCAACCCCCTTGGCTCCCCCATGTGGGACTAAAGGAGGAGAGGGGAGGGGGGGTTCGGCCGAACCCCCCATGGGCCCTCCAACTCCTAGTCCGAGTTGGACTAGGAGGCCCAGCCTTCCCCTTCCTTGTGGGGTGCGGTTTCCACCTCTTGGGCCCTCTTAGGGCCCATTTAGGTGGGAGCCCCCTTTTTCCTTTATTTAATTAATATTAAATTAATATAAAAATCCCATTAATTCATAATTAATATATTTATATATAATTCAATATCCCATGACTCCGAAACTATTTCGGAACCACCCGAACAACTTTCGGACATTCCCGGAACCATTCCACACCTCCCCGGAACTCCTTCCGGACCACCGGAACTCTTTCCGGATCATTTCTCTCTCTCCAACAAAAACCTATAAAATTCCAGAACCTATCTCCTAGCGTCGCTAAGACCTTAAGTTTGTTACGCTACGGTTCGGGAACACTCCAGACATGGTCGAGACACTCCGCTCACCAATGATCGTCAGGGATACCTGGAAATATATGACGACCCCTGTGCATTCCACAAATATCGTCGTTGAACCATAAATATGATATTCATTCCCTTTGTCTCTGCGATACTACCTTGTACGAGATATGATCGTAGACACACCGATGCCTTTGCTGTATCTCGTTACCGACGAAGGTTATTAACTCGTCTGTGATATTACCATCTCCATGACCTAGTCACAAGCTGCGCAGCTATATAGATGCAATATCACCGAGTGGGCCCAGAGTATCTTTCCATTACAAGAATGAACAAATCCCGCTCTTGATCCTTACGTCTCGATGCTCTTTCGGAATACCCAATATGGACATCGTTATTGTCATGCTATATAAGACACAACGTTTGATGCTCTCAAAGCACTCCTACGAAGCAACAATAAGTACGGTCTCACGGTCTAAGGAATAAGCTATCATACTCTTATCTATTGCAAATGACAAACATCGTAATACGATCTTATTGCAATACTTTGCGTATGTCCACCACCTTATTCAACTAACAAGATGACCCCATTGTCAACCGACGTCATTGTCCTTGATCGGGAATCTCGATCAACTGTTGCCCAATGGACTAGCTCATATAGAGGCTCGCTAGGGACCTGGTTGTCTATGTATCACACGTGTATTAACAATTCCGATTAATACAGTTATAGCATAATACACAAACCTATTATAAACTTATGAGATAATGCAATAAATACTACTTATTTATTTGCCTCTAGGGCATATCTCCTTCATAAACTTCATCAACCCAACGTTTGGGGTACCCCGAGTTTAGCGACCATATCATATGTTCGCGATCTAAAAAACTCGTACCCACCGTTGGTTCTCTATGGCAGAGATCATAGCATGCACTGGACTATGATGATATCATCCGCACAAAATCTGATAATCCAAATTATCTTTTGTTAGCGGAATCTCCGGGTTTATCTCCTAGCGGGTATTGTAACGCAAAGAGCTAATGGTTTAAACAAGGAGTATCCTCAAGCTAAAGCATAAAACTATGAAGTTTGGACCCAACATTTTAAGTTTCTCAATCGCAGGAATGCGCCTAATTTGAAAAGATGCTATCACAATGGTTAATATCTACAAAGGTTTTGCAAAACAGACTCTGTTCATTATATTCCGAGTTCTAGTATTTTAGAAAATAACTATCCGAACTCCCACTCAAACGAACATCCCTCCTGGTCGTTTAAGCGATTACACGACCCCCATCCATTGCACCACCCCTCATCATCAGAGCCGGCAGCACAACTTCAAGAGTAGACAAATGTCCGCCACACCAATTTTGTGACTCGTGCCTTGTGCAACATGGCTTACACCCACTGTATGCGAACTACGAAATTTCTGACACCCGATCATCACGGCCTGCCTCATCACGTAGAACTTTCTTGGTGGTGCGCGTTGGAGGAAGAACTAGTGGTATTTTGAAGGGATCATCTTATATATAACTACCGCCGTGTAACTAATATATACTATATATATAATCACACAATATAAGATGCACACAAAACATTAAATGTAATGTGACGTGATATGGTCCATGCGCCATGGTCTTCTTGGCGCCCGCAGTTCATAAATAATTTAATAAACCTACCTTGACCATATCACATAGCCCCTGCAAAATAAAGTTAGACGCTTCTACTTTATCTTTTTGCATATTTTACGTGGCTTGGGACTGTCGTAAATAGAACCGCTTCATACCTACGAACCTTATGACCACAACAACGATCCAATAATTGCATGTTTAAGCATCCCTTTCGGGCCCTCCATTGAAAATGGAAGACCAACTAAAGAGAGAGAAACAGGCATCCGCCAGCCACAGATACGGTACAAGCCGTATGTCAGTAGTGGAACCAGTCTCGCGTAAGCGTACGCGTAAAGTCGGTCAGGGCCGCTTCATCAACTCGATGCCACTGGAATCACAAGTGCACGCTAGAGGGTAGAAAATAACAGGAACGGTGCCCCCGTGCAGAACACGGGTTCTAACAGCATACAACTATATCTACGATAGATCGGCTCTGATACCACTGAAGGGGATCGTGTGCAGAAAACAAAAAAATTCCTAGCAACGATATCCTTAAACTAGCCAAGATCTACACTATGCAGATATAGTAGTACGGCGGAGATCGGAATACATACCCTCGTAGACCGAATAGCGGGGATTATGCTCCCGCACAAGCGTTGACGACGAAGACGACGTAGCCGACCTCTAGGTCGCGAAGAACTTGGCGCGACGAATCGACGAAGATGACCTCGAGGTCGGGTGGAGGAAGTAGGCCTCCGAGTACCGCTAGCGCAGCACCTCGCAGGGTGTTACACACATACGATGGAGACGACGGCCTCCGAAGCTCCAGTCCAGGACGAGCAGCGGAAGACTTGGACCGGAACACCGGCAGCGCGACAGCGGGCTATGGTGGAAGTGATCCCCCTCCTCTACTCGGCGCGACTCCGACAAAGGGAATCACGAGATCGAGAGAGAATTATGGAATTAATTGGTGAATTAAAAGGCCAGGGGTGCCCCTTCTTATATAGGCTCCCAGGGGGAGCCAACCTTGCCAGCCAGGCAATGTGGGACTATCCCCCATTGCCTGATGCGGATAGGGCAGTGCGCCGGCCCTAGGCGGGCCCCATTTGGCCCACCTAGGCCGGCCCTCCCTCAATCCGAAGCCCTGGGGGGACTTTCCCCCGCTCATGGGCCTTCTTTCCACCAGAAGACCCATTTAGGGAAACCAGCCTTTAAAAATTCGAAAATAAATATATAAAACCATATTTAATCATTAATTACACTAATTAATATCAAACATATTTTATATAAGTTATTCTAGCTCCGAAAACTATTTCGTCGCTGCCCGATCTCCATCGGACCATTCCCGGGACGTTCCCGGTGATCTCTTTCCTTTCCGGTTGTCTTGTCGAAACCCCTTAAGTGTGTTACCCTAGCGGTTCGATATAATAACAGGTATGATCAAGACTCCTCTATGATCAATGACTAACTCGTAGGCCTTGACCCCATGAATTAATCCCTGTGATATAACGAATGACTTTCATCTATCAAACCTGGACGTCTAGTCTTAAACCCTTTGTCATGGCGATACTGAGCGTGTCCGAGCATCATTCTCAAATATCTCCATACCTAGCATGATCTCGTTACCGACATCGCTATCTTCTACTCGTCTATGATATTATGTGAGGTGGTGACCTAGTCACATGTTTGCAAACTCATTTGACATAATCTCACCGAGTGGGACCTAGAGTATCTATCCGGCTATGCGGACTGACAAAATCCGATGTTGACCCCTCGTCTCAACTACCCCCTTCCGATACCCAAAAGTATCACCGTTTTTGTCACACTATATAAGATATGACGTTTGGTGCGATCAAAGCATCTTTCAGGGATAACAATAAGAGTTGATCTCACGGTCTTAAGGCGTAATGACTATGTCCTATAAATACTGGGTATGTCCATCACATCGTTACACCTAACTATATGACTTCCATTGCCGACCGGCGCCATGCCCTATGATCAGAAAACCTCGATCATCAATCTGAAACTAGTCTTAGTAGTGGCTACTAGGGACCTGGTTGTTTTATCTACCACACCTGTATTAATGTTTTCGCTTAATACAGTTATAGCATGGTGTAAAACATATAATGAACGATTGGGATATTGCCAATAAACTATGTTTATTAAGTGCCTCTAGGGAATATTCCCTTCACATATGGGGGTAATGCATGTCAACCCGGGGTATCTTAGTAATTAATTAAGTCTATTTTGTATTTATATTCGCTGTACTAATTAATGTAGTGCAAGACCTTCTAAGCATATGAGTGTGGATGAAGCTCCTCTAGAGGCCAACATGACCTTCTGGGAGTTGTAACAGGAGTTGGAGGACGTCACGCAAGAAAGTGTTGGTGTTGACGGCCAGGAGCATACCACCACCACCACTACCGATGGAGATGCTAGTGGCGGTTGACGAGGGATGTCCCCATCAATACCCATGGTTACTAGCCTAGGGTAAGAGTTATTAGGTAGAGAACGCGTGGTGTTGGTAGATTCGTCGGCTGACAAGCGGGAATTACACAGGTTCGGGTCCCTCGAGTGAGTTAAAAACCCTTACTCCTGCTTGTCTGTTATTGATTGTGTATATGCGGCGAGTACATGGGTGTAGCAAGATGTCGATCTTCCTAGTGTTTGGTGGTTCTGGTTGGGCGTGTCCCTGGTCGGTCTCCCTCCTGTCCTTTATATAGGGGTACAGGTCTCGGATCGTAACCGACTAGGACTACATTTATGGGAAGTATTACCGACTATGCTATCTATGGTAGAAGCCTTCATCTTGGGCTTCGCATGTTGAGCTTCCTCAACCTATTGACAATTGGGTTTTAGTCATTACGTGCTCCAGATACCCACATGAGGGGGTACCCGTTTGATATAACCTTGTCATTAGCCCCCGAGTGCTTGGCTAATTCAAAGAATAAGTCATGGGCTCACTACATAATGCACATCTCATGTTTTATGCTTTTGATATGATATTTTTGTTTCTCTGACTTATGAATTTTGACAATGGATTTCGACTGAGTAGGCCTGGGTTTATTCGATGAGTCGAAACCAGTTAACTGCACTTGGGCAAAACCTTACTAGCCTTTTATCAGGTTTCGAGTCCTTGGGCTCGAACCTGGAACATACTGGACAGACACACCTCAGGCCAGTCGATGGTCTTATTGATATTGTTTTGCAGTTTCAATTTGCTACCCAGCGCGTCCGCCAGGATTTTCATCGTATATGTTGGTACGGAAAGGTCTAGGATTGAGACACTGCTGGAGTGATCCTTGACCCTTTCGACTGATCGATGGGTCCTACCTTTGTATTTTCTGTATACATCATCCGGGATATCTT
Organism: Poa annua; assembly: GCA_026929855.1. NCBI lineage: Eukaryota > Viridiplantae > Streptophyta > Magnoliopsida > Poales > Poaceae > Poa > Poa annua. Next base: position 9,440,664 of record CM049429.1, on the reverse strand, counting down.
ATCGACTGATTCTTCCCCGGGGATTCTTATGTTTCGAGTGTTTTTTGATTCTGTCGGGTGCACGACAGTGCTCCCAATGGGAGTAGCCCCCGAGATTCTGCTTTACTGCTTGCAGTAGAGGATAATCTCAATTTTATGCTTTTGTCAGTCGAATTATTATGCCTGCTCCCCATGGGAGTTTCCCACTCGACTCTTTTATCCTTGCAGTTTTGCTTTCGAGTTGTAAGGGGCTTTTCCTTTTTGTCAGTCGTGGTGTGACGCCTGTTTTTGCTCGTCTGGAACGATGTCATGCGTGACAACCTTGGCGTGCGAATAGCACTCTGATAGGACGTGACACAGTGGGTCCCTCTCTTTGACCGTTGTGGACCCTGGTTTAGTTCTGATTTGACCCAACGTGGCGAGATTTTTGCAGGCATGATGATGATCTCCTCGTTTTGCGCGCATAATGGGTTGTGTGCTTGCCGACGATTGGTCTCTGATTTTGCCACGTGTTATGGAATTTTTTTTGCCTGAACGGTTGTGATGGGTATGTTGCTTTTTGCCGTAAATACGGAGTTCTTTGCCGCTGTTGATTTCGCCCTACCCCTTCTGCTTCATCTTCTTCCTTACATCCCTTTGACTCCTTCGCTCTCCCTGTGCTTTTCTTTCGCCATGGCTTCTCTGACCAAGATCTCCTCCCCCACTGATATTTCTTCCATGAACCAGTCCTCGAAGGACAAGATTTCTGTTGACTCCGTCGCTACCTCCGCCGCTGCGATGAAGAAAGTCACCGACGATTGGGTTAAATCCATCGTCATAGAGAAGAAATTAGAAGACTTCTGCCAGGCGGGGATTTTGTCTTCAGCGGAGGTTGTTGCTGCTCGGGCTCCGATCCATAAAGAGGTACTTCCCAAGCCTCTTTCTGGGGAACGAGTTTGCTTTGTATATTTTCTCCCCCGTGGATTTGGATTTCCTTTGCACGACTTCGTCCGGGGCCTTCTTTTTGACTATGGGATTCAAATGCACGATCTAAACCCTCCTGATGTTTTACATATCACCTGCTTTGTGGTTTTATGCGAGTGTTTTCTTGGAGTGCACCCCAGCTGGGCTCTCTGGAAACATATCTTCCATGTGAGTTTACTCTACTGTGACGGCCGCCCTTTGTCGATGGGGGTTTCTGCATCAAAGTGCGTGATGGCTGTCGATATTTTGATGTGACGTCTGCCGAGCCTTTCCAGAAATGGAGGAAGAAATGGTTTTATGTACTAGTCGACCAAATCCTACTGCCTGCTTTTCCGACTGCCCCTCCCGCAATGTTGGCGTCCTGGGAACATGATTTGTCGATTGCGGAAGAAGAAGAAGGTTCTTCTCTTATGCTTAGGGTCCAAGAGCTGCGCAAGGCCATCACAAGGATCCAGTTAGTCAGTACGTATGTGCGTCGCCGAGTCTGGCCAGTGCGACAACGAGTGCACCCTTTATGGCGATATGAGGGATGTCTTGATGCCACTCGTATGAGTGCAACTGAGTTGTCCGGCCATGAATTTCATGATTATGTGAAACATATCACTGGAATCTCGCCTGCCGATATTGCTTCTTTCGACTTCTCTGTGTTCCCTTAGGGCCTTGGGACTCCTACTCCCGAGATTTTTTTTTGTTTTTTTGCTTGCCCATCTTTTACCTGTCTTCTTGGTCACCAGTGTCTTCTTCCATATGTGCTTGACTGACTTGTTTTTCTTATGCTGTGCTCAGGGATCACCTCTGGCGGCGGCTGCTGCTGCTTCATCTGCGCCCCATCCTTCGTTTGTTACAAATGTAGAGGGGACTGCATTGTTGCAATTATTTTGCATGTGTCCTAGTTCCCCACATATTTTGCACGGACGCCTCTTTACGGCTCTACCCTCTGCACCTGGTCTTACTCAGTTTACCCTTGGCCTTCCAGGTGCTCTGTTTAGCGCCGGAGGGAATAGTTTGAATCCTGGATGATACTCATCCCATTATTATTTTCCCAATAAATCAGGCACGTTATCAGCATATGTTTCCTTAAACTTGGCAACAAAGAAATATTCAGACACATATTGATCAACTTTGCCCAATCCGCCTCCGAGGTAGGTCATGAAGTAGACGGCATGTATACATGGATTGCCACTGAGCTCCCATCGCTTGCAACTACATTTCTTGTTTCTCAAATCCACTGGATACCTCCAAACATGGTCTTTGAAGGTATATGTCAGCTCAGCTAATAGGCCTATGCATCTCTGCATATTCATAAAACCCTTTATATTTCTTGCTCGTGCATGCAAATTATTGATCACACTTAGGATGATGATATGGCCATCATATTAGTGTCCAATTCTATTGCGCAATACCATCTTCTCCATTATCAACTGCCTGATGCTGTCAAATATTTCCCACACCATTAGACCTTTCAGGTTCTTAATCTTTACGTTGAAACTTTCAATAACGTTGCTTGTCACATAGTCCACCTTGCAAGATGTTCCAAATAAGCTTCTCGTCCACAACTTTCCGTGATGTGCATCCAAGTATGGTTCGACGGTGGGATTTTCATCGTACATGGTCTTCAAGTGGTGTCTATACTTCTTCTCGTTGCATGTGTACGATGTTGGCCAAAGGTTTGCATCAAATACTTTCTCCTTGAATTGCTTCTTGAAATTAGCAGCAAGATGTCTCATACATTCCCTGTGCTCTGCTTGAGGAAACCCAATTCCTACAACTTTCTCCAAACCCATGCAAGCATCTGCATGGATAACCAATCCAACAGGGTCCCCTATAACCTTGTGTAAATTGCACAGAAACCACCTCCAGCTCTGCTCGTTCTCCACCTCCACCACACCATAAGCAACTGGAAAAAGCCAGTTGTGTCCATCAACTGCACAAGCAGCTACCAACCGTCCTTTCCATTTTCCAGTTAGAGCAGTTGCATCCACAGCGAAATATGGCCTGCAACCTTTACGAAACCCTTCATGGCAAGCCTTGAAAGAGACAAAAGACCTCCTGAAGACATTTCTTTCAACAAACTTTCCATCCACTTTGGACCGCACAACCATATCATCGATTTCTACCACACTACCTAGAATTGCCTTCTCCACCTCACCTTTGAATGCGTACAATAACTGAAAGCTATCTTCCCATGCAGTACCTTTATCCTCGCTAGGGCCAGTTCTCTAGCTTCCCATACTTTTGAGCAATTCAGACACCCTTTCATCTTATATTTTGCATTGATTTCTTTGGAGAGTTCAGTTGCTCCAATCCTTTGGTCCTCTCTTAGCGATGGAGTCATCTCACTTGCAGACCACCCTTTGGTTGCTAAGTGTTCTTTACGCCAGTCCACCTTAGGGGCACAAGTGTGTTCATGCATGTTTTACCCTATCTCTACCATGTTTTTCGCATCATGCATGTCACGAATCTTCTTTGGCACAAGAACGACATGCAACTTCCATTTGCATCTCTCATCTGGGCAGTGAACCGTATACCTCTCTTTCTGACTCTTTACAATGTCGAAAGTAATGTTGCTAATGAGACAGTACGTTGTAACTGCTAACCGAAGTTCATCCATATTTTTGAATCTTGTCCCTGCAACAAGCGATGGAGCAGTCCTATCTCATTCAAGCTCTGGCATGTCATCGCCATCGTATTCATCTGCAATCATCATGTCATCGTTCTCCTCCTCCTCTTCAGGAATATCTTGTCCAAGCATAGAGGCAGGGGCCCTATGGCCCAATTCATCCACAAACTGAGGAAACATCTTTTCATCTTCATCGTCGTTCCGTGGCATACGATCGTCGGCTTCATCGTCTGAACGCATAGCATCTTCAGCATCTGCTGCAGTGGGCTGACTTGAACTACTAGTGGAGGGCTTACTTGTACTGCCACTAGGCTTACTACGAGGTAACGGTGGAAGGTTTGCATTAGCAAATGCCCCCTTTCCCGTTGAAGTCTTTCGCAATTCATGTACAAGTCGTTTCCGAACGACCTCAATCCTGATTTTACCGAATCGCTCGGTCGCGCTCCGAACAAGTAAGTATCCAAGTGCAGTGTCATCGGCGAGTGGGATGAAACTGTCCTCCAAAATTGACCAGTATTTGAGAACAACAGTATCAACCGGCCGCCAGCTGTACCGGGCACACATAGCATTAAGCAAATCCTTTAGAGAAAAAGACGTTTCTACCACCAACTTATACCAAAAAATATTGCCTAACTCCTGATCGTCCTCCCAGCATGAGGCAAATTCGACTGACAAGCAAAAATCGGTATTCAGATTCATCCTATTGAACAAAATTCATGGCGATAAAGGTCAAATTGAAGCCGTATTCAACTACATACATCACGAAATCGAGACAATCGATAGATTAATCAACAGATTATGTACTTACATCCCCATCCAAGTGTTATCTGAATCCGATTTCACCCAGTCCTCGCCTTCAAAAGGTGGAACGGCCGGAACGGCGGGGCCTGGAACTGTCGCCATGGATGCGTCTTCCAAGCGGAGATTCAGTGCACCACCGGCGGACGGGGCGGCGCTAGGGCGGCGGTGGTAAGGCGCGAGCGGTGTGTCCGATTGGGATTTGGGGGGGGGGGGGAGATGATGATTCAAACCTACCGACGGTCCAATTCGAAAAGCGCAGACCAAAGTAAATTCCAACCGAGCCGCACACTAGCCGATCCGTGGAAATTCCAGCCGAGCCACGCGAGGCCGACCCCACCAGTCAGGCCAAGTGCGGGTCAAAGGAGGTTGACCAGAGGGAACCGAGCGTTTAGGCGATATGCGAGCAAACCAGGGCACAGAACAGAGAAACAGCGCGGGTATGGCACAGACCGATAGAATTCAGCTAGGTATGGCACAGAACCAATTAACCCAATATTTTATGAAGTCTTCTTTGAAGTGGTACCAAGAGTCGTAGGCTCCTTTGGGCAAAGACTTGAGCCAGTCGCGGGCTGTGCCTTCGAGCATCAACTGTATGTATTGTAGTGCCATCGTTGTTGTTCCTCGTTGGCATATGACTGCCAGTTTGTAATCTTCCAGACACCCCGAGGGTTCCTATTTTGAGTAGAATTTTGGCATGGTTGGTAGGCCAAACTTCTTTGGGAGTTTTGTTTCTTGGATTCATCGAGTCAAGTATTTTGCTCCGCACGGTCCTGCGTTGCGATTGTCGGGTGATTCGCGACTGCCTAATCTCCTGGACCTGTTCTTGAGCGGCTTCTTGATCTGCGACGGCTTGAACTTTTCCTGTCGCTGCTTCGCTGAGACTGCGACTGGAGAGCTCTCTCGAGCGGCTCCTGCTACGTCTTCTCCTTCCTCCATCGACCAGTTCTTTTGCTGTGATTTCCAGGGCCTTCATTTGCTGCAGATATCTTGCCTCAGCAGGGTCGCCTGCCGGTGGTTTTCCTTCTTGGAGGTATGCTCCTATGGATATGAGAGCTCCTTCTGCTGTTTTGGGTTGGATTATGCCGTCAGAGTCGACGGTTAGGAACGAGTTGCTCAGATATCGAGTGACGTCTGCTCTTTCGTGCTCGGGGATTCTGTCAAATATGGATCTGCGTCGCGCCTCGGTTGCCCCTGTAGAACTCATGGATAGTTGTCGTTTGCGTGCGCTTGATATGCTTGCTTGCCTTCTTCGTTCTTCGAGTGTTGCTCTGTATTGCTTCAAGCGCTGCGATTCTTGCCAGTTGAAGTAGTAATATGTTGCCAACTCATCTGGAGTTGCGTCTGCTGTCATCATTATGCCCTCTTCAATGACCTTTGTCACCTTTGCAGCCATCTCTGTCGTGATGTCCAGAGTGGTGGTACCATCGGGTAAAGCGACCGTCCGTGGATACTCGATTGTTTGTCCATTGGTTGCGTTTTCTGACGTTTCTGCGGCTGTTGCCACGTAAACCTGCTGGGGTATGTGGTAATGATATGTTTAGTCTGATTGCTCTTCATACGCTGCTTCGATATTGCTATCCTGCTCTATGCTTTTGCCATCTTTTGTTTGTTGTATATGCTCGTCGTAGTCGATGACAACATGACGTGGAGATTGGATCTCTGCACCGGTGAAGTCCGCCAGACGTATGTTGTCTTCTACAGGCTCATCATACTCGGGGAGGTGAAAGCTTTCTTCTGGAGCGTCGATTTGCATATGGTCTTTGGTTGGGTTGATATGGAGGGTCGACTACACTTCTTCTTCCATCTCGTTTTGCATTATGAATTTGTTGAATTCCCTTGTGGACATGGACCCTGCTATGGACGATATTGGATCGATCTGTGATATTGGCACTCCAGTTGTTCCAGCCGAAGCCGTCGATATGATCATATCATCGACTGAGGTAGTCGACAGCTCTTCCTCTTCAGGGAACTCATCCGCCATGAATTTGTTGAATTCTGCGGACGTCATTGAATCTGTTGGAGATTGTGGCGGCGGGATCAGATCGGTCTACGAGGGGGTATCTTCCTTGTCTGCTGCAGATGTGATCTCAGTCGATCTTTTCTGAAGTGGCTGAGTTGTGATCTGTTCGACTAAATCCTGCACACCAAGCTGATCAACAAAGAAGTTATGTTCCGCAATAGTTAGATCAAAACCTGAATCGAGATTGGAGTAGATCTCCTGAGCTTCGGGTGAGTATGGCCTGATCCTTGTTGGTGATGCTGTTTTTGGTGAGTGGTCGCCTGTTTTAACAACCCGTTTGTAACTTTCCAAAATTGTGTGCAACAAAATGTTGAATCATGTCATCATTCCAAATATGGTTGCATTTAATTAATTATGTGTTCCAAATTCAATTTCCAAATTTAAGTTTCAAATTTAAATTCAAATGCTTTTTCAAATAAATTCAAATAAAGTTTCAAAATAATTACAATTAATCAACCCAGTAATTTAACCTGGCTATTTTGAAACTATTAAAAATTGACCAAAAGTTTTTATCAAGTTTCTTTTCTATTTTGGCTTAAAAATACAAAAACGGCTTAAAAATACAAAAACAGAAAAGTTTAAAACCAAGAGAAAAGAAAAATTAGAGGAGAAGGCCTCACCTGTTCGAGCTGGGCCGGATGCCGGCCCACCTCAGTCCAACAGCGAGCCAGCCCAGCCCACCTGGCCTCTTCTCCCTCCTCTGTACGGACACAGAGAAGAGGAGTACCTTTCCACGTCGATGGCCATGGCTATGAGCCCCTACACCTCGCCCCCACCTCGCTGCCCCACTCCCTCTCCTCTCCCTTTTAATCCACGTCGCAGCGCCCCCGTAACCCTAACCCTAAATTCTTTCGACCCGCCGCCGCAATCCCCCTAGCTCACGTCGTCGCCATGACTCCGGGAGGATCGGCTTCCTCTCTGGCGTGACCTCCGGCCACCAACTCCTCCCTCCTCGCGCCAGCAGGATCACCGACGACTTCTCCGTCCTCGGCAGCCAGGAACCAGACCCGGGGAGCTCTGCATCCTCTTCGTCCCCGACGTCGGCCCCGCACCCGCTACTCTGTCCTCGACACTGACCGCGTGTCCTCGTCGTCTCCGACCACCCTCCTCACGCCACCGGGATCCCCAAGGTGAGCCTCGCCGTTCCCCTATCCTTCCCCCTCCGTTTCCCTCCTCTGGAGGCCTATTTCTTGCCGGAGCCGGAGACGAGCACCACTGCCGGGGTGCGCCGCACCAAGTCGAGCACCAATACGTGCAGCCCGTGCCTCCCATGTTCAACCGAGCCCAAAAATGAAGCCCCCGCACGTACCGCAACCAACAACGCACCCCCACACACACTGCGCTGTCCTCCCTTGGTCGCCGCCGGCGAGAGTCGATCCGCCACCGTCGGTGCTCTCTGAACTTCGTCAGACAACACATGTAATCGTTTCAGTTTCGTCAGTGTCTTAGCTGCGTTCCGGGTTCAAAAGAAGTCTGTGTCGTTTACTGACACCAAACGTTTCCAGCCCGAGTGGCTAGAAGCTCCGCTCGTTTCCTCGCCCGAGCGCGCCGGAGTTCGAATCCCACCCCCGGCTGTGGAAAAAGCCACCTTTTTGGTGTGCCCGCTGACAGCGCGGCCCCACCTGTCAGCGACAATGGGAGCCCGCGCAGCGATCCCCTGCACGGTCAGCGCCGCCGTGGCAATGGACCCACTCGCCAGCCGCTCTGGCTAGGGCACGGCTGGGTGAGAAAAGTTCCACGCGCGGCAGTTTTGCACCGAAGCCCCTGGTTTCCAGTTTTGCACAGAAGCCCTTCCCAGCACTGTTTCTATCACGGATAAGTCCTGGAAATTTCAGAAAACACCCTAGGTTTATAAATGCAATAACTTTAAATCTATAACTCCAAATTAAATGAACTTTATATGTTTTTATATCAGAAAAATGCAATAAACATTATTATAACATTCTTATGTCATTTGCAATTAACTAATTAAATATGGAATGTGTGGGGTAATAAATATATAGTGCCCTAATTCCATTTAATATGCTCATATCTTTATACCATGTATTGCCATGCTAATAAATATTTAATTTGAGTTGAAGATAAATAATTTGCATTTAATTACTAAACATGTTATGTGTTGGGCTAGTAATTAATTAATGCCTATTCCATTTAAATTAATTAGATCACCACATCTGCTACACAAATAACTTGCACCCTATTTGTCGTCGTGGCGAACAGACAGATGCCTACGGGTAGGCTAATTTGTGGGGCCGATGGACGCTAGGGGATCTCGGGGAGGGATTGCGCGATGAACTCGCGCACAGGTAAACTCAACCGACACGGTGACACAAATATTTACCCTGCTTCGGGGCTCTCGTGAGGAGATAAAACCCCTACTGCAGCATCTAACCTATTCGGTATATTTCTCCTCTTTATATCCGGGCTACAATATGCTCTGCGAGCTGCTAGGTATGCCTCCATGAAGTTTTGGGAGCAAATGGAAAGGGGAGAAATGAAGTGGTGGGGGGCTTGGCCTCTCCCCTTTCCCCCTCCCCCTGGTGCCCTTTATATAGGAGAGCCCAGGGGACAAGCCGGGGACATGAAAACAGAAAACACTATGCGCGGTACACTGTTCACGATTTGACTGATGGGGTCTTGTCGGCACTGTTCACGATGTCAGCGGCAGTGTACTGTTGTCACATCCGGCGCACTGTAGCGGTACTGTAGCCCTGCTGGACATGTACAGGATCCGTGCGGCGCGGGTGTCCTCGTCTTGTCTTTTAGCCTGCGTCTGAACATCCTTTTGGTCCTCATCCTCTTATCCTCTGAAACTCTACAAGTATACCGTGCGCCCAACTGTTCTCGGCCCATCCGAGACACCAGAAGCCGGTTTAACATCCGAGGCGGGGCCTCGGTTAAACCGAGACATGCCGTGGCGAAGCTGCCGGTGCGGAGGCGCGGCTACCGGGACGAGGGCGAGCTCGCGCACGGGGTTCCGGAGACGGTCGATATGCGCTAGGCCTGGCAGAGACGCCCCGGGCGTGGTCATGGCCGCGCGGGTGGTGGAGGTCGGGCTGCGTATCCGTGTAGTCCGGGCGGTCACGGTCGGGAACACCACCATGCCGGAGAAGCTCCTGGGCGGCGCCGGACTGCTCATGCCGGAGACGCGACCGGGCTGGCGAAGAACTCGGGTAGGTGTCGTGGCGGAGCCTCCGTCGATTCGAGGCAGGGGGGTGCTGGAGGAGGCGCGATGTCGGAGCCGAGGCCGGGCGGAGCCCGCCGGGATTGCCGAGGTCGGGCACGAGCCGGTGTCGCTGGCGACGATGCCGGGCGGGCACGCGGGCGGGATGCGCCGGAAGCTGGGGACGCCGTGGTTGTCGAGGGAGGAAGCCGGGCGGCGGTGGTGGTGGAGCCAAGGTCGGGCGGGGATGTCGGGTGCTCCGAGACGCGGGCAGCGATGGTCGCCGATGCCGGGGCGGTCGGGGACAAGCTCGGGCGCGGCCGAGTTGGGGGCGTGGTGCCGGTGTAGGAGATGATGCGGGCGGCCGATCTCGGAGTAGAAGAGGCGCGGGAGTCCTCTGCCGCGCGGCGCGGCCGGAGTTGGAGGAGGTTGGGGGCGATCCAGGTGGTGCGGTTGGTGGGTGCGGGAGTTCGGGGAAGATGGGGGCACGATGTCGGTGTTGACCGAGATCACGATTCTGGTGAAGCCGAGCGGCCCGTTACCGAGATGTGTCCTAACTCGGTTTTCACCCGAGCCCCCCGAGATGCAGTCCACAGGCTGCTACCGAGATGTGGATCTCGGCCCGCAGGAAGATGAGCTACCTCTTCTCTTTTCGGCCCTAAATGCAATTCTTCTCCTTTCTCTTTATTCTTCTCCTATCTAAATGTTTTTATACCTGCAACACTAAGTAACAAACCCATATTTCCAGGGTACCGGGGAATTATATCCCCGACACTAGTCCCCGAGTCTATGGGGGATTCGTTAGAATCTCGCATAGACTTAAAAACAAATAGTCATTAGGAAATTTCCATACCAAATACCATGTTTTTAGGGATCCCGGGGAATACAAACCCGACACTAGTCCCCGAGGCTGCGGGGGACTCGCAGAGTCGCGCGAGACTTAGAAGAAATCTCAACCTCATCGTTTTCACTTGCTCCGCCGAGTACCTGCAAAAATACAATCATATGCCGGTTCCTTAGCCACTCTGGGCGTTTTACCGACATAGATGTCTTCGGCCACCGCCGGTCTGACACACAACACATGTCGGCGTTTAGCCACTCTAGGCGTATACCGACACGGACGCCTCATGTGCCGGCTTGTAGCCACTCTGGGCGTATACCGACACAGAGTCTCATGTGCCGGCGTTTAGCCACTCTGGGCGTATACCGACACAGACGCCTACACACACTATGTTACACAGGTATCTCGGTATGTCGGTATGTCGGTATGTCGGCCACTCTGGGCATATCACACATGTTTCGGTATCTCGGCCACTCCGGGCGTATCACAGGTGTCTCGGTATCTCGGCCACTCTGGGCGTATCACAGGTGTTTCGGTATCTCAGGTGTTGCCTTTGGCGAACTCTGACAAACCGAAACAAATGACGATTTGGAAATATAGCCCGATGCCATGATACATTGGCGAACCGAAATAAACGGGATCTGGGGATATGGCAGTATGCCTTGATATATTGGCGAACCGAAATAAACGGCGATCTGGAAATTGTGCATGATACCGCGATACGTGGGCCAACTGATACTACAGATCATATGCAATGTACCTTGAGGTAACAATAAATATAAGATGGATCCGAGATAACCGATATAATCAAGACTTTCGACATGAGTATCTTCTCGGTAAAACCGATATCACCTTTCAACATTAGTTAAGACATATATATTTAACAAGAATAAAGACAGAAAATAACTCTAGCAGCCAACCACACAATAGAACAGAGCCTCGGTTTCCACCGAGTCCCCGGGTAAATTTTCAGATATAGCAGGAAGGCAAAGGAGCCCGGCAGTCCCCGAGTCCAGTTTCGGGATACCGGCTCACAAACTACAACAGGAACCCAGATATGCCAAGCATATAAATAAATACAAACTGAGCAACTCTACCGACTTAGCATGCAAGGTAGAACTAAACGGTAAACCAGTCCCCGGGTCAAGACATCTTGCTCCCGGGGAAAAACAGATAGATGACAAACAGGTGAAACAGGGCAGTCCCCGGGTTACGATATCTCGTTCCCGGGTAAACAATTAAACTAAGCATGCATGGGCAGCTCCCGGACAAATTTAAGATAACATAATTGCAAAATACATACGACGATACTAACGGAGCACAGGAGCGGTTGGGGATGTCGGAGGCGACATAACCCGGGTAACTGGTGTGCAACTGCCAAGGGTCCATTGATGATGAGTGTCGGGGTAGACTCCGACGGTTGGTGCCCGTGATGCAGGGATCCCGGTTTGGGATGTCGATGACCGGTTTCCGCGATGCGGGGACGTCGATGACCTCCACCCGCGGTGCAGGGATGTCGGAGACCTCTACCCGCAGCGCAGGGATGTCGGCGACCTCTACCTGCAGCGCAGGGATGTCGGCGACCTCTACCCGCGGCGCAGGGATGTCGGCGACCTCTACCCGCGGCGCAGGGATGTCGGCGAACTCAACCCGCCGCGCAGGGATGTCAGCGAATTCATCCCGCCGCGCAGGTATGTCAGCGACCTCAACCCGCAGCACAGGGATCCCAATGACCACTGCCCGCAGCACAGGGATCCCGGATTTAGGATCCCAGATTTGGGATACCGGCGACCGCTACCCGCGGCGCAGGATGTCAGTGACCACTGCCCGCAGCGTAGGGATCCCGGATTTAGGATCCCGGATTTGGGATACCGGCGACCGCTACCCGCGGCGCAGGATGTCAGTGACCACTGCCCGCAGCGTAGGGATCCCGGATTTTGGGATGTCGGGTCCCGTCCGAAATTGTTCCCGCAAGCGCCACTCAGCCCCACGGTGGGCGCCAACTGTCGTCGTGGCGAACAGACAGATGCCTACGGGTAGGCTAATTTGTGGGGCCGATGGACGCTAGGGGATCTCGGGGAGGGATTGCGCGATGAACTCGCGCACAGGTAAACTCAACCGACACGGTGACACAAATATTTACCCTGCTTCGGGGCTCTCGTGAGGAGATAAAACCCCTACTGCAGCATCTAGCCTATTCGGTATATTTCTCCTCTTTATATCCGGGCTACAATATGCTCTGCGAGCTGCTAGGTATGCCTCCATGAAGTTTTGGGAGCAAATGGAAAGGGGAGAAATGAAGTGGTGGGGGGCTTGGCCTCTCCCCTTTCCCCCTCCCCCTGGTGCCCTTTATATAGGAGAGCCCAGGGGACAAGCCGGGGACAAGAAAACAGAAAACACTATGCGCGGTACACTATTCACGATTTGACTGATGGGGTCTTGTCGGCACTGTTCACGATGTCAGTGGCAGTGTACTGTTGTCACATCCAGCGCACTGTAGCGGTACTGTAGCCCTGCTGGACATGTACAGGATCCGTGCGGCGCGGGTGTCCTCGTCTTGTCTTTTAGCCTACGTCTGAACATCCTTTTGGTCCTCATCCTCTTATCCTCTGAAACTCTACAAGTATACCGTGCGCCCAACTGTTCTCGGCCCATCCGAGACACCAGAAGCCGGTTTAACATCCGAGGCGGGGCCTCGGTTAAACCGAGACAGGCCGTGGCGAAGCTGCCGGTGCGGAGGCGCGGCTACCGGGACGAGGGCGAGCTCGCGCACGGGGTTCCGGAGACGGTCGATATGCGCTAGGCCTGGCAGAGACGCCCCGGGCGTGGTCATGGCCGCGCGGGTGGTGGAGGTCGGGCTGCGCATCCGTGTAGTCCGGGCGGTCACGGTCGGGAACACCACCATGCCGGAGAAGCTCCTGGGCGGCGCCGGACTGCTCATGCCGGAGACGCGACCAGGCTGGCGAAGAACTCGGGTAGGTGTCGTGGCGGAGCCTCCGTCGATTCGAGGCAGGGGCGTGCTGGAGGAGGCGCGATGTCGGAGCCGAGGCCGGGCGGAGCACGCCGGGATTGCCGAGGTCGGGCACGAGCCGGTGTCGCTGGCGACGATGCCGGGCGGGCACGCGGGCGGGATGCGCCGGAAGCTGGGGACGCCGTGGTTGTCGAGGGAGGAAGCCGGGCGGCGGTGGTGGTGGAGCCAAGGTCGGGCGGGGATGTCGGGTGCTCCGAGACGCGGGCAGCGATGGTCGCCGATGCCGGGGCGGTCGGGGACAAGCTCGGGCGCGGCCGAGTTGGGGGCGTGGTGCCGGTGTAGGAGATGATGCGGGCGGCCGATCTCGGAGTAGAAGAGGCGCGGGAGTCCTCTTCCGGGCAGCGTGGCCGGAGTTGGAGGAGGTTGGGGGCGATCCAGGTGGTGCGGTTGGTGGGTGCGGGAGTTCGGGGAAGATGAGGGCACGGTGTCGGTGTTGACCGAGATCACGATTCTGGTGAAGCCGAGCGGCCCGTTACCGAGATGTGGCCCAACTCGGTTTTCACCCGAGCCCCCCGAGATGCAGTCCACAGGCTGCTACCGAGATGTGGATCTCGGCCCGCAGGAAGATGAGCTACCTCTTCTCTTTTCTGCCCTAAATGCAATTCTTCTCCTTTCTCTTTATTCTTCTCCTATCTAAATGTTTTTATACCTGCAACACTAAGTAACAAACCCATATTTCCAGGGTACCGGGGAATTATATCCCCGACACTATTCTTTTGCCGGGATTTCATCCCCGCTTTAAATATGACCTAATCATCTCATACCATAATGCACCATCATTTGATTGCGCATTTTCTCTCCATTGATTATTGTTTCCTATTGTCTGTGTTTGGCTTTCTTTGGGTAGACGACGACGTGTCCGCTGTGAGTACCTACGATACTGAGGTTCCAGTTTTCGTGCCAGGCCACGAGCTGCTAGGCAAGCTTCTGCCAATTGGTTACACGATTGTTTGGTTTTCATTCTTGCCTTTTGATCTATGCTATCCTAGTTATCGATTCTTGAACTGCGATCCCATCACATGTTTATCCTGCAGCCTATACAGCTTTATCCCCACAACCCATAACCCCTTGCATGTTTATCTGTTGGCCTTTGCGAGTCGTAGTGCATGCTTAGGATTGGTTGAGCGAGTCGTTCCTTTGTCTTTATCTCATATGTTTAGTATGATAGATTGTTATACTATAATGAACTGCTGTCTTATTTTGGGTTCTATAATTAAAAGATAAGGCACCAGGCGGAAGGCCTTGCGAGGTGCTTTGTTCTGCTCAGTGTCGACCTAGGAACTGAGATTTTGTCCTCGGATCCAATTTTGAGCGCACTAACCACTTGTGGGTGGCCCAATGGAGCCCCCCTCGACTTTGAACGGATCCTCAGCTTGTCCATGTGCCGCAAGTAGTTCGGGTTTTCCATTCGCTCATATGCATGTGCATGATGATGATGTTCGATGAGAGGTTACTTGATACGGGGGGTCATACAGGGGTGGTACGTCGCGAAGTGGACAGTTCCTACTGTGGTTTGAGCCGCATGGCGGCGTATTCACAAACAAATGAGTCCGCAATTGAGATTCGGCCGGACTCCTGACACGGGTAACAACTCATATGGGTGGCACTTGGACTTGCTGTACTGAAGGAATGAGTCGTGTTGAGAGGCCCTAATGTTTTTGATTGGGTTGATCATGGGAGTATGGGTACAGTAGTGCACCCCTGCAGGGTATAATCTTATCGATGAGCCGTGTCCACGGTTATGGACGACTTTAGTGATGATGCTGGCTAACAAGATCTAGACAACTTACACCTAATCATTGTTAGTTAATGTGACTAGTAATATAGAATTTCTTACACCATAAATGGTAACTAAAATTGTTAACGTGTGAGTATTTCCGGATTGTTTCCTCATACTTGGTTGAGGGGGTTAATTCGAGAATGGGTTATGACTGGTGTTAGTTGTAGATGGCTAATCAAACGCTCTCTTATCTCTCTCTAATTAGACGGAAGTTTTAGCGCGTCTCTTTAGGTTGCTACTGCTGCTGCCGCTAAGTACACTTTCCCCCATATTTTGGGAATCTTACAGTTTTGTAACTTGTTAGCTTAAGCTTATTCGATACTCTTCGGTGTATTGACCCGTTTGCGGGTTGTGGTTTTTCTGCAGTTGAGGATCCTTCGCTCGATCAGGTGGGTGGATATTACGTGGAGTTTGACGACGAGATCTAGGACGAGTAGTTAGAGTTCCCCTGGGCTACTTCCTGGTGGACTGCGTGGATGGGCCTTCTTTTCCGTTTCGGCTTTGAGCCCTTTGCTTCTTGTCTGTACTCAGACCGGTTTGTTTCCGCTGCATGATGTAATGTTGGGACATGTGTCCTCTGATTGGTCTCATTCGCTATATTTTGCTCAGTGAGAGCTTTTGGATATTATTTCCTTCCTTTGTGTCTTAGGTTTATTCTGTGGTTTCAACTTGTTAAAAATCCGACTCGTATACCATGTGTGTATGGTTGAAGTATACGAGTTGGAAAACTTTTTGGGTTCTTGCGTGCACAATCTTGAAACGTATATGACGTTGGGGTCGCCAAGAGCTGCCGGTCGATGATCCATTCCGAGCCTGGCCTGCTTGTTTCCTGGGATTGGTAACCCCAGTATGTTCTTGGTTGTGTGGCCCAACCGATACGTTTCGTTTGTGTAGCTTGAATTCAGGGTCTGACACCTGTGATCTGGATACGATTTGTTGTTGCTGATGTGCATCCCTTTGAAGAAGTCGGCGGGTTGCCGTTTGAAATTTGGACCGAAAAATCCGTAGATCTAACACCACTTGTTCCCACAAACGGTGCCAATTGACGAGGGATGTCCCCATCAATACCCATGGTTACTAGCCTAGGGTAAGAGTTATGAGGTAGAGAACGCGCGGTGTTGGTAGATTCGTCGGCTGACAAGCGGGAATTACCCAGGTTTAGGGCCCTCGAGTGAGGTTAAAACCCTTACTCCTGCTTGTCTGTTATTGATTGTGTATATGCGGCGAGTACAGGGGTCTAGCAAGATGTCGATCTTGCTAGGGTTTGGTGGTTCTGGTTGGGCGTGTCCCTGTTCGGTCTCCCTCCTTTCCTTTATATAGAGGTACAGGTCTCGGGTCGTAACCAACTAGGACTACATTTATGGGAAGTATTACCGACTATGCTATCTATGGTAGAAGCCTTCGTCTTGGGCTTCACATGTTGAGCTTCCTCAGCCTATTGGCAATTGGGATTTAGTCATTACGTGCACTAGGTACCGACATGAGGGGGTTCCCGTTTGATATAACCTTGTCAGCGGTCATGGTGACGCCGATACCACAACCGATGTCGGCGAGGACCACAGGGAGGATGGGGCGAACCCGCCCGCCCTAAAGAAAAAGAAGCCAAGGAGGGATAGGACACCACAAGCACTTGGCAACGTCACAGACTCCTTCACTGAGGTCTCTCCCAGTGGCCTCCCATTGCAGCCCAAGAGACTTGCCAAAGGATACGCCATGCAACTAGGGTGCATCCTCCGGGAAACCGTGTCGATCAACACGAGGGACCTCAGGCACACGCGGAATGAGGCTTTGGTCAACATCCTCATCCAGAAGCTTCACCAACAATACACGTTCCCGCAGCCGCTCAACAAAAAGGTGGAGAGGTTAGCCATCACGAAGATGAGCACCGCCTTGAGCAGCTGGAAATTCAGGGTGAGGAGAAAGATTGAGAAGGGTGATAGCTGGGAGGAAATAAAAAGCAAAGAACTGACACTAAACAAGGAGGACTTCGACGCATTCAAGTTGTCCTTGAACGAAGTGGTGTCCTTAAAATGGACGGAGTGGGGGAAGAACATGCGGGGCATGAACCTAGGTAACCACCATTTGGGAAGCGGTGGCTACAGAGGAAAACAACCCGTTTGGGACAAGAAGGATGCCGAGGTTCTTCGTAAGGGAAAAACGAACCCGTGGCACCAAATCACGGATGAGCAGGTCCAAAACTTTGTCCGGTCCCGCTACTATCTGAACAAAGATACGGGGGAAGTCGTTACAGACGATGACGATGTGAAGAAATTTGAGAAAGTGCTGGTAAGGAATTTAATTTACCTTGTAGGCTAATTTGTCTACATATGCTTGAGTTCACCTTAATTTGCTTTGTCTACATGCTGACGAGTTAAAGGCTGACACTGAGGCAGGCCCGTCGTCCCAGGATTCAACAGAGCCGTGGGACAATACTTTCAATAGGGTGATGAACGTTTGGAAGAAGAGGGACAAGAACTTGCCGCCCACGTTAGCTGGCCGTGTCACCGGCTTTGGTACGAGCATGAAGTTCCTCCAGTACTACAGCACAGACGGCGGCCAGTCGAGAAGGCAGAGGAGGAAGCCGACAAGGGATGTCGCGGAGGTTATGGAGCTAAGGAAGAAGGTGGAGACATTGGAGAATGAGAAAGTGGACTCCACCACGGTGAACAAGATGGTTAAGGATAGGATCGATGAGCTCTTCCCCCTGGGGTGGTGGAGGGGTTAGTTGCTTGGAATGCGGCAGGTTGAAAGGGGCCGATACACGTGCCCAGCTACGCCGCAAGCAACTCCAGCCATATGGCGACCCCTCCAGACCAGCCGGTGACCCTGCTTTTGAGCCGCCGTTTCATACTATGCCACAGGCGCACCCTACCGAGGCACATGAGCTCCCCATGCAAACTCCGGTGCAAGACAATGAGACGCCGGCCTCCACCGCCATTGTATCAACATTAGAGGAGCTCAACTCAATCGACAAGGTAACTAACTAGTTAGGCCACGACGTCTTCTATAATTAACTATGCCTTTGATGACTGTCATCTCATGATGCCCACCAACATGCATATGTGTTGACTCTCAGGACATGGTTTGCACACTCCTACATACGGTGGGGGCCGACGGCGAGTTGGTGGATGTTGCTAATGGCACGATCGTACAACCAAAGGGTAACCTAATGCACAACCAACGCATGAACCCGACCATGCTGAGAATCAAGTTGGATGAGGTATTGCCTCAGTTTCAACACATCCGTCCCCCAATGCAACCTGCAGGAGCCGACAATGATGAGCAGATGGTCCTTGGAGCCTGCCTCCAGTGGCTCATGGAATGGCCGAAGAGCCAAATTCGTCTTGGAGGGCTCAGACGCACCTCCGGCGCCACCTCCAAGCCGCCACAAAAGGTTAGCCGACCCTCTATCGTTCGGCCCTCGGCGAGGCCGCCACATATTCCTGTTGTGAACGAGCCGACGCCACAAGCACCCGTTGCCAGGACCCGGAAGGAAGAGACGGCGGTTGTCGCCACCACAAGCCGGCACCAAATACTCTAGGGAGCGTCTGCACCTCAACAACAAGACAAAGGCAAAGGCGCTGCGCCTCAACTTGAAGACATCAACGAGGATCATCATGATCATGATAGGAATGACGAGGACGTCGATGGCTTCCTCAACACGGACGCCTTCGATGTTTCGTGCATGCCTGCTTTGGATGAAGAAGAATTCCGCGGCCCCTGCAGTATGCCTATTCGTCCCACTTCATGGTCGCAGCGCCTATACTTCCATGGTATATCTCAAGAAACGCCTCCAGAGACCGGCGATCAAGTTGAACCGGCTAACATTTTCACCCCTGGCACACTGCATAAGTCGATTCACGTTGTGCAATCCACAGAGAAGAAGAAGCCTAGGAAGAGAAGCAAACCAGGTGCCTCTTCAAGCCAGCCAGCTCCTAAGACTGTCCTAAATGAACGAATGGTTCCACGACGTCGTGATGGCCTGACCCGAATGCATGAAGCTGGTAAACCTATACTGCCTCTGAAGCTGCTCTGCACCGCACAGGGATCCTTGCAAGCTTTGCATGATGCTATCTTGATGCTAGAGGGCATGGTTCTTAAACACAAGGACCCAAATTACTCCGTCTTCACGTGCAAGGTGCCAAAGGGCGTGAAC
Source organism: Poa annua (assembly GCA_026929855.1). NCBI lineage: Eukaryota > Viridiplantae > Streptophyta > Magnoliopsida > Poales > Poaceae > Poa > Poa annua. The sequence goes on along the minus strand of CM049429.1, from coordinate 9,421,310 downwards.
TTCGTCGATGAAGCCTCGGCGGATTTATTCTTTATAGCCTTCGAGGACATCTTCAAACTGTTTCACGATAGACGGCTGGACTATAACTTGGTCCGTCTATACGCGCTCAATATAGCGATTAAGAACAAGAGAGAGTCAAACCCATACGTCGCGGTAGCGGATCCCTACTACATGCGTGACAGCCAGCTATGTGAAGGATCAGCGACACGGGTCATGGCAAGGGAGTACCTCCAAAGCTTCATGTTGAAAAACATGAGCAAAGAGAGCCATCTCGTGCCTCTCTTTTGCAAGTAAGTACACATCCGCTCGTCAATGTCGTAACTTATGTTTTTCCATAGAGTCGTTCCATTGCTTATCATGAATTTCCTACATTCCCTTTGAATTACATTAAGCAGTGACCAGCACGCAGTACTCATCGATGTAAACACGAGGTGGTCCATTGCCACTTATTTAGACTCGGTGAGTTCAGTTATAAAGAAAGACTACACCGAATAAAGGGTGTTCTCGATAAGGCTCTCAAGCTCTACGCCAGTAATGGAGGCACCTTCCAAAAGAAGTGTGAATTCTTCAACAATAAAAACAAGCATAATTTCAGGCATGTCACCGACTTCCCTTGCATCAAGGAGGCCTCTACCAACGTGAAGGAGGCGTTCTACGTCATCCATTATCTTAAAGGGTATGTCGAGGAAGCTGAAGCCATGAGGTTTCCAGTAGGGCTCCGGAAATGGATTGGAAATGCGGGGGAAATCTCTGATGCTGATCTTAGATAAGACTTTCATCGCACCCAGATGAAGTTATCACATATCATCCTCCACGATGTCATGACTACCGAGGGCTTCCTACGCTACCCTAGAGGTAGGATGTATTACAAAATTGCGCCTAGCTAGCTAGATATTGTGATTGTGCAAGAAGTTTTTATTTTCTTTATTACACTTATATACATGAATTATCCACACTCTATTTATGTTATTAACTGATACTTACCAATCCATCTCCAGAATTGACTAAGATGGAGATCGAAGAACGTCTAACACCGCAGCAGGACACGAGGACGTGGACGACGAAGGAAGTCTACAAACCGTTCCCGGCGCCGACGAAGAACTAGCTAGGCTACACGTGATCGTGCTCTTCCGCTGATTTCGCTTATGTGTACTCCATTTGATAACTATATGTATGAAAATATGAACTTTTCTATTTTGAGCTCCATTTGTATCATGATTTATGTAAGATTCGGCACTAAGTACTTTTATTATATATATATGTATGTACATCTCGGATTCGAATGAATGTGATATGTTTGTTCTAATTTATATACGGGTTGATAATATATGTGTCAACTTATAATATATATGTATAAATATTGTATATACCTATATTTGTACAACATGATTTTTTTTCAAAATTCATGTTATTTATTGTGTGGCGCATGGCTGATTTTTTTTGTGCCGCATATAATTCTGTGGCGCACTGAAACCACATGCGCCACTGAAATATTTCTGTGACGCATCAGGAAGGATGCAGCACAGAATTCTAAAAATTTCTATGATGCACCGAGGAGGTGCGGCATAGAAATATATTTTAGTGCCGAGATAACTGTGGCGCACCCCTCATTTTTCTGGTTGCACCATAGAAAGGCTAAAATGTACGCCACATGTAACCAATTTACACTAGTGTCAGAATTACCTTCGCCCATAAAAAGGCATGTACGACTACTCCAGCGCAAGGGAATACATTGATGACTGTAGCTATAACATTTGCGGTAGTGGCCACCCCATGCCCGGATTGTCCAGCAAGGAAGAACTCAAGCCGTACAGTTGCATGCCTATGAAGCACACATGACACATATAAACACAAATGGCGACCCTCCCAAGTGTCCGAATGTCATGGGCGTGGGAGGCGTGGAGAAGCGCGGCATGGACTGGACGATCTAGGGAACCTTGTGCCAACCGGGAGCTGGAGTTTGGCGGTGAGCAGGAGTCAGGAAGTGGATAGCCTTAACGGCGTGATCATGGAGTTCAGCAGCCAGGTCGGGAGCACTGCAGGCTGAAGAGTCATTGGCGTGAAAAACTTATAGGAGGAAGGAGTGGAAGAGATGACTGAAAATCATAATTACATGCGGAACTTGTAACAGCTTCGTGCAATCGTGCTTGCAATTACCGTTTGAGAGTAAAGAGAAATAAATTTACAACATACGTCAGACGTGTGTGGAGAAGAACCGGAAGAGAAGGCGCCCTGTGGCCTGACGGAATAGGAAGAAATGCACTAGAAATTGAGGATGACGTGGAGGCTTGCATGTTGAGAGAAATCTTGTAGTGGGTGTTAGCTATTTAGATATAGAAGATAAATGATAATAATCAACAAAAAATACTGAATTCCTAGAAATAGCAGTGGCAGTAGCTACACAACTCAACCAACATATATGAATGATAATAATAAGAAAAAATCACTGAATTCCCAGAAATAACAGTGGCAGTAGTTACACAACTCAACAAACATATATGAGTGATGCTCAACAAATTTTATATATTGTTCATCTAACTTATTCCTAAATACCTAGATAGTCATCTTGGTTCACCATCACACGATCAAGCATGAAGTTATGATCATCTCTAAGGTCATGATCATCGGACTCGATCGGTACCGTCGAAGTGGTCGGAGTGCCTATAAACGAAGTAGCTCTCGACGACGCCATGGTCGGCAAAGAACGTGCACCTCTCAGTAGGTTGAACATCGTAAAAATCATCAAGTTATCTCCAACGACAATGGCCGTCGGCATAGCTCCAAGTACGTCGACAGCCGTTTGTGTTGACGGTTATCAACAAGTTATCTCCAATGACAGTGGTCGTCGGCATAGCCCCAAGTACGTCGACATCCGTTTGTGCTGACGGTTATCAACAAGTTATCTCCAAGGACAGTGGCCATCGGTATAGCTCCAAGTACGTTGACGGTCGTTTGTGCTGACGGTTATCAACAAGTTATCTCCAACGACAGTGCCCGTCGGCATAACTCCAAGTACGTCGACAGCCGTTTGTCCTGACGGTTTTTTTTTACCGTGGGCATACATCGACTATGCCGACGTCCTAGTTGTAAGGCCGACGGCCCCGTCGGCGTTGAAATGGCCGTCGGGCTGAGCTGTGTTTCCCGTAGGTGCAAGTTCAACATATAATTCTGATTATGAATCGTCTTGACACACTGCAGGCGCCACGAGGGCTCTCCTGAACGAGTCCCTGGTGCTGATGGGGGAGATCGGCGGCAACGACTACAACTTCTGGTTCCTCGGCGGCCCGAATAACCCACGCGACACGCCGGACAAGTTCCTCCCCGACGTGGTCGCCCGCATCGGCGCCGCCGTGCAGGAGGTGATCGACCTTGGCGCCAGGGCGGTCGTCGTCCCGGGCAACTTCCCCTTCGGCTGCATCCCCGTGTACCTGAGCGTCTACCAGAGCGGCAACCAGTCGGAGTACGACGAGTACGGCTGCCTGAGGTGGTTCAACGACTTCTCCCAGCGGCACAACCAGGCGTTGCGGCAGGAGGTCGCCCGGCTCCTGTCCCAGAACCCCAGCTCCAAGGTCATCTACGCCGACTACTACGGCGCCGCCATGCAGTTCGTTCAGAGCCCGCAGCGGTACGGCATTGCCGACCCGCTCCTGGCGTGCTGCGGCAACGACGGGAGGTACCACGCGAGCGTTTGCGATAGCAAGGCGAAGCTCTGGGGCAGCCCCGACGGGTTCGCCAGCTGGGACGGCGGCCACATGACGGAGAAGGCCTATGGGATTGTTGCCAGCGGGGTGCTGAACGGGCCGTTCGCCGACACCCGGATGCTCGACATCTGCTACTACTAGAAGAAATGATTTTTTTTACGGAATGCATTGTAGCGTTTATTTGATTATTTTAGACATCATGCATAACAAACCGAAACAATTATTTGAATCATATGCCTTCTTTGCTAGCTGATGAGCCACCTGCAGATTTGTATCCCTTAGACAATGTTGAAACTGAATATTCTGCATCGAACTTGTCTTCAAAAAGCACTCTACCGTCATTGATATATGTGGACTCCATACTTCAGTTACTCCAGTACACGCTTGGATCTATTCAAGCGAGTCAGATTCTATGGTTACATGTTAACATCCGAGTTGCTCCTGAAATTCCAAGCGTCTTATCAAAGCCAGTGCCTAGCTGTTGTAGCATTCAGTACATTCACCAATGGACTAGCGGAACAGCAATTGCCTCTCCTCTATGATTTCTCAAAAGTCAAGACCACACCAACAGCCCCTGATCCATTTACCATGTAAAGATGCATCTATATTCAGTTTATACGCACCAGGAGCAGGCTTTGTCCAACAAACCTATTTCTCCCTTGAGTTTTTTTTTTTTGAGAAACACAGTACAACGCAAGCGCTCATATACACGCGCACACACTCAACCATGTGAACGCACACATGCACACTCTACCCCTGTGAGCACCTCCGAGAGACTGAGCCGGCATGTCGGGTCTTGAGATTGACGAAGTAACCATAGACGACTCGCTATCGACAGGAACGTCGTCTCCCACTCCCACTGAAAGAATATTCCGTCTAAATGAGAAACACCAGCGTTAAAACAGAGATTTGAACTCTGGTAGGCTGAGGATACATCGATCCTCCTAACCATCTTGCCACCCTTGAGTTTCCTTTGGCCGCACCGAAATTTTTAACCAGCACATTGATAGCAACTGTAGATGTGTTAGGATTTGCAACATTCACCCTCTTTAACCCACTTCCTCCTTTTTGCCACCAAATGTACCAACATCCAACGGCAAAAGATTCTTCTAAACTCAGATTAATCAGAGAATGAGAGCTTTGTTTCGGGCTACATAAGTGAACTCCAAAACTCTAAGCAGAAATCGGGTGTCAATATCTTCTCACCTTTTTTTTAGATAAAGTGAATTTATTGATATTAAGTATAAATACACCCGGTCTCTGCAACAACATATTGCCTTAGCGGTTTACGGATGCACACAGACAAAAAAGAAAGAAGAATTACAAAAAAAAGCTAAGTCCTGCTATAACGATATATTCCTTATAGAAGCAGCACAAACACCATCAAGACAACACCAGAAGTACAGAAGTACTCGCTCACAAAACAACGCATTTCAGCAAGGTCATTGCCAAGCACAACCAATTAAAGTCCAGACCTTGAATTTTCACCCTGCAAGGCAAAACTTTGAACTTCTTATGTAATGTCGCCCCCGCTTACGATGCCGCTGCTCCAAGTCATAATCACCAAGCCAACTCCTCATCGCCAACAAGAATCAAAACACCGTTGCTAGATCTCAGATATTGGCTTTCATGACATTCTCCGCCAGCACCACGGAACGAGAACATGCTCCATGATATTAAAAGCCGGCAGAGTTTCGGAGCGCTTCCCTCTGAAACCAAATGGCCAGCGAAAAACATGGGCGCGGACGACCGGTTCCACCCGGTTCAGCAATCTCCAGGCATCGCCCAATGGAGCGCCGGTGAAGCATCTGGAACACGTCTCTTCAGCCAGATCGAAGACGCCAGACAACAATAGATCCTCCTTTTAACACCGGCAAGGAGCCCTAGGACCACCGTCAAGACGAACTCGCGGAGGAGAACCTCCTCAAGCTCGCTACCGGGAAGGCAGCACTGCTGCCCACAATGCAAGAGGCCCGTCGGCCGCTGCTTGCCGGGAACTCCTGGCAGAGCAGCAGCGCCGTCCACCATGGTCGTGTGCTCGCGCATCGCCTCCAGGTCGCGCCGCACACTGCAGCACTACTCCGCGGTCTCCCTGGCCAAGAACTGCCACTCCTCCACGCTCCCTGCCGTGGCCGGCGAAGACCACAACGACCTCTCGCCGCCACCCGCTCCTCCACTCGCACAACCCTGGTGACACCCTGCCTCCGCGCGGAAGGGGACCGTAGGGGGAGCACCGCCAGCACCCGCCGCCTTTGACGGCCAGGCGTGGCCGCCACCACCGGCGGCGGCGGCGGCCAGAGAGAACAGGACGGCGCCGCTTTTTCTAGGGTTTGGTGGTGATTAATATCTTCTCACCTGATACAACACACGGAAGATAACCAAATACAAGCAAACGCGTGCACGCATTTTTTGATAGCCTTTGTGAATTGTCGGCGGATGATTGTTGGTTGTCTCAGTTAATTCAGATCGTCTGAGCTCTTGTGTGTACAGATTTGTTCATCTTCTTCTACACACGATTGTTTGTTCTCTCCTCAATGTGTGTGAATGCCAACATTGTGTACGTTGTATTTCATTTTGAAACAATCATATATTGCATTTGTCATTGATCCAAACGGAATAGACTGCTAGCACAAAAGAAACATTGCCTTTGCAGTACAAAGTTCTTTCGCCCTTTATAAAACTCCCAACTTAAAAGACTAGTGCAAGCTCACTTTGCGACGCAGCACTAAAAAGCAAGCATGGCGTATCCAATGCAAGCCACGAACGAGCCGGCGACGCCTGCCACCTTGAGGCCGGCGCCGCTGGCTGCTCCAGGAGGCTTGCCCTTTGCCGCCGTCGAGTTACTCGCGGCTGCGGCCGGAGCGTTCGGCGTGGCAGCCGGAGAGTTTGGCAAAGAAGGTGGCGGCTGCGCCTGCGCGGCCCCGCTGGCGTCACTACTGCCCGAGGGAGGAGACGACGGCGGAGTCGTGGTTGAAGTTGAAGGCGGTGACCCCTGGCTGGGCGTCGGAGCGCCCTTGGCGGCAGCGGCAGAGACCATGATTATGAGCTTCTCGTTGGCGCGGCAGTTGGCGTCGACGCCGCTGATGAAGAAGAAGGCCCCCGCGCGGTCGAGGTCGAAGACGGTGCTGCCGTCGGTGAACTGCTTGTCGTAGGAGGAGGTGTTGCAGGCGTTGTAGTCGGCCGGCTGCACCAGCAGCACCGAGTCCTTGTCCTTGGGGTACACGAACACTTAATTTGCGCGCACGTACAGAAACACACAAACACAAGTCAAAAGTCACTTCACGAAATGTTAATTAGCCGACGAAATGAGATGGATCGGAAGTTTCGATCGACTTTCGAGCTCGATCGATGGGCTAGCTGTGCTTACGGAGCTGGTCGCCGATCTGGAAGCCGGTCTTCTCGGCCCAGGTGTTGTAGGACTCGTCGCCGGCGCCCGGCACGGCCCACCCATTGTCGCCGCCGACGCTGTACTGCGTGGCGCCGGCCACCGCCGCCATGAGAGCGGCGCACGCGAGCACCAGGCCACAAGATCTGAAGCTCGACATGTCTAGCTACAGAATGTACTACTCCTCGATGATTTTGGGTTTGGATGAATTGATGGGTCTAGATCAGGCGGCCAGGGCGTACGTATTTGTAGGCACTTCCATGCCGCGTACCTGAGCTGATCGAGATGGAGCTGGCTGGCTTTACAAGCTGTGGGTACCTTGCTTTTGGCGGTCGCCTCAAGCTACGTACGTAGGGAGGAGGCACGCATGCATGCACGTGCCGGTGCAGCATCCTTTTGACGATGTGCCACCCCCACTGCGTGCGTGCGTGCGTGTCAGCGTGTGCCTTTCGAATCGATACTTTACCGGAAGCAGTCGGGACAAACGGCGGCGTGGGTTGTGGCTTTTTTTTTTTAAGCGGGGCAAAAGATTTGCCTTTTCAATGATATAGGAGAAAAGAATTGGTCAGTTTGTAAGGAAAACCGACCGAAAACCGATACAAATACAAAACACAACACGCCGACCCCAAGACCGCGCTCCAAACTAGTCGATGGCCACACCGCCCGAGCGGTCAAAGCCAACACCCACACCCCTCGACGCAACAAGGCGGAGGAAACAACCGGAGCCGCCGCTCCGACATCCACGCCGGCTCCAGAGCCGCGCACCACCAAGCCGATGACGGGAAGAGCTCGCCGCCGCCTACCACCAACTCTCCTCGGGTGCCTCCGATCGGCGAAGTATCCAAGACGAGGTCCCAAGAGACAAAACTACGCAGAGGCGCCACACCCGCCCGATCCCACGAAGGATCAAGGTTTCCCCCCGAAAGCTTCCGGGCAGAGAAAGAGATAAACATCACCTCAGCGACGTCTTCAAGAAGAAAGCGACGCCCCGGGGCGTCGCCGCCGCCTGCTCTGGTCGGCTACCAGGGCAAGACTTTCACCCGGTGATGAATCGCAAAACTCCACCCGCCAAAAGGACCGGCCAGACCACCGCCGCAAACCCGCACACAGACCGCCCGCCCCACCCGACGTCTGAGGCCACCAACGGAACTAGGCGCCGGGGCCGAGAACCACCTCGCGCTAAGCCACCTCCTAGCTCGCACGATGAAGACATCCATCCGGGGCCGCCGCCCCGACTTCCGGGCACCACGCTAAGCCGCAGCCAGCGAGAGCCCACCATGGTCCGTCTGTGAAGCGTCGTGGAGAAGCCGATACGCCCGCCGTCGAAACCGCCGGAACAAAGCAAGCAAGCCCAGCCCGCCGCACACAATCATGCCTAGGCTCCCCGTCGCAACAGCGAGAAGTGCCGCGTCCGGATCATCACCACCGGCCTACCCGATTGCCAAGGAGAGAGCAAATCGGGCAGAGCCGGCCACCACTGCGAGGGGTAGCCACCCGCCGCCATCACCGACTGAGGAAGATCCCGCCACGCACACCCGCAGCCCCACCATCCTCCTCACCGGCCACGCCCCTGCCGAAAGAAGGGGCGCAGCGCCGTGGACGCCAACGTGGCCACCGCACCGTCACGCGCCAGCCCGCACGTGCCCAGCCATGGCAGACGCTGCAGCCGACGCACGCCCCCCGCCCACGTCCCGCGCCGCCGCAGGAACACGCCGTGCCGACCGAGCGCGCCGAAGCTCGCGCCGCCGCGACGCCGACGACCTCGACCTGCCGCCCATGCGGCCAGAACGAAGGTCGCCCCCATCGAATCCGGACGAGAGGCCACCGGATCCGCCGCCACCCGCAAGACCACGGGCTCCGGAGCCGCTGCTCCGGCCTTCCTTGCCGGTGAGAGACCGGCGCCGCCCCGCCGGGTCCGGCCCTCGTAGGCTCGCCGCAGGCCGCAAGGGCCCCTCCCGAACCGCCCTCGCTGGAGAACGGCCGGCCCGCCGCCACCACGGCAGACGCCAGCGGCGGCGACAGCAAGCGAGGGGAGGGTGGTTGGCGCCGGAGATGGGAGCGCCCCGACGTCGCCGCGGGGGGCGACGCGGGAGCGAGAGCGAGAGCAAGAGGATACGGTCGCCCAAAGAGAACCGCTTTCCCGATGTTGGGTTGTGGCTTCGCTCCTGTGCGTCAGGATCCAAGCAAACGATATACCGTACAGCTCTATAACAATATGTACGAGTAGTTAATTTCAAAATATATATATGTAAAAGAATATTTAATTTCAAAAAAAAATGTGTACGACTAGTTTTTGTACAAATGGATTTGAACAGTGGGGCGGAGCTTGGGCCAACCTGCTGGTGGCGGGGGGGGTGGGGCAAATGGGCTATGAAGGGCTTTTGAGCAAAAATAGAATTTTTCACTAAAAATTGTCAAATTGCAAGTGTAATACACATACTACTATATATAAAGGGTGGTCAGATTCACCCCCAGATCTGCTATCCACGTCACCCTTTTTGTTCTGACCGTCCGATCTGTGCAACAGACGGACCAGATTGCAAGTTTCTGGATGGAAATCGTGAGTTACTGTAGCACAGCCTTCTCCACCAATCGCAGCGCGCCACGTCTCCCGGTCGTCGGCCGGTCGTCCCCGGTTTCGACCGGTCACCGCGCCTTTTTTCAGAAACAACCCTTCGCACGTCGAGCCCGTGCCCCGCAGTCCAAAATTTACAAGAGCGAAGGACCTACTAGCAATTACGTCAAACCTCACAGGCTTTTCTGTAAAATAACCCGCACAATCACCCCTTCCGTTCAGCGAGCTAGGTTTCAGGGAGACATTCTTCTCCGTCCGGCGCCCCCGATGCCGCCGCCGCACTCCGCCGCCGCCACACGCCTCCCCGCTCAAATCTACATACACGAGGAGCTCTGCCGCGGGTCCCTATCTAACCTCACTGGCGCGCGCGTCCCGAGATAGTATGGATCGGCGGGGATCGTCGCTGCTGTGTTCTGCATCCGCCGCCGATGTTTAGGGCGATTCCGGCTCGCACGCGCCTAGGTTGTGCTTGCTTGGGATAGCCGAAGAGTAGAGCCCCCTGCCGTCAGCTTGCGGCCCGACCTCTCCTGTGGTACGCAGCCCGTCGCTGAAGCGGTCCGGCTTCTCCGGCGCAGCTCTCATTGGGATTGCGGCCCCGACCCATCGGTGAGTTGAGCGTCGACTCAAACCCGTTCTTCCCACTGGGCGCTCAGTTTTTCACTTCTCCTGGTGGCCTGCGCGCTCCCCATCTCAGCTATTTTTCTATCTAAGTGTTGTACTTATTCTTAATTTTGTTAGTCTATTCTATTTCTGTGGCGATTTTCCATTTAATTTCCATGTTCTTTGGTCTTATTGTCCAATCTGAGCTGCACTAATCCTTGGTTGCCGCCGCTGCTTGTGGTTTCTAGGTTCCAGATCGACCTCAACGACAGCGTACCTGATGGTGATGAACACCACAGCTAGCCATCGCCTCAAATTTGTCCTAGCTATTACCGCCACTGATTGGGCCAAAGGGTGGTGTGGCACATGTAGCCTTGCTTGCTGCGTGCACTACCGCTTTGACGGCATGGAGTATATCAGATGCAATTAACGACGGTGCTGCCATGTTGACCTGCTCGCGAGTTTGCCTTCGCTTTGGTGCCATGGAGTCCTTCGGTACTTCAGAGTTCAGCCACGACGGTGCTCCTTGCAACTGAGGTATATGTTTCATCTTTCCTTTCTCTTTGTTCTCTCCCGTCGTGAATCGAATACATGCCATTATGTGCTTGGAGACGAGCGCAAGGACATTGAGTGGGCAAGGGATGCAACATGCATCGAGAGATAGGTAGAATCAACATGAATAATGATACAGAACATGCGCACAGTTAGTTGGGGCACAATTTTTTCATTGCCTTATCTAAAATATATGTTTTTACTGTATGAAAAAAATAAAAGAAGGCCTTTCAACATTGTCTTTTTCCTTCATTCTCTTCGTAATTCTATAGAGAAATCAATTAATTCTTCGTTCTAGATTTGGCAAGCACATATACCTTCTGATATTCCAGAACGATATAATCCGACTGGCTATTGGGACCCAAATGGTAATTAACAAGGTACCCATGTAAGCTCAGTTACATAAATTGTAATAGCTTCCTTGGTGTCCTCCTACTTCAAGCTCTACATAGGGGAAACTTTTGTGTAGTGTGTCTTAGCTTCATGTGCTTAAATATTCCCCGGCTACAAAAATGGTGAACATACTGAGCATTGCAAATCATTCAGATTCTCTAGAGCATTTTGTTCTCGCTTAATGCTGTTTTGTTGTGTCTTCTGAGTTCTGACATTGTTGTCAATCAGCGTTGCTTACATCAGTTTTTACATCAGTTTAAACGTAACACATGGGTTTCCTCTTTGTGCCTACCAGGGGCAGCCATGCAGGAACATTTTTCATGATTCTTCTAAAATTTCATGAGATGAGCTCCATATTGCATTGAGACAACTATATTTGCATGCATAATCTCCCACGGATACATCTTTGATGTCATTTTCTTCAACTTGAAGCATGTAAAGTACTTCGTCTTTCGCATGTATGAATAATTCTATTCATATACATGTCTTCTCTTATCACAAATCTCTGCTTTATGAATTTTACGATATGTCCAACCATGCTGCTCTTACAGACCAGTAGAATCATCCATGTGTGCACAATTGCAGCAAGAGGAGTTTTAGTCATCTTGACCGCTGAATGATCATGTATCCAAGTTATAGGTCACTCTCTCTTCGGACAAAAGGTATACAACTAGCAGAACTGCTGAATTCTGATATGTCAGGTAGCATATCAGGTACTGCTATTTGTAATGTTATCTTTGGTATGACAAAGCAAATCATTAGGGCCAGTGTCACAGGTAATTTAGCTGTCGGCCAATAGAGACAATTGAATCCTCGGTTCTTTATAAGGAAATTATGCATCTTGCGTGCAAGCTTTATAGTCATCTTGAACATAAGGTAGTTCAACGAATTTGTGATAATGGTTACATCTGAGTTATTCTCTATCTCAACAGCTTCTTTTCATGCAATCCTTGATTGTGTCTACTACAGATTTTCTCTTAACTGAATTTCTATTTTTCCTCTTATTTCATAGAATCGAATATGTTCCCTGCGTTGATACAGACTGAGTTATTTCATTTAACTTAAGAGTGTAATTACTCCTCAGTTGCTGACTAACATCCTGGTGAGTGCCCCTTCTCCATTAATTAAGTATACTACAATGTTGGTTCACTTGCGAGTGTAGTTTCCCCTTTGAGCATACTGCAATATTAGTTAAGCACTTTCGGCTGCCAATTCTCAACCATAGAGTAGTATTAATCATTGCCGCATAGTTCAAATTTCAGATATGTTTATTTAATATGTTAAGTTTCGAGCTTATGCTGAATCAAATAGGTGGTACGAGACCATTGATCGGATCTTTGGATGGCCTAAGGTGGAACTAGGAATTATACATAAATACAACTAATGTGAACTAAGAATTATACATAAATGCAACCACCGTGCCCAGCTCACCTGAACAAAATTATGTATGCACCAAGCTTAAAGAAATCTTCTTGGACATAATTTGGTGTATTCTGGTCGTATTGGTATATTTGATGTCTTCCGGCTTTCATTTATGTTATTTTCATTCTTTTAATTCAATTTTGTTAAGTGTTAGACTTTATAAATGATATCAATATGATTGTGGATAAATTGTTCATGCTTACTGACTAACTATTTTGCCACTATGTATACTCATTTATCCTACTGATTCTTACATGTCTTTTAACTGGGCATTCATGGTTCATCTACCACTGTATTTGCGTCCATGGACTTGAGGAATTGTTGGGAATTGTGCAAGCCTTTGCAAGATTGTATGTGTTATTCCTACCATTGTTGTTTAAAAGTTTCAGTTTTATATGTCCACTTCCAGAGTCAGAACCAAATGTCACTAGACAGTTTACGTCACGACACAAGAATGTTATCAAAGTGAACGTTCATTTTAGTTTTTATTTAAATGTGTACGGTGCTTAGGCTCCAAATATTTCCCTGGTGTTTTCTCCAATCTTCTCAAGCATCTCCTTCAGATTTTTATCGTTACCACTCTTGATGATTTTTCTTACAGATTCGCTATGTCGCTTTCTTGAAGTCTCTGTAATTTTTGAAAAGTATAACCGTAAAAAATTGTTCCAAGAAATAGTGTTTTTTTATATTAATTAGACCAATTTTCATAACATAAAAGTATTCCTATAAATACCCTCACAAAAATAAATGCTGGTTATTTGTGTTATAATCCAATTTCAAATCTGCATACTTCGAAGTTTTGCGTATCTTTGAACTCTTCTCATTTTACGAACGTGCAAAAAAAGTCTGAATCTAAAAAAAAACTTAAACAATTTTCAACACCTAAATAATTTTTAGACGTGAACTTCTTTGTATTTCACGAATTTTGAGACCCACATAATTTTCAAATGCACACATTACCAAATTTAAATTTTATTTACATTTTCGGACCTACATGATTTCTAAATGTGCATATTATCAAATTTAGATTTCATTTATTAAACGGGCGCGGCAATGCCGCGCTAAGTTACCTAGTTTTACTGAAACTAGACCCCTGGAACTCGACTAAGCTCCGCTACTGGATTTTAAGACAAAAACAAATCGGTGGCGAATTGTTACGAACATGCACTTTGGTCATCAAGTTGATATGTAATGTCAAAACGGTTGTTGGAGACTGGTCACCACAATATCAAATGTATGATGTTGTATTGGCAACGATCAGTGACCCTAGATAAACCTTTACACATATCTTGTGATTGTGAATAGGCATATAAAGTATAGAAATGACCAAATTTAACTAGGTCGAGAAATACGAGTACCGCATACGGGTACTGCAGATATACGTTTCACTAATGGCAAACCCTGGTTACAACCTTTCATCTGTTTCTTAGCAAGCTTCCACCTAGATTTTCATGGCTTCCGGTTTGTTGGTCCTCTGTATGGCAGTCCTACAAAATGCCTCCTAAATTTTGTTACTTCTGTTTTCTGGTCCAGGTGCCCATCTACGTACTTCCACCTTGCTAAATTATGTGTCAAGCAGTTTCGTCAGAGTTTCACTTAGCAGCTACACTAGTGGAAAATGGAACTTAGGTTCATCCCTTTAGTCCCAAATTAAATTTGGACCGGGACTAAAGGGGTGGAAGCTCCGAGGTGTAAATTTTTCGGGACCTTTAGTCCCGGTTCTTGCCACGAACCGGGACCAAAGGGTATCCACATGCAATGGCAGGCGCGGGGCCCAGCGCCAGCAACCTTTAGTCCCGGTTCGTGTTATGAACCGGGACTAATAATTCGGTTATAATGCCACCTTCTTCCTACCCGAGCTCACCATTTTCTCAGCTCAACCCGAGCTCACCATTTTCAACTCCATTTCATCTCCATTTCCTCTCCATTTCATCTCCATTTTCTTAAAGAAAATTCACCATTTGGCAAGATTGAAGCCACCCCACGGTTAGCCTCTTCATCCTCTTTCCAGCATTGCTTATTTAGCTCATTTTGCTCATTTCAATTTTTTTGTGCAAGCAAGGTGTTCGATGTAATGCCTAAGTTATGATCTCATTTGTGTATATGTGCAATTTGTTCTCAAACTAAAATAATGATTTATGTGTTTTAGTGTGGTGAGGAGCCTTATCGACGTCGATCGCCCGCGCCGTCCCGTCACCACCTCGGTGAGCCTCTATATTTTATTTTATTTTATTTTAAAAACATAGCTTTTATGATTTAGATGCATAGTTACTACTTGTATAATTTTCTAACTTGTATTATATGTATAGTGTCATGGTTCTGATATCCGTCCCCGTCGGTCCTCGTCCGGTCTATGATTCGGATGTGGTATATTTTCAAAACTATTTATTTCATTCTATGTTTCTGACAATTATGGCGACCAACTTGACATAGAATTATTTTTATCTAGGAGGTAGTTGAACCAGAAATTGAACCTGACCCTATTGTCGAGTTTTTGGATAAAGAAAACAATGATTTGAAAGCAAAATTGAAAAGAAGTGAAGCTCTTTATCTTCAATTCTTAGAAGATAAGATGAAATTAGACCTCAAACTTGCCGACGTTGTCGATGGTAACGAGATTAAGATGGATGCAATGCGCTTGAAGATAAAAAGGATTAGAAAATATGCCATTAATCGGGAGGCTTGGTATCATTATGCTGTGGGTTCAGTATTTACCTTAGTTGCGATTTTGATCGTATTTGTTGTTGGATTTAAATTCTTTAGATAATTTTTATATTTGTTTCAGTTAATGTATGTTTTATGAGAACTATGTATTACCGCTTGTCAATACTCTACTCTTACATGTTTTATGTGAAAGACATGTCTACCCTACCGAGACTAAAGAAGCACATGGATCGTGTGTTTCTTTCTAGCGCTTGTGGGACGTTGGATCTGAGGTGTGTTTCTTTTGAGAGATTCTGAGCTGTTGGATCAGCAATATGACGACCACTTCGTTACCAACCGGGACTAAAGAAGCACACGTACCTTATATATAGCCCCCCTCCCGGACATGTTCAACACTCAGTGTCTACTCATTATTGTTCATTTTGGCAGCACACGGGTAGCAGAGAGCACTCAGTGAAGGCTGAAGGTGAACCCTCCACTCGACAGAGGCATCTTTGGGCAACCAACGGTAAGACATCTCTGATGATCTGCGACCGTTCCAAATGGTTGCGGATCATCAGAGATGTTTTGTCGGACGGTTGTAGATCATCATAGATGTCTTGCCACGGTCATTTAGCTTGGCTTGAAATGACCATAACTTGGTCATTTGGCTTGAAACTTCTAGATGTTCATACATGATAGACCTTTTTGTGAATACTTTTTTTGTAAATGTTGGCAAAAATCAAGTTTATCATTTTTCATACCAACTAGTACACATATAAGGAGCCCATGCCAAAGGATTTGATTTTTTGAGGTGTTTATCACTTTATTACATTTTTTCTTAAAAACGATCAAAACGGTCGCTACGACTAATCGTCGGAAGAGGTGATATTTTCTAGAACTATCAATGTTTCTGTGATATAACCACTAGTTGTGTACCTTAAAATGATTTTTCCAAAAGTTTCAGACCAAACTATCAAATAGTTGTAGTTCAAATTTGAATTACTTTCGATAAATCAACATAAACTCAATTAACTAGGGAAAATTAGCTATAATTTTAAGAAAAAACTCAAACTTGGTGATCATCCATCATGTGTGCACCACTCTTAGTGAAAAATAGTTGGGTGCCATTTGGAATCATATTTTATGTACTTACTTCACAAAAAACCTTATTTTTGCACTTAAAAAAAGGAAAATGATATTTATGAAAATATTTTGAAAAATCCCTTTGGCAAGTTTGTTTAATATACCAATATGCACCTATGTGTGGAGTATGAGATCTTTATCACAAACTATGTCGTTGAAATGACCATAACTTGGTCATTTGACTTGAAACTTCTAGATGTTCATACATGATAGACCTTTTTGTGAATATTTTTTTTGCAAATGTTGGCAAAAATCAAGTTTATCATTTTTCATAGCAACTAGTACACATATAAGGAGCTCATGCCAAAGGATTTGATTTTTTGAGGTGTTTATCACTTTATTACATTTTTTCTTAAAAACGATCAAAACGGTCGCTACGACTAATCATCGGAAGAGGTGATATTTTCTAGAACTATCAATGTTTCTGTGATATAACCACTAGTTGTGTACCTTAAAATGATTTTTCCAAAAGTTTCAGACAAAACTATCAAATAGTTGTAGTTCAAATTTGAATTACTTTTGATAAATCAACATAAACTCAATTAACTAGGGAAAATTAGCTATAATTCTAAGAAAAAACTCAAACTTGGAGATTATCCATCATGTGTGCACCACTCTTAGTGAAAAATAGTTGGGTGCCATTTGGAATCATATTTTCTGTACTTACTTCACGAAAAACCTCATTTTTTGCACTTAAAAAATGGAAAATGATATTTATGAAAATATTTTGAAGAATCCCTTTCGCAAGGTTGTTTAATATACAAATATGCACCTATGTGTGGAGTATGAGATCTTTATCACAAACTATGTCGTTGAAATGACCATAACTTGGTCATTTGGCTTGAAACTTCTAGATGTTCATACATGATAGACCTTTTTGTGAATACTTTTTTTGTGAATGTTGGCAAAAATCAAGTTTATCATTTTTCATACCAACTAGTACACATATAAGGAGCCCATGCCAAAGGATTTGATTTTTTGAGGTGTTTATCACTTTCTTACATTTTTTCTTAAAAACGATCAAAACGGTCGCTACGACTAATCATCAGAAGAGGTGATATTTTCTATAACTATCAATGTTTCTGTGATATAACCACTATTTGTCTACCTTAAAATTATTTTTCCAAAAGTTTCAGACCAAACTATCAAATAGTTGTAGTTCAAATTTGAATTACTTTCGATAAATCAACATAAACTCAATTAACTAGGGAAAATTAGCTATAATTCTAAGAAAAAACTCAAACTTGGGGATCATCCATCATGTGTGAACCACTCTTATTGAAAAATAGTTGGGTGCCATTTGGAATCATATTTTCTGTACTTACTTCACGAAAAACCTCATTTTTTGCACTTAAAAAATGGAAAATGATATTTATGAAAATATTTTGAAGAATCCCTTTGGCAAGGTTGTTTAATATACCAATATGCACCTATGTGTGGAGTATGAGATCTTTATCACAAACTATGTCGTTGAAATGACCATAACTTGGTCATTTGGCTTGAAACTTCTAGATGTTCATACATGATAGACCTTTTTGTGAGTACTTTTTTTGCAAATGTTGGCAAAAATCAAGTTTATCATTTTTCATAGCAACTATTACACATAGAAGGAGCCCATGCCAAAGGATTTGATTTTTTGAGGTGTTTATCACTTTATTACATTTTTTCTTAAAAACGATCAAAACGGTCGCTACGACTAATCATCGGAAGAGGTGATATTTTTTAGAACTATCAATGTTTCTGTGATATAACTACTAGTTGTGTACCTTAAAATGATTTTTCCAAAAGTTTCAGACCAAACTATCAAATAGTTGTAGTTCAAATTTGAATTACTTTCGATAAATCAACATAAACTTAATTAACTAGGGAAAATTAGCTATAATTCTAAGAAAAAACTCAAACTTGGGAATCATCCATCATGTGTGCACCACTCTTAGTGAAAAATAGTTGGGTGCCATTTGGAATCATATTTTATGTACTCACTTCACAAAAAACCTTATTTTTTGCACTTAAAAAAAGGAAAATGATATTTATGAAAATATTTTGAAGAATCCCTTTGGCAAGGTTGTTTAATATACCAATATGCACCTATGTGTGGAGTATGAGATCTTTATCACAAACTATGTCGTTGAAATGACCATAACTTGGTCATTTGACTTGAAACTTCTAAATGTTCATACATGATAGAGCTTTTTGTGAATACTTTTTTTGCAAATGTTGGCAAAAATCAAGTTTATCATTTTTCATAGCAACTAGTACACATATAAGGAGCCCATGCCAAAGGATTTGATTTTTTGAGGTGTTTATCACTTTATTACATTTTTCTTAAAAACGATCAAAACGGTCGCTACGACTAATCATCGGAAGAGGTGATATTTTCTAGAACTATCAATGTTTCTGTGATATAACCACTAGTTGTGTACCTTAAAATGATTTTTCCAAAAGTTTCAGACCAAACTATCAAATAGTTGTAGTTCAAATTTGAATTACTTTTGATAAATCAACATAAACTCAATTAACTAGGGAAAATTAGCTATAATTCTAAGAAAAAACTCAAACTTGGGGATCATCCATCATGTGTGCACCACTCTTAGTGAAAAATAGTTGGGTGCCATTTGGTTATGTACTTACTTCACGAAAAACCTCATTTTTTGCACTTAAAAAATGGAAAATGATATTTATGAAAACTAGATACCAAACAAAAATAAATCAAAAAATTGAAAATGAAAGAATATAAAACAAAACAGAAAAATAAACTAGAAACAAAACAATTCAAAAAATAAGTAAACCAAAGTAAATAAAACAAAACAAAAATAAAAACCAGTAAAAAGAAAATGAAGCAAAGAAAAAAAGACTTTAGTCGCGGTTCGTGTTACCAACCTGGACTAAAGACCCTTTAGTCGCGGTTCGGGGCTGGAACCGCGACTAAAGGTCCTTCCCGCGACACTTAGTGTGTCGCCGCCAAATTTTTCCCCCATTCTTCCCTAAATTCTCCATTCTGAAACCCTAGCTATCTCCGGCGCCGCCGCCCTTTCCTCTCCGCCGCGCGTGCTGCTCGCCGTCCGCGCCGCCCGACCTCCTCCTCGTCGGTCTGAAGCTGCGCCGCCCGACCTCCTCCTCGTCGGTCTGAAGCTGCGCAGCCCGAGGTGCTGCTCGCCGTCCGCGCCGCCCGAGCTCCTCCTTGTCCGCGTCCGCGCCGCCATCCGCGCTCGCCGTGCTGCCCACCTCCTCCTCCACGCGCCCGAGGTGTTGCGCCGCCCGACCTCCTCCTCCTCGCGCCCGAGGTGCTGCCCGTCCGACCTCCTCCTCCTCCTCGCGCCCGAGGTGCTGCTCGCCGGTCCGCGCCGCCCGACCTCCTCCTCGCTCGGAGGTCGTGATGCCCACCTCCTCCTCCTTGCCGAGGTCGTGCTTCCCACGTCCTCCTCCTTGCCGAGGCTGTGCCGCTCCTCCTCGTCGTTGCCGAGGTAGTTAGTTTGATTTCTTAATCATGTGTGTTTGATTTCTTAATCATGATGTAGATATATATGCGGGATGCTGGAAATATATATGTTCTTAATCATGTACGAACCAGCAACCAATATAAAGAAACAATAGATGAGAAGAAATATGGTAGGTGTAGCCTCGATTTCAGGTGTAAAAGACATGCCTATATGATCCAGTAGTAAAGAAAATCCGAACTATTTGTAGTTAACATTATGCTATTTTGTTAAAAAAATATGAGATTGAATTCTAGATTCCTCGATATGTCTACAACATGTATATAAAGCTGATGGAATTTAAAACTATTTTAGTTGTTGGAGAACTTGAGGTCTGAAGATGAGATATTGCCTTCATTATGTGTATGGAATTTGGGTTGCAGATATTTGTTTGAACTGTGATGTGAGTTAGCCGAGGTCTGAAATTAAATCTTAGACCTTTTGTGTGTTAGATATGCAAATTGAGATGATTGTAATATATATATATATATATATATATATATATATGACCCAGTTGTATCCGTTGCTTCCTCTCAGTTTTATTTATGAGAGTTATACTTGGGTGCATTAGTTTGACATGCTTGAGTAGTAAACAGGTACATTGTAATTTATAGAATATTTTAAACAATCATTCAACCCAATATTCATATTCTTGTAATTTATAGGATTGCATACTTGTATCTTTTTTAGAATAAATCTAAACTTGATTGCAAATTTGATTGATTGCAGGTACATTTGAGCTATGGAGCACTTGTGAGACGAGCAGATAGAAGAAGCATAATTTCAACGAGACGAAGAGATGGAAGACCAAATGGAACAACCTATTTTTAATGATGCCCGAGCTGGAGGAGATGTAGATGATTATGATTTCGACCAATTTTTGAACGACTTTGGAATCGATTTACAAGACTTTGATGTGGTGATAGCAAACTCCGGCGGAGAGGTGTATATGTGTTTAGAATAAATATGGCGACGTGTTGTTGTTAACTACATGCATTAATTGATTTATGTTGCATTTATTAACGACTTATTTTTCTTTTAACCATCCGGATCGAGCAAATCTGCAAAAAAGCAGCCACCATGTGCTCCTCGAGGCAAGGCAAAAAGAATGACGAGCGAGGATCCAAAGTTACCGATTGAGGAAATTGCTGATTCCGGCGAACCGCTCGAACCAAAACAGAACCGCAACAAATTTATAAGTCAAGCTGGAGTTATTGTTAGGGACATGATCCCAATCAGCATACGCGAATGGAATAAGCCGGCGGTCGCAGATGTGGACGACCCATGTTATGTCCATCAAGTTCTTAAGGATTTGGTCTATAACACGCTGTTGTCACATTTCACCCTCCCGCCAGATCTCTCTAAAGTGAAGAAGGACAACCTACAGAAGTGGACTCTTATTAAGATGGCGGAACAATTCTGGAACTGGAAGAAAAAGTTATGGAATCAATATGTAGAAACAAAAGAAGTGTCAGATTTCAGTGGAGCACAAGGGAAGAAGTTAGAATCTGAATGGGCGGCGTTTAAGGCGTATAGGGAATCACCTATGGCTGTGGCCCGATCGACGATAAATAAATTGAATGTTGGGCTGAAGGAACACCACCATACATTGGGGACAGGTGGCTACAAGAGCGCCATTCGTAAGTGGTTAGCCTATGAAGAAAAACTGCTTCAATCGGGGGTCCGTCCACAGACACTTGACTGGCCCGAGAGGTCGAAATTCTGGTTGTTCGCGCATGGGGCAATGTTGGACCCTAAAACCGGAGAGATTGTTGGAAGGGGAAAATGGAAGGTTCTCGTTAATCGTATAAAAAAGAAGCTTGAAGAAGCAATTAATGATGTTCGCAATGGTGTGTTCAAACCCGAAAGAGAGGATGACGAGCTGACACGGGCACTGGGGAATCCTGAACATGTTGGACGAGCTCGACGCTTTCCTGGCGGTGCTACGTTTAAGACTGCGTGGCCGGAATCCGCTCACACTTATAGAAGCCGTAGCACAGGTAAGAAGAAGGAGGCCGACCGGATATTACAATTGGAACGTGAAATGAAGGAGCAATGGGCGGAAATAAAAGCATTGAATGAGCAAAGAACGGAACCTCAGGAGCGGCACCAATTAGACCATGAAGCACATGCCACCCCATCTCAGCGTAGAAGCAGCGTTGGTTCCACGCGTCAGGTCGACGTTGGTGCCTACCCAGTGGATGACATCACAGAGCCTACAGGTTGTGAGCTATATATAGCAATGAGAAACATAACTTTGAAGGTGGCGGTGGGGCAAGCTTTAGTAACTCAACCTGGAGAACTCTACCATTGTGGTCAAATTCCAGATGGCTACGCTCGTGTCGGGGTGGACGAAATTATGCCGGGATTTGAATCCTTGGAACTTGAGTTACCTGGAGGTGACGAGGAGAAAACGTTGGCAGACGTCAAGCATGCCTTCGCCCTATGGCCCAAGAAATACATCGTCCTTTCAGAACAAGCAAAGTACACTCCTCGTTCTAGGAGTCCAGCTCACCAGCCAAGTCCACTCTTCCTCGATAGGGATCAAAGACGGAGTCCATCTCCACCCCATCAGCAAAGCCCACATCTCCCCGATAGGGACCCCAGCCCGAGTCCATCTATAGCTCAACAGCAAAGCCAACCGCCCCCCGAGAGGGTTCCTAGCGCGAGGCCATCGCAGTCTGTGCCAGTCCGCCAGAATGTTAAGTCGCTCTCGAGTAGGCGCCAGTCTGGTTCTCCTGTTAGGAAGAAACCTAGAAAGCAGAAAACATCGCCGCCTACTCCAAAGTTACCTTGGGAGAGAACCGTCGAGGAAAACGATATCGCATGCAAAGAACATACGGATGCCTGGCTTGCTGGCGTGAAACAGAAAGCGTTAGCGAAACAATTGCCTCCTGCAAAATTTACTGCCGGAATTCCTCAGGAAAAAATTGACCGTTGCATCGATGCCCTATACAACCCCCCACCATCGCCGCCAACAGACTATGATCGCAACATTGGTAAGTCATATGACGAAGAGATAGATGATCGATCGAAAAAAGGGAAACAAGTTGCCCAACTCGGAGAACAAGACGCACAGTCGGCCCCCCCGCTCAAGGTGCTTGATGACAAAGTTCTCAAAAACATCAATGTACGGGAGCTGGTATATTCGGGAGATGATATCCCCTTCGCGGATGTTGTTCGTACTTATGTTCACGGGGAGAATTTTGTTGACGGCGACTTACCCACAAGAATGCGTCAATTTCAAGCCTGGTACAAGGATACCGTAAAGGAGACGAATAAAGTCGCTCTCATGATGGCAGTTAAGGAAGAGCATTATTTCCAAGAATACTCTGTTGTCCTTTACTTCGCCAAAATCTTTCAGTTATACAATCTCCGGGCCCTCGACAAAGACATCATGAGTTCCTATTGTCTGTAAGTCATCTATTCCTGTAATTTAATATTTTAATTAGCTCTACTCGTTCATTGTCTGTGATAATCCTCTCTATAATATTTTGTGTGCTTTATTATGCAGAATGAAGATGCTCGAATGCAAGAAGAAGAAAATCAACCACATTGGGTTCATTGACCCCTCTATAATGCATGAAGATAACATAATTGATCCAATACTTAACAAGGATACACCGGGGAATTTGCTAATGTTTTTCAAGCGACAAGCTTACAAAAAATATATATTATGGCCTTGCAACTTCAAGTGAGTGTTACTGCTTATTACACATTCTATTTTTCTCACCCGATGTTAAGTTTAATTGATTAGTTATGCATGACTATTTATAAACGTGCGCAGCTACCACTACATTCTTATCGTTATTGACTTGCGGAAAGGAGCAATTGTTGTCCTTGACTCGTTAAGAAGATGTCCTAAACAATACAAGACCTGTTTTGATTTGGTGGCAAGGTACTTTCTTTTCTTATCGCCTCTTTCGTTCATTTCCTAATATCAAGGAATTTATGACTCATTCATTCATTTTCTTGTCATGCAGCATTTGGAAAATGTTCCTCGCGGAACATCCGAACAGTGGATGGCCAGAGAAACTGCGCTGGCGTACTAACGATGTAAGTAGTACTATAACTAGGCCCATGCACCATTATCATACTTTATTATTATTTGATTAAATTTTATTCTTCTATAGACTTGTCTTAAACAGCCAACCGGGACTGATCTATGTGGATTCTTCGTTTGCGAATACATGCACACTGTGGTCAACGAGAGTTTGAAGAGCAAAAGAAGTATCAAAGTACGTAAAGCTCTAGTCACAACATTATTTTTGTATCATCAATCGTGATGAGTTTTATTCATTTCATATCTCATGTATTCATTGTGATATCATTTTTTACAGTTGGCAAGAAAGCGCAATGAGTTACCAATAAAGACCCGCTTCAGGGCAATTGCAGAGGAGTTGACGGGATTTTACCTCACCGATGTCATACCGGAGACCGGAGAGTACCACTATTTTGACTAGTGCGGACATGTAATATATAGTGATCTCCATGTAACAAAATATTTCTAAGTCTCTGGAACCGGGAAACGTGATATTCATGTACCACGCGTACTTAAATGTGTATGTGTTATCAACACATGATCTTCATGTAATTGTATATATGCATGATGCAACTTCATCTAGGTTCGTATAATAATTTATACGTGTTTTTCGCCCATCGAAACTGTAGCATCTGAAACCCCTACCCGACGCATCGACATGGTACCATCCGAAACCCCCTACCATCACACATCGACTATAGTATCGACGTGGTACCATCCGAAACCCCTACCGTCACGCATCGACGTGGTACCATCCGAAACCCCTACCCAGAAAACCGGTAGAAATAAAAAAAAGTAAACCCTGAAATGAAAAAAAAACAAAACCTTGAAATGTAAAAAAAATAAAAACCCTAGTCCCGGTTCGTGTTACGAACCGGGACTAAAGGGTTCGCCCCCGCACGCCCTGCCGCGGCCACGTGCTCTGCGCTCAGGGGGGGGGGGGGGCTCCGGTCCCGGTTCGTATTAAACCGAGACCAAAGGGTCAGGGGGCTCTAGTCCCGGCCTGACAGTCCCGGTTGCTACACCGGGACTAGAGCCTGTCTGGAACCGGGACTAGTGCCCCTTTTTCCACTAGTGACGGTACTTGTATTATTGTATCAGTCAAGCATACTCCATCTCACCTAAATATATTTCGACTTGAATAATTTTGTATACAAAATATATATGTGTTGATGAGTATGTTTCATTCCCGGTTTTGAATTTAGTGAACTGTAACTTCTTAATTTAGTAAAATTCATCTAAAAATGGTATGAACTTTGGTTCAAAATTCAGGACCTACGGTTCATGAAACTCGAAACTCTTCATTAATACACATATTTCGTATACTTATAATTTTTCGTGGATCCCATGGCACTGGGGTAGGCGATCGTGGCTACACACTTCGATGGGAGGCCAGGGGTCGCGCGCGGTCGGAGGAAGCCGATGCCGCGCGAGCGGGAGGTCATCAGACGACTCGTGGAGGGAGGTCAGGGAGGTCGTCGGCGGCGGCGCTGCTTTAAGGTCGCAAGGGCGTCGCGTGGAGGTCGCGTTTGTCGCTGGCGGGGCGGCGCATGTGGGCGTTTGTGGTGGTTGGCCATGGGATATGGAGGAGTGTATTGTATGTAGGTGGATCGTATCACATGAGTTAGTGGGCGTTCGGGTTCTAAAAAAAGCGCAGCCGTGCTAGAAGGCTATTACCAATAGATAAACTGAGATGAACTAGCTATCTAAACATTGTATTAGTGAATTAAATAAGTCAAAAACAATTATTTCATTTTAAATTGATACTTATAAAACATCTTCTGCACTCAGGGGCATTCTAGACATTTCAGGTAGAAAACCAACAACTACAGCTGCCAACAACACTCCTCCAAACATCAAATCACTGCTTTTCCTGGAACATGGCAACTATAT
Source organism: Poa annua (assembly GCA_026929855.1). Classification (NCBI taxonomy): domain Eukaryota; kingdom Viridiplantae; phylum Streptophyta; class Magnoliopsida; order Poales; family Poaceae; genus Poa; species Poa annua. Next base: position 9,395,482 of record CM049429.1, on the reverse strand, counting down.
TCAGACGCCGCCCATCGCACGCGCATGCGTCCCGAGTCCCGACGTGCCGTATCGCCCTCCGTCGTCAACCTCGCGCGCGGCGCGGACACCGAACCGCATCGCCATCGGCGGCGCGTACACGCGTTCGCCGGCGCGGCATCGCTGTTCGGGCTTCGATCGTTTTTCTCAAGAATCGTCTCGTTTCTTCTTTATTCCATCCATGGAAAACGAATACTGTACGTACAACGGGATCAACCAATCGATACACACATCCCAGATATCTCAATTACAGAAGTGAATGGCCCTCGCGCTTGAGAGTTCAGAGAGCGAGCATGGCGTAGCCGACGATGCAGGCCGCGACCGAGCCGGCGAGCCCCGCGGCGCCGGTCAGCGTGATACCGGCGCTGTTCCGGTCGCTGGAGCCGGCGGGAGGTGGCGCGCCGGTCGAGTTCGTCGAACCTCCATCGGCGCCGGCCGGAGCGTTGGCTGGCGCGTCAGCCGGAGCCGACGGGGTCGGTGACGAGCTCGGAGGAGCAGACGGAGGGGATGAGGCCGCCGGCGCCGAGCTGGGCGGTGTCGTCGGGGCGGAGGCGGGGGCGGGAGGAGGGGCCGTGGTGGGGCTGGGCGCTTTAGGAGCGGGCGCGGGAGGAGTTACCGTCGCCGGGGGTGGGCTGGAAACAGACGGAGAAGGAGACGCTGCCGGTGGCGACGTGGCAGACGCCGGAGGCGGAGTGGCGGGCGACGCTGCCGCCGGCGTGCCGCCGGATGCGTTGCCGTTTCGGCCGGCGAGGACCATGACGATGAGCTTCTCGTTGGCGCGGCAGTTGGCGTCGACGCCGCTCATGAAAAAGAAGGCGCCGGCGCGGTCCAGCGTGAAGACGGTGTTGCCGTCGGCGAACTTCTTGTCGTAGGACGAGGTGTTGCAGGCGTTGTAGTCCGCCGGCTGCACCACCAGCACCGAGTCCTGGTCGTTGGGGTACACGAACACTGTACGAACCAAAGGAAAGGAAACCGCCATTAAGTAACACATCAAGAAGAAGTGAAGATCACCATGCATGGATTCATGGCTGAAATCTTGACGAAGATGTTTCAAATTAAGGTGAATTACGTACATAGAGTGTCGCCGATCTTGAACCTGTTCTTCATGGCCCAAGTGTTGTACGACTGGGCGCTGGCACCGGCCACGCTCCAACCGTTGTTACCGCCGACCTGGAACTGCGTAGCCCCGGCCATGGCAGCCACGAGAGCCAAGCACGCGAACCCAAGGCCATAACTAACACCCATCGCCATGGCTAGCAACCTGAGATTCCCGAGCTTGATAGCTACACGTACAACCGAGTGCTTGTTCTTCTAGCTAGTTGATGGATGAGATGGAAGAGCTTGGGGCTGCCAACTATTTGTAGGTCTCGATCGACGATCGAGCTATCATGCGCACTGGCACTGGGTGCTTTGCTTTCGATGGACACCTTGAGCTGATCGTGAGCTACCTCTCCCTGCCAAGTTTTCGAGCTGTCTTTTGTGCTTGCCCTGGCTGCAATGGCGTCCTCTGCTCTGCAGCTGAGCTGACAAGCATATTCATAGCTTGGGCACCGGTAACAGTCCATGGCTTGGCTCGTGCATGGGCAACGTGTCCTTCTCCGCATGGAGGTTGTGGTCACGGGATAGCTGACATTGCCGTGAGGGCCGGTTAAGTAAGTTGATCGGGGAGAACTGCGATTAGTTAAGCCCGTTTGAAACACATGATTTCTTTTACTACTGTACCTTAATTCTTGTTGAATTAACTTCTTCATATTAAATTTCTGCAAACTTGGGTTAAAATTATCAAGAGGAAAACAGCTTAACTGGATTTTTTTGTACAAGGAGCTTTTCTTAGAAGAAAAGAAGAGAGAGCCTTATTCACAACAATGGATTTCTATCTCTAGATGGCGCCCAATTCGGAAGCAAGCAATGGCATGAGGATATGCAGGAGCAGTGAATTAGAGGTGCATAATCAATTGTTCGGCCTGAGCAATGCAACAGCAGATTATTAGCAGTCCTCCCAGACAATACCGATAACAGACCGCTCCTTCGAAAAAGTTATGTTTAGATTTCCATGTATTGCTATCTTCTTTTCGGTATGTGTTGAATAGGCACATGATTCTTGTCTGCTTTGACCTTGATGTTGAGGTTGTTCATATTCCCTGCTCACTTTACCCTCACGGTCACACTCATCGGCCCAGTGAGGCAGATGATAAGATTCTCGCTGTGTCTTGGCAAGATAATACATCCCGGTGTCAAAATAAGGTACTCTTCATTTTATCCTTACTTTGTTGGTGTGTCTAGCCATAGCGAGGGCACATGAAATTGTGTGTATGTGGATCTCCTGGAATCTGGTCGGTTTTCGTGTTCGTCAGTGTGGTCGTATGTGAGGTTCTTCCGACCTACGGTTCTTATCTTTAGCGATGGTTGTAGCACGGGTGCGCTGGCTCTTTGTGGGTTTAGCATGACGACTTACCGCTGTCGACGATAATAAACTATTTTAAGACAAGTTTTTCCCGGCTCCAGTAAGGGAGAGGCGAGAACAGCGATGCGCCGTCGGCTCGTTCTACTGTTCAAAGTCCGCTAGGTGTGCCATATTTGTAATTTTTATTAATTTTTAGGTCTTTTATATTATTGTGGATGCTTATTAATAGAATGGTGGACTTTTTTTATATCGCTCGGACTAAGAAGTCACACCGTTAAGAGTCATGATCTAGACCCGATTAAGCTAGCAGCTCTCACACACGCGAGTCTATTTCTTTTTTCGGTAGTCATCTTATATTTTAAAGATAAACACTCTCTCCATTCCTTGATATAATGTGTTTAAGTTTTTGAAAATAATAATAATATAAGGTGTATTACGATTTATGAAAAAATTTATCCATAAAAAACGAGTCATAATCTGGATCGGAGGAATTTGATAAATTGTTTTTCAGTTTATGGCTGATAGGGACTTCTGTCTCTGATTTTTTAGAGAAAAAATAGTCCACCGCATACAAAATACTGATGTCTTAATATCCGTGTTAAAACCTTACACACCTTAAACAAAGAACGGATCGAGTATATTTTTGCCTGTCTAATATTAAAACGTAGGCGCTTACACTTGAGCCAATGCAATCTCATTACCAGAGGAAATCAATCCATCTAACTCACCGCGTGCAAGGATTACATCCAGCCCATTGACGCGATCTGGAAACACAAAGCCCCTAAGAGCTCCTTGAGCCGCTTTTTGAAACACTATTCTTTGAAACACAAAAGTGTGATCTTTGAATTTTTTAAAGAACTTTCTGCTATAATAGTAAACTAGTGGAGCTAAGCACGGCGATGCCACATACGTGTAGCATATGAAATATAAATTTTGGTAATGTGTGCATTTTGAAATAATGTAGGTCTAAAAATTAATGGAAATGGAAGAAGTTAGCGTTATTAAAATGTTGGGACTTTTAAAATTGCTCAATGTGCCATGTTTTTCAGTTTGGAATTATTATTACGTCTACGAAATGAATATATGTAGAAAGTTTTTAAAAAATTTAAATATATAAATTTGAAGTTTAAACATATGTAGCAAATAGTGTTTTTTTTCTTTTGGGACCTTATGTATACTCTACATTAGAAATTTCTCTTTTCTTTTTCATTTGCTCAAATAATACTCAAAGTATGTGTAATTTTTTTGAAGACAAACAGCTTTGTTATTAAGCAAATGACTCCATTATTAAAAGATATCTAAAATTTCTGAGTACTGTAAAAGGAAAATTTGTTATCATTCGTTCAAATAATTGAGATATTGTCTAAAGATTACCTCCCTTTCTCTGTAAATCATAGAAAAATAGAGTTGAAATTAAATGATAGTCGGCGAAATATACATGTTATATTGTAGTTTTTTAAAAAGTTGTGTAAACATGTATGGAGATGGGCTAGTTGTAAAGATTTTTTTTTGCAAATTTTAGTATTTATTTTGTATTTTTTAGAATAGTGGTTTGGAAGTTATAATTTTTTTATTTTAAGCATTTCTGTGAGGCTGATTGGTGGTTCCACATTGACGTCGGCATGTCGTCAGCGGGTTGCGGAATCGGTCGGCGCTGCCGGGTGCCGACCTTGCGATCTCGCACCGTCGCACTCGTGCAGGGGCGTGGAGGCGCGAATCCGACGGAGGAGGTGCGGGGCGAGGCGAATGGGCAGCGCAGCGGGCCATATGGTCGCCGGATTCGGCCGGTGGCGGAGACGGAGGCCGGTGGCGAGGATTCCTGGCAATTCCGGCCACCCCACGACGCATCCGCCAGCGAGGATAGAGAGAAAGGGAGGGGAGATTGTGATTGGTATTTTTACAGAAAAGTCTGTGACAGTTTAGATATTTGTGTATAGGTCCTCCACAGTGGCAAAGCGTGGACTGTGGGTTAGGGCATTGTTCTTCCATGGGCTTTGCTGCAAAAAGTGGCGGCAACCGGGGGTGACCGGCCGGCGACCGGGAGACGTGGTGAGTCGTTCGTTTCGTCCATCCGACGGCCAGAAACATTCGAGCAACGTGGAGGCATGGGGAGAAGTGAAAATGTTGATCCATTATATATTAGGTATATATAGCCCATAAGGTAACACAGAACGTGTACTTGGTGGCTGTGTAGACGTGAGCTAAAGCAATAGGTCCTGTCTTTGGATCCTCTATTATATTTTAATTGTTATGTACACCTTGACATGTGGGGTCCACACGTAAAGAAGATCATGCTCGTACGTGCGAGAGAAAAAATATAGAGGGGTATTTTTGCAAAAGTTAGAATGACACATTGTCAGACCCTGGATTCAGACGTCACAAAGATGACGTACCGGTCGGACCACACAACTAGGAGCATACTGGGGTTACCAATCCCAGAAAAAAGCAGGCCTGGCTCAGAATGGATCATCGGCCGACAGCTCGCTAGCGATCCCAACGTCACGTACGTCTCGCGATTGCGCACGAAAGAAATCCAAAATCTCACCAACTCGTATACTTCAAACATACATACACGGTATACGAATCGGTTTGGAAACATAATGGAAACCACATGATAAACCTAAGACACAAAGAAATGAAATAAGTATCCAAAACTCTCACTGAGCAAATATAGCGAATATTACCAAGCAGAGGACACATGTCCTAAATTACATCATTCAGCGGGAACATGCCGGTCTGAGTACAGACAAGAAGCAAATAGGCCCAAGGCCGAAACGAAAAGAGAAGACCCATCCACGCGGTCCACCAGGAAGAAGCCCAGTGAAACTCTAACTACTCGTCGTCGAATTCCACGTAGTAGCCACCCACTGGTCGTACGGAGTCTCCTCAACTGCAGAGAAAACCACAACCCGCGAACGGGTCAATACACTAGAGCGTATCGAGCAAGATAGAGCAAACACGTTACAAAACTAAAAGACTCCCAAAGTATGGGGTTAGGTGGACTTAGCGGCAGCAACACTAGCAACCTAATAGAGACACGCTAAAACTTCCGTCTAATTAGAGAGGGATAAAAGAGCGTATAAGTAACCATCTACAACTAACACCAATCATAACCCATTCTCGGATTAACCCCTAAACCAAGTATGAGGAAACAATTTGGGAAAACTAACATGTTAACAGTTTTAGTTACCATTTATTGTGAAAGTAATTCTATATTACAAGTCAGGTTAATTAATAATTATTATTGTAAGTTGTCTATGATCTTATTAGCCAGCATCATCACCAAGTCGTTCATATACGTGGACACGGCTCATCGATAAGATTATACCCTGCAGGGGTGCACTACTGTACCCATACTTGTATGATCAACTCAGTCAAAAATATTAGGGCATCTCAACCCAACCCTTTCCTTCACCGCAACAAGTCCAAGGAGCCACGGGAGGTATGCTGGTCCCGGCCAAAAGGGTGCGGATTTAAGGAGATATGCCCTAGAGGCAATTAATAAAGTGTATTACTTATCATATCTCGTTTGTTCATAATAGGTTTTTGTGTCATGCTATAACCGTATTAAGAGGAAACATTAATACGGGTGTGATGCGTAAACAACCAGGTCCCTAGTAGCCTCTACTAAGACTAGTTTCGTTGCGCGATCGATAATCAAGGTTTCCCGATCATAGGGCATGGTGCCGGTCGGCAATGGAAGTCATATAGTTGGAGAACGATGTGATGGACATACCCAGATTTGGAGGACGTAGTCATTATGCCTTTGACCGTGAGATCAACTCTTATTGTTATTCCTGGAAGATACTTTGATTGCATCAAACGTCGTATCTTAATTAGTATGACAATAACGGTGATATTTTTGGGTATCGAAAACGAGTAGTTGAGACGAGGGGTCAAGAGCGGGATTTGCCAGTCCGCATAGCAGGATAGATACTCTAGGTCCCACTCGGTGAGATCATGTCTAATGAGCATGTGACTAGGTCACGGACACATGAAATCATAGACGAGTAGAAGATAACGTTGTCGGTAACGAGGTCAAGCTAGGTATGGAGATATCTATGGAACGACACTCGGACACGCTAAGTATCGCCATGGCAAAAGGTTTAATACTTTACGTTCAGGTTTGATAGATGAAAGTCATTCGTTATATCACAAGGATTAATTCATGGGGTCCAGACCTACGAGTTAGTCATTGATCATAGAGGAGTCTTGATCATACCTGTTATTATATCGAACCGCTAGGATAACACACTTAAGGGGTTTCGACAAGACAACTGGAAAGGAAAGAGATCAGCGGGAATGTCCCGAGAGAGGTCCAATGGAGATCGGGCAGCGACGAAAGAGTTTTTGGAACTAGAATAAATTATATATAATATGTTTGATATTAATTAGTGTAATTAATGTCTAAATATGATTTTATATATTTATTTTCGAATTTATTTACGCTGATTTCCCTAAATGGGCCTTTGAAGGAGATATGCCCTAGAGGCAAATAAATAAGTAGTATTTATTGCATTATCTCATAAGTTTATAATAGGTTTGTGTATTATGCTATAACTGTATTAATCGGAATTATTAATACACGTGTGATACATAGACAACCAGAGTCCCTAGTAAGCCTCTATATGAACTGGTCCATTGGGCAACAGTTGATCGAGATTCCCGATCAAGGACAATGACGTCGGTTGACAATGGGGTCATCTTATTAGTTGAATAAGGTGATGGACATATGCAAAGTATTGCAATAAGATCGTATTACGATATTTGTCATTTGCAATAGATAAGAATAGGATAGCTTATTCCTTAGACCGTGAGACCGTACTTATTGACGCTTCGTAGGGGTACTTTGAGAGCATCAAACGTTGTGTCTTATATAGCATGACAATAACGGTGTCCATCTTGCGTATCCCGAAAGAGTATTGAGACGTAAGGATCAAGAGCGGAATTTGTTAATTCTTGTAATGGAAAGATACTCTGGTCCCGCTCGGTGAGATTACATCTATATAGCTGCGCAGCTTGTGACTAGGTCATGGAGATTTAATATCACAGACGAGTTAATAACCTTTATCGGTAACAAGATACAACAAATACATCGGATGTCTATGATCATATCTCGGACAAGGTAGTAGCATAGAAACAAAGAGAATGAGTATCATATTTATGGCTCAACGACGATATTCGTAGAATGCACAGGGGCCGTCATATGCATCGAGGTATCCCTGACGGTCATTGGTGAGCGGAGTGTCTCGACCATGTCTGGAGTGTTCTCGAACCGTAGCGTAACAAACTTAAGGTCTTAACGACACCAGGAGATAGGTTCTGGAATAATATAGGATTTTGTTGGAGAGAGAGAGAAATGATCCGGAAAGAGTTCCGGTGGTCCGTAAGGAGTTCCAGGAAGGTCTGGAAGGGTTCCAGGAATGTCCAAAAGTTGTTCGGGTGGTTCGGAAAATGTTTCGGAGTCACGGGATATTAAATAGTATTTCTACCCCTGCGATTTCAGCTGGATCTGAATGAGCGGGGGTTGTCGTTAAGCTCCATATGTTTGCGAGTGCTCAGAGGCACCACTTGTGAGGAGCCTGGGCGACGTCGTCTCGCCCACCTGCAGCCCAGCCGCTGCTTCCCCCTGCCACCGGCGCACCCCCCCAGCCGTCGGCGCCTCGCCATCTTCCGCCCGACGCCCGTCGACGCAGGTCATCATCGAAACCCTGGTGTCATCGTCTATGTCATCGCGGCAAGTTCTCCGCGACCTCGAGGTCGGCTACGTACGACTTCATCGTCAACGCTTGTGCGGGAGCGTAATCCCCGCTATCGTTCTACATGGAGGTAATGTAACCTGTTCCGCCACCGTTATCACATGTACTAGATAGATAGATCCTGGCTAGTTAGGGTTTCATACGCTACAAAAATTATTGTTTTCTGCACCGGAACCCCTTTAGTGGTATCAAAGCCGATCTATGCGTAGTACTGCTGGTACGGTTAGAACTCATGTTGAATGAGGACGTCTTTCTTATATTTGCTACCCTCTAGCGTGCACTTGCGATGCCTTCGGTATTGAGTTGATGAAGCGGCCCGTACCGACTTTACGCGTACGGTTACGCGAGACTGGTTCCACTACTGACATACAGCTTGCACCGTATCTATGGCTGGCGGGTGTCTGTTTCTCTCTCTCTAGTCGGCAAATCATTTTCAATCTAGGGCCCGAAAGGGATGATTAAACATGCAATTATACGATCGACGTTGTGGTACAAAGTTCGTAGGTAGGGAATCAATTCTCTTACGAATAATCCTATATGCCACGTAAAACTTGCAAAACTAAATAAAGCTAGAGGCGTCTAACTTTGTTTTGCAGATGCGTTATTTTATGTGACATGGTTACGGTAAGTTTGATATTACTCGTACTGTCGTAGGCAATGGAGGGTTCCGTAGACTCGGAGCTATGCCGGGGCGCCGGGGGCCAGGCACATGGCGCCATGGAGGTCAAGGCGCATCGACCATGTCACATCGCACTTCATTGCATCATTTGATTGTGTGCTGTTGTGTGTGCATCCTATTGATTGCTTATATGCTAGATATACAACGGTAGCATCATGAATAGGATGATCCCTAGCAAATACCGAAATTGTGTTCTCCCTCGTTGCGCACCACCAAGAAAGTTCTACGTTATGAGGCAGGCCGTGACGATCGGGTGTCAGACATATCGTCAGTCGCATACAGTGGGTGTAAGCCATGTTGCACGCGCAGGGTCTTCGAGGTTTGATTGGCGAGCCTAGCATATGCAGATATGGCCTGAGAACACGGGAAGATCGAAAGATCGAGCATGAGTTACAAAGTTGTTGTGGTCAACATTTTATGTCCACCTTTGAAGCTGTGCCGCCGGCCGTTACGATCTGGGGTGGTATGGTGGATGAGGGTCGTGTAATCGCCATTATTATTTTAGCGATAATAATTTTGGTGGAGTTTGTTTGATAATATGATTATAAACTAAAACTCACATATATTATAAACTTTACCTTACCTTTTTTGCGATCACATCTGGAGACTATGGGACTACACTTCGGTTACTTCCTCAAGAGCCCGGATTCTACCTTAGAAGCCGACGGGTCCAACTTCATCAGCTGGTACATTGGTTTTATAAACATTTTCCAACACAACAAACATTCTATATGTCCTAGAACATTAGTTAGGAGATAGACCAGATGATTCTGCTAGCAAGGAGGAAGATGATGAGTTCCGTAAGCATCATGATATTTTCATAGAACTGGAGGTCGTCATGAGCATATGCCTAGCACCAGAGTTGAAAGTTGTTTCAACACATGGAGCCATATGTCGTGATTGATGCGATCAAAGGAAACTTCAAAGATGAATTGATTCTTGAGCAGTTCAGACAGCTTGTAAAAGTTCCGGACCATTCACATGGGGAGCATACCTGTCTGGAGACTCAATTGAAGAAGTTGTATGACATCTACTTCAGGCTTACGAATATCTATGATTTCTAGATATCGAACTCCAGTGCAATAGAGATTGCGCTTTGCCTCCTAGCTATGAAGAGCATGTGCATGAATATGCTATAGAGACACGATGAGCTTCTTCACGTTCGTGTACAAGTTCAAATCTCTAAAAGTTGATTCCATCAAAGAAGAGTTCTTCGACGCTTCGGGTATATTTGATATACGAAGATATAAATGTATTCTTCTTATACTTGATGAAAAGTATTTGATACTTGTTCTGTTTATGAAACAGTCCCTGATTATCACAAGTATGCGGCAAAGGGTGATGTGACAGTGCACAAGTGATGGCAAGTTAATGGCCAGTAGTGCTCACGCCCTTGAGATATCATATTAGTTATCATCAATAGTTTTTGATAAGACATTTTGTAATAGTGAGAGTGTGATCTAGTTTGATGTCTTGAATGTTATAAGACATAGTTATTCATATAGAACAAATCAGTTGTTTTATGTTATGAAACAAAGTAGTTGTTTCATATTATGAGTAATTTGCATCACATCTCAATTATATTATGCGTATGATATACATTTATAATAGCGGGAATGATAAAATTATGTGTCCAAGGAATAAAAGTTTTGTTACTAGAACAAACACCATCGAATTTAGTCATAAAGGCAATGAAAGAAGTAATGGTTGTTTCTGGTCCATTTAAGTATTTCGAGTGCCGAATTGATTAAGTTTGAAATGTAGTATTGAAGTGTCAATACGAAAGATTAAATGGTGTATTTTACTTGATCCGAATTCTTCTATGATTATTGGTAAATAAGTGTATTTGCATAATAAATCATGAGTCTGAAATTAATTTGATAAGAGATCAAATGGGGTTTTTCAGAAAAAAAGATTAGTGAATATTGTATTCACAAGATTCGATCAAAGGACAATATTTTTGAATTAAGGTTTCAACACAAAAGACTTGCGGAAATTCGTTTCACAATATTATAATATCATATATGGTGATATGTGAGGTATTATAATCATACTCTATTTTAAATAAAGTGTGGTCTGTCATAATCTGTCTTAGAATCTCTTAATATGTTCAAAACATTATAGTCGATGTCCACTTTAGAAAATAGATATTACTCTCAACGAGAATTCGTGTGATCGACAATAGTGTCGTCATGTATATGATTATACCATATTTCAGAATATACATGAATAGTTCTTTGTAGATTGCTCGCATTGGATGGGAGTGTATTCCAAAACCAAATAGAAACAAAACTTGATTTGTTGTCTACGTAATTCCGAGAAAAAAATGATTTTTTGAATTATAGTTTATGGATTGGAATTAGAATCTTGAAATAAAGTGTCAGACCTACATTCATAAAAGTAGAATATTGGAAGGTGTTCCAAAGGGTATATGTCTACAAATGAAAATTTGGTGATTAAGAGTGAGGGAGACTAGAAAATTGTTTTCTGCTTGCAATCCTCTTCATAAATATCATAATATTTTCATGAAAGAAGCTTCTGAATAAAGTGTTGTTATATTTAATATTGCTGTCAGGTCACAGCACAATATTAAGTGTTTCAGATCTTGTTGAAAGATCAAGGTGCACTTTATGAATACAAAGAAAGTTGAGAAAAATATCAGAATACGAACAAAGGCTTTTTAGCCTGGAAATCCAAGTTATATTTGAAAGGATTAAAATAGTAATTGTTGCTACAATTCTTATTAGAGGAATAAGATTGTTTAATCATCATAGAAAGTGTTATATGAGAAATGTGACTATAAGAAAGACATGGAAGCATGTTTTGTCAAGAAATGCGTCTTGGACAAGATCAAATTTGTTGACTACATTTATGTAGACATGCTTGAAGTCTGAGGGATTTGTATTAATGTAATATTGTAGTTTGTATTGAATTCGAATTGATAAGAGATCAATGATTTTGGTTTGACCAAAATGTCGATTTTAAGTTGGAGGCAACGTTAGTTCACTCAGATGTAATATGTAAAGGACATATTTTTTGAGTGGGAGCTCGTGTTCTCAAATGTGTGGAGACATATTTTGAGTGGGAGCTCGTGTTGTCAAATGTGTGGAGACATAATTTGAGTGGGAGCCGAATTGATCTTGTGTAAATGACACATTGTGAAATTGTACCAGTAGAATAGATGAGAAGGATGAAGTTGTGAAACTATTTGAAAGTTAGTGTCTATTTGGAATAGAACGGGAATTTTAAATAGTTAGTCGAGTTGTTTTGGATTATATCTGAGGAGTCAGAATAGAATCAAAAGGATGGTCCTTGGAAATCCAATTAATCATTAAAAGTAATGATACACAGTAATAGTTGTTGTATGACATGTTCGTCTATTGTTAGACATCATACAGAAACCATATTATCTGCTCGATGAAGTATGACCGATGTTCTTAGAAGAAGAGCAATTATAAAAGTTAATTTAGAATTTACTGGAAGTAGAAGTGCATTAGTTATTAGATTGACATTGGAATGTCCAGTTTTCTACATAGGTGTGCATCGCGAGTTTCTAATTGTTACAAGGGGCTCTCTATGACTGAGTTTGTTTTCAAGGCAGTTATCTGGTTAGCAGAATCAGAGTAAGCGATGGGAAACAGAAGTCTCACTTAGTTACGTTATTTGCATATATGTTATTGGATAACATGGTGATATCAAGCAAGTTGATATCAATGGATCGCAAAAGAACGCACAATTATGTATTGTACAGATTGTCAGAGTAACACTCTTCCACAAGCAAGCATTATCATATGACGTTTATTTGATAAGGGATTTTGATGAAGTAAATACAACTAGTTTATTTGTACTCTACTGCAAGGGGGAGACTGAAGGAGATATGCCCTAGTGGCAAATAAATTAGTTGTATTTATTGAATTATCTCATAAGTTTATGTCGGCCCAGTGGGAACTGGGGTATGGAGAGCCCATTCCCCCAGGCCTCGCACGTGGGCCAGTCGGACGAAACGACTAAGGACCAGGCATCAGCGCCTGGCGGGACCCTCGAGAGGCAATTCCCCTCGAGTGCCTGAAGAGGAAACGAGGGCCTCAAGGGACCTCTCGCCTCAGGAGACCCTCCCGAGGTGCCAGCTCGCCTCAAGGGAGTCCCACAGGAATCTCCCCTCAGGCCTCCCTGCGACTGAGGGGAAACGTAGCGGCCAAGGAAGCACGACAAGATGCACGTGGCCTCTGCCACGCACATGCAGTGTCGCACGCACCCCCGTCGCTGTCCTTGGCGATAAAGTGGTCAATAAAGCGGGTGGACAGCACAACCCTCCAAAGGAGGACGTCATCATGGGCTCCACCTCAGAGACTGCCCTCCCTGCGGGCAGTACAGCGCGGTCGGCCGCCAGTCGGCCACCGCGCCCACCTTTACCAGCAATGGACCGCGTCCATGGAGGAATGGAGCACGGTGGACTCCTACACCACCCTGCCACTAGCGTGTGGGAACCACCTGGAAGTCCAAGCCGAAGAGGAAGGCCAAAGGCGCCTATAAAAGGGGCAGGACGTTCATAGTAGCGGGGGTCGGGTCTTTGCGCATTGTAACCCTTGTAAACCCTAGCTACACTTGTTAGGAAAGCCTCTGCCCCGAGGAGGAAGAAGACGATCGCTTTCCTCCTGAGGCAAGAACTGCCTCAAGGGGGCTTTCGGCAAGCTCCATTGTACTGTAACCTTCCACATATAATACAGACAAGCAGGAGTAGCGGTTTTACCTCCCCACGAGGGCCGTGAACCTGGGTAAAGGTTGGTGTCTCCCTTCGTGTGAGTGTGTCTTCTACGGGTCCGGCGAGCAACGTCGCGGAGCCACTCGAGGGTCTAGACCTCCGTGTTCAATCCCCTTCACGAACTACACTTCAGGAAGTGACTACCCCCGGTTCTTGGGAGTCATAACCCGACATTTGGCACGCCAGGTAGGGGATTGAGGCGCGTCTACAACCTCCGAGTTCGTCTCCGCGCCATGGTGAATACCTGCGCCACCCGCGCCGCCCGCGCAAACCGACGTGCGCCCGCAGGAGCACGCGCGCCGCTAGGCGCCGCGACCACCCGCGCACGGTGGGGCCGGCCCCGCCACGAAGAGCATGTCCCTTCTGTCCCTCACGCGGAGGCGCCTGAGCGCGACGCCGAGCACTGGGAGGACGCGCAGTCGTCCCACCCGATGCAGCACCCGAGCGGCTCGGGCCCGGGAAGGACGGACCCAGCACCCCACACCGCGCTGCTCATGGCACAGGAGCTGCTACGCTACCAGCCCACCGCTGAGTCCCACGAGCAGTGGCTCCAACGCCTCAACCACCTCGTCGGCATCGCCACGACGCGTCCCGCTGCGTCGCAGTCCAACCTGCTCCCCTCTCTCGCGGGAACGGTCGCGACAAACGCGCCTACGCCACCACCGGGGCCTGCACCGGCTGCGGCTCAGAAGGCTGCTTCGCACGCGTCCTCGCCGCACGATTGCTTGATCGTGCAGCGCACTGCGCCCGACGCCCGCATGGGAATGGAGCTCCAGCGAGACCGCCAGAACAGGCTCGTGGAGGAGATCGGCCAGGCGGGCCAGCAGAACCGTGGCGCGCTTCAACACGGGGTTGCCACGTACGCCTCAGGATGCATGGCGTTCACCCGTTCTCTGCGCCGCGTGGTCTGGCCCCCAAAGTTACGGCCTGCTCTCCCCAAGGGCTACGACGGCTCCAGCAACCCCATCGAGTTCCTACAGCTCTACACCACCTCCATCCAAGCTGCGGGAGGAGATGACAAGGTCATGGCTAACTGGTTCTCCCACGCGCTTTGCGATTCTGCGCTGTCGTGGCTCCTGAATCTCCCTGAGGACTCTGTGAACTCCTGGGAGGAGCTCTGCAAGCAGTTCGTCTCCAACTTCAAGGGGACGTACGAGCGCGCCCTCACCCACAACGACTTGCGCGCTGTGGTGCAGAGGAAGGATGAGACGCTTCGCAAGTACATCCAGCGCTTCAGCCAAGTGCGCAACAAGATCCCGAACATCCCTGACACTCAACTCATCGCCGCCTTCCGCGAGGGCGTCACGAACAGCAGGATGCTCGAGAAGCTGGGGATCCACGACAAGCTCACCTCTGTGGTCAAGCTATTCAATTTGGCGGACAAGTGCGCCAAGGCTGAAGAGGGACTCCTCTTCGTGAAGATGTCCTCGAGAGGGGACGATCACGTTGAGGGGTCCAGGAGCCAGAAGAAGAAAGAGGCCAAGGAGGAGCCCAAGCACAAGGCACCCGCAGTTCTCGCGGCAGAACCTGACGCAAAGGGCACCCGCAGGGACTCCCCCGAGCCTGGAGAAAGAAGAGATGATCACCGCCCGTTCTGCATCTACCACAACAGGCGCGGCCACTCCACGGAGTCTTGCTTCGACCTCAAAAGGTTGAGCAAGGAGCGCGAGCAAGTAGAAGGCAGCGGTAGCCGTGGCCGAGGCCGTGGTTACGACGGGAGCGGACGCAAGGGCGGCTACAAGAAACCGTCTGGAAATCAGGCCAACGCCGCGTCAAAGAACGGAACCTCCCTGATGAGGAAGACATCGGCTACCAAGCCCCAAGAGCCGCCATTGCTTGCATCCTCGGGGGGGCGCAGGCGCCAAAGTCGAACAACCAGTTCAAGCAGTTCGCCCGCGAGCTCAACGCCGCCCTCCCAAGCACGGAAACCTCCAGGCCCCTCAAGTGGTCGCAGTACACCATCGCCTTCGACGCTCAGGACCACCCCAAGTCCACCAAGACTGTTGGAACCCTCCCGCTGGTCTGCACCCCCACCATCGACAATGTGGCTGTCTCCAAGACGCTCATCGATGGCGGAGCAGGCCTGAACGTTATCTCCATAGATACGTTCGAAGCGCTTCAAGTGCCCTACGAGCGGCTTATGCCCTCGAGGCCCTTCACGGGGGTCACCAGCGGCTCGATCGAGCCTCTAGGCCAGGTCAGGCTTGCCGTCACCTTCGGGAGCGAGGAAAATTACCGCACCGAGCACATCGACTTCGATGTCGCGCACATCGGCCTGCCGTACAACGCCATCCTCGGCTACCCTGCGCTTGCGAAGTTCATGGCTGTCACGCACCATGCGTACAACATGGTCAAGATCCCCGGCAGCGCCGGCACGATCACCATACGTGGGCATGTCCTGGACGCTACGCGCGCTGTTGAGACGGCCTAAAAAACCGCCGCCATGGCCTTTGAAGGGAATATGCCCTAGAGGCACTTAATAAACATAGTTTATTGGCAATATCCCAATCGTTCATTATATGTTTTATACCATGCTATAACTGTATTAAGCGGAAACATTAATACAGGTGTGGTAGATAAACAACCAGGTCCCTAGTAGCCTCTACTATGACTAGTTTCATTGCGCGATTGATGATCGAGGTTTTCCGATCATAGGGCATGGCGCCGGTCGGCAATGGAAGTCATATTGTTAGGAGTAACGATGTGATGGACATACCCAGTATTTGTAGGACATAGTCGTTACACCTTAAGACCGTGAGATCAACTCTTATTATTATCCCTGGAAGATACTTTGATCGCACCAAATGTCGTATCTTATTTAGTATGACAATAACGGTGATACTTTTGGGTATCGGAAAGGGGTAGTTGAGACGAGGGGTCAACAGCGGGATTTGTCAGTCCGCATAGCCGGATAGATACTCTAGGGCCCACTCGGTGAGATTATGTCAAATGAGTTTGCAAACATGTGACTAGGTCACCAGCTGACATAATATCATAGACGAGTAGAAGATAGCGATGTCGGTAACGAGATCATGCTAGGTATGGAGATATCTGAGAATGATGCTCGGACACGCTAAGTATCGCCATGACAAAGGGTTTAAGACTATACGTCCAGGTTTGATAGATGAAAGTCATTCGTTATATCTCAGGGGTTAATTCATGGGGTCCAGGCCTACGAGTTAGTCGTTGATCATTGAGGAGTCTTGATCATACATGATATTATATCGAACCGCTAGGGTAACACACTTAAGGGGTTTCGACAAGACAACCGGAAAGGAAAGAGATCACCGGGAGCGTCCCGGGAGGGGTCCGATGGAGATCGGGCAGCGCCGAAAGAGTTTTCGGAGCTATATATATTATGTTTGATATTAATTAGTGTAATTAATATGCAAATATGATTTTATATATTTATTTTTGGATTTATTTAGGCTGATTTCCCTAAATGGGCCTTCTGGTCGAAAGAAGGCCCATGGGGGGGAAACCCTCAAGGGAATTTTGTGGGGGAGGCTTGGCCGGCCTAGGTGGGCCAAAGGGGGCCCACCTAGGGCCGGCGCACCTGGTTTGGCCGAACCAGGCAATGGGGGATAGTCCCACATTGCCTGGATGGCAATGTTGGCTCCCCCTGGGAGCCTATATAAGAAGGGGCACCCCTGGCCTTTTAATTCACCAATTAATTCCCAATTTCTCTCTCGATCTCGTGGTTCCCTTGACGGAGCCGCGCCGAGTAGAGGAGGGGGATCTCTTCCACCATAGCCCGCTGCCGCGCTGCTGGTGTTCCGGTCCAAGTCTTCCGCTGCTCGTCCTGGACTGGAGCTTCGGAGGCCGTCGTCTCCACCGTATGTGTGCGACTCCCTGCGAGGTGCTGCGCTAGCGGTACTCGGAGGCCTACTTCCTCCACCCGACCTCGGGGTCATCTTCGTCGTCTTCGTCGCGCCGAGTTCTCCGCGACCTAGAGGTCGGCTACGGCGTCTTCATCGTCAACGCTTGTGCGGGAGCGTAATCCCCGCTATTCGGTCTACGAGGGTATGTATTCCGATCTCCGCCGTACTACTATATCTGCATAGTGTAGATCTTGGCTAGTTTAAGGATATCGTTGCTAGGAAATTTTTTGTTTTCTGCACACGATCCCCTTCAGTGGTATCAGAGCCGATCTATCGTAGATATAGCTGTACGCTGTTAGAACACGTGTTCTACACGGGGGCACCGTTCCTGTTATTTGCTACCCTCTAGCGTGCACTTGTGATTCCAGCGGCATCGAGTTGATGAAGCGGCCCGGACCGACTTTACGCGTACGCTTACGCGAGACTGGTTCCACTACTGACATACGGCTTGTACCGTATCTGTGGCTGGCGGGTGCCTGTTTCTCTCTCTTTAGTTGGCTTTGCATTTTCAATGGAGGGCCCGAAAGGGATGCTTAAACATGCAATTATTGGATCGTTGTTGTGGTCATAAGGTTCGTAGGTATGAAGCGGTTCTATTTACGAAAGCCCCGAGCCACGTAAAATATGCAAAAGATAAAGTAGAAGCGTCTAACTTTATTTTGCAGGGGCTATGTGATATGGTCAAGGTAGGTTTATTAAATTGTTTATAAACTGCGGGTGCCAAGAAGATCATGGCGCGATGGACTATATCCCATTGCATTACATTTGATGTTTTGTGTGCATCTTATATTGTGTGATTGTGTGTATAGTATACATTAGTTACACGGCGGTAGATATATATAAGATGATCCCTTCAAAATACCACTAGTGTTCTCCCTCCAACGCGCACCACCAAGAAAGTTCTACGTTATGAGGCAGGCCGTGATGATCGGGTGTCAGACATCTCGTCGTTCGCATACAGTGGGTGTAAGCCATGTTGCACAAGCGTCAGCGTGGAGGTTTATGGTGGCGAGCCTAGCATATTCAGAAATATGGCCTCGGAACAGGGAGACCGAAAGGTCGAGCACGAGTCACAAAATTGGTGTGGCGTACTTTTGTCTACTCTTGAAGTTGTGTCGCCGGCTCTGATGATGAGGGGTGGTGCAAAGGATGGGGGTCGTGTAATCGCTTAAACGACCAGGAGGGATGTTCGTTTGAGTGGGAGTTCGGATAGTTATTTTCTAAAATACTAGAACTCAGAATATAATGAACAGAGTCTGTTTTGCAAACCTTTGTAGATATTAACCATTGTGATAGCATCTTTTCAAATTAAGCGCATTCCTGCGATTGAGAAACGTAAAAGGTTGGGTCCAAACTTCATAGTTTTATACTTTAGCTTGAGGATACTCCTTGTTTAAACCCTTAGCTCTTTGTGTTACAATACCCGCTAGGAGATAAACCCGGAGATTCCGCTAACAAAAGATAATTTTGATTATCGGATTTTGTGCGGATGATATCATCATAGTCCAGTGTATGCTATGATCTCTGCCATAAAGAGCCAACGGTGGGTACGAGTTTTTTGGTCGCGAACATATGATATGGTCGCTAAACTCGGGGTACCTCTATAGTTGGGTTGATGAAATTTATCAGTACGTTGACTGATTGTCTTCTCAACCAAGATGGAAGAGAATGCACACATTGAGGGAGCACGTGGCGGTCATGCTTAATGACATATGTTCATGATTAATGAACATTGAGACGCCTCGCTCAGCTCAATCACTGGATGACAGACATCGTTGCCAAGTGCAAATCCTCTGTCATAGACTATGTCATGCAAGGGGAATCGTTCACCTTCATGGTTCTTGATTACGGTGGAAGTATCAAGAAGATGAAACAGATCCCCGGAAGTCATCAATGATGATGGTTATATATGATATACATGTTATGAATGTTTTAGCTAAGCAAGTGCTCGCAGTAGTGACTAAGTCTTGAACTAGTCATGTTTTGTGAAAAACCAGGTTTACTGCTTGAGTAGCTTGAAAGGATGAGGCGACATTGCGTGTTGATAACGGCAGTCAAGTTGTTGTGACGGCCATAGACACTCTCCCTCTAGATCTACCATTTGAATAATTTTTTTTAGGATCGGGTGTTGGTATGATCGTTATGAGTGTGTCTCCTCTAGCGAGACACTTGTTCATACATGATAGTGACAAATTGGTGTCCTATATTTATGAAGTAATGATCATATGCCGATTTGAATTTAGATGGTAGAAGCTCCCACATTCATAATATTAATGCCAAAGGATACAAACTTAATAAAGACACCACATATGTGTGGCACTACCGTTTAGTCATGTCAAGTTTATATGCATTAGCTCCACACTGGATGGACCTACAAGTCCTAAGATTTGATCTTTTGACACTTGCAAAATAACTGTGACACCGTTTTCGGAAAGCGGGCATGTAACTTATTGATAGTCATACATAGAGATGTATGTGGTTCAATGAAGTAATTGACGGGTAGTGGAGACCTTTATTTCGTGAACTTCACTGAACGTTTTTTAGTATAGCTTGTTGAGAATCGTGCATATGGGTGTATGTGAATCAACGAAGTACTTTAACGTGTAGTGGAAGTCTTTATTTCATAGACTTCATGAATATTCCGAGTAGATATATGGATATCCACTCCGGGGAATGTTGGTCTGAATTTTTGATTCGATCAAACGAAGTTCAGAATGAAGTAGGAAATAAACTTAACAAGAAAATCAAATTCCCGCGATGCAAATCGAGGAATGAAGATTTGAGTTATAATGTTGGCACATCATTGGAAGACTTGTGAGAAGAGTTCCACAAATTACGTCGCATGGAACACCATAGTGTGTTAGGACGTCGTAATAACACCCTATCGGCTAGTGTGTGGTAAATAAATCTTTTACCGAATTATTGTGATCATTAGAGTCATATGGTAGAAACGTAAACACTCACGTTAGCAAATAGGGAAACCATTTGAATCCATGGAGACAATACCATACGAGTGATGGCATGTCTTTTGAGCCTGGATTTTCGTTTCAGCAATTTAGTGTTTCGATGTAATCGAACCTAAAATGGATTAATCTTTGTAGTATACCCTACCTAAAGAGTTAGTTGGGTACATGTCTCACGACATAGGCAAAATCTTTGCCGGGACATACCTTGCGAAAGAAATAGTTTCTTGTCCGAGGGTATAAGTGAGAAAGAAAGTAGAGCAAGACGAAGTTGGTGAACTTCTTCTCCAAACATCAGAGTGGCGCAATCGAAAGTGTTTTCGGTGTCAGGCCCCACAGCTTGAAAAAGCTAATGATTCAAGATCATGATGTTCTGAGCTCATACTAAGAGCGTAGGCATACGAGGTTGTGTTCCACACTGTGTTACGACAATCTTGTTATGGAGGTCATATTAATGGAATATGATAGACCTACGAACTACGAAGAAGAGATGGTGGACCTAAGTCCGAGAAATGGCTATGAGTCATTTGTGATCCGAAATAAAACCCATATACGATTACCAGGTATTGACTTGGGAGATCTTCTTGATGGCATCTAGGATGTTGATAGTATATGGAGTTTTATGAGAGAGTAGATATTAAGCAGATTCGATTTGTCGTGAAACAGTTCCGACAGACCACATGAGACTTTGTCTCAAGTGGCGAAGCCTAAATCTATTCTGGGTCGTTTAGCAATTACTATAATTTCGAATGAGAAATTGATAGATGAATGAGAAAACCATGGTTCTTAATAGTGTAATTAAGAATGGTTTGTAATCCTGAGAATGCTAAACATGTGTGCAAACTTCGGTGGTCCATTCATGAGTTGAAGCAAGCATATCGGAGCTGGAATCTTCACTTTGATAATGTGATCAAAGGATTTTGGACTTGTCCAAAATAGTTGAAGAAACCTACATTTGCAAAGAAGTGAGTGGGAGCAAAGTAGCTTTTCCTTGATCTTATATGCGGAAGGCATATTTGAGTGGGAGCTAAGTAGCTTTTCCTTGATCTTATATGCGGAAGGCATATTTGAGTGGGAGCTAGGTGTCATTTGTGATTCTGTATGTAGCGACATATTGAATGACACAGATCCTCTAGTAGAGTGTAAAGGATTATTTAAGTGATTAAATTTTCTATGAAATGAAGTTAGGAGTATTAGGCATCCGATTTATAATTGTATAGATCAGAGGGGGCTTAATAACATTAAGTCGGAGTATTTTCTAAGTCAGGATTCTGAAGTGTTTCAGAAAAGGACAAGCGAAGAAAGAGGTTCTTGCTTGTATGACTAGGTAAAAGATTAAGTTAATCTTGGCTTTTTCAGTGATAGAAAATGATGTTCGACATTCTCTATGTATCACACATAGAGTCTATCAGGCTGAAAGCTCGACTTGGTGTCACCCGAGTTCTTGGTTCAAGAACAGGTTCTAGAGTGATCCTTGTGTGGATCAATGAACAAACGTTAAGTTTATTCTTCAGTGTCTATGAGAACTGAAGATAGGTTTTCTAGTAACGGGTAAGAGTGGAATGGCAACTTGCCGTAAAGCGGTTACGATGATGCAAGTTATTGCACTGACCCATACGACTAGAAATCTCATAGAGGAGATGTCCTTTATTTTTAAGATAGACATGGTTAGTTTGCGAAGTCGCATATGAATGCACTGTCGCACAATCTACATAGGTATATAAATATATCGCGACTTTAGAAGTAGCAAGTGTGATTGGACTGAGCAGTTTTTCGAGCGTAGGTGGTCCCTTAATAGATCTTTCAGACTTTTAAGGCGCATGCTACGCGAATGCTCGAGTCTCACTCCATCCACTGGGATATATTTCACCGTCATCGTAAGATACGGGATGATATCAAACTAGGTGACATAGAAGTGTTGCAAAACACATATAGATCTCAATGTGTGAGTTCTGTTGACTGTATTCCTCTTCCACGAGGCGAGCAGGCACCAAGATGCTATGGGTGTTGAGCTTTTACCAGGTTGTAAACTAGATTAAGTGTTACTCTAGTGCAAGTGGGAGACTGAAGGGAATATGCCCTAGAGGCACTTAATAAACATAGTTTATTGGCAATATCCCAATCGTTCATTATATGTTTTATACCATGCTATAACTGTATTAAGCGGAAACATTAATACAGGTGTGGTAGATAAACAACTAGGTCCCTAGTAGCCTCTACTATGACTAGTTTCATTGCGCGATTGATGATCGAGGTTTTCCGATCATAGGGCATGGCGCCGGTCGGCAATGGAAGTCATATCGTTAGGAGTAACGATGTGATGGACATACCCAGTATTTGTAGGACATAGTCGTTACACCTTAAGACCGTGAGATCAACTCTTATTATTATCCCTGGAAGATACTTTGATCGCACCAAACATCGTATCTTATTTAGTATGACAATAACGGTGATACTTTTGGGTATCGGAAAGGGGTAGTTGAGACGAGGGGTCAACAGCGGGATTTGTCAGTCCGCATAGCCGGATAGATACTCTAGGGCCCACTCGGTGAGATTATGTCAAATGAGTTTGCAAACATGTGACTAGGTCACCAGCTGACATAATATCATAGACGAGTAGAAGATAGCGATGTCGGTAACGAGATCATGCTAGGTATGGAGATATCTGAGAATGATGCTCGGACACGCTAAGTATCGCCATGACAAAGGGTTTAAGACTATACGTCCAGGTTTGATAGATGAAAGTCATTCGTTATATCTCAGGGGTTAATTCATGGGGTCCAGGCCTACGAGTTAGTCGTTGATCATTGAGGAGTCTTGATCATACCTGATATTATATCGAACCGCTAGGGTAACACACTTAAGGGGTTTCGACAAGACAACCGGAAAGGAAAGAGATCACCGGGAGCGTCCCGGGAGGGGTCCGATGGAGATCGGGCAGCGCCGAAAGAGTTTTCGGAGCTAGGAAAAATTATATATATTATGTTTGATATTAATTAGTGTAATTAATATGCAAATATGATTTTATATATTTATTTTCGGATTTATTTAGGCTGATTTCCCTAAATGGGCCTTCTGGTCGAAAGAAGGCCCATGGGGGGGAAAACTCTCAAGGGAATTTTGTGGGGGAGGCTTGGCCGGCCTAGGTGGGCCAAATGGGGCCCACCTAGGGCCGGCGCACCTGGTTTGGCCGAACCAGGCAATGGGGGATAGTCCCACATTGCCTGGCTGGCAAGGTTGGCTCCCCCTGGGAGCCTATATAAGAAGGGGCACCCCTGGCCTTTTAATTCACCAATTAATTCCCAATTTCTCTCTCGATCTCGTGGTTCCCTTGACGGAGCCGCGCCGAGTAGAGGAGGGGGATCTCTTCCACCATAGCCCGCTGCCGCGCTGCTGGTGTTCCGGTCCAAGTCTTCCGCTGCTCGTCCTGGACTGGAGCTTCGGAGGCCGTCGTCTCCACCGTATGTGTGCGACTCCCTGCGAGGTGCTGCGCTAGCGGTACTCGGAGGCCTACTTCCTCCACCCGACCTCGGGGTCATCTTCGTCGTCTTCGTCGCGCCGAGTTCTCCGCGACCTAGAGGTCGGCTACGGCGTCTTCATCGTCAACGCTTGTGCGGGAGCGTAATCCCCGCTATTCGGTCTACGAGGGTATGTATTCCGATCTCCGCCGTACTACTATATCTGCATAGTGTAGATCTTGGCTAGTTTAAGGATATCGTTGCTAGGAAATTTTTTGTTTTCTGCACACGATCCCCTTCAGCCTTCCCCGCAGAAGAGGACCAAGAGCCCCTCGAGAGGCCCAAGAAGAAGAAGCAGTTGTTCTCCCTGGAGGCAACTGCTACGAAGAAGATCTCTCTGGGCTCAGGTAGCTCGGAGGCTGAAGGCTCGGGGGCTAGCGTCACCATTGGCGCCGCGCTGCCTCCCAAATAGGAAAGCGCGCTCGTCGCCTTCCTCCAGGAAAACTCTGACATTTTCCATTGCCAGTTCCTCAAGGATAATCCCTGTTCGCATGGACACCGTCAGATATGTCTGGTGTACCGAGGGAGGTGATCGAGCACCAGTTGGCCGTGTGCCCAAACGCGCGCCCCGTCAAGCAAAAAGCAAGAAAGCAAGCCCCCGAGAAGCAAGCATTCATCGTCAAGGAGGTCGAGAAGCTCAAAGCGGCAAAAGTCGTTCACGAAGTCGCGCATCCCACTTGGCTCTCCAACGGCGTGGTAGTCCCAAAGCCCGCCGGAGGAGGCCGTCTCTGCATCGACTACACTGATGTAAACAAGGCCTGCCCCAAAGACCCTTATCCCATGCCCAGAATTGACCAGATTGTGGACTCCACGGCAGGCTGCGACCTCCTCTGTTTCCTTGACGCCTTCTCTGGTTATCACCAGATAAAAATGGCTAAGGAGGACGAGGAGAAGACGGCTTTCCTCACCCCATGCGGTGTGTATTGCTATGTCTGCATGCCCTTTGGCCTAAAAAATGTCCGAGCCACTTTCCAGAGGTTGATGAGGATAGCCCTTGGTGGGAAAATGGGGCGAAACGCCGAGGCATATGTCGATGACATCGTCGTAAAGTCCCGAGAAGGAAATACACTCCTCGAAGACCTTGAAGAAACCTTCGCCAGGCTGCGCAAGGTGAACATCAAGCTCAACCCCCCCAAGTGCGTCTTTGGAGTCCCTTCAGGCAAATTGCTTGGGTTCCTCGTGTCTCATCGGGGTATAGAGGCAAACCCAGACAAAATCAAGGCCATAGAAGACATGCAACCTCCACGCAGGCTCAAGGACATGCAACGCCTAGCAGGCTGCATGGCCAGCTTGGGCCGATTCATCTCCAAGTTCGGCGAAAGAGCCCTGCCGTTCTTCAAGATCATGAAAAGAACGGGCACTTTCAAGTGGACCCCTGAGCTGAAAAAGCATTTGAGGACTTGAAGAAGTATCTGGCCAGCCCACCAGTAATGGTCGCCCCAAGGCCTGGCGAGCACATGAAGCTGTACTTATCAGCTACTCCACAAACAGCCAGTGATGTCCTTGTAGTGGAAAGAGAAGAGCTAGTACTCCACAAGAAGAGTGCAACCACTCCAAAGAAAAAGCCTCCTGATAAGGAGCTTGAAGAAGAGGCAGCCCTCACAAACCCAACGCTAGGCCCAAAGCCCCTTGAGGCCAATACCCTCAAGGCACAAGTCAATCCCCTTGAGGCGAACCCCCTCGAGGCACAAGTCAATCCACTTGAGGCAAACCCCCTCGAGGCACAGGGCAAGCCCCCTGAGGCAAACCCCCTCGAGGGCCAAGCTGGGCCACCTCAGGCGAAAGACGCCAAGGCAACGGGAACTACCCTCGTTGAGCATCCAGTTTACTTCGTCAGCACGGTGTTGCGTGATGCCCGCGAGCGGTATACGATGCAGCAGAAGCTTCTCCTCGCGCTCCTCGTCGCCTCAAGAAAGCTGCGACACTACTTCCAGGGGCACCCCATCACGGTGGTAACCTCGTCCCCCCTGGAGCAAATCCTGCGCAACCCAAACGCAACAAATCGTGTCGCGGGATGGAACATCGAGCTACAACCATTCAATTTGCGCTTCGATGCCACAAGGGTAATCAAAGGAAGAGCGCTGGCTGACTTCGTCGCCGAATGGACTGACCCAACCCCTGAAGAGCCCTTGGGAGAAGAGCACGAGCCCTCTGGAGCCGCTATGCCCAGCCACTGGACCATGAAGTTCGACGGAGCTTTCGCTTGTCGCCACGGCGGGGCAGGCGTAGTCCTGATCTCACCCAAGGGAGACAATTTGTATCACGCAGTCCAGCTGTGCTTCGGAATCGACAAGATATCCAACAACATCGCCGAGTATGAAGGGCTGCTTGCTGGCCTACGCGCCGCGATCGCTCTAGGCGTCAAGCATATACTCATCAAGGGCGACTCTCAGCTGCTCGTTAACTTCTCCAACAAAAGCTACAAGCCTAAGGACGACCACATGACCGCATACCTTGAGGAGGTCCGTAGGCTTGAGAAGAACTTCAGGGGATGGAGCTCATGCACATCCCAAGAAAGGAAAATCAAGAAGCTGACGACATCGCCAAGCGCGCCTCAAAGAGACGAGCTCAGCTGCCAGGCGTCTTTGAAGAAAGGCTCGTCAAGGCATCCATAAAGCAGCCCCTAGAGGCCCTGCCCGCAAGCACAGACGAAGCGCTCCCGCCACCCCCTGCAAGCGGAGCCCCAGCCTGCGGTCCTCCCACAGGCGAGCGTCTGTTGCTCACAGTGGTGCACCAAGAAACAGGATGGATTGACAAGATCAAGGACTACCTCTGCAAACGGATCCTTCCCGAGGAAGATGTTGAAGCGGAGCGAATTGCCCGCCAAACAAAATCATACCAAATCCTCGAAGGAGTCCTTTATCGCAAGCGCCCAAACGGCATCGCGCTCAAATGTGTCCCCACTGAAGAAGGAAAACTGCTGATTAAGGACATCCACAGCGGGGAATGCGGCCACCATTCGTGCGCCCGCACCCTCGCAGGCAAAGTCTTCAGGAGCGGATTCTACTGGCCTCAAGCGCTTCAAGATGCAGCGGACATCGTTCAAGCTTGTGAAGCCTGCCAATTCCACGCCAAGCAAATCCACCAACCAGCGCTGGGGCTACAGACCATTCCGCACGCATGGCCGTTTGCAGTATGGGGGCTAGACATCCTGGGACACTTCCCAATGGCGCATGGTGGATATCGCTACCTCTTCGTGGCCATTGACAAGTTCACAAAATGGCCTGAAGTGGAGGCGACGCGCACAAGTACAGCAGGCGCGGCGGTGAAATTCATCAGAGGTTTGGTCTGCCGCTTCGGAGTGCCTAACCGCATCATCACCGACAATGGATCACAATTCACCAGTGGCATCTTCAGAGCCTATTGTGAAAAGATGGGCATCAAGCTCTGCTTCGCCTCAGTCGCCCATCCGCAAAGCAACGGACAGGCCGAGCGCGCAAACGCAGAGGTCCTCCAAGGCCTAAAGACCAGGACCTTCGATATCCTCAAGGGCCACGGCAAGGGCTGGATCAACGAGCTACCCTCGGTGCTCTGGTTCATCCGTACCACGCCACCCAAGCCCACCGGGGAAACACCGTTCGCCCTCGTCTATGGAGCCGAAGCAGTCCTCCCCACAGAGATAAAGCATGGATCCCCACGGGTCCTTGCCTTTAACGTGGACCAACAAGAGGACCTCCACAACGACGACTTGTTGCTCCTTGAAGGGAAACGACGCCGTGCGGCCCTCCGGGCGACCAAATACCAGCAGGACCTGAGGCGCCACCACAGCCGCAACGTGCGCTCGCGCACCCTGGAGGCAGGCGACCTCGTCCTCAGGCGTCCTCTCCAGGGAAGGCCTCCACAAGCTGTCCCCGATGTGGGAAGGTCCCTACATGGTCACCCACATCGCCAGGCCTGGCGCGGCTCGCCTCGAGACGCAAGATGGCATCCCCGTCAAGAATCCATGCAACATCATGCACCTGCGCAAGTTCTACCCGTGATCATTGTCACGTCAGGGCATGTAGTGAAAGAGGCAGCCCACAGCTCAACCTCCAAGCACTTTTTATCCTTCAAGGTTAAAAGCTCAAGGCTTAAACCTCTCAAACCTTTGTATCCTCAAGGAACAAGTTAAAAACGTGATTATCGTCACGCACGTGATCATTGTCACGTCGAGACTTCAAGCGAACGAGGCAGCCTACGGCTCAACCTCCAAGCATTGTTGTCTCAAGAGGTTAAAACGCCAACGGCTTAAACCTCCAAAACATTTTTTGCACCCTTAGGGAACAAACGCAAAACAGTGGTCATTGCCATACCCGTCATCATTGTCACGTCGAGACTTCAAGCGAACGAGGCAGCCTACGGCTCAACCTCCAAGCATGGTCGTCTCTAGAGGTTAAAATGCTCACGGCTTAAACCTCCAAAAATATGCTTTGTCTCTCAAAAAGGAACAAATGCAACCGTGGTCATTGCCACGCCCGTGATCATTGTCACGTCGAGACTTCAAGCGGACGAGGCAGCCTACAGCTCAACCTCCAAGCATTTTCGTCTCTAGAGGTTAAAATGCTCATGGCTTAAACCTCCAAAAATATGCTTTGTCTCCCAAAAAGGAACAAATGCAACCGTGGTCATTGCCACGCCCGTGATCATTGTCACGTCGAGACTTCAAGCGGACGAGGCAGCCTACGGCACAACCTCCAAGCATTTTCGTCTCTAGGGGTTAAAATGCTCACGGCTTAAACCTCCAAAAATATGCTTTGTCTCCTAAAGGAACAAATGCAACCGTGGTCATTGCCACGCCCGTGATCATTGTCACGTCAAGACCACGAGCGGAAGAGGCAGCCAGCGGCTGAACCTCCAAGCACCCGCGTCTCTAGAGGTTAAAACGCTCACGGCTTAAACCTCCAAGCTCCAAAGGCTTCTCTCAAGGGGAAACCCTCCGAGCTCTCCATTAAACGAGCCAGCGCAGGCCGTCGAGAGTCTCGCCCACTAATAAGTGGTCCCCATGCCTCGACATGGTCAAAGCATTAACTTGGCAACCCCAAGCATAATGACCCAATTTAGTTCCCAAGTGAACTTTGCGCCTCGGCGCCGTTTTACATTTTTTGTTTGGGGGGCTTTATTTCCGCATTACTTTGTTAAAGTGTGCGCTTATATCTCTCCTCATGCGTACCTCGCGAGCGGGGGCTGAGTACGGTGCCAGTGTCTCAAATGACACACCAGCAGCACTGCAAAATCCAAGAGTCCGAGCTCTGGCTGTAGGGCAAGTTCCCACAAACACGCCATCTCTACGGAGGACCTTGGTACTTACTCTCCTCGCAAGGAACACCTGAGGGGACCTATAAGCGCGCACAAGCGGGCAACCTCGCCAGGCTAAAGGCCTTCGCAGGGTGAAAACCTCAAGAAGCTAAGTCTCGCACCCACGCTTTAAGAGCGTTTTCCTTTCCCTAGCGCGCGTTTGCCCCTCAAGCGACTTCGCTTTCCCTTACGTTTCATGGACTACTCGCACGTCTAAGGGGGGCACATGAGCATCGCGACTCAGGGCTCTTACCTCTCCTAGGCCTAAACTCCCCCCCGGCCATGCGGAGTCATCGCTCCTGCATGCCAAAGTGGCGGAGTCATGGCACGAAGAGATGGGACCTACCGACGCTGAGAACAAATAGGTATGAAGATGAGTCCAAACAGACCTCACGGGGGCAAACAAACTCGAATTAAACAACAATTAAAAAGTATATTACAGGCCAATAGTCTTAAAGATGTCTAAGCACACAGCTGTTGCAGATACAAGCGCTCACAGGCGCAATAAAAAAGAGCTCAAGCGGAAGCAGCGCCGCCTCGGATCTCCTCCGCCGCACCCTCTTCAGCCTTAGCAGAGCAGGCCTCCTCCTCGCTGTTCTCCGGCACAGCCTCCGCGCGCTAGAAGCGGTTGCAGAAGGCGTCCACCTGCTCGCGGAGGGAGCATGAGACCCGCTGCGCGTCCTCGCCTTGGACAGCTTCGGTCAAAGAGCAGAGGTCAAAGTCGGGCGTGAGGAGCTTGAGGTTGGTGAAGATACGATCTACAACCACCCCCAATAGCTGCCGGCTCTCGTCCTCGGTCATCCCGCGAAGCTCGGCGGCGGGGCCCTCAAGTGCCGCGAAGAGCTGATCGAAATAGGCCAAGTGCGTGGCGGCGTCATAGCCTCGGCCTCTGGGGCACGGCGCCTTCGCGCCAAGCCGCGCCGCAAGCCGCGTACGACCAATGCCTTAAACAACTGCTCGCTCCGCCTCGCGAGCATGCTGGCCGCCTGGACTGAGTCCGGCGTTTCCTCCGCCCGCTCCCACGCCGAGGCCACCTGTTCTTCCAAGACCTCGACCGAAGGACCAAGGCCACGAACTGCGTCGTCGCGAGCCTCCTCCGTCCAGCGCCGGTCAGCCTTGGCACGCTTGAGGCGGCGCACCAGTTTGGAGTTGGCCTTCTCGAGTTCGGCAAGCCGCTGAACGTCCGTCGCATGCGTGGCCTTGAGGCGGTCCTCCCGCCTCTGGACCTGAGCGCGGTACTTCTGAAGGAGAGCCCGACGGAACTGTCTCTCGTGCTCCACGAGGGCC
This sequence comes from Poa annua, assembly GCA_026929855.1. Lineage (NCBI taxonomy): Eukaryota > Viridiplantae > Streptophyta > Magnoliopsida > Poales > Poaceae > Poa > Poa annua. The sequence continues at coordinate 9,364,937 of CM049429.1, read as the reverse complement.
TTCCTAGCCGTGTTTGTCTTTATGGTGAGACGCCGCTCGACGCGCTCGTAAGAAAGATTCTGGGCAGCGGCATGCTTGTCGAACTTCGAGGTCGCCTGGGCCAGGCTTCCCTCGCGCGCCTCGAGGGCCTCGCGCTGGGCGGTCAAGTCCTTCTCCGCCCGAAGACGTTGCTCCTCGTGCCGCTGCTACTCTCTCCCCATGAAGGCCAGATGCCGCTCTCGCTCGGCCAGGCCCTTGCGGTCTGTGCGGCCTGGTGGGCGGAAAGCAGTTGGGACTCCAGCTGATCCAGCCCGCGGCGCTTCTGCGCCAGCGAGCCCTCCATCGCCTCGCACTCCGCCTTGGCCTGGCGCAGGAGCACCTCTGTGGCGTCGCGTTCCGCTTGAAGGGGCTCGAGGAGCTCTGCGGCGTCGTGAATGGCTCCCTCGTGAATCTCCCGAGCAAAGCGGGAGGCCTCCTCACGCGCGGCTTGCAGCTCCGCATCCTCCATCCAGCGCGCCTCAACCGTCGCGTGGAAGGATGACCACGACCTCGACAGCTCCTCCCGCTGCTGGGCGAGCTGTACGTCACCGAGGGCGAGATGCGCCTCCAGGCCCTCCAAGGACTCTCGCACGAGGCTGAACGCCACCTCGCGGCGTCTCGCGCTCCAATCCCAGCCTCGGAGAACCAGCTCCTGGCTAGACGAGGGCCCTGCCGCGGCGTCCGGTCCCGTAAGCCCAGCCCCAGGTCGAGCTCGGGGGCTGGGTGTGGCTCCACCTCCGTCCGCGCCGGCCTCCGGTTCGGACCTGGAGCCAATAAGACGCTCATCTTCTCCGACGAGACGAGAAGGCGAAGAAGCACCCCCTCCTACAGACGCACCGGCGCCTGCTGGCGCCACGACCGTTTCCTCCGGGCGCGGCGTGGGAGCCTCGGGCGTGCGCGGTGGAGACGACGCATGCACCGGCGTCAACTCGCGCGGCGGGGTCGGCTCGCAGGGCGGAGCGGCCTCACGCGGAGGAGTAGCCGCGTGAGGGGGAGTAGGAGTGCGAAGTGGTGTGGAAGCGTTCTCCTTCGCACTTTCCACCCCACGTGGCTCGAGAAGCGGTGAAGACGACACTGGGCGCGGTGCGCCCACCTCCTCTAGAGGCTCAACCGTCCCCACCGGGGCGCGGCCACCTCCGCTTGAGGCACCCCCAAGTAGGGCCTGAGGTGGCCGTCTCCGCAGGCCTCGAGTGACCGTCAGCTCCTCCTGCCCCTGCTGTGATGTTCTTCGCGTCTGTAGCCTCGTGAAGCTGGCGGCGCTTCGCGGGCACAAGATCGCCGATAAAAGCACGAGAAAATATAGTCAGGAGAGGGCAAAGCAGGAGGGAAAAAGCTCGAGCCAAGAATAAACGGCGGCTGGCTAAGGATGAGGTGACGAGGCGCGTCAGCAACGGATCGAGAGTCGACGTGGTGGCTGTCGGCACGCTCCTCTACATCTACCATCGGGATTAGTTTTGGTTTTAAATAAGTGTTATTTTGTACCATCCTTGAGTGTAAACATTATAAGTGGGTCTTGCCTGTTACAAGATGGTTATTCATTTAAATCAGTATCAAGCAATTGTGCTATTTATATGAATGATATCTTTTATGTTGATGCTCCCGAGAATAATGGTTTATTCTTGTTGAATCTTGATCGTAGTACTCACATCCATAACATAGAAGCCAAACAGATTAAGTATAGTGATGATACCGCCATGTATATGCGGCATTGTCTTCTTGGTCATATTGGTATAAAGCGCATGAAAAACTCCACTCTGAAGGACTTTTGGACTCGTTGGATTTTGGATCCCTCGATACATGCGAACCATGCCTTATGGGAAAAATGACCAGGACACCGTTCAAAGGTTTCGTTGAACGGGCGTCGGATTTATTGGGGATCATACATTCAGATGTGTGTGGACCAATGAGCGTTTCGACACGCAATGTTATCGTTACTTCGTCACCTTCACTGACGACTTGAGTAGATACGGTTATATCTACTTGATGAAACACAAGTCTGAAACTTTTGAAAAGTTTAAAAAATTTCAAAGTGAAGTTGAGAATCAGCTTAACAAGAAAATCAAGCACCTCCGATCCGATCGTGGCGGCGAGCATTTGAGTTTTGAGTTTGGCACACATCTGAAGAGTTGTGGCATCGTACCCCAACTTACGCCTACCGGAACACCGCAACGTAACGGCGTGTCCGAGCGACGTAATCGTACTCTACTGGATAGTATCCGATCTATGATGTGTCTTACCGATTTGCCCGTATCCTTCTGGGGTTATGTGTTAGAAACAACCGCATTCATTTTAAATAGGGCTCCATCCAAATCCGTTGAAAAGACACCGTATGAATTATGGTATGGCAAGAAGCCTAAGTTATCATTTCTGAAGGTTTGGGGTTGTGAGGCGTATGTTAAGAAACTACAGCCCGACAAACTCGAACCAAAGTCGAAGAAAGTCATCTTTGTAGGATATCCGCGGGAAACCGTTGGGTACACCTTCTTCAACCAAGCTGAGGGCAAAACGTTTGTCTCGAAGACCGGTACCTTTCTGGAGAAGGAGTTTCTCACGAAAGGAGTAAGTGGGAGGAAGGTAGACCTCGATGAGATCGTTGATCCTGAACTCGAGATTCCAAGTGGCGCAACGGAAGCAATTCCGGAAACGTCCTCCACGGATGGAGTGGGAGAAACTGTCGAGAAAAGTATTCTACCTCGTAGGTCTGGTAGATCTCGGATCTCACCAGAATGGTATGGCAACATGGTTTGCACCGTCATGTTAATTGAACAAGACGAACCTACGAACTACAAGGAGGCCATGACGAGTCTCGAGTCCGAGAAATGGCTAGAAGCCATGAAATCCGAAATAGGATCCATGTACGATAACAAAGTATGGACTTTGATGGATATTCCCGAAGGGCGCAAGGCCGTCGAGAATAAATGGATCTTTAAGAAGAAGACTGATGCTGACGGTAATGTGACCGTCTATAAAGCTCGGCTTGTCGCAAAAGGTTTCCGACAAGTTCATGGGATTGACTACGATGAAACTTTTTCACCGGTAGCAATGCTTAAGTCTATTCGGATTTTGTTAGCAGTTGTTGCCTATTACGATTATGAAATCTGGCAGATGGACGTCAAAACAGCATTCCTAAATGGAAACATTGAGGAAGAGTTGTACATGGTACAACCAGAAGGTTTTGTCGATCCAGGAAATGCTAACAAGGTATGCAAGCTTCAACGATCCATCTATGGATTGAAGCAAGCATCTCGGAGCTGGAATCTTCGCTTTGATGAGGTAATCAAAGGTTTTGGATTTGTCCAAAATTTGGAAGAGACCTGTATTTACAAGAAAATGAGTGGGAGCTCGGTTGTGTTCTTAGCACTATATGTAGATGACATATTGCTGATTGGGAATGATGTGGAACTTCTGAATAGCGTGAAGGAATATTTAAACAGTAAATTTTCCATGAAGGACTTAGGAGAAGCTGCATACGTTTTAGGCATTAAAATCTATCGTGATAGATCAAGACGTCTATTAGCGTTGAGTCAGAGTACTTATCTTGATAAAATACTAAAGCGTTTCGGTATGTAGAAGGCAAAGAAGGGTTCTCTGTCGATTATCAAGAATAAAACATTGTGGAAGGCACAGTGTCCGGTAACGGAACTGGATAAGGCCGATATGACTAAACATCCTTATGCTTCAGCCATAGGATCGATTATGTATGCAATGTTAAGTACTAGACCTGATGTGGCATTACCTCTAAGTTTGACAAGCCGGTTGCAGAGTAATCCTGGAATGTCGCATTGGATTGCTGTTAAGAGCATTCTTAAGTATCTAAATAAGACAAAGGAAATGTTCCTTGTCTACGGTGGCTGCGATGAAGAACTTGGCGTAACAGGTTACGTGGATGCAAGTTTCTGCTCAGACCCCGATGACTCTAAGTCACAGACAGGTTATGTGTTCAAGGTGAATGGAGGCGCCGTGTGCTGGAGAAGTGGGAAGCAACCCATTGTTGCACAATCTACAATGGAGTCGTAGTACATTGCTGCTTGCAAAGCCGCGAATGAAGCTGTGTGTTTGAGGAAGTTCGTCACTGAACTTGGAGTGTTCCCGAGCGTGCAAGACCCCGTGATCCTCTTCTGCGACAATACGGGTGCCATTGCTAACGCCAATGAGCCAAGGTCTCACTCCACCGCCAAACACATTCTCCGACGCTTCCATGTGATACGTCAGTACGTACAAGGAGGCGATGTGAAGATTTGCAAAGTGCATACAGATCTGAATGTTGCAGATCCACCGACGAAGCCTCTCCCGCTTGACAAGCATGAAAAACACCAGTTAGCTTTGGGTGTTAAGCTTTTACCAAGTTGTAATCTAGATTATTTTGTACTCTAGTGCAAGTGGGAGACTGAAGGAGATATACCCTAGAGGCAATTAATAAAGTGTATTCTTTATCATATCTCGTTTGTTCATAATAGGTTTTTGTGTCATGCTATAACCATATTAAGCGGAAACATTAATACGGGTGTGATGTGTAAACAACCAGGTCCCTAGTAGCCTCTACTAAGACTAGTTTCGTTGCGCGATCGATGATCAAGATTTCCTGATCATAGGGCATGGTGCCGGTCGGCAATGGAAGTCATGTCGTTGGAGGACGATGTGATGGACATACCCAGATTTGGAGGACGTAGTCATTATGCCTTTGACCGTGAGAACAAATCTTATTGTTATTCCTGGAAGATACTTTGATTGCACCAAACGTCGTATCTTAATTAGTATGACAATAACGGTGATACTTTTGGGTATCGGAAAGGAGTAGTTGAGACGAGGGGTCAAGAGCGGGATTTGCCAGTCCGCATAGCAGGATAGATACTCTAGGGCCCACTCGGTGAGATCATGTCTAATGAGATTGCAAGCATGTGACTAGGTCACGGAGACATGAAATCATAGACGAGTAGAAGATAGCATTGTCGGTAACAAGGTCAAGCTAGGTATGGAGATATCTATGGAAGAACGCTCGGACACGCTAAGTATCGCCATGGCAAAAGGTTTAATACTTTACGTTCAGGTTTGATAGATGAAAGTCATTCGTTATATCACAAGGATTAATTCATGGGGTCCAGGCCTACGAGTTAGTCGTTGATCATAGAGGAGTCTTGATCGTACCTGTTATTATATCAAACCGCTAGGGTAACACACTTAAGGGGTTTCGACAAGACAACCGGAAAGGAAAGAGATCACCGGGAATGTCCCGGGAGAGGTCTGATGGAGATCGGGCAGCGACGAAAGAGTTTTCGGAGCTAGAATAAATTATATATAATATGTTTGATATTAATTAGTGTAATTAATGTCTAAATATGATTTTATATATTTATTTTCGAATTTATTTAGGCTGATGTCCCTAAATGGGCCTTCTGGTCGAAAGAAGGCCCAAGAGGGGAAAATTCCCTAGGGGAATTCGGTGGGGGCCTTGAAGGCCGGCCGAGGTGGTCCAAATGGGGCCCACCAGGGCCGGCGCACCAGCCATGCCGCACGAAGGCATGTGGGGATAGTCCCACATTGACTGGTGAGCAGGTTGGCTCCCCCCTCGGAGACTATATAAGAAGGGGCCCCCTAGCCTTTTAATTCACCAATTAATTCCCGAATTCTCTCTCGATTTCGTGATTCCCTTTGTCGGAGTTGCGCCGAGTTGAGAGGGGGATCTCTTCCACCATAGCCCGCTGCCGCGCTGCTGGTGTTCCGATCCAAGTCTTCCGCTGCTCGTCCTGGACTGGAGCTTCGGAGGCCGTCGTTTCCACCGTACGTGTGTAACGCCCTGCGAGGTGCTGTGCTAGCGGTACTCGGAGGTCTGCTTCCTCTACACGACCTTGAGGTCGGCTTCGTCGGTCTTCATCGACAACGTTTGTGCGGGAACGTAATCCCCGCTTTCGGTCTACAAGGTTATGTATTCTGATCTCCGTTTGTACTACTATATCTGCATAGAATAAATCTTGGCATGTTTTAGGGATATCGTTGCTAGGATTTTATTTATTTTCTGCACCCGATCCCCTTCACGGATTCCCGCAGGACACACCCCTCCGCACCAACAGGCCGCGCCCTATATGCATGTAACAAGGCACACCGCCAAAGTAAATACTACACTAGTATCGATGCATATGAGACAAATGGAAAACCCGAACTAGGTGCGGCTCCCGGACAAGTTGAAGTTCCAGTCAAAGTCGAGTGGGGCTCCATTGGGCCACCCACAAGTGGTTAGTGCGCTCAAAATTGGATCCGAGGACAAGAACTGAGTTCCTAGGTCGACACTTAGCAGAACAAAGCACCACGCAAGGCCTTCCACCGGTGCCTTATCATTTAATTATAATACCCCAATATAAGACATCATTTTATTAAGGTAGAATAATCTATCATACTAAGCATATAAAATATAAGACAAACATACGACTCACACAACCAACTCTAACATGCACTATGACTCGCAAGGCTAACAGATAAACATACAATAGGTGATGGGATGTGGGGATAAAGTTGTATGAGCTGCAGGATAAACATGTGATGTGATCACAATTCAAGGATCGAAAACTAGGCTAGCATAGATCAAAAGGCAAGGATGAAAACCAAACAGCCTGTAACAGGTTAGCAATAGCTTGCCTGGCAGCTCGTGGCCCGGCACAAAAGCTGGAACCACAGGGACGTAAGTATCGTCAGCAGACACGTCGTCCTCTACCCAGAGAAGAGCAACACAGACAAAATAGGAAACATAATCAATACAAGGAAATGCGCAAATAATTGATGTTCAATATGGTATGCGATGATTAGGTCACATTAAAGCAGCGATGAAATCCCGGCAAAAGATTATGTTGCAAGTTATTTGTGTAACCAACAAATTAAATGTTGTTTAACATATATAGCATGGCATGGGTGATCTAATCAATTTAAATGGAATAGACAATAATTAAATATTTGCCCAACATATTCCATATTTATTATTTACGTGCAATTATTAAATTACACTAAGCATTTAAAATAAATAATGCAAAATGTTATAAGAATGTCACATTAATATTCATTACATTTTTCTGATAATAAAACATATAAAGATTATGTTATTTGAAGTTATGGATTAAAAGTTATTAGCATTTTAAGTGTAGGGGTGCTTCTGTAAAGTTCAGGGACCTGTCTGTGATAGAAAAAGTATCAGTGGGGGTCTCTATGCGGAAACCAGAAAGGCAGGGGCTGAGATGCAAGTATTCTGGCGCTTCTCTCACTAACGGGTGGGTGAAGGGAATATGCCCTAGAGGCACTTAATAAACATAGTTTATTGGCAATATCCCAATCGTTCATTATATGTTTTATACCATGCTATAACTATATTAAGCGAAACATTAATACAGGTGTGGTAGATAAACAACCAGGTCCCTAGTAGCCTCTACTAAGACTAGTTTCGTTGCGCGATTGATGATCGAGGTTTTCCGATCATAGGGCATGGCGCCGGTCGGCAATGGAAGTCATATCGTTAGGTGTAACGATGTGATGGACGTACCCAGTATTTGTAGGACATAGTCGTTACACCTTAAAACCGTGAGATCAACTCTTACTGTTATCCCTGGAAGATACTTTGATCGCACCAAACGTCGCATCTTATCTAGTGTAACAATAACGGTGATACTTTTGGGTATCGGAAAGGGGTAGTTGAGACGAGGGGTCAACAGCGGGATTTGTCAGTCCGCATAGCCGGATAGATACTCTAGGGCCCACTCGGTGAGATTATGTCAAATGAGTTTGCAAACATGTGACTAGGTCACCAGCTGACATAATATCATAGACGAGTAGAAGATAGCGATGTCGGTAACGAGATCATGCTAGGTATGGAGATATCTGATAATGATGCTCGGACACGCTAAGTATCGCCATGACAAAGGGTTTAAGACTATACGTCCAGGTTTGATAGATGAAAGTCATTCGTTATATCACAGGGATTAATTCATGTGGTCCAGGCCTACGAGTTAGTCGTTGATCATAGAGGAGTCTTGATCGTACCTGTTATTATATCAAACCGCTAGGGTAACACACTTAAGGGGTTTCGACAAGACAACCGGAAAGGAAAGAGATCACCGGGAATGTCCTGGGAGGGGTCCGATGGAGATCGAGCAGCGCCGAAAGAGTTTTCGGAGCTAGGAAAAATTATATATATTATGTTTGATATGAATTAGTGTAATTAATATGCAAATACGATTTTATATATTTATTTTCGGATTTATTTAGGCTGATTTCCCTAAATGGGCCTTCTGGTCGAAAGAAGGCCCATGGGGGGGGGGGGGGAACCCTCAAGGGAATTTTGTGGGGAGGCTTGGCCGGCCTAGGTGGGCCAAATGGGACCCACCTAGTGCCGGCGCACCAGCCTTGGCCGAACCAGGCATGTGGGATAGTCCCACATTGCCTGGCTAGCAAGGTTGGCTCCCCCTGGGAGCCTATATAAGAAGGGGCACCCCTGGCCTTTTAATTCACCAATTAATTCCCAATTTCTCTCTCGATCTCGTGGTTCCCTTGTCGGAGCCGCGCCGAGTAGAGGAGGGGGATCTCTTCCACCATAACCCGCTGCCGTGCTGCTGGTGTTCCGGTCCAAGTCTTCCGCTGCTCGTCCTGGACTGGAGCTTCGGAGGTCGTCGTCTCCACCGTATGTGTGTGACGCCCTGCGAGGTGCTGCGCTAGCGGTACTTGGAGGCCTACTTCCTCCACCCGACCTCGGGGTCATCTTTGTCATCTTCGTTGCGTCGAGTTCTCCGCGACCTAGAGGTCGGCTACGGCGTCTTCATCGTCAACGCTTGTGCGGGAGCGTAATCCCCGCTATTCGGTCTACGAGGGTATGTATTCCGATCTCCGCCGTACTTCTATATCTACATAGTTTAGATCTTGGCTAGTTTAAGGTTATCGTTGGTAGGAAATTTTTTGTTTTCTGCACACGATCCCCTTCAGTGGTATCAGAGCCGATCTATCGTAGATATAGTTGTACGCTATTAGAACCCGTGTTCTGCACGGGGGCACCGTTCCTGTTATTTGCTACCCTCTAGCGTGCACTTGTGATTCCAGCGGCATCGAGTTGATGAAGCGGCCCGGACCGACTTTACGCGTACGCTTACGCGAGACTGGTTCCACTACTGACATACGGCTTGTACCGTATCTGTGGCTGGCGGGTGCCTGTTTCTCTCTCTTTAGTTGGTCTTGCATTTTCAATGGAGGGCCCGAAAGGGATGCTTAAACATGCAATTATTGGATCGTTGTTGTGGTCATAAGGTTCGTAGGTATGAAGCGGTTCTATTTACGAAAGCCCCAAGCCACGTAAAATATGCAAAAGATAAAGTAGAAGCGTCTAACTTTATTTTGCAGGGGCTATGTGATATGGTCAAGGTAGGTTTATTAAATTGTTTATAAACTGCGGGCGCCAAGAAGACCATGGCGCAATGGACTATTTCACATTGCATTACATTTGATGTTTTGTGTGCATCTTATATTGTGTGATTGTGTGTATAGTATAAATTAGTTACACGGCGGTAGTTATATAAGATGATCCCTTCAAAATACCACCAGTGTTCTCCCTCCAACGCGCACCACCAAGAAAGTTCTACGTTATGAGGCAGGCCGTGATGATCGGGTGTCAGACATATCTTCGGTCGCATACGGTGGGTGTAAGCCATGTTGCACAAGCGTCAGCGTGGAGGTTATGGTGGCGAGCCTAGCATATTCAGAAATATGGCCTCGGAACAGGGAGACCGAAAGGTCGAGCACGAGTCACAAAATTGGTGTGGCTTACTTTTGTCTACTCTTGAAGTTGTGCCACCGGCTCTGATGATGAGGGGTGGTGCAATGGATGGGGGTCGTGTAATCGCTTAAACGACCAGGAGGGATGTTCGTTTGAGTGGGAGTTCGGATAGTTATTTTCTAAAATATTAGAACTCAGAATATAATGAACAGAGTCTGTTTTGCAAACCTTTGTAGATAGTAACCATGGTGATAGCATATTTTCAAATTAGGCGCATTCCTGCGTTTGAGAAACTTAAAAGGTTGGGTCCAAACTTCATAGTTTTATGCTTTAGCTTGAGGATACTCCTTGTTTAAACCGTTAGCTCTTTGTGTTACAATACCCGCTAGGAGATAAACCCGGAGATTCCGCTAACAAAAGATAATTTGGATTATCGTATTTTGTGCGGGTGATATCATCATAGTCCAGTGTATGCTATGATCTCTGCCATAAAGAACCAACGGTGGGTACGAGTTTTTAGATCGCGAACATATGATATGGTCGCTAAACTCGGGGTACCTCTATAGTTGGGTTGATGAAGTTTATCAGTACGTTGACTGATTGTCTTCTCATACAACATGGAAGAGAATGCACACATTGAGGGAGCACGTGGCGGTCATGCTTAATGACATATGTTCATGATTAATGAACATTGAGACGCCTCGCTCAGCTCAATCACTGGATGACAGACATCGTTGCCAAGTGCAAATCCTCTGTCATAGACTATGTCATGCAAGGGGAATCGTTCACCTTCCTGTTTCTTGATTACGGTGGAAGTATCAAGAAGATGAAACAGATCGCCGGAAGTCATCAATGATGATGGTGTATATATGATATACATGTTATGAATGCTTTAGCTAAGCAAGTGCTCGCAGTAGTGACTAAGTCTTGAACTAGTCATGTTTTGTGAAAAACCAGGTTTACTGCTTGAGTAGCTTGAAAGGATGAGGCGACATTGCGTGTTGATAAACGGCAGTCAAGTTGTTGTGACGGCCATAGACACTCTCCCTCTAGATCTACCATTTTGAATAAATTCTTTATGATCGGGTGTTGGTATGATCATTACAAGTGTGTCTCCTCTAGCGAGACACTTGTTCATACATGATAGTGACAAATTGGTGTCCTATATTTATGAAGTAATGGTCATATGCCGATTTGAATTTAGATGGTAGAAGCTCCCGCATTCATAATATTAATGCCAAAGGATACAAACTTAATAAAGACACCACATATGTGTGGCACTACCGTTAAGTCATGTCAATGTTATATGCATTAGCTCCACACTGGGTGGACCTACAAGTCCTAAGGTTTGATCTTTTGACACTCGCAAAATAACTGTGACACCGTTTTCGGAAAACGGGCATATAACTTATTGATATTCATACATAGAGATGTATGTGGTTCAATAAAGTAATTGACGGGTAGTGGAGACCTTTATTTCGTGAACTTCACTGAACGTTTTGAGTATAGCTTGTTGAGAATCGTGCATGTGGGTGCATGTGAATCAATGAAGTACTTTGACGTGTAGTGGAAGTCTTTATTTCATATACTTCATGAATATTCCGAGTAGATATATGGATATCCACTCCGGGGAATGTTAGTCTGAAATTTTGATTCGATCAAACGAAGTTCAGAATGAAGTAGGAAATAAACTTAACAAGAAAATCAAATTCCCGCGATGCAAATCGAGGAAATAAAGATTTGAGTTATAATGTTGGCACATCATTGGAATACTTGTGAGAAGAGTTCCACAAATTACGTCGCATGGAACACCATAGTGTCATGGTGTGTTAGGACGTCGTAATGGCACCCTATCGGATAGTGTGTGGTAAATAAATCTCTTACCGAATTATTGTGATCATTAGAGTCATATGGTAGAAACGTAAACACTCACGTTAGCAAATAGGGAAACCATTTGAATCCATGGAGACAATACCATACGAGTGATGGCATCGCTTTTGGGCCTGGATTGTCGTTTCAGCAATTTAGTGTTTCGATGTAATCGAACCTAAAATGGATTAATCTTTGTAGTATACCGTACCTAAAGAGTTAGTTGGGTACATGTCTCACGACATAGGCAAAATAATTGCCGGGATATACCTTGCGAAAGAAATAGTTTCTTGTCCGAGGGTATAAGTGAGAAAGAAAGTAGAGCAAGACGAAGTTGGTGAACTTCTTCTCCAGACATCAGAGTGGCGCAACCGAAAGTGTTTTCGGTGTCAGGCTCCACAGCTTGAAAAAGCTGATGATTCAAAATCGTGATGTTCTGAGCTCATACTAAGAGCGTAGGCATACGAGGTTGTGTTCCACACTGTGTGTTACGACAATCTTGCTATGAAGGTCATATTAATGGAATATGATAGACCTACGAACTACGAAGAAGAGATGGTGAACCTAAGTCCGAGAAATCGCTGTGAGTCATTTATGATCCGAAATAAAATCCATGTACGATTACCAGGTATTGACTTGGGAGATCTTCTTGATGGCATCTAGGATGTTAATAGTATATGGAGTTTTATGAGAGAGTAGACATTGAGCAGATTCGATTTGTCGTGAAACAGTTCCGACAGACCACATGAGAGTTTGTCTCAAGTGGCGAAACCTAAATCTATTCTGGGTCGTTTAGAGGTTACTATAATTTCGAATGAGAAATTGATAGATGGATGAGAAAACCATGGTTCTTAATAGTGTAATTAAGAATGGTTTGTAATCCTGAGGATGCTAAACATGTGTGCAAACTTCGGTTGTCCATTCATGGGCAGAAGCAAGCATATCGGGGCTGGAATCTTCACTTTGATAATGTGATCAAAGGATTTTGGAGTTGTCCAAAATAGTTGAAGAAACCTACATTTGCAAAGAAGTGAGTGGGAGCAAAGTAGCTCTCCTTGATCTTATATGTGGAAGGCATATTTGAGTGGGAGCTAAGTAGCTTTCCTTGATCTTATATGCGGAAGGCATATTTGAGTGGGAGCTAGGTGTCATTTGTGATTTTGTATGTAACAACATATTGAATGACACAGATCCTCTAGTAGAGTGTAAAGGATTATTTAAGTGATTAAATTTTCTATGAAATGAAGTTAGGAGTATTAGGCATCCGATCTATAATTGTATAGATCGTAAGGGGCTTAATAACATTATGTCGGAATATTTCCTTAGTCAAGATTCTGAAGTGTTTCAGAATAGGACAAGCAAAGAAAGAGGTTCTTGCTTGTATGACTAGGTAAAATATTAAGTTTATCTTGGCATTTTCACTTATAGCAAATGATGTTCGACATTATCTATGTATCAGTCATAGATGCTATCAGACTGAAAGCTCGACTTAGTGTGACCCGAGTTCTTGGTTAAAGAACATGTTCTAGAGTGATCCTTGTGTGGATCAATGAACAAACGTTAAGTTTATTCTTCAGTGTCTATGAGAACTGAAGATAGGTTTTCTAGTAACGGGTAAGAGTGGAATGGCAACTTGCCGTAAAGCGGTTGCGATGATGCAAGTTATTACACTGACCCATACGTCTAGAAATCTCATATAGGAGATGTCCTTTATTTTGAAGAAAGACATGGTTAGTTTGCTAAGTCGCATATGAATGCACTGTCGAACAATCTACATAGGTATAGAAATATATCGCGACTTTAGAAGTAGCAAGTGTGATTGGACTGAGCAGTTTTCCGAGCGTAGGTGGTCCCCTTAATAGATCTCTTAGACTTTTAAGGCGCATGCTACGCGAATGCTCGAGTCTCACTCCATCCACTGGGATATATTTCACCGTCATCGTAAGATACGGGATTATGTCAAACTAGGTGACATAGAAGCGTTGAAAAGCACATATAGGTCTCAATGTGTGAGATCTATTGACTGTATTCCTCTTCCACGAGGCGAGCACGCACCAAGATGCTATGGGTGTTGAGCTTTTACCAGGTTGTAAACTAGATTAAGTGTTACTCTAGTGCAAGTGGGAGACTGAAGGGAATATGCCCTAGAGGCACTTAATAAAGATAGTTTATTGGCAATATCCCAATCGTTCATTATATGTTTTATACCATGCTATAACTGTATTAAGCGAAAACATTAATACAGGTGTGGTAGATAAACAACCAGGTCCCTAGTAGCCTCTACTAAGACTAGTTTCGTTGCGCGATTGATGATCGAGGTTTTCCGATCATAGGGCATGGCGCCGGTCGGCAATGGAAATCATATCGTTAGGTGTAACGATGTGATGGACGTACCCAGTATTTGTAGGACATAGTCGTTACACCTTAAGACCGTGAGATCAACTCTTATTGTTATCACTGGAAGATACTTTGATCGCACCAAACGTCGCATCTTATCTAGTGTGACAATAACGGTGATACTTTTGGGTATCTGAAAGGGGTAGTTGAGACGAGGGGTCAACAGCGGGATTTGTCAGTCCGCATAGCCGGATAGATACTCTAGGGCCCACTCGGTGAGATTATGTCAAATGAGTTTGCAAACATGTGACTAGGTCACCAGCTGACATAATATCATAGACGAGTAGAAGATAGCGATGTCGGTAACGAGATCATGCTAGGTATGGAGATATCTGAGAATGATGCTCGGACACGCTAAGTATCGCCATGACAAAGGGTTTAAGACTATACACCCAGGTTTGATAGATGAAAGTCATTCGTTATATCACAGGGATTAATTCATGGGGTCCAGGCCTACGAGTTAGTCGTTGATCATAGAGGAGTCTTGATCGTACCTGTTATTATATCGAACCGCTAGGCTAACACACTTAAGGGGTTTCGACAAGACAACCGGAAAGGAAAGAGATCACCGGGAATGTCCCGGGAGGGGTCCGATGGAGATCGGGCAGCGCCGAAAGAGTTTTCGGAGCTAGGAAAAATTATATATATTATGTTTGATATTAATTAGTGTAATTAATATGCAAATATAATTTTATATATTTATTTTCGGATTTATTTAGTCTGATTTCCCAAAATGGGCCTTCTGGTCGAAAGAAGGCCCATGGGGGGGAAACCCTCATGGGAATTTTGTGGGGAGGCTTGGCCGGCCTAGGTGGGCCAAATGGGGCCCACCTAGGGCCGGCGCACCAGCCTTGGCCGAACCAGGCATGTGGGATAGTCCCACATTGCCTGGCTGGCAAGGTTGGCTCCCCTGGGAGCCTATATAAGAAGGGGCACCCCTGGCCTTTTAATTCACCAATTAATTCCCAATTTCTCTCTCGATCTCGTGGTTCCCTTGTCGGAGCCGCGTCGAGTAGAGGAGGGGGATCTCTTCCACCATAGCCCGCTGCCGTGCTGCTGGTGTTCCGGTCCAAGTCTTCCGCTGCTCGTCCTGGACTGGAGCTTTGGAGGCCGTCGTCTCCACCGTATGTGTGTGACGCCCTGCGAGGTGCTGCGCTAGCGGTACTCGGAGGCCTACTTCCTCCACCCGACCTCGGGGTCATCTTCGTCGCGCCGAGTTCTCCGCGACCTAGAGGTCGGCTACGGCGTCTTCATCGTCAACGCTTGTGCGGGAGCGTAATCCCCACTATTCGGTCTACGAGGGTATGTATTCCGATCTCCGCCGTACTTCTATATCTGCATAGTGTAGATCTTGGCTAGTTTAAGGTTATCGTTGGTAGGAAAAAAAAATTCTGCACACGATCCCCTTCAGTGGGACCCAGCTGTCAGTGGGAGAAAAGTAAAAAAAAAGCTGGCTTCTTATTCCAACGAGCAAGGGATCGAACTCGCGCGCGCGCCGAGGAGGCTGCGCTAGCCACTCGGTCAGGTTTGCGTTGTTGCTAGGATAGGCATTGATTTCGTTTTATCAGTGAGAAATGCGCGATTTTTAAACTGATGAAACTGAATCGCATTACAGTGCAGAGACGCACGACGGAGGAGGTCTCGCGCCGGCGGCGACCAAGAACGGGCGGCGTTGTCCTGGTGTGCGCATGCGGGTGCGGGGAGTGTTGATGCTTGTGTGCGGGTGCTTGGGGGCGAAGGGGGAGGACGCGCGCGACACGTCCGTGCTCGTGCCCGTGCGGAGCGGCGTGGCCGTGGGCGATGCGTCTCCGGCGCCGGCGTAATTACGGCTAACGGAGGCGAACAGGAAAGGGGAAAGAGAAGGAAGAGAGGCGGCTCATCGAGGGGAGTTCGTTGGCGAGGGGGACAAGCTCGGGGGAGACGGAGACGGCGAGACACAGTCGGGGAAGAAGGGCGGAGTCCATGGCGGCGTCGGGGAGGCGACTTGGACAGAGACGTCTCCGGTGAACAATCTGACGCCTCCTTCAGCGAGGTAGAAGAGGGAGTAGTGGAGGTCCCATTCCTGGCCTCCTCCTAGCCCGGCGATGACCATGGTGGCGGGGCGCCGTCGATCTTCAGAGTGGATCCTTCGGCTTTTCGTGGGGACAGAGAGGAAAGAGAGGGGGCGGCGGCGCGAGGCGGGAAGATAGGAGAAAGCTAGGGTTCGGGGGCGCTACGACTGCTTAAGGAGAGAGGGGAGGGCAGGTGGCCGAAGTGGGAGCGGCATGGCAGCGTCTCTGCCATGGACGCCTCGCTGGAAAGGTGCGTGCCCGTACGGAGGAGGGAGAAGAGAGAGGTGGGCCGGAGTTGGGCTAGGTTGGGCCAGCTCGACCCAGCTTGGCCAGGTTTAGTTTTTCTTCTCTGATTTTTATTTTGCTTTTTTATTTCTTTTCTGTTTTTGTATTTTAAAACAAAATAGAAAAAGAAATGAGATAAAAACTTTTAGTCAATTTTAATAGTTTCCAAATATACAATTTGACACACTAGTTTGAAAACTTGCACAAGATTTGAACAACACATTTGAATTATTTGAATTGCATTTGAATTTAAAAGTGTGATTTAATTTAAATGCAACATTTTAATTAATTAAGAAGACAAAAATGAAATGATGCCATGATGTATTTTCTTTATTGCACACAAACACAATATTCTCACAGGGCATTACATTTGGGATGTTACACACGTGTCCTCCTAAATGAGTTTGGACCTATTTGTGCTCTCAATACAAGTTTGTGTACCATCTTTACTATTAATTGGGAGTTGATACTTGGTACTCCCTCTATCACAGTTTATAGAGCACGTACGTAGTTTAAGAATAAACTTTGACCATTAATTTAAGCAACAAAATTTAAATTTTAAATTACAAAAATTATATCATTAAAAACTTATTTTCAATATAAATCAAATGGTATAATTTTTGTAACATATAACTCATAATTTATTGACTAAATTTGAAGGTCAAACTTTTTCTTAAACTGCGTGCGTGCTCTATGTTAAACACGTCCCGCTCGGCATACCGCACATCCTGGCCCGCACACAGGCCTCCAGTCAACGTTACAGCATTAGATCTATGTTGATGAGAATATTACGTGCGATTGCCACTGCTTAGTCGCCGAAGCGATACGAAGATGACTACCCCTCGCCCCTCCTGGCTAATCTCACGTCTAACCCTAGCAGTTTCAGTACTGCTCACCGCCACCGCCGCCGCCAGGAGTCCGACCCCGCCTCTTCTATCTATGCGACCTCCTATTCCCGACCCAGTGCCTGTTCAACCCCGCTCCAGCGACACTATTGGAATCCTGGGTGGCGCACCGGTGGTTCGTGGTACAGCGGTGGTACGAGGCAAGATTCCGGGCGACACACTGCTGGGAGGCGACTCGCCGACGCCGAAGTCAGAGTCGCGGAGCCGCGGTGGAGCGTTGACCCCTGCTCCATCCCCTCTCTTCATCTTCTTCCTCTTGCATCAGCGGCTGCAGCGTTCCTCGGGATCTGCCGTTTCTGCTTGCACTTACAACAAGGTGCAAAGAGCCTCGGCCATCTCTACTCGACCAGTCGTGTGACAGCCGCTACCTCCGCCGTGACCTCCTTCGCCTGTTACTCCAGCACTTCCTATGCGGCTCTACCCATGGCTTTGAGCAGGCTACTTACGCTTTGCAAAGGACACTCGCCAAGGCGAGACGAGGCAGCCATGCCGGACGCGAACAACTTCATCGAGTGCAGGTGAGCTTCTTTCTAGATTTCTTCTCCTCTCACCATCTTCTCATCACATGATGTATTCTGTTTGCCAAACTTTCTCAATTTTTGCCCATGTTTAGTGTTATAGGGGAGAAGCTGATGGATTTGACATTGTGCGTGTTAATTAGTTTAGCAGTACATGGTAAAGGGGATTAGAAACCCAAGTGTAGAAGAAAAATGTGCTAGGAATTGGGTTCTTACCGGATAAAGGATCAAAGTATATTGTGTATTGTGTGTGCATCGATAAAAGAAGATGAAGGATCTTTTAAGTAATGGTTCAGTTTATAGCAACATACAACTCTTTTCAGATTTTTTTACCAGAGGAGATTCCTCTTGCTCCACATGACTTGAAATCATCATGTTTTGAAAGTATATTTGTATTGCATCAGGGGTCTGCTAAGGTATCCATTTTACTGATTAGGCAACAAGGTATCATGTCTATCTACTAGATCTAACTGCTGGGATTATGGTTGGTTAAACTCTGATGACATGACAAATTTAAGAGAAACATGAAAAGTACCAGAAATTACAAACCACTGCTGAGTGCTCATCTCTATCTAGGAATGTCCATGACCATAAATGATAATCAGAGGTAAGGATTGTGAACATGAGGCTCGGGTGCATGCATGCCCAACAACCAAAGAAATAAGAAGCTTGAACTAAGGGACTGAATCACTTCAGAGGTTCGATAGTGCAGGAAATGGAGGGAGTATTCTACTTTCTAGATAATCAAGGAGTTACATAGATCAATATTTTATTTTTTCACGCAATCGATGTGCCCGAGCTATGGATCAAGAGCTTCCTCAGCTTTGGAAATTACTGTAACAAGCAACAATAGTCAAAACATTAATATTCACCCTTCTTAGTTGGTTCGGATCGATATTCACATGCCTCAAATTGTAGAGCAATAATGTACGCAATATATGCCAATGATGTATTTCACATGCCTCAAATTGTAGAGCAATAATGTACGCAATATATGCATCTTCATTAGCGAGTCAATTATGCTTGGAACCTCCATTGTACAGTCTATATAATAGTCCTATGTCTGGTTAAAGAATTAGTTTAGTGTTGTAGATCACTAGATGCCTTCTTCTTCGAATGCTACATATATTTAATTCTTACTATGCATGTTATTTGATGAATATTTTTACCGCCTCTCTTGGTGCAGCGGTGTTGTTCACCCTTTCATTTTAGCAATGGCATACCACATCTAGGTGTTTCTTCCTGAGTTAATGTAATTACTAAGCTTTGAACATGATATGTTCAAGAGATCATATTCAACAAATGAATTTCCTTTTGTCATTTTTGTTTACCAGGTTGCATAGTGCTTAGTTGTTTAATTCTCACTTTGTCATGACATACCTTTTTTTTTCTAATACTGTCTTGCTCTAAACATCAACGTTATGTTGTTCAAGATAAGCGCCGATTTCTTTTTTGCCGTGTATTTACACTTTCATATATATCCATTTTATAGAACAACCTCTAATTTTTGTATCAGGCTAGGGTTGCAGCGTTGGTGGCAGGAAGGGTGTTCCGATCGGACTTCGGAGCCGTGGAGGAGATCACGGAGCGTGCATACGTCTTCCCCACCACCAAATTGGTTCGTTTTTTTCAGTTCGTCACTGTTTTATTGTTTGAGAAACTTGGTTTTGGTTACATAATTGGATCACTATGGAATTGCTAATGGGAGGTCAAGTTTGAGCGCAGTTTGGTCTGTATACTATGCTTTAGATGTCGTTGTCATTAGTAATTTGGTGCATATGCTTCCTTCTGTATTAATGGCTGGGCATTTCATGTTAAGAGAGGAATGAACCAATAGTTGGTTCTAAGTCATGCTCAACCACCTCAAATTTGTGTAGCAGGTTAGGGTGGAAGCGTTCGTGGCAGTAAGCGTGTCCTCATGGGATTTCGGAGCCGTGGAGGAGATCGTCGAGCGTGCACGCGTCTTCCACACCGCCAAATTAGTTTGTTTTTTCAGTTCGTCATTGTTTTATTGTTTGAGAAACTTGGTTTTAGTTACATAAGATTTGTGCTAGCAGTTTCAATGTTAAGATGTATGTTAGACATTGGGCAGTGGTGAAGTTTCAAACTACTGTGTTAGACACTTGACATGTTTTTCTGAGATGATATGATTATTTTTCTTGGTCAACTTGTGCTCTGAATGAAAGTATAGCATGCCACAACCTCGACATGCCCTGCCACGATGACGTGTACATGTTCCTGCACAACATGTTCAACGAACGCCTACAAGTGTGCCCACACGGTCGCCAACTCCTCTTCGGGAGGTACTTGTTCATCTACTCAAGTACTCAACTATGAATTTTCTGAAGATAATCTTAAGTTTAACATGATTTCTTTGTGTCATTATCATGAAAACTATTAAACATGTCGTAAAAGAATTACTTGTGAAGAATGATTGTTGCTGATGGGCTAATTGTAAAGAAGATAAGAAGTTCAAGATGACTGAAAAGGGGTTGTGTTTTATGCCATTGTTGCTGCTAATGATGAACTTTTTCAAGGCCTCTACATGTTTTCCCTGCTAAACCTGTACGGTTAAAAAGTAAGACTGTTCTACTTATCCCTGGTCGCTTGCACCTGTTGCTTATTCGGGACATGCACCTATCAATGATTCAAAACATGCACTTGTTGCAGCAACCAGTAATGTTGACGACTCGACAAAGTTTCCCCCTATTGTAATTTAAGCAAGCTGCATGGTGTATTATTTCAGTATGTATATATTTGTAATAAATGAGGAAAATGAATATTATTTTGGTATTTCATCTGTTCAATAGTAATATTATTTCAGTATATATTATTTCAGTAGATAAGCAGTTCAAGATGACTGAAAAGGGGTTGTGTTTCATTCCATTGTTGCTGCTAATGATGAACTTTTTCAAGACCTCTACATGTTTTCCCTGCTAAACCTGTACGGTTAAAAAGTAAGACTGTTCTAGTTATCCCTGGTCGCTTGCACCTGTTGCTTATTCGGGACATGCACCTATCAATGATTCAAAACATGCACTTGTTGCAGCAACCAGTAATGTTGACGGCTCGACAAAGTTTCCCTCTATTGTAATTTAAGCAAGCTGAATGGTGTATTATTTCAGTATGTATATATTTGTAATTTAATGAGGAAAATGAATATTATTTTGGTATTTCATCTGTTCAATAGTAATTAAAAGAACCTGGTTTGTGAAGGCTTCCATGGATTAGTTGTGTTGAAGTTTGTGGAATATCAAATTTGCTTTGTCCTCCATTTTTTGTGGATACATATAGGTAGGGATACTAGATACTTGTGATGTTGGTGATTTTTATGGGACTATAATCAATTTAATATAGAAGGCAATCAATTTGAAATTTTTGACATGATTAATCTCTGTATAATTTCATATATTCGGTATTATTTTCACACCAAGTGTTTGGAAATGGAGTATTAGGATGAACTGAGTTGTGTGGATGTGATGGGACGTTGTTCCATTATTGCATGACACGTGACATACATGAAAACAATTTTTAAAGTTGTACTAAGCCCATCAATTAATAATATGTTTAGATATGACTTTGTCCTGCTTAAATAGGAAAAAAGCAAAAAGTCAATAAAAACTATTTTCCGATAAAAGAACAATATGAGGATCCTAATAGGCTACCCACATTCCCTTAAACAGGAGATAAACTGTCAATTTTATATTGGTGAGAAACATTGAGCTAACAAGATGTGAAATCGCACAAGACTCGTAGTCCGTAGGTTTTAGAGGAACACCATCGACCAAGAGTTCGTGCTGCGACAAACTGTTGGCCGTAGAGTGATTCTTTCTTGCATACCTCTCCTCCCCTTCGGGGACAACATGTTCTCATTCAAATTTAAACGGAAGCTTCTTCAGTTGCCATTACAATCAATAAGCCGAAAGGATAAACCGTCCCCTATTGTGTACATGCTTGTCCCCTATTGTCTACATGTTGCAATCAGTATTCTCTTAAGGTCAGGCACTGTAAAGACCAGCATCACTATCATGCCATGACAATTGAAAGTACAAGATCAAGAATTTTAAAAATAACAAAAATAACCAAATTCTTAGTAATGACTGCACATAACATTATCTAAAGAGAATTTCTTAACGTCGTTGTATGAGATTTGACGGCTTTCTTAATGATCCTTGTACACTCATATTAACAACATATTTGAAATTTGAAATACTATGATAGTTGACAATTATAAGAAAACGATGTAATTGATATATGTGCATTCTACGTTTGTAACAATATAAAATGTAATACCCGACTGCTTATTCTCGCGCGCGTTGTGCGGGCGAAGCGAACGGCCGCTCGTGCAGCGTTGGATCCACCTCGAGCGCCAAGATCAGTGCCCAGGTGCCACCTGGTCGGGGGAGGCCACGTGCGGTTGCATTTACTCTGCCTCGCCACCTCCGCCGGTTTCTCCCCCAAATTTAATCACTGTTTTTGGCAATTAAGTAGTTGTTCGGGGTAATTTGGGCAACTAAAAAGTGTGTTTTTCAGGAAAAAATTGGAGTGTTTTTAGGCAACTTAAATAATTGTTTATGCATTTTTTAGTTTCACACAACAAAGGAGTGATTGTAGACAAAGTTTGGAGTGTTTTAGGCAAACTTAATCATTGTTTTTGGCAATTAAGTAGTGGTCCGGGGCAAAATTTTAAATCCTTACTTAGGCATTTTTGCAGTATTTTCGGGCAACTAAGTACTGTGTTTTGGGAAAATTTTGAGGGTTTTAGGCAAGTTAAATAATTGTTTACGCCTTTGTATTAGTGTTTCATACCACAAAGTACTGATTTTCAGGTAAACTTTTGCGTGTTTCAGGGCATATATATTGTTTTAGGCAATTAAGTAGTAACTAAGTAGCGTTTTTAGTCAAACGTTGGAGTGTTTCAGGTAATTAATTAAGTAGTGTTTTTGACAAATCTTGGGCAGTTGCCCAGTATGCTTTCTATTTTCAACTACCATGCTATTTTTTTTCACGCAATTTCTTTTGCCTACTAACAGTAAGTAGGTCGCATCATGTCTGCATTCAGGTTGCCTATTTTTCCCTATGTTCTTGGACAAGTTCCTGTCATATGACAATTAATTGCCCATTAACAAGTTAATGACAAAATTAATTGCCCACTAATATTAAGTTATACGGTAGTTGTTCAATATTAGGAAACACAATATTAGGCAATTTTTAGATGTTTTATAAGCAACATTTAATCAGTTGATAGGCGCAAGACTAGTATAATTTGGGCAAAAACCGGTCGGTCCACGCATATGGAGGGAATCCACGGGACCGCACCTTTTTACTAGTGCACATGTTAGAATTGTCCAATTAACGGACGGTAACCGGTCCCCTCTCCTTTCAGCTTTTAGCACATGGGGGAGAGAGAGTTTACTTTTCAAGATGAGCCGTTGGAAGCAGCGAACCAACGGCCGGCCGTTGGCTAGACACGTCCAATGTAATAACCGTAGCAACGCACGGGCATACAACTAGTAAATATCCAATTTAAAAGGTGTGTGACCAATTTGTTCGTACCGAATAAGTTATGGGATTAATATTGCGGTTTTGCTAATTCTCAGGCGCCTGAGAATTTCTTAAGTCTCAGTCACACACAAAAATATGCATCAGTTGCACTTTTCTGATAAAAAAATGCAATTGCACTTTTCTGTCAGAAAAGTGCAACTCGTTCCAGTTGCACTATTTTTTAAGGGCGTGCCTAGAGCTCAGTCGACTTAGAACTCGTGAGTTCTAAGTCGGGTGACGTAAGCATGACATACACATGAGTTTTGGCTAAAAAATGTTCAAATTCAAAAATTGTTCCAAAAAAATTCAGTTGCAACCCACTTGCAACCAAAAAATCCAGTTACAACCCACTTGTAACTAAAAAAAATCAGTTTCGACCAACTTGTAACTGGAAAAAATTCAGTTGCAAACCACTTATAACTAGAAAAAACGTGAAAAAGAAAAGAAAAAAGAAAAACGCACGCATCTTGACGTATGATCAAACGGTGATGGACGTGACTTAGAACTCGTGAGTTCTCAGGCGACTTAGAACTAGCAAAACCTTTTTTTTTAACTGCAGTTGCACTTTTCTGAGGTGATTGAGACTTAAGAAAAAATCAGTCACCTGAGACATAGGCACTCCCTTAATATTGTATATGCATCGAACAAAAACAACCAAACAAACTATAAAAGTAAAGAAACAAAAAACGTGATTTTGTGCTTCCGCAACGGGCCTGCACCACTAATTTTGTGCTCGCATGGTATGAAATCCCGTGATTGTTCACACATATTAATCAGATCCTAATTTTCTGCGCGTCTCACGATCTCTGGAAATGGAAACCAAATTAAGACGTGATTTGTGATTCATCTATATATGATGAAACACCCGAAGGAGGAAGAAGAATCACAATATCACATTCATTCACACTTGACGACTTCATCTAGAGCTTGACAACCATGGCGAGGGGGTCTGCTGGCGTCGGAAAGAAAGGTGGCGGCGGCGCCAATGCGATAGGGCGTGCGATTAAGACGGAGGAGTCTCCATCGTCAGCCATCGATGCTTCAGCGAACAAGGACCCGAAGACGCCGACGCCCACCGTCCCTGCTGCGGTCGATCCCTCGAAGAGCAACGCCACGGCGTCCGACACTCCGGCCCAGGTTAATTCATCGAGCAAGGCCGCGCCGCCGGGGAAAGGTAAGCCGCGGCCGCCCGCCCGTGCTGGCGGGCGTGCGAAGAAGAGCGCACCGGCCCCACCGCCGCCGCCGCCGCCCCCACGAACTGGTGGTAAACCGAAGCTGGACACCTTTGGCCGCGACCTGACTGCGATGGCGGCGAAGGCCGACCCCGTGGTTGGCCGCGAGGATGAGATCGACCGCGTTGTGTGCATCCTCTCCCGCAAGTCCAAGAACAGCGCCGTGCTGGTGGGTGCGCCGGGCGTCGGCAAGACGGCCATCGCCGAGGGCCTCGCGCAGCGCATCGCCCGCGGCGAGGTCTCCGGTGTCCTGGCCGGCGCGCGCGTCGTGGAGATCAACGTGGCCACAATGATCTCGGGGACCTCGTACCGCGGCGACTTTGAGGAACGCTTCACGGGGGTGATCGCCGAGGCGGAGGCTGCGGCGGCCGGGAAAGCAGTCGTGCTGTTCGTCGACGAGATACACATGCTGCTTGGCGCAGGAAGAACATCCGGCAGCTGCATGGACGCGGCGAACATGCTGAAGCCGGCGCTGGCGAGGGGACGCGTCCGGTGCCTCGGCGCCACGACGCACGGCGAGTACCAGCACTACTTCCTAAAGGACAAGGCGCTGGAGCGGCGGTTCCAGAAGGTGCACGTCGCAGAGTCTACCGCCGACGAGACCATTAGCATCCTCCGGCGCCTGAAAGTGGCGTACGAGGAGCACCATGGCATGGAGATCCTGGACGAGGCGCTCATCGCCGCCGTCAAGCTCTCCGGCCGCTACATTCCAGGTTGCCCCAAATAAATCCCAAAAGCATCACTAGACATGCAGTAGAAACTAGTGCCTGCTTGCGCATTTATCTTAACGTTTGTTTTTTTAATTCAGCCCGGCATTTCCCGGACAAGGCAATCGATCTTGTGGATGAGGCGTGCGCGACGGCCAGACTGCTGATGGATCGCCGGAAGAAGCAGGCAACAATCAACGGTGCCAAGCTTTTGGTGCCCAAGGACGAAAACGTCGTCGGCCCGGACCACATAGCACAGGTACCCTACCCATCGTCATCGATCTTGTTGCACTCCGGCAGGACGTACGGTGTCATCGATGGATCTGAAACTCTGAAACCTCTGTATTGTACTTGTATACAAATGGGCACATGCATGCAGATCGTGAGCAAATGGACAGGCATACCGGTGACGAGCCTGGGCCAGGACGAGAGAAAGCGGCTGCTGGAGCTGCCGGAGAGGCTGCACCGGCGCGTCATCGACCAAGACGAGGCGGTGAACACCGTGGCGGAGGCCGTGGTGCGCTCGCGGTCGGGCCTCGGAGAGCCGAACCAGCCGTCGGGATCGTTCCTCTTCCTCGGCCCGACCGGCGTCGGCAAGACGGAACTCGCCAAGGCCCTGGCCGAGCAGCTCTTTGGCAACGAGAAGCTGCTCGTCCGCATCGACATGTCCGAGTACATAAACAGCAGCTCCGTCACTCGCCTCATCGGCGCATGTCCTGGGTACGTACGTAGCACTTGTTTCATGCATTATTCGATCCTCCTCGATCTAATCTACTACGTAGGTTTCATATATAAGAAGGCTTGACCAGCACGCTTGCTGTAATTGCGATTGAAGGTCGTATGGGTACGACAAGGGCGGGCAGCTGACGGAGCTGGTGCATCAGCGCCCGTACAGCGTCGTGCTCCTGGACGAGGTGGAAAAGGCCAACGCCTCCGTGCTCAACGTCTTCCTCCAGATCCTCGACGACGGGCGCGTCACGGACGGGCAAGGCCGCACCGTCGACTTCACCAACACCATCATCATCATGACCTCCAACCTCGGGGCGGAGCACCTCCTCCTCGCCGGCGGCGCCGGCGACACGGAGGAGGCCGCACGGCAGCGCGTGATCGCCGACGTGCAGAAGCACTTCCGTCCCGAGCTGATCAACAGGCTGACCGAGATCGTGATGTTCCACCCCTTGTCCGGCGAGCAGCTGCGGAAGGTGGCGAGGATGCAGCTGAGGGGCATGGCCGCGCGCCTCGCCGAGAAGGGCATCGGCCTCGACATCACCGACGCGGCGCTCGACGTGATCCTGTCGCGCTCCAGCGACCAGGTGCGGATGTACGGCGCGAGGCCCATCAAGCGCTGCCTGCAGAAGAACGTCATGACCAGGATATCCAAGATGGTGGTGCAGGAGGAGGTGGACGACGACTGCTACGTGTCCGTGGATGCTGATCAGGACAAGGGGGATCTGGTGTTCGCCGTCGACAAGCAAGGCTCCAACTCCAAGGAGAAGGACGCCGCGTCGTCGTCGTCTTTGGCGAAGAAGAGGAAGAGGAGGCCGCCCGCGAGGCATCTCGTCGTGATTGATGATGAAAATGAGTGAAAGGTTTCCCATGCATTTTTGCTTCCACTTTTTTTGTTACACCAGATTATTAATTAATTGCGAAACTAGAGATACTTCTTGAAACATACTGTATTGTGAAACAAGAGATGTCATTGAGAAACTTTACTTCCAGTTTGACTTCTGCATTTTCCA
Source organism: Poa annua (assembly GCA_026929855.1). NCBI lineage: Eukaryota > Viridiplantae > Streptophyta > Magnoliopsida > Poales > Poaceae > Poa > Poa annua. The sequence goes on along the minus strand of CM049429.1, from coordinate 9,337,933 downwards.
ACTATATATGGCTCCACTGTTAAAATGGACAAAGAATCAAGCAATTCATAAATCATCTCCCTCCCTCTCTAAACCGAAATTACATGTATATGCAAGGTGGTCACACATGATCTTCTTCTCCTCGATTAGTTACACGACCCGGAACCCTCTCTGCGACTCGTTGAAATCGTCGTACGCCGTCGCGAACGAGGTCCTCGACCTCGAGGAAGACGATCTCGCAGAGCAGGTAGGGGATGAGGTTCTGGTCTTCCTCCTCCTTGGTTTCCTTGGGCCTCTTGGGGCGCAGGAGGAGCCTTCTTGCCCTGGTTTGTCTGGAAAATTAATCTCAGTGGGCAGGATGGATCTTGCTGGCTCAAAGTCTGCAGAAATAAAAAATACCACTACTTGATCAGCACCTTGTAAACATGCAGGCGACCAATTGGGAATTTCTGTAGTGGTCTGCCACTACATATTAGGTACTCCCTCCGATCCATATTAATGGACTTAACTTTGTCTAGATACGAATGCATCTAGTCTAAACACTTAACTAGATGCATTCGTATCTAGACAAAGTTAAGTCCATTAATATGGATCGGAGGGAGTACTAATAGAAACAGGTAGGCACATTAATAATTAGCCATGCAGAATTTGCAACAATGGTGTGCTTATAAGTTATAGTCTTACAGTTAGACATATATACAAGGCATGTGATGATGTGAATAATTTTACAGTCGAAAATCGGGGATCGCCCTTGTATGGCACTTTTATCCCTTTTTAGGTCTTAATACAGAGATAAATGAAACGATGCTAATTACCTGTAGAGGTCCAAGAAGTCTGCCTTGACTGCCCGGCTGTGCTCACAGAGCCTGCAGACATATCTTCTGTCGACTTGAACTCGTTCATCTGAAATGAACAATGCACATTACTAATGAGTTACAGTACTAAAAGAACAGCAGAGTATGCAGATCTACAAGAATACAATCTGAAAAGGCTTCCAAGTTATTTGTATGTTTACCCAGCTGGGAGATGTATCACTGGTGCCCAAGCCTATGTGAGCCACGTGCTTTACATCTGTAGGGAACCCAATTTCCATCTCATGCTCCTTATGGGCTGCAGGAGAACAACAGATCATGTGTAATTAGGAATCGCGCTTACTATTTCTGAGACCTTTCATAACATAAACTGAGTATTTCAACTGTATTTATGTCTTAGAAAAGGTCAATTTAATAGTATTTCAATTTTCAAGTTGTGCTTGATCTCACTCTGTTTGCTTGAAACGCAAAATGTTAAATACTCCATGTTACGGAGATTACTATGACCAAATTTCAAAGTAGGCCATGTAAAAATGGAATAAAAACAGAGATAGAAATATTACCAAACATTTGCGAGATTATCCTCAGCCCTTTAAAGATCCCCTTCATCTTTACCGCCATTGCTGAGGCCTTTCCCAAACAAAAGGTTCCTACAAGAATGGAAATTGCACAGTAAGATCAGCTGTTTTTCCCTTTTTGGAGTGCGAAGCAAATCTCGAGCTCTCATGCCATGCTTAACAAAAGATTATATTTCGAGGCCCAGGATCATTTAGATACATGATTAACAGTTAGAGCAAAACAGGGGAAGCTTCTTACCTCCAGAGCAAGTGCTTCAGTTGCCAAACTTTGAAAAGCAGCAGCTTCTGCTTCTGAATCTTCAGAACTTGTATTACTCTGAAGAGGAATGAAGAAAGAAAAGCTAGATGCCAATGACAGAGATAAATGGTGATGATGATGATGAACAAGTAGTTCGGTTTAGAGGGACGAGGGGGAAAGGGGAAGCTAAATCTTCTGAGAGGGCAGCACGAGAAGTGCTTAAATATGGTGGCAAGTTAGTTGGGTGCACCACCTCATCTTCTTTCCTCTTTTTTCAAATCTTTAGTTGCTAATTCAAGCCTACTTTAAAAAAATCCAAGCTATGGCTGTTCCAGCTGTACTTGGATCTTGTCTGTGTGCTAATCATTTGTTTGTCTCTCAATTGTTCTGAACAAAAAGAAATGCAACTCATACTGACTATATCGTATTCTCGACAACAACTTGTTTTTTTCTAGTACTGTTTTCCCTTGACAGGCTGATGTTCTGCACAACTTGTTCTGGAAAAGGCTGTATATTACTCCGTTTACTACAATTTGAACTGTCCACTGCTATATTAAAGTGTTCAAAGCTTTTTTTCATCGTAAAAAAAGGCGCTTAAAGCTTCAGGTCCAACGTCTGCTCATGTCTGTCAGCATAAGACGAGGCATGTGCATCACGGTCCTAATTCTTGCTGGTATTAGGTAGCATTGAGGTATGCAGTTAAGAACACAGCACCGAACTCTGGACCAGCTGAAGAATGTCACCTACAGCCTGAAATTCTAGTTGTATGTGCACTTCTTAGTTTCATTCTGTCGAACTAGTGATGTGCATGCAATGCATACAGAGGTTTCAAACAAACAAATAAAATGAAGATAGCAGATCACCTTCAGCCATGAAGTACTGAAGCGTTCTCTTACCTTGCGAAGCACACATCTGACCTACTTATTTGGACAACGGTGATCTGTCCCATTCCCTAATTGCAAGATATGTGTTTGAAGATTACTCTGCACATATATTTGTTGTTGATAGATTATTTTTATTATCACATAAATACCTATGTTATCTCCTTTGCTTCTGTGCTTACGCTATGAAATCTTCAAACCAGTCAGCAAGTGCAGCATCTGGCTAAAAGGTTGCTTCTCTTGTCATTTCTGCAGGCTGGGTCAGATAACACCATCATTTGCTGGCTCAGCCGAAAACAAAAACATCACTACTATTCTTCACTCATAATTTTTCTAAACTGTCTTCATTTTCTTATTTCACAGAAGCCATTTCATCAACGCAGAAATACCAGGTGTCCACCACCACCTGTCAATTGTGTGGATTGGCCAGTGTCCTCTGACCTGCCTACTGGTGGAAAACCACCATATTTTTGCGAGTTTCTGAAGCATAAGAAAAACCTCAATCATGGTGCATTAAAATACAGTATGAGCTACGAACTCATTGGCGCAAGCTTAACAAGTTAACTGTTTCTTTAGTAGGGAAATGGGCACAGCTAAGCACCTAGTTTCTTCTCTAATATTTTTCTTTGGCCGGAGTGTTGCAGGCATGTCGTGTGGATAAGCTGTTGCCTGCTAGATTCGTAGATCGGCGCGGAACACATATACGTGTGTGTACATCCATCGGTTGGCTGGGATCGGACAGGATCTGGTCATGCCTCGCACCTACCCCGATCGACAGACACCGTTGCAGGTCGATCGTGGCATGATCATCATGTGATCGGCAAGGAGCTGTTTCAGTCTTGCAGACCATTTTTTGTGTTTGTCGAGTGCAACAAGAAGGGGAAGAGCCGCCTGGATGTTGGGGGCTAAGCTGTTGGAGATCTTATCGTTATCAGTTTCACAGATTCGCAATCCGTTTTGTAAAGGAATTTTTAATATATGAACTTAACGAAAGGGGTAAGTAGATTCCGAGACCATGTGCTCCATGATGTGCTTCCGGCTTCGTAGGTTAAGGACCTGTTTTGAAACAATGTTTGAGGTCAACCATATCTCCTTCCTTCCCCCTCTTCGCTGCCTTAAAAAATTGATATCTGAAATTGGAGCAACCTATAGTAGTCTGATAAGTGTAATGGAGTGAAGTATAATTCAGAACTATTTTAAATTAACTTATTTTAGATGAAAGGAACTAAGTGCTAGACTTTGAATTACTATAAAGCAGGCAAGTTCCACAAGGTTTTACATGTTGTGCTATCACAATAACCAACCTCGCTTTTGCAATAACCAACCTCGCTTTTGTGATATTTTATTTGGATACCCGAATATCCACGAAACATAGGAGAAGTAATTTTAGGTTCAAATTTGAAAGTCCGGGTTGTGAATAAGGATTAGTGTTTCATATGCATATTGAAGATGAGAAGGCCACTTCCTAAATGTGACCCGCCCGGTATGCGGGTGCAACCATAGATGGCGAAGCTTTGCTATGAGGTTGAAAACAAAGGTGACAAAGGTTCCCTTGACGCATCATGTGCTCCTTCTTGAAGTAGATCCCAATTTCTCCATTGATTGATATTGTTGTTTAACCTCCTGGGACCAACTGTGAGCATATTCCCGTCCGCTCCTATTCTGACACGTGTCGCAATTTTATTCGCGTTCAATTCCCACCTTTCCTCTATGCATGACAAGTGGCGGCTTACTGGTGGTGCGCAGAGGGTTGTAACTTGTACGTGCATTTATTTTGAAATTCGTTTTTTCAAAATGAGATATCTTGAGAACCGTTTATCCGAATTACGAACCGTTCTCACTTTTGAACTCCTCGCGTCGAGATTTTCAAAACTAGATATGATAGGTTTCGATGATTTTTTTTTGTACTTCGGATGGTGTATAGTTTATACAACCTGGTATATGTAGTTATACATCCAACTGAACCTGACTGTAGTTGTACGTATAATCTTATATGTGTAGTTGTATGTTTAACCCCTGTTTTGTACAACCTGATTTATATAATTGTATGACCTAATCTGTACAACCTGCTGTGTAGTCATACAACATATATCTGTGTAGTTGTACGTACAACCATGTCTGTCTAGTTATACTAGTTAAGTTTGTTTTTATACATGGTGTTGTGTGGTGTTTGCATATATTATTTAGAACTGGATTTGGATCTGGAACTGGAGCGACCCACGCTTCGTATGGCCACGTGGCGGGCTGAGAGCACGCGCGCGGGCCAAAACAGACCTTCACAAAGGCTTCCCTTCACATAGTGATACCCGAGTTACTCACAAATGCTGAATGAACAAGGGTGGAGGAAAGGATTCAGTTACGTTTAAATAGTTGGAAAGGTAAACTACTATCCTTGGGTGGAAGATTGGTTCTCATAAACTCGGTACTAACAAACATGGTACTGTATATGATTTCATTCTTCCAACTACCTAAAGGGGTCTTAAATCGATTGGACTATTTCCGATCTAGATTCTTTTGGCAAGGGGTTAGTGAGAAGAAGAAATATCGATTGACTAAATGGAGCGTGGTTTGCTGTCCTAAAGACCAAGGAGGGCTTGGAGTTCACGACCTTGAGGTTAAGAACAGAGCGCTGCTAGGTAAATGACTTTTTAAACTTCTATCCAAAGATGGAGTTTGGCAAACCCTCCTTAGGAGAAAATATGTTGGAGATCAGGCTGTTTCCCAGGTTTTATGGAAACCAGGGGATTCACACTTCTGGGCGGGCCTCATGGCAACAAAGAAGTTCTTTTTTCCACATGGCTCTTTCTCAATTAGGGATGGATCAGAAATTTGTTTCTAGGATATTTGGCTTGGTCAATCTACCCTCAAAGAACAATTCCCAGCTCTATATTCTATTGTTCGAAACAAAAGTGACACAATCGTGAAGGTGTTGGGTTCTTCCCCACCAAATGTTTCATTCAGAAGAAGTCGCTCATCCGACTGGATTCCATCCATTTGTCGGAGGGTCCAGATAAGTTTCAATGGAATCTCACGAAGAATACCACTTTCTCGGTTGATTCTATGTATAGAGCGCTAATTTTACCCGAAATCCCAGTCGATAGTCCTAATAATAACAAACTTTGGAAGATGAAGATACCTCTTAAAACTAAAGTGTTTGCATGGTATCTACGTCGAGGAGTAATCCTCACCAAAGATAACCTTGCCCAAAGAAATTGGCACGGAAGTAAAAAGTGTGTTTTCTATCAACATGACGAGATTATTACGCACCTTTTCTTTCAGTGCGAGTTCGTTAAGTCTATATGGTCAGCTATTCAGATAGGTTCTACCCTACATCCACCGAGTTTTGTTGCCAACTTTTTTGGCAACTGGCTAAACGGTGTGGATCCTAGGTTCAAACTATTCAGTTGGGTGGGAGCGATTGCAGTTATTTGGTCGCTATGTCTATGTAGAAATGACAAGGTTTTTAATGATAAAAATGCTTCTCTTATGCAGGTTATTTACTGGTGCACAACATCGTTACGAGCATGGTCACCTATGCAGCGGGTGGAGCACCGAGAATTATTTTTGTAGGTGGCGTCGAGACTGGAGGCTGCGGTTAAGGAGTTATTTTCCCGACATGGGTGGCAACATAGACCCCGGATAGACCTACCAGTTTGCTAGGTGGATCTACAATTTCTCATTTTGATTTGTAATTCGCCTTGTTTTCTTTTGCTGGACCACTAAGTGGTGTTGAACTGATGGTTGTGTACATCAGACCGGGTGTAATCGTAACCTTTTAATTAATAAAAGCCCTTTAAGCCTGCCCTGTGAAAATGTAATTTTTTTACTACTAGTAATCTTCCAAAAGAGGCCCATTAGCAACTGAGCTTCAGCCCAACTCGCACACAGCGATGCATCCTATTGATATCGAACAGGCAGAGACGGAGGCGAGCAGAACAGAGCAGTAGCACGCAGCGCAACAGAGGCATAGCGGAAAACAGAGACGGAGGCGAGGCGGCGACCGAGGCGGAGCGCCGGCGGACCGACGCATCCAGCCGCCAAACCCTAGCGGAAGCCGGCGTCGGTTTTCAGTGGTATTCGTCCTCCCCTCCGGTGTCCGGAGCTAAGCTCAGCCGCCCCCTTCCTCGTCTTCCCCTGTTCAGGGCATCTCCTAGGCCGCCACCTCCTGCCTCGTCGAAGGGAGTGGACTGCAGGAACACGGCGGCCGGTCGGCGGCTGAGCAGAAGCCCACCCCATCCATCGGCGGGTCGGCGGCTGAGCAGCACCGCTGCACGCCTGTGCCCATCCCATCCATCCTCAAGGTGTGATTCTAGTCCCCCTGATCAAGTACTAATGAATACAAATTAGGAATTAGCTCGATTTGGCTTATATTATCAGGTGTGATTCTAGTCTCCCTGATCATTGCTGCATCTCAATATGTGTTGCAAGACATTATTTGATTGCTACGTGTGTCAACTATCAAGAACTTCTTTATATATGTTTTGTTGTGGACCTGGACACCTGGTTAAAATATTTAGTACTGTAATTCGAGTTTTACAAAAAAAAGTAATGCTGTAATTTGATATTTACAAAAAGTTGGCCGATAAATAGTCGACCGATAAAATCGATAAATCTTCCGATAAGCGATTAATCACTATTTTGAGGTCGGCCGAGAAGTAAACGATAAACGATATCTTGAACATTACTAACTTGTATGCTTTGACCTGAAAAATTGTGGTATTTTGTCTAAAATAATTTATGTCTTATATATTGACTTATTTTTTACGGAAGTAGTCGTTTAGTTAGTCGTCGTCAACTTTCAGCCTTCCCTGCAAATAATTCCTGAACTCGCCGTCGAGTGTGTGACCAGATGAAAATAGCAACGAGATTTGACATTTTCTACGACGCCCGTTAGCAAGCGCATGAAAGTAGATTGTGTTTGTTTCCTCACGCAATGCCTAACGAATATATCCTTCCCCATGGCACCAGTATTCCTCTTCTTGTCGAAAGATTTTAAATAGTTGGTCTATGATTTGGTTGATCAACCGTGTCCTTACCCATATTACGACTCCAACCACGAATGTATTGGCGTAGTCTCGAGCTCATGAACTGCCACCAGTCCATGATGTATCTACCCTGTACATGTCTCGGAAGATTGCCCCACCAATCAAGAACTAAGAATCGGAACCATCAATCTCTCAAGGGCACACGAGTTTCTTCCTATACATCAAAAATAAATTTATGTCGGGCTCTGTTGAACCAATACGGCCAGTGGCTTAAGGAACATTGATATAGCACTAGAAGGAAAAGACGCGCGTTGCCGCGTCCGTCCTAATACGAACAACAACAACGGTAGATAAATTTATTTTAACGAAACATGATAAAATAGTATTAACAATGAAAAAATAGTACAACTCAATCTCATAGAAGTAGAGAAGAGACACAATTATTTAGTTGTATTAAGGTTAGGAGTACACCACTTAACAGAAAGAGCATGACCCAACTTAAAAGAGTTTATACTCACTTAGACAATTAGACTCTGTTAGATAATCAGGATGTAATAATTATGAAATGCCATGAGAGTTAATTTGTGTACATGGTTCTATAATGATTTGTTTAAATTCCCGAAAATATACCGACATTATATGACATGATGAACATTGCAAACTCAAAGAGCTAGATTAGCCATCAAGACCATACAGTGAAGGTCATTGATGTTAATATAATGAAATCAACTATATTTTTCGACATAAATTATCGCAAAATCAATAATAGTTGGCATAATTATGTCCTAACATATTTAAATAAATTGCATTGAATACGGTCGATACTATATAAAAATAGAGAACATTTCACCAATAAATGCTCACAGAAAATATAGAGCAAACTGAGATCTTAAACATGCAATATTAATCTGTGTATTGGATCTAGATTGTATAAAAAAATGGTATGAATATCACCAACTACTATATATTGAATTGTAGGAGTGCACTTCTTTTGACATACAATTTATATGTACTATGAGGGTTGTAGGAAGTGAGTTCAATGACGTTGACTGGCCACCAAATGGACTTGGCATGCGACATTAGGGATGGAGTACCAGTACTAATAGCAACATTGATAGCGGTGGCCGATGTGGGAGCCGATATGGGTGTTCACATGCAACTACTGTGAGAATTGTAGGAAGCTAGCTCAATGGCGTTGGGCGCGCACCAGAGGGGTGCGTGGCGTGCAAGTTAACATTGCACTTGGTGTTGGGTGGCCACCAGAGGGAGCACATGTGGTGTGTGCAAGTTAACAATGGACTTGAGGCTCCACATCAGGAATGGAGGTGTGTAGTCATTCATAGGTGCTTGATGAAGCCAGAGGTGTGTGTGCAGAGAAGGGCAAACTTTGCGTAGGGACGATTTTTTTTTATACAATATGACTCGAGGGAGGCGAAGGGAGAAAAATGATGTCATGTGGCATCAGGGATGAGGTGTCATGTAGTCACAAGTGCTTGACAAAGTCAGAGGTTTGTGTGAAGAGAAGGGCAAACTTTGCGTAGGGACGATTGTTTTCGATATAATACGACTCGAGGGAGGCGGAGGGAGTGAAACATCGTCGTGTGGCACAAGTGGAACCACGCTATGGTGGATGCTAGACGTATTGGTAGCTCCGAACTCACCGCATGTCATTTAAAAAAACGAAACGACATGTTTAGATTTCAATTTGTTGAAATAAAACATACCACTGTGTGCACACACACTTTAGAAGTTTTTTTTTTGTATTTTACTCTACACAAAAGAGTAATTTTTAGAGAAAATTGAGCTTTTTTAAAGATGGGAATTCATTTTTATTTCACCAAAAATTTAATAGATAAGTACAAACATATGTATATATTTAATTAATAGAATATTTTTTGAACTGAATTTCAAATGGTGAACTACAAGTAAATATAAATACAAAGTAAAATGTATAAAGTGAAATATGAGTGGGGTCCACCATGATGTGGACATGTGAGAGAAGGAGAAGCCTCTATTCCTAGGGAGTTTAGTATTCTTAGGGATGAGTTGTACCTTCTGGTAAACTGGTACTATTACAATTTTGTTGATTCGTCACTTTTCGAACCTGTTTTAACAACACGGAATCAGAGGTTCATAGATGCGCTTCCACGGCCAAGTGCAGCAGGCCGTACATGTTTTAAGCATTTGTTGGTCTTTTGAATTAAAACCGAATGCAGAAGAGTGTAAAAATCAATATGTATTTCTATACTAAGCTTCAGAAAATACATCAGTATTTACACCGGTTTTGGCCCAAATACACTGCCGGAGATCTCCTCTCACTTCCAGTCCCCTCAAACCCTTCGCAGATTCGCCCCCTCTGACTCTTTTTTCTCCATTCCCGCTTGCTCGGAACCTCCACACCACGGCGGAACGATGCTCGCCGCGGCCACCGTCCTGGCGTTCCCTCCCGCAGTTTCGTATTCTCCGGTCAATAGGATGACCAGGCATGCCGTCCTCTCTCCCGTATTTTTCCCCCTCTTCTTGCAATCTCTTGCTGAGTGTTGATAATGTGCAGGAGGTTCTCTTGGAGCTGTCGAGCAGGACGGATTTCATCTGGGTACTCCCAATTGGAGGTGCAACCTTGTCTCTCTTTACCTGTAATTTGGTATGAGGAAATTTACGGTTACTTTATCCACAGACTCCACGCCAATTCAACCTAGAAAGGACAATTTAGTGTTAGTTTAGTGCTAGTGTTGAGAAAGTTGGTGGATTTGTTTTCTTTGGGTAAATTTTCATATGCTCTGTGAGTAGATTGTTTGGGATGTGTGAGTTCACTTGTTTAACACTTATTAATCATCACCAAATTGAGAAGGAATCTCCCTGAACTCTTACCGTTGAGATCCAGTAATCTGTATGCCGATTCTTCAAGATTGGGATTTTAAAGCTTACTACTGTACAAATGCAAGGTACAAATTAGGCATAGCATTCCATAATCGGTACAATCCAGTAGTCAAGTATCCTGAATTATTATTTTGTTTTAAGTCCTTGTGCGTACAACGCTATATGATGGGCTGCTTTAATCCTTGCCGGTTTGGAGTGAAGCAAACGTATACTGTCTATTAACTGGAGACACAAATGAAAATGATAGCTGAATTAAAATTCTGATCTCGATAGGAATATTATTGATCCATTACAGGTTCTTTGCAACTCACAAAATGTTAAGCACCATGTCAGGGAACTGCTGCTGCCAGAAATAACGTTGGTTGTGTAATACCCATGCAATCTGGCTACATTACATGGACATACGTTAAACTTCGCTTCTTTTAGGTTAGAAAAGTCAGCTACCGACCTCCTGGAACTGAGCAGAACTTACTGAATCAAACTAGTCTCTCTCTCCAGGAGAAAAGGTAAGCATGTGTTTCTACTCGAACACTTTTGTTTCAAGAATGCCTTCTGAATTTGTTAGAAAACCAATTCATGCAGTTTTGGTTTGATATTTGGACGGAGTGGGAGCGGAAAGACTACTCTCTTACAGGTTTGCATTGGAAGGCTGCATAGCATTTTTTTAATTACCTCTGCGTATTTCATCCTAAGGGTATAGCTTGATTTTTCAGCTTTTGGCCGGCCTATCAGAACCTACCTCTGGTTCAATTTGCATTCAGAAGTATGATGATAGTGGAAATCCAATGGGTCCGTCGGAATTATTAGCTTCTCAAAGAGTTGGTATTGTATTTCAGTTTCCTGAGAGGTTTGAACATTGAACTACTACTTTCACTTTTATTTTTACACATTAACAGGAATGACTGATCTGTTGAGCGCTTGAGAAGTTTCACAGCAAAATAAGAGAATTTAAACATATGTTTGTAGGTACTTCTTATCAGATACTATACTTGAAGAAGTTACTTTTGGATGGCCGAGGCAAAAGGCAGACGTTCTTTTGAGAGGGCAACTCGCTTTAAAACTCCAAAATGCCATGAATTCTGTATTGATTATCTCTCATCCATTTGTTTATACATATTGAATAATATTATCAACGTTTTCATTTTGGAGTGAGCGTGTTGCTTGAAACACCACATATTTGTTTCCTAAAGATAATTTGTTTTATGCTAGGTTGGTATGAGTACCATTTCATTGGATGAAAATCCACAGTCTCTCAGTGGTGGGTTCAAGCGACGACTTGCTTTGGCAATTCAACTGGTATGTTTATGTTAACTTATCATGAGTTGATCGTTCTCTGTAAAAAGAATGATGGATAATCTTTTGCCTTATTTATAATCTTCTAGGTTCAGACTCCTGATTTGTTGTTGCTTGATGAGCCCCTTGCTGGTCTTGGTATGTGCTTTAATTCCCATAATCAAATTAGTTCTTCAAGATTACTTTATTTCTTATGTATTTGTTCATTTCCAAGCCCATCTGAATTGTCATCAATGAGAGCAGTCCTTTAATGTGATTTTGCTTGTGCATCCTATCATATGTGGCCACACCACACACATGATAGGAATTTCTACACGGTGGACAAATAGTTCATTAGATAATTATAGGCTTTTCCTAGACGTGGTTACTAAGTTTATCTTCGTTATCAGACTGGAAAGCTCGGGCTGATGTTGTGAATCTCCTAAAGGACCTAAAGAAAGAACACACGATACTGGTAGTAAGTCATGATCTAAGGTAATTCAGAACTCAGTGCCATTGGAGTCACTTTGAATATTTTATGAGCTGGCTGCCCAACGGCATTCAACTGAAGGAGTGTAACTTCTAAGTCATCACCTTGAGCTGAAGCTAGCTCTTGAAATTTCTAATTAAAAACATTTTGCAGAGAACTATACCCACTTGTAGACCGCTCGTGGAGAATGGAAATAGGGGGGATTCTGAAGGAGGAACCTTTACTTGTGTAGATACACTTTCGTTCGAGTAACCGAGCATGTTTGGGCTGTATACCAGGAGTCTCCATTCTAGGTACAGATGTATGATTTATTTTCGCAGGCTTACATTATACTAGAATGAAAAAGACACACCTTGCAGTGCCTTTGCTTTTCGCATTGTCATGGTGGTCTATATGAGAAATAACAAATAATTCGCTATGAAAGCAAGCTTTATATCTGGGCGTTATGACTGAAAACCTAAATTTTCTGAAATCACCTTGAGTCCCTGACCTCATACACACAAGGAGTCTGAGAGCATATGATCTCCGCTGCACTTCTTTTTTACAGCAAAAGAACACATTGTGGTGCTGTGGTGTGAAATTTTTGAACATGCGTGATGGAGTTTCTCGGCTGCTCATTCGGTGAGGGAGGTGAATGAATGCATTATGGTCTTTCCATTCGTCCTCTTTTTTTTCAACTTAAGGAACATAATGTGGTGACGTAGTGTTAACAAAAAAAACAAGCGGTGCTGCCGCTGACTTGAAAGATCAAGTGAAATTTACTGACTGTACTACAGATGAAACATAACTGTTGATCCAATCCAGTTGTGTTACATCACTCCCTGCAGTTGATCCTTCCCATTTATGATTTCAGAAATCGATTGAACAGGACTTGTCCTGCAACCTTGCGAATCCTCTACAACTTGATCCGGGTTTTCGCTCATCGGCATTGAGACCATCTGCCGATTGTAGGTGGCTGGCGTAGTGGCGTGTGGGTTGACAGGTCTTGCTCTACAAGTGTGTTTCCTGGCTGGTGTTTGCTTCCGCATTTGAGCCGATCTTCTGCACAAGCTAACTGGAGTTCTTACTAGTATATGAAAATGATTAGTTACTCTACAAATAGAATGCAAGCGAATGTGTCTATTTGTCTGGCAGTTAGTCTATACCACTGGTACGGTGGTACCACATCAGCTTGTGGCTTTTGCATATGGATCAACTTGGTTCGGAGTAGACATTGCTGGTACAACACATTCAGGCGCCATCCCACAAGTCTACTTAGAATTTCCCATGAGGAAGTACAATGGAAAGGCCCAACATTCACAAACTAGGAAACTAGAATAAGCAGGAGAAAATCACATATAAACTGGATGCAGACAATCCAACCAGAACATCACAATCTAGAGCAGCAGTATCGTTGACAAACTTTAGGCAAACAACCTGAAAGATTTGATATCGACAGTAAGATCATATGCTCCAACTTATTCATTACTGCTGTACCAGCAACTGTTTTCACGAAACCAAAACACATAGGGTTACTCGATCATCCATTACACAGACAGACACTGTAGACTTACACGAACTAGACTGACAATTTACTTCAAGGGCAACAGCAGCCCACAGGAAGACCAAGGCACAGCAGCAGGTCCAACACCAAGACACTTACTGACCACCACCAAGACACTTACTGACCACCACGGAGGCGGAGGACGAGGTGGAGGGTGGACTCCTTCTGGATGTTGTAGTCTGCAAGGGTGCGGCCATCCTCTAGCTGCTTCCCGGCAAAGATCAGACGCTGCTGGTCTGGGGGGATCCCCTCCTTGTCCTGGATCTTGGCCTTCACATTGTCGATGGTGTCCGAGCTCTCAACCTCCAGAGTGATGGTCTTCCCAGTCAGGGTCTTCACAAAGATCTGCATACCACCACGGAGACGGAGCACCAGGTGGAGGGTGGACTCCTTCTGGATGTTGTAGTCAGCAAGGGTCCTGCCGTCCTCCAGCTGCTTGCCAGCAAAGATGAGGCGCTGCTGGTCCGGGGGAATGCCCTCCTTGTCCTGGATCTTGGCCTTGACATTGTCAATGGTGTCGGAAGACTCCACCTCAAGGGTGATGGTCTTGCCGGTGAGGGTCTTGACGAAGATCTGCATACCACCACGAAGGCGGAGGACGAGGTGAAGGGTGGACTCCTTCTGGATGTTGTAGTCAGCGAGGGTGCGGCCATCCTCCAGCTGCTTGCCAGCGAAGATCAGTCGCTGCTGGTCCGGGGGGATGCCCTCCTTGTCCTGGATCTTAGCCTTGACATTGTCGATTGTGTCGGAGGACTCAACCTCAAGGGTGATGGTCTTGCCTGTGAGGGTCTTGACGAAGATCTGCATACCACCACGAAGGCGGAGGACGAGGTGAAGGGTGGACTCCTTCTGGATGTTGTAGTCAGCAAGGGTGCGGCCATCCTCCAGCTGCTTGCCAGCAAAGATGAGGCGCTGCTGGTCCGGGGGAATGCCCTCCTTGTCCTGGATCTTGGCCTTCACATTGTCGATTGTGTCGGAGGACTCCACCTCAAGGGTGATGGTCTTGCCAGTGAGGGTCTTGACGAAGATCTGCATACCACCACGAAGGCGGAGGACGAGGTGAAGGGTGGACTCCTTCTGGATGTTGTAGTCAGCAAGGGTGCGGCCATCCTCCAGCTGCTTGCCAGCAAAGATGAGGCGCTGCTGGTCCGGGGGAATGCCCTCCTTGTCCTGGATCTTGGCCTTCACATTGTCGATTGTGTCGGAGGACTCCACCTCAAGGGTGATGGTCTTGCCAGTGAGGGTCTTGACGAAGATCTGCATACCACCACGAAGGCGGAGGACGAGGTGAAGGGTGGACTCCTTCTGGATGTTGTAGTCAGCAAGGGTGCGGCCATCCTCCAGCTGCTTGCCAGCAAAGATGAGGCGCTGCTGGTCCGGGGGAATGCCCTCCTTGTCCTGGATCTTGGCCTTCACATTGTCGATGGTGTCGGAAGACTCCACCTCAAGGGTGATGGTCTTGCCAGTGAGGGTCTTGACGAAGATCTGCATACCACCACGAAGGCGGAGGACGAGGTGAAGGGTGGACTCCTTCTGGATGTTGTAGTCAGCAAGGGTGCGGCCATCCTCCAGCTGCTTGCCAGCAAAGATGAGGCGCTGCTGGTCCGGGGGGATGCCCTCCTTGTCCTGGATCTTAGCCTTGACATTGTCGATGGTGTCGGAGGACTCAACCTCGAGGGTGATGGTCTTGCCGGTGAGGGTCTTGACGAAGATCTGCATCTGCAGAGAATAATAACCAAATAGAATGGTAAGGATCAAGTAGCAGACCAACAACAGGATGAAACAGCATACATGAAGCTGTAAATAAGCTATTGAGAATGCACCAACGAAAGCAGGATATATATTGATCTAAAAGACCATGGACTGACAGGTTACTACTCATCAAACCACAAAATATAACGATATCAACTACACCAGGAACCATAGCTGGCGAGCATGCAAATATCATCATCTAAGCCAGGCAAAGCGATCAACCTAGCTCATCATGTTTAACGAGGCATATTACACCAACAATGATCCAACCAATAACAATATATCAAGCAGTACACAGGTATGGAGAGAAAAATTATGGAACACAAGCTACCACTACAATCGGCTATGCCCAGTTAGCAAACAAGCAGGAACGGGGGACCTAGTGTATTTAACATGCACAGAACGATCCAACCAATAGCAACAGATCAAGCAGCACACAGGCAGCATGGAGAGCAAAACTACGGACCACGAGCCACCACTAGAATCGGCTACGCCCTGCCCAGTTAGCAAACAAGCAGGAACGGAGGACCTAGTGTAGACAGATTCACAGGAAACCATACGGCAACAGGAACCGGAATTGGAACGAGCGGATCTAGTAGAAAACAAATCCGTCAACGCGTCACCGATCTACTAGCACGAGCGAACAGATCGACCCAAGTATCCGACCGAATCCGACAGCGGTACGCATCCAACCATGCATCGATTGATGGACACACGAAGCATCTCAGAGACGGTGAGAGGGGGGAGCAGGCGCGGTACCTTGATGGATGCGCTTGCGGTTGCGGGAGGAGGATTGAGAGACGAAGATTGATTTGGTGGTTCCGTTTGTGAGGATTGGGGTCGAGGAGGAGAGGGCTGGGTATTTATGGCGGCCGGGAACGGGACGTCGGGTGGGGAAGGAATCCTTTGCCGTGACGGTACGTTTCCTGCTGGTCTCCGTCTCCTCTCCGCCGCGCAGCTTTGCTGGACACGCGTATCCGACGCGGGAGGGTTCGAGAAGGGATGATGACGTCGCCCGTTTCCTTTGCGTCATTGCGTGGGCCTTCTGTATTGTCGGCCGGTCCTCGTCGGTATAGAATTTTATTTTCGGGAAAAAGAAAAAGATACAGTAGTAGACTGGTAAAATGTCAAGAAAATTGATATGGATCGCTTTGGGTCTATCTAAACATATAGGTGGGCGAGTTGAAAACGTTAGAACAATATATACTCTTTCTGATTCACAAAAGGCGAGTTGAAAACGTTAGAACAGTATATACTCTTTCTAATTCATAAAAACTCGTCGCTTGTGATTAAGTTTTGTGCATGGCATGTTAACTTTCACCGACGTGACACTTTATATGTGGATAGGAGGGAGTAGCAATTTTATGGTAAATAGTCTCCGCTTTATTCATGTTAACTTTCACCGACGTGACACTTTATATGTGGATAGGAGGGAGTAGCAATTTTATGGTAAATAGTCTCCGCTTTATTCTCCTTAGCATATCCTTGTGTTCAATGTGTCACTACGAAAACCTTAATCATGAGAGTGCATTTGCTTTGTCTGATAATCCGAGACCTTGTCAGCCTTTGTTCTAAATCTCAAGAGAACAACAAGAACACCAAAGTTTCCAGCTAGAAAAATATGCTCTAGGAACAAGTGGGCAGCTAGGAGGAGCATATTTTCTATGAAGTATATGACGTATAGACAATAATCTTGTTTTTATCAGAAAAAGGAACCCCGTCTATCTTGTACGATATCCCATAGGCTACTATATGGAACTTTTTCGTGGTCCTTTCTCAACAAGTGGAGAAGTGAGGAGATTTAGATTTTGGGTCCAGCCGGCTCGAGTCGGTGACACCTGAAATATGATTTTTTAGACATGGTGTCTCGCACGATGGTTGTATTCAGATGGTCGATTATGTCTAAACTTTGTGTGGTAGTTAAACCGTAACTCTTATTGATCACTATGCAGTAAGCTGATAAAGTGACTTGACTTGTATATGCCTCGTTTAAATGAAGAGTCCAGGTAACCCCGACCCATTTTGAAAATAAAACTTGAACCCCCTACCTCAAATCAACACAAGATGAGCACAGAAGCAACATTCCCTCACTCAGTTTTTTTTTTAACAAACCTCACTCAGTTGACCAATGAATAAGAACAAAAACAACTACCATCTAATGATCAAGCTTTAAGTTGGAGACCAAGTTAATGGTGAAGCTCAATTTCAAGTTTGAAATATATTTCTAACATATCAAACCTTTTTTTTCTCAATCTACCTACCGAATTCGGTTCTAAAATTCTACTCCAATACTCCATAAATAGAGTTTTTTTTTTAAATAATACTCCCTCCGATCCGCTTTATTTGTCGCAGACAAACAACTACCGCAGTACAACAAGCAAGTACACCTCACGACACTTAATACGGACCGGAGGTAGTATGTTTTTTATTACAAATTCGCTAGTTAGTATGCGCGTCCGTGGTATTTGAAAATTAGAGCGCCGTCGGCTCGGAGGGGGCCGAAAGCTGGAGCTTACGGCTTGGGCCAGGCCGAGAGTTGGCTTTGGTTTCAGGAGGAGCCGAAAGATTCTTTCGTCTCGGGCAGAACCGAAAGTTGTCTGCTTTCGACCCAGGCAGGACCGAAAGTGGGCAACTCCTTTTCCCACACCCGCCGTTCCCGCCTATTTCTCCCGCCACCGTTCCCGCCAGCCGTTCCTGCCTATTTCTCCCGCCACGTTCCCGCCTATTTCTCCGGCCACCATTTCCCGCCCATTTCTCCCGCCACCGTTTCCCGCCTGTTCCTCCCGCCACCATTTCCCGCGACCGTTTTCACCTCAATTGTCCTATAAAAACCACTCTAGTCTAAGCGGGGTACTCTCAAAGAGCGCCAGCATGGTGTGTATTGTACCTTGTGAGAAGTGTGTGTCCGGCTTTCATATAGCCGCATCCAAGCATCTAGCTAAGATTATCACCTATTTGAAGGTAGATGGTAGGGAAGTTCCACTTGAAGAAATTATTGGTAGTGAGAGACATCTCGCTTTGCTAGGGGCGAGGCTATGCCGAGATGGGTTTCCGTATAGGACCACAGAACAAATCCGTGCTGAAGTTTTGAGGCTTGCGGATAAGTTCGATAGGCATGTTACCAATGAGCCGATTCATCGAACTCAAGGCATACGTGAGAGGTACGGTCGTTCCTTTCTCTGGGTATACTCTAGCGATGATGACGACGATTTCATGCCGTCGTCAAAGGAAAGGGGGGTTGAAGCACTGCGTAAGGGCAAGGAGAAGAAGGCAGAAACGTCAAGCAAGGGTGCGGGAAAGAAGCCTGAATCATCGTCAAAGGGCAAGGGTGCTAAATCTGCGGATGGTGCAGGCTGCATTGATGGGAGATAGGTAGAATCTTAATTTGAGTTATGTTGTATCTTTCTTTGAGTATCGATTAATTAGTAGTTGTACCTTCATTTCCTATTGTTGTGTGGTGTGATCGGTATGTACTCGAGTTTTGTTGTATCTTATCTTACATACCAATGTATACCGGTTATACATATCATAGGTAGAAATAAGTCTAGTACATAACGATACATAATGTGTAATACATAATGGTACGTAGGTAGAAATATGTCTAGTACAACATATATATAGAAATAGATCATACATAAAAGTATCGCTACTCGTCTGCCTGAGGATGGTTGCGATGTATTCTCTAGCGAGGTCCGGAGGGTGACAAGCGTGTCGGAGCGCGGTGTTGTCGCATCCCACGGCCTTGAAGCGGCAACTCCTCGCCCTCCTGGTCAAACTGGGTTTCCTGTGTTTCGGGCGGTGGGGTATAGTACATCGGATGCTCCTGGTCAAACTGGGGAGAGTTTGAAAGTGCATGGTTGCCCCCATGCGTGGTTTTGATAATTAATGACAATCCTTATAGACTAATGTTTACATTGAGATATTCTTATAGATCTTGTCCATGGGAAATTATAGGAGTTCATGTGTTGGACTCTTCAAGATGACTTAATGACCAATGCTCTATTCAAAGGGTTTATATGAAGAATGGTCATGTGTAGAGTTGAGCTCATTGCAAGTATGGCTTGGAATAGAAGATTGAGTGAACAATCATGTTTAACCCCAAGCCATCATACATATCAAGAGAAGAAGATGAAGTGCAAGTTCAATATGATGCATATCGGAAGATAT
This sequence comes from Poa annua, assembly GCA_026929855.1. Classification (NCBI taxonomy): domain Eukaryota; kingdom Viridiplantae; phylum Streptophyta; class Magnoliopsida; order Poales; family Poaceae; genus Poa; species Poa annua. The sequence goes on along the minus strand of CM049429.1, from coordinate 9,318,356 downwards.
CCTTTGATTGAGTCTTGCAAAGGAAACATGAAGACAAAGCCTAGCGAGTCCCTCCCATAACGGAGTATGGGGGAGCATTTGTAGAAGTCTTCATCAAGCATGTGCTAGCAAGCACAATCGAGAAAGGTGTTTCAACTTGAGAGAGTCAAGATCTTCATCATCGAGCTCAAGTGGAATGCGCAAGGCAAAGGTATGATCTTGATAGGTTTTCTCTCTTACCGGTCTCATGGTGTTAGTAGGAGACCGGGTTTTAGGATAGATGGTGTACTATCAAGAGGGGCTCTCAAGTGAGTAACTTGATCGCATTGTTGTCGAGAGCTCAAACCTTTGCATACTTGGCTTCTCATATTTCTTGGTTCTTATTTGGGTTTTCTCCGTGTTGAGTTTTGGTGCTTGTCGTGATCTTCATGACAAGACCAAGTCCTTCGAAAATGGTTTTACTTTGGAAAACTTGTTGCCTGTTATCCATGTGAGGATTTAGAGTTTGGTTTATCTCCATACTAAGCTCTAGTTCATCAAAAACAGATTTCGTATGAATATCTTGTTGCGTTTTTTATGAAGGAGTTTTTACTGGTTTGCATTGTTTAGGAAAGTTCAACCTTTCCCATTTGATTTTAGCCTCACATGATGGACTGTGATGTTTCTATGCACATTCAAGTAGAGCTCGTTGTAACGATTCCAACGAGCCAAAAATAATCGAAAACGGAGTCCGGATGGAAAAGATATTGACGTTTTCGTTTATCAGTTTCTGCTGTTTTTTGCTGTAGCGGTAGTACCGCCGCGGTACCGCCCGAGGTACCGCCGGAGCTAACAGAGAGCTGTTTTCGGCGGTACCGGGAGCGGTAGTTCCGCCGGGGCGGTAGTACCGCTGCCCGGGGCGGTAGTACCGCTACGGAAGCCTGTTTTCAGCCCGTTTTGATGCCCTAACTCCCTAGGGGGGCGGTAGTACCGCTAGGGCCAGCGGTAGTACCGCTACGGCGCGAATCTGCACCCAACGGTTGGAATTTGGGTTGACCTATTTAAGGGGTTTTCTTCCCCAATGGTTCCCTAACCTTTCTAGCAAGTTTTGACCTCCATTGTTGACCTTCTTGAGCTTGCTATCTCTCCATCCCTCCAATGATTCTTGCTAATTCTTGAGGGAAAAGAGAGAGGAGATCTAGATCCACCTTTCCACCAATCAATCTCTCCTCTAAGTGAGGGGAACCTAGTGGATTTAGATCTTGGAGTTACTTTGTGGTTCTTCTCCTTTGTTCTTCCTCTCTTCTCCCCCCATAAGCATTAGTTGCCTTTGGTGGGATTTGAGAGTGAAGGATTTGACTCCTTTGTGGATTCCTTGTTCTTCCCCTCTTCTCCCCCCATAAGCATTAGTTGCTTTTGGTGGGATTTGAGAGTGAAGGATTTGAGCACTTGTGCTCTTGCCTTTTGCATTTGGTGCATCGGTGTGCTCTCCACGAGGATTCGTGGAAGTTGAAAGTTTGTGAGCTTGTTACTCTTGGGTCCTTGGACCCTAGACGCCTTTGTGGTGGTTGGACCCTTGTGTGGTCACTTGAAGCCGTTCGGGAGCCCCCAATCCCATTGTGGGTTGTGCCCCGGATTGTTGTTGGAGGCCGTTCGGGAGCCCCCAATCCCATTGTGGGTTGTGCCCCGGATTGTTGTTGAAAGGCTCCGGATTCCGCCTCGAAGGAATTCCGATATGGAAGGTGAACCAAGCCTTTGTGGTGCGGTTCACCGGAGAAGAAGGTGAAACCTTTGTGGTTGTTGAACCGTTGTGTCGGTTCACACCTCTCCAATGAGACGGACTCCCTTAACAAGGAGGAACTCGCAATACATCCTCGTCTCCGCGTGCCTCGGTTGTTTATATACCCGAGCTTTTAATTATGCACTTTACCTTGTGATAGCCTTCGTGCTTGAAGTATTCTATTGCTATCACCTTGTTGTTTATCTTGCTTAGCATAAGTTGTTGGTGCACATAGGTGAGCCTAGTTTATTTAGGTTGTCGGCTTGTTAATTTAAACACCTAGTTTTATTCCGCAATTATCAAGCCTAAACCGGAAAAGTTTTAAACCGCCTATTCACCCCCCCCCCCCCCCTCTAGGCGACATCATTGTCCTTTCAGAGTTGTACACGGAACCACCTCCACCTGGAGATGACAGTTTGTTAGTATTTGATATTTGTGAACAAACATAATATGTTACAAAAAAAACATACTTATCGAGCATTGGCTGACTCATAGGAGGGAAAGCCCCGCTCCAAGTCATTTGTCCATAAGACTGTTGCCCAAAACCTTGATCACGTGGCATGCCCCACTGATGCATACCGAGCTGCTGCATCATCATACCAGGGGGCATGACCCACAAGGAAGTACCGGGCTGGGAAGGAAATGGCTGGGAAGGAAATGGCTGTGAAGGACCCGACTCAAAATACTGTGGCTGGTGCGATGATGAACCGACCTCGAACGTAGGCCGTGTGCTCATAGGCTCGTGAGCTGTAAAACGAGGTCTCGGGTCATGCCGATGTGTGTTCTGCTAGGTAGGTGATACATGTGTATCCGTAGTGCGTGTAGAGTGGCGTGTAGGACGCGGAGCTGGCTGGCGTGGAACAACATCGGTAGCCCTAGAACAGGTAAGTACATTGTACGCCCGACGAAGCCTGTCCTCTAGTCGTTTGAACCATGGCACACACTCAGGTGGCGGCTCGTACGTACTCACATCATGCTGAATCTCAGCTATCAGCTCAGACTGTGTAATAACAAAAAATGTTAGATATTTAAATTATGACATAGAATATTCAGTGGATGATCATATTTTCCGTACGTACCGCAGAGTACCGCGGCCCTCCGATGTCGTGTAGTGGGTACATGTCGGTGACAGTAGCTGGCTGCATCTGATCTGGCTGTGCCGACGGAAGTAACCTTGTGCGAGTGGCTTGTCTGTATGCCTGTAGATACTGCTCAAAATCAGTATGCACAAAAGCCTCATTTACCGGCCACATATTTTCAATCACGGTCGCAGTCGCCCATTCAGCCATGTATGGTTGGACCTTCCGCAGCCAAGTTACAAGTGGTCTGTCTCCTTGGCGACTTAACCTGCAGTATAAATACGCGTAGACTAATTTAAAACTAGTAGATGTATCATGCAGTATAAATACGTGTAGATTAATTTAAGCAAGAAGAGTTGCCTGTGCACGTGGGAAGGGAGGTGAGGTCGCCTCGGAGGCTCCGGCAGCTGGCGTGCTCCGAATTGTCTCATGATCCGGTGTTGTGACATCTCCTCTACCGATACGTCGTACACAATACGAGCTCGTGTGAACCAGTACCTTTGATCTCTCGTGCACAGTAGAGGAATCCCCCCAGGAAATCTAGTCTGCCTTGCGACGAGGTTGTATGGTTCCCATATAACCTGGTGGTCCTGAAGCCCATCGAACTACTCAGTGAATGATCCATACCAATTCCTCACTTGGTCGTCGCTGTATGTAAATATAATAGACTAGTTACTTCACTGAAAAATAACATAGTACATAATCGAATATAATAGACTGTTTACCTCTCGTTGTGCCCACGTGCTGCCGAACGTACGCGCATCGACCTCGGTATGATCCATGAGTCTGTAGTCCAAAGGAATGTGCGCGTCGACAGCAGGTCTGCCAACAGGGAACCTCTCCCAAGACCAAAGGTGCAGAAGAAGCGGGCTCCAAGTAGCGAAGAGGTTTCCTTACTCTTCACGCACGCGTTGCACATAGCTTTGTACGTAGCGGCTAAGACTGCAGACCCGAAACTACGGGGCGTGATGTCCTCCTCCATTTGTGCCTCCGCAATCTCTTGCGCCACAGTTATCCATCGCGCAGTAATTGTGTCCTAGTGAGTCTCAGTGAACATCACCTTGCCAAATAGCCACAACAGATAGGCCTCCAGACTTCTAGTAATCAGTGTCTGATTCAGAACCACCTCAGGGTCTCCTAATTTATGAAGCTGCAATGAAAGGAAAATTAAGTTATTACGGACACATTGAACAATAAGAAGTAAGCAATACAAATTTACTTAGTCAGGAAATACAAAATTTAGTTTACCGTAAAATTTGTGAGCCACGCGAGTCTCACACCGTGCGAACTGTACACCAACTCAGGATTTTCTGGATGCACGCCGGCGAACCGTGCTTGCATGTTGTCACACCAACCGACTGGAGTCTCAGCCGGCCCAATCACCTCGCCAGCTAACGGGAGTCCCAACAAATATGACACGTCCTGAAGAGTAGGTGCCATCTCCCCCCACGGGAAGTGGAACGTGTGGGTCTCGGGCCTCCATCGATCAACTAGGCAGCTCACAAGTGACTTGTCCACGCCGACACGACTAATAGCACTCCGGTAGAGGTGTTGGGCCTCTTGGCCGACTTCCTCTGGCGGAATCTGAACCTCTATCTCATCACTCATCTCGACCAAACGAGCAAGCGGTAATAGACCTGACCAAGCCAACCTGCACAGACAAAGTTAAATCAGTGAGATAAATTAAACACATTTATGTAATACATAGTTAAACACAGTTATAAAGTTTCACGTACCGATCAATCCAAGCGGGGTGCAACGGCCAATTAGCTCCTGCAGTCCGCGTACGTAACCGGGGAGGCTGAGTACCTGACTCCCAGATCCTAGCCCGATGCTTCGCATCAATCGTGTCATCAAGCAAGGCACGTCGAGCCATCTGCATACTACAATAAATCATGGTATCTAGCGCAAATTACAAATAAAATCATGGTATCTAGCGCAAATTACAAATAAAATAATTAGTCCACTTCTCGACATATTACAAATACAAAACATAGTCCACGCGACATATTATTCGTAATACAAATAAAAACATAGTCCACATAGATCCTAGCCCAATGCTAGCCACGTTGTGCACGTCCGCCTCTGCCTCTGTTTCCTTGTCCGTGTGGAGGAACTGCTCTCCCTCGCTGGTTTGAAGGACCACCTCTGCGGTTGTATTCAGGACAATGCTTCTCTCTATGGCCATACATAGTGCAAAGCAAGCATTGTTAAGTGCTTCCACCTGCTTCAGCCTCATCCATATCATTCCGGATGCGTCGCGATTGTCGTCTTCCTCTGGTTGTCCTTTTGTCGGCTGGATGGGGAATGTATATTCGCGTTGACGGATCAACCTTGTTGAAGTTACCGACAACTCTATATCCTGCCATCTCCCCGGTCCAGGTATGCAACACTGCCTCTTTCATGTAGTATGGTGAGACGAAGTAGTATGGGTTCATACCCATCTGCCCACATACTGCCAAAACATGTGAGCATGGGAGATGAAGTAGTCTTGGCTTGTTGCATGTACAATAACAAGTTGGCGGTGCGTCATCAGTAATTGTAACCTCGTGGGTTCTCCTCTCATTAGCAGCACCAAATCTCGCAATCGCTAAGCGCACCTCATACCTTGCTTCTTCGTTACCAATTCTAATGACGCCATGCAAACGTGCCTTCATTGTCTTCTTCTCCATGTACAGTCTGATCTTCCTGCAATACGGTGTGTTGGGGTAACGTTCAATATGTTCCACGGCTTCTTGACGTCTGTCTCTGAAATATGTCATTGTTCCGTGCATAATCCCCTCGACTAATGCTGTGAGTGGCAAACCCCTGTTACCTCTGAGTACAAAGTTGTATACCTCAGCAAGATGACGCATACACCATCGGCTATGTAGGTCAGTCCAGGGATGAGTTTCTTCCTCACCAGGTTCCTGCAGTGGCTTGATTGCCTTCAATATGCCTGGATGTCTGTCATGAAGTATGCATACATTTGGCCGATCCTTCACGACTGTCTCTTTTAATTGCCTGAGAAAGTATATGTAACATCCCAAAATTTTGGAATGTTTAAAAATCACTAAAATTTAAAACTTTTATTTATTATTAACCATAAATCACCTTTGACCAAAAAGATCAAACAAAAAAAAGATTATATGACTTATTCAAATGTATTATGAGATTAATTGAATCAAGTAAACTTTATTTCAAACTTAAGTGTTGAACTTTAAATAGATATCATAAATACTCATTTAATCCTAATACCATATTTATAAAGTACCTTCAATTATTTTAGGTATGCCCACTTCAAAATGTTTCGTATATGTTATTAATTCAAAAACATTACATTTGGAATTCTTAATAAACCCTTGGTCATTATTTTAAGGTCATAAAACTATTTAGAATATTTTCCTATTTCTAAATATAGATTTGACTCAAGCATATGATTTTGAAAATGGATTTGAATATATTATTTTAAACATAGGTATTGTGATATCCTTTTTGATTTCCTTATGATAGAAATGCTTTTCTTAAAATTTTATTTTAAATTTTGCAAATAGTGTCAAATTGACATCTAACCAATATTTCAAATTATCAATTTTGAAAAGTAATCAAAATAGGTTTGTGACTGTTTTAATTGATAGATATGATTTTTAGAAAATTTTAGAAACTAGTTTGACTTAATTTGGAAAGATAAAACAAAAGATATAAAGGAAATAAGGAAAACAGAAAAGGAAAAGAAAATTAAAAACAAAAATATATGGTCGGGCCAGCCCGAGTCGGCCCAAGCCCTCTCTCCCGCACGAGCAGCGCAGAACGGCCCATCACTGGCCCAGCAGCAGCCGCAGCCCTCTCTCCCCTCTCACTCTCACCGACAGGTGGGGACCACCTGTCGGGGTCATCTTCCCCAACCGCCCGGCGACCCGCACGATCCCCACGACGCCGAGCACGATTTGCACGTCTCGCCCGCCCCCGAACCTCCCTCGCGCGGACCTCTACAAAGCCCACAAGCCCCTCTATGTTTCCCCTCTCTCCCCTTCTAGTTTGTGCCTCCATGCGGGAGCATTTGCTCGCCGGACTTCCCACTGCCGCCGCCGCCGTTCCTTGATTTCCGGCGAGGTTAGCATGCCCCGGAACCCGAGACCCTGCGCAACCTCTTCCCCTCCCTCTGCTGCAGCCTCCTGACCTCTGAATATGATTTTTCCGCAGCAAAAAGCTCGCGTTCTTCCTCGACCCGAAGGTCACCGTCGCCGCCGCAACTCCGTCGTGCTTCCCCGACCGCCGCAGGACGCACTGCTCGACGCAACCCCCTCCATACGCTTCGCCGTGACGAGAAGAGCCTCACCGTCAACTCCCTCGAACCCGAGAGCCACCGCAGCGAGGAGAACCACCACGCCGGAGCCATCCGTCGCCGTCCCTGCCATCTCCGGCCAGTTCCGCCGCCTCCTTTTGGTCAACTCGCTGCCAGCCGTCCGATCGATCCCCTACGGCCAAGATTAGAAGGACGAGGCGAAGAGGTATTCCCTGTTATGAGCCATCCGATCTTAATCGTTCGGTGATGGATAAATCACTTAACTAACCGGTACCAACGAATCACAGGGCGCCACGTCACCCCAGCCTTTCTGGATTATTTTCCGAATTAAATTAAATGGCGATTTAGCAGAAAAACCCCTGTAACTTCAAAACATCATATCTTTTTATCCACAAATCCAAATTTGACAAACTTTATACCATTGGAAAGCCCTTGACCTGTAGAATCTTTTAGCACAGTTAAATTTCAAATTTGACTAATTCAAATTCATTCAAATTTCAAATGGAAGATTTGAGTAAATTTGACCTAGGTTTAAATACATAAGCCCAAAAGTTGCAAATAAAATATTATTGGAAACCTTAGGACCTGTCTAATAATGTTGCCTTGTTAAAATTAAATTTATAGCAACATCATTTCCATTTAAAAATCAGAAACCCTAATTGTATATTTTTAATATAGTTTAAATTCTATTAACCTTATTAAATTGTTTCCTTTTACAAAAATAGCACAAGTAATGTATTTTGACCAGAAATATCAAAACTAAGCCTAACCAACCACTTTTGAAATACAAACTTATATAGATGTGTTTAAAACTTTTTAAAAGTAATTTCATCTAATAATATATTGTTTTATAAATCAGAGACTCAATTTGTGTAATTTGTGTAATTTGTTAATGTGAATCCTTTTGCGGAATGTCACTAAAATAACTATAGGTCTAGAGAAAACAAATACTAACACTTCATTAGATCCATAGGATTCATAAACTAGTGAATTGGTTTTAAAATCCTTTGGACTTCTAAAATTACAATCATAGTTGGGAAGTGGTGTTATTTCCTTTTCACAAAACTATTGTGCAAACATTTTGAACGTGACCAAATATTATAATACTTAAACAATACTTCAACCTATTCAGATTTGAAATATTCAAATATGATTTAGACCATCCCTTGGCCACAAATGGCAAACCCTAAGTCCTACCATATTAATTCCTTTTGTAAATTGAATTATGTGATACGACTTGACCATAAATAAATAAACCAAAACAATTATTGATGAACGTATAATTGTGATGTATGCTTTTATGTGCTATGTGTTTGTTTGAGTTGTTTGTTTATTGTACTCCTCTTTTCTCATATAGATTGAACGGAGTGAAACGTTATACGTTGAAAAGAGTGTGAAAAACGACAACTTCCAAAAGGCAAGTGACGCTCATAAACCACCTATTATTTTCACTATATGCATAGTAGTGTTTTTCTGTAGATATGCATGTTAGGAGTTGTGTGCAGTTCTATACTATGCTATGCTCCTATGTAGTGTTTAGCTATCCCCCACCCTGAGCTTAGAAGCAAGAACACTTAGTAGGATGCTTAGCCAAGCAATGAAAAATGTTTTGATTAGTTGGATAGTGGAAAAAATAATGAAGTTAATTAATGAACTACCTGGGTGCTGGTTGGAGAACCATGGTGGGTGGCTACTCAGGGGGTCCATGTCTATGGTTCATGTCTATGGTAATTACCCTTGGTGGAAGCGCACAAATGTGGAAAGTCACCCAGGCTTAAAGAGATTGTAGACACACCTTGCTTAGAAGCTTTCAGTGCAACCACAGGTCATATGGGCTCTGTCTTGACCACATAAGTTGCGAGACCCCGAGATCCGCGTGACCAGCAGATGTAGGGTGATAGGTGGGGATGGGTCCGCTTTATGGATTTTGGGGAATTGCTTCTGAAAGGTCTCGTCTCGGTCTTCTCTTTTCCATTTCATAAATGGGTGACATGGACGAGGGAATGATTGGGTCTTGTGGTGAAAGTGCACACCCTCTCGAGAGTAAAAACTAAGTATACTTAGCCGTGTCCCCGGTTATGGACATTTGAGCAACTAGACATGGCAGATGTTGAAGATCTCCTCACCCCAATTTCTAAAATAAAATTTGATGGGTGAACAAGGGTTTAGAAGAGCTCACCGCTATCTATCGGTGGTGCTCGTTGTGAGTAGTTTTCAAAGTTGTTCACCGTTTTCTATCGGTGGTAATCTTTGTTGTCAAAGGTGTTCACTGTTTTCTATCAGTACTCTTTGTCTAAGATGAAAATTTGTTTTATAAATGATAGGACAAAACTGGCTTTATGCAAATCAACCTGAAACTCCACCGAGCCAAATATGCATGTAGACATAGTCTTAGTAATTTTAATTACAAAGTGTCATCTTGCCACCACAATTCAAATTGTGCTGGCCCAATATAGTTTGGGCTGCAACTCACCATTGCAGGACCCTCAGACGAGGAGTAAGGATTGTTAGGGTCGCGAGTCTCCAACCAACATGCCTTGCCTGTGGCACATGATAAAGATGGAGCTCACTTATCCATTTGCTTTCCGTTGTGTGTTTATTTCGGTTTGAGCTAGCCATGAGCTATGCACCTTGTATCGAACCCCTTTTATTTCTGGAACATCGTGTAATGAATATTGATGCAATGTTATGGTATTTCATCTTAAACTGTGTGTGCTAGCAAGTCGATCCAGGGACTAGCACTATACACAGGAGGTCGCTACCTTATAATAAGGAGGGCCTTTACAGTATAACCAACTTTCATAATTCTCCCCCTCAACGAAGGCATAGGCAATTGGAACGATCTGTTGGTTACCGTCGACACCAATCGCGGTTAGTATCTGCCCCTTATACATGCCTGTGAGAAATGTGCCATCGATGCAGAGGACTGGGCGACAATGTCTGAATGACTCGATGCATACTGCGAACGAGAAGAACATCCTGCGAAATACAGTATAATTTGGCTGCTCCGGAATCTGAATTATTTGCAAAGATACATGGGTGCCAGGATTCCTCTCGCTCAATGTGGTAATTTGACGGACAACATTATCGTATGCATCATAAAATGTCCCAAACCTCTCCTCCAGAGCCTTATGTTTTGCTCTCCACGCCTTTCCATACTTAATGCTTGTGTTCCATCTAGCCTTAACCGTCAACTGAATGCTCCTCGCCACCATATCTTTTGTCCGCACTATCTCATCATACAAGAGGCGTGCAATGAGAGTTGACGTCAGGTTTGGATGGTCACTCATTGTACTCGATATTTCACAAGTGTGCGGCTCGAAACCGGATACCACCCACATCACGTCATACTTGGGTAAGTGACCATGCACCCTTCCTGGATAGTTAATATCAACACAACTCATAGTCAAATATTGACTGTTTGAGACTTCAGTGCGGAAAACCCTTTGCGTGGACAAAGCCCACTTAATCACGGCTTCCCGAAGCTGCTGCTTTGTGCTGTACTGAGCACCGATTTGAATATTATTCATGTGATACTCCCATGACGAAGAGGGTCTGTCATGCACGACTGTCATGTTCGACTTGTCCACATTCCAAGAGTCATGAATAGGCACATCATCAACATCCTCCGCATCATCCTCTTCATTATCAGAATCAAGATCTTCTGCAAGGCCATCCTCATCTTCATTCAACATCTCTTGTTGTAATGTTCCTGAATGCTCATCCCCATCTGCCTCCCCTACTTCCGTTGATCCGGCCGACTGACTACTAAGTGTTGGTTCATAATTTTCAGAAATATCTGCCACAGAGCCAAACAAATCAATATTTTCTGATCTAGTATGCTCACTACTATGTCCATGCTCCGGACCCTCGCCACCATGTTCCATATTGTTCTGCTTCAGATAAAACATCAGCAAGATTTCTGGGTGTGTACCTCGGCGTTGGCATGATGCCAGTCAAGATGTCCACTGACTTGTCCGATCCAGCGGTAACAACTCCCGAAAAATATTTGTACGGGATTTGCTCCATATTGACTGAATCTTAACTGTCCAGCTATTAGGATCAAACCCGAAATTCATTGTGAAATACTGCTGAATGACATCTATTCTCAAATTCATCGGGTCTGTAAGCTGAATCAACATATTACCAAATTCACTCAAATCAACCCCTGACTCATTTACACCGACATTACCGGCGCCATAGTGCACGACAATATCAACCACTTCCATGACCTAAACAAATTTTTTTATGACCGACCATTATTACGAGCACTTAATAATATTACTACCACCGGTTAAATGTCTAGACTATGACACTATACTAACAAATAAAACAAAAAATATCTACACTATTTATGCTAATGCATGAGCCAACAAAATAATTTAATGCTATTTCCGCTCACAAACTAATATTACACTAAACATAAATTATCTAGTGACTAATTAGGGTTTACCCTTGACGCGTGTTGATCCCGTTGACACAGCTCTCCGGGTTCAATCTACCGCCTCCAACCTCCACCACAACACCACCTTCTCAAACACCATTATCCTCCACCATTCTTGACCACCATTGCTCCCAATCTTCCACCTCCACCCACCAAAAGCAGTCCAAGAAAACCTAATCCATCAACAGATTCTTGATGCCCCAGCACTTCTCTCTTCTTTTCTAACTATCTAATCACTTACAACAAATTATTTTGGATCGAATCGACTGCTCATTTGGTGGAGAGGAAGAACAGGAGAGAGAAAACGAATCGGAGGAGGAAGAGGAAAGTGAGCGTCGGTGGAGCGGCCGACAGATTCTTATATGCGAGCAAGCCGAAAGTCTCCTTTCGCTCCGCTCCGGGCCGACAGAGGCGGGCCCAAGCCTGCCACCCGTGCTGCGCATGCAGCTGTCGCCTGGGAGTGCGCCGCCAGAGGACTTTCGGCCTGGCCCGAGCCGAAAGACAGCTTTCAGCCCCCTCCGGGACGACGGCGCGCTAATTTTCAAATTCCACGGACGCACATACTAACTAGCGAATTTCTAATAAAAAAACATATTATTTAAAAAAAACTCCCATAAATACGTGTAGTGATATTAATATCGTGAATTTATTCCACAATTTTTAGCAACGTTCGTTTAAGTACCTCAAAAAACAAGGTGGATATACGTTCTGAAAATGCTAGTCACGGGCTCACGGCCTCATCCATTTTTTTGATCTTTCTCCCTTTCGCCCGGCGGTCCCGCCGAAATCCCCTCCAAGCTCTACCTCAACCATGGCCGCCGCCTCCTCCCCCTCGCTATTCGCCGCCGCCTCTACCCACCAGCCTTTCCCTTTCCCGGCCCCTCCGAGTCCACCCAGAACCCACCGGCTGCGCCTCCGCCTCGCCGCCGGGGCCACCTCCAAGTGGCTGAATCGCAGCAGGCCCCCACCGCCACCGGATAGTGGAGCGGCCAACTCCATATGGGTCAACCCGACCGCTCCGGCCCGCTCCAGCCAGACGCTCCGCCGCCTCGTCCAGCTCGGGGACCTCGACGCGGCGCTCCGCCTCGTCGGCTCCATGCCCATCCCCTCCTCGGAGCCGCCGGCTGTCATTGCGTGCAACATACTCATCAAGAAGCTCTGCGCGCAGCGACGTATCGCCGATGCGGAGCGCGTGCTCGACGCGCTCAAGGCGGCTGCCGCGGCGGACGCGGTCTCCCACAACACCCTCGTCGCCGGGTACTGTCGCGACGGCCGGCTGGCGGACGGGGAGCGCGTGCTCGAGGCGGCCAAGGTATCTGGCGCCGCTAACGTCGTCACCTACACCACGCTCATCAACGGGTACTGTCGCTCGGGCAGGCTCGCCGATGCACTCAACCTCATCGCGTCCATGCCGGTGGCGCCGGACACCTACACCTACAACACCGTGCTGAAGGGCTTGTGTGGTGCTAAGCAGTGGGAGGACGCCGACGAGCTCATGGAGGAGATGATCAGGAACAATTGCCATCCGAATGAAGTGACGTTCGCTACGCAGATTCGTTCTTTCTGCCAAAATGGGCTGCTTGACCGTGCCGTTCAACTGCTTGAGCGAATGCCTAGCTATGGATGCACGCCTGATGTTGTCATCTATAGTACCCTAGTGAATGGGTTTTCGGAGCAAGGGCGTGTGGACGACGCCATTGAGTTAGTAAAGACCATGTTATGCAGACCCAACACTGTTGTTTACAATGCTGCGTTGAAGGGTTTATGCATTGCTGAACGATGGGAGGAGGTCGGGGAGCTGATTGTTGAGATGGTTAGGCGAGATTGTTTGCCAAATGAAGCAACATTTAGCATGCTAACCAGCTGCTTGTGCCAGTGTGGGTTGGTTGACTGTGCAATGGAGGTTCTTGAGCAGATGCACAAGTACGGATGCAGACCTGATGCTGTCATTTACAATACGCTAATCTATTGCCTTTCAGAACAAGGGCGTGTGGATGATGCACTCAACTTACTAAACAGCATGCTGTGCAATCCTGATACCATTAGCTTTAATGCCGCGTTGAAGGGTTTATGTAGAGCTGAGCGGTGGTATGATGTGGAGGAGCTTATAGCTCAGATGCTTAGGGAGGATTGTCCTCCAATTGAAATGACTTTCAATATACTCATTGATTCCTTATGCCAAAATGGTCAGGTAAACTACGCAATTGATTTGTTTGAGCAAATGCCAAAGTATGGATGTACGCCTGATATTGTCACATACAGTAGCCTTATCAATGGATTTTCTGAACAAGGGCTTGTGGAGTCCGCCATTGACTTATTTGAAAGCATGCCATGTAAGCCTGATATCTTTGGATATAATGGTGTGCTGAAAGGTTTGTGTAGAGCTGCACGCTGGGAGGATGCTGGGGAGCTTATATCTGAGATGGCTAGAAAGGGTTGCCCCCCAAATGAAGTCACATTCAATATGCTAATTAATTCCTTGTGCCGGAAAGGGCTTGTCGATCGTGCAATTGAGGTTTTCGAGCAAATGCCAAAGTACGGAAGTACACCAGATATTTTCACATACAATGTCCTTATCAATGGATTTTCTGAACAAGGCCGCCTGGATGAAGCCCTCAAGTTATTAAGCACAATGTCATGCAAGCCTGATGCAATTTCCTATAATTCTACACTGAAGGGTTTGTGTAGAGCTGAACGATGGAAGGAAGCAGAGGAGGTTGTAGCTGAGATGCTTAGAAAGAAGTGCCCTCCAAATGAAGTAACATTCAAGTATGCTAATCAGTTATTTATACCAAACCGGATAACCTGAGTGCACCATTCAATTTCTTGAAAAATACAAAATTTATACTTTCTCATCTACACTGGTCCTATCAATGGCGCTTTTGGAAGCAACAGTCTGAAGGATGCTCTGAGTTATGAATCCGTGCGGTTGTGCAGGCCTGACACAGTCCACTAAATATTCTTCATCTGAGGATCAGTGTAGAGATGAGCAAGATGAAAATGCCAGAGTTTCTGGTTGAGACCAGCGCTGAGAACGTGAACCCAATGCAGATTCAGTATGCTAATATGGGTTGGTTGAGTTTGTAATTAAAATCCTTTAAAATGCATGGACAAGATTGTGTAAATGGACTTAATGCCCACAAGATGGAGCTCTATATCCTGTGAAAGCGGCGATCCCAAGTGGCTGACCATGCAAATCATTGCTACTTCCTTACACGGTTACACCTCTAGTGTTTCTCCTAGAATATATGTGACTGCAAGGATAGGTTCCAGCTGAATGTTGACACTAAGGAACTGACAAAAACTCCCAAGAAGCCAGAAAAAGTATTGTGTTTTACTATTGAAGCCAAATTGACATAGCTTTTATTGAGCAAGAGAGGACTTACATTGAAGATTTCCGTAGCCACTTAACACTAGCGATGTGGTGAAGCTGGTTGCCTGCAATGGATGCTTCCGCGTCTGCAAGATCCACTTCCTCCATGTGGTAAGCCGCCGCAATATCATCCACCTGCTCGACATCATCTAGGTCCAACCAGTGTTCTCCTCATTTCTTAGTTACTTAAATAGTTCTGCTTTTAGCCTGTAGATGCTGTCAATTTGTGGGGGTGAGAAGTTGTGCTCTGAATTTTCAGTATTTTCTGAGGGAATGTAGTGATGTATGGCATTTGGAAATCTACTTTATTGTTCCTGTTATATCAGTGTTAGCTGGTGAGGTGCTGATTACAAGCTTTTATGTCCTTATTACCATGCCCATGCGGCCATCTTAATGTTAGTGAATGTCATATCCTTTTGTTTTGCATCTGAGTATGTGACAAACCCAGTGCATGACGATTGAGTTCTAACTAAGAGTCGAGGACGTCTATAGAATGATTAAAAGACGTTCATAGAATGATTAAAGGAACACAATGTTGCCCATTGGCTTACGTGTTTCTTGCTTATTCAGCATTCTTTTGGCTATATTTTTTCATATGTTGGGGACGATGGGCTGGCTTCAGTATTTATGTTTTATCTTTCTGTTTAACTCACTGTTGGTTTGCCAATTATCTCTACTTCCTGCCAAGTTATTCTCTGTGAGCATTCCTCTTACATTCTGACCGTTAAACATGCTAGCTTCGACTCCAAACGTCAGACTTTCTTGCTGTTCCATGTAAAATTCTTATTTTCTATACTATTTTTTTCGTTCTATAAACTTCATTGAGAAATTGCGAGTAAACGGCAGGCGACTAGGCACCTTCCTTTGCTGGGACTCTATTGGGCTCTTGGCTACTGAGTGGCAAGTAGTAATGAGGTGTGTTTTGTTGGTGCCTACATTTTCCCTACCAAGTATTGGCAAGAGTTGGCTTGCCAATTTTTTGGCCAAGAAATTCTCCGTCCACGTTTTGGCCAACTTTTTTGGCAAGAATCTGTGAGAGGAAAGAGGTGACAACCATTGTGAACCAAAATTTTGGTTACAGATCAAACAGTGACGAAACTTTGATAGGCATCCAATTTTTTGGCAGGGCTACTTGGGGCACCAAAGTAAACAGGCCCATTTGAAACATGGTTCAGAAGAATACACCGTCATAAGTATTAGAGTTTGCTCTAGTTTATACTTTCATCTGTGACAGGGTGACGCTCTGAACGGCATTTTAGTTTTCACAGCATTTAGGTTTTGCACCAATAACTTCACTTTGAACAATATTTAGAAACATCAAAGCTGCCTTGTCTGGGTTCCCCATCTTTTACCTCTGCACTCTCGAACCTCCTGATGGTACCATTGAGGTCATAAACAAAAAAAAAACATTCGATTCAGAATGAATCTTTGCTGATGAGATTCGTATAGAAATTCTACAGTAAATTGGACATTCCCTGGGTGATAATTCTGGTGATGTTTGATGTCTTGAGGCTGGATGATAAATCTGGAGCCAATTTCACCTCTTGCTCCTTGGTCAGAGGCACATACCCTGGAATATCTGTTGTTATACAATAATACTAGGCAAAATTGAACAACTGAATTGAGAAAATTGCCAAAAATTGCACGAATAATCGTAGTGAAAATCAGGACGTGCCGGTTCATTTCATACTCTGTCTCCTGAACCGTGCGTGCACATCACTACAGACTACAGAGAGAGAGAGAGAGAGAGAGAGAGACAGTGAGGAGGAGGAAGAAGATGGCAGCATCATCAGCAGCAGCACTGGTATCCTCCTTGCCGTGCTGCTCCACCACTCCTCCACCTCCGTCGTCTTCCTCCTCGGACCCTCTCTCCCTCCTCCTCCTCTCCCCGAGGCCTTCCCGCCTCCGCAAACGGCATCTCCTCCTCCCCACCCGCCCCCGCGCCCGACCCATCCTCCGTTGCTCCACGTCCTACAACGGCTGGGCCGACCTCCCCGCCGCCGACCCGGACCTCCCCCCGTTATTCCTCCGCATCCCCGCCGGCCCCAACGCCCCACTCTTCTTCCTCCTCCTCCCCGCCGTCGCCGCGCTCTCCCTCTCCCGCCTCCCGCCCATCCCGCTCCTCGCGGCCGCCTTCGCCGCCGGCTTCGCCACCGCCAGGCACCTCGCCCCCGCCCCCTCCCACCACCAGCGCCTCGCCGCCATCCTCGCGGATCTCGACGCCCGCCTCCTCTCCGCCTCCCCCGGCGCCTCCGACGACGTCCTCCAGGCCATCGACCGCGCGTGCGATGCCGTCCGGGACTGCGCCGCCGCCGCCGCGCATGGCCAGGCCCAGGCCGGAGGTACCAACCCCAGCGGCGACGCGCTGCGGGAGGTGGCCAGGGAGGTCGCCGGTTATCTCGGGGGCTGGGTGAAGGACGCCCTGCGGGACCTCAGCTTCGCCTCGCCGCGGAAGAAACCCACTAAGGGCGTCAGCGTAGCCCCTGCTGCTGCTGCCGATGCTGCTGTGGGCGATTCCAAGATCGATTCTAATGTTCACCAAGGTGACGGCGGTAAACACCCGTCGACGGGCGTTCGTGAAGGCAGGCCATTGGGTTCGGCGGTCGTCGGGACCGCGAGGAGGCCGCTCGACATGCTGCCTTTCGACGGGCAGGATGCCGATGATGGGTCGGAGGACGCAGGGTTCGGCGGGTTCGGCTCCGGGAGTGGCCAGGAAGACGACCGGTTGGGGAGGCTGGTGTTCAAGCACAGGCACGGCCGTGGCGGCGGTGCGCGGGACGACGACGATCCCTTTGCGTTCGAAGAAGGCCCTGGGTTTGCAGCTGAATCCACCGAGTCCTCTTTGCTCGAGAGGACGCTGGAAATCCGGGACAGGTCCTACAGGTTGAAGGTTGAGCGCCGCAGCGGCGGTGAGAGCCGAGCAGGTGGATCCCGCCGGAAGGCATCAGCTGATGAATTCGTGGGTGACACTGTCAGTGCTGATGAACCTGACGATGCTGCAATGGGTTCAGATGCTGAAGAATTCAGCCGCAACGTTAAGGAGGCTGCGGATATCCTGAGGAAAGCGAGGGAGTGCATGATGGCCAGGGATGACGAGGAGACCGCGGACGCGTTGCTGTACAAATCAGCAAGGCTTCTGTCCACTGCTGTAGCTTTGAGGCCGACGAGCTTGGCAGCGGTGGGTCAGCTAGGGAACACGTACCTCCTCCATGGAGAGCTCAAGCTCAAGATCAGCCGCGAGCTGAGGACGCTGTTGGCCAACAGCGGAGCTTATCTGAGTGGAAGAGAGCGTGTCTCGCGGTCCAGGAATCTGGATAGAAGAATACTGAACAGGGAGAACATTTCGTCAGCGCTCGTTGATGTTTGCGAGGAGTGTGAGAGCCTCCTTGTTGAGGCCGGGAGAAGCTATAGAACGGCTGTGTCAATTGATTCGAGTGACGTCAAGGCGTTGTACAATTGGGGACTGGCGCTGATCTTCCGTGGCCAACTGCTCGCCGACATCGGACCGGTATGGACATCGACACGCTTGTATCGACTAAGCATGTTCACATAACAAGCTGATATCGATATTTATCTCCTAGCTAATTGTTCAGAAACTGTGTGCCATCTTTCTATTGTGGGTATGGTATAGACACTGTTGCATAGTTACCCTGTGATGTTGCTAAATGAGAATTATTAACATCTTTTTAGTCCTCTTGCGATAATTAAACTCAGTGTGATGTGAGCACCCTAAAAACCCAAACCACTAGAAAAAATCCAAAACCTAAGCATCCATCAGCACATTCTGACAGGGTTTTTGCTATTTGTGCATTCAACTTGGAACTTGTATTCTATTTACTCTTACTGGAAGAAAAATAACTGATGCAGGAAGCGGCAGTTGATGCTGATCGGGTGTACTTGGCTGCAATCGATAAGTTCGACGCCATGCTATCCAAGAGCAATACCTATGCTCCAGAAGGTTCAATGCCGCTCTATTTTATTTATTATGCTCCAAAATTTCCTTGCAATACTGAACTTCATCTTTCATACCCTACCTCTAGCTATGTATGGTGCTCTAACATGTAAGTACTGTGGCTTTGCAGCTCTCTACAGATGGGGTAGCGCGCTGCAGCAGCGTTCCCAGTTGCGGTCTCGGAATAATAAGGAGAAGATCAGGCTTCTGGAGCAGGCAAAGAGTTTGTTTGAAGACGTCCTGTATGTAGAGGGCAACAACAAGATGGTCAGGGAGGCACTGTCGTCGTGCATATCGGAGCTTAACTACCATGGACGATGGCTGCAGTAAATCAACATGGTGGAAGCCACTAGGTGTTCTATGCTGTTAGTAGATTAAGATTGAAAACGTAGACGGATGAAATAAGATAAAACAAGCTGTATGGAGGTTACAGAAATCATTTACTGCGACGAGAAAGTATCTCCTGCAAAACTAGAGAGAATCAAATGGCTTGGCATTTCAACAGGAAACAGGAAGAACATTCACCCATGAGCTTTGCATATGAATAACAAGGAACCTAGTTTGTTTCACAAAGCTGTACACAGGTTCCAGTGGATGGTTGACCGGATGATATGATGCTGATCGTCATAGTTACAATGGAATCAGAAGCTCTGTACGCTTATTTTCTGCTTGTGGCATTTGCATCTGTTCAACTGATTCTTTTTAATGACCCGACTCTCGTGGGATCTGTGGAAAAAAAACTGATAAAGATTGTGTTTTCTTATCAACACGACTGGTAATAATAAGTCTAGGCAGTGTGTCTATTTGACAGCTGCCTGTTTTTGTAGCTATTCAATCAA
This sequence comes from Poa annua, assembly GCA_026929855.1. Classification (NCBI taxonomy): domain Eukaryota; kingdom Viridiplantae; phylum Streptophyta; class Magnoliopsida; order Poales; family Poaceae; genus Poa; species Poa annua. Next base: position 9,298,646 of record CM049429.1, on the reverse strand, counting down.
GGTTTCTTTCTGAGGGAATCCTACGCTACAAGTTGAAGTCGCTGCCCTACTGCTACAATTTTTCCCAGCTGTTACTTGACGACAGTAACAAAGGAGGGAAAAATCCAGAAATTCGTGTTTTTTCTATGAAAAAAATATAAGTCAGACCAGGCCGGACAAGTTTATTCGGAGCAGGAGGCATCCAAGTGGCTGCTGCTACACCACCAACGGCTCAACTACCTTCTCTTCTCGACCTTGGACGAAGTCGGGAAAGGGGATCGACAAGGATTGCAGCCATGGCCGGCCTCCTCCGTCCTCCCTCCACCGTCTTCTCCGCATCACGCTGCTCCACTCCTGCATCATGGTGCTCGCCTCGTCGGCCGGCAGCAGCAGCACGCCAACGCGCCCCGAGAATTAGGAGCAGCAGCACAAGTGAGTCCTCCGCCTCTACCACCGCCGCCCCAAGCCAATCGACGACGACGGTGAAGCTGACGTACCTGGAGTTCAACGGGTGGGTGTGGGAGCTGGACGGCGGCTTCCGCATCCTCGTCGACCCCATCCTCGACGGCAACCTCGACTTCGGCATCCCCTGGCTCTTCGACGCCGCCAAGAAGACGCTCACGCCCGACGACGGCCTCCTCGACCTCGCCGGCGTGGACCTGCTCCTCATCACCCAGAGCCTCGACGACCACTGCCACCTCCGCACACTCACCCGCGTTTCCGCCGCCATGCCGAACCTACCCGTCGTCACCACGCCCAACGCGAAGCCCATCGTCTCCAAGCTCCCCTTCACGAACGTCACCTACCTCGAGCCAGGCCAGTCCACCACCGTCGACGGTGGCAACATCGAGGTGCTCGCCACCGCCGGCCCTGTGCTCGGCCCACCCTGGCAGCGACCCGAGAACGGCTACATCCTCACCACCGGACGGCACAAGCATAGCCTCTACTACGAGCCACACTGCGTCTACGACGCCGCCTTCCTGCGCGACAGGGGCCTGCAGGCCGACGTGCTCATCACGCCCGTCGTCAAGCAGCTCCTCCCAGCAAACTTCACACTCGTCTCCGGCCAGGAGGACGCCGTGGACCTCGCCAAGCTGCTCCGGCCGAGCTACGTCGTGCCCATGAGCAACGGCGACTTCGACGCCAAGGGTCTCCTCACTGCCGTCCTCACCACGCAGGGCACCATCGAGGCGTTCAAGGCTCTGCTCCGGGAGGCGCTCCCACAGGTGCAGGTCATGGAGCCCACGCCCGGCGTCCCACTCCAAATCAGCCTCCAACTCAACGACACCACTTCATCATCATCATCATAGATCAGTTCCATTCCAACAACATCACAGGATCAGTTCTTAGAAGAACTCTAGCCAGTAAATCTTAGTTAATTACTGCCTTGTAGTGTAATATGTACAATACAATCTTGATTGTTGGTACTACATGACAATATGACATGAGTAATTTTGATTGATCATTCCTTGATGAATGTCACCCTACAACCGAATCATTCGATGCAGGCAAAACACGGCCGAGATGAATCCACATATACTGCAGCAGATTCTTGCACGAAGCCCCCGCAAACTGTCTATGGGAGCCCGACTCCAGGTCGTAGCACCAGGCGCCGCCGCCACCATCTTCATCCTTGGGCATTTCCTCCTCCTTGGCAACAAAGAAGAGACGGCCGCCAGAGCTTGCGAGCTCTGCTTGGACCACCTGAGGACGGCCATAGAACCTGGGAAGGAACACCTTGTTTGCCATGGATCGGGGTAGCCTTGCCGCCAACACCGACGACGTCGTTCCCCTGAAGAGGGAGCGGCCACCCAAGGACTTAATCCTCCTCCACTTCCTCTTCTTCTCGTCGAGCCTCAGGACATGAATAGGCGTCCCACCATTGCCCGTCAGAGCAGCGAACAGCTCCCCCTGCGACTCGACGAGATAGCAGTTCTTGTACTGAAACTCTGAACCAAAACTGGCTGGTTTCCGGAGCACTCTCCACTTGGTTTTACTGGGATCATACACTCCTAAACTGCCCTCTTCACCCAGGCAGTACAGCTTCCCCCTGTGCATCACCGGGTTGCAGCTGGAGGACATTCTGAAGAAGCTCCCAGGAGAACTCTTCCAGCTTCCACCAGCCCAGCTCTGAATTTTGATGGTGCCCAGTTCCTGGTAGAAGGCGAAAATCCTGCGGTCGTCGCCGCAGTGACTGTTGTCACCGTGCTGTGATGGCGAGCAGAACATGAACCCTTTGTCCTCCTCTCTTTGCGGAGTCTCCGCCATCTTCCAGCAGATGAGCGAAAAGTACAGTCTTTCTCGGCGTCCTGAGCATCAGACATCCATCTGCAGCCGCCGAGAACACCCTGCTGCCTTGCGGCAGACGTGTTTGGGGTGGAGTGGCGAGGACGAACATCTTGTGCAGACAGGGGTGGTAGCACCGGACGGACGAGCCGGCGCCGGTGACCACGGTGCTGAGCAGGACTGGGGCGGTGTCGGCGGGGTAGACCCGGAACGCGCACGAGCTCCAGTGCCTGCAGACCGCGGCGAACCGGGGGACGTCGGCCGGCGGGAGGCGGCGGCATATCAGCCGGAGGAGCTCCGGCACGAAGGTCGACCAATCTGCATCATCACAATGCGGCGGCCGGATGCTATTAGTAGTGCATTCCTCCTCTTCTTCTTCCATGTCCGTTTCGTCCCCACAGATCTCCAATCCTGCAATCGATGTAAAGATGATTGATGGACGAGGAGATTAAAGCGACCGGGGGAATTCGGTGCGTGCGTTGCATACCTCGCAATGGGGCGTCGTCATGGTGGTGGTGACGCGGGCGCTTGAAGGCGTGGTGCTCATCGTCGTCGGCGGCGGAAGGGCGGTGGCGCTTGGCGACGGAGAGCGAAGAGGCGAGGGAGGAGATCTCTGGTACGGCGCCGCTGCTGACGATGGCGGTGGTGGTAGGAAAATCGGAGGCGCAGAATGGCTTCTTCGTCTTCCTCTCGCCGGCCGTCGGCGGCCACTCCGCCACCCTCTTCCTCCGATCCATCCTTCTTCCGATCTTCTTCTTCTTCTACACCTCTTGGCTATGTATCGATCAGCGTAACTGCATTGGAAAATTATCGAGTCCAGATCGGAAACGGCCATGATACCACCGCGAGAGGACATAGACAGAGTAATCGGTATTCGATTTTATCTCGGGAATCCGGATCCACGCACAAACGTCTATGAGCGTGCCTAGAGCTTAGTCGAATTAGAACTAGGGCTGACCCAAAAATATCCACATGAGTTTTAATAAAAAATATTCAATTTTAAAAATTGTCCTGAAAAAATTAGTTGCAACCCTTAACCGAAAAATCCAGTTACAAACCTACTTATAACTAAAAAAAAACATTTTCAATCAACTTGTAACTGAAAAAAATTCAGTTGTAAACCACTTGTAACTGGAAAAAACGTGAAAAAGAAAAAAAAAGAAAAACACACTCATCTTGGCCATGATCGAACGGTGACTGAGAACTCGTGAGTTCTCAGGCGACTTAGAAATAGCAAAACTTCTAAATTATACCGATGCTTGTGCTGCACCGGTTACGGTTCAAGTGTTTATAAAGCTTGTTTCAAATAAAAAAATAAAAGTGTTTATAAAGTCTGAGGAAATTTGAAGAACAACGTGGTATGGATCGTGAAACAAAACTACTCCATATTCGAAAAACTTCGCCCATCCCATGCTCGCTCTCACGAGCGACCGGGCGGAACCCTTGCGCCGCCGGACTTCAATCCTTCTCATGCCTCTCAATCGTCACTGAAAAGCAATTACCATGAAGCTCGGCCGAAGGTGGTGACTGGGCATTCCTTCCTCTCTGCGCGGCGGTTCGTAGTGGTGCTACACTTTCCCCAATGGTGTCTCACGGTGACGAGTCTGGATGGGATTATGGATACCCAATGCTCTTTAAAGCCGAAATTATAAGTGTCGGGTATTTTCAACATGATATCTTTCGGGGATAGATAACGAAGAAGAGAGAAGGGTGAGGTGTCGACTAAGATTACGTAGACTCCAAAGCAAGAATTACATCGAGTTTCACACGAAATATGTTTCTTTTAGCATATACTAGTAGTAACAATGCAAGCACATAATCACGTTCCAACACCATCATGATTCAGAATGTCAACAAAAGCACAATTTAATTTTTCGAACGTACTTTGTCCCTTCCTTCTTATAGGGTTTATTAGTTTTAGAAAAGTCGAACTACACTACCTTTGACTAAGTGATTAGAGATCATGAAGGAGTGAGGTGATTTGTCTCTCGGCCTACCTGTTTCTACAAAAATGGTTACAGTAATCATAGTTTAATGGAGGAGTGCGGTGATTTGTCTCTTGGGCTACCTGTAACTCTGTATTTTGAAAGTTCAAATTCTACAGTTTTAAGTTTCTAAACATTCTGAAAATAATTCTACATATAGTTAACAATGAAATTTACCCGTGTGAAAAAACTAAATGCGAAAAATTATGTACTTTAGGCTATGTAAAAGTGACAAATTTCTAGAGCTGGGTGGTGAATGTTGAGAATATAGGCAATTGTTGGATTAAAGTAATCCAATAATGAATCATGAACATGGCATAAACAGTGCTAATGACGTATTGAAACTTAATGATGAGACTACGTACTAGACAGATAGTAGAAACATCTACACATGTGACTAGTACTATAAACATGGAAATAATTTGGAGATATATGAACACATCATACCCGACAGTTGGCCAATTGGCCGACGCGGAAGCAACAGCGTCGTCGGCAGCCCTCTTGTCAGCGGTAGCCTTCTCGATCTTGTCGTCAGTGCTCATGGTGATGACGAAGCCGACGAGGACATAGTTGAAGTAGAGGAAGTAGCCGACGTAGTGGATGAAGATTGGCGAGCAGTCGCGCAAGAGACGCTCCCCAAAACCTAATCGCCCCTCTCTCGGACAGGAAACAGAGAGGCGGGGTTTTGGAGCCCTGCTCTCCCGTCGACCGTGTACACGGCGGACGGGATGGGATCAACGATGGCAACTACAGCGAGGAGGAACGACGGTGGCGGCTGTGGTCGGATGGTTTCTATTGTCTGGTGTTTGCAAGAGAGGAGCGACCTCTCCTTTATACACGCAGCGCAGGAGGCGAGAGGTCCAGCAGAAACGCGCACAATTAATTCCGTTAAGGCAAATGAATTCTGGAAACGGTCGTACTTAAGAGCATTTAAGACATACGTTTCAACTTCGTATTCATTTTCCATTAAGGGAAAAACGTTTCATGACCGTACACATTTTATTCCTGCATGGCAAAAAGAATACATCGGCTCGGCGAGATTCCCGCAACCCGCGCCGCGTCGTGACGTGTCGTGACGAGGCGAGGCATGGCGAGGCGGGCGGCGGAGGAGGAGGAGCGCGTGTGTGGTACACATCCATTCTCCTCATAACTCATACCAACTCATACTAGTAGTAGAATGGCTCAGTATATAAGTTGTTGCACATCTCATCCAACTAGCAGTATGGGACTAAACTCACACCACATGCCATGATAACATGGGCTTTAGGGATTTTCAGGAATTGATAATGGGCTAAAAGGCCCAATATTTCAGCAACCCCCCACCAGATCCCAAAGACCCATGAAGTTGTCATCTGTTCCAAACACTGTTTTGATATACCAGTATTTTCAGTAGAGACCTGTTAAGGTTGAACTCAATGAAAAAAATAACGTGCTATATCGACGTTTATAGCGCGTTGTAGCGTTTCTGAGGAGGCTACGCTATATTTATCCTAAAATGCTCGCTACGGCGATACGCATGCTATATACGCGCTATACCGCGCTATACCATGCTAAATAATATAGCGTATAGCACGCTATAAAAAACTGGAAAACTGAGTCTGGAGCCCATTGGCCAAACAAAAGCCCAGCTCCCATCAGCCCAAACACGTAACAAAATTATAAAAGTCCAGCTCCCAAACTCATAGGAAGAACATTACAAGGAAATAGAGTTCCTACTTCCTAGGAAGAGCTCCCAAGCTCCTATAAACCTAATGATATACAAGTTGAAGGATCAACATCAAAAGGAAAGAGCGTTCGTAGGAAGAAGATGTTTCGTGCCTTCGGTAATGATGATGGTGTGTAATCTGGTTGTTCGTCTAGTGAGAAGAGGATAAGGCCAATAATTCTGATTAATGTTGTACACTGCAATCTGATGGTTCTTTTTTAAACCTTGTTATTTTGTTCATGGATATGTATCTCCTATTTTACGTTTGTGTCATGGATCTGGTTAAGTGACTGGTTCTGCAAGTATTACTGATTATTTCTGTTGAAGAAATCTTTAATATTCACTTATTCAGACTATATATTACTGTAGCATTTTGAATATAGCGCGCTATTTTTTTCATTGGTTGAACTCTAACTAGAGCAATTAGCTACACTCCTTCACAACTGACAATGGACTAGGCCTTGAATTGTCAGTTAGGCGTAAAGTAGTTTCACTAACTGTCTTACCGGAACTGGCTTTTCAACCAGTGGCAAGTCCATCAAAAGATCTTGAAGCCATCCTGCTTCGACACCATATGTGTCCAATTGTGACGCCCTAAAATCAGTACTATGTAAATTTAAGCGATCCCGCCGAAATCCGCATAATAACGATTTTAGGTCGCCCACCAGACATAATGTGCACGCCGAAACATGTGCATTATGTGGGTGGAATTGTGATAGCATTACAACAGTTCCGATACATCCACAAATACAACAAAGATATAATTACAACAACGACTCGAACGAGTCAAGATACAAATGATACAATACAAAGATACAAATGACAGCGGAAGCAAAAGGGTATCCGACTACGGATAAGAAGCAAATTGGACTAAGAGTTCCGAAGATAAGCGATGACGCCATATCCCTGCCCAGCCAAGCCGGAGGGATTCCCAAGCTAACGTCGTCTGACTTCAAACCTGTTGACTCCACATAAAGCATAACCCAAAAGAGGGTCAGGGCACTCCCTGGCAAGCAAAACCGACTTGCCTACTTTCTACACCATCTCCCAAAATATAGGGGAGGTGGACTTAGCGGCAGCAGCACTAGCAACTTAAAGAGACACGCTACAACTTCCGTCTAATCACAGAGAGATAAGAGAGCGCATAAGGTAAACAACTACTACTAACTCCAATCATAACCCTTTCTCGGATTAACCCCCTCAACCAAGTATGAGGAAGCAATTCGGGAAACTCACACGTTAAAAATTTTAGTTACCATTTATTGTGAAAGTAATTCTATATTACTAGTCAAAATAATTAACAATGATTAGGTGTAAGTTGTCTAGATCTCATTAGTCGGCAACGCACCAAGTTGTCCATAACCGCGGACGCGGCTCATCGATAAGATTATACCCTGCAGGGGTGCACTACTGGACCCATACTCGCATGATCAACCCAGTCAAAAACATTAGGGCCTATCAACCCAACTCTTTTCCTTCACCGCAACAAGTCCAGGAGCCACGGGAGCTATGTTGGTCCCGGCCAAAAGGGTGCGGACTCCCGCAGGACACACCCCTCCGCACCAACAGGCCGCGCCATATATGCATGTAACAAGGCACACCGCCAAAGTAAAATACTACACTAGTATCATCAATGCATGTGAGGCAAATGGAAAACCCGAACTAGGTGTGGCTCCCGGACAAGTCGAAGTTCCAGTCAAAGTCGAGGGGGGCTCCATAGGGCCTCCCACAAGTGGTTAGTGCGCTCGGTCTTGGATTAGGGGAGCAAGATCTCAGTTCCTAGGTCGACACTTAGCAGAACAAAGCACCTCGCAAGGCCTTCCGCCGGTGCCTTATCTTTTAATTATATTACCCCAATATAATATAACATTTTATTAAGGTAGAATAATCTATCAAGCTAAGCATATGAAATAAAAGACCAACTGACGACTCGCACAACCAATTCTAAGCATGCACTACGACTCGCAAGGCTAACAGATAAACATACAACATGTGATGGGATGTGGGGATAAAGCTGTATCGGCTGCAGGATAACATGTGATGGGATCGCGATAAAGAATCGAATACTAGGGTAGCAGAGATCAACAGCAGGAATGAAAGACAATGTATAGGTAAACAAGCAAACTTTGCTTGCCTGGAATCCCGCATGGAAGCAGATCTTGTCGTTGCTCACACATCTCAACGTCTTATCCGCGAAGAAGCAACAAACACTGGAAGCGCAAAAGATGCATTTTACAACTACGGCAAAAGATCCAGCATGATCATGGGACAGATGAATGACATGGCAAGATGCAATGCAAGATGCCCTTAATCCAAATTAAGCGGAACCGGGATTAGGACAATTAATATTTAGGTGTAAGTCATTTATCTACCAACCAAATTAAATGTACTTTAACATGGCAAGACATGGCAAAGATGATCTAGTCAATTTAAATGGAATCGGGCAATACTTATATTGATTTGCCCCCACACATTCCATATTTATTATTTAGGTGATTTGCTACACCCGCAAACCCAAGAGATAAAACACATGTAATTATGATGCGATATGCACAAGATAGATGGAATTTTATAAAATAGGCATAGGGTTAGGGTTTGGGTCCGTACGTCGGATCGGGTGAACTAGGGTTCGAAACTGACGTCTTCGGTCCGTAGAGGAAGTAGTCGTCGTTGGGGAAGTAGCCGTCGCGGAACCGGGGCATCGTCGTTTGTCGGTGTCGTGGAAGTGGTCGGGTAGTCGTGGCACGTAGGAGCTCGACAATCGGACACCAGAAAGAAAAGCGCGCACGGGCGGGCACCGCGACACGGACACGGGCGGTCACGTCAACGCGGCACCGGAAGAGGCACTCGCACGCGCATGTAGCAACACCTCGAAGGGTGGACAACTCGGACAAAAGTGAAGACGAAGTTCTTGCGTACATTGTGTCGAACACCTTGCGGGCGGTGGATGATGCGGGGGCGTCACCGGACGGGGAAAACGGCGAAGCGGAGCTAAGGCGCGGAGCGGATGAGGAGGCAACGGGGACGGCGCAGACGAGCACGTGCGGGGCGGCGGCGCGCTGCGGCGCGCGGGGCGGAGCGTACGGCGGCGGCGAGCGGCGCGGCGGAGAAGCTCGGGGCGCGGCGCGGGAGGCGAGCGGCCGGGGCAGCCGGAGGTGGGGCGTGCGGCGCGCGCGTGGGGCGGCGGCGCTGCGGTGCAGAGGCACGGCGTGGGACGGCTGGAGGCGGCGCCGGGAGGCAACTCGCGGCGGGCGCGGCCGACGGAGCAAGGGACGGCGGCCGGAAGGAGCAGGGGGCGGCGCGGCGTGGCCGGACGGAGGCAGGGGCGCGCGGCTGCGGCTCGGCCGGCGGTCGGAGCGCACGGCGTCGGGTGCGGGGAGCTCGGGCCGGCCGGACGCGTGCGGGGGAAGGCGGCGCGGCGCACGGCGGCCGGGGGGAAGGCGAGGAGACACGGGCGGCGGCGATCTCGGAAGGAGGCGCGGGGTGGAGCTCGGGGCGGAGCGGCCGGGGCGAGGCGGCGTGGCCGGCGCGGGGCGCGGCGAGGAGGTCGGGCGGCCAGAGCAGCGGGGCGCCGGGAGGCGGGGACGCGGCGGCGCGGCTAGCGCGCGCGGCCGGCGCGCGCGCGCGCTGGGGAGGCGCAGGGGCCGGCTCGGGCTGGTCGGGCTGCGGGAGGAAGAAGGGTGCGGTTGCGGGAAGGAGGAGAGAAAAGAAGAGGAAAGGAAGAGAAAAAAAAGAAAGAAAGGAAGAAAAGAAAGAAAAAAAAGAAAAAAAAGGTAAAAGGAAGGGGGAAAAGAAGAAAAGAGAGGGGGAGGAAGGACTTTTGCAAAACCCAGAAAAGGAGGAGGGTGGCTGCAAATTTCCGGGGGGTGGGAAATAATTTTCCAGGGGGAAACCCTAGGGTTTGGGGTTAGATGGGCTTGGGCTTTTATTCCTCTCCTTTTTATTCTTTTCAGTTATATATTTTTAAAACAAAATAGAAAAGGAATTTGAATACGAAACCTATACAAAATAATTTTAGTTTTCAATAGACAATTTAATAAACTACTTTTTAACATTTTTAAAATATTTGAAAATAACACATTTTTAATTAATTTGAAATGCATTTGAATTTAATTGTGGAAATTAAATTTAAATGCAACAATTAAATTAATGCGATGCAATGCGATGCTATGTCGATGCAAAAAAGAAAACTCACAAAACCAAAAGGGATAAATCCCGGGGCGTTACAATCGACACCACTAACAAGGGATCGCGTCCCGTGATCCACGCCGAGACCACAAGAAGAGAGGGGTAACTATCGAATCTTTCGGCTCCGTGAAGAACTGCTCGACACCACTAACAAGGGATTGTTGCTCCACCTAGAAATTCTCGACACCACTAACAAGGGATTGTTGCTCACGACGAAGTCGACTCCGAAAGATCGAACCTAATAGGGTAAAAGGTAAGAAATCGTCCACCCACACGTAGGATCCTAAAACTTTGAAAGTTTGGATAAGAGAAGAGACTCCAAAACAAGTAAGGTAAGAGGAGAAATAGAATTTGAGGTAAGGAGTAAATAGAAACCTATTGAGATCATTTCAAAAATAATTTTAGTCAAATAGTTTTCGACACTCTAGAAACAACGACCGTTAGCGAGGTTATCCTACAGGCTTTTGCGGACCCGCTGCTTCGATAACCAATCGTATCGAAACAACAAGGAGATCAAAGCCAAGGCACTGATACCACTTTGTGACGCCCTAAAATCGGTACTATGTAGATTTAAACGATCCCGCCGAAATCCACATAATAACGATTTTAGGTCGCCCACCAGACATAATGTGCACGCCGAAACATGCGCATTATGTGGGTGGAATTGTGATAGCATTACAACAGTTCCGATACATCCACAAATACAACAAAGATATAATTACAACAACGACTCGAACGAGTCAAGATACAAATGATACAATACAAAGATACAAATGACAGCGGAAGCAAAATGGTATCCGACTACGGATAAGAAGCAAATTGGACTAAGAGTCCTGAAGATAAGCGATGGCAATATATCCCTGGCCAGCCAAGCCGGAGGGATTCCCAAGCTAACATCGTCTGACTTCAAACTTGTTGACTGCATGTAAAGCATAACCCAAAAATGGGTCAGGGCACTCCCTGGAAAGCAAAACCGACTTGCCTACTTTCTACACCATCTCCCAAAATATAGGAGAGGTGGACTTAGCGGCAGCAGCACTAGCAACCTAAAGAGACATGCTACAACTTCCGTCTAATCAGAGAGGGATAAGAGAGCGCATAAGATAAACAACTACTACTAACTCCAATCATAACCCTTTCTCGGATTAACCCCCTCAACCAAGTATGAGGAAGCAATTCGGGAAACTCACACGTTAACAATTTTAGTTACCATTTATTGTGAAAGTAATTCTATATTACTAGTCAAAATAATTAACAATGATTAGGTGTAAGTTGTCTAGATCTCATTAGTCGGCAACGCACCAAGTTGTCCATAACCGCGGACGCGGCTCATCAATAAGATTATACCCTGCAGGGGTGCACTACTGGACCCATACTCGCATGATCAACCCAGTCAAAAACATTAGGGCCTTTCAACCCAACTCTTTTCCTTCACCGCAACAAGTCCAGGAGCCACGGGAGCTATGCTGGTCCCGGCCAAAAGGGTGCGGACTCCCGCAGGACACACCCCTCCGCACCAACAGGCCGCGCCCTATATGCATGTAACAAGGCACACCGCCAAAGTAAAATACTACACTAGTATCATCAATGCATGTGAGGCAAATGGAAAACCCGAACTAGGTGTGGCTCTCGGACAAGTCGAAGTTCGATTCAAAGTCGAGGGGGGCTCCATAGGGCCTCCCACAAGTGGTTAGTACGCTCGGTCTTGGATTAGGGGAGCAAGATCTCAGTTCCTAGGTCGACACTTAGCAGAACAAAGCACCTCGCAAGGCCTTCCGCCTGTGCCTTATCTTTTAATTATATTACCCCAATATAATATAACATTTTATTAAGGTAGAATAATCTATCAAGCTAAGCATATGAAATAAAAGACCAACTGACGACTCGCACAACCAATTCTAAGCATGCACTATGACTCGCAAGGCTAATAGATAAACATACAACAGGTGATGGGATGTGGGGATAAAGCTGTATCGGCTGCAGGATAACATGTGATGGGATCGCGATAAAGAATCGAATACTATGGTAGCAGAGATCAACGGTAGGAATGAAAGACAATGTATAGCTAAACAAGCAAACTTTGCTTGACTGGAATCCCGCATGGAAGCAGATCTTGTCGTTGCTCACACATCTCAACGTCTTATCCGCGAAGAAGCAACAAACACTGGAAGCGCAAAAGATGCATTTTACAACTACGGCAAAAGATCCAGCATGATCATGGGACAGATGAATGACATGGCAAGATGCAATGCGAGATGCCCTTAATCCAAATTAAGCGGAACCGGGATTACGACAATTAATATTTAGGTGTAAGTTATTTATCTACCCAACAAATTAAATGTACTTTAACATGACAAGACATGGCAAAGATGATCTAGTCAATTTAAATGGAATCGGGCAATACTTATATTGATTTGCCCCCACACATTCCATATTTATTATTTAGGTGATTTGCTACACCCGCAAACCCAAGAGATGCAACACATGTAATTATGATGCGATATGCACAAGATAGATGGAATTTTATAAAATAGGCATAGGGTTAGGGTTTGGGTCCGTACGTCGGACCGGGTGAACTAGGGTTCGAAACCGACGTCTTCGGTCCGTAGAGGAAGTAGTCGTCGTTGGGGAAGTAGCCGTCGCGGAACCGGGGCATCGTCGTTTGTCGGTGTCGTGGAAGTGGTCGGGTAGTCGTGGCACGTAGGAGCTCGACAATCGGACACCGGAAAGAAAATCGCCCACGGGCGGGCACCGCGACACGGACACGGGCGGTCACGTCAACGCGGCACCGGAAGAGGCACTCGCACGCGCATGTAGCAACACCTCGAAGGGTGGACAACTCGGACAAAAGTGGCGACGAAGTTCTTGCGGACATTGTGTCGAACACCTTGCGGGCGGTGGATGATGCGGGGGCGTCACCGGACGGGGAAAACGGCGAAGCGGAGCGAAGGCGTGGAGCGGATGAGGAGGCATCGGGGACGGCGCGGACGAGCGCGTGCGGGGCGGCGGCGCGGTGCGGCGCGCGGGGCGGAGTGTACGGCGGCGGCGAGCGGCGCGACGGAGAAGCTCGGGGCGCGGCGCGGGAGGCGAGCGGCCGGGGCAGCCGGAGGCGGGGCGTGCGGCGCGCGCGTGGGGCGGCGGCGCTGCGGTGCAGAGGCGCGGCGTGGGACGGCTGGAGGCGGCGCCGGGAGGCAGCTCGCGGCGGGCGCGGCCGACGGAGCAAGGGACGGCGGCCGGAAGAAGCAGGGGGCGGCGCGGCGTGGCCGGACGGCGGCAGGGGCGCGCTGCTGCGGCTCGGCCGGCGGTCGGAGCGCACGGCGTCGGGTGCGGGGAGCTCGGGTCGGCCGGACGCGTGCGGCGGCGCGGCGGCGTGCGGGGGAAGGCGGCGCGGCGCACGGCGGCCGGGGGGAAGGCGAGGAGACAAGGGCGGCGGCGAGCTCGGAAGGAGGCGCGGGGTGGAGCTCGGGGCGGAGCGGCCGGGGCGAGGTGGCGTGGCCGGCGCGGGGCGCGGCGAGGAGGTCGGGCGGCCAGAGCAGCGGGGCGCCGGGCGGCCGGCGCGCGCGCGCGCTGTGGAGGCGCAGGGGCCGGCTCGGGCTGGTCGGGCTGCGGGAGGAAGAAGGGTGCGGTTGCGGGAACGAGGAGAGAAAAGAAGAGGAAAGGAAGAGAAAAAAAAGAAAGAAAGGAAGAAAAGAAAGAAAAAAAAAGAAAAGAAAGGTAAAAGGAAGGGGGAAAAGAAGAAGAGGGGGAGGAAGGACTTTTGCAAAAACCCAGAAAAGGAGGAGGGTGGCTGCAAATTTCCATGGGGGTGGGAAATAATTTTCCAGGGGGAAACCCTAGGGTTTGGGGTTAGATGGGCTTGGGCTTTTATTCCTCTCCTTTTTATTCTTTTCAGTTTTATATTTTTAAAACAAAATAGAAAAGGAATTTGAATACGAAACCTATACAAAATAATTTTAGTTTTCAATAGACAATTCAATAAACTACTTTTTAACATTTTTAAAAGATTTGAAAATAACACATTTTTAATTAATTTGAAATGCATTTGAATTTAATTGTGGAAATTAAATTTAAATGCAACAATTAAATTAATGCGATGCAATGCGATGCTATGTCGATGCAAAAAAGAAAACTCACAAAACCAAAAGGGATAAATCCCGGGGCGTTACACCAATGTTGTTAATTCTGCTTCCATTGTCGATCTCGTCAGGATCGTTTACTTGCAAGACTTCCAGGAAACAACACCACCTCCAAGGGTAAACACATACCCTGTTTTGGCTTTTATCTCATCAGCATCGGAGATCCAATTCGCATCACAGTACCCTTCAAGCACTGACGGGCTTCCGGAATAGTGAAGTCCGTAGTTTTCAGTACCTTTCAGATAGCACATAATTCTTTCGACAACATGCCAATGTACATCAACCGGATTGGGAACGTACCGGCTAAGTTTGCAAACAGCAAACATGATGTCAGGCCTTGTCGCGCTAGCTAGGTACATGAGAGAACCAATTACTTGAGAGTACCAACTTTGATCCTTAGTTGTCCCAGTAAACTTTTGAATCTGCACACTAGGATCATAAGGCGTTGGAGAAGTTTTGCAGTCCGAATATCCAAATCGACTAAAAATCTTCTCAACGTAATGGGATTGCAAAAGCGTAATCCCACCCTCATTATCTCTCAGCAGCTTGATGTTCAGAATAACATCAGCCACACCAAGGTCCTTCATCTCAAAGTTTTGAGATAGAAAAGACTAGATCTTCTTAATGACTTTGAGGTTGGTCCCAAAAATCAGTATGTCATCAACATATAAGCACAGTATAACTCCTTCGCGCCGACCATGACGATAGTATACGCATTTGCCAGCCTCATTAACAACAAAACCAGGAGAGGTTAAAGTAGTATTGAATTTCTCATGCCATTGCTTAGGTGCTTGTTTAAGGCCATATAAAAATTTCAGTAACTTACATACCTTTCTTTTCTGACCATCTAATACAAAGCCATCTGACTGTTGCATATAGATTCCTTCGTTTAGCTCTCCATTTAGGAAAGTCGTCTTAACATCCATTTGATGGACGCCATGCGAGGCCGCCAACGAGAGTAAAACTCGTATGGTGGTCAGTCTGGGCACAGGTGAGTAAGTATCAAAGAAATCTCCTCTTCTTTCTGGGCATAGCCCTTGGCCACAAGTCTAGCCTTGTACTTTTTAATCGTACCATCAGGTCTAAGCTTCTTTTTGAACACCCACTTACATCCCAACAGTTTACAACCGTAAGGAGGTTCAGTAATTTCCCATGTCCCGTTAGCCATGATGGAATCCATCTCGCTACGGACTGCTTCTTTCCAGCACTCAGCATCCGAAGATGCATAAGCCTCTGAAATAGAAGTGGGAGTGTCATCCGAAAGGTACACGAGAAAATCGTCGCCAAAGGACTTTGTAGTCCTCTGTCGCTTGCCCCTACTAAGGGTTTCCTCATCATCCTTCTCAGGATTTTCATCATGGGTTTGTTCATAATATTCCATAGGAATGGCAGGCTCAGGAGTTTGCTCAGATTCCTGTCTAGAAGTGCTTTGCATATCTCTCATAGGAAAAATATCCTCAAAGAAAGTAGCATCTTTAGACTCCATAATCGTACCGACCTTCACGTCAGGTACATCAGATTTCACTACCAAGAATCTATAGCCAACGCTATTCTTAGCGTAGCCCAAATTAACACAGTTCACAGTCTTAGGTCCAAGCTTACGCTTTTTGGAGATCGGCACATTGACTTTCACCAAACAACTCCAAGTACGTAAGTATGAGTGTGTTGTCCTTCTCTTCTCTCATTGTTCATAGGAAGTGAGTTCATTATCTTTTGTTGGAACCTTATTCAGGACATGACATGGCGTCAATAGCGCCTCCCCACCATGCCTTGGATAATCCCGATGTATCTGACATGGCGTTAACCAAATTAGTTAGAGTACGGTTTTTCCGTTCGGCAACCCCATTTGACTGGGGAGAATAGGGAGGCGTCCTCTCATGAATAATTCCATGTTCCATACAGAAAGAGTCGAACTCATTAGAGAAGTACTCTCCACCATGATCAGACCGGATGTGTTTAATTTTCTTTTCAAGTTGGTTCTCAACTTCTGCCTATAGATTTAAAAGTAGTGTCGAGCCTTATCTTTAGTACTTAACAAATATACATAGCAAAATCTAGTGTAATCATCTATTAGTGTCATGAAGTATCTCTTTCCACCTTTAGTCAATACATCATTCATTTCACAAAGATCAAAATGTATAAGTTCTAATGGTGCCAAGTGTCTTTCCTCCGCAGCTTTATGAGTCTTGCGAGGTTGCTTTGCTTGAACACACGAAAGAAATTTAGAACCTTTTGCTAAAGTGAACGATGGGATTGAACTTAGTTTTGCTAGCCGTGTCATACAACCGAAACCAATGTGACAAAGACGTGAATGTAAAACTTATGTTTCATTAACATTCGAATGAATATTGTTCATGACTTTATTATAAAAATCAGTAAGAGAAAAGCGGAACATGCCTCCGCATTCATAACCTTTTCCAACAAATAGTCCATATTTCGTAACAACTACTTTATTAGACTTGAATACCAACTTAAACCCTTCTCTACATAGAAGGGAGCCACTAACGAGATTTTTCTAATGGCGGGGACATGCTGAACGTTCTTGAGCTGCACGATCCTTCCCGAAGTAAACTGCAGATCGACCGTGTCAACACCAAGAACAGAAGCACTCGCGCCATTCCCCATCAATACGAATCCGTTACTTGTGACCTGATAAGAAGAAAACAATGAAATGTCAGCACACAAATGAGTATTTACACCAGTATCAATCCAACATTCGTTAGACTGAAAAACTGAAAATACAGTAAATAAATTACCGTACCCGGATGCACCGTTCTCATTGTTGCTCACGATCATGTTGACAGACTTTGAGTCTTTGTCCTGGTTTCTTGAACTTCTTTAGCCACTTAGGAGCCCAATGTTCCTCTGAACCACATGTATAGCATGCACCTTTCTTCTTATCCTTCTTGAAGGTTTGTTACCCTTCTTCTTGAAGTCAGTATTCTGTTGGACAACAGTTTTCCCTTTATGCTTGTGGGAGTTGAAGTTCTTCTGTACCATGTTGGCAACAGAAGTACCTTCACCTTTTCCCTTTATGACCAATGACATCCTCAACAGAGAATTCACGCCTATGATGTTTCAGAGTAGCAGCAAAGTTTCTCCAGGAATGGGGCCGCTTAGCGATTATGCATCCCGCGACAAACTTGCCCGGTAACACACACTTCAGAAGGTTAAGCTCCTTAGCGATGCACCCGTATCTCATGAGATTGTTCTAATACAGAACGGTTTTCAACCATCTTGTAATCATGGAACTGCTCTATAGTGTACATCTCGCTTCCAGCATCAGTTGCGCTGAATTTAGATTCGAGCGCCTCCCATAAGTCTTTGGCAACCCGCACATGTAAATATGCGTCAACCAACTTATCTCCGATCACGCTCAGAACGGCTCCAATAAAGACGACGGTGGCATCCCTAAACGTCTTCTCCTGTTCAGGAGTAATCGTTTCAGTTGGAGTGACACCGGCGACCCAGTGGTTTGCCAACGCTTAAAATATGTCCCCGTAAACGTGACTGGTTTCAGTGCAGCAGCAAAACTGTTGACCAAAAATTGCCTACACAAATTAGGTTTTTGGATTGTTGAGAATATAGGCAATTGTTCGATTAAACTAATCCAATAATGAATCATGAACATGGCATAAACAATGTTAATGACGTACTGAAACTTGATGATAAGACTACGTACTAGACAGATAGTAGAAACATCTACACATGTCACTAGTACTACAAACATGGAAATAATTAGGAGATGTATGAACATATCATACTCGACAGTTGGCCAATTGGCCGAAGCGGAAGCAGCAGCGTCGTCGGCAGCCCTCTTGTCAGTGGCAGCCTTCTCGATCTCGGCGTCAGTGCTCATGGTGATGACGAAGCCGACGAGGACGTAGTTGAAGTAGAGGAAGTAGCCGACGTAGTGGATGAAGATTGGCGAGCAGTCGCGCAAGAGACGCTCCCCAAAAACCTAATCGCCCCTCTCCCGTATAGTAAACGGAGAGGTGGGGTTTCGGAGGCCTGCTCTCCCGTTGACCATGTACGCGGCGGACGGGATTAGGGATGGCAATGGGTACCCTTTACCCGCGTACCCTGCGGGTAAAAACCCTATTAGGGTAAGGGTTTGGGAAGGGAAAATACCCATGGGTATGTAAATGGGGAAATCTCATGCCCATCGGGCAGAGAGGGTACGGGTATGGGTTCGTATAACCCATACCCGCATTGACGTGGGGCTGCATGCACTTGCCAAGGCGGGACGTCAACTACGGCAATGCAGTACATCCAGCTTATGCTGACGGACTCGGCACGCGGGTGGCTCACAAGCCAACCCAAAGAATCTTTCCGAACATGGGAAGAATTCCAGGATAACTTCATCAAGAGTTTCTCGGGAACATTCGCAAGGCCAACGACCTACATCGAGTTGCAGGCCTGCAAGCAAGGAAAGGATGAGTCGCTCCGCTCCTACATCCAGCGATGGACACTACTCTGCAACACCATGGAACCCGTTTCAGAAGATCGGGTAATGGACGCCTTCATGCACGGCGTTGCTCGTCATGACCTCTGCGAGGAATTCGGTAGGCTCCAGCCGAAGACCACAATAGAGCTCATGAAGACAACCAACCAATGGGCCGAAGGAGAGGACTATGTCCGCGAAACTTCCCCCAAGAAAGAGGGTGAAACAAGCAACTGGCGTGAGGCACGCCAAAAGAAGAAGTCCACTCTTCGGCACCAATTGACGAGCTGACCCAGTCGAAGCAAAGCGCATCATCAGGCGCTCCAAAAGTTTCACCGTCATCAACGGAGAACTCTACAAAAGAAGCATCTCAGGAATCCTGCAAAGGTGCGTAGATCCAGTCGACGGCCAAGCCATCTTACTCAACATCCACGCGGGTATCTGCGGGCATCACGCCAGCAGTCGAGCATTGGTGGCCAAAGCACTACGAGCCGGGTTCTACTGGCTGACAGCCATACAGGACGCCGAGGAGCTAGTAGGAAATGCACAGGGTGCCAGGAGTTTGCCAACAAGCCACACGCGCCAGGATCAGAACTTAAGACAATACCATTAGCCTGGCCCTTCGCCCAATGGGGTCTGGACATGGTGGGCCCGCTGAAGAAATCCTCACCCGGAGGTCACACTCACCTCCTGGTTGCAGTCGATAAGTTCACAAAGTGGATCGAAGCCGTGCCCATCACAAGTTCGACTGCATCCACAGCAGTCAACTTCATCAGGTCAATCATCTTCAGATTTGGAGTACCGAATGGGATCATCACCGACAACGGCTCGAACTTCACAGCCGAAGAATTCAAGGACTTCTGCTCAGAGCAGGGGATCAAGCTCAGCTATGCGTCTGTCTCGCACCCGCAATCCAATGGGCAAGTGGAGAAAGCCAATGGCCTCGTCTGCAACGGCATCAAGAAGCGACTGCGCGTGCCACTAAAACGCGCAGCGGGCGCATGGGTGGAAGAACTACCGTCGGTCCTTTGGAGTCTACGAACAACGCCAAACAGATCCACCCAATACACTCCATTCTTTATGGTGCATGGTGCAGAAGCGGTTCTCCCCTGCGACATCAAATTCGACGCATCGAGAGTAGTCGCTTACGACGAGTCGGATGCAGAGGAGGCACTCGAAGACAGCATGGACACCCTGGATGAAGCACGCGACATCGCCCTGGCACGGTCAGCCGTGTATCAACAAGACCTGCGCAACTATCACACTCGGAGGCTGCGACCGAGAGCGTTCGTTGCAGGCGACCTGGTTCTCCGACTCAAGCAGAAGAAGGTGCACAAGCTCGATTCCCCATGGGAGGGCCCGTACATCGTGACAGAAGCAATCGGCAACGGAGCTTACCGCCTGAAAGACTCAAAGACGGGAGCAGACTGCAGCAACCCGTGGAACGTGGCATAACTCCGCCGGTTCTACGCCTAGTTCAACCCAATCATTGTACAAGAAAAATCAGCGCGGCAGGTTTCAGACGCACTCTTTCCCTCACCAGGGTACCTAAGGGGACTGGAAGGGTTTTAATGAGGCGGCCTGTTCGCAAGAATCAATAAAGTGATTTGAAGAAAATCCGTCCCCTTTACCTTTCACACAGAGGAAGCTAAAATCCTAGGCCGCCACTCGAACCACTCGGGGGCTGCGCCACACAGGTTGAAAGAAAAGCTTAGGCCGCTACCCGAACTACTCGGGGGCTGCGCCATACAAGCATAAATCAAAAAATCCTAGGACGCCACCTGGCCCACTCGGGGGCTGCGCCATACAGGTCAAGTTCAAAATCCTAGGTCGCCACCCGACATACTCGGGGGCTGCGCCAAACAGGTAACACTTGTAAGCCTAGGCTACCACTCGACCTACTCGGGGGCTACGCCATACAGGCCTTCTCAGAAAATCCTCAGCCGCCACTCGAACTCACTCGGGGGCTGCACTGTACAGGTCAAGTTCAAAATCCTAGGTCGCCACCCGACACACTCGGGGGCTGCGCCAAACAGGTAACACTTGTAATTCTAGGCCGCCACTCGACCTACTCGGGGGCTGCGCCACACAGGCCTTAGCAAAAATCCTAGGCCACCACTCGAACAACTCGGGGGCTGCGCCATGCAGGTCAAGTTACAAAAATCCTAAGTCGCCATCTGTTAAAGTCAGAGACTGCGACATACAGGTCACATTTGGAAAAACCTAGGTCGTTGCCTAACATACTAGGCGACTGCGCCAAACAGGTCGAAAATCAAAACACGCATTTACACTTCGAGAAAGCAGATCAATTCTCATTACTCGCAAGTATTATTAATCTAGTACATTGCAACCTGCGCAGACACATTTGCCCTCTATAGCTAACCCTGTACATCAGACGACAGCTACTCTAATCTGCAGGCTCGGCCTTCGGCGCATCGAGGGGACCTACAAGGCGCTCACTCAGGTCCTGAACCTGCCTGATAATCTGGTGCGCATCCGCTAAGGTCTCGTCGAAGTCGTCATCACCAGGCAGGCCATCAAGCACCTTGTCGAGCGGAAGGTGCGGCCGATGCATCCGGACGTATGCCAACGCCGCATTCGCCCCAGCCACAAGTTGGGCGTTGACAACCTCCTTCAGCCCCTCACCATCGCGAAACCTCTCCAGCAAGGCGGACAACCCGTTCGGCTGCGCGTTATGAGGGAAGTACACACGATTGATATGCCAGAGTGTCTTCCAGCAATTCTCTAGAAGAAAAGCCGCACGCCATGTACGATCAAGCATGGTGGCAAGGGCGCGACCTCTCGACTTGTTCACCCAGAACTGACGAGCTTCATAGGAGTCGCCGGATGCCTCTCGGGTAACTCGCTTTTCAACACGAGCCCGCTCAGCCTCCCAGTCCGGGTTCACATCTGCACGCGTAAACTGCAAGTCAGAACAAGCAAGCTTCAGCAAAGAAAGCAGCCGCCAAAAGGATACCAACCTTGCAGCTGTCGACTGATCAGATCGATCTCCCCAAGCAAAAAATCCTCACGTCGTGAGAACTCTGCAGTAGGATGCGACCTGGAGCGGTGCAGCAGCAGCTCGGTATTCTTCAGGGTCGCCTCAAGCTCAACCACCTTGTTCTTCAGGTACGTGATTATCCGCTGATCATTTGTACTACGTGGAGGAGCCGGCGCCGCCCGACGACGGCGAGCACCCGAAGAAGAAACCTCGCCACTCGGCTCAGTCGCAGGAGAAGAAGAAGCACCACCGCGCACGACAGTCTGCCATGAATACGCAGAGTCAATACAATCATACGACTGTGAAGCAAAGTTAAACTCGGCAGAAAGAAATTCAGTTCTAGCAAAAGCAGTGTTGAAAGCCAAAAGACCTGGCAGAACAATATTCATTACAGGGCCAGAAGTTCAAAAGTACAGACCACGGCGACTGCCGAATTCCTAAAGCTATGTCTACTCTAAGGCTGCAGACTGCGACCGGGAGCGACTCTTCCGAGTGGCAGCCGCCTCAGTTGCCTTAGCAAGGGCCCTCTCGAAGAGTGCCACAAGATGCACGGCCAGCTGAGAAGCACGCTCCTTCACACCACCCAGCGACGCAGTTCGGCCATCGGGTCTTCGAGGAAAACCGCTGACGACCTTCTCAAAGTCACCCGGAACCTGATGCCCTAAGAGGAGCTGGAAGGTGAGCTCGGAGCCGCGTACCGTCTGCGACCGCGTGAAGTCGGCGATGGTGGTCGCGTCCTCAAACGGCGCAGCAAGGGCGTCCACGGCTGCCGGCGGTTGGTCGCTCGGGAAGATACTCCGGTGCACCACAGTGAGGGCTCCAGTCGATTTTTTCAACGCGGCTGTGGACTTCTTCAGCGCGTCGGATGCATAGGCGCAGACCCGGTCGAGGAAGCCGACAGCAGTCGCCAAGTCAACCACGTCACTCGACGCGTCTTCCGGAGGAGCTCCACCGCAAATCTCTGCGCAAAGGATTCAAGGTCAGACAAAGAAAAAGACCAAGACACAGTAGGCATTAAGCCGAAACTTACCCCCAAGAACACCGGCGAGTGAGAGGAGACGACGGACTTCAGTCTTCTCCTGGGCGACCCGCGCCAGCTCCTGCTCTCGAGACTCATGCAGGGCCTTCTCAAGCTCAGCAACCCGCCCAGTAGCCTGGTCCAGAGAAGCACGCAGCTGGTCCCTCTCCTTCTCTAGGCGAACATAGGCCGCGGCTGCGTCAAGCTGCTGACGGTAGTACGGCTGAAACAAAAGCAAGATGTTAATAAAGTTGCGGGCGACTATACTAGTCACCCACACCTTCGGGGGCTACTCCCATCGGGAGCGCTGATCGCGCACCCGATGAAAACTCAAGAATACAAGTACAAGCGCAAAGGGCTTACGTGGTCCAGGAGGTCAGGGTCCTCTGAAGCCGAAGGAGGATCGCGACTCGACGATGCAACGCCAGTAGGCTGTGCACGCACCTTCTCCACCACCGCCTGAGTCCCCAATTCAGTCGAAGGGGCGGATGTATGCTCCACGTCCCGAAGGGGAGAGCTAACATCGCCAGAACGATGGCTGCAGTGAAAACGAGCACACTGGTCAACTCAAACGTTGCAGCTACAAAACAAAACTCGAAGGAAACAAATCATCAAGAAGCTCACCTGGTGGTTTCAAGGTCGTCGTAACTCTCCAGGGAGGGCGACGCCATCCGCGCAAACGAGCGAGGAGCCGCGGAGCTGACTGGAGGAACATTCAAGGGCTCATTCCAGCCACCCGAGGACCGCGCACCCGACGACGTCGCGATGGCCTCCTCCAGAGTAACGTCGGCATCCTTAGCAGGTGACGACGCAGTAGCAGAGTCGCCACGGCTTGGGAGCTTCCGCTTCTTCCATACGGGGTCCTCCTCTTCATCTTCATCCTCCACCTCTTCGTGGGGAGAATGAGCGGAAGGAATCTCTTCGTCGTCATCCTCCTCCTCGACAAATTTCGACTCGTTGTCGGGTCCGTTCTCGGGAAGAGGAGGAAGGCTGATCAGCAAAGACCGACCCTGAAGCAAGTAGACACAAGTCGAATCAAGAATAAAGTAGACGCAAGTCGAGTCAAGACAAAAAGAAAACAAGCCAAGACTCACCTCAGGAACGGGGTTCGATGCCCCGTAAGCAGCAACCGGGCACTTGACGTTGCACGTCTCCGCGACTCGGAGGTTGGTGATGGACCTTACTTTGGTTTCCACCTCCTCATCGTCAAGCGGCTCGGTGCTGACGCCCTCGGCGGCCCACATCGGGTGAGGCCAAGCGCTGAGCGGCTGCACCCGAAAACGGAAGAAGGTGGCCATCAGGAAGACGCCACCCGCCTCGCGCCCAAGGGTCTTGGTCAGATCGCGCAGCAGGCCCAGCAGGGGCCGCACGGCCTCCTTCTCCACAGCAGTCAGCGGGTGCGTCCAGGCGCCAGTCTTCCGCAGCCCACGTCCGCTGTCGAATGCACCCAGGCCGTCCTGGTTCGACTGGACGTAGAACCATCTCTTGTGCCACCCCTGGATGGAGTCGCACTTATTCATCTGGAAGTACGCGGTGTCACCGCGCACTTGGATTCCGAAGCCGCCCACGGGGAAGGGCAACCCGCTCCTCCCAACGTTCTTGCGAACGAGGAAGAGCGACTTCCACAATGCCCAGTGGGGCGCGACACCCAGAAAGCACTCGCAGAGCACGATGAAGCCCGCGATGCTCAAGACGCCATTGGGGGTCAGATCGTGGATCTGAACCCCATAGGCATACAGGAGACCGCGCACAAAATCGTGCATGGGGAACCCGAAGCTCCGCGGAAGGAAATCCACGAAGCAAACACGTTCCCCATCGCGGGGTGTGGGGAAAACCTCTTTGCCAGGAGCGCGTACCTGGACTTGGTCAGCAGGTGTAAGAAGACCCTGAGCGCGGAGGAGTTCCACCGTTGCCTTCTTCACCGACGATCTCTGCCAGTCGCCGTCGGGCTTCTTCATCAGCCCGGCTTTGTCGGCGTCGGCGGAGGAGCCAGCGGCACTCTTCGGCTTGCCCATGACGCCGCGAGGCAGCGCAAGGTGCACGGACAGGAAGCACGGAGCTCGGGATGGCGGCGGAAATGGTAGAGCGCAGAGGAAAGGGAGGCCAGAACGATTGGAGAAGATGAAGGCCTTCGCATCAAAACGCAAAACTTATTGAAAGAGCATTTTCCCTCATGTGTGGTTTTGGTAATTGAATGACAATCTCTATGGACTAATGTTTGCTTTTGAGATATCATTATAGATCATGTCCATGGAATTGTGGAGTTCATGTGTTGGACTCTTGAAGCTTATTGCAAGTATGTCTTGAAGATTCAAGACATCATCTTAGTGAAGAAAAGATGAGTTGTGCAAGACCAAGAGAAGCTTTCTCGAAAAGATCCCATGCTTGGTGCTTGCAATGGATACATGAAGACGAAGCTTAGCGAGACTCTCCCATTGTGAGCATGGGGGAGTATTTGGAGAAGTCTTCATCAAGCAAGTGATTGGACGCGCAATCAAGAAAGATGACCCACTTGAAGAGATCAAGATAGTCATCATCTAACTCAAGTGGAATGCTCAAGGCAAAGGTATGATCTTGATAGGGCTATAGGATAGATAGGCGTACTATCAAGAGGGGCTCTCAAGTTAGTAACTTGATCGCATTCTTGTGGAGAGCTCAAACCTTTGCATACTTGGCATATCATGTTTCTGTGTTCTTATTTGGCTTTTATGTTGGTGAGGAATTAGAGCTTGGTTCATCTCCATGTCAAGCTCTAGTTCATCGAAATCGGTTTTACTTTGGACAACTTGTTACGTTTTCGGTGGCGGAAATATTGCCGGTTCTTCCTTGAGTAAAGTCCCACACCTTGCCATGTGTTGGGTAGTCTTCGTCGCTATCTTTCCAACAAAATTGGTCTCACCTCATTTGGACTTCATTTGCAAAAGTTATAGCAGTTTTCGTTTCGGTGTTCTGCTGATTCGGATTATTGGGGTCGGATATTCCGCCCTACCGGAATTTCCGGTTCCCCAGCTCATCCAAGAAAACGGCTAAAGAAAGGAGAAAAAGGGTTCTGACTCCAGTCGGAAATTGTGCTCGGAAATTTCCGTCTACCGGAATTTCCGAGTGCCCCCAGAAAAGTCCTCCAGAAATGGCTAAGGAAAAGTATGGTTTTGCTTCTGACTCCAGCCGGAATTTCCGAGCTCTCTTAGACCGGAATTTCCGGGTGACCGGAATTTCCGAGTCTCTCTAGACCGGAATTTTCGGGTGACCGGAATTTCCGAGTCTCACTTATACCAGAATTTCCGAGTGTCGAAACAGCCAACGGCTATATTTCCTGGAGGGGTATAAATACCTCTCCCCTTCTTCTTCCCCAGAAAATCTAAGGCAGCACGATTTTCGCCTCTCTCCTACTCCATTGTTGACCTTGGAAAGCTCACTTCCCTCTCAATCCCTCCATTGAATCTTCCATATTCTTTAGGGAAAGTTGAGAGGAGATCTAGATCTACAATCCTACCAATCCATCTCTCCTCTAAGTGAGGGGAACTTAGTGGATCTAGTTCTTGGAGTTCCTTTGTGGTTCTTCTTCTTTGTTCTTCCTCTCTTCTCCCCCCATAAGCATTAGTTGCTTTTGGTGGGATTTGGGAGTGAAGGATTTGACTCCTTTGTGGTTTCCTTTGTTCTTCCTCTCTTATTCCCCCATAAACATTTGTTGTTGTGTTGGAATTTGAGAGTGAAGGACTTGAGCACTTCGTGTGCTCTTGCCATTGCATTTGCATCGGTTTGAGCCCTCCACGAGGATTCGTGGTGGTGATACTTGTGAGCTTGTTACTCTTGGGTCTTTGGACCCTAGACGCCTTTTGTGGCCAAGACCTTTTGTGGTCACTTGAGAGCACCCAATTAAGTTGTGGGTGTGTGCCTCAAGACTTGGGAGCCCCCAATTAAGTTGTGGGTGTGTGCCTCAAGAGTTGTACGGGATTCGATCTCCGCCCCAAAGGAGATCAATAGTGGAAGGTGAACTCAAACCTTTTGTTGTTGAGTCCATCAGGAGAAGAAGGTGAGCCTTTGTGGCGTTGTGGCTAACCTGTTGTGGTTGCGCACACTTCTCCAAACGAGACGTACACCTTTGGGTGGAACTCGGGAATACATCCTCATCTCCGCGTGCCTCGGTTATTTCTATACCCGAGCTCTTTACTTATGCACTTTACATTGTGATAGCCTTCGTGCTTGAAGTCATATATCTTGCTATCATCTTGTTACTAACATTGCTTAGCTTAAGTTGTTGGTGCACATAGGTGAGCCTAGTTTATATATCTAGGTTGTATGCTTGTTAAAGTAAACCTCTAGTTTTATTCCGCCTTTATCAAGCATACCGGAATTTCCGTGTCACTCGTGTACCGGAAATTCCGAGTAGTACTCGGAATTTCCGGTCACTCTTGGACCGGATATTCCGGCTCCTCGAAAAAGTTTTAAATCGCCTATTCACCCCCCCCCCCCCCTCTAGGCGACGTCTATCCGTTCAATTGGTATCAGAGCCTGGTTATCTCATTATTAGGACTAACCGCCTAGAGATAAAGATGTCGTTTAGAGATCTAGTGCACAATCCCACTTATAGATTCGATGGCACAAATTATGATGTTTGGAAAATCCGCATGCTTAATCTTTTTAGAGACATGGGTTCAAATTTAGAGAGTATTGTAGATATGGGTTTTTCTCCTCCAAATGATTCACAAGAATTATCTTTAGAGGATGAGAAAAACTCTTATCTCGATACTCTAGCATCTAATGGTCTTATATGTGCTTTGAGCGATGTAGTCCTTGCGTCAATCATGCCTTTTCGGAGCGCTAATGAATTATGGACAAAGCTTCAAGATATATATGAGGTGTCCAACATTTCCAAGGATGATTGTCGTCCTTCCACATCCGGTCGCGATGAGTTCACGACTTCCTCCACTTCACCGACATGTGGTTTGCCACAAGGTAATGATATGGTGAGTGGTGATAGAAATTGCAATCTTGATGGTGAATCCACTATTGACTATACTTCTCACCCATCTTATTGCAATGCTCTATCTTTGGACTTATACACCTCTAGCACTACAAATGTCATACATGCTAGTGTTGATAGTCCTGGCATATCATGTAGTAGTTGCTTAACTAAAACTCATGATGATATGCTTTCCTTGTCTTGTTGCCATGATCAAAATGTTTCTACTTCCTCTAGTACTTGTTTGGCTAACAATGTAGAGGAATCCCAACAATTGTTGGAACAAGACTTGGACCTCAATGGTGTTTCAAGTAACTCTTCATCGTCTTCATCTACTACTCACCTTTGCCTTATGGCTAAGGAGTATAAGGTAGGTCCTACCGTGCACTCCAATATATCTCATGGTGATGATGATGATGATGATGTTGATGATGATACTAGTCTTGAAATCAAACAAGAAATTATTGCTTTTGATCATTTCATGACTAACTTGCAAGGAGTTGGCAAGAAACACTTTGGCTCTCTTATGAGCCGTATATGTGAGCTTGAGGATGTTCTTGAGCTAAAAGGTGAGATTGAGAGAGAAGATGCCTATGAAAAGGTATCTCTTCAATCATCTCTAGAAGATGAACAAGAAACTAATGCTCACCTTCAAGAGCAACTTGAAACTATCATGGAGTCTCATAACTCCAAAATTGCTAAACTCACTAAAGAACATGAACATGCTATTGCTAAATGTAATGTGCTTAGTAAACAAAATGCTAAGTTAAATAATGAGCTTGTCATGTTGTCTCCTTCCACTTCTAATGATAATGATGCTTGTGCTACTAACTCCACTTTGTGTGAAGCATCCATTTTGAAGGAGAATGTTGAGCTAAGGGCTCAACTTGATTTGCTAACTAGCAAGTATGGGATATTGGAAGAAAATCATGAAAAGCTTTCAAGCTCTAATGAGGATCTTCTAGCATCCCATGCTAGGCTAAAGTTAGCTCATGAGGCGGTCACAACGAAGGTAAAATCTTGTGAGCCTCCTATGGTCACTAGCACAAACTCTACTACTAATGCTTTATTGCAATGTGCTAATACTAGTAATTCTACATCACATACCATTGCTAAATCTTGTGATGAATTACATTCCTTGCCTTGTTGCTCTAACAATGTAGCATCTACTTCCTCTAGTATTTGTGTTGAAACTAACCATACAGAGGAACTCAAAGAGCTCAAGGCACAAGTCACTTCTTTGAAGAGAGACTTGAAGAAGTGTCATGAAGGGAAGTCCACCCTCGACAACATGTTGAGAGTGCAACAACTTCCTCATGACAAGAGTGGACTTGGATTCAACTCCAATAACAAGAACAAGTACAATGTCAAGAAGAAGCACAAGTTCATCAAGAAGATGAGCCAAGAACAAGTTATTGATTCGGCCAAGATTGTGTGCTTCAAGTGCAAGGTTGAAGGGCACCATGTGAGATCTTGCCCTTTGAAGAATAAGCCTCTTAGTGAGAAGCAACAAGGGAAGCAACCTCAAGTTCAAACTCAAGCTTCCCAAGTTGAAGAACCTTCCCTTCCCAAGAAGAAAGGTAAAAGCCGCCTTTGCTACAAATGTCGTGGGAAGGATCACTTTGCTTCTTCTTGCACTCATAGTACCTTATCCAACCCTCCTACTATTGATAATGTTCATTCTCTTCGGAAGGATAAGGTTGGCAATGTGTTTGCCAAATTTATTGGTACTCAAAGTGGTGTCAAGAAAAGAACCATTTGGGTTGCCAAACCTATTGTGACTAACCTCTTAGGACCCAACTTAGTTGGGGACCAACAAGCTCAAACTTGATCAATAGGTGTAAACGGAGGACATTGGAGACTTGACTACATCATGAAGAATTAAGGGATCTTCATCAATCATATTCTCTCAAGTCAAGTCAATTGGATTATATTGTCTTAGCATATATCCAATGCTCCT
Organism: Poa annua; assembly: GCA_026929855.1. NCBI lineage: Eukaryota > Viridiplantae > Streptophyta > Magnoliopsida > Poales > Poaceae > Poa > Poa annua. Next base: position 9,268,981 of record CM049429.1, on the reverse strand, counting down.
CCTTGCGGTAACTTGTATCTAATTCATACGTATACATTGAAAGTTACTTGCACCCTTACATGTGTTTGGTTTTGTGCCTTACTAGTGTTTCATATGTGTTGTGCACTCTACTTACTTATGTTGAGTAATCAAGCTTGTGTATGTTGGTTTGCACACCATGTATGCTTTGAGCCTCTTGCCTATTTATTTTTATCTTAATTGGCTCTTTTAGGGATTTTAATGGACTATCCCATTTTGGGGGAGTGATGTGCTTTTTGGTAACTCACCCCCTTAAAATGTGTATTCATGAGGAATACCACTTAGTAGTGATATTTCAATATTATCTACTCTCTTTGTTGTATGTCTTACTCATGAGAAATTCAAATTCTAATGTCCATTAATTATCTCTTGTTGGATTTCTTTTGCCTCTTGTTACAAAGAATGGATTATCACATTATGGGGGAATAATAAGCTATGTGCATATTACAAGCCTAGAAAATGTGAACATGAGAGGTAGTGTCACCTAGAGTTGATATTGTTGAATATCTTGTTCCTAGGTGGCATGGTACTCAAACAAGTTCCATATTTGCTTAAATGCATTTTGATCAACCATCTTTTGATATCTTGTTTGTGAGAAAGTTTCTTGATGCTTAGAATGATCATTGAATATGTGAAGTCATCAAGAATATCTAGATAAGCATGTTTTTCAATTCTTTTATTTTGCCACATGCTTATGTTTTGTGAATATGATCTTGAATACATATATGTCATATACCACCGAGAAACGTCTCCATACAATCATTGTCTTTGACAAGTGATAATTATATTTGTGGTAAGTGTATTGATCATATTTACATTGGCTATTGTTCTTAAGTTGTATTATTCTATCGCCAAGTTTGTGTTGGTTTAACCACACATTTGTCTTCTTTGCTTCATTTGGATCTTTTTGTTGCTCTACTCATAATTTGTGTTGTGCTTTCTTGAGTTAGGACAAGCAAGGATCCCATTGTTGTGCATTTACTTTAGAAGACTTAATTCTAAGTAATGCACTATTCTTGGGGGAGCTATCCTACATTGAGTAGAACATCATCCTTTTTATTGTTATCGGGTCTTATTGATTTTCTTGAACTTTGTGTTCAAAAAGATATATGGAGGGTAATGATCCCAATTGTGTGCATTTTGTATTTACATACAAGATCTTAAAAATGCACTAATCATGGGGAAGCTACAATATACTCTTTAGAACACTATTCTTTAAATTGGTTTTTAAATTGGTTTTGTATCTTATTGCTCTTCTTGAACATGACTAATTGGTTAACAATATATATGGAAAATGATGATCCCATTTTTGTGCATTTTGTATTCAAATACAAGATCATAAGTAATGCACAAATCTTGGGGGAGCAATCCTATATGTTATTCAACATTAGTTGTCTTCAATTGGTTTTTGTTCCCGATGACATGTCTCTTTGAAAGACAAACATTTTTCGTCTTGGTACTTTGTGCCATCATGAAAACTGTAGAGGGCTTGGTTTATTTGTTGAAACCTTACTCTTCTCTGTGAAGTTGGCTATCTCATCCCATGGTTCCTAGTCTACCTTTTTGGATGAGATAAACCTTCGAGCATGCTTGTTTGATTTATTTCTTATGCTCATTGGTTTAGCCTTGACCTTGATTTCATTTGATATCTTTTCAAATTGGTTTCTCCTATCATGTGTTGGTTTGATCCTTTGACACAATGAGGACAAATCCTTCTCTTGCCACACTTTTGTGTAGCTTCTTGTTTTAAGTGGTGTTTTGTCCAAATTGTATCTCGCTTGGTTCTTGAAAGTTTTGTGCATGCATATTTACTATATGAATATCTTATGGCATGTTTACTTTCGTTGATCCAATATATAGGATAAACTCCATCAATCCTAAATGGCTAAGATGTGCATGAAATTCTATTTCACATCAATATGCACATATTTATGTGGAGTATGTCCTATGTATTGTAGTTGGACTAACTACTTTGGACCCAATTAGTTTGGGTACCATTGTGTACTTGATTTGTTTTAGGTACATGAGAGATGCATTGGAAGCTTGCCTCTATTTAAAAGAAGATGTCTTCACCATGTGCTTCTTGGAGTCAAGCTTGGATGATTGTGAACTCTCATCTTCTACACCGTCAATGCTATCTCGGTAACAAGTATCTAACTCATGCATATACTTCTAGCTCTCAACCTTGTGTAGGTTGTTCTTTGGCATGAGTTTCTCTAAGTTGCATTTGATATGGTTTTTGCAAAGTTTGATTCAATACATCTTCATTGCAAATGTGAGTTAGCCGGGATGATTAAACATCAAGGGGAATATATATTTATATATATAATCATTTTCATGATTCACTGATCCCCAATGTGTTAATCTAGCAAATTCATTTCAAAATCTCTCATATGCAATATTGATGAATTCTCTTAAACCATTTGCCTTATGTGATAGTTGTTTTGTGTCTCGAAGTATCCCAACTATCACTTATCCTATGTGGGTATTTGTGATGCTTTGAGAACTTGGTGTTGGAAGTTCATCTATACCCTTTAAGAATAATTTGAGCTATGTGCTTTGCTTTTAAGCAAAAATTCTTATCGGTGTACTTATGACTTCCTCTTGAATATCATGTGCTTGACCTTGTACCTACATTGTGTGTGCATGTTTCTTTGAGGACTTAGTGTCCACTTAGAAACTTATACACATGAGGGTAGTTACATATTTAATTGGTATTAAAAATCTTTAGTGATCACCTTTTACTACTTTCTTGAGTCTTTGGTGATCTCTAAATGGCACAAGCTTTGTTTTTCTATTGGTTTCACATTGCCTCTTAATAAGCTTGTGATCCTATTTGATTTATCATCTTGGGTGTGCTTGTTTGCAAAATACATGATATGCACTATGTGCCTCATAATTTGAAAGACTATGATGTTGCTTAGGCTCATCCTTGTTTAGTCTCCTAAATTGTATTTCCATGTCACACCCATCCTTTCCCGGTTGAGCAAGCCTTTATTCAATCTTGCACCTTTTTTGTGTTCAAAATTATCTAGGAGGGAGCGAGGATTCCATGTTATGCACACCATATTGAAATACAAATCTTTTCATTGTGCATGTACCTTGGGGAGTTCCCTCGTGATTGTTAGAACACTTGGTTGATCTTATCATAATATCCTATTGTGCTCAATTGGTTTTGGATCCCTTGATTGCTTGCTTCTTTGTGAATGCTTTTCCCCTTTGCAATTGGTATCCTTCCAGTGGATTTCAATTGATATCTTTCTTGTGCAATTTTTTGATCCACAATATAGTTTGATCCCCTTCATCTATTCGTCATTGGATAAGTGCATTTGATTTCACTCATATCATGAGAAATGCATAAATCATGAAGGAGATCATATTATGTTACCTTTCCAAAGCCTTTCGCCCATTTCGGCAATCGTTGCCAATGGGGGAGAAGTTTTGGAGGGTTGTATGGAATTGGTTTTGTACTTTGGTTTATTCTTGAGTATTTGCCTTCCTTGCCTTTGTATTCGTTGCTTGGTTTTATATATAGTGGAAACTCCACCATCGGTAATGGTCGATAATATATGCAATGAATTCATGTTCATACACACGTGCATAAATTATAGGGGAGTTTGCTCTATATATGTGGATGGACTAACATCACATACCTTTGTAGTATTTGATGTTAGTGCAACCATTATTGTTCGTTAAATTCCATATTATAAACCCTCTCAAAAGAGATTGTCATCAATTACCAAAATGGGGGAGATTGAAAGAGCATTTTCCCTCATGTGTGGTTTTGGTAATTGAATGACAATCTCTATGGACTAATGTTTGCTTTTGAGATATCATTATAGATCATGTCCATGGAATTGTGGAGTTCATGTGTTGGACTCTTGAAGCTTATTGCAAGTATGACTTGAAGATTCAAGACATCATCTTAGTGAAGAAAAGATGAGTTGTGCAAGACCAAGAGAAGCTTTCTCGAAAAGATCCCATGCTTGGTGCTTGCAATGGATACATGAAGACGAAGCTTAGCGAGACTCTCCCATTGTGAGCATGGGGGAGTATTTGGAGAAGTCTTCATCAAGCAAGTGATTGGACGCGCAATCAAGAAAGATGACCCACTTGAAGAGATCAAGATAGTCATCATCTAACTCAAGTGGAATGCTCAAGGCAAAGGTATGATCTTGATAGGGCTATAGGATAGATAGGCGTACTATCAAGAGGGGCTCTCAAGTTAGTAACTTGATCGCATTCTTGTGGAGAGCTCAAACCTTTGCATACTTGGCATATCATGTTTCTTGGTTCTTATTTGGCTTTTATGTTGGTGAGGAATTAGAGCTTGGTTCATCTCCATGTCAAGCTCTAGTTCATCGAAATCGGTTTTACTTTGGACAACTTGTTACGTTTTCGGTGGCGGAAATATTGCCGGTTCTTCCTTGAGGAAAGTCCCACACCTTGCCATGTGTTGGGTAGTCTTCGTCGCTATCTTTCCAACAAAATTGGTCTCACCTCATTTGGACTTCATTTGCAAAAGTTATAGCAGTTTTCGTTTCGGTGTTCTGCTGATTCGGATTATTGGGGTCGGATATTCCGCCCTACCGGAATTTCCGGTTCCCCAGCTCATCCAAGAAAACGGCTAAGGAAAGGAGAAAAAGGGTTCTGACTCCAGTCAGAAATTGTGCTCGGAAATTTCCGTCTACCGGAATTTCCGAGTGCCCCCAGAAAAGTCCTCCAGAAATGGCTAAGGAAAAGTTTGGTTTTGCTTCTGGCTCCAGCCGGAATTTCCGAGCTCTCTTAGACCGGAATTTCCGGGTGACCGGAATTTCCGAGTCTCTCTAGACCGGAATTTCCGGGTGACCGGAATTTCCGAGTCTCACTTATACCGGAATTTCCGAGTGTCGAAATAGCCAACGGCTATATTTCCTGGAGGGGTATAAATACCTCTCCCCTTCTTCTTCCCCAGAAAATCTAAGGCAGCACGATTTTCCCCTCTCTCCTACTCCATTGTTGACCTTGGAAAGCTCACTTCCCTCTCAATCCCTCCATTGAATCTTCCATATTCTTTAGGGAAAGTTGAGAGGAGATCTAGATCTACAATCCTACCAATCCATCTCTCCTCTAAGTGAGGGGAACTTAGTGGATCTAGTTCTTGGAGTTCCTTTGTGGTTCTTCTTCTTTGTTCTTCCTCTCTTCTCCCCCCATAAGCATTAGTTGCTTTTGGTGGGATTTGGGAGTGAAGGATTTGACTCCTTTGTGGTTTCCTTTGTTCTTCCTCTCTTATTCCCCCATAAACATTTGTTGTTGTGTTGGAATTTGAGAGTGAAGGACTTGAGCACTTCGTGTGCTCTTGCCATTGCATTTGCATCGGTTTGAGCCCTCCACGAGGATTCGTGGTGGTGATACTTGTGAGCTTGTTACTCTTGGGTCTTTGGACCCTAGACGCCTTTTGTGGCCGGCCTTTTGTGGCCAAGACCTTTTGTGGTCAAGACCTTTTGTGGTCACTTGAGAGCCCCCAATTAAGTTGTGGGTGTGTGCCTCAAGACTTGGGAGCCCCCAATTAAGTTGTGGGTGTGTGCCTCAAGAGTTGTACGGGATTCGATCTCCGCCCCAAAGGAGATAAATAGTGGAAGGTGAACTCGAACCTTTTGTGGTTGAGTTCATCAGGAGAAGAAGGTGAGCCTTTGTGGCGTTGTGGCTAACCTGTTGTGGTTGCGCACACCTCTCCAAACGAGACGTACACCTTTGGATGGAACTCGGGAATACATCCTCGTCTCCGCGTTCCTCGGTTATTTCTATACCCGAGCTCTTTACTTATGCACTTTACATTGTGATAGCCTTCGTGCTTGAAGTCATATATCTTGCTATCATCGTGTTACTAACATTGCTTAGCTTAAGTTGTTGGTGCACATAGGTGAGCCTAGTTTATATATCTAGGTTGTATGCTTGTTAAAGTAAACCTCTAGTTTTATTCCGCCTTTATCAAGCATACCGGAATTTCCGGGTCACTCGTGTACCGGATATTCCGGCTACTCGGAATTTCCGGTCACTCTTGGACCGGATATTCCGGCTCCTCGAAAAAGTTTTAGATCGCCTATTCACCCCCCCCCCCTCTAGGCGACGTCTATCCGTTCACTTATGCCTCGAAAGAGTTTCATCTCAACCGTCCACAGAACAAGGGCTCCGAGCAGACACATCCGGCCGTACACGTGTCGCACGAAGAAACCAACCGTCTCCGCCCACTTCGTCCACTACGCACGAAAACCGAGGCGTCATCATCATGTCGCGCAAATTTTGCGCCCAGTTCGGAGACGTGACAACTGCTGACCGCGGTCAGCTCTGACAGCGGGGCCCGCCACGTCACGTCCCATCGGGCGCACAGGCGTGGAATGGATCGTCACCAGTGAGGTCATCAAGCCAACGGCTCCAAAAGCAACTGAAACAGCTCGACAGAGTGATTCGAGTAGTAAGTTACTTAGCTGAAACCAACAAAGTAGGATCGACTGATGATCCGAGAACCCGAAGAAATCATTCGGGTGTCAAAGAAAAAACCGAGTAAGCTCGAGCAGCCGAATCCATCCACAAGTAAGCCAACAGGCCGAATAGAAGCAAGCTTCACAAGAAGACGAAGGCAAAGTAATTCGACTGCAAAGGTTACTCCCATCGGGAGCGGCCGATTCGACTGAAGAAATGGTTCGACTGAATAAATCGAGTTCAAGCTCAAGATCAAGCAATCCAATGGCGCGTCCAGGAGGAAGAAGTCCTTTGCTCGACTCTACGCTTCGACCAAGCACTCGGGGGCTACTGACGTGGTGCTGACTTTCGGGTAGCCCACGATAAGGCTACCTGGGCCGCGCCAAGGACGTGGAAGCCCACAGAAGGCCCACGCGGGGTACCATGTAACCTAGTCCAAGTCGGTTAGGAAGCATAACCTGCCATATCTGTAGTTGCCATCGGCATCAACCACCCGAGACCTGGCTGCCTATAAAGCCAGGAGGGTTGCTCGTCCCAAAGGACACGCTCATAGCCGCCACCACAAACCCTAGCGAGATCGCAATCTCGCCATTGTAACCACAACTCGCATCAATAATCAGACAAGTAGGAGTAGGGTGTTATCCTCCGGGAGCCTGAACCTGGGTAAATCCTTGCTTGTCAGCCGTCGTGACCACCTGCACTCATCTCTCTCCCCATCAATCAACCCGGGGTGCACAACCCTGGGACTTGTCGAGTTAACACCTCGTCACGCATACCCATGTACCCTTCTAAATCTGTGACAAATGGGTCTCTCAATAATAACCTAGTGTACCTATTAATTTTTATGACTATGTGTTGTTGTCTATCATTAAAATGTGTTGTTGTTTATGTGTAAGTGTTGATGTTTACATGCGTTGCTTATGCGAAAGTGTTGCATGTGTTGTTGTTTTCAATGTGTTTGTTGTTGACAATGTGCTACTATTTATAGTATGTGATGCGGTTTTAAATGTGTTGCTCATTAAAGTTATATGATGTTGTTTATGATTATTTTCTATTAAATTTTCTATGGTGCAAACGCGGGTATTTTTACCCGCGGGTACCCTTTTACCCTGTCGGGTGAACGGTATGGGAAAAAATTGTACCCGCACAAGGGTATGGGTACGGGTGACGGGTAAGATTGAGAAGGGCGGGTAAGGGTATGGGGAAGCTCCACCCTTACCCATACCCTGCGGGTGCCATCCCTAGACGGGATGGGATCAACGATGGCAACTACATCAAGGAGGAACGACGGTGGCGGCTGTGGGCAGATGGTTTCTATTGTCTGGTGTTTGCAAGAGAGGAGCGACCTCTCCTTTATACACGCAGCGCAGGAGACGAGAGGTCCAATAGAAACACGCATAATTAATTCTGTTAAGACAAATGAATTATGGAAACGGTCATACTTAAGAGCACTTAAGACAGACGTTTCAACTTCGTATTCATTTTCCATTAAGGGAAAAACATTTAATGACCGTACACATTTTATTCATGCGTGACAAAAAGAATGCATCGGCTCGGCGAGATTCCCGTAACCCGCGGCGCGTCGTGACGTGTCGTGACGAGGCGAGGCGTGGCGAGGCGGGCGGCGGAGGAGGAGGAGCGGCGTGTGGTACACATCCATTCTCCTCATACCTCACACCAACTCATACTAGTAGTAGAATGCCTCGATATATAAGCTGGTGCATATCTCATCCAACTAACAGTATGGGACTAAACTCCCACTACATGCCTATTTAGGGATTTTCAGGAATTGATAATGTGCTAAAAGACCCAATATTTCAGCGGTGAACAGTGGGATTCCAAATCTCTCAAAATTGTCAGGATTTGTCATTCTTGTGCAGGTCGGAATACAAACTATTTTGAGTTGAATTTGTAGAAGGAGCATAGAACATGTCTTTGGCAACATCTAGGATCTTTTCTCGGGATTTTTTGAAACTCTAAAATGGTGATATCAAAAAAGTTTTAAAAAAAGGGCTACATGGTAACTTTTTAGGAGTATTATAGTTACATCCAGAACACCGTAGGATCCAGTGTCACCCCACCCTTTCTCCAGCAACCTTGTATGCCATGGACGCACCACCTCGACTGTCAGCGATCCGCAGCTCCCCATTCTTATCATACTTGAGATGGAAGGTGCACATCTTCATGACTTCATCACACGGTGGCGCGGATAGGCGTACCACTCGTCGTCCCTGTGCGCGCAGCACCGAACCAGGCATTACCTGGCGCCGCCTCCCATGTACACCAGGGTAGCTCCACGATGCCTCATCGACTCATGATCAAACACCATGTCCTCGCCGACCTTACACTCCGGCGGCATGGTCGTCGTCTCGCAATCTGCATCCGCTCGTCGGGACGACGGAACGTCGCACGAGCAGACGTAACCCGTTCCGTTTCGACCCACACGTCGAGCTCGCCGTCGTGGCGCGCCTGCCCTTTGAACGGCAGCATCCACTCGCCATGGTACCGGAACTCGAGCCGCTCCGTGTCGAAGCAGTACGTGCTCTGCTGGAGGTTCTCCAGAAAATGATACTCGTTCGGCTTCCACCCCGGCCTTGACCGACACGAATAGAGTGCGGCCGTCCGGGTGCAGCGCGTAGCCGGTCTCGTAGTCGGGGTTGAAGGGCAAGTCGGCGTCGATGCTAGACCACGACCAAGCAGCCTCCCTGCTGTTGCCGGGCGGCGGCCGGGGGCCGAGCACCTCGGGTGAACCATGACGAAGAGCCGCTCACCGACTGATGCGTAGAAGGGTCTGAGGATCGAGCCTGCGGTAATGGGCACCATGTCACTGCCATGGTCTTGGTGTCGAACCCGGGGATCACGGGGATGCCTTCGCCGGGACGAACGGCCAGGATCTTGGTGCCATGGGTGGCGAAAGACAATGAGCGTGGATGCTGTCCCTCGATGCGGGCGATCAGGGATGCGGGTTCTATGTCGGCGCCGTCGGAATCAGTTTGTTGTTGTTGAGGTCGTCCTCGCCCACCCTGTAGACGCTGTAGCCGCTCTCCCAGTCGTCCAGCAACACATACAGATGCTGCTGCTTCTGAAGAGACGGCCGCTTGGCCGGCCGAGCAGAGCTGTGACCTAACGACGACGACCGTTTTGACATAGCTTCCGGCCGGTCTGGCTCCCGGTAAAATCGCCGGATCCGTCCCCTTCTTCTCTGCGTGCCTTGTGCAGAAGAAAGATACATGAGGTGTTTTCCTTCTCGTATACTATGTAGTCGGAGCAACATCGTATCCGGACAGAAATCTTATTTGGATTTGTAATTGGGATCTAAAACGCATTACTATTCGCCCAGGAGACCGAATCATCTACTGTACGTACAACAACCAGACTCGGTCGCACAGACATCGATCAGACTCACGCAATGCCGTCCATATATACTCCATGTCCATGAATATGAAGAACACGCGATACAATTTCGGCATAGCTGACCATGGAGCGGCCAACAAAAAGGATGGTGTCGAGATGCACTCCGGCGAAGGTGCGGGCCACGCTGGCCTTCGAGATCATCGACTACACTCTGCACAAGGGCATGGGCACCGGCAAATTCATCCGGTCCACGCCGGCCTCTGTCGGCGGGTACCAGTGGTGCATCCGCTATTACCCCGACGGCGACGGATCGACGGAGGAGGCCAAGGAGTACGTCTCAGTCTTCGTCGAGCTGCTCGATAAGGCGGGCCCCAAGCCCAAGGCGCGGGCGCTCTATGACTTGTTGCTCGTCAACCAGGCCAGCCGGCATTCGTCGGAGATTTTCTCCTGGACATCCTCCCCAAAGGTTTTTGATCCGGGTTGGGGGCGACCCAAGTTCATGGAGAGGAGCGAGCTGGAGCAGTCGGCTTACCTACAGGATGACCGTCTCGTGATCGAGTGCGATCTCACCGTGATCAACGACGAGCCAACTGTTACCGAGACCGTAGAGCTTCCGACGCCGCTCTCCTCCTCCTCCGATCTGTCTGATAATTTCGGAAAGCTGCTACGGACAGCGGACGAACTCGCCGACGTCGCGTTCGAGGTTCAAGGGGTGGTTTTCCCTGCGCACAGGATCGTGCTCGCAGCGCGGTCGCAGGTTTTCAGGGCGGAGCTCTACGGGCCCATGAGGTCACAGAAACAACAGACGACACAGAACATAGCGGTCAAGGACATGCAGCCTGCTGTTTTCAAGGCGCTGCTTCACTTCATCTACACGGATTCATTGCCTGCAGCTTCCATGGACGATCTCGGCGACGGTGACGAGAACAACAGAGACATGGTCCAGCACCTGCTAGTGGCTGCAGATCGGTACGCGATGGAAAGGATGAAGACTGAATGTGAAGGCATTCTCTGCAGATGTCTTGATGTTGAGACGGTGGCAGCCACGTTAGCTCTAGCCGACCGGCATCACTGCGGCAGGCTCAGAGATGCTTGTGTTGAATTCATCATGTCGTCCTCAAATAGAATGGACGATGTGTTGGCGAGCAAGGGGTATGTGCACTTGAAAAGATCATGCCCTGCTGTCTTGGTAGATATCTTCGAGTGGGTGACAAAATCCCTCAAAAATCGGTGTCGCCGTCCCGGGGTAACTTCAAAATAGTTAGCTCATCTGCATAGTCGTCACCACCTGAGATGAAATTGTCTGATCCTTCGTCTTACACGATAGCACTTGAGACGAGGGTTTCCTGCCTATAGTTTTCAGTGATCTGTTTTAGTCTTTTTGCGATAGAAAAGACTTGGCATATGTTGTAAAGCTCATATATCTGTTGGAGCTCTTTTGTTGGCTTTCGGAAAAGAAGTTGTTTCCTGTAGAGTTATATAGGATCATTCTATATATGAAATTATAAAATCTTTATCAGTTCGCTAGTTTTATCGAAATTTGTTGTCATTTTCAAATTAATATTTTTCTCCTTTTTAAGAAACGAAAAAAAACCTTTGAGTCCTGATCTACCACCTGATTTAGAGATTTGCAGGTGAAGAATAACATCAATATTACAGTTAAAGTTCAAAATGGTTTTCATACATGAGGGTTGACCCAATAATAGTGGAATTAACAGTAATCAGTCTTTTTTCAACAACAAAAAACAGTAATCACTCTTGTGCACACGGACCTAAAAAGCTCGCAGCGTCGCATGAGCACAGACTGCCGTATCCAAGCAATGTCCTCATGGGCCCGTTTGGCCCAGTTAGGCTATGTTTGCTTGTAGAGTTTTGTGGGGGTTTGTGGGGATTATCCCTCCAGGGATTGGTGGCAATCCCGTAGCATCACCCAATACCCGACTTCCATCCCATCCCCGTGTCCACTCTAATCCCCTTCCCCACAATCCCTAGTTCCTACTTGTCAGTTTCTACGTGTATAAATTGTTACTGTTCAGTTTCTTCACGTACACGCACGTAGTAGGAGCGAAGCGATCAGGCTAGCTAGTTTTATTTCCATAGCGCCCGATAGAGAGGGAAAAAACAGTTTCTACAAAATACTTGTTCACTTTCTATGTAAACAAACAGTTCTGAACTGAACTTCAAAAGCAGTTCGGTGATAATAAAAATCAATTTTTTATCAGATATCACATTACAAAACAGTACCCTGATTATTCAAACATCAGTATCGACTACAGAACCAAACAATCTAAGCGTACTTACACAATCTTTTAAGCGCATGTGCATTACATTCTCCAAAATGCATGAAACTGAATCTATTGGAAGTACATGTCATCTCTTTGACTACTACTCCCTCCGTTCCATATTAGATGACTTCATCTATTATATACTAAAAGTAAAATGAGTTAGTTTTTTAAGCCACCACGTTAAGCCACATCATTAGAATTAATCTCATCAGTTAGATCTAAAATATATGGTTGAGATTTTATGCAAACTTAATAAGTACGTAACAAAATTGACACGTTTTGTGTTGTTTTCGAAACCAACTGTGTACATCTTAAAAGAAAAAAATAGCGTACGGTACTACCACCTAGGTGGAACGTGGTGGCAGGAAACCAGAGGGAAAAAAATCTTGCTCCAACGTACAGGCCGGCCAGCCCTTAACATACACGTACAAGTAGCCGGAGTGTTTTTTCATCAAGACGTTTCTCAAAAAAAACATGCTAACACGTTTCTCTATAGGACCCAGCTGCAGCGTAAAAAATAATTGATTTTTTTTATACAAACCGGCCGGTCAGCCCTTACCATATACCGACATACGAGCTGACCGGCCGTTGCCGTACAATGATTTTATAAATTGATTCTATATGAACATCTTTGTATACATATGGAAAAATTATCAGATTAAATTAATAACGTAAGTCACATAATTTAAGTTATATTTATACTTAGATCTAAATTTAATGGTTAGCATTTGAAATCAAAATAATCAAATCTATGTACTCTCTTTGTTCAGTAATTTAACACAATTTTAAATATTTCAATATTGACTACATACATGAATAAATGAGTGAATATGTGCATAACCATATCTAGATACATATAAATCACAAAAAGCTAAATTGTCTTGCAAAATAATCCCGAACTCCGCAGCAAAAGAAAAAAATAAAAGTGAAATTTTGTTCTAAAGATGATTAGATAATCAAAGAGGATAGAGGAAAATTCAAAGACCCAAGCCAAACCACTTAACGCATGAGACAAACATGCATATGCTTGGGATTCACCTCTAAAAATTATTAATCATATCGATCAGTTCAAAAACATTAACACGTTTGGCCAAAAATAGATCACCAAATCAAGCACCCTCCATTGAACATAGTTTTACATGAGCTAAGGATACAAGAAAAGGAGTTTGTGTGATTCTACAGTCAATGACGGATTTCACCGCAGCCTGCACACCGTCAGAGGAATAGGGAAATGTATAAGTTTGAATATGCTACACATATTTTGTTTAAAAAAGATAACTTATTACTAAAAAATTATTACACCATTATCTGCATAAAATAATCTGCACAAGAGATGCATGCTCCACTTGAGTTAAGAACTATAATCAATGTCCCAACAAAATAATCAATAATATTGTGGCAGCTTCATGAAACAAATCCCTCATAAAAGTTGATGATTATTGATTAATTAATGATGAAACTAACACAATTTTATAGTTAAAAAGTATAGAATCAATTTCTTAAACAGATAAATATATATGCTCACAACCAGGCATATACTCAGCAGACATGTGCTGAGCAGTAGAGTCACAACACTTATTAAAACGAAGCTTAATATGTCTTGGTGAGGTGTACATGACACTAACCATGTAATTTGACCTCAAGCGAATCAAAAAGTACAACGGCCTTGGATAACCATCTACCTTTGATCTTTTTAACAATTTGATTCGGGCATATTAATGTATTGTAGTAATGTTGCATGGATTGCTTAAATATAACATGATGTGTTTCTCTACTAGAGAAGCACATATGCTGATATGCCCGAAGTAGACCATAAATGAGGATCGGCACTCACCGGTGGAGTTTTTGATCAAGAAGAATAAAAGACTATAAATATATGATCTACATAAAGACATGTATGCTATCGTGCAATAAGTGTCCGCACATAGATGTCAATTGACATATCAGATGCATAAGCAAGTGTATAAAACGAGGGAGCAAAACAAAATTGTGCATGGTCCTTTGGATATCCTTTTGATATTAGGCTACAATGAGTCCCAATTTTCTAAATGAAATACCATTCAACATATTAAGACAGCTCATATGTATGTGTGTAACATGTGTTCTAAGAATATTTTAGCACATGAGATGATCAACATATATAATTGGTGAATTTGTACAAGAAAATAGTACATGCTCTATTTGTTACTTCAATTCACAATTTTTTTATGTACGAAAAGATTAAAAAAAATGTATATCATAAAAATTTAGTAGAAATATCAATACTCATACATTAAGTTGATGTGATAAAAATGGTATACAAGAATTCAACTTTAGTTTACCGTGTATCTATTGACTTTATGATGAAATTAACTTCAGAAGGACCCACAAATTTAAGAGCGCCAAAGATGTTTCGCATACATGGTATATTATATACCGGATTTGTTTATTATGACATCATTGAAAACAATGTGATTGGTATCAAAGAAATCATATTTTTTTACTTCGTAAAAACTTTCAACTAAGTACAGATGATGCCCTCGCATTTGCGAGGGCCACCATGCTAGTTTTGTTAAAAAGAGAATGTATCTAGACTTATAGCATATCTAGATACATCCACTTTTGTCCAAATAGAAGTCATCTAATTTGGAACGGAGGGAGTAGAACAAAGCATGCTTAAAATCATCAGGCCCATCGAGCACTATTCCAGCATATCACACCTGGTGCTCTGCAAAAGAGTAGACTAAACATAGCAATAAGTTTTGTTAAATAACATATCAATCACATAGAAGAAAGCTCACCGGAGAGAAGGCCAGATCGAAAACAGGGTTAAGTACTTATTTCCTGGACATTTGGAAGAAAGAGAATTAACAATGGACATAAAAGCAAGAAATTTGTAAATGATGAAACAATTCACTAGCAAACATTGGTTAACATGACAATTCATCTGAACAACACATGAACAAAGCTATATAGTATCTGTGGTGTTGCTCATTTGCCGTTGAAACAAATTAAATCAAGTGGCTTGTTGGTTATACACAATTATCTGTACTAGATTGACACCCACAAATATCAATTCAGTTACAACAGCCCATAAATGTAACCATCGATGGAACCCTTCAGTACATGTAAATGGATCAAGTTTCCACTACTTGAAAAGAAACTAGACGTCAAATAAATTGTTGATGCAATTCTCCACTACTAGAAAGGAAATGGATCAATTCTCCAGCCTTGACTGAACGGAGGCACCTTGACCAAACAAATTGGAAAGGATCAATTCTGCACTACTAGAAGGAAACTACACGTCAAGTAAATTGTCAGTGTTCTTCTTCACAGGAGTGAATCTGAGCAGCATCGCATGTACAGTGAATCTGAGCAACACCGCATCCCAAGAGTGGGGATCAATCTGCGGCTCGGTGCTCATGTCATGCAGCCGCAGAGAGAGATAGAGGCGGGAGAGGAGGGCATACCGGAGGGGTGCGCCGGTGAGTATCCGAGAATGGCGACGACGCGTCGATGAAGCGGAGGTGCTCTGCGGTGGGATCCATGACGGCGCTGGAGAGATCCTCTACCGCCGTCCCACTCCTTCCCCTATCCCAGTCGCAGCTGGCCCTCGCTCTGCACAGCGCCGCCGTCGCTGCCTACGCCGCCGCCTCCTCTCTCTCTCGCTCGGGGATGGGATAATACACGAGGTAGGGCTCGCGTATTGGACTGCAGTTCAAACGGGCCGGGTTTGGAAAAACCTCGGGAATAATCGGGATAAAACCGGCCCAAAAACACGAGAAACAAAGGGGCTTCGGGAAATAATTGGGGATTCGGGGTTGGGCCGGTATAATCCCCAGGAAACCCTACAAATACTCTAGAAACAAACATAGCCTTACTGGGTTGCGTCCTTCCCTGCCTCCCGTTCTCTTCCTTAAATTCCCCCCTTGATCAAACTCCATTGATCCATTTCGCTAAACCGTCGCAAGGATCGTCCGACCCCTGCTCCTCGCCGTCGCCGTCAAGGTGCGCTCTTTCCTCTCCTTCGCCCACCCCGCTCAGCCCTGCAATGTTCGAGTTCCTCCTCCAGCCCGCGACGATGCGATGTGGCCAAATTTCATTTTTTTTCTTCTAATTTATTCCATTCGTAGTGGCATTTTATGTCGTCTGCAGTCTGCATGTTGGCATGCTAGCTGTCTGGGTGGCACTTTTACAAGTCAGTTGTTATTTCATCCAAAGAAGGATTCTAGATGATGTGCATTTCTCGAGTTTGATCCACACGGAAGCATGTGCTTATGTGCCAAATACCCATGGGCATTTGAACATCATTGTCAGCATTCAAGAAGTGCTGGGTTGATTTCTTTTTAATGTTTACACCTGACGGCACTGATATCACGATACGATGATTATACTCAGATTGCAATTACGCTGCTCAGTTCTCTCTGAAGATGCGGCGTTAGATATTGCGTTTTCTTCTCCATCCTGCTACTCTGAAGAAATGCGTTAGATATAGAGTTTTCTTTTCCATCTTGCTACAAGTTGACTTGGTTCCTTTTGCTGTAATGCACTAATATTGCAGATGACAGAAGCACCATTTTTGCCACGTCAGAGGCTTTTTAAGCAGCAGCAGTATTTCCAGAGCCTGAGCAAGCACACACACCTGAAAGGGCGTTACGATGTGATCACCTCTGTTGGCATCCCCCTTGCGCTTGCTGCCTCCAGCTTGTTTATGATTGTATGTTTGCAGTATCGTCGACTATTATATTTGTTGCGTGATTTTCTGCTTGTATGTCTGTTAAGCCTGTGACCTTCTTGTTTTCGCAAACAGGGTCGTGGTATCTACAACATGTCTCATGGAATTGGGAAGAAGCAGTGAACTTCAATGGTCTGCTATCATCTCAACACATTTGACACCGGAATGATGCTTTGAAGGTTATGAGCATGAGACGTCTTTTCTAGTTGCAAAATAATACCGTCAAAGTTCCGTGTGCATACATTTTTTGTACTTGTGTGGATACATTCTCGTTTCTTCTTTTGATATAGTTTTTGTTAGTTCCTGGTGCAAGTGAATCCATACTGAACTGACAGTGATGTGATGCCCAAATATCACCAAAGTTGCTATTTCGCCTCTGCATTGGCCCTACTATGTAATGTAACCTCTTTTAACTTATGTTGTATTATTATATAAGCCTTGTAGGCAATGATGTTGTCTTTTTATGTTGATTGGTATGCAAAGCCAGTTCATGCACTTTTCAGGCTGAAGGCTAAAACCCTGAAAGTGAACAGTGAAAAAATGCACAGGCTATGGTAGAGGCTAGGGTTCTACCAGATCTAGGGCGGAGGTTGTAGGGATGAAAGTGAGGGCGGAGCGGCTGGAGGCGTGGGCGCCGGCGGCTGGCCGCCGTCGCGATGAGGAGGGAGGAGGCGCGGTGCGGCTAGGGTTGGAGGCTGGTGGGCTGTTAGGTCTCCCGTCTCCCTTCAGGAGACGAGACAGTATGATACTGAATATTTGTCTGATTAATATCGAAGGGGTACATATGTTTATATAGGAGGACGGCCTCCTCAAACCCTAATTTACTTGGGATAAGCCCCTAATTTACTTGGGCTAAGCCCATATCTAGCCACTAGTGGGCTTCTTGCGGGTATAGGTCAAACCGACCATAACATCTCTCCCCGCCTTCTCAAACAGCTCGTCCTTGAGCTGAACTTCTGGAAACTGCTGGCGAAGATCTTCAAGCTTTTCCCACGTCGCCTCGTCTTCTGGCATGCCCGTCCAATGCACCAAGACGTGCCAGATCCCACGGCGCTGCTGGGCCTTCAGCACGCGCGCCACACTTGCCGGGGCAGGCTCAAGACGACCATCCGAAGTAGGTGGAAGAACCGGCGGAGTAGTCGGAGGGTCGCCACGATAGGCCTTCAGTAGGCCGACGTTGAAGACGTCATGGAGGCGCGAGCCCTCTGGCAGCTCAAGACGGTAGGCGAGCTTGCCGATGCGCTCCAACACCCGAAAGGGACCGGCATAACGAGGCCCTAACTTGCGCCTGGAGCACAGGTCCAAGGACTGAGTCGTCCGGTGAAGAAGGCGTAGCCAGACCCAGTCGCCCACCGCAAACTCCGCCTCGCGATGGTGTGCATCATAGTACTTCCTGGCCAGCTGCTGAGCCTGAAGAAGTCGCTGGCGCGCCTCAGCCAGTATCTCGTCGCGGGTACGCAGCATCTCGTCCGCCGTCTCAGTACGTGTCGTGCCCGCCGCATAAGGAAGCATCGCCGGCGGCGGCCTCCCGTAGACCACCTCAAAGGGGGTAGCGTGCAACGCGGAGTGGTAAGACGTGTTGTAGCAGTACTCGGCCCACGCCAGCCAGTCCACCCAAGCTCGTGGACGATCTCCCGTGATGCAGCGCAGGTACATGGCGATGATCTTGTTGACGACCTCGGACTGTCCGTCCGTCTGAGGATGAAACGCCGTGCTCATGCGGAGTTTGACGCCCGCCAGCCCAAAAATGTCCCTCCAGACGTGGCCCATGAACACCGGATCACGGTCACTGACGATGGAGGACGGGAACCCGTGGAGGCGAACGATGCCGTCGAAGAAAGCGCGTGCTACGGACGCCGCCGTGTAGGGATGGCCGAGGGCGATGAAGTGCGCATACTTGGAGAAGCGGTCGACCACCGTGAGGATGACGGACTTGCCGCCAACCTTCGGTAGTCCCTCGATGAAGTCCATGGAGATGTCCGCCCATACCTGGGACGGCACGTCCAGCGGCTGCAGCAAACCCGCCGGGCGAAGTGTCTCCGTCTTGTTCCGCTGGCACGTGGCACATGCCCGGACCCAGTCTCGCACCAGGGCGCCATCTCCTGGAATATAGAAATCAGTGCGGAGACGGTGCAGGGTCTTCTGGACGCCCTCGTGTCCTGCAGAATGTGCCAAGGATAAGGCCTGGTGGCGCAGCTCGCCATGGTCCGGCACGAAGATGCGGCGCCCATGCAGAAGTAGGCCCGCGTCGAAGCGCCACGGCGCGGCCAGCTCGCCGTCGCCCAGGCGTTGGCGCAGCTGCTGCGCATCTGCGGCCTCGGCGGTGGCGCGGCGCACGTCGTCAATGAAGGCGAAGGAGGGCCCGGAGTGGATGGAAAGGGCCGCGCCGTCTGCGGCCGCGTCCCCGGTGTCGATGGCGTCGTGGCGGGACAAGGCGTCGGCGACGGTGTTGAGGCGGCCGGGGCGGTACTCGATGGTGAAGTCGAAGCCGAAGAGCTTGCTGATCCACTGATGTTGCGGCACGGTGGAGATGCGCTGGTCCAGCAAGAACTTCAGGCTGTAGTGGTCCGTGCGCACACGGAACGTCCGGCCCCAGAGGTACGCCCGCCAGTGGCGCACTGCCTGGACAAGACCGATCAGCTCGCGCTCATAAGCAGCGAGCTTGTTGTGGCGCGCGGCGAAAGGGCGACTGAAGAACGCGAGGGGCCCTTCGCCCTGGTGAAGGACGGCACCGAACCCGATGCCGGAGGCGTCGCAGTCCACCACAAAGGGCTCGGCGAAGTCTGGCATCTGTAGAACAGGGCCCGTCGTGAGTGCCTGCTGCAGGGCAGCGAAGGCCGTGGCCGCCTCCTCGTCCCAAGAGAAAGCGTCGCGGCGAAGCAGACGTGTGAGGGGCGCGGCGATGATGCCGAAATCCTGGATGTAGCGCCGGTAGTATCCCGCGAGGCCCAAAAAGCTGCGGAGAGCGCGCGCAGACTGGGGCGTCGGCCACGCGGCGACGGCGGCGACCTTGTCCGCGTCCATGGCGACCCCGTTGGCGGAGATGACGTGGCCCAAGTATGCGACGGAGGTGGTGCCAAACGAGCACTTCGAGCGCTTGATATGAAGTCGATGCGCTCGAAGCTCGTTGAAGATGATGGCGACGTGCTGCAGGTGCTCTGCCCAGGATGCGCTGTAGATCAAAATATCATCAAAGAAAACAAGCACAAAGCGGCGTAAGTAGGGGCTGAGCACATCATTCATCAGGGCCTGGAAGGTTGCCGGCGCGTTGGAGAGGCCGAAAGGCATCACCAAGAACTCGTAGTGGCCATGGTGAGTGCGGAACGCCGTCTTGGCGATGTCGTCCGGGTGCATGCGCACCTGATGATAGCCTGAGCGCAAGTCGAGCTTGGTGAAGAAACGCGCGCCATGCAGCTCGTCCAGGAGCTCCTCCACGACGGGGATGGGGAACTTGTCCTTGGACGTGACGGTGTTGAGGGTGCGGAAATCGATGCAGAAACGCCATGTGTCGTCGGCCTTGCGCACCAGGAGCACGGGGGCGCTGAATGGTGACGTCGAGATGCGAATGATGCCCTGCGCTAGCATGACCGCCACCTGGCGCTCAAGTTCGTCCTTCTGCAGCTGGGGGTACCGGTACGGCCGCACAGCAACGGGGGCCGTGTTCGGCAGCAAGTGGATGCGGTGGTCACAAGGCCACGAAGGTGGTAGGCCCTGTGGCTCGGCGAAGATGTCGTCGTGCTGCTGCAGTAGGTCGGCCAGGAGTGGGTGCGCCTCGTCCAGCGCGGCGGCCATCAAGTCAAGCCGCGGCGACGCGCCCGTGCTGCCCAAGCCCGTCCAGTGAACCCGGCGACCGCCCTCGCGCCAAAAGATGAGGGACAGCACGTCGAGGTCCCACAAGATGGGGCCCAATGTGCTCAAGAAGTCGAGGCCGAGGATGAAGTCGTAGCAGCCCAAGTCGATGTCGACGCAGTCGATGGAGAAAGGCTCGTCGCCCACGAGCACGGGCACCTGGCGCGCCACGCCCTGACACGTAAGGCGGTCCCCGTTGGCGACGGTGACGCTGTATGTCTCTGAGCCCGCCGGCTGTATGGCGAGGCGGCGCAGGGCGGTGTTGGACAGGAAGTTGTGCGTCGAGCCCGTGTCCACCAGCGCAGTGAGCCGCTCCCCATTGATCGTCACCGGCAGCATCATTGTCTTCGCCGTCTTGATGCCCGCCATAGCATGAAGCGAGACGACGAAGGCCTTGGCGTCGACCGGGCCATAGGTCGTGACACTGGCGTCCGTGACGGTGGCGGCTGCAAGCTCGGCGGTGAGGTCCTCCACGTCGTCGTCGTCGACCGTCTCCAGGTAGAAGAGGCGAGCGCAGGTGTGGCCCGGCGCATACTGTTCGTCACAGTTGAAGCACAGCCCCTTGCGGCGCCTGTCGAGCTGCTCAGCATGTGTCAGCCGCTTGTAATGGCGGGTCGGAGCGACGGGGCCGGTCGGAGCAGCGGAACCCGCGGGCGCGGCAGCGGGCGCCGGGCGAGGCGGCCCCGTAGGTGCCGGGGCGGCCCGGGAGAAGGGCCTGGCGCTGCTCCGTTGCGCCTGAACCTGCTGCATGGCGATGGCGCGCTGCTCGTACGCGCGCGCATAG